>CM051456.1:6309494-7785119 GCA_028274465.1 Plantago ovata | reverse complement strand
TTTTTTTCTTTTCACATCTCATATTAGACGAGTATTACAGCTTGCTTTTGCTGCACATATCTCTCACATTGATAGCACCATGGGTACACATGAATATAGTCTCCTGAATCCTGACAAGTACTATTTGAAATACACATCACGGCTAAATTAGTACGCAAACAGATGTCCCGTTCCTAGTGGAAGCTAATCTACTACCACTGTGGATATGTATACCAGTTTAGCACATCAAACAGGATATAGTAAGTCATGTAATTTGACCTTAGCAAGAAAAATGGAGTCCTATTTATAGTGACAATAAGGTGAACTCATTGATCAAAATTTATCACTCCAATGTAAAACTGAATGCATGATCAAAAATTGATAGATAGAGGCTTTGGCCAGTCACGTTGAAAGAAACTGAAGGATTAGTTTAATTCTTTAAAGACATTACCAGGGGTAAGGGTAAATATACCACTTAAAGATTACAAAAAAATGCATCGAGTGGGGAGTTCATAGTTCATGAAGATATAACCTCTAGCATTAAATCCTCCTTTGATGCAAATGGAGACCATTCAAGGATAGTTTTCAAGTTGCTGGACCAGTCGTCAAGAGAGCCATAGACTAAAGGTTCCGGCCAATGATCTGAGGTATCAAAATCAATCTGCAATATGGTTCAAATACAAAATAATGAGTATTAAAAAAAAGTAGGAAAAAAATTCAAGTTCTTTATGTCAATTTGCAGATTATAGGCAAATGAAAAATAAGTGCTATGAATATCTATCTACCATTGGAACTATCACATCATCTTGTTTCGTCCTCCGTAAGAATGTATAGGATAAAAGACCGACGCTTTGGGTTGATCGGCTGAAAGAGAAATATCAAAACAAGAAATGGATAAATCTATAGCAGAAACAACAGGCTATTTGCAATTGTGCAATTACACAGGCTCATATTTAGCAAGTATTTTGGTGGTGTAATTCTCACACAGATAACATTGAGCAAAAGGTATAATATATACAACCCATACAACGAGTCTAATTTGAGGGCCTCAAGTAAGTCCTGCTTACTCTCTCCAAAGCATATAAGTATTCATCAATGCATCAAATGATAAGTTAAACTTATGCAATTGAAAGAATTGTTGTAGACATTGCCTAGAATTTAAGGATCTCTGAAGAATTATAGTACCACAAAAAATTGCACATGTCATGACCAAGTCAGGTTTATTGTCTATAAGTATAGTACACCAAAGGCGTATTCAAACAAGTCAAGGTTAGCCGGAGAGAAAGAGATTACCCCGACCGCGTTGCACGACTGAAAACAATCACATCTGCCCCAAGGCGCATGGTACTCGTTTTGAAACCATTACCATCTGACATGGAAAGACAATTAAGAGTTCAAGAGACGTGACTAACACAATAATATGATATTGCACCTTAACCAATAACAAATCTTTAATGTAAGGCACTGGTGAATAATTGTCTACTCATGACAGGTAGTATATTTTAGTATCAGTCCAATTGTATACATCTAGAGAATCCTTGAAATGACAAACCAACTCTTCTCAGATTTAAGAGAGCCCGTCTAATTAAGGTTATTCACAAAGGATAGCTCAATCATCATATAAAATTTTGATAAGAAGTCAGGCAGGATCCAAAAGCTAGATTTTCATCTTCTAGGTTCATATTTACAAACGTGCATGTTTCTGAATACAAAAATACAAAAAAGCAACTCTATGGTTTCAACTTCAAGTAAGGTTGCTGTCTCTCATTATCCTTTTAGTACATGTACAGACAGAAAGAAAAAAAGAAAAAGTCTCTATATTATGGCTAATTGTCAGTTTTCCAAAAAAACGAAGAAATGAGTATTGCCAAAGCACCTTATACTAATATGAGAGTATCATTGTCAAGAACCAAATGTTTAAAACTTGTGAAGTGTTAAAAACTTATATCTTTGTTTATAACAATATGAAGTGAAGATGAAAAAAGGGGATTGCTGTGTGTAGGCATAAACTGCGTCCTGGAAATAATGAAACAGTTTTCTTTGAAAGGGATTAGACCATGAAATTATTCTACATGCATATCAATTAGTAATTCCGATTGTATAGCAAGAATAGCAGCATAAATCTGGCTATGAAAGTCATCTCATCATACTGTCCCATGGTTAAAAGCTCATAGTAGTTAGCACAGAGTTGAAGAACAATAGTTTTGATTACATTGCCCAATCGTCGTGTTGGATGTCTTGGAAGAGTATCCCAAGCTCATGCACTTCCTCATTCCTTCTGGATCCATTCCTCCCCCGTCATCTGCAAATAGTATTATTTAAGAAGTAATACAATGGATTGGAGAAAACAGGATGTCTTCTGAGGTAAGAACAAGAATGATACAGTACCACGGAAAAGCAAGGCGGGAGAATTGTCCTTCGGATTATATATTCTGTCCACAATCACAAATGTTGCACCCTTGGGTATCTGATTCGTAAAAAATTAAAATTGGTGTTAATGCAGAACTGAAAACTTAAGTTGCTCAGACTATTAGTAGGATTCATACATAGCTCGTGAACCTTTTTTTCATATACTTCAGGAATAGGAGAAAACTATTAGTATAACTTGTTTTCTGCACAGAACTCCCTACACTTGAGGGGGTAAAGGAAGTAATTGATTGGTAAGGGGAGAGGTCTTGGTGGTGCTGAAAATGGGCAAATACAACTACATACAGCAACATGACTGTCATGGTCAAAACTTGCATAATCTATAAAATTAATCACTCAAAGCTGTGTACATGATGAGACAAACTGGAAGCGTTAATCTTTCGAATTGCAAACCAGGAAGAAGAAAGAATGAAGAATCACAAAGACCAGGTGATTTCAATCAATAATAGCCACTACAGATTATGTTAAACAGATATCCAGATTCCAGATTGTCTTAGGAGGATTTCTCAACTTGTACATAGCAAGAACTCCTGCTTCAAAAATTAATCGGATTTTTTGTTCTCTAATCAAGAAACTATTGAAAACTATAGCATCAGTGAAGAACACTAGAAGTTCATAACTATCTTTCAGCAGACATGACAAGCTATTTAACTTCACCAAGAGTTAACGGTAGACATACGTATGAAAAATCAAAACTGCAGCAAACAAATACTGGACTGCATCTCTACACACATTACTTATCTAACTCTACACACGTTACTTATCGAACACTTTCCGGTGGACAATTACTGCCAATATGCATGCATTTCTACCCTATTGTTTGGCACATTAAATCAATCAAATATATTACGAGAGGAATCGAAAAGTTAGCAGCTCGAGACCTCGTCAACTGCATTATCTAACAGCTCAGCAATTGCGCCAAAGGCCCATTTGTGAGAGGTTGCATTTGAATGCAGAAACTTAGGATGAACACGTGCGTGCTCCAAATCACCTGCATTTCACATTCACACCCCCAAAATCAGACTCAGAGAAGAAGAACAACACTAGTGTAATTTTGAAATTGGACGAAATCACTGAAAACAAACAAACCTTCAATCTGAATGGACTTGGTTCGCCCAACCTCATAACCACCCGCTCTCCAGAAGCTTCTGTTATCGAGCGGCTGAAAATTGGCGTTGGCAGACTGCGGAGTAACAGCTGGTAGCTTGGTTGCTGAGTTAGCACCACCGTGTGATTGTCTGTTGTTGTTGTTGCTCTTTGCGGCGGCGTCTTCATCGTCGCTGCTGTCTAGGTCGACGACAACGGCGGGAAATCTGCTCGGCTGTATAGACATAATAATAATTTCTTCAATTGCCTAGGAGAATTATTACAAAGGGAAGCTAACGATTGCGATCATTAAAGGAGGTTTGGGAAGGTTTATAGTTTAGAAGTACTAATTAAAAAAAAAATTGCAGTTTAAGTTTATTTCAAGTTTAAACAGGAAACATTGCCCTATATTTTTAAATTATAAGCTCGATTATAAATAATTTGAGGATAAATTTTACTCCTACCAAAAACCAAATAAGAGAAAGGAAGGAGACAAATGTAGAAAAATTAAGCATCATTTTTAAATC
Source organism: Plantago ovata (assembly GCA_028274465.1). Lineage (NCBI taxonomy): Eukaryota > Viridiplantae > Streptophyta > Magnoliopsida > Lamiales > Plantaginaceae > Plantago > Plantago ovata. The sequence goes on along the minus strand of CM051456.1, from coordinate 7,781,100 downwards.
ATCACAAGAGGTCAAGGCATATGCTTGAACAGTTTTACTAGTATTAAAATAATTTTACCATTTCGTATAGAGTTCTCGAGACCTCGAATGCTCGTTTTGATAATAAAGCGGTAAACGAAATGCTTAGTGCACGTTTGGTGCGAGGTATTTGGGAGGGATTTGGTGCGTTTTTTGTCCAAATCCCTCCAAATACCTCGTTTGGTAACAGTGCATTCGACCTGTCGGGCCAGGGATTTGTGAAATCCCTCCCCCTTGGTCTTTGTCTTCTAGCTCACTTGAAATACCATGGGTATGTATTTCCAAAATGACACAAATGGGGATTTCACCCTTCAATAGAAATGACAACTCTACCCTCGTGATTAGTTGAGAATAACGTAAAAATCAAAAGCGGACAACAGACAACATGTCGCGTTTCACACAGGAAAGCAACGACACAATTTATTTTAAAACGGTCATAACTCGAAAAATAAAAATGCAAAAAATAAATAAAAATCACAAACGACTTTATTTTTTTCGAGATCTATAAATATAGACCACTCTTGGCTATGTTTGGAGCACCCCATCTCCGACTCCTAATTCTCTCTTAATTAAACTAAAAAAAATCTAAAATATATTTTATATCAATAAAACAATTTATGTTATTATTATTTTTATTTAATAATAAAAAATATTTAAAAATTATCACCATTGAAACATATGCCATGTCCCTTCATTATGTCTAAATTTTTGTGCTCTACCAAAATATTTCAATAGGCTAAGTTCCTGCTATAATATTTCTAGTATTATGTGGTGGTTATGTTTCACTTGGATAAGTACTAATTATGCTACTATTATGGTGTTGTAATATAAATTTGATAAGAACCTATCAAATTCTAACTGCCAGATACAATTAGGAAACTGGTTGTATAATGTCACTTGGATGCAGAAGCGTTACATTCTAACATAATATAAATTTGAATGCAGAAGCGTTACATTCTGCCGCTCCGTCGAAATGAAGGCCTTACAATGTTTTAAGCAATGGCGAATTAAACAACAATCTGAATACGAGTCTAGTAAAACTTCACCATTTCATGCACAATATGGCGTGTATGTAGGTATTATCCCGATTTCGATTGTCTTGTCTTATTCATGTTAAAATTGGTTCCAAGTTATATAATCATTAAAAGTGAACACTAATCTATCATACAAAAATTGGAGGGAAAATTAAACATGTTAATTGACCAAATGTTTAAAATGTGTAGAACCTAGCATCTACTTGATGAAGAATGTATATTTAAAAAGTTTTGTAAAGGTAAATGAGGAAAATGTCTATATAAAACAGTTTTATAAAAATAAATGAGAGGAATGTCTATGTGAAAAAAATTGTAAAGGTAAATGAGGCAAAAAATGAACTATCTGTGTAAAATGGCTAGGGTCAACCATGACTGGAAGATCGAACTTGGGATGAACACAAAGATTGATGGAGCAGACATTGCACGCCATGGCTTTAACTTCATAATGTTCAACAACATTCCTCACGTGAACTCTGAGTTCATGCTAGGTAATACATGCATATATAAAAGACCTTAACCTATATATGTATCCACATATCTTGCCTTGGTGAAATAAGATGTTCATACAATTTATGTTTTTCGAACAGATGTGGTGGGTAGATACTGCTCGCACACTTCTATGGAACGTGTCGCTGCTGTGGCCAATGCGAAGACATTGGATATGACCATTCTAGACCAACAGTTAACTTTTATTCCCTTTCTACCTACGATTTTACTTTTATTTACCACTTCCAATTGTTTTAATGAAGTACTTCTCCACTCGCAGGAACAGAAAGTTGGTCTGCGTATTATGGGAGACGTATGCGGAACAGCTGCTGGAGTTCCTTCGATCCAGGGGAAACCGGACAGATTCAGTCACAGTCGCACTACAATTCGTTGCTATCTCAAAATACAGAGGTCTTATCTCATTTACAAGTTACAAATATATATTAATATGACTCTGTTTCCTACTTTTGTTTGTTTGTCTGTTGAAACTTGAAATAGGATTTTGTTTGAGTTCATGGAACATGACTCCGTATCCTACTTTTCAATACATGTGTCAATTGTAAATTGTCAAGGCTTTAAGTGAAGTTTAAATTACTCCATTTTCGTGAAATCTGTATCACCAATATATGCTTCTTTTCTGTCATATATCCATGACTCATTTCCTGTTATACATCAATTTGCATAAGCGACTCCTCTTTCAATGTTATAGTGAAAATTATATGTATTTTATTTTTACGGATGAACTATTGCGCGCACTGATTCTTTTTTAATCCGTAATTTTGATTTTGAAGGTCCAATGGAGTGTCTTTGGGCAAAGATACTTGGTAAGATCACCTTTTGGAGTCTTCAAATGTAAATAATAGTTTGTTTGTTGTTTTTTTTTTTTAATACAATTGCGTTTAGATTTGTATAATACCCCGTATTTTTTAATTTAATTCTAGTGTTGAATCCGATACTAGAGCATCATTTAGCTCCGATATGGAGCTTATAGCTCCATAATCGAAGCTCTGAAAACTCCAATCTAGATATCGGAGCTTTTGGAGCTCAAAGCTCCGATCCGATCAGAGTTCATTCTTGAATTTTTGTACCTTTTTAAATTTTTTCCCTTTAGTTTTGAGTTTATTTTAAAATGTGGATAAATATCATATACCTCCCATTAGATGGCATCGTTTTCATCTAGACCCCTATTAGTTCAACAATTACGGTGAAATCCAAAATTCACAAAACCTGTTGACCAATATATGTGGCCTTATTCCCTTCTTTTTTCCCCTCAAACATGACCTTAACTATTACTAAGGTATCTTATGTATGCATATTTTATTTTCTTAATTAACAAATAATTAAAAATGCTCTCCACGTAAATATACTTGGCATAATTTTTTTTATTTAATCAATAACTAAGCACACCGTGCATTATTTTACTTCACATTGTCCTTCGTATTTTTCAACAATAGTCGATGTCAAATCCAGACAGTATAGTATTTCGGTGTTCTTTTGCATTATTCATGGCTGATTTTGAAACGATTTTTTAAAAGATTTATGGAATGTGTATTACGAAGTATTTGGTTTGACGGTTTAAAAAAAATAGAAAACGTAAATCTATAAGAATATTCTCTCCTGAATAAAATATAAGATGTTTTAGCACTTTTCACACATATTAAGAAAAAAATGTGATCTTCATCAATTTTGTTGTTGAAAAGGTTGAAAAAATATGTTGGTATCTTGTAAAAATAAAATGACCAATAAGAGATGAGAACCTTGCATAGCTCTTGTAGACAAAATATAAAAAATTAAAGTTGACTGCATAAAAAATTATAAAAAACATACAATTATATGACACCAACTTTAAACATCTTATATTTTACAAATAGTAAAATAACTCAAACATATTACTTCGTTATATTATATTATGCTCAAGAGGAAGAGGGAGTAGAAAGTTGGGATCGACGGACCAGTATAAATGTCAGGCTGATTTTCGAATTGCACTTTACTAATCCGAAAACGTTGACTAATTCTACCCTGATCCAATCGCGGAGCATCCATTTCGATTCGTCGTCATCCTGCTTTCACCAAGGTATTCTACTTTCACCTCTGCATTTTTTTCCGATCAGAACCACCCACAATTAGGGTTTTGTACGCACCAAATTGATCGATGTCTAATTCTTCCGTTATCTCATACTAGCTGACACCTGATTTTATAATACTTGACATTTTCGCCTGAAATTCATTTATGCCCGCCGTGATTTCAGGCAATGGGATCGAACTCGATTGAGGAACCCGAGCACAGTTTGATGATCGAGGAAACTGGATTCGATTCTACCCGAATCTATCCGCAGAGCAGCCGGTTCCCTTGCTGCATTGTGTGGTCTCCACTTCCTGTGCTTTCATGGTTCATTCCTTGTATTGGTCACATTGGTATATGCAGGGAGAATGGTGTTATTTTGGACTTTGCCGGCCCGAATTTCGTCTGTGTTGATAACTTTGCTTTCGGTGCTCCTACTAGATACATTCAGCTTACCAAAGAGCAGGTAGACTTAGACTGATAACATATGATCATTATAGAACTTTGATTGTATAGTTTGTTGTTTTCGTGTTTGGTGACCGTTTCTAACGTATGGCTTTTGCGCGCATCGGGCAGTGTTGCGTTTTTTTAAATGTCAGTGAAGCTGATGGTGAAAAAGATGTATTGAAGCAAAGTGAAGAAGCTACTGGAGGCATTAATGGTGTTTGGGATGATGCGTTGCACAGAAGCACGCAAGAGTACCAACACCACTCCTACAATCTGTTGACGTGCAACTGCCATTCGTTCGTAGCCAATTGCTTGAACAGGTTGAAGTTTGAGACTGGTGGCTGGAATGTGGTAAATTTAGCTGTCCTCATATTCTTCAAGGGAAGTTATGTTAGTAACTTGGCTGTTGCAAAAACTTATTTACCTTTTATCGTAGTGTCTAGCATTGGGTTTATCTTTGGAGGATTGACCTACTTCGCTTATTTGGGAGTCTTCTTTTCGATTCTTGTAGGATGGTTTCTTCTTGGTACTTACTGTTTCAAGAAGTTGATCCATATTTAGCTTCTGCTAGTTGATTCTCAGTTTCTCACTATGTAAAACTGGTGAAGTAAAGAATTATGGTTTGATGTACAATGCCAAGTAAATTTAATACTGAGTCATGTGTTGAGTATTAGTAAAATTTATGTTGGTTGGTCTATATATTGCTTCTACTCACTTCTGTAACTTTCCGACTAATACGAGCCTTTGAGCATGTGGCTTTCATGCCCTGTATTTAGCATTTACACTCATGATGAGAATTGTTTCTCAAAAGCATCAAGTCCCCCCGTTACACCTAGCCTTCTGCATTTCTGGATAAGATGATTAACCCTGTGGATGCGCAGGGTGATCACTCACTTGTAGATTTTTGGTTTTCAAACTGTGTGAACTGTCTGTTCAGCGAGGCTAATTTGGATTTAATACTTCAATGTTTTATTGTTTCTTTTTTGGCTTTAGTTCTCTCTGACTAATTGATCTGTGTTATTCGTCAGCTAGGTTTTATTTGTTTTAGATTAGTCCAGGGTTCATAGTTTTTCAAGTTTAGTGTGTAACTGTATATAGTCCTGCTTCCATTTCACTAACTCTGTTAGTGTTGACAGCTTTTTTTAGAGCCATTAGCTACACTTTGGGATCACTGTGAATTATGAGAACTAGAAGCCAAATATGGCCCAGCAGATTTAGTCAAATAAAATGTGCCAGATGCAGTGCAATAGGACTGCCTGATCAATTTTAGCATGAAGCAGAGATATATATTACCTGAAGTCACCATGAAAATTCACATATATCCACGATAAATATCATTCGACAGCTATTACAGGACACATACGAGTCTAGAAAGACATCACATTAGGAGCCAATCTAACATGTAACCTCTCAAGGGCAAATTCACCCCAACAATGGTATGAAGCACTACTCACTCTTACACTCAACAACAGGAAGAAAAAAAAGCACTTCTGCATCAAATTTCCTATTAAAATTGGAAATGGCCAGGGAGTGCGGGATTCATAACTGGACTTGCAATTTTTAGGGTCCTAGAATATGCAAACTGACCTATCTTCAATAGTAACTACACACACGCCCTGAAGTCTCCTTGGGTGCTCCGGTATAAGTTAAATCTATCTAGCTCCATTAATTTCACAGCCAATGCTTCCATACATTCTACAACATGATTCAGTATCTTGATCTGGTGGTTTTTTCTTCATCCACACTTCTTTTCTTCTATATATGCTTTAGCGTAGTATGTATTAATTCACAGGAGCACATGTTGCTTCGACTGATAGCCACTTCAAAACATTGGGACATGGATCCTGTCCAAAGTTACTGTTTGATACTGTGACTGTGCATCTCTGCCGTCCAATGCACTTCTGCATGATTAACAACGACAAACATGAGATATCATTGTAATTCAGATTACTGAGTCAATAGCATTTTAACCCCTTACTAGTTCATTTTAATGTTAACTAAATTGCAAGGGGTAGAATTGCCTTGTAATCAAATCAAAAGGGGGAAATAATCCCTCATTGTGCTTGCGCAGCATAGCTGCTTTAGAGATTACCTTCTCCACGATGGCGTATGAGTTAGGAGAATGGCATGCTCCTTCACGGAAGCTTCCACAAGTTCCTTGAGGAGTTCCAAAGCTTGCAAACTCGATAGAGGAAATAGACTGTCCAGCACTGCAGTGAAGGCGAACTTTTGGTTGGTGAAACTGTTTTTCTTGTGTTCCACCGTAGTTTTCAAGTTGCCAGGTCCTAATGTTTGGGTGAAATTCTGCAACATCTGCACAAACGCTTGTCACAGATCTCTTTACAACAGTTATTCTTGTAGGATCACCTCCAAGCTCTTCAAATAGCACCAGCAGATTTTGAGTTGGCTTTAACCAAGACCGTGGCAGATGGTACCTGAAAGCAATTCTTGTCAGCCACTGACAGCGAAAGTAAAGTAGCACTACACTGTTTCACATCGGCTCTCATGAAGACTTACCATCTCTGTGTTGCTTGTCCGCACCCAACCTGACACTTGGGAGGCCTAAAAGACCCTGCATAATTACACTCTTTGCAATCGCCTGAGGCATAGGCAGTCCAGTATCTTCCAAGACTCTGTCCGTTAACCCAAACTTGACCTTTCCCCATGCTACTCATGTCCAAAGCCAGTGGCTCATCTCCACCCGGGGCATTGAAATAAGCCTGCAAGTTATACAAGATAGTTAGCTTCATATTGCACATGCATTGTTACCAGCTAGCAGCTATGTTTCACTTGATTTGCAGTTCACAGTACCTTATGCCATGTCAAAGGCTGCTGTTTCTGGGCAATTAGTGAGCTCTGCATCCAGTCAACTGATGAAATACTATTCGAAGCGAGATCCATTGCCTCTCCTTTAAGTCCAACCTGCTCAGGCGGAATCCATAAGAACAGTCGAAAGAATCGAAGTTTGAGTTCAAAGTTATGATCTGGAAACAGAAAATCGAACCTGGTAGGTCCATTTTGCTGAGGACAAATCCAATTTTCCTTGGTCAAGTCCAAGCAACGCAACAGGACCGAGAACTCCGGTGTTCCATGTCTCAAAATGGCCACCAATATTCTTGAATGGTAAAGATGAAACCAATCTTAGACCAAATTAATGAATGCTATGCGGAAATCATAACCAAACTGTAAGGACTCAAATGCTATGCATCCCTATTCTCTAATTGGAGTTTATTCTTGGTTGGAAAAATATGAGAATTTAAAGCTTACTGGCAATCCAACAGCCACACTCAACAGTGCAATCTTATTTGTTCCTGCCCGGAGGCTGATTTTCTCATTAAATATAAATCTCCGGTCTTTCCTCGTCCCAGAAGCAGAACCTAGATAAAATTACAGAAAAGGTTACAACTTGCAAGACTGTAGCATAAACATGGCCAGTAGACTGAAAAACAAGAGCTGTTCCTTTACCTGAAAGTTCTCCATTCACAAAAACGTGCAACGCGTGGCCAGTAGACTGAAGAACAAGAGTTGGACGTTCACCACCATGCAGAGAGGACTCCGATGATTTAATGTCAACACTGTGATCGCAATTTAAATCCATGAGACAACTGCTTCTTAACATGGAAAGAGTGATTTCACTAGCACAAGATGCTCAGACCGGAAATCTGAGCATTTTGTCAAATTCAACTTACCTAGTTGTATACCAGAGATAATCACTAGTATCTCTGGTGACGTTTATCTGATCCATGAGACCAGAAGTAGTGAATGCTGCGCTTTCATCCAGAGGAGACAAATCTTCGTTAAATGTTCCCCACGAGTATATCTCTTCTTCACTGGGTAGCATTTCCACCATCGACGTTTGAACTCCCACCTGTGATTCATAGATGTAAACTATCATAAGGATAAAAAATGTCAAAACGGCGATACTGTAGGTATACAAAGACGAATCCAGTTCCCACGAAAACTCAAGCTTATATGATTTTGGAACGTATAACGTTGAACTGAATGCTCTAGAAACGTACTCTGGCTGTATTAAAGACAACGTTTCTGCAGTCCGGTAGAATGCTGATTGACCACGGAGGAAGGTTATAATGCATGTTATTGAACATCACTCTAACTGCAGAATCTGTATCATAGTTTGACAGAAAAGCTGCACAATCTCCTGATTCCGAAGAATATACATGAGCCTGAACAGAAAAGATTAAATGTTTAGCGAAAGTCTGTTGAAAATCCAACTGCATCAAACAATATGCAAGAAGAGGTCTAAACCTGTTGGGATCTCCCGAGAGAAGTCACAATAGGATCAGCCGAAACCAGAGCTTTCTCACATGATTTAATTGCTTTATGGAGTTCTGTCAGATGTCCATACTTAGGTTGTCTGAGCAAACCTGTCAACCAAGGTACATTGTTACATTTTTCTTTCTTGTGTATATAACTCACATGCGAATATAGGTAATCATAGCCACACTTTAGCAGATAAACAAGAAAACTTAAGTTTTACCATATTCATCAAGTGGAGCATCATAATCGTAGCTCGTAGTGATGAAAGGGCCACCAGCAGACCTCCCGAAATTAGTGCCACCATGGTACTGTTTCAAACATCGAACGGCTAAGTATTCATACCGAAATATGAAATTATACCCTTCCATAAAAATTACTAGATGAGAGACAAACCATGTAGTAGTTAACAAATGAACCTCCCTTCTGAACAAATTTGGCAACAGCAAATGCCAAATCCTGAACTGGCCTTTGGTGAAGTGGCCCACCAAATTCCGAAAACCTGATAGTTTCATGAACCATAATGAGACAGTTAACCACTAATCTCTTACTCTAGAGAGTGGAATTGATTCGGAAAAATTATTACCATCCAGTCCAAGCCTCAGTCCACATTGTAGGTTTGTAAGCTCTGTTTGGTGAGAATGTATCGCAATAGAAGCCGTTGCATGTGTTAATCTGTCAACAATAGAGAACAAATCTTAGTTAGTTTGGTCTCTGAAGAAAGGTTTACAACTGAAATAGTAGACTTGGTTTTCTGTAATGACATGATTGCAAATTGTAAAGTGGAATTTAGTAGTTGCTTACCACAGGATCTGGTGCATCTTCTTGCTTGCACATAACCCACGGAACTCCAGTATTGAGTCCAACAGCCATGCTTGCAGCCCATGTTGAATATTGATGGCCAGAAGCACCCAATGCTTTTGATTGCGGCCCATACTCGTTCTCAATCTGCAAGAACCACCGGTTAGAGCTATCTACTGATAAACATACACACCAGCCAAATCATTTTATAAGTGCGTGAAATGAATTAATTGTGAATCAGACCTGGGAGAGTATAATAGGGCCACCTTGAGATTCATACAAATTCTCACTCTTCATCAGGTTGACGATTTTCTCTGTGAATCCTTTCATAGCCAACTGTTACATCAAGAAATCATGTTATGCTTCATGGCAAATCACATTTAGTCTAAATGTTCATAACTTAGAAGGCTTTGCACCAAATGAAGGAAAAAGACTCTTTACAAAATGCAAGGATAATGCTCCCGAGTGTACATATTCAATTCGTAATTCCAAAGCATTTAAGGGTTCACTTCCACTTATCAGATTCACAGATTTTATAACACACTAAACAGTAAACACCATAAATGTAAGCTGCAAAAGGGCTGGGACGAACCTTGAACGGCTCATTATCTGTCCTGAAGCTAATCCCTGGGACATATTTCAGCCAAACTGGAAATCCTCTGCATAACAAAGATGTGCAAAGACACATCAAGTTAGATTGCACATTCTTAAAAATAAAGAAAACACCACTAGTGACTGTTTGCTGATGCTTCATACTATCTATATTTTAGATTGTTTACATATTACTTTAATATTCCGTTCGTTTTTTTAAATTGTTTACGTTTACCCCTTTTTATCTTTATACCTTTTATGTGGGTCCTACCACTTAATCAAACATTATATAAATCTTCTAAAAACCCGTTCCAAAATCAAAGATAAACAATCTAAAAACGGATGAGTATCACTGAAAATGCTAAAGTAAGCTGATTCATAGAATCATCTTTAGGGGTGCTTAACTAAATCAACTTTTTAAGCTTCTTTTAAGCTGGTTAAAAGGAGTGGCTGTTTTAGTAAACTTCTTTTGTGCTTCTTCTACAAATAAGCATAATTAAATTATACCCCAAATCAGTTGCAAACAAGCACTAAATTATGTGACAGTAGTATATTTGCAGTTTGCATATAGTTAAGAGAATTCCTTACCCAAAATTCCATTCTGCACAGACATAAGGCCCAATTCTGAGATGAGCATAAAGACCTGCTCTCTGAATGGTCTTCACAAACCTCACCAGATCATATCTCCCTTCAAAATCATACTAAAAAAAGAAGAAACCCACAAAACAAAATTCCAACTTTTAACAATCTAAAAGACTCAATCTAAAGAGAAAAAAAATCAAGAGAAACAGATCATTATGATACCTTGCCAGGGGAAGGCTCATGAACGTTCCAAAACACATAAGTCTCAATGACATCCACACCTCCTTCTTTAGCCTTGTTTATCAGATCTTCCCACATCTAAAAAGACACAGAAAATGACAACTTTTATCTAACTAACAAAATTTTCCAAGAAATGTAGGAGAATTGAGAGAAATAATTGAAGTTTAGTACCTCAGGAGTACTTCTTGGGTAATGTATGGAACCAGAGATGAGAATCCTCCTCTGTCCATTAATCACAATGGCCTTTCTGTCATAACTCACACTACATTGCACCGACACACATCCAAGAAACACCACCATGCACAAACAGAGAACCCAACTTGAAACTAAGCTGCTGCTTTTCATGTTTTCTGGCACTGATTATCAAGAAAAGTTGGAAGTTTCTTCTCTTTTGTTGTGTTTCTAGCTATGTGTGAGATTGTTGCATAGTTGATGAAAGTGAAATGGGAGAGAGAGTGTTTACTTATGGGCGGGTAGATGGAGTTGAGAGAGAGAGTGAGAAAAGCAAGCAGCTGACAAGAGTAATGTGAATGGCTGTGTGTATATTTATATGTACAGAGTGTACTGGTGTGTTGACTGTGTGAGCACAACCCTCTAGAAAGGTGAAATGGATGGGACAAAGGAATATGTTTTTCCCATTCCTTCTTTATTTTAGTTAGCACTCATTGGTTTATTTATGTTTGGTCCTTTTGACTCAGAATTAGGATCATGTGAACTGGGGATTAGGTATTTACGTTGTCGGTTATGGACGGTTATTTACTAAAATATGGTGGATAAATGAAATTATTAAGTGCGACGGTGGCATTTTACACTAACATTTGCGAGTCGGTTGAATATTTTAGGCGGACATATTAGCCGTTTTCATGCGAGAACAAATATTATCACATTCTAACTAATGTAAACAAGTTTAGATACAAAATAAAAAAAATAGACTTTTTTATTATCAAAATTAATAAAACAAAATTTTTAGCCGTCGAGGACCGGTTGATGTCTCGCAAAATGTGGGCTAACCTGTCTTCTTTTGAATGTACATCCCTATGTGAACGGTGGTGGTGTTATGTGAATCGAGATAGAGTACTCGGTCCGAAGTACGTCAAGTCGAGTTCGAACTTTGTTAATAGCTTATTTATAAACGATGAAAAGATTTGCACGTGGTTTACTAGTTTTGAATTTTATATAGATTTCTTACCGCGGGAGTAACAAATAAGGTCCCATTTGGTATGACATAGAATGTATACATTAAATTGGTTTTATAGCGCTAGGTGGAGGTGCTATTCTACAAGTCATTATGTCAGGATCTTTGCGTAGTTAGAGTTTCAACTTATTGCCATTATGGTAGGAAGTGAAATATAGACAAGTACAGTGCTAGTCGCACTGCTGGTTAAGGTTATGATCAATTTTTGATCAGTATAAACATTTAATAGGGCAGATTGAAGTTTTCACTGGATTTAAAAGAGTACGTTTTGTTGTTCACCAACTCCGTTTTAGAAGTTAAAAAGTAGTGTTTCTTTCATTCTGATTACACGTTTATTTACTTAGTCGAAATATAATTTCACAATCTAATTTCAATATTTCTTGCATTGTTTATTAACTCGTTAGTCCCAACACTATCTAAACGAAAAGGTAACTTAATATACGGGTTGAATATAAAACAAAAGAAGAACTTGCAAGTCCAAACACTTTTTTCTGCACTTGATTAGTTGATTTACAGTGTAAATCAAAATAATAGGTCTCATAAAAAATTTTGTTTTATGAGTGTAAAACTGATTTGTTTGGTGTCTAAAATAACCTAGTTGACCGCTTATCTAATGCGACACGGGGAAAATCAATTTTACACTAGTTTAGTGTAAAATCATTTTTCTCAAAAAAAAAAAAAAAAAAAAAACTCAATTTGTAATAATCACTACTCTCTTCATTCTTTCAGAAACTTCTTAATTTGACATTTTATGGTCAACAACTTTCAATTTTAACTCCCGATTACTCTTAAACTATAATGATAAAGTATGTAACGAAATTATATTATGAAACTTAGGTTCTATATTTTTATAATATAATTTTTTTAATTAAATATACTTTATTATTATAATTTAATAGTAATTGGGAGTCAACATTGAAAACTGTTGATCGAAAAAAGATTAAACTATAAAACTTATGAGAGAACGGAGGAGTAAATTACTCAATAGTATAAAAGTTGTAAATGCATGCATGATAACATCACCATACAACTCTTACTCGTATTAGTTAAAAAAGACTTGGTTAATCCAAATTACTCCCATGTGGACCTACATGATTAATAATTTAATACAAAACATCAGCAGTGGAAAAGTGTACAATAATAGCTTAAAGTTGCTTGGTCAGTGCGATGAAAATAAATGTGATTGTTCACAACATAATTCCGTCTCCTCTAAAAACTCGAACTTATAATGAAACGTGAAATTTCACTAATACTTACCCTCACTTGTGGTCGTGGATTCTTTATACCTTTTGTTATGGGAATTCATTGTGAATTATATCATGTGTTTGGTTAGATTAAGCAAAGAGAACACGGACCACTCTTGTCCATTCCATGTGAACTAAATTAGTACAGTAGCTAATGTCACATATATGCATCTTTTTCTACTTGTATTAACCAATCATATAGTGCCGCTTTAAATGTTTTTGTTCTGGTCTGTCCTTTTCTTCCTCTTGTGTACCAATGGCATTTACCAACTTTACTTCCCAACACAATGAATACTGAAGAAAAAGCCCTTCTAACTTAACAAACAAGATTTATTGTACCAGACACTTGCCAAACCGAAAGCCAATTATTTACCTACCACAATTTATGTCATTTAAGTCATCATGATTCATTCTATTCATTTCACATTAGTAGTAAACGTGAGTGAGTTAGCTAGTAAAAGTTTCATGATTTACCATCAGTAAAACTGAAGGAAATTGGAAAAGTACCAAATTGTAGCTTTCTCTCAGACTGGGGAAAAGAAAAGTAAAAGGATGGATTACATATACGTTTTGTATCATTAGCTCTCCGTTTAAAAAGGATCAGATTAGACAGCATAGAGAGGAAAATTAGCATGCCATTATTATTATTCTTTTCCTGAATTAATGATGATGATAAACAAAGATGAGAGAGTCATTATTATTTGGAAATGATGCTAATTAAAGTGGTTTGTATGGTTTATGTACCTCTTCTGCTGTCCCTATCTCCTCCCTCTTTTATATAAAACATAATTGAACGGAATTGAGCCGTAAACGAAATTGAATAAAACCGGATGATGTTGAACTGAACCTAATTAATTTGTATATGTAATATAAATTACAACCAAGTAAATTTGAACAAAATTAAACTGAACGAATAAGCAGAATTAAACTGAAATTAATGAGTTTTCAGACGAAAGAAAAATAACCTTAGTCTCGTTCTCTTTGGTATTAATTTCAATTCTATTCTATTTTGTCCAAACTCATCCAATTAAGTTGATTTTAAATTTACTTAGGTGCTTTTTATATCACAGTTTAATTTAATACAATTATATTCAATTAGTTATATTTAGGCGAAGAGAACAATGGCTTATCTTTAGTGTGATCCCATTTTGGATTGGATTCCATTTGTGATCATGAGTTAGTTAATTGAAAGTGCAGTAGTAGTAGGTTGGCAGGGCTTAATTTGACTTATGTTTTTATTCCCGTTGCGGCTTTTTATGCGTTCAACCGGCCGCGATCGACGGAAATACTAGTACTAAACAAATGACGACTCACCCACCAACATCATTAATAAAACGAAAATGATACTTTAAATCCACTCATGAGTAAAACCAACAGTTCCACTTTAATCTTTCTATAGACGTTGCAGCCTTTTGTTTTGTGTTAGTTAAAAACAGTTAAAATGATCATTTCATGTATAGTATAGTAGTAAGTAACGTATTCATTTTGTTGTTAATATTTTTTTCAGCACCCCAAGCATAATTAAGGAGTAACCGTTAAATTAAAGGTCACCGACGGTCGACCGAGGGCTATTATGCAAAAACATTTTGGCCCCTACACATCCACGTTACTTAATACAACTTATCATACTCGTCGATGTATTTTTATATACCGTAGATAAGAAGTAGTGGGAGTCTGAAATTATTAGGGTCCAAATTATATATTATAGTTGTTGTTGACACTTGACATGAGATGAGATGACAAGTGACAAACAATTTCAGTATTTGGGATTTATTTGCATGGTCCCAAATTCAATAATAATGTTCGTATATGATAGTATGATTTTTCCATCCCAAAATGAAATGAAACAGTACTCATCAAATTAAGCAGCTTTTTTAATCTGTAATTAACGCATGGCATGCAAATAAGATTAAGGACAAACTTATGGTGTTATCACTATTATGTTTCCGTTAGGTATAATGGATGTGCGTGCAAGCGCGTTTCGTATGAAAATTCATTAATTTAAATTCAGTTCTGTTCATTTCAATTCAACTATGTACAGATTCATTCAGTTCAGTTCAACTTTGCTTAGTTATATTTTATACTACAAATAAATTCAATTTAGTTCAGTTCAGTTCAATTCTGTTCACTTCCATTCAGTCATGTTCAGTTTTGTTCAGACGAAAAGAACAGTTTCTAACTCTGCCCTTATACATGGGAAAGGAAAAAAAACTTAAATATATTATTGACTATATTAATTTTTAAAAATGGGTTCGAACGTCCGGTTCGGCCGTGAACCGTAGATGAGTTGTTCGACAATATTACGGTCCGACCTCTTTTGGAGGTGTCCGGCTCGATTTCCGGTTCTCGGTTTCAAAACATAGGGTGAAGGGTGATATCCTCTTAAAAATGAAGGGTTTAATCTATACTAGGGATTTTCCTAAATCACTCGCTACACTCACCGTAGCATGTAGGTCTAACAAACCACAGTTAGTCAATTCAACGATTTCTACGTAAGGTGACATCAATTGATGAGATAAAATGCACTTCTTGCTCACCTAATTAATCTAATGGACTTAGTGATCGTTTAATAAACATATGATCAAATAATGTTTTAGAACACTAATTTGAAAATTAAAGTAGACAACTAACATAAGATCCAAAAAGAAGGAAAGGAAGATAGGTGATCAAATCAAATCAATACACGATGAACGAATAATGGAGAGTGGAGGCAGGATATGTACGGCACGGCCCACGAATGCACTTGGTGAGGAGGCCTATCTTTTGGCAGAGTTCAATGGCTTCATCTCATGCACCAGATTCGTACAACACATAACTCTTTGGACGGATCCGTGCGTTGGATCTCAATAATAGTACTCATCCTAACGTAATGAATAAAATTTAATAAAATTACATTATAAAATTATGTATCATGTGATTTATCAAAAAAATTAATGAATTAATAGTAATTTGTGATCACCTCTGATATTGAAAATTAAATAGGATTTTACAACGGGATAGAGGGAGTCTCATGATCTTTGATCCATAATTTTGTAGGTTTATTGTTATATCATGTTTTTGTAAAACTCATGGTATGTTACACATCGCATGAACGATCGTGATACAAAATATCTGGATCACATTGATAACTACGACATAATGTGTAATGCATACTTAACAGAAACAAACCCCATTTTGTGAGGTGTACTGTTTTCATACGAATATATGACCCAGGTGAACATGGTTGGTTGTCACTCCCATATGAGTTTTGGACGTATATAGGGAAGCTCCAATAATAAAGAACACATAATCATCTCAAGAAGAATCCTCTTTCTTTTTTTATACTAGTAGTAATGGACTAATGGTATTGGTACTGGAAGATGCTTGGAAGTACTGTTAGATTGCATAAATGATTGACATCTTTTTTCTTTTCTTTTTTTTTTTTGGTTTGTTTCCGTGGCAAAAGAATTTATTCACACAAAACAATTGTAAAACCCATGTATAAGTTGTCATCGAGTAAAAACTATACAAATTAGAACTCAAATTAATGCCAATATAACTATCACAAGAGACAATCAAGGATATGGAGTAAAAATTTTATCGTAGTGGTATGTCTACTTCCAAACAAACTATAACCAAAACTGCAAGAGTGGAATACCATCCAAATTGTATTTCTAGAGACGAAATAGCCTCATACGATGATATGTACTTCAAGCCCATCTCTCCATATAGCAAGTTACAAGACATTCTTACAAGGGAGAGATCAAGACAAAACCATCACCAGACTTTGCACACTCCAACATTGTTGGACGCCTACACTTACCAAACAAATGAAAAAACTTAACATTACAAGGCAAATTCCAGCTTCATATTACCTCTATGTTTCAGGATTTGTGGTATTGAGTGGTAGGACACACAATAAAAAATGTAAAAATGTGTAATAAAAATTTATTAAAAGATATACTATATTTTTTTAATCTTTTATTCCTTTTGATACTAAAAGATTATTGATTTTTCGTACTAGTTTATAGAGATAGAGGCATGCTGGTGTTGATTACTTAGCCAGCAGCATGGAGAGCAAGGCGTGATTGGCTCTCATCTCACATACGTAAAACCTACTCCAAAGTCCAAACTCTAGACTCTAAAATATAAAAAAGGAAAAAGATAATAATACCGAAAAAAAAAAAGGAATAAAATGGAACGACAAAGAAACGTCGTGATATTGTCGGTCTCCGTTTGTTTTTAGTGTCCATGTGCAGAAAGGTGCAATGTATTATTTGCCGCCAAAATAATTTAACCCCGTCACGGATATGTGATTTTTCCGTCAAATATATGTATTTCTTTTTTAAAGGGAAAAAGAGTTAATTAAGCCCAACATAATATACAAGATAAGAGGGGTATACCCCAATCATGACACAAAATGTATCACTAATCACAAGTACAAGAGAGGGTCCACGTAGCCAGAGAAGCTACTGGAGGTAACACACGGCACAAAACCCGAAGGACTCTAGCAAAGCTATGATCCCCGGAGAATCTAAAACTGATACCCTGACTAAAACCGTTGGCCTTTCAAACTCCAGAACACCGACTGTAATTCGAAAAAGAATGGATAGGTCATCGCTCCCATAACTTCAGAGGCGATGATGCAACATCACAACCTCTCTTCCATCTCATGGAGGCGGTAGTCAAAACTAATCAATTTCCGTGGAATTACCGCCCTCGGGCTTAAATGAACTGAACGAGGCACATGAGCAAATCACACCGATCGGCTCCGAAAACCAGCAGCTCCCAGCACAAGTAACCACCGTCAAATATATGCATTAATCTCTGTAATAGCCCCGTTATCGTCGGTGATTGTCAAAAGTTTGATAGTAGAATGATTCCGTACTCTTTTTTAACCTTTTACGCTTTTACTGTTCCCCTCCAATCTGCTAGGACCAGATACTAGTTTCACTACCGGTAAACTAGCAATTAGCTTACACCAGATATTATGCTGCAAAATTTGTAAACTACGAGTACATGAACTTCCAAAATACTCCCTGCTTTTTTTTTTTTAACAAAAAATGCTTGAAAACGGTTTTTCTGTTTATATTTTATATTTACAGAATAAACCCTCTTAAATTAAATTTTATATTTTAATTTCCGAATTTAACCAAAAGTGAATCATGGATCTTCTCCAATTTTAAACAACCACACATGCCTATGTTTAAAAAAAAAAAGAATCCACGATTAATTGTAGATGGCAGAGCTGCCGCGATGAAGCTTTAAAAAGATAGAATTAAAAAATCGAGCTAAACTTATTTGAACTCAACTGAACTAAATTTACTAAATTGGAGTGAATGGCGAAAATAACAAATCTAATGCTAATCCTTGAATCCCTTTCTTTAGATTTCTGTAAGTTGTCCTTGAGTCATCTTGGACTATATATGAGGCCTGTTTCCATGGTCTTTGGAGTGTTGGAGACAGATTAGTGTCTGAAGGGGTATAACCGTAAATTTAAAGATGACCTGATGATATTAGATCTTTTAAAAGTTTGCCAAACTTCAGTTCCCTCCCAAAGTCTGAGCTGACAATTTTCCTGTTTTCCAACTACACTCCGCTCATCCTCCCCAAGATCAGTTGAATGCTGAGGCCAAGAAAAACATTCGCGACCAATCCCAATTCCAGCCTCAAACTTCTCCGCTCCTGGCTTCGAACAAAGCCCACATATAACAACAACGATGATGTAACTCAAAAGAGGGACAAAGAAGCCCATTTGCGTCTGTTCAAGAGCAGGGGCCAGCACCTTCTCACCAATCCACGAGTCCTTGACTCCATTATCCAAACTTCCGATATAAAACCCGATGACACCGTTCTGGAAATTGGACCTGGAACAGGGAACCTGACTATCAGGCTCCTCGAAGCTGCCAAGAAAGTCGTAGCTGTTGAAATCGACAGGCGCATGGTTGAGATTCTCCGTAAACGGGCTGCGGAGCATGGACTGGACGATCGCCTGAGTGTGAGTTGTGTTGTTTTCTATGTTTTTGTTATGTGCGAGTTAACTGTTCGATGAAATGCCTCACAGAGGATGTGTTTGATGTTGGCAGGTTGTGTATGGTGATGCATTGAAGGTGGATTTGCCGGCGTATGATCTCGTGGTGGCGAACATTCCGTATAACATATCGTCGCCTCTGCTGGCGAGATTGGTTTTCGGGGCGAATGTGAGGCCTTTTAGAAGCGCCACGCTGTTGGTTCAGAAGGAGTTTGCGAGGAGGTTACTGGCGAAACCTGGTGACTCTGAGTATAATAGATTGGCTGTTAACGTGAGGCTGGCGGCAGAAGTTGAGTTTGTGATGGATGTGAGCAAAAGGGACTTTGTGCCTTGTCCGAAAGTTGATTCTTCGGTAGTTAAGATTTACCCGAAAGTGGAGATTCCGGATGTAAATCTTGAGGAGTGGTGGGCGTTTACGAGGACCTGCTTTAGTAAGAAAAATAAGACATTGGGTGCGACGTTTAGGCAAAAGAAGAAGCTGGTGGAGCTTATGAAATTGTCGAGAGATAGAGGGAATTGTGGCCAAGAATCTGGAAATGAAGAATCTACGAGTGAAGATGATAGCTCTAACGTGTCTGTTGTCCCTGGAACGAGTTCAGATTTGTTCAAGGAGAAAGTCATGGCTGTTTTAGAATCTGGTGGGTTTTTGGATAAGAGGCCTTCCAAGCTATCTAACGATGATCTTCTGCGGTTGCTAGGTGGGTTCAATCAAGAAAGTATATATTTTCATGATGGAAGAACAAGGTCTAGCAATGCACTTCATGATGCTTTTGCTGACTGTGATTTAACTCTTTAGCAACTAGATTGATGAGATCTATTTCTTGGAGTATTTGCAGCAGTGCAAGCGTGCAACCGTTGTTCAGTTATTGATACTGTCACATGACTCACCATGGTTATAACTTGCAGTCGAATGACTCGAATTATTAGGACCGTTCTGCATCGAAAAACAACTTACGAGAATGAGAAATGTTCATCTGCTTACGGTGTAGCCATGACACTTGAAAGAGCTGATACAAGTTATATGCAATGCTAGGCTGAGATCCTTCAGCTCCTTGCCTCCTCCTGATATTTGGACCACAAATTCCTTCAGCTCCTTCTGATATTTGGACCACAAACTTGGTTTATTCATGTTTCAATTTATGCTTTCAACTTCTCGTTCATGTCTGAATGAGCTGATGATGTTCAAACTGTCTATTGCTTTGTTGTACCGTAAAACATCGCACCCACGGCGTGGCGTTGGGACATCTAGATTCAGGAAAAACTAAAATTGGCTAAAATCTAATTAAGAAAAGAACAAAAAATATCACACACACCCCCGGTGGGACTCGAACCCACAATCGCCTGATTAGAAGTCAGACGCCTTATCCATTAGTCCACGGGTGCTGTTGTTGGCAGTATTCGAATATTTCTTTTATTTAGCTTGCTACTCTCACTCGTAAATTTCGCTAAGGAATATTTCAGGCCAAACTCAAGCAGTTGCATGTAATCACTAAATATTTTTAAGTCATACTAATATTTACTCTATTTGATTACCTCTCTCTACCCTAATACTAGTAGTTGATTTATTTTGTCCTGTGGGATTAGAAGTTGGAATCCTTCTCAAGAACCACATTCGCTGAAGGAGGCGGTGTAGGTTACCACAGCAGTCCCCAGCATGGCAATCATTATATCTATGGTTCTACATTTCCCAAACTGTATCCAACTATTTTTTCCAAATGTTTATTTTCCACTTATGTTCCTTTCATCATTTCTGTAATTTCCGAAATTAGAAGGCCCGGTTTGAATGGTTGGCGCATTGCAGCATTCGATGGGCCATGTGCCTCCGGACGACCTCGAACACGCCATTTTGCAGCTGGGCACGTGAGACCTGAGGCACATTCTGTTTACATGAGCTTACTAACTATTTTGACTAAACATCATTGAGCAATTTTTTACAGACCATGAAGCCCGGACACAGCCTTTTAATAAAGTTCGTTTTGCATTAACAGTCTTTATGGTCACTGGTAAGCCTGCCAGTACAACTGTACAAGTATCACCCTTCCAATACAAATAGAATCCCTGCTCTGTTGCGAAAGCTAAAGTGCCAAACATTGTAGCCACTAATTTTAGAAGAAACATACAACTTACTTCTTCATCTTTTCCACAGATTAAAGAGCTTCCGGGAAGCGCAGTTCAGGTGGGCCAGGACCCAGAATGCCTTTCTGCTCTGCTATCTTATCTAATGCTGGACCGGAAAGAGGTTCACTCTGCACATTCTTCTCATCTTTTCTCCACCCTGTCCCTTGCCAGTCTCTCTGCGAAACCTAGAACAAGAACATTAACTGTTAAGAATCAAGTCTGCATGAACAAAGAACTTACTGAGGATCACTGTTCAAATTTGAAAATTTGATGGGATAATAACATTTAATTGCCCTTTTAATGTGATAGTATATGAGGTCAAAGTCTCAACCGATAAGTAGCGAAATACATAACTAAGATATGATTGGTCCACCTAATCTGTAAGCTGAAATGATTAAATTGTGGCGGCTCAAGTATGACAATCCAGCCCCAAAAGCTTCAGTGATGTGGCCTTACAAATATCTAATTTGATCAAGTTGTTTTTCCTCTTTAAGGTATAATATGCAGTCAAAAGATTTATCCCAACTGCATAAGTTCTCTGTCATAGGGCCCTTTAAAATCCTATTATTTCTCCAATTTTCTTGATCTTATCCTACGGCAGCATTTATCTTGTTTCAGTTGATTGCATGCATTCCGTGACAAAGGAGCAACATATATTGAAGAACACGGGTGACTGATGGAAGTCAAAATTAAATAAACTGTTGAAATAAGTAGTATACAGCTAGCACTGCCGTGGATAGGGTTATAAAGCTTGTAGAGTGAACTATCAGAAACGAAAACTATTCATACTCTTATGGTGGATGTTTTAATATGGTACTCCCTCCTATCACTTTTAATTGACGTTATAGCCAAAACACACAAATTAAGAAAGAAATGATTACACCTATTTATAGGCAATAAAAAAGTGCAATAATAGTAAAGTAAAGTAAAAAGCACTCACAATATCACACCTAATAATATTAAAGTACCTATTAATAGTATAGACAATCTAAAAAGTAAGCTAAAACGGCAACTAATTTGTAAATAGTTAAAAATTCAAAACGTCAATTAAACATGATAGGAGGGAGTAGTACTTACCTCATCATGATTGTGTCTCCCATCTTCTAACATGGGGGTCATGAGAGGAGGAACTGTATCTAGATCTGGCTTTTGAAAGACAAATGTGGTGTACAAACCTGCAGAATGATGAATTGATCAGAATGTTGAAATCTACGCTGTTCAAGGCCATAATCTAAGATGAAGAGAATGAACCACCTAAGATATCGTATGATCTGGAAAGTAGTTTTCCTCTCGGATCCACAAGATTATGAACAGCGTCCATGAGCATGCCACCCAACTGTTGTCTTATGAAGCAAGTCAAGAAATCAGTTTTTAAAATTGCACCACTAAGTTTCAAGTTAAAACACATGTCAATATATTTGCTGCGAACACTGAACCAATCATTAAGAGCATACTCAAGGACAACCGGTCCTGACTCCCAAGGTTTATGTCCTGTGTGTATTACATATTAAATATAGCTTTTCCAATCCACATGACAGCTGGGTGGGGTTTGGCCGTTCGGGTTTGGGGGGAAGAATATTTTAGCCATTAAAAAAATAAATAAAATAAATAAAGAAACAGCTGCACCACTTTGAAGTGTTTTTAACAAATACTGATATGTTTTCAAGTAATGCTCTTTTGAAAGAAAAATAAAGTTCATACTGAAACAAAGAACACTCAAAACATTCTCACCAAGGCTAAAAGAAATTTCTTATTACAGAAAATACACAGACCTCATGGCTAGAATTTTCCAATGTCAACCAAAGTATGTTTTTGACAATCACATGCATGTCATACATGCAAACAGAGTTTACAACACAATCATGGAAATTCTTCACGGCCAGAAAAGTAGAATAACTCTTCACATCCTTCCACTAAAAATAGACGATCTTATAGCAACTCAAAAGGGTCCAATTAGTAAAAATGTCTCCATATGCTCATTAAACAATAGAATCACAAAATTTGTTGTACAGGTAATATCAAATAATTGAATGATATTAAAGAGAGGATCGGACATGTTTGAAGCATTTATACGCGAGTCGAATTACAGAAATGAAGGCACATAAGATCATTTACAAAAAATCAAACAGATCAAAGCAGAAATGAATGTGTAGTTTAGGCACACATATTCCAAGGGTCACATGCAAGTACAAAATAGAGAAAAACAGTCACCTGTTGTCATCATAAAACTCGGTCAAGTTTTGTATCTCTATGTACTCAAGACCAGCCTCTCTAGCCAACCTACATAACACAATAATTAGTGATCATGATAAAGAAATTCAGAAGCATTAATATGGACACAAATCTGAAAAGAAATTATAAGAATTTAATTTGGATTCCCTCATGTTAAACAAGGCTAAATATAGAAACTTCAAATGATGAGGTACACTTATCAGGTGCGAGTCCCAAGCATCAAAATTCAGGCAATTTTGGTACACTGATGGTTGGGATTATAGTCAAACCAAATACCTCATGAAACTACGAAAATATAAAAACCAGGTAACCCAAAGTCAGTTCCCATTGCATTATAATTATCCACACTACACGTATGTGTATCTGCCCATATTAGCTCTGCCTTAGCAGAGATAAGAGTTCAGTTGCTGAAGAAATTTAGGAGGAAGAATGTTATAGAAGTACAATTACAATCAACTCATTACTGATAGAGCTGATGATGGTCTACATTTTGACAATGAAGATGGATATGATTATTGCTCATTTTTCTAATCCCAGAACACTATTCTTTATACTTATGCACTGTGAAGTCACAGACTCAAGTTTGGTTTCAGCTTCATGACTAATCAAGTTGGCAATCTCCTAAAGTAACCTTTATGCATCGCGTGTGTGTGTCCAACAACAGCAAGAATATCCAAAGCTTTTAAAAACATAGTGGAAAACACCAACCTGATCAAGCTCGGAAAATGGACCAGGCAATGAGTTTCTGCTAACATATCACCTGTAAATTTCAACTGGTACTTTTTACCAAAAAAGGGAAACCTGGAAATCAACGAAATGTACTGAGGATATCACAATTTAACCGAGATTTAAGGAAAATTAATGGAAAGCATTCTGTTATATTGCACGTATTACTTCTCTTCCTCGACTTCGAAAGTGATCATGTAGCTCTCAGATCTTATGCAATTGGGAACGATGTTGTGCTTCATTCCACTACCCCTGTTGTGGTATGCTTCGACATTTTTCTGGTACTTAGCCCTGCAAAATAATGTCATAGATTAATGTTGAAAGCCAAAAAAGATTAAGAAAAATCAGAACACAAGTGAAGAATATAGAATGGAGAGAGCAAAGTAGAAACTTCGGCAACAAAAAACTGAGACCACGTTCAGGAGAGCTGGAAAAAAACATATACAGTTGATGAAAGCACATGAGAAAACTGTGGTGGTTGGGGGGGGGGGGGATGACGTCCAGTAGGGGCACTGGATCCCCCTGAACTTTGGCATATTACTACACTATACTTCAGAGATTTTAAACAGTGTATTCTTTAGCCGAGTGGTAGATAGGACCGAGGCCATTACTAGTCCTATACACAGCACAGGTTCAATTCTCATTATTGGCCTTCTTTTCTTTCCGTTTTAAATTCTTCCTCTTACTATTTAAGCAGATTCTTCTCATCCAAGCATTAGACAATTATTTAATGTTTTCCTTTACCATAACAATTTTTTCAATTATAATTTCTTCATGTTTTACATTATTTTCTTTTTTCTAGTCACTATAGCGCCTCACACTTTTAAATTTGATCCACAACGACACACCAAAAATCTAATTCTCCCTTTGGAGTTTGAACCTATGAAAAATATTGTCACTCTTCTTTTCCAAGTAAGTAATAATGTTTTAATTGTGGCCCTTTTAAGTGTTTCCCTCGAAATATATCATTTACAAACATTAAAAACACTATGCTGAAGCTGAACAGTCATCTTCTGGAGAATATGATTATTTGAAAGTCATTTTTCATAGGTTATACACTTAAATTTATATACCTTCTATAAGAGAATATGACACAGTTAACGTTTGACCCCTCTGAAATTTGGTTCTGGCAGCACTGCATGAGAATAAGTGAAAATGTAGAAAAAGACAACATGATGGAACCCACTGAAAAGATGTGCATGAAATTACTAAAGTACTGCTAGAAATTAAAGGAAAGCAAAAAAAGCACCAAGTGGTCAGGCTCCTTCATCAAAACATTTCCACTTCCTTAGTCTAGTGACATCTTAGGAACTGAAATTTATAGAAGCTTTCAGATTATACACATCCAATGACTGATAATAAAGTAAATATTATTCATTATGACTCAGTCTGGATGAACTTGGAAGTTGGAACTTTATTAGACTAGACACTAAACTAAACATAAAAGCCAACTATCAAGATTGACCCATGCTGCGAAGAAAGAAGATATTACAGAAGCCAACTATCAAGATTGACCCATGCTGCGAAGAAAGAAGATATTACAGGTACTTAACAGCATACCATATAGTAGATGAGTCTGGAGTAATACCAAGAAAATAACCTCCAGGCTTCAGTAAAGCTGATACGTTGTGCAACAGTGTCTTCACCTTCTCCTCAGTTTCAAAACATAACTGGCAGCACACAGATCCATTAGTTATCTGCAGGTATCCTTAAGCACACAAGATATAAACAGTAAAACATACCGACAAATGCTGCATGCAACAGACAATATCAGCCTGATTTTCCTTGTTCTTCCAATATAAATTAATGTCTTCCTGCGCAAACGTGAATAAGTAAGATAGTGAAAAGGAATATAACATGTCGTAAAATGCTGAGTTATAGCCTAGT
This sequence comes from Plantago ovata, assembly GCA_028274465.1. Taxonomy (NCBI): domain Eukaryota; kingdom Viridiplantae; phylum Streptophyta; class Magnoliopsida; order Lamiales; family Plantaginaceae; genus Plantago; species Plantago ovata. The sequence goes on along the minus strand of CM051456.1, from coordinate 7,755,152 downwards.
GAATGTTTAAATGTAGCGATTTCTGTCTTTTGAGAAAAGGGGGGGGGGGGGGGTAACAATAGTCCAGAGAAATAACTGTTACGTAGGATACTAGGTCCAGATAAGAAATTCAAGGACAATAGAATTTAGAAGGAGACAATAGTTTTGTCAGAGTTGACAGTTGAGGACTTAGGACTCCATTATTGACCTGGTTTTTGTGGTGCAGTGCTGTCGGATGACTCGGATCGAAACCTCAAACTTATTAAAGAAGAGTTTGTCTGTATTAGTTTTTGGTTCTTGGAGTTTTAATTTGAAACTTGTCTCAGGTGAATTAGTTTCAGATCTTAATAGCTACAATGTATGAGTAAAAATCAACGGAAACGAAGATATGCCATCCTGTACATGTTTTCCCATGGGTTACACCAACGCAAATCAATTACCAGTTCTTTATTCTACATAATAAAGCAGATCCCCAGATGAAAGATACAATGGAGAAACAAAAATAGTACTTATTAGCTAAAACCAGGGCTCAAGAGGGCTGAAAAGACTCACAGCGCAAGGATCAAATTCAAGGAACTCAGACGTGTATGGCTTGCGTCGACTCTCCCAGGCTTCCTGCACCTCTCTCAGTCCAGATGTGGGCACATCTACAACGAAGAATAATTATTTAAAAAAAAAATAGGAAAATGTTCTCAGTGGCATTTAAGCAAACAGGTTGCAGACAATGCAGCGCGGGAGGAGAGTAAAGCAGGTACCAATTCCAATGAAGTGACCAATGAGAGCTTCGTCCCATTTTTCCTCATCAGCTACTTTCCCGCAGTACAAATCACATACCTGTGGATTAAAATGTGAGAATATTATTAAGTAGGAAGCAAATTCAATGCGAAAGGAGTGATAAAATAGTAGGAAACGGCGAAAGGGGCAATGCATACGGTGGCGTGAGGGAAGGCGAAGATGTTGATGAGGACAGTTTTGATGAACTCGATGAGGCGGTAGTGAATGAACTCGATCGGGCGGTGAATTGGAATTGGTAACGAGCTCTGCATCACCATCATCTTTTCCAATTTGTTGTTCAACCTTCATAAACCTCCAGTCTCCGGACAATCAGCAATCTTTTTAAGCTATCTTATTTAGTTAGTTGTATTTTTATAAATTTTATTATAACACTAATATATTTGTCACTTTAGCTATAATTATTAATTTGAATATGTTTAACACTCTTTTGTCCCTATATTCACTAATATCAATATAATATTATATTATTATTAATAGCCTTTTGATAATCTTTTTATAACTAGAAAACTAGTAATATGACTTCCTTAATATGTGTGAAATTCCTAAAATGACAACTAAAAAAGATAGGAGGGAATAGTAATTAAACAATATTATCTAGTATAAAAAAATTACCCCATTTACGAGGGATATATGTATGAGCACGTGTTCTACTCTATATTTATACGGATTTATGTAAATATAATAATTCGACCGGTATAACAAATTTAAATGCACAATTGTAACCATACTAACGTAATTGGTTTTAGTATTGAATGTAAATATAAAATTTTTACACTCCAGTCTATATCTTATAAACAAAGTGAAATTCTACAAAATAATATAATCGACATCATTACTAAAAACTACATATAGCCCATAAACTATGAAAAAGTAACACTTTTCTAAATGTCATATAAATGGGTATGCACACAACATATATAATAACCGAAATCCGATATTTAGCTCATCGTACCTCTTAAGATGGACTCATATATTATAAATTTAGTCATCCTTTATGGAAAAACTCTACAGAAGGCGAGGTAGATGAAGGGTCAAATTTGTGAAGCAAACAACCTGATGGAATTTGTAGAGTTCGAATTTCAACTATGAACTCTAATTAGATGGATTCATTTTGTTATTGGAATGAACAACTTTTGATCACCTTGCTCTTCCGTTTGTTCTCTAAATGAACACCATTCCACTCGAGTTCTTCCGTGTTAGTTTAGCCTCAAGAATATTCTTATCCATTGATATTCGGCACCACCATGGCATTCTTACACTTTAATTTAGCACCACCATTTAAAACTCAATTGCATATATTTATTTCTCCGTGATCATTCACATTATCCTCTATTCCTCTTCATTAGTTATGCAATTAGAACTCAAGTCCGAAAAAAATTATTTTTTGTTGAGCACTCTGATAGTATATGGCGCATCTCATTCTTTGTTGTTTGACGCACTGATCATTGTTCTACATCATTAATTATAGACTTATTATTTTTGGTAAATTATTCAAATTTCTTGATGTACTTATTGTGTAAAAAATTCATGGACTAAAGATCATTTTCTTCAAGTCCGAGTTTCCTATTTAAAAAAAAATTCTAACACAATCATTGTTATAAATTATTCCATGATAATCCCATCAAGCAAAACTATTGTTATAAATTATTCCCTATGTTTTTCTTCTGGAACATTTTTTTAAGATGGATGTATATTATATGTGGTGGTTGGTTAAGTGTTATAATTTACAATAAAATGATGAGATAAAATTTTAATAAAAATAAAATGTAAAGAATCTATTTGAACTAAAACAAATACTTAAAGAATTGGAATGATATCTATAGTGGAGCAAGTAACTAGCATAGCTCATAGTTCGAGTGGTACCCTCTAAAAATATATATAATAAATAGTAACATTGAAATGATATCTATGGTGGAGCAAGTAGAGGGTCCTCAACTCTTTATTACAATTATTATACTACTGATTATACTGAACTAAGACACCTGAATGGAATGCACACTATCACTATCAACAAGACTGCATCAGTTAGCCGAATAAGCCCATTGAGAACGCACCTGCATTATTAGGGATGTTAGACACATAAGAATGAAAGTCATATTACATACAAAGAAGAAAAAGACGAAACAACTAATTGAATAGAATATACCTTGGAAATTTTGTAGTTGAAAACAAATACCATGTTTATATGAGCTGTTCATGGTGAGTTCTCCACCGGGACCCTCTGCTACAAGAATAAACAGGAATTCCCTTATACTCGATGCAAGGAGTCTAAGCCACGAAGAGACTGGCACACAAAAGCCTGGCTAAACATGAGCCTGACACTCTTTCTTGAGCCGACATACAACCCACATATATGGCTCTATTGCACCAAGGACTATATTTATTATCAAGCACACAATTTATATAGTGTCTGCAAATGATTATCAAAATCAATTATGAGTTGCTTTTATTTGCTACACACAATATAAGTTGAAACTAAGTAGCATGTTAATATTATGTTGAAATTAAAATAATCATTTAAATATTATAATTTAATTTACTTTATTTAATATTTATTTACCTTTCCTATTTATATGGTGCTTTAGACTTTAAGAACTAAAATCAACATTTTAACTTATAATGATTAGTTTGTTTAATTTTATAGAATCAACCACATAATCACCAAAACCAAACACTAATTAACTGCTTAAAAAATTGTTTAAAGCAGTGAAAATTATATAATCACTTTTAATAATCAATTGCAAATTGCAAGACTACCCTACGTCCCTACCCTAGAATCAGCTCACACAATGCACTCACCTAAGCCCCTCACTTCTCCTGACCGAAGAGACTTATCTGATGAATTTACCCTTGCCATGTCCATACGCCTATATATAATGCCCGCCCATTCTCCCGCTCATTCATTTTCCGTATTTCCCAGCGAATTTGAATTTCCATTTTCTCTCTGATATTCTAGATTCTAGAACAAACAATGGTGAGCCAACTTCATTTCGCACCATCTCTCTCCTTCATTTTGAGCTTCTGATCTGAGTAATGGCTGAAACTCTGGTTGTTTTTGTGTAATCGCAGGTAGCTGCTCAGAAACTGAAGGAGACGGAGATCACCGAGCAGGATTCTCTTCTTCTGGTAAGTCGATAGATGTATTTGTGCAACGGATCTGTCGTTACTTGTAATCTATTTGTTAATTTCGTTGCTGATGTAACTGTTACTGTTCCGTACCGTGAGAAGACTATCTAGTTGTTTCCGATCCGATTCTGTTAGATATTATGAACACTCTTATGGTTGAGGAGATTTTGTGTGCGATTTCTGATGAGTATTTGTAGTTTTTGATGTTAATCACGAACGTTTTAGCTCAATCTATTCTGGCGCTGATGTTAGGAGCGATTCAGTGCTCTGGTAATGAGGTGATTCCGTGATTGTTTTTGTTGAAGGAGAAATCATTTGTTTCCTGACCGGCTATGCACTAGAATAGGTTTCATGCCTCCTTTGGCCGTGTGTTTATGTTACCTGGTGGTTTTGGGGACTTTCACATGTTTTAATCGGTATCTATCACTTTGCTCATTTTTTTTTGGTAATTTGTTTATGCACTGATTTTGTACACTAGGGTAGATCTCTGGGTATCTCTATTCACTCACATAATATGATTTAAATCGTGGAATTTTGTATGTTTTGATGGTATATATGTGCTGGTATACAGACTGAAAAAGGAAATGGAAATTACTGTGAGATCTGGTACAAAATATGCTAGTTGATTGACTTTGACTATGTTTACTACTCTCACATTCCCTATGGTTGAAGTTAAGCCTGAGGTTCCTGTGTTGTTACTTAGATATCAAGTGTTAACCATCAGTTGCATGATCTGTGCTCATTCTGTGTTGAGAATTTGTAACAATGGTAGTATGTATTACTACTACATTCTTCCTGACAAATCAATCACTTGAATTTGAAGTTTGATCAACACATGCAATTTCTAATGTTAATGTTGTGACTGACAAGTTAATGCAAATTTATTGGCTCATCTTTGTGTGAATGATCAGTACCTTTTGAAAAATTAATAACTGACAAATCACCTACACTGTATATCTTGATTTTCATCAGACAAGGAACCTGTTACGTATTGCCATATTCAATATCAGTTATGTCAGAGGCCTTTTCCCTGAGAAATATTTCAATGACAAGTCCGTTCCAGCCTTGGGTAAGTTGACACCAGTTAGTAGTTATCTCTTCCTTTTTATTTTTTTGACTTCGTACTGGTCTCTGATATACCTTTAAATTGGTGCAGACATGAAGGTTAAGAAGCTTCTGCCGTTGGATGATGAATCACGCAGACTCCTAGATTGGATGGAGAAAGGCATGTCTTATCAACACATAACTTGGATAAAATTCTTATTTCAATGCTTATAATATCAATCTATTCCCTTCCTCAGTAGCTCACCCTTCTTCCCTTTTATTTTTATTTTTGGTGTTATGCTTCTTCCAGGTGTTTATGATGCATTGCAGAAAAAATATCTGAAGACACTGTTGTTCTGTATCTGCGAATCAGTGGATGGTCCAATGATTGAGGAATATGCATGTAAGTCTTCCAGAAATATGTATAGCTACGATGATATATTCCGAGGTACACTTGGTGCTCAAAATTTGTGATGGTATGCATGATGCTGAGGTTTGCTGATATAGGAAAAAAATGCTGTACCACTAGACACTCATGTTTTTTCCAAATATGTAGCGAGTCTTTATTTTTTGCTTAGACCTTTATACATCATCAGATATGGCTATCAATGCTGTTTGTTACTTAGAGACTTAGACCATGCATTGATGAGATACTTTTCTTGCAGTTTCGTTCAGTTACTCTAATTCAGACAGCCAAGAGGTTTCTATGAATATCAATCGGAGTGGCACAAAAAAGGGTGGGACATTCAATTATAACTCATCAACAGAGATAACTCCTAGCCAGATGAGGTAGCTTCATACAAATTTCTGCAGCTTAATTTGGTGAAGATTTGGATTTAAACGCTAAACAAGTTTCATCAAACAACTTCAAATTTCAGGAGTTCAGCATGCAAAATGATTCGAACACTAATTCAACTGATGAGGACTCTGGATAAAATGCCAGAAGAGGTGCAATTCATGAAGATTCACATACATGTAGATATAAAATTTGTCTCACAATACATGTTTTCAAATGAAGCTAATTCAGCATATTTCCTTCTTTTCAGCGCACTGTGTTGATGAAGCTCTTGTATTATGATGATGTCACGGTAGGTTCAATGTTTTTAATTTGTGAATGCTTAGAGTTCACAGCACATGAGGTTTAACTTAAAAAGGCTCTTGGGAAGGTCAAATGGTGAAAGAGTTTGCTTTTAATATTTCCACCATTTTACATTCTGCTTCAGAAGTCCAACTCACTTGTAAATTCGACCTTATGTCATTAAAACTCCATTTTAGAATTTACATATTACATCTTGTTTTACAGCCAATGGATTATGAGCCCCCATTTTTCCGTGGCTGCACAGAAGACGAAGCCTATCATCCATGGAATAGGAGTCCCTTGAAGATGGAAGTTGGCAAGATCAATAGTAAACATTTAGTGCTAGCTCTGAAGGTGAACTACTTCAGTATTCATTAAGTTATTAATAATTTTTTTTTGCTGTTTAAAGAAAAATCAATATTAATGAAGAGCTTACTTCTTTATGCACATCACTGTTAACTTTTATCACCATCTATTAACAGGTTAAGAGTGTACTTGATCCCTGTGAAGATGATAATGATGATGGCCATGATAATGCGGTAGACTTGAATGCTGATTCTGCCCAGAAAGATGAAACTAGTGAATCTGACAGTGAGGTATAAATATAACTGCATTTGTTTCTTCATTATATTATTGTGTCACTTAGAAGTTTGAGATATCAAAAACTATGATTCCCCTCTTTTTCTTCAGATGAGTCATTCAGCTGATGATCACTACATTGTAGCTCCCAGAGGTAGTTTTGCCTCTCCTTACAAGCTTATTGCGTTTGATTTGTGTGCTAGTGATGAATAACCAGATTTACAACATTTGTTGTGACAGAGACACGTCAGGTTCAAGAAGATACTGGTGCAGCCGCAGTAGATGAAGGTCCCATATAACTGCCATCAAAACATGATCTACATTTTCTGAGTTGATAAGATCTCACTTGTTACATTTAATGCAGATGATACTCAAGATCCGGAAGAAGATGAACTGCAGCTGGGAATGGTCAAGGACTGGATCTGCGCATACCACCTTGATACCATTGAGCTTACTGAAGTACTCTCGAACTTTCCTGCTATATCAGTGGTAAGAATCACACAATTTGTAGGGTATTAAGGAACACAGCCTCAAACTTACCTGATTTATAGCATCATATATACTTCTGCTTATTCGAGTAACATATATATTGTATTTGGCTATTTGCAGATCTTGATAGAAGGTACACTTTAACCTGAACTTTTGTCTTCGAAGCTACTGAAAACAAGGTCATAATCTGTAGATATTTTGGTGTTGAATAATGTTAAATGTTCTGCATCATCTAGAAATTATGGACAAACTTGTGAGGGAAGGCTTCTTATCAAAAGCTGGAGACGAAAGTTACACAATTACTAAGAAAAAGGTTGCTTTCTTCCACCCCCCTAACCTACTGATTTGAGTTATGTTCTAAACTTGCTTGCTCATGTTCCCCTTTGTAAATCATATCTGAATTCGTAGAAATTTGACTACGAGTTTGATGCTGTGAAAGAAGAAGTGGTGGGACAAGTGGGAATCAATGATGTCAGAGCTGGAACAATGAGTGTAAACCGAATGTACATGAAGGTGAGTGAAATGTACTTCTAGATTATCCCATGTTCCTGACCGGAAGCACTTGGTTCAATTCATTATCTTCAAATTCCACTCGTATATCTAGTGTACGACGGGTCATAGTTTTTGGAATACCTGCTGCAGAATGCACGCATTGATACAATTCTTAATGATTAATTTCACTCCACATTTTGGATGTCTTAATCCATCTGAGCAGCTTGAATAGGATTTTAAGTTCTGATCAAATATTAAATTCACAATGAAAGTTTTAATGAAAAATTGTATCTCTGGCGTGGTTCATCTTACTAGACTGTGATAAAGCAGGCACTTAATTGAATAGCCTAGCATATTTTTCCCAAGAACACAATTCTGCCACAAAATATCTATTTTTACATGTCTTATTTCACTTGACCTCAGGCTTTATATCATGCTCTCCCCATGGACTATATATCAGTGGCAAAGCTCAAGCAAAAACTTGACGGTGAAGCCAACCCGACTACAATTCGGAAGCTTATCGACAAAATGACCCAGGATGGCTTTGTTGCTGCTAGTAGCAACCGCCGGCTAGGTATTTGTATTGTAATAAAGTATTTAAGTAATTATTTCCTTGAACTAAATTACTATGGATGATAACTTGTCAATTTTCACAGGCAAGCGTGTGATTCACTCTGATCATACTAAGAAAAAGCTGGCTGAAGTCAAGAAATTCTTAAATGGTGACACTATGGTATTACTGTGAACTTATGTATCTTACAGCTTGTATAGTTAGAATTTCTGTTTGGACCATGGGCTCATAAATTTTGTTGGTTAGGAACTGGATATGATGGAACCTTCAATCACACCCAAGCATCCAGAATCCATGACTACTGGTACCCAGTCTTTAACTTTTCTAATACCTACGATACATAGTTAGTTTTTGCTGTTGCCATCCAAATTTGAACCCATCATGTACTGGGATGCTACTGCATTTATCTTGTAAATTTTGCTTCAACTAGAAGATCTATATTCAAGTAGTTATTATATCTATCACATTTGAATGATTGCTTTGAATCTATTGACAAGAAAATCGTCTAAGTCAATTCCTTTTTTTTTTCCTTTTTGGTTATCAGGCAACAAACAGAAGGATTTGTCCACATGTGGTGGCCTTCACTCGATTGGATCAGATGTCACTCGCACAAGAGAAAGGTCTGATGCATTCACGAACATCTCTGGTAAGACTCAAGAAGGAAAAAGAGAAAACTGTGGAAATACTCCTATCAGCAAGGCTGTGGTATGTTTCCCAAATGTGCCGGTATATTATTTTGCGATTGTTTGAATTGTACTTGTAGCCTTGGAAAATAATATTCTTTTATGGATCTGTAGCCTGCAGTTTCTAGAGAGAGCTTTGTACCCGGTGCTGATGATGGGCGAGCTGATGGAAAAAGTAGGCAGGGTGATGACATGGACATAGTTATGGGAAGCATATCTACCCAGGAGAAGCGTTACAGGAAAACAAGCACGGTATGTGCTTTAACTCAATTATAATGGTCTTTACAATAGCTTTGCAATAAGTATTATTTGAACTTCCAGGATGTTTGCAATCACAGTTCCTCCTCTGTTTCAATAAGAACTGAATAATTTTAGGAGTCTGAATCATTAAACAAAAAATACTCGATCCTTTAAAAAATATTGCAAATAATGTCTATATTTGGCATTTACCAAGAGGAAAAGGACGTGTGCTTTATGGATCTCTAATCCTCTAGCAAAACATGCGAAACTTTAAGACCTTGTAGTATATATGCCTGGTCGGAGTTCTTAACCACTAATACTAGTTAGATGTGGTTGTTGCACGAGAAATCTGTATGTTGATTTGATGGGCACATCTAGGACCCAACGACTGTGATCTCTAATGTCCAAACAATGACTCTAGTGTTTGCTTCTCTTGAATTTACAGGTGAAAGAGCCGATCCAGCAGAACTTCAAGCGCCAGAGATCTGAAGCCGCCTGAAAAAAAACACCATGTCTAGTCTTGAGCCTTGACTAGTGATTCTCTCTCTGCCATATATTATCTCTCTCTATGATGTTATTAAAAGTTTCGTGTAACTTCTACAGACAACATTACAGTAGCATTATAGTAGTAGTATCAATTATCGGTCACTTAGTGCCACATATAACATGAGATTGGATCAGCAAGAGGTTGAAATGCTGTGAATCTATGAACTTGATTCATAATGGTTTTGTCATTATATACATATATCGACCATGGCGTTTCACTAGAAATTTATACTTGATGAAATGAAATTCATCTTCAGATTTGCCAACTCGTTTGATCAAATCAAAGAACCAACACTCAGCCTACATTTTCTCTTTCCGGCAAACAAGTTAACATTTTCTATTGGTACTATTGTGCATTGTGAAGTTGGATCAATATTTGATGTGTCATGTGGAGGAACATCACACATTCTGAATATGATATTGCAACTTTTGTTTGCGTACTGTTTTGGATTCAAACTTTTTTTTTTTTTTTTTTTTTTTTGGTGTTGAAACGTTTGGATTCAAACTTGTCTCAAGTCTTTCTCCTTACATCTAAATCAAGTCTTTCTCCCAAGTTTTCATCCCATCAGTGCTCCGCACTCCCACAAATCATGTATCTCGTAGCATTACAGTTAGTGTAGCACAAAATAAAACCCCAGGTAAGCTCTCGTAAGGCAGTTGTGCCTCTGAAACTGTCACATTATTCGGTGACAATGTCACTATTTCTCCACTTACTGAAACAATATATATTTATAATAACGCAGAGACAAAACCATGGTCCATTATAAACGCTAAAGAAGAAACTAACCGTTTTATCGATTAGATAAAAGGAAATCCTTGTGACCTTTAAACGGCTCAAATCCCATTTAAAAATTTCATTCACGTCTTCTCATACTACTCAGTACTCACCTAGTCAGTCACCTGATTCAGAATCCTATTTCTTCTTCGTATCAACTGCATCCAAGTTGAAGAATCAGCAAGAAATGGTTAGCAACAGCAGCCTTCATGCAGAAGAAACTCTGGTAGAAGCCGCTCTGAGAGTATTAAACACAGCGGATCCATTTGAAAAGGCTCGCCTAGGCGATGAAGTAGCCAACAAATGGCTGCAGGGCCTCATCGCTCTCCCCTATGATGCTTCAGTGGACCTCCCTGTACCCGATCGCCCTGCACGGTTTGAAGATGTGAGGATACTTTCTTTTTTCCCTTTGTCCTGCCAAGTGTTCGACAAAATGCTTCTATGATGGTTTTATATATATATATATATATATATATATATATATATTATTTTTTTATTTTTTTATTTTTTATTTTTTTTTTTGCTGGTTTTAAATTCGTGTTCAGGTGAAGTTGGTGTCGCCCAGCGAGATGCCAAAATTGGGGAAAGCCGGAAGTTTACAGAGTCGGCAGGCGATTGTGCATAGTCTCGTGCACACTGAGAGCTGGGCTATTGATTTGTCATGGGTATGCATTTTAGAAAGTTCCGGCATTAGTTATGGTTGCTTTGTTTTAGTTAGAGAAATCATGGCTTCATTGGAACTTGGAGCATATGCTTATTCATCTTAGAATTGGTCTGGTGGAATGTTTAATTAAGAATGGAGTAGTTTGAACTTGAATTAGATATTGCAGTAAATAAAACTAGGACTAGACAAACAATCAGGAGTTGAATTGGATCATCCTGCATTCGGATTGCATCATTTGTGTGTCGTTGATGCCATTTAGGTTGTCCACACAGCATGACACTCAGCACCAAATATATTTAGTTTACATAGGTTTCCGACGATGCCCAATGGCTGATCCCTGATTTTCTTACCGTTCGTACTGGTATTTGGATATTTGCTACTTTGCAGAATTCTGGTTGTGTTTGCTTGAGGAAATTTATCCTTCTCATTTATTTCTAGTTGTAGAAGCCGAAAAGTTGTGTTTCTTCTCCTTAATCAATGTATTACTTGTACTAGTGAATTTTGAGTTTAATGTTTCGGTTTGTTTTCTGATAGAGTTGATAGCGTCTTCTAACTTCAGTTTATTTATTTATTTTTTCGTTGGTATTCTTATCAAACAGGACATAATAGCTCGTTTTGGAAGACAGGTGTCAATGCCTAGAGATTTCTTTACAGATTTTGTGAGAGTGGCCCAAGATGAAGGCCGCCACTTCACCTTGCTCGAGGCACGGCTCAAGGAACTCGGATCTTTCTATGGTGCATTACCTGCTCATGATGGTCTCTGGGATTCTGCAACTGCTACTTCACAGGATTTGCTAGCTCGTTTGGCAGTTGAACACTGTGTGCACGAGGTACGTGTACTTGTGCCTCCTGTCCAGATAAAAATGTTCCATGGATACAATTGGTTACAAATGTGTTTTCAGGTTCAAACAGTTGATTGACCTGATTTCATGATTTAGCCACAGAAGAAAATAAATAAATTATAAAATTTACCCAAAAACTTTTGCAAATTGATACTTTGACCTGAAGCTATGGTATTTATTGGACATGCTAGTAACTTTTCATGATTTTATGCAATGTTACTTTCATGATCTGTAAGGTCAAGGGGTATATAGTTCAATTAGTTTAACTATTTCGAAGCAATGTAAAATGTAATTCCCCATTTAATTAATTGGAAATCCACTCAGCATTTGGTCGTGGTGGTTATGAAACTTGTCCAGTTTATTTGTTTGATTGTGTTCCTTGTCTTCTATAGTTGCATTCTCCACAATCAATGGTAATCCAGTACTATCTATGTGCAGGCTAGAGGACTCGATGTGCTGCCAACAACTATATCTCGTTTCCGGAGAGGAGGTGATGATAAGACTGCCGAATTATTAGAGCAGGTCGTTTATCCAGAGGAGATCACACATTGTGCTGCTGGAATCAAGTGGTTCAAGTACCTCTGTTTGAGATCAAAAGATCCCACCATGGCTTCTGATTTCCTGATCAGTCAGGAAGCTGAAAACAAAGAGGCTGAAACCATCGAGGTGACCCATGATGAAGCAATTCGAAGGTTTCATGATGTAGTAAGGAGTTTCTTCAGAGGTCCACTCAAGCCACCTTTCAATGAGGCAGCACGAAGAGCCGCTGGATTTGGCCCTCAATGGTATGAACCTCTGGCTGTCAAAGAGTTCTCTTCATGAAACCCGTTTGGTACTGATAGTGTCTGGTTTTGATTTAGTAATTTCTTGCTTTGTACGGTGCATGGGATGTACGTGACATATTCCGAAAGGGGATTTTTTTTTTTTATTTTTATTTTTTTTTGGGTGCAAGTCCTCTGCTACTGAACCATAGCTACACTTGAAAGACATGAGCCCTTTAGTTAAACTAAAAAATGGCGATCAACATGAGTGTTAATTCATTTTTATAGTGTATGAACACCTCATTATTGATTAAATATTGAAGTAGCATTGTATACTTCTCACAAAGTTAAATAATTTCCATCGAAATTTAAATAAAGAAAACAAGAAAATTGACCCACAAGGAAGAAACTAAATGAGACATAATTTGGACATTAAATAATCACGAGATAATTTCCTTAGTAGTGGAATTTGGATTTTGGTTCTCGGTTATCTCGCCATTACTTTGAGGCTCTTTGGCATTTACAGTTAACTTTTTCCAGTACATGAATTAGATTTATCTGGAAAAGGGCAATGTGACTCCCTTCCTGATCAGATTCAACATCTCACTGCTCTTGAGCAATTATGTTTATCAGATTTTGGAATTGAGGAGACTCTGCCTGAATGGATTGGTAATTTGTCTTCTTTACGACAGTTGAGCATTTGCAACTGCAAACAGCTAAGGCTGATGGCTTCTAAGAAAGCTATGCAACCTCAACAAATTACATGAATTAACGATTTGGGGATGTCCTCTGCTGGAAGAAAGATGTAGCAGTACAGCCAGTACTCGTGGTGCTGATGATTCCGAGTGGCCTAAGATTTCCCATATCAATTTTGTCCAGAATCCAGATAGATGGCCAGCTACTTCCCTCCAACTTTTGTGAGTCTGGTTGCTTCATCTTGTTGAGTAATTTGTCACTCTGTATGACTGCTCATGTAGTACTGTTAATTTGCTTAATGCTGTTTCGGTGATTCTTTGTGATCGGAAATGTGGAGAAGTCTGCTTTGAGGTTCAACATTTGACCTGCTCCCCTGTCCTCCATGTTTTGGCCTGGCCTTTCGAAACTTTCAACCCTCAACTTTTGCAATTCTTTCTGTTGGAGAACTGATATGAATAGATTAATTCCACACTTCTCTTATAAGTTCCGACTTTGGAATTCTTGTGAATATGACTTTTTGTGTGTTGGACATGTCACATTTTAGTAACCTTTCATGATTTAAGCTGTTACATGGAGTTCTGTTGGTGAAGCCATAAATTTGTAAATCATTACTTTCTCATTCTATCAATTGAATTCCACCGAGCATTTAGATGTGATCAGTATAACTCCTTGATATCTTCGATTTTAGAGTTGCACCCTGTGATCATCAATTATGATTAACGGCCTAATACTCTTAACTATGTTGGCTAGAGGACTAGATGTGCTGCCAACAATGTCATCTCATTACAAGAGAGAGGAAGTGATGATAAGACTACCGATTTACCAGAGCAGGTGGCTTATCCAGAGAATATGATGTTATAGTGGCTGAGCTTTGATCATCTAATAAATCAATTGAAAAATTTTGTTCTCTGCTCCGCCTAGTAAGCCAAAACTAATTGGCATGTAGTCAAGATTCGTTTGCAATTTGTCCTACAAAACCAAACCAAGTGTGTACATAGTATGCATTATTAATGGCGTAGCCCACTCTAGCCTAGTTACCCTGCAACCCTGATCAAATACTGGACCACCATAGTACTACAATAATAACTTCTTACCCAACAACTAACAACATTAATACAATGAACTTTCATAATAAACCTACATCAATGGTAGTTCATTGTATTATCAAACAAAACACATAATTCCATTCATTATAATCTGCAATTTTTTTACTCTAGTACACACCTTTCCTTTCCATTACACAGACAAGGATAATTAACCACTCATGTTCTAAACCTCAATCAAGATTACTAGCTTTTCAATAGGCATACACAACACAAAGATTTGAAGTAATAAGTCACATTATAATCACCTATAAAACCTTGAGGAATGATAGTATTTTGAACCAATTTTTGTTAGAAGCAATTGGAATCATTGGCTATGTAGGGGCATGATGGTGATAGGCATCTTCCTCTTCATTCGCACCGTTGGGAAATAGATTATTTCATCTTTCTCCGCAGCTTCCCATCTGCGTACATAGTATATACAGCAAGCAAATGCGAAAATGTTATCTGCTTAACAATGTTCATCAACCATTTAAATGTAACGGACTCAAATTTGCGTGAAAGTGGAAAATACTTCTACAGTTCTACTATAGGCGTGGACATGTGGAACTTGCAATGCTTTTTGGAACTTTTCGCTTAATAGCTCCAGTAGGGTAGGCAGATTCATAATGTTTAGCTCGAGTTTTTAGGAGTTGGCAGAAAATTAGGTACTAGTGTGTAGTATGTGATTTACCTATATGTTGTACAGAAATGATGTAGGAATATTGAGATCTCAAGACGCGAGAGCTCAAGACCAGGACATAGCCTTTGTCCTCCACCAAATGGCGTAAATAGATTGCTAGTTGCAGCAGCTCCTGTATTCTGCAGCAAACAAAAAATTGAAAAACTCATTACGCTAGCTGCAGTAAAAAACATCACAGAGCATCCGTTAAAAAGAAAAAAAAAAGCCTCGAATAACATATAATTAAAGCTTGTTCTCCTCATTTCTTAACTTCTTTCGATTAACCAATATTAGTAACATCTACCGAACAAGAAGAATGCTGTTCGAGTAGAAGGTGCTTAATAATTTCTTCCACATGAGTATAGAATCCTATGCAAATTATGGATTGTAGGCAACAGTCACATTGTACGTCAACCAGACTGACGATCTATCAGAATCATACAAATTAAACTAGACAGGGGGCAGGTCTCACCTTCCATCTCCAGGGATCAAATTCCAGAGGGTTCTCATAATTCGTCTCGTTCATGTGGACAGAACTCAAGGATGCTAAAACGCCCCATCCTTTTGGAATTAAGTATCCTGACAAATGAGATATGCAGCATTACATCTTTGCTATTACGCTGTAAATACAATATAATGAATACGTCAAGAAGTTAATCAATATGAACCTTTTATCTCGACATCTTTCAGAGCTTTTCTCCACACGGCATTGATGATATTCGCCAGTCTAAGAGTTTCGCTAATAACCTGTCGAAAATGAAGACAGTATTAAATCAACTGATCCTATTATAACAGATTGTTTAATTCGCACCGAGTTAAATATGTACTGAAAGCTTAAGGAATTACATTTTGAGTGAATTGTAGTGCCATATAATCTGTCCAAGAATATTCTTCGCGGTTCTCTTCCTTTCTCTTTTGGAGCTCCGTGTTCTCTTCCTGTCGACACGTTTCAATGAAGATAAATCAACCCAGGCTTGTATTGTACCAATTGAAAGAATCATACAAGAGCAATTAGGACTTGTTTCTATGTTTTCTTTTACTTTAATCTTTTTACTTCGATAAAATCAGTGTTATGCAACTTGCAAAGTCGTTTTCATTAATGGTTCACGATGTATGTTTGTCCTTGTTAGGTAGGAGGTTGGAAACTATCAAGTGACAACTGACATTGCTTAGTACTCTCAAGTCTCAACCAAGATGAAAAACGTAAAACACAACATGATACATCTAATATCACCCAGGTCTATACCTCTCTGCACCTCATGAATTATGATGCATTCAAGAAAATTTTCAAAATGTTATTAATCCGTGTGCAGGGAACGGAAAACGGCTGCAGCTTCTCATCGTGCAAAGCAATGTTGCTTTTCAAATAAAAGCATAGATAGTCCAAAAGGAAATAAGTTTATGGAAGTGTTGCAGAATCCAAATTACTACTTCATAGAACATGTGGGCAACACACATTGCTATCTCCCACGTGAAAATGAAATCCATACGTTCACAAACAAAAATCAAAATGAGTGAAACGACATGAAAAGCTATGACCTCCACAAACATAATTCCATGAAGTTGACCTTCTTGCCCCACTACTTAATTTGTTATGTTACACTCCCCTAAGAGATCCCAACAGTTTCTTTTCAACAAAGTCGACTCCTACCCCAACACCGTTAACAGAGAACTGTAATCAAAATGATTAGACAGTATTGAAAAGACAAAGAAGGAGGTGTACGTACCACCAAATGTGCTAGTGCAACAGGGTTATCGGTTAGAAACTTGACGGCTAAGGTCATGGCCGTGGGTACGGTCTCTTCCCCTGGAATCATCATCTCTATGATGTTTCCGCTGATAGAATCTACTGGAAGCTGCTGTGTCTCGTCTGACTCTCCAATATTGTCGCGTAGGAGCACATCAATCGCATCATTTGCCAGCTCCTTGGCCTCTTTTTTCTCCATGCTCATTTTCCTCTCTTCTATTATTTTGTTCACCATTCTTAGCATTCTCTCCTTGGCCTAAACAAAACAAAAGTAATCAACCATACAAGTTTGTATGACATACGATTCTCGATATTTACAATCTACCATATATCGTGTATTGTGGGGTCCACCATATTTTCACATCATCAAACATCAAGTATGTGTCTAAACATGCAAAGTGCTTACCTGCAATGATTTATACAACCTTGTCCCTGGGAAATTTAACGGTACACAAATCAAGCCTTTAATAAATTCCTCGAATTCTCTCTTCAAGAAGTCCATCTCTTCACCTGGACTGACACTCAACAGCACTCGTACAAGAATTTCAAATGTGATCTGCCGTACAACATAAGTTGTGCTATTGAGCCACAGTTTACTTGATCATTCAGGAAATAAAGGACATGTGAATGAAGATGATTGCATGAACGCACCTTTTTAACTTCAGCTTGAAGATAAATGCACGAAGTTTTGGTCATCCAAGTCGATAGTCCGTGCTTTACAGAATTCTCTATGTCTCTGGTGATACGGGTCTTAAAATGTGGCGATTTAAGGAAAGCTCCAATAGAGGCATGAAGTCTCTTGTGCAAGGCACCGTTGGTTTGCAATATGGATGACTTTCCGAGAAGCTCAGTGATAGATTTTGGATAACAAGGCATAAACCCATTACCATAGTTCTGTAAGATGAACTTGTTCACTTCAGGGTCAGTTGACACTATAATCGCCTTCCCTAAAATGTGCGTTCGGAACACATCTCCATACCTGAAAACACACACAAAATATCAACATTCAACACCATCACTACTGTTGAGAGTTTTACATAACATTATTTGATGATCAAACAATTACTACTACATGTTTTCATCTTAGATTATTTTAAGATATAGTCCATAACTTTTACTAATAATATGCTAGGCAATATCTTTAAATCTCAATTTCGCCAATGAAGCTAGACCCGTGTAGTGGTGTACTGTAAATGTCTGATCAGTTTGGTACAATTACAGTCAAAGTGGATTGAACTAGACATAGACATGAATTTTAATCGATTAAAATAAGATTTTGAATTATACTAGTAACATCCATGCATTTCAATTTTCATGTATTTGGATAGTTTCAAGGGGTCAGAGCTGGTGGCATGTCAAGTCAAGCAAAAGCTACCAAACAATAATAATTACTATGTTCCCCAGAAATTCTTTTTATATACTCCCTAGTCTTATATTTATCACCAATCAAACACATAATATAACAATCTTATTATAAACCGTACAATAATCAAACGCTAATCAAACATAGACAATTCATTAGGACAGAGGAGGAAGTACTATATATTCCATTATAATTATATAACGATGTACCTCGGCGCGAATAGGTGAATGCGTATATTTCCAGGCTCGAGTTTCAAAACATAAATTGCGGCTATAAGTAAGTATCATGACTAATGGACAATATATTAAGTGATTAAAATGATACTCATGGTCTCATACCTAGTTAGTCATAGTGATAAACATATGGTCATTCCAACGTATTTCATGTTTCTTTTTGGAAATCTATTAATAATTTATCCCGATTAATCCTGTGGAACTTCCTAGGATGCGGACGAATCTGTGTAAGGTGTACCAGAAGGTACATGAAAGTGCATGTGATGCTAGTCTTGCTATCACCCCGTTACAAACTTAAAATCATTCATTGGTAAGATAATTGTAGTACATTCTTAAGAGCATCTCTATCGGAGACCCGGAATTGTGGGTTGGTTTACAAGTTGGGTTGGCATAATATTGATTGTAACACAAACTCTTAACCCTGATCAAGTTTGACATTATCTAGGTAACACTAAAGTAATTTTGAAGTTAAACTACATAGGAACATTACACTTGTCCTAATCCTATTGGATATCGCACACACGAAGTGGGTCGATATGCAAAATGTCAACCTACTAGTACATGGTTTGTCATTTTGATTTGCACCCACCGCCCATTCTGGAGTCATGGTTATGAAATGAAATTGTAAAAATTAGCTTCCAGCCTAATATATGTGTTATATGTGCAACTCTAAGGGTTGCATGATGGGGATCTTAAACTAATCAGATTTTATGATATAAAAATAGCACTATAGAATAAAGTTGCACATATAACACATGCTGTCGATGCTTACTAAGCTACTACTAGTAACTTCAACTAATTCACAAATCCACACTTTAACTTAAAGCAACACCTTTTTTTTTCAATTAATGATATGTATAAAAATTAAAATCGAATCCCGTGCACATTTTGGACTAATCATTCCAAAACCTAAACAAGTAATTTTATTCTCTCTCTCTCTCTCTCTCTCTCTCTCTCTCTCTCTCTCTCTGTCTTGTCAAGAATGTTTGTAAGAGAATATACTACTAATCACTTTTAGTTTTACTATTTCATTAATTACTCTAAAATTATGATAAAATAACAAAAATATAAACTCAAAATTTGCATAATATATTTTTGGTAAATCAAAATCTGTTGAAAAAAATATTCAAAAATGAATAATTTATACTGAATAGATATGGAGTACAAAAGAAATAAATAAAAGCAAGGATAGATTGTACTGCTACTAAAGTTTGTAGCCAAAGTGATATCATAATCTTTAATCTTTAGCCGTTTAAAAAAAAAAAAAAACTTTAACCATCAATCTTTATGAATATTTATGAAATATCACCATGGATAATCATCATCATACACAATATATGATGCGTCTCAGTCTCACATGGGAACGTGTATAAAATAAACAAAGAAAAGAAGGTGACATATATATATGATACTATTATAAAATCAACAGAGAATATCGAAAAAAAAGTAGAAAAATTCAAGAAAATATAGTGCTAATGATGATGATGATAATATGTTGTAATCTTACAGAGATTTGCGTTTTTCCATGAAGCTGACAGGATTGGAAGTGTAACCAGATGCTATGAACTCCAATGTTTCTCCTATCAATGGCCATCCTTTACTCCCTTTTGGTATTATTACCATTTTCTCCTCCTTTTCTCCTAATGATGATGATGAAGATTTTGATCTCTTCACCTCTTCTACTCTTGTCAACAAAAACCAAACTACTAATGAAACAAAACTTGTAACAAAAGCCCATAATCCAGCTTCAGACCAGCACCAGCTTATCATCCCTTCCATTTTTATGACACCAAGAAACAGAGACACAACCATGAAATCAACAAGAAGAAGAAGAGTTGGTTTTTATAGTGATCAAAAAGTTAATCTTGAAAATGGAGAAAGTAATTAAAGAATAGGTAGTGACAGTAATAGAATAGATGGGGATGGGTCTCAGCCTCTCAAGCCTATACACTGCACACGTGCAGTTCTTTTACGGAGTATGTCATACACAGACATACAACTCACTGCATATATTTATGGAGTATATTTTTTTGTACTTATAATAAGCAGTCGGAGATGTAGTAGTAATATGCCCATCTCCTCTAATCTTGTTATATTTTGGTAAATGGTAAAAATATCTTCATTTAAAAAATAATATTAGTTTACGTGGATTGGTTAATAAGATAAGATAGTGTGCTAAAGAAGGAGATATATCATAAATAATAAAATTTTAATGAGTGAAAATTAAATTTGTGACTTTTAGAGTTAGGAAAAATGTAATGTAACTCCATATAAGCAAATTAGTGGGGCTAGTGAGATGATAATTAAATGGAACAAGTATTGAAGAAAGAGAATTTTATATAGTCACCGTTCGTTGAATTATTTATATTTTTCTTGTCCCGTTCTTAACCTATGTATGTTTCACCTGAAAAACTCTGCACTGAATTGAATTTAATTAATTTGAACTGAACTTAACTTATTTGAAGTATAAATTTTAACTAAGCAAGTCTGAACTGAACTTAGTTTATCTGAACTGGACTGAACTTAATAAATCTGAACTGAACTGAACTTATCTGAGCTGAACTTAATAAAACTAAAATTAAGGTGAAACGAATATAGCCTTAATCTTATATATATCTTACTAAAAAGAAAATTAATGTGAAGATGCAATGTAGATGATATGATAGTATAATTTTATCAGTTTTTTTAGTATAATTTAGAATTAATTAAGAAAAGAAAGGTAAATAATTTGCCATATTTACAGGACGAATGTATAGTATAAATGGAGCGATGGATTTATTCGATTTGTCATTGTTAGAAGAATGGGATGGAATGAGAATTAAATGAGGTGGGGGTGGAGGATTTATGGGGGACTCGATCTTCTTTGAAGATTTTGAAGATCATCATAAATAATAAATAAAAAAGAAACGAAAATGAAAGAAAAGGTACGTGGAGTGTAGAAATCAAAATCAAATTTACCCTCCCTCATTAATGACAACCCCCATATTGGGTCCAACATTTGCCACACGACTTTATCAGTTTGTCTTTCTTTCCCACATTCACCACAATCACATTTTTAACCCCATAAATAATTGCGTAAGTGTGATTACCGTAACCTTATGAGTTATGAGCCCAACTTATTTGATTATTTCATGGCTGGCTAATAGGGTGTGTGCCTGTGAGGGGTGTCTTACAGTACAGGGGCCACTATTTTGGGGCACTTAATTTTCGATAACATTAGTCTAATAAATATGATTCGGGTTCAAAAACAAACTTAATTTTACATTAAATATTTAAAAAATCAATCTGAATCATTATTCACCCCGTCCCAATGAACATGTTTCTATGTATACTTGTTAATTTGTGCATGGTTTTTAATGATAATTTATTATCCATAAGCCCACGTTATGTTATGTTTGCATGTGGTCATGCCAGGACCCGAAGGGCCAATCTATAAGCCCAAGTCTAACTTATTTTTGTGAGGTCAGGATCGGACTTGGGAGAATTTTTTTTTACGAAGTAGCTTTTATTCCTACTTAGAGGTCGTACAAAGCTTGATCAGGGGCCGTTCCCACAAGTCGGGTGGTCACCCCAGATATATTCATTACAAAACAAGTTTCAAGCCAAACTGGCAAAAGGTCCCAAGTCCATGATGTTACGAAGTTATTATCAACCATGGACTGATGAGCTACAACGTCGTGCTTAAATCTACTACTGGCAACTCTAGAGAGGAGATCTGCAGCTGTATTCTTCTCCCTATAGATGTTGTGAATGTAGATGGTCCCAAAATTCGATACAAGCTGGCGGATTTCAGTCACAAGTGTCCAGGCTGGTCGAGGAGGATCCAACTTCCTGCACAAGATATTGAAAGCATATTGAGAATCAGTTTTAATAAGGACAGAACAAAGATTAAGATTTCTTGCAGCCACTAAGCCGGCCTTAATGGCCCATAATTCTGCTGTATGGTTATCACATTTGCCCACAAAAGTGGCATTGCCTTGTAGGAACTGGCTCTGTGTATTGGTTAAAACAAAACCAATACCCGCATCTCCATTGTCCAATACAGACCCATCAGTGAACAAACAGCATACCCCTGGTGGAGGAGGAGTAAAAACGCAAGGAGTAGGGGTTTTAACAGACTTCTTGACTGGGGGTTGCTGTAAAAGCTGAGATTTAGCAAGGATGAGCATGCCTTGCTAATTGAAAGAGTCACTAGTGAAAATTGCTTTATTTCGAAATTTCCAAATAGTCCAACAACCAATTACTAGTTGAATTTGAGAAAGTGAATTGACTGGAAAATTAAACAACAACTGACCAAGACTTGTGAACGTGTGCAACTGACCTGGTGGGAAAAAACAATTTCTAAACCATTGAAAAGTTGGACACAAAAGAAAAAGATGAAGACTAGTTTCTGGTTCTTGCTGACATAAAAGATATATAGGGTCATTGATGATACTGAATTTAAACATTCGAGCCCGTGTGAGTAATCTATCATGCAGCAAAAGCCAAGTGAAAAATTTGTGTCTTGGTATCATTCTTGTTACTCTTTTCCTTTTCCATTTTTTTTTTTTTCTTAAATAGCACTACTGCTGCTGCGCTGGTGCCACCACCGCCACCACTACCACTATCTCTGGAGTAAGTGAATTTTACAGGTGATTAGTAGTCAAAAATAGAACCTCGCTTTTAACACTTATTACACAATCTCTGCCGATACACAATCAACAAGAAGAGTTAGATGAATCTATCACTTCTAGTTGGAGTTTGATAATGTACACACACCATCCAAACTCATACCGCGAACACAACGAACACAATTTACATATCACACATAACATAACAATACTGTATAACATTATAACATTATGTAGGAATTTCTCATGCCAAGTTGTGAGTGGATCCTGGAATCTTTGTCGATCCAAAACCAAAGAGTTTTTAATGGAATGGATTATCCTTTTTGCAAACACTTTCACGTTTAACATATTAATACGAGCATTGGCAAATAAAATATCACGTTTTACATGTTACTGTCTTTCTTTCCCTCTTTCCCTTTTTTTTTTAATTTATTGCTGGGTGACCAAATCTGTGATTAGTTTTTGAGTTGCAGAAGAAACTCATTGGAATGACCGTCCTGCCTATTGCAATGGAGAGAAAGGATCTCCTGATCAATAAGCAAGTCT
Organism: Plantago ovata; assembly: GCA_028274465.1. Lineage (NCBI taxonomy): Eukaryota > Viridiplantae > Streptophyta > Magnoliopsida > Lamiales > Plantaginaceae > Plantago > Plantago ovata. The sequence goes on along the minus strand of CM051456.1, from coordinate 7,731,529 downwards.
CGCCAAATCTAACAAAAATGTTTGGGCAACAATAGTACATGCCTCAACTAGAACCTCACTGGTCATTAGGCAAACACGGATTGATTGGTTACGAGTCACCTCATCAACTGTCATTCTCCTAATGAACTTAACTACACCGCATAAAAGCAAACAAATACAATTGTTATTTTCGTGCACGAGTATCCTACAGTGTCATTCTCCATCTCCTGTTTTGAGATCAAATAGCAGGTTTGCATAAAATTATATGCAAACTTCAGAGGAAAATCAAACACACTTCTGACTTGTAAACACGGGCTCTTAACTAAACACTGCAGTGATCAGTATGACAGTAACCGCTGGCTTCAGTTAAAAAATGAGGCATTCATTTGGATATTGTACTAATCTGCAATGAAAATGAAGCATTAACATTGCTTACTGCAAAATTTATAGATGTTATTCATCTACTCACAAAAGAGAAAAAATCCACACTTGCGCTCTATTCCAAGTACCTGAGACTGGAACTTACTGCAACAACGTTTAAAGTTCAAACTAATCATTCTGTTCAAAAGAAAAGGCAATTGGCGTGTGCTATCTGAGATTTACCATGCCAGGCCACAGGCTTCACCGTAGCCTTCTCAAGAAAGCTACACAATCCTTAGCCAACGACTAAAACTCTAACATAAAACAGACCTGAATTAAAATAGAACTTCCAGAATTTGCTTCCGCAGATGAGACTAGTCAAATTTCAAAATCATGACTCTAAGTTCTGTTAGCGCACAAAACAGATTCTTCATGCACATTGGCATAAAATGAGCTAAGTTTGATAATGGAAAGCGCTTCTCCTAGGAGGGATGCCCTGGTTGATTTCGATATGTGAACTTCCACATAATCACCAACAACTGCATTTCGCTTCCCATCATTGTTGACCTTATCTGGGACAGGAATATTACTAAAGATCACCTTATGGCCTCTATCACTCTTGCCAATAAGCTCTGTTTCGGGTGCCCTCTTGTTGGGCCCTTCAACTAATACGAGTTGGACAGATCCAACTTGGGAGTCAAAGCACTGGCCCGTACTCTCACGAAAAGCTTGGATAAGTTCAGCTAGCCTTCTCTGCTTCACATCCTCAGGAACATCATCAGTGTAGTTCCTATGTGCATGGGTTTTTTCCCTCATGCTGTATGCAAACATGTATGCCATATCATAGCCAACAGCCTTTGTCAGGCTTAAAGTGTCCTGATGATCCTCCTCGGTTTCACCACAGAAACCTGTTGATCCACCAAAACAAAATTAGCATGCCTTCAACTTACACTAAATTATTTTGAAAGATAATAATATAATGTCCAACAAAGATAACATTTGGGAAAGAAGCTAAGAGAACACCTAACTCCCGTGATAATCATAACGATGCATGTTACTCTATGATTTTTCTCTGTGAAACAGAAATCATAACATCTGCATAGTTTCACACAGAATATACTAAATGCAATAAGTAATAATATCGCAACATGTCAACATAAACTTCATGGAGTAAAGCTTAGCGTAGCAGTTTCAAGAGGTCAGCATGGTAATCACAAATAATTGAAAAGAGTCAAAAAGCTTTATGTTACAACAGAGGTCAATCCACAGAGCATCCAAGATATAAAGATTTCTAATTCTGTGAGAACATTTCAGCCATGTAAACACAAACATAAATAGGGAATGCCTTGAAACAAATGAGGCAGGAAGCAAACAAATTGTAACTTATTTTACAAGTCCATTGGGTGGTCATCATTTGCTAACTTACCAATAAACTAAATATTCATATGCTAAAGGAGCAGAGAGAGAGTTGAGTTCTTGACTGGGGAGTGGGGAGCTGGACAATAAGCATCAATTATGAGTCAGAAGAGCAGAAAATAGACAGAAGCACAACAAGAAAATAGTCAATAAAGAATCACCGCCCGATAGCAAATAACCCAAAAAAAGAAATGATAGTTGAGACATGAAAATATAATAGCATAGAGTCTATGGTAAATGCTGTGTGACTCCAGCCAATTACATGTTCTAGCAAGAAGCAAGCTCATCTATTTCACCCTGACAAACAGAGCATATCACTACAGACAATAGTACGAAAAGGTCACCAGAGCAGTAAGCCACACATAACTAACAGTTACAATCCACATTAAGACTTGACTCAGTTCTACAAAAATTAACAAGAATGCCAAGTGAAAATGATAGAGAAGCTTACCGCATATGAAATCACTGCTTATCCCAATATCGGGAATTATAGTGCGTATCTTTGTAACAAGATCAAGGTATGCTTCACGTGTGTAACCCCTACGCATGTTTTCTAGCACTTTACTACTGCCTGATTGTGCAGGCAAGTGGATACTTTTGCATATATTATATCTGTCTCGCATGACATACAACAACTCATCGGGAAAATCTTTTGGGTGTGGGGAAGTGTATCTGAATCGCATCTCTGGGAATTCTGTTGCAAGTCTGTCAAGAAGATCAGCAAAGCGTAAGCCCATATTCTTTACTTTGCACTTACTGGAAAATCCATCACTATACTTCCAATTGGCTCCAGGTTCAACTTCTTCAACATCTGATGTGTCATTATAACTATTCACATTTTGCCCCAGAAGAGTTACCTCTTTCACGCCTTCCTTCCAAAGCTCTCCCACCTCTCTAACAATAGACTCCACTGGCCGTGATCGTTCTCTCCCTCTAGTGAAGGGAACAATGCAGAACGAGCACATATTATTGCAACCCCTCATTACAGACACAAATGCACTTATGGAATTCTTTGAGATACGAACAGGGTTGATATCAGCATAAGTTTCTTCAAGCGAGAGTAAAGTATTGATCCCTTTCTGGCCCGCGTCCACCTCTTCTAATAACCTCGGTAAATCTCGATAAGCGTCAGGGCCACAAACAACATCAACCATCTTATCCGAATCCAATATTTTATCCTTGAGTCTCTCAGCCATACATCCCAGCACTACAACTTTTGGAGGACACAAGGACTTTGACCTCCCAATCTTAACATTACTCTTCCACTCCCTTTTCAGAAACCAAAAGTAATTGAGCCTCTGCCACACCTTCTGTTCAGCATTATCCCTGATGGCACAAGTATTAACAAAAATAACTTCCGCACTCTCAGGAGCATCCACTATCTCACCATATCCTGATTTTTTCATGATTGACAGGACAATCTCCATATCATTAACATTCATTTGACACCCATACGTCTCATGGTAAATGCGACCTCTCGGAAGAACATCAGACTCAGCAATCGAGCTACATAAAAACATCAATAAACCAACCCATAAGTCCTCACACATTTCAAATCTTTCTACAGTGCAAGCTCAACAAACAGCATACATTTCTAAAGAAACCGCATAGAACAATCACCTCATCTTAAGTACTTGGCACAGCTTGCATAGATTAGATTAAATTAAATTAAATTAAATTAACTTTTGGTTACGTCACATTGTGCACACGAATAATCAACTACCAACACAAAACAGCTACACAATACTCAAGTTGATGAGACTTGCACAAAAGCTAATACTAGAATAGTCTTAAAATCAACAGTTACTTTAGTCTAATTATAACTAGTCCTGGTAAATCAATCAGTCTCTAGATACAATAATTCAAATTGTGACGACTAACAGGTAAATAACTAAGATGCACCAACACACTTACGTACTCTAGCTGTGACGAGTCAGAATAGGGAATGACATCAGTGGCGGAGGCGGCAGCTGCGGATTTGGGGATGAATTGGTGAAGATGAGGTACTTTCTCGTTGAATTTGCTCGGATGAATAGATTGACCCGAAAACTTTCTGGAGAAGCAGATGGATAGAGGTATGACGGAGCTCCGCCGGAATGAGCGGCGACGGGAGGTGAAGAGGAGACCATTCGAGGAGGCAGATGGAGTTGAAGTGTGTGAGAGGAACCTGAGGGATACGATTGAGGTGCATCGGTGGTTTATGCAGTAGTAGGTTCGGTGGTTGTTTAGCACTGACGAGAGCGAAGAGGTTAGAGAAGACGACGCCATGGGAGGTACCAAGCGATGCTGCTATGTGACCCTCTCTTTCTTTGTGGGATTGAAATCCCAATTTGTTTGCTCAAAATTGGTTCTAGTAAAATAAATTTTTGGTATATTTACCGATTTACTTTAACATACAATTCCAAAAATAACCATTTGCTAGAAGAGTTTTTAAAGTTGAAATTTGTACTTTTGTTTGTTATGCGAGTTGATTTGACGGTCCATCAACTAGTAGTACCGAGAAAGAAAAAATTTACAATGTATACATGATTATGACTATCATTATTTCATAATAGAATCCATAGACCATAATACTAAAATGAGTTAAAACGTCACATATTCATATTAAAAAGCACATGTGATGTGACAAAGAATCATAGCCTAATTGGTTAAGTTGAGATTATACAACTCTAGTAGTATTTCTTTCTTAAATATAAAAAAATTATTAATCAAATAGTACAAGAAATGTTCGAGACATGTACAACAAAGTTTATAATTGGAACAAACTTCCGGGTCAATATACATAACCAAGATACATCAAAACCTCCACCAACCAATAATTGAGAAACTAAAAATGAATGCCTAACTGACTAACTCCACACCTAGGCCAAGAACAATATTCCCTACATTTCATAATCCACACCAAATTAACCAGCTCCAACAAGATAAAATGCACGGAACAGCCAACACTGTCAATTCAATTGGGGAGAGCAAACCCCTAACCGTTATAACTGTGGTCTTATAAAGGTTGATTTACAATAGAAATAGAAATGATGTCTTAATTGATAATGTATGGGCGATGTAATATCAATGCTCTAAAAAATAAAATGTAATATCGATATTTAAAAAAATAATACTAATTAACAAACATTATTAATATTGATGTTTTTATGGATATGATATTTTAGGTGCAAACATGGATATTTAATATGAACTCGTCTCAGTTGTCCTGGAAAAGGAAAAATTCAAGTTTGCTCTCCCACGTATTTGATCAACTCGAGGACCGTAAATTTTGGACATCACCACCGCATCATTTGCAATTATGTTACTTCATCTAGAGAATTGAGTGAATTGACTTGTGCAAACACATGCTCCTTCAAACAAGTTCAAGTTTTTGTAGTTTCTAATGTAATGATCCATCTGCAATAAGGTGTTCAGGGTAAATATATAGCATGATTAGAAAATAATGTTATGACTAAATGAATGCACAATAGTATATATTTACGTACAAAACAAAAGTAGAAAAATAAAAAATTGATTAGCCACGTAGAGTATATTTTAAAAAATTTACAAGATACAAACAAAACATATATATATATATATATATATATATATATATATATATATATATATATATATATATATATATAAAGCATCTCATCCTTGTTGCGTTTCTATCTGCGCATTGTTGCGTTTCCATATGCGCATAATATATAAAGTTATGTGCGCATCATCAAATTGAATGCGTAAATAAAGATGAAACTTCAAATACAAGAAACTAAATTAAGTAATTCATACTCACGGACCATGTATGTTAAGTAATTCATTATGATACTCAAACTTAGTGAATCTGATGATCTACATAAACAAACATGTATGTTAAGTAATTAAATTTAGTAAACGGATTTAGTTGACAATTAATCAATATGTAGAATGATGAAGCTTCACATTTTCCTCTTTACATTCATCACATGAACACCGTATTCAATTTCCCTTAATAACTCCTTCAAGTTGTGCTTGTGCCAGACTATTATATCTTCAAACAAGCCTCACATAAGATCTTTTAGTTTTAAGGTTGTCTGACGACCCCATGACCCTTCTTCTAGCATCTTTCACATTTCTTGCACGCCTTAATTCAATTTCTGTTTGATGGGCTTTTTTATTAGTAGAAGCGTGAGCGTGACTAGGGATGGAAGTTTGCGCTACCCGGCCCGAGCCCGACCCGGGCCTAGGCCCGGTCATATGAAGTCCATGGGTCGGGCTTGGACTTATAGCTAGGTCGATGGGCCCAGGCCCGGGCCTAACATCTTGACCTGTAGGCCCGCGCCCGGCCCATGATTATATATAGTATTTATATTTTATATATATAAATATGTATATATAACTATATAATTTATAATATTTATAGACATGTATTATCAAAAGATGTTGTAGTTTATACATTTGTAATACTTTTCTATACTTATAAGATTTCCAAGTGATATACAATTATTTTATATACTATATTCTTAGAATATTTATATAATTTATTAATTATTTAATATTAATTAATTTCAATATGTCAAATAAGAAAGTTCATGATAAATTTCAAATGATATAAAGAGATATCAAAATATTTTATCTCAAGCAAAAAGATATAAATTAAATAGATTCACCATTCTACTAATACTACACTACATAACTAAAAAAACAACATTTAGATTACTAAATAATTGGCAAAAAAAAAAAATTAAAAATCTAAAGCCCGACCCGGCCCATGACGGACCCGGGCTTGGGCCTAATGTTCAGGCCCGCCCTGGGCCATGGCCCGGGCCCGGGCTTGGTGCTAGTCTTCTCGGGCCCGACCGGGCCTCTTAAAGCCCGACCTGGCCCGACCCATTGCCATCCCTAAGTGTGACCCTTCTTTCTTAGCATGTATCTTTCACGTTTCTTGCACGCCTGAATTCAACTCCTACCTCTGTCTTTTCTTCTGAGAAACCACTTGACTTAGTTTTTACTTTTTTACCTGTTTCACATTCTTGCTGCTCTTCTCCATTGCTTTGCTAGAACTAGGGATGGCAGTTTGGGCTACCCGGCCCGGTCATAAGAAACCCATGGGCCGGGCTTGGGCTTATAGCTAGGCCCATGGGCCCGGGCCTAACATCTTGACCTGTAGGCCCGGCCCGTAATTATATATGGTATTTATATTATATATATATAATTATGTATATATAACTATATAATTTATAATATTTATAGGCTTGTATTATTAAAAGATGTTGTAGTTTATATATTTGTAATATTTTTCTATACTTATAAGATTTCAAAGTGATATACAATCATTTTATATAATATATTCTTAGTATATTTATATAATTGATTAATTATTTTAATATTAACTAATTTCAATATGTCCAATAAGGAAGTTCATGATAAATTTCAAATGATATAAAGTGATATCAAAATATTTAATCTCAAGCAAAAAGATATAAATTAAATAGATTCACCATTCTACTAATACTAATACTACACTACGTAACTAAAATAACAACATTTAGATTACTAAATAATTGGCAAAAAAAATAAATTAAAAATCTAAGGCCCGGCCCGAGCCCGGCCCATTGCCATCCCTGGCTAGAACTAGCAATGTCATGCGATCCGCTCGCTCTTTTACGTCCCATAGGGAGCCAACCAGTATATGTGTGTGCGCACCTACATATATCATCCCTTTAAACTCCCTCTTTCATCCCTGGACGGATAACATATATCACTAGTTCTTCTGAGTTGTCCTCTACCATTTCCCATGTTCGTTTGTTTGTTTACTTAAAAAAAAAAGGTGGATTGTTTGTTTCAAATATTTTTTTGTCGCAAGTGAAAGTGCAATATATTGCGCTATATAGTGTTGCGCTACACTAGTGAAAAACACATTGCGCTACAGTGGGTAGTGGGAGTGTAATATATATTGCGCCATTGCACGAATATAGGTTTGGATATATTATTATTATTATTATTATTTTTTTTAATTATTTTTCATTATTATTATTATTTGAAACGGCTAAAAAGATTTCATTAAACACTCGTAGCATAAAATTAATCAGAAGATATCTTAGACATAAAGCAACATCTTTTATTTTTCAAATAATAAAAAGTATAAAAATTTTGTTAAGTTGAAAGTTTAAAAAATGCATCGCTTTCCAATTCAATTGAGGTCGCCTCGACATCTGATGGTATCATGCTATATTGAATTGCATATATATCCAAATCAAACATTAATTAATCAATCGTAACAAAATATGAGACTAGAAATGTTAACTCCTCCTATCGAGACCGATTAATCAGCTAACACCATTAACAACTAATCACAGATATCTTCAACTAGATACAAAATAAGACCTAGATTTAAACAGGGTAATCAATTGGATATACAAGAATAGTGGATTAACTTCTTGGACAATCACATAAATCCATAATCACGACCTCAAAATCTCCAAGGTTAATTGTCCTCTGTTTGCTTGTTTACTTTAAAAAAAAAGTTGGATTGTTTGTTTCAAATATTTTATGTTGCAAGTGAAAGTGCAATATATATATTGCGCTATTAGTGAAAGTGTAATTGCGCTACAGTGGGAGTATAATATATTGCGCCATTGCACGAATACAACTTCGAATGTTCTGGAGATCGCATCAAAATAATCAGAAGATATGTTATACATCAAGCAACATCTTTTTATATATTGTTAGATTGAAAGTTTAAGAAAAGCATCGCTTTCCGATTAAATTGAGGTCGCCTCGACATCTGATGGTATCATGCTAAATTGAATGAATTTTTTAAAAAAAATCTTGTTAAATTGAAAGTTTAAGAAAGGCATCGCTTTCCGATTAAATTGAGGTCGCCTCGACATCTGATGGTATCATGCTAAATTGAATGGTATATATGCCCAAATCCAACCTAAATCAATAGTAAAAAAATATGAGACTAGAAGTGTTAACTCTTCTCCTATTGGGACCAATTAATTTGCGAACACCATTAACAACTAATCACAAAGATCTTCGATAAATACAAAATCAGACCTAAATTTAAACATGATAATCAATTAGATACACAAGAATAGTCGATTACTAACCTTTAGGGCAATCCCATGATCAAGACCTCAAATTTTCCAAGGATAATTAGCCTCAATCTACATAAGAATAACTAATCAAATATGCTAATATGTGTGACTTAAATAGGAACGTAAAAACTTTAACAACATAACATAAATGGACCAAGCCCAAAACACTTCAAATTATAGCCCACGTTATAACAAATGGACTATTAGTAATATATTGACAAAAGCTATTGGGCCCAGGTGTGGTGTGAACCAATGTTTCACCACCATTGGACATTACTTTCCATATAAGACGTCGCACCCCTTAAATTTTTGACCTCCGACAAGAAGTAAGGTATGGTTGACATCAACTGAGTGGTTAGAACTTAAAACTATTTCACCGGTGGGAGAGGTGTTAGGATTCAATGCAATATGTGCGCATTTCCTATGACCATTCGTAATGCAACCATTGTGTTACTGTTCAATTCTTTTTCATGCCACATGTGTGATTCTCCTCGGTCCTCTCCTGTGTATAAGTAGAGAGGGTGCAATTGGATTATTCGGGAAGGGCTTCCGTGATCACATATCTTTTTAGGGTTTATACCGTTTGTGAGGTTATTTGTTCCAACAGACTCACTGTGTGCAGGTCTCCACTATAATATGGTCTAAATCCGGGAATTCCGGATGGACCGGTGTTTTCTACTTTATTTTTCTTTTTTAATTCTTACATGCACCTCTAAATCTAATTACTTCTTTATGAGTAGAAGTGTAGAACCTAAAAGAAGCATTCAGTCATCCCCACCCCCTTTCATTTGGTCTTCTCCGATCGGCACTGCTTGATAGAAATTCAACTCTCCCAAAAAGCTTAAGCTGTTGGGGAGGAACGGAATCTAATCATTTATATTAATTCTCCAACACTCCCCCGCACTCGTGGACGATTTCAACCTCTTTGGGGAGGCCAATCGAGTGGAAATTTAATAAGGGGCGGAGTTTGTTTTTGGGGAGATTCGAACCCATGTGGGCGTGAGCCAGATGACTCTGATACCATGATAGAAATCCAACTCTCCCAAAAGTTTAAGCTGTTGGGGAGGAACGAAATCTAATCATTTATATTAATTCCTATTCGTGGACCTCTACATGCTCGACTCGTTCTTAACCACCAAGTCGACTCCCTCTCTTCTGCATAATCACATCGAGTCTCCTTCATGTCATTTGTGTACTCATATGGTTGGGTTTTGATTGACATGGAGTTGTTCGAAATTGTTGATTGATTAAGCTGCTCTTTGAGTTTCTCAAGCACATCATCTATGCCGGTTGATTTTCTCAATGGTGCTTTTGTATTACTTTTCTTAATTAATATTATTATTGCTTTAGGATGGATGTGTCATGTGTTGTTGTCTTGTTTGTTGATTTAGGATGTTATTTTGGTAGAGAACCGGTCTGAAACCCGACAGATTCAGTCGGGTCTTTAAAATTTTAAAATGATGACCAAGAATAATGTCCGGTCCATATCGGTCCGGGTTTGGACCGATGGGGTGATACTTCCTCCACCAAGCATTCTGTGGACGAACATAAGAATAGAATCAGGAAATCTCTTATCTTTTGTGCAATGCCACAACGCTCCATTCTTTGCCACCAAAAGGTCCAAAACTCTACTGAAAGGTCACAAGAACGAAAATGGCAACAGTATTCCTCTCAAATGCAAAAGCCTTTCCATTGACTCACCATGTCATAAAAACACACCAGATTGTATACTGCAGAGCAGCAAATGATCAACCTTCTGTTGTTAGTGTTGCCATGAGCAGGAGAAGCTTGGTTTGCCTTAATCTCACTGCATCATTACTCACATTCGGTGGGTTCTCTGCAGATCGGTCGAACGCTGCGATTTTGGAGGCCGATGATGATGTTGAGCTCATGGAAAAGGTGAAGAAGGATAGGAAGAAGAGGCTTGAGAAGCAAGGTGTTATCAGCTCTTCATCTAAAGAAACAGGTTTGTTTCTTGCTTAAGTTGCTATTCTAGTTAAAAGTAAGGAACGGAGCACATCAGTTGAAATTTAATTTGATGCAATGCAGTATGTATCCGTTCCAATTACAAATTCTTGTTGAGCTCAACACGAAGAATAAGAGTCGAGTATAGAGTATAGACTAATGAAATAAAATGGAATAGCTAGAGTAAGTGTGGGAGTGTAAATAAAGTAAGATCGATAAAGAATAAAGTAGGAGATATGATTTCCATTTAGGTATTGAAATTTGAGAATCGGAGACAAGGAAGTTGAGATTGAGGAAGTGAGTAAGAAGGTAAAAAAAGCCTTTTCCCTTGCCATTGGCTCTTCTGTCCAATTTTTCCCTCAAGTTTGATATATTATGCGCCATTTCTTGAACTTGTTGCACAATAGCCTTAAATCTTTAATTTATGTGCATTTCTTTTCGCGGCCATTTGTTCATGATGACCTCAACCCACAACTCATACACAAGTAGAAAACTGTCCCCTCTTGTTTAATATCCAAGTTGCCGGTGAGTTTACAAATTAAAGATACAAATTGAACTATGGAATAGATTCTGGGGGAAAAGATGATAGATTATAGATAGTTGAAGTGAACGGTGGGGATATATCTGAAAGCCTTATTGTACATTATTAGTACTGCAGTATACATTCAAGATCTTGTTTACAAACTCAGTCGAGTAGGCCAAGCAATAGAAAAGAATGATCTTTCTGCAGCAAGTTCAGTTCTCGGTCCTAGCAAGGATACAGAATGGTTCCAGAAAGCCAATTCTGCCCTCAACACGGTAATTCAACACTTGTGCATTGGCCTCCTAATTCGTAATAGACTTTTTTCTTATAGTTATGAGAATTTTCTGATGGATTTCTTGCATATATGTTATACAGTTGAGCTCAAGTTCTGAAGAGAAAACCGAGGTTGATGCCTTCAACATCTCGCTAGGCACCTTAATCTCATCAGGTGAGGTTCCTCTCAAGAACACAAGCGATATTAGAAACGGCTATGGATATGCAAAGACTGATCTGATGATGTTTTTTGCAGTGTCGAAGAATGATATCGAAGCATCTAAGGTAGCTTTTTTCGAATCAGCAAGTGCATTTGAGAGGTGGACTACCTTATCAGGCTTGGTAGAACTGCTCAAGGGACTTTGAGGATACACAATATGAGCCATTTTTTGCCCCAGGGTTCTCCAAGTTTCAATTAGTTCTCTAGATTAAGTATCAACTCAAAAGAATTTGTTGGCTTTGGAGAAAACAGATTGATTCTTCTGCTGTTTTCTTAGCTTCCCAGCTACATTTCTAACTTGATTTCTTAAAAATGGTGAGAGTTTTGTCTGTATTCTTTACTTGAACTGACTTGATTATGAGAAATTGGACACTTTGTGTTGATATACTCGTATACATATTACCAACTCGATTTATGTATTCCCTCAGCCCCTGGCTTTTTGTTTTTGTTCTTAAGAAATCTAATAGAATATGAGGATATATGAATTGGGGTGGCAGAGATTTTCTTCTCATATAAAGGTTTCGAGATGCAAAATGATATGGAAATGCTTGTTATCTGTTTGAGTATGAATTATACGAGATATAGTACTTTGCAGGTTTTGGATAGAATTCGAAATGCTTGACAAAAAATAGGGAGTATTGAAGGCATATTATATGAGCTACATTTTATAAGTTCTTGATCGATACTTGATAAATTTCATGTAGATGTTTGAAACTAATTGCCATTGATAGATATTGATGCTTCAAATTAATTGCCGTTGATAGATGCTTGCCAAATCAACATTTTCTTGATGAAATCGAAGTTATTTTCAGATTTGCGAAATTAGGTGTTCGTTCGATTTGATCAAGTATACTATTATTAGTTAGTTTTGATAGTTAGATGCTTGTTTATTTGTAATTATTATACTTGATAGTTATAGATGGTTTATTAGTTAGTTTTGATATACTTGATAGTTATACGCTATACTATGGTTTCCAATTTAGAATTTGTTGAAAGATTTACATACTTATGTATGACAAAGATACAAACAACAAAGAATTGGAATTAGTTCTAATTTTGTAATTAACCAAATAACTTAATTACTTAATCGCCAAACGTCGATTTTAAGAAGACCTTTGACAAAATGGTGGGGACATCGGGGAAGAGCTAGTTATTTGGAAAGGAGAAAAAGGATATGTATGAAGAAGTGAATTGACAGATGGAGTGGAAGTTGTGATCATCATTGGCACGTAAGTAAGTTTCCTTTATCCGTCTCGTCTCCGATAGAATCAATAGACTCCTCATCATTTCCTCTGCATAATTGATTTCTCTAATTCCACACAAAAAATAGCAATCGAGCTCAGCAATGGAGAATTGGAAAGCTTCTTACCGATTCCTCAAATACTCCTTCATTCACCGCCAATCGAATCGTAAATTCTTCTTCAACTCACTCCACTCCTCCACCTCAGGTACCGATGATACTTCTATCACATTCGCCGTTCAATTTCATCAAATTTCGTGCTACTATTGCCATTGCTTAATGCTTAGTGTTATAATCTGTGCTTAATATGCGTTCGATTGAAAGGATTTCGGTATTGCTTGTTAATATATGTGTTCGATTAAATGGATTTCTGTACTACTTGTTAATATGAGTTCAATCAAAAGGATTTCTGTATTGCTTGTTACCGTTTTCTGTTTTGAGTATTTAATTTTGTTGGAATGATCATTATGTGCAATGCAATTGAAAAGTATCATGATCTGATTGTTCTCGCCGTGTTCCATTGGCTTATAAATAGTGGCAGGTCGACCTCGAAATGCTAACAAAGGCTGTGAGCTTTTTCAACAAGAGTTTTCGAGGCCTATATGGTTTTTAAGGGGTTCTAGTGGTAATGGTGGTGGTGTTTCCTTGCCGAAAGTTAAGGAACTTAGTTTTGTGACCGGTTATAGAAGTTTTGCTTCCTTGGTTCCAACAACGGTGAGAAACCAGTCATTTTCGGTGATTAATTCCGACGATATAAGCTATTTCAAGAAAATATTGGGGGAAGGTGGTGTGGTTCAAGAAGAGGAGAAGCTTGATGATGCGAATACGGATTGGATGAGGAAGTATAAAGGCTCAAGTAAGCTTATGTTACAACCTAGAAGCACCGAGGAGGTTCGCATCTTCCACTACCCTACTGCATGCTTTCTCTGTCATGGATTACATTCTCCATTGTCCGGATAAGTGACTACAAGTACAAGTGTTAGGCTCAGCTGAAGGACTCTTAATTGTTGGACCTAATGCACTTGGTGATTCTTTGCTGACATCTAGTTAAGTTTGAGTAGGGCATTTGATCCATACAGATCTATATTTCCAACTTCGCTCAAAACATGGATTGAACTGCTTTTACCTCAAGATATTCAAATATACCCAGGGCCTATGTTCCCCTATAAACTTTGCTTTCTACCAATGGCACTCCAAATCAGAAGCAGTCATATTTAAATCTCAAAATTTCAGTTACTCAACCTCAAACCAAACCAAATCATGGCAAAAGCCAGTACTTTTCTTCTTCTCAAAGGCCAGTAAATTCCACGTGTTCAGGAAGTAGAAATATTTAATTTGTTGTTGGATGAAACTGACTTCCACAAACATGTGGTTTCGAGTTTCAACCAAGTAGTTCATTGTGATGGCAACACATAGGACATTTTTTCCAGATAAAACAAGGAAAGTTACCCTTCTACGTGCTAGCTTCTATTTGTTTTCCTTTCTCATACTTAGCAGATTTGGCCTGTCTTTCTACGGGACACCTAATTACTGCCATACTTGTCATTATTTTTCTGTATAGGTTTCTCAGATTCTTAATTACTGTAATTCTAGATGCCTGGCTGTTGTACCCCAAGGTGGAAATACGGGTCTTGTGGGAGGAAGCATACCTGTGTTTGATGAGGTAAACCCATATCTGTATTTAGTTCTTGTGTCTTTTCTTTAATGTATGGGCATCCAATATGGAGGAATCATACACTACATTTTCTTGAATAAAGTTTCCGTTGTTCTCATTTATTTTCTTCGGATAAGAATCAAGTGCTTATTTGATAGGTCTAACTGCAAAATAAAATGATCTAAAACGATTTACTTCGCTGTGATAATTGTGGAGCAAGTTAATGAATAAATATTCGTGAGTACTTCATGAGTCAATTGCATTATATTGACTGATTAAAGTTTAAGTCAAGTGCTTCAGTGAAGGAGAATCGAGAAACTTTGTACTTCGAAGAAGATAATATGGTGGGTGTTTGAAGAAAGTGCTGGAAAATAGTGTAAAATAGAATAAGCAGAATCAGTGGTAGATGATTCTCCACTAGTCTACGAGATCGACTATTTTCGGAGTCTCTATAGAGAATCAGAAGCTATAATAAGTTCCAGCAACCATCATTTCAGTGCTCCTGCTTCAAATATATCAGTTTCTATCTTTTGTAATTAGGCACTGAAATAAGCAAAGTAGATTTAGTAATAAAATTGATTGGCAACATGCTAACATTACCAAAGGACATGTGTTACAGAAATAATGCACTAGTAAATTATGTTACATTAGTAAGTGACTTGCTTAATTAATGAATTAAAGTTCACGTGTTACATAGCATATGATAAAGTTAATCCATAGATGAAATTTGACTAAATTAGTGACTAACCAACCAACCAACCAACAGTTCAAATAGCAGAAAGCTGTAGTAACCTAATGGAGAATGAGAGCAGTTATGATTGGAATAAGCAGCATCAGTCTTCAGATTGATTGATTTTTAGTCAGTTTTCATATAGATAATAATGTGCTTCTATGTGGTTATTAGAAGAGCAGGATTCGTTATATGGTCCATTGTCAATTTCTACGTAACTCTAGATCTGTGGGTGTTGTAACAGTTATCTCCCAATAGAATTCTCTAGATGTAGCTTGAAGTTTCAACCATGGGGTGCTGAAGGTTATATTCTTGGAAAATCCTGTCAGGCGGTGACCTAGATTATCAAGGGTAATTGGTTGGGTTTGCTGGAAGAAAACTGCTCCCAAATAGTGTTAACTGAAATGCGATATCTAAAGTCACCATTATGTCGGCTTAAATTGAATGGCTATATGTATATATTCCAGTTCTCCCAATATATGTATTTCCTACACTTGTTTTGCTTTCTCCTTAACCCCAATAGTAACTAAGTTTCTTCTGCTTGCCTTCCATTTAGTCATTCAATAGTAAATTCATAACATTTGGATTCCTGCCTTTCTGGTCGGTTGTCATGCTTCTCTGCACCTTCTTAACGATTTGCTCCTGGGGGTTTTGTTTCACCTTTCATTTTGTCCTTATCAATCTTGTGTGTGTGTTTGTGGTGAATATTGATGCCTACAAAGGACGACAAATATGTCTCTCTTAAAGTTCGGATTATTTAATCCTTAATGTTCTAATGTTTTGTCTTTATACTTCTGTCTTTTAGGTGATAATCAATGTTAGAGCCATGAATAACGTCCTTTCATTTGACAAGGTAATGGTTCGTTACTTGATAATACACGACAAGATTATCTTAAGGCCTGTGCTTTACTTATGTACTTGTTATGCACTGCTTCACATTTTATTCGGTTTAATATAATATGTTGAACTACATTCCCAATACTTTCACCCTGGAGTGAGTCTCCTGTGAGAAATACACAATCAGTGCCTCACATCTGATATAAATCGTAAAGCAGTTATCAACTACTCTCTCCTAACCATAGTCACATAAATCGAGGGAAGGTTCTGGTAAAAAAGGGGACATGGTCGAAATTCGGTATAGTCCACGTCTCCACGAATCCAGGATGGTGTGGGTATATTCATTATTTAATTTTATTTTTATTTAAAAAAACAAGATTTATCTCCAGTTTTTCATTTAATAATTTATTAATAAATGAGACAATAATGAAAAGTTCATAACCCACAGAGTCATAGATCTTTATATGAAATTATGAATGACTAATCCATAGTTAATATGCATGAATGATATAAATGATGTATGTATATCTATTACTACCATTTAACTCATTAAAAAAATGCCTATATCCATGAATGATAAGACTAAGAGCATGACTATTGGGACGGTCGACCAACCAAATTGGTTTGCCACCCCCCCCCCCCCCAATCGATTTCGGAACGAGTGTCTAATTCAGAAGTTGAAGGCCATTTGACCTAATCCTGTAACACTGCTCCTAACATTGATATTGCTGATTCTTGTCTCTGACTTGAGTTTTATTTATTTTTAGGTCAGTGGTATACTCGTTTGTGAAGCAGGATGCATACTGGAAAACTTGATTTCTTATCTGGATAATGAAGGGTGATTTTCATTCATTAGCTATTATACTGTTTCTTTGGAGCATATTGAGTTATAAAAAAATTATCATATCTTAACGTAAGCCCGTTGCAATTTTGGAGTCCAAACTTTATTGGGATATGATATTAACGAAATCATACTGATTGAATTTGTAGACATCAACTTAAGGATCTCTTACTAAAATTATCATATGTTAACTCATGTGGCCTTCCATATTCTGAGTGTGTGCCAGTCAAATATACCATCTGTTGTTCATCTCTGTCATGCTTGTTTCGTTCTTTTGTAGGCTCCTGCTGGCTGTCATTGTAATTTTTTGAAAGTCTATTTTATGTGTATCTTCATAACTTGATCTTGCTCATTCTTTCCTTTATCGCTGCAGATTTATTATGCCGCTGGATTTAGGCGCTAAAGGCAGTTGTCAGATTGGGGGAAATGTCTCAACTAATGCTGGGGGGCTGCGCCTTCTTCGTTATGGTTCGCTTCATGGAAGTGTTCTAGGTGAGTTCCTCAACATTGCTCCTTTTTCCATGCATTTTATACTATCTGGCCTTATCCGTAGTAGTATTGCAATATTAAACATAATCTACTTCTCTAAGCACATCAATTTAAGTTGGGTTGCAGCCACACTGTAATCAGTCATAATATTTGAAACAGAACTTTTCAAGAGTCCAGAAAGGTAGGCTCAACAAGTTGTTATGTGTGAGTGAAGAATTAAGTTTGGAGAAATGAAAAGTTTTGCAAATATTTGGATTACACTATGCAGTTTTTGTGAAAGATGAGAATCCAGATCTTGTTTCATCTTCTTTGCTTTCTAGTATCTTTCATTATATGACCAAAACAGCATTTCAGTGGTTTGAATTTTCCAAAGAATACTCCTTTGTGGGTTCATAACGGAAGATCAAGTTTCTTTCTCCAGAACCTTTACATCTTCTGGGCTTATCCTTTCAAAGTACATGTGGCTGTTTTGCAGATCCCTAGTTTCCTTGTCATGTCAGTTTCATGCATTGGTTAGCAACTTATCATGTTTATGTAAGTTTAACTTTATCCGGCTAACATTGTAGGTATTGAAGCGGTCTTGGCAGATGGTACCGTGCTAGATATGCTCGGGACTCTACGGAAGGACAACACAGGATATGATTTGAAGCATTTGTTTGTAGGTGAATAAATGCTAGCTTTATTGTTAAATTTCCCAGAAGACGTCGACTAACTGTGGATACTTTCTCTGTGCATAGGTAGTGAAGGGTCTTTGGGCATTGTTACAAAGGTTTCCATACTCACTCCTTCAAAATTGTCATCAGTAAATGCAGCTTTCCTTGCTTGTGAAGATTATGCCAGCTGCCAGGTAGCAACTGGCCTGTGGCCTTTATTTTATCAATGCTTAGACTTTACATGGTTGGGCAAATCACAGTGTCAAGTATCTCATTATAACCCCCTCGCTCGACAAGAACAACAGTAGATGGTAAAAGGTGTTTGTCAGTTAAACAATAAACTTATCTCCAGGCTGTCTGCCTCACCCACGTCTCTCTGAAATTCAACATCATTTTTATGATTTTATTATAGTGAATACTTTACTGAAGACATTGTATTTGTTGTGATTTTATTCTTTCTAGAAACTCCTGTTGGAAGCAAGAAGAAAGCTTGGTGAGATTCTTTCTGCATTTGAATTTTTGGATATCAATGCTATGGATCTGGTAAGTTTTCCTTAAAAAACTAATTTAATCAATACTTGTAGATTGCACAGTTGAAAGATATTTCCTCCTATGCGTGTAATTTGAAATTCTGTAATGTTGGAAATTGGTCGCTTGTATTCTCAGCCACTTCTTTTTAGTCAGTTTGTCCTGGTCTTCAAAGCAGTGGGTTTTTTCTTGTGTGATTTACGTTTAGGAAGAATTTATGAGAAACTTCTATTTCCACAGCTCATATCCTATATCTTGTAGATAACATTCTCTTGTTTTTGTAAAATCTAGAACTCATCCTATTTTTAAGAAGTGAATATAAGTAGCTGGATGTGTGTACTTCAATCTTTTTGCTTGCGTTTTCTCCTCTAATAGAAGTTGCGGAAACTGGGCTGAAAACAATGAACAACTTAATACCAAACGGAGACTTGTTCTGGCTCTTACAACAGCATGTTTCTCTTTGGAGTTAGAAGTAGTTTAGTAGCTCATTTTTCTTCTTTTTCTTTTTCTTTTTATGTTTTCAATCCCTTTGGGGAGGAAAACATGGTAATTTTATATATGTGACATACACTTTTTTTTTATAAATAAAATCCTATTGGTGAGGAAAACATGATAATATTATATCATTTTGCCTATGGGTGTGTTGACAGGTTCTGAAACATTTAGACGGTCTTCGTGATCCATTACCTTCTTCAGCACACAAGTTTTATGTTTTGATTGAGACCACAGGCAGCATGGAATCTCATGACAAGTAATTTCTACTGCTTGGCCATTAATAAATGCACACGATTTTAGGTTTTATGTTGCCTAATTTACTTTAGAGTCTGCTGATCATGAAAATAGACACAGATAATAATTTAACAAAAAAAAAAAAAAAAAAAAGGAAGAATTGCTCTCAGCCCACCCACCCACCCACCCACCGGGAAAAAATGAGTTGTATGTGGTTTATTGTTGCGGACTGAGATCCCCATGAAATACAGACTGGCATTAAAAAACCACAGAAGTTTGGACATAAACTATGTAGATAACAACACTGATGGAAACATTTAAGTGTTATGATGTAAACTTGAACAATCCATAGTTCTTGCCATCACTGTTATAGTGATGCATATGACCCCCAATTATATTATTAATTGCAATCCATCTTACCGAAACTACTATAATGTCTCTCATGAAATGCTCTTTTCATGTTGTCAAATCTTTTGACTTGGACTTGAACAGAGAGAAGCTTGAAGCTTTCCTTCTTCAGGTTATGGAAAGTGGACTGATTACAGATGGGGCTGTGGCACAAGATATGAATCAAATGTCGTCATTTTGGCGAATACGTGAGGTACTTGGTTATTGAAGCCTCATCGCACTTTTGCATGTCAATGAACTGACTTGCTTTAATGAAAGGTTCATACACCTCCAGTTGGACATACTTCCAAATATAATGCAGGAATATAATCATTATGCATCCCTAAGGAGTAATCTGCTTTATAGATTATTAGGCTACTCCCACCGCGTATCACACTGTGTGATGCGGCACTTGAAGATAAAATTCTCAAGTGAAAATGTTTTAGGGAGGCTCAACCACATACATTTAGTAAAGTTATATCTGATCTCCGTATTCAACTGAAAATTATAAGGCACCATTTTTCTTTAATGACAAGCAAGTTTCATTTTCATGCCTACAGGGAGTTCCTGAAGCTCTAATGAAGGCAGGGGCTGTTTATAAATATGACCTGTCTCTGCCTCTTGAAAAGATGTATGATCTTGTTGAGGAAATGCGTGAACGTTTTGGTAATCACTTGACCTGAACTTGATAATTTTGTTATTTATGTACTTGCTCAGTATCATTTTGTGCTCGTGCTGGATAGTTGAACTGAAAGGCTTTTTGAGTTTGTTCAAAGTGAAAATTGAAACGTTTAAAGCTTCAACAACAGAAGCTAGCACGGAGCATTTGAGTTTGATTTTGTCCTGAACACCTTTCTTTTGACTCTGTAGGTACTGAAGCAAATGTAGTGGCTTATGGTCACCTTGGAGATGGCAACTTACATCTCAACATTTCAGCTAAACAGTATAATGACAGTGTAAGACAACCTTCTCCCATATATACATCTCTTTCTTTATCCAGAATTGCTTAGAAAATACTCTGATTGCAGCTACTTTCAAAAATTGAACCCTTTGTATATGAGTGGACATCTAAACATCGTGGAAGCATCAGTGCCGAGCATGGCCTTGGATTGATGAAGGCTAATAAAATCCATTACAGCAAGTCTCCTGAAACTGTAAGTCTAACTGGACTGCCTCCGTACTCCATAGTGGTCTTTATGTTACCAGTGCTTAGACTTTACATGGTTGGGTACGTAAACATTGACAGAAACGCTGATACAGTCATGTTTTTGCTAGAGATACTAGACATTTCTCAAATAGAACTCTGGACAAGCACAAGATACTCTCCAATCTCGGAAAGGCTGCAAAATTTTAGTAATTTGTAAGCTTGTAGAACTTTTTGAAGTCGGTTCCAATTTCCAAATAGGTACAAAAAATTACTGTTTACTAATATCAAGAAGAGGCCACTGATATCATACTTGTAACTATTGGACTAATAGAACGATTTGCATCTTATTAGTTGTTTAAATTAGTGCTGACGATGCAATTACATTAGTTCTAATTGATTTGTTTCCCTTGCAGGTGCAACTAATGGGCGCTATCAAGAAGCTTTTTGATCCAAACGGAATACTGAACCCATACAAAGTTCTTCCAGCATCTGTATTATCTCAGAGTTGAGAGGATGGATGGATGCAGTTTAGTAAAAAAGCTGGCATGAATTCCTCTATGCATATTAATGTTGTATTTGCAAACGATTTAAAAAGCGTTTAAAGTTTGCTTTGACACTGAAAATAATTGATTTTAAGCATAAACATTATTATTAAAATCTCCGCGAGTTTTTCATGGAGAATTCTCATAACTTTACAACCAAAAGCTTAACACAAATTCTGCTCGTATTTCCAATTTTACATCAAACAGCACACAGATGCAAATCAATCACACAACAAAGCAAGAACATTGTTGTAAATCTCAACGCCTATGAAGTTGTTTAAAATCTTCTGGGCGTGTAATGTAAATATGCTGTCTCGACTTATAAAATGAACAATTGATGTATAACAAATTGATTCCATATGGTGTTTCAGTTTCTCTGAAGAATAATTGCAATGTTCTATTCTCCTAGATATGATTATGGATGAAAAATATTGGAGCACCATTACAGCGTTAAGCTTCAAGGAGCTCTGTCAAAGGGCTGTGTATCATTGTAACAAGTATCCCAGACAGCTTCCATGGCATCCTTGGCCGCTGCTTTTGAACAGTGAGGGTTAGCCATAACAGAGCTCATCACTCTTCGTTTCACACATTCCTTCAGTCATCAAATAAGACAGGTTAATTCAACTCAATAACGAAAAAGTGATGTAAATGTTACTTAAATACATGAAAAGTGATTCCAACGAATTCATCCATATCTTTGAAATCCAAATATATTTTTGTTTTTTGTTTTCTTGATACCATGCAGCCTCTTCCTTGAGCTAGCATAAGGTAGAAAGAGAACATTGAAAGACATAATCACATTAGAATTTATCCAAAGCATACATCTCTGGTTATGAAAGTAGGCAAGACTATACAAAAACAGAGACTATTCTGCTCAGTTGTAGATGGAGAATCCGGAACAAAACAGAATTGTAGAAAGCACATAGGAAAATGAGCTATACTGACTTCAGAAAAGTTCTCTAGATATGATGAAAAAACATATAAAGACAACTCCATACTCTAGCGTTCAACAAATGATTACAAACAGATTCATACTTATTTGCAGAGAAGCAACATGATATGTGATTGTGATTAGTGCATTGCTTCTATTTTTCAAGAAAGAAGCTGCCATAAATTAATTTCAATAAAAACAAAATATTTGAGATCCAAACTAATTGTCTTACATTTTTGGACTATAAAATGATGCAACAGAATATGGCAATCACCTCATAAATTTGTTATTACCCGAACTTTCTGCACTCAGTTTACAGATAGAAGTAATGTTTCAACATTTACCAGAAATTATTCAAACAATATTCATTAACAACTGTCATCAGGAAAAGCTTACGTACAGGCAATAAATGAGTTTCTATTAGCTAAAGTACTTATTGGAAGTGAGCTATTAGCTAGTACATCTAGGGGTTCAAATATCAGTTACATTGATCCATTTCCTGTTATTTTCAGTGTTTTCGTCACGTTAACATCAATGAGATCACTCTGATTATAGCAAAAATCAATTATACATACACATGAAAGAAAACAAAAACAGCAAAATCATGGATAGCACTAACCAAATATTCTCATATTGCATAACAAGAAACTTAGCAGTGATCATGGACATAATTTGCTGGAGTCTATCTAATCAAACAAAATATTAAAAATATGTACTCCTACTTATCAGATGCTATAGATAAAAATATTAGGAATCAGTGTGAATCCATGTCACAAGAAAGAGCTTAATCTTCTCTAGGATTCCTAGTTTATGTAACATAACATGGAATAGGGACGTTTTGGTCATGAGTCGTGAGTTCAATGCAGTCCTAATCCTTAACATGCAACCTGATGTGATCTAAAAATATGACAATCACTCACAGTGGAGCCACAGAATTAACTTTAAGGCCAGCCTCCCTTTCACTTGAAATCAATATAAAGAAAAAACTAAAATCCTAAAACAGTAAAACCTAATCACACGCCAACTTTGTTCCATAATCAATAGAAACATGTAGCACCGAGCACAAACTACAGAGTTCAATAATATGAAAAGAGCAACATATGGACCAAGTAATAGAATGCCAGGCCACTAAGACGAAGACAAAAGTAAAAGAGTGAAATCTCACTTGCTCATGACCTCGTAAATTCATATGTCCACGCAGTAATTCCCTCTTAAAATGACAATCACCGCTAAGATGTCCAGCTCGAATCTGCTCTCAGAAACAAACACATTTCAGTTAGCTCCAATCACATCTCAACTTACAGCAACATAAAATCAAACAATTCGGAACAGACGTAAAAGAGGAATTCAACCTCACTACAGGCGTGATGAGCACAATTAGTCCAATCCAGGTTTTTAGCACGACACTGGTCGTACGCGTGGATGAGCTCGTGAATCAACACTTGGTTCACCTCATCTTGTAATCGCACTTGATTATGACAGACTGCTATCTAGATCACAATTTCAAACCCTAAGAATCGAATCAACAACAACAATAGAATAGTAGCGGTACTAATTTGTATAGTGAATTGTGAAATTGAGATATTACTCACCCCGTTACCCTTAGAATAACCACCACTGGCACTGACTTGATGGCAATTAGCGGCTACGAAAAAGTTGCGGCCGGTAGGGCATCCATATTTCTCGAGCTGGTCTCTCAGAAATTTCACCTTGGGAGCTGCAGCAACATGATAGTTTGTTTGTATCGTGTAGTGAGAGTAAATCAGAAAGATTAGGAATGAGAGAGAGAGGAGATGATACATACTTTTGAGACTTTTGTCGATCATTTTCTTGCATTCTTTCGCCGTCACGCCGTTGTTGTTCATTGTGGGGGTGGAGTTGGGTTCCTCCATATTTGGCCGCTTTGCGCCCTCTGGTCTGGTTTTGCTTAGTCATATTCCTTTTTCCTACTTCCCCGTCCCACGATAAAATTATCATTTGTTGACTTAGTTGGACTCTGTTTAACCTCGAAATAATCTTAAATCGTATCGAAAAAATAATCTTTGAACTTATATTATGAATGTATAAACCTTATACTTTCATAATATAATTTTTAAAATTATTTGTCCGGCACGATTTAGGAGTAATTCGAGGTCAAACCGAAACTAAAAAAGTCAACAAATCGAATGAGAAGCTTCTGGACGGAGGAAGTACTTTTCTTTAGATTCATTTATCCACTTAGCTAACTAATCCAAAAATCAGTTTGTGTGACAATTATTTTTGTCGCAACAGACCCAATTTTGTAGTTTAAAAGTTCCGGACATCTCATATTAAAGATGCAACTTTAATGATTGTTCGTCAATCGAAATTATAAAATCAACAATACATATGTTGATACGAGTATAAACTAGAGTAAAAAAAAGGATAAAGGTACATTAAAAAATTCAATTATCTTAATACAACAGATGTTTAGTACGGACAGGAGGCCGTGAAGGTGCTAGAGATGATTTTGAGAAGTTTTCTTCTCTGGTCAGTTTTACATGGGTGATCCATTCTTTGGGTTTCACATTTGCAACATTGTCTCGGTTGCATTTCGGAGTTGGCTGCTTAGATGCCGACTCAATAGGTTCAGGAGAGGTTTCAATTGGTTCAGGAGGTTTAGGTTCAGGTCGAGTTCAAGAGGTTTGCTTCCCATTAAAGGCGACAGTACCGTGTTTCAGGTTTTGGAGGGAGAGATTTAGGTTCATCATGTTCGAGAGATTGAAGTTCAGAAGGTTTAGGTTCCAAAAGGTTCAAGTTAAGGCGACAGTACCGTGTTTCAGGTTTTGAAGGGAGAGATTTAGGTTCGTCATGTTCGAGAGATTGAAGTTCAGGAGGTTTAGGTTCCAAAAGGTTCAGGTTAAGGCTCTTTGTTTGTGGGTTGTATCACGACTAAGGTTCAAGTTGAGGCTTTTTGTTTTGTGGGTTTAGGTTTGGGTTGTATCACGGTTAAAGCTGAGTGTTTGTGTCGTTTTTGCTGTATTTGTATTCGTACCAATCATTACTTATGCTCGTTTTGTTTTAATTAATACAAACCGTTAAAATATTTTGAGTACTTTTTTAACCTATACCAAATTAAAATAAAATAATCACAGAGTTGTGATAACACATAGACAACTTATTGAAGATATCATGGGATAGGAAAAGATGACTAAGTTGTAGACTATAGTGTTGCATTAATTAATAATTATATCACTCGAAAGGAAGAAGTACAAGAGACAAATCAAAACAAACAATGACATTTTCTTTCTATTATAACACAAGAATTCTACGTCTGAGATTCTAAGTGGAATAAGAAAACTTAGAAAATATATTTCCGGAGACATAAGCTTAAATAAAAAATAAATATCTTTAGAATCATTTTTCAAGAAAGTAATGTAACTGAGTCAAGACACATACATATACATAATGACAAAATAGTATATTATTGATTTATGTATCGGACGGGACCTATATGAGTTTTCTTTAAAAAAAATTATTATCTTATGATTTTAGCATTTTTAATTTAGCACATTGGTCCCAAATCGAGATCCAAAAAATTATTTTTTATTCCGGTTATAAATTTATCTAAGATATATTAGAGCATTCCTTATGGAGACTACAAAGGGGCTTAATTGGAGTTAAAATCGTCAATGAAGCTCAAAATAACCTTCAATGGGAGCTATAAAGAAACTACTAAGTAGTAACCCATGGAAATGAGCTACTAATTAGTAGGCTCAATTTAATCCTCAAATATGGGACCTACATAGAAAATCAACACATTTAGATGAGATATAATATGGGACCTAAAAAACAAAAACTCTAATTAAGCCCTGAAACCGTTGGATACTTCATTTGGATTTGGATGAGACTTTTGTAGAGTTTATACAATAAAAGCCCCATAATTAAGCCCAACCATAAATATGATCTTACTTTAGTTTATGAGCCGTCTACTGGGAAGTGGCTGACTGGCACATGATTCGGCCACCAAGCAATCCTTATTCAACCCAAAAAAAAGAAATGTAATTAATTATGAAGGTCATATGTGATGTCAGATGCAAGACTTGTTGCATTTAGTTTGAGAAACTTGATTCAAATTTCAATTTTCAATGCTATCTTCTGTTTTAAAAGACAACTGAGTAACAGGAAAGACAGACGACGGATCCACAGTTAACAATCAAAGATTAGTAAACAGTGAGCAACTTTCTGGTTCTGCGATCGAGCAACCAACAACGATGACTACGTGCGACGATGTAAGCCACCAGAGGGTAAAAAGCAATGGCATATGGATGCACATAGCTGAGAAGGGCTCAGGTCCCATGGTGATGATGCTCCACGGCTTCCCACAGACCTGGTACGCATGGCGGCATCAAATTAACTTCCTTGCTAGCCACGGCTATCATGTCGTGGCACCAGATTTACGAGGCTATGGGGACTCTGATGCGCCCCTTGAACCTTCTTCATACACTTGGTTCCATATAGTTGGTGATCTGATTGGCTTGCTTGATCACTTCAATGTCCAACAGGTCTGTTCTTCTAGTCCTACAACTCATGTATTGTGTTAAAAGTTTAGTATTGTGTATTAGCCTAGTGTTAAATCTTTTAGAACTTACAGTGGACTATATAATTGTTGGCAGGCCATTGTGGTGGGATCAGACTGGGGAGCATGGGCGGCTTGGTATCTCAGCTTGATGAGGCCTGATAGGGTCAAGGGAGTCGTGGCTCTCTGCGTTCCTTACGCACCCAGATTTATCAGCGATGTTAAACCTATCGGGTTTTTGAAGCAGATGCTTGGGGATGACTTTTACATCTGTCAGTTTCAGGTAATCAAATTAGCTCTCTGCTCTACAACTCTTTTAAGTTTATAGTTATGCATGATTTATGATTATAGTATGGAGCAGGAGCCAGGGAGGGCGGAAATGGCATTTGCAAGATATGATTATGGCACGGTGATGAAAAAGTTTTTCCTAATTACCAAGCCCGAGCTACCAATTGCACCACCCGGAATGGAAATCATCGATTATCTGGAAACCCCATCAGTCTTACCTCCATGGATTACAGAAGAAGAAATCCAGGTGGTTGCTGATAAGTACCAGGAGTCTGGATTCACCGGAGGCCTCAACTACTACAGAGCAATGGACCTGTAAGTATTTAACTCCCAAGCTTTATAATCTATGTACTGCCCAAAATATTCTGTGCAAGAACTGTACTTCTAATTAATCAATCTGTATTTACAATTGAAAACTGGAATCTGATTCAATCATAGGAACTGGGAGCTGCTAGCACCATGGCAAGGATCGAAGATAACCGTACCTGCTAAGCTGATAATAGGAGATAAAGATGTCGGATACGAGTCTGGTGGACAAAAGGAATACATTGAAGGAACCACATTCAAGAACTTGGTTCCCAACCAAGAAGTCGTAGTGATTCCTGACGGTCATCATTTCATCCACGAAGAGAGAGCTGAAGAAGTTTCACATGAAATCTTATTCTTTATCCAGAAACTTGGTTAGTTGATGGTGGAAATTTCAATCTGTAAGAATTGCCAAATGGAACAGAAAGGTATATACTTTTTTGCTGTAAATTTCACAGGGGTTTGCTTGGCTACTTAGAGCATCATGAATTCATGATATCATAGTATTACCACAATAATATTTCTATATTCATGTTTTTGCAAGTCATGACTGTAATATGGTGTGCAATAATACTATCAGGAGTTGGTGTCTACTACTAGTGTTTACGGAGACTACCATCAGTTCTCCAATGAATGATAGTAAATCAAATAAATTGGGATCAATGAACTTCACAATCACCAAATCAGTCAACAGAGCAATACCTAAATGTTTACTAGTATAAATTAGTGACTTCTTCCTATCCGGATAAACCTACTGTTACTACTTACTTCGCTGACACGAAGATCGTGGAGCCATTGATTATTGAGCAGAAATACATTATATATCCTCCCCCCTAGCTAATTTCAGCATATTCAGCACATTTTCATACACGATAAATGTGATTGAAGCAGCTGGAGCATTTTTCAGCACGTTTGCAGTCATGCCTTTGTAGAAACCTCGTAGCCCCTCAAATCTGTGAAACAGCGGTACACAGTGATGTCAGGTACCCATAGGCAACAGAACAAAACCGAAAACATTAAACTCATCTCATCATGGTTATGTTTCTGTGAATTTTATGGTAACCATAGCAATTATTGTTTCTTTTTCTAGAAAAGCTCTTTAGTCAGAGTCTAAATCCTAATTAAAGGGAGCAGGAAGTATATTCCTCATACCTGGCAGTTTCTTTGGCCACATGCCAGCTATCCATGTATCTAGGGATGCCCATAATGCTTGGTCGTTGCTGAAAGAAATGCACAGCAATTAGCTACAGAAGTGAAATAAGAAATAAGAGCTGTTCACCTTGTTGGTTTCAACTTTCAACTCTTTCCAAATGGTATATGTTTTGAGTACCTGCAATCTAGCTCGAATGACCTGTCAACACCAACCAGAGTCAGTGAAGTAAGAGAATGTGAAGATTATACTATGAAAAGGATATGGCTATTGATACTGCCAGAGCAGTTTTGTTCCTGCCAGAGCAAAATCTATTCTAGTTTGGCAAGTTCATTAATAAAATGTTCTCATAATTTATCTACTTTAGAGATGGTAATTAAGGAATGATAAGTAGAATGAAAATTTCATTAATATACTTGCCCAAAATAAAGGAAAAATGCTCTGGCAGTAACAAAACTGCTCTGGCATTATCAATGGCCGATATGGCTATTACATGTTAATCCCTGGCACAAGCCTACCTGAAATGGATATGTCAAAAGAATGGCAGCTAATTTTGAAGAAGCTCCTAGTACAGCATAGTCAAATGAATCCTGCAGGGACACATACGATTGAGGGCATATAAACCATTGGGTGGAAGAAAATAACTGTTTGTATTCATATCGTTCATCCACAAAAGGAATAGAATGATTCAAATTTAGAAAATTAGTGATTCAAATAGAAAACGAGGGAGTAATGAACTTTGAATATAATCTTCCATCACATAACCTTGATTATATCTATCAAATATGTGCTCATAGACATTGTTATGTAAAATCAAAGTTACAAGTCATGTTCCTATCAGTTGCTACTCGTGAGATTGGGAAATGCGAAGAGATTTTTTAGACTCACCAGAGAATCAATTGTATCTTGACTTTCTTTATTCCTAGAATTGATAACTGCTTTACGAAGTTCCTCATATGCTGTAAACTGGATAGCACCATGTGTAACCTGCTGGACAATACCAGAACAGCAGAACTAATAAGCTCCTCGGCTTTCGATACAATTATGTACAAATACGATGGAGAACAAAGAAATATCATGGGTTCTTGAATGATTAATCACTCACATGCAGCAAATAAAATCAATCAAAATATTGATAAAGTATAGAAAATGAGGTTAAAAAATAATCTAACCAGAAACAGACCAGGAACGAGTCCTCTGTATAGAGTCCTCCACCCTTCTTCTTTCAGTATGGTTCTTAAAGCATCTGAGATACAGAACATGGGAATAAAGGCATGGTTAGCGGCAATATTCAATAAAGAAACCTGGCACAACTTCTAGAGAAACAACTTTATCTGAACAAAAGAAAAAAAATGCATGAGAAATAGCTTGTCAGTCTCAAAAAGTGCATCATGAGAAGACAGCAATCCCAAAAAAGACACCAATATAGGATAAATTCAGCAACATAAGTATATAGCATTATATAAATAAAACCACATCATGAAACATCAAAATGGGATTGGGCAAACCATGAAATCCAGAATATGGACGAACTTGCTGAGGAGTCTGTAGTTGCAACCTTGTTTTCACCAACCAAACAGGATTAGTGCACAAACAGACCTGCAAAGCCATCAAGTACAACTTCAAAAGCAAGAAAAAGTCGAGCAGTTTGAGAGACTGCCTATGCCTATGAGTCCATGTAAAAAGTCATAACAAGAGTCGGTAATGAAATCCTTACTGCTAGGACAATTCTTTCTCCCTAACACTAACAGGATAGCACAGTGATAATAAAAACTTATAAATGAGAACCATCAGTAAGTTCCAGTTTATAAACATAGCATGCCATATTTGTATATTTGGTAGCTAAAGGAGATTGAAATAATTCTGATAGTGTACTTAAGAGAACCAAAGTATCAATATCCACATTTACATTATATGCATTATACATA
This sequence comes from Plantago ovata, assembly GCA_028274465.1. Lineage (NCBI taxonomy): Eukaryota > Viridiplantae > Streptophyta > Magnoliopsida > Lamiales > Plantaginaceae > Plantago > Plantago ovata. Next base: position 7,700,809 of record CM051456.1, on the reverse strand, counting down.
AAGGTATAAGCCTTCTGGTAGTATTGATATTACCACACCAAAAAAAAAAAAAAAAAAGAAGAAACTTATGGGCTCCAAAGCTCCAATGACAATGACATGAGAAGTTTACCTAAAAAGTTTTTTTTTTTTTTTTTTTTTGGGGGGGGGGGGTTTCAGGGGGTATTCCTTCATGTATGCTTAAACGAATCTCTTGTCTTGTGTAAAGCATGGTATGGTGAAATACGAACCAATCCTCCAGCTTCAGCTGCTGATGCAAGATGAAGACCAGGACTTAGTTCCTCTCTGCTTGTCAAGTACCGTTGTTTGGCTTTGCTGTAGCTGAAAAGTATAAAACGATATGTTTATGGATCAGGACAAACCAAAAAAGAAATATCAGGATGTACCCCATGTTTAAGTGCCCAAACTTAATTACAGAATGCAGAAAACACAGGGTACATCACCAAGACCTTGTTTTTGGTCATAGTCACTACACTTGAATACTGACAAACTAAGTAACATGTTATCTACTCCCAGATTGCATTATTTTACATAACGTTGATTCTGTGGCTTAGCTGTATAGCTATTATGTGATTTATCTAGTTTTGAGGACTTCTTGAGCTCCTTTGTAACATGCAATGATGGTACACTCCCTGTGTATTAGCTCTTTGTTTCAATAAATTATAGTATACCCCTTCAAGACAAAAAGTAACAAGACTTTGGAATAATGGTAGTGTACGTGTTTAAGATGTTAAAAGAAGAGGGTTCAATAGAACCAACACAACATTATTTACTACTATAATAACTTTCAAACCCCAGAAGATTCCATAACTTATGTCTCCATTCTGAGGCAACTAAAAGAAGACAAAACATTCCAGTACAATTTAGATTAATGAAGCTATATGTCTTATGTTAATATGCACTCATAAAATTTCCAAAATACTATGAAACGTATCGGCATGAGTCTAAAAGTTTTCCAATTTTTAACAAATTAAGCTACATTATATTAACTGAACTTTAACCCATGCAAGACTCTAAAAGGGTGCAGTGAAAATAATCATCGGGATAAAACTGTGGCAACAATTCTTACAAGTAGAAATATAAAGCCCATGAAATAGTCGATCCAAGAACAGCAGGGTAGAAGCCCCATATAACCCTCTTAGACCCTGAACAGACGAAGCAGCATGATCAATAAAGATGCACCAGTTAAGGATAAGGAAAGAGAAAATAGAGAACCTATTTAAATGATACATTTGATAGCTAAAAGAACACTAAACTCATCTACAGTGGCTAAAACACGTAGCTAATCATATTTAAAACTCATAGTCTATGTAAGCTTTCTCTTATATGGGTAACAATTTCCATGTTGACATCTGAGATAGAACCAATAGGAAAATAGTAACAGATAAACTGAAAAAAGTAAATATTAAGTAGGTTCATATCATATGAATCCTACTAGACGTAGTCATCATTGTTGGTACATATGAATCCTACTAGTTGTAGATAGGCCAGATAGCCAATAGCAAGTACATGTAGCCAAACTGCACAAGTAATTCATGACCTGCCACTTTCCTGGTGCGAATTCAACAGTAGATAAGAACTTGATGTGTCCAGTGTGGTTGCACTTGTCTTAAGAAAAACGTATTCGTCTATAATTTTGCTTCAACTTCAAATGGTTTCACAATCACAATTTCAAACCAAATGGCAGTGTAAGCAATCAACAACAATAAGTCATTCCTTCTAGTTTACAACACGCTAGTTAGCCAATCCATTCAAGTAAGTAACACTAGACTCACTCATTCTACATTGCATTACAGTATATACTTCCCAGTTCACATCATATAGCACTCACTCACACTCACACACAAGGAAATGACTAAAGAAGAGCTATGTAGAGATACCTCAGAGCGGGCGATGGTGAAGAGAGCGTGAGGAGTATTCCTGTAGGTAGGTAGATTGGATAATCGGCCATCGTTCACTGATGATCAAACATAATCAACCAACAAAAGCCAAAACAAAATAAAATCAACAGATTCTTATTAATTATTATTAGAATAAGATAGATTCATATGATATCTACCTTGAAATCGAGTGCGGACGACGTCGAGGGGATGAGAGAAGGTGACGGTGGCGAAGCCAGCGGCAGCTCCGGCGGCGGCGTTCTCCCACTGCCAGTTCGCCGCCATTAATCAATCATCGGCTACACTTGTCAATTTGAAATTCTGAAACTAAGATTGCTTGCTTTAAAGCTGAATGAACTTGGGGAAGAGGAAATAATAATAATAATAATAATAATAATAATAATAATAATAATAATAATAATAATACGATTCGACTTTTGCTGTTTCTGTTCTGCAATTGGATTGGAAATTGCATTCGAAGAAGAAATGTTTGATTTACGAATTAGACCAAGTGCTTTATTATTATTATTACGGCTTCTCCATTGCTCCCAAAAGTGAAACTCTCCCATCATCATTCCACTAATTTAATCTACAACTCTTCCAATCCAACGTGCTCCAACACTTTACCCCACTGATCCCCTATTTTTCATTTATTTTTTTATTTTTTTATTTCATCTTCTTTTTTTTTTCATTAAGTTTTTTTAATTAATTATCCATTTCATTTTAAAACATTATATGATACTTCAAAATACAATAAATATTTAAAAAATAATAATAATAGTACAATAGACTATGAAAATTAAAAGTTAAACAATAAATATAAAATATTACATAATTGGATAATTAAAAGTTAAACAATAAACATAAAACAGAGTTACAAGAATCATACCGCAAGGATGTAGAGCGTGCATTTGGCATTCTTCAAAGAAGATGGGCTATTCTCAAAGGTCCGACACGCTTTTGGGATCCACGATTGCTTTCAAAAATCATTCGATATTGCATTATTATGCATAATATGGTCGTGGAAGAAGAAGGCCACAAGTATGTTTCATATGTTCCAGAGGGAGTATGATCAAATCGACAATTATATCGTGGATCCTCAACACAATGTTCCATATACATGAAGGCATTATGTCGAAACTACAATGCGACAAACTGATAAAGGTAGAGCATCGGCGCTTCGGAATGACTTGATCGAGCATATATGACGTCGTTCTAGAGGTTAAAATATGTTATTTTAGTTTTAATAATAATTTATCGTATTGTAAGATTTGTGGTTTTATCGTTATTGTATTTTTTAGAATTTTTGTAATAAAAATTATGTAATGTAATGACTTATTTTATAAATTTTATATTATTATTTTTATTTATACATTATTAAATATGGAAATAAAATAATAAATATAAAAAGAACGAAATAAAATAATAAACATAAAAAAGAAAGTTGAAAAAAAAAATTAGAAAGATGTTGATTCACGGCAAGCAGGTATAATAGTAGTAATATGATTCAAAAAGAAGCCAAAGAAAGAGAAAAAAAAAGCAAAAAGAAAAAAAATTTATTATATAGTTGAGCCCAAGCCCAAGCCCAACCCATTCTGGTTTTCACTTTTGCTAAAAATTGTGTCAGCAGGACGCAACTCCGAAGATGCGTCGGAGACGGTCTTAAGAGCGTGGGCTCGCGACTCTCAGTGTAGGACCAGAACTTCGATAGTCGAGAGGTGTCAGTTCCGCGAGGGGGTTGAGTGAAATTAGTGAATGAACCACTAGGAATCCCGCCCACCCCGCGAGTTGTGTTGGGACTTGGGATCTTTTTGTGCATCTTTGGAATCGATAGGGCGTTTCCTTACTTCAAAGTCTATTCAGTTGATTTTCAATTGCTCTAATTCCTCCAAGAAAGGCACGCCTGAAGCAACAAGTCGAATTGCTCTGAGTTTTGATTCACGAATCGAGTACTAACTAATTCAGTAGCCTTGCAACATCATATTGAATTTCAAATTTTGGTTTACCAATTATGTCCTCATGAATTATTTTTTCTTCGGTTTCCACGGGTATCCATTAGAAGTGGATAATCTCGTCGATCACTATCGAACCATTTTTTAGGGAACGGCTGTTTCAACGGTTTTTTTTACATTTACAATACTCGAAACTGATATCTTGTTTAAGTGGACTAAATCTCTACGAATTTAATCAACAAAGCTCCCTTATAAAAATAAAATACTTAAAAATACATGTGAATTAACTAAAACCGATGGCCATATTATATGTCAAGTTAAAGCAAAGACAATTTTGACTTTGGAGCAGCTCATTTCATCAAAAATTCAGTTTTATTAATTCAGTTGAGTTGAATTTATATTTACGTAGTAAAAATTTATGTTTTAAATAAGTTTAGTTCAATTAAATTTATTCAATTCAGTTCAAATTAAGTAAAAAGAGATTAGATTAGTTAGAGTTTTCATTTGAATATAAACGCCAGACTTAGATTTAGGTCCATGTTATCCTGAACCTGCTCAAGCATGGCAATGAGAATTTTTGCAAAGTTAAACATTTTACAATAACATATTTAACTTAAAGTCCAGTTACATTTCAATATTTTGATCGCAGACCCTACTACAAATAGAATGGATATCATGGGTAAACATTGCATTTCCAGATTTCTTCACCGGATTTACAGATATTATTTATTATTGTCATCTGCCGAGAAAGCGCAAATAATAAAGTATAGTATTCAAGAATTGAATGGGTTACGAGCCCGGAGAAAATTGAATGGATCCTTAAACAATCATGTGCAGCAATCAAATGTTCTTCAGTAGAAAGACTGACTTACAAGCTTGAAAAATATTGAATGGATTATCAAGTCTAAATCATTTGTGCCTCTGCCTCTCAGGAGATGTGATGTAGGTTAGTACTATCTATCTTTTGGCTTGTGAATTTATGAACTTTATTTAGTTATAAATCTCATTTTCATGCTCTTGCCTCACAAAAACGTAAAATCTGGTGAGGACATGCATGTAAACTCATGTGTTTTCTAAATCTAAATCAACATTTGTTTGTCTTCTATGGAGTACAAAATCAAGGAATTGGAGTACAAAATCAAGGAATTATTTTTCACTGTACTTCACTCAAGTTATCTTCTATTAATAAATAAAGGAAAATTTTCAGAATGAACCCCTGTTAGTGTACCTCATTTCATTTTTCCCCCTACTAGTTCAACTATTACGTTTTACCCCAATCGAGTTGACCAAGTCTAAAATTTTCTGAAAATGTGGCTAGCCAAACACTCCCTTAACTTATTTTATTTTCTTTTTCATTTTTCCTTTCATGTTTTAATTTTATTTTCTTTTTACTTTTATTATTTTCTTTTTCTTTTTTTTTTAATTTTAAGTCCCTCTTCTTCTCCAGCTCCGGCACCGGAATTTTTTCGGCGCCGGAGCTGCCGGAAAGTACAGCTCCGGTTGGAGCTTTTACACCTCCAATCGGAGCTGTTATTACAACTCCAATTGGAGCTGTTTAAAGCTCCAAGCAGCTCCGATCGGAGCTGTCAAAAGCTCCGATCGGAGCTTTCAAACATTTCCGATCGGAGCTTTAAACAACTCCGATCGGAGCTGTCAAAAGCTCCGATCGGAGCTTTAAACAGCTCCGATTGGAGGAGCTTTAAACAGCTCCGATTGGAGGAGCTTTCAATTTTTTTTTAATTTTTTTTTTCTTTTATAAAAAATATGGAGTGAAATATGAATCAATAATTGTGTATGGATCATTTTGTTATAATATTTAAGAACATTTTGAGATTTATATAACTAATGGGGGTTAATTTAAATAATTTATAGTCAATTTTGTAAAATAGAAAAATTTAGAGTCAAATATGTAATAAAATAGAATTGAAGTTGTTTGGTTTTTTCTGAAAACTAAAACTTAAATGAGGGCAAAATGGTACATTCCAGGCCTTAATTCGCTAAAAGTCAAGGTCGTGGGTTAAAATGTACTCCCTCCGTATGATAAGTCTACGTTTGCTTTTTGCACGGTTTTTAATGAATAATTTTGTTTGGTAGTGTTATATTAATATTGTATGTAAATGTGGGGTAGTTGATTAAAAAAGTGTGAGGTATGAGTGAAGATAAAGAAGTGTAAATGTGGGATCCATATTTAAAATAATATAGATGGGATGTGGGGTACTTTCCAAAAATGGAAACGTAAAGAATTGATTGGAACGTCCAAAAAAGGAATACGTAAAGAATTGATTGGGACAGATGAGTAATTGATTTGCACTAACAGGCGGTAATGCGTAGTTGTTGAACTAGTAGGGGTCAATGTGTAATTGATGAAACTAGCAGGGGATCTTGATGCAAATTTCCCATAAATAAATCAAGAATAACAAGTAACAACTCAATATCATCTTCTCCATCAATTATCTCCACCCATTCAAGTTTATATGAGTTCTCAATATATAGAAAATCCTATTCTTGTTATTCTATAAATTTTCAGAAATTACAATAAGTTATATAAATCTCTGGAAGAAGATATCAAGAAACTAAAAAAATTAGGAATTTAGATCATCTTCTACCTGATTGTTTCATGGCGTCGCAGCAGTAGAAAATTTGTCAGAAAGAATAAATTGAAGGTTTGAGAACTAACGTAGAAGATAAGATAGCGGTAATTAAAAGGGGTATGAATTTTGATATAATTAACATGGATATATTTGATATATTAAAATAGTCTGGGGTATAATAGTACTTTCATATCAAAATTTGAGGCGAGGCACTTGCCCCACCTTGGCTTAACGTAGGTACGCCACTGATAAAAACATAAAAAATCGAGGTGACGAATAAAGTTCAGCAACTTTATCGGTAATGCGCCTGGATATAGTTTCGGAAAAATTTATGTTGAAAAATGGTGTAGCACTGAAGAAACCAGTCATTGTGTCGTCCATTCCGCGTGTGTGCGGTGGATTCATGCTTCACGCTCTCACCTTTTCTTAGTTAGGATTTTCTTCTTATTATGTTAAATTTGTCCCATAAAACTTTCTTAAATATCATCGATTTGTATAATTTTTCCAATTACATCAGGGTGCTTCAAATTAAAACCCTAGCCATCCATATAAATATAAAATAACAACAATCTCTCAAAATCTCCAGATCCAAACTAGTGGCGTAGTGGTTAAAAGTTAATATGCCATTGCTTAATTGCCCACATCCTCTCCTACCTACCCATAACGAAAGCGGTGCAAACCTGTGTTCTGTCCAGAGATTGGGAATTTAAGTGGACCAACATTCAAAGTTTGAAATTGGTCAGACCACAGCGCTGCACTCCTAAGTTCTTTACCATTGTGGAAAGGTTACTTCTTCATCTACATGGTCTGAAAAGTTTTACACTTGAATGCAGATGTAATAACCATGACGAAGATACTCGCTTAACAGCATGGTTAACTTCTGTTTTAAGACACAAAATTGAAAGTTTTCAACTTTCCTATTATCCTCCACTGCTTAGCAGCTCCAAATTCATCCTGCCTCGTCGCCTTATCACCTGCACTACATTGAAGAGATTAGTAGTCACACATAACTGCACTTTGAACTTTCCTGCCAAGATTTGTTTTCCAAACCTTTTGTTTCTGGAGCTTTGATGGGTTACCATTAATGTAAATCAGCAGCAGGCTTCTGATGATGATGATGATGGCAATCTAACATTTACATTCCCACTTCTCAAAACGCTTAATATTCATGCGTGTAAATGGCCGTCAAGAGTCAAGCTTCTGGAATTCTATGCTCCTTCGCTCACTACCTTTTCCTCTCATACCTTTCCTCTCACTACCTTTTCCTCTCATACCGGTGATGGACGTGCACGTGTTGATGTGGATCGCTATGCCATCAAGATTGTTGGAGCAAGACTTGTTAAATTCGAAACACGTGGTGTTTCCATAGAAAATTTTCTTCTCACAGATACAACAGTTGCTTGTGCATCCATGTTAAATGGGGGAATCTTGGCAGTATATAATTCTGATATAATTGGATTACAAGTTAGAAAGGTATTGACACAAATTTTGAGTTTGGAGTCCTTGGAGCTTAATGGTTATGCCGTTCAGATTCGTTTCGATCTATTCACTTCTTTAATTTACAACAAGCTATTATACATAAATATGTGTTTCTTATAATGTTTCTGATCTCATATGTCAATCAAGGGTATAATCTCCAGGACAAAGCTAGAAAATTCTTTTCCAAGGTTTACTGGACTGAAAAAGTTGTGTATATGTGATTCTGGTGCTGATGGTCAAGGACTGCTTCAGTTTCTTCGCGAATTGCCACATCTGAAATTTCTGAAGATAGAATTGGTAATTAAGCACCCCCCCTTATTGTCTCATTATTCAATCTATTTGGCCTTTTTGTCACACTCTCTCTCTCTATATATGACTGATGTTTAATCTTCTTATAAAAATTTTAACTTTGTCAAAAGCTTTAACTATTATTGGAGAGGTGTTGAATCTAATCATTTTATATTAATATGATGAGATCTGAGTGGCTGTGAGCTAGTTCAAAGTAATGAAATGAAGATGTGTGTAATTAATCCAATTATTATATTAAAGTCAGCCTTATATTAAATTTGTTTAACCTCTTCATCAACATGTTTCTTTTTGTCAGGTGTATAAGTTGGACTATGACTACGATGCTGCTGAATTAGTGCCATCCTGTATTAGAACTCAGCTATAGAAGATTCTACGCCCATTGGTCGCCTAAATATCGTCTAGAGAAGTTCTTGTTGAAGAATTGCTTAGTACTGAAGAAGGTTTATGTGTCTGATCGACCGTCTTTTGGTCCCCGGGCGAAGAGAATTGTGGGGGACCTGAAAAAATTTCCAAGAGGTTCGAACGGTGTAAATTTTGTACTGGTGTAAACTTTTATACTAGTATAGATCGAAGTAGATTTTGGTAGTGTCTGCAAATGCTTATTACAATTAATTTTAGTTAAAGTTCAAATAATCTGATTATAATTAAAAATGAGGTGTTTGGTATACATATTAAAATTAAAATTTAAAGTTATTACTGCTCCAGAGCATCCATGGATATAGATTGTGCCATTGTGGTAGTTAGACTATATAACATAGGGGGTGGAATAGCAGTTACTTCCTAAAAAACAAATGACAAACATAGAAGTCGTATCAAAGTTCATTAGAGATGATATGATCCTATATTTGGAGCTCCTATACTAGGTCTGGGTGTTTGCAGGAACAACGAGAAAATATGAGGTTTATCACCACATATCTACACTCTAGTACCCCTAGCCCTATCATCCGCAAACATTAGGTATGACTTAGATGTCTTGTATTTTTCGAAAAAGTGATTCGATTGATGGGATTTACTATGATATCGATGAGATTGATATTCAAATATTTCTTCTTACAACGGAATTGTTCCGGAGCAACTAGAAAGAGGTGTTTTAATCGGAAAGAATTTGATTCGGATACCAATCAAAAAGTTACAACTCAATGATGGAATCATCAAAGATTTTACCTCTTTGAACTCTGTCTTTTTAACTCCCTAGCTAGCAAACATCGGGTTAAGTGGAAGTATGGAACAAGCAGGTGAAAATGATTATGGAAAAGGTGATAAATCAAAACAGGAGGGACTAGTGAATTATCTCAGAATCAGACTAATTCGATTGGAAGTCACATGCGTATCCTGAAGCCAAATTTTAGTATAAAATACATTCAATCTGACTCTCTCATGCACATTTTCAAGCTAAATTTTATTCAAAATGAACACCAAGGAGATGCATATATATTAATCTTCTTGATGTACGGATCGTTTTCGTAAAAATATTTGAGAACTTCCTGCAAAACCTTGAGCTGGTAAATTCTCATAAAAAGGTTGGGAACTTTCTGCAAATTTTGCCCAGGTGTGACCCTAGGTTCAATTCAAAAGACTAGCTGAAGAAGAGGAGATAAATCGTACTAACTCGTAAGCATGCACAAACACAGTTATAGTCTAAAAAGGTCTTTAAATAAATTTCTATCATGGTTCCAACAACAAGAGAAAACAATTTTGCTCTCTCTGTAAAGATACACCTAGCATTTGCAACATTACAGCACAACAAACGCATGATGGCAAACAAAAAAAAAACAATCTAGTCAACAAGCTCCAACTTCTCTATAACTACTGCTACACCAAGCACCAAGCAATCTATATTCCCCAGAACCATGGGGAAAAAAAAGTTTTACCAGAATGTACAGAATTCATAAGCAAGCTTTAGAAAGAAGTAACCCCAATGAAGTTGGGGAACATGGTTTATCTTTGTCCGAAAGCAGCGGACATTTGACAAGCCACATAAGCAGAAGCCTCGGGCTACAAGTTATATGCAAAATCTTTTGTAACGAACAGCTGTAGGTCAAGATTCACTGGAGAATGTTACCGTCATTCATAATGGAGGGAAGTCATCTTCATCTTTCAGATGGTAAGGGTTCGTCACAGAGATCCTACACGTTCAGAGCAGGGAAATCGCTCAAACCAGCAATATCAGTAACCAAAGATGGATTGGTATAAATATGTGTTTTCGAGATTCTTTTACCTATCCTGCTCTCCACCAAAATCAGCAGCTTGTGACTTCTGCTTCTCAGATGAAGTTCTGGGTGAAGAAGAGGCGGATGTCGGTTGCTTGCTTTCACGCATGGATGCTCTAGGTGATTGGCCAAACGACCCAAAGTCTGGAATTCCTTCGAGTTGGGGGATAAAACCATTGGAGTTCCGTCGAGGAGGAAACGCCTGGTAGCTATCAAACGAACCAAATGCCATTTTTTTCTCACCAGAGACTTGTGCTTCTGATGGTTCATGGCTGCCCATCTCCATATTTGAACCCACGAAAATCATGTTTCGCCCATTACAGAAGGGCGACCTTGACATGGCTGGAGGCCTAGTGTGAGGCATCTGATTCAATACAGACGAAAATCTTTAGCAGATGATGTTACTACGTGACAAAACTGGTATACAACTAATTCTAGTTTGTAAGAATGAAACCACTACAAGGGTATGTACATGCTCATTCTGGCTGAACTGAGAATAGAACCTACGACTTTCTTTTCCCTGAGAAATTCTAGCAACTTCCCTAACTACACCAAAATCATAGTATTTGCTAATTAATTAAAAAGAACTCACAATCTAGGTCCCTAACAAATGACATGCATATCATGCATTCATGAACTCATTCAAAACAAGGTTAAACACCAACAACTTATAGTATGTATAGTATAAATTAAAAATTATACGTAAGCAAAACAACAAGATTCAAGTTAAATCACAAGCATCTTACCATAGTGGGGATGTGCGGGTAGAATCCTGTCCCTCTGGGCTGCTTTGACCCCTCTTCCCACCCAAATGGAACACCCTGCATTAGCATATGCGGTGGCGCACCAAATACTGCAGGACCATGCTGGTTGGAGAATCCATTCCGCTTAAACAGGGGAGGAGGATGGGCTCCATCCCACAGATTGTTCGGGTACGGAGCATTAGGAGCGAAGGGTATATGCGGAGATTGCATTCCCGCCTCACAGAACCATTGGCCATATTGTAAGTGCCGAAAGTAATTATCATAATCTCCAGTGAGATCTGTCAATGAGTTCAAAGACTCGGCTGCCTCACCATTTCCTAGGGAGACCTGCTCATGGTTTAGATGAAAATCCCTAGGGTTACTTGGGGCCACTACCACATGCTTCTCAACCATCAGGTTATCTTTATGACTACCGTGCTCAGCTTCCATCTTTTCTGGATCTTGATTTCCATCCATGATACTGCCATTTTGAAATCTGGAATTGGCAAAAAGCTGATGCGGCGGGTAACATAATTTACCACTGACCCACTGCGTCTGCTGTCTTGGACTTCTACTTTTAGAAGCACCGTTAGATACTTTAAGGCCTCGAAGACCAGATGAAGCAAGTTCGTCGGCATCTCCACGGAACCGATGTGTTAATGCCAAATTTCTGTCAGACTCCCCATCTTGCAAATCAGATGATACTTCAATCCCTTGGGTTAAATTCTTGGATGAATTATCTGTACAGAAGCGAGAATCTCTTGTTGCACCTTCATACATGTTATCACACTTGCGCATCTCGAAAGCAGGTGGATAGAAGGTGAACCCATTGCAAGTCATTGATGGGTTAAAATCTTGGGTATCGGGCCTCTGGTTACTTCCATGTCTGGCCATGGTGTTTGAGAAAAATTTATGCAGTTCGCCGGCAATCGCCTTTTCCGGAAGCATAAGTATTCGAGCAAGTTTCTTGGCCCCGTAAGTGAAGGCACTACGTACTCGGTAAAAGTTTCCTGTTAAGAAAAAGTTGCAAAGAAAAGTTAGTATAGAACATGAAACCGATGAGCTCTCTTGCTAAATTCCATGACACCAACACTGTGAGACAACAATTAAGACCTAGGAGACATCTAAACTAAGCCTCTCCGGTGCATGTAGTTCAGATTCTTCTTCAACGAATGTAGGATGTCATCTACTTTTAACCAGAGAAGAACCTGGCTTTCAAACTAGGCAAACCAAATCATACACGGGACGAATATGGTAAAATAAAATGCTTCACAACTTAATACAAAAATTACAAACTAAAATTGGGAAAGATATTACATTTATTCCATCGTAATAACCTTAATCATGGAGTACAGCATAACATGAGTTGAAACCTCCCACTCTTGAGGTAATTAAGTTTATAAATCATTAATTAGTAACTACATCAAGATTATAGTTTCATATAACTCATGATCAGGGAAATGCCCTTTTTTTTAATTATCTAGTGCAATAAATGGAAACAATAAGAGATGTGATAGATCTATGGCACAAGATATAGCATTCATTTATACGAATGCAGGAGGTGTCATGGAAAGCTAGATTTCTAATTTAACTACTAATATGACCAAGTATACATTGGACATAACTACCAAAAATTAATTCTTACCTTTGCTAACACTCCTGCCAAGATTATTGTTTTCTCGCAAGGGATCCACTATATTCAGATATTTCTTTTGCAATCCACGTGAATTCTGTTCACTCCCTTTGGGGGGGACAGAAAACTTGTCGATACAATAACTCATAAAGTCATTTGTTAATAGTAGATTTTCGTCACTATCTTCTGGCATCTCAACTGCAAAAAACAGAGAGAGCACAGGCAGTTGAATTTGAACTTCAAAATCTTTAATTTATGGGAGATATGTGACCTAACCATGAGAATATACTTACCTACAATAGCTGGTAACGAAGAAAGGCAGATGGGTCCACTTAAGCTAATGCAATAAGTTTCCCAATCGAACTTGCTAAAGTAATCCAAAAACTTGTAAAGAACCTAGAGTCAAACATTAAAGAATTAGATAAAGAGTTTCAATTTTGTTTATATTTTTTTAATATTAAGAGAAATGACTTAAATTAGTGATTACTCACAGCTAAAGGTCCATCCAATGTTGAATGATAAAGATGGAAAATATACAACACCAATGTCTCCAATGCGTAGGTAGAAATCAAGCCGTGATGTGATCCGAGAATACGACTTTCATAATAGCACCACGCCTTTATCAGTATAATACTGGTCTTAAACAAATGATCTTTCCCAATAAGACGATCAATCTGACAAAGAAAAAGAAAATATTATTATACCAATAAAAGAGATGTTAGATCTTCTCTGCTGGAATGATATTCAAAGAATGTTAACCTTCTAAACAAGACAACCATGGTGTTGTAATGTTTCACCTGGAAATAAATGTACAGATAACATATATTCGAGTTCATCTAAGCTATTACAAAAAAGGGCACATGCAAAAGGAAAAAACTAAACGAATATATCACTATATCCCCCTCTGACAGCTATCAAAGGCACCCCGTGGAGCATGACGTTGTGGAGCAGCTCTCTTTAGCTAAACTTTGGTTCATGTTTCAAACTTTTGAGTTCCTACGGTACTGGTGAATTACTATACCTCCTTGCAAGTTGCCCCTCTATCTAACCCCTGATGAGTTCCTTCGCAAATAGTCCATAATTTGACCTTCTTTGCTTAAGGTTTTTTATTCTTCTTCTAATTAAGTAAGAGTGTCTTAGACGTTTTGTAAATTCTTCAATTCTTGAACACTAATATTTTCATAGAAAAAAATGTTAAGAATTGTTTGTAACTTTCAGTATAGTGGTCATCCTGCCATGCACTATTTTTGGGTTTGCCATTACACCCAGCTACCAAGAACTGATATCATTCCCAGATAAAGAGAACTTATAAGGGAAAGATACTTAAACAGGAACTGGACTCACTATATAGGAAAGTCACATTACACATTTATACTAATAAGATGCATGATCAATTCACGTATGGTAACATACAAATCCTAACAAATAGGTGAGTGGCGGAAGCTGTAGTTCTAACAAAGCTCTTGGTCAAGGATTTACATGCAAACGTCAACTTTTTAAATGACTTTACAAGTAAAATACCTGTTCAAGAAAACATAAGGTACAAAGACCCCCAATTTGATTGAATGAGATATCAACCACAACATTCTGAACAATGCACTTGATGAGTTTCACCTGCAACATAAGTATCTTCCATCAGTAACACAGGAAACAACTAAAATAATGCTCCCAACTCTAGAATACATTAAAGCGAGCGGTGAAATTCTCTAATCCTGTCACAATTCAAAGCAACACATAATATGCAAAAGTGATAACTGATGTGACGCAAATTTATTGCCTTTTATATACTAAGGAACTAATTATCATCTTTATTAGTGACTGGTCGAAAGATGGTTGAAATTATGCAAACTTAAATATCTGACAAATATTTAGTCATATACTATAGTCAGTTCCATAAGCCATTCAGTGCCAGTCAGCAAATTATCTCATATGACATAATTAATGCTCGAGAACTCATGCGCATAAAACCCTCTGAATTTACTGCAAAGAAAGTTTTTAATGGATAAAAAAGATTGCACAAGGGTTCCCACAAGGCTGGACAAGCAAGATCACTCAGATTTTATGATCCAAAATAATTCATTGAAAAGCCATTAAAATATGGCACACATTACTTTGAAGGTAAAGACTGGTACCAAACTACCAATTCCAGCATCTTCCCATAAAATTTGAAAGATACATACCTCAGCTCGAATAAGCTGGACATCCTTTATCCTAAATGGTGCGGCCATATGTTTCTCTTCTCTTTGAAGTATATATTTCATATCGTCAACCAGCATATCCTCGAAGTTTGCACCACCAAATACTGTCAAATCAATGTCCCCGTCTGGTAGATAAGTTCTTAAAGGCACTGACCCATATGGGAGTACCTGAAAAAAAAAAGGAAAAGAGATCAAAACTGAAATTGAAAAAATATATAGGAAAGTCCTGCTAGAAAGAAAAGCAAGATTAGCATAGCTAATGTTGCCTAAAAACTCAAACAATGTAAGAAGAAATAAGATTTCACGTTCGGTTATATACACCGTACTTGCGATCTAGCATTCCTTATTTGAAAGCAATCAAGAAATGCAGTTATATGGGGGTTGCATTAAAACCAACATTAAGTCATTAAATATTTGCAATGCACAATGGACACGTGAATCTTTCCAATGGTGAAGGCAACGGCACTCATTCGTGAATAACTACAACACCTACCACACGTGCATAGAAAAATACTCAAACAGTCACCATTTATGTAAATTGGAATTTACTTTATTTATCCAGCTCTCCTATAAATGTAGTAACAGTGGCTGAATAAATATTTAAAACCATAAACCACCAAAGATTTCTTTCCTTTCCAGCTGCAATTGAATGTTGTTTACACACCAAATTTACATATATCTAACCTATGCTAGAATCTTAGCTACGCATTAAGTGGAGATCTACCACTTACACACTGCTGTGCATTAATTAGGGCATACAGGATTGGGACAAAATAATATAAGCCCACCATTTCGTTATGAATCCTGAATACATATATCCATGCAAGCAACCAAAAAGAATCACATGTCCAATATTCATGAGCGTTGTACATCGGGTTATACTAACAACAGGATACAAAAGAAACCTATACCTTTCAAAACATATGTTATCCAAACATCAGCAAATTCGAATTGCATAATAGATCCGTAGATGTTCAAAAACAAAAGAGGACATCTTTAATAAAAGAAGACAGTAGTAGTTAGAAATATCCACCTCAACACCAAGACTTTTTCCCATTAGTCTCTGAATATAACCAACAATCTCACTTCTCTTCTCCTCTGATTCAGAAGTGGGGCGGACTATCTGGAGTATTCCGTGGACAGCATCCTCAGCAGTAGCCCAATTCTTTGATGCAATCTTCATAGGCGAAATCACTGATCCAAACTCATTCGCTGTCCCCTCCGCTATATAATCACCTAATACATTTTCATAGAAAAAAGAAGGTTAGCGATTAACACTCTTCATACAAGAAATGTGATTTTACAATTACCCAATATTTAGAAACAACACAAATTACCAAGTATTAACGGTCAGCTTGGCAGCGTTTTAAGTAAAGTTTTAAGGTTTTTGACTTAAGGGTTGAAGTGTTTGGTAGCAGGTTAACAGTTTAAGGGTGAAATAAGTGTATAATTGCGATGAGAGAGTGAAAGTAAAATGGCTAAACCAAATAAATATTACGAAAACCTAAGGCTAACTCAAGGCTTCATATTTTGGGTTTTAAGTCTAAGGTAAAACCTTAAGCTAGACCGCTGGCAAACAAGACGTAAGGTCTTTTAATTAGGGAACACAATATATTCAAATCTAATAAGAGAAAGAAAATGCAAGTGTATGTCCCTTGCCTTTTCTCTCAAGTGTAAACAGTTAAAATTGGAGAAGAGAAAGAAGATTAAAAGGATTTTGGCAACATTTGTATCTGATTTCTTTATATAAATACCTGTTGACATTGAATAACGAAGCAGAAACATTTATTATTTAGAATCATACAATATACATTTTACATGCCATG
This sequence comes from Plantago ovata, assembly GCA_028274465.1. Taxonomy (NCBI): domain Eukaryota; kingdom Viridiplantae; phylum Streptophyta; class Magnoliopsida; order Lamiales; family Plantaginaceae; genus Plantago; species Plantago ovata. Next base: position 7,683,991 of record CM051456.1, on the reverse strand, counting down.
CATTGGCACAGCAGTCCGCTAGCTACGTAAAGTTGCATAGACCACACTTATTCATGAACATAATCTTTAGTTAATAGAGAAGGCATTAAAATGGTTTTGCCCAATCAGTAAAGTTTCACAAAGATTTTACACCAGTGCATTCCATTTTTTTATTGGATATCACCGGGATTATGTCCAGTTCAATTGTTTGATTATTGATGTTTTGCATTTGATACAAAACTATCACTGCGGTATTTTCAACCGTGTTATGTAGTGGTGTAGTTTTGTAAGTTATCTTGTTGTTTATTTTTATTTATTCTCTACAATTTGGATCAGGCTTAGAGCAGAGATGACATGAGACTGAGGCATAGAAATGGGGCTAGGCCCTAGGGTACCTTGTTTAATACTACACCGTACAGATACTTTGTTCAAGTATCAGTTAGGTTGACTAATGATGGATAACGATCATCGTCCACCATTAAACCACTTACTCCCGCGTATATACAAACAAATGGCAAGTTCGAGAGTAAAAAAGAAAGACGAGAGAAAAAATTGACTGGCCATGTTTAAATGTGACAATAGCAAACAGAAAGATCAGCATCAATAAGCTAACCCATATTCTCTGGAACAGTGTATATCAATGTCAAACCAAATGACACGGATGCAATGGCAAACAAAAACACTTTAACACCATTACAGAAGCTTTACGAGTTAATGAGTATTAACCAACAACAAGCAAACTGCTTCAAAGGTTCTCCATATATGATCTAAGATAATCCTTTGTACACTTCTGATTACATCAGGGCTGTCTTTCTAGCATATATATGCAATCTTAAGTTGGGATTAACAAAGTAACAAACAAGGTTTTTTTGTTTTTTTTCAGACTCCCGAAAATAAGAATGGATAGCTATTCATATAAACAACTGAGGTACACTCTCTACTTTTCAAGAAGTGCTTTCTGACTCAGTCCTACAATCTTGGTCCTTTTTCAATACTTGTAGGCAAAGCAAGAAATAAAAGAATTCATTTTTCCTAACTTTCTTAGTTGTTTCAATATACGTACCACAATACTAGCCTTTAAACCATGACCGGATGGCATATAAAGCATTCTAAACACTCTGAACTTTCTGAAGAGGTTACGGTGTACAGAGAAGAGTAATATATTTTGTACCTCTAGATTGATCAGTCAGCTCTTTAGAACCCCCAGAACTGTTAAGACCATTAGTTTCGCCAGAATCATTATGAGTTATAGACATTGCAGAATCTGCATCAGAAGAAGAAAATTAATTTGACCACGTGTCTGACGTAAGTAGGTCCCATGAGAGCAAAATCTATGCAATAGATAAAGCCATAAAGATTAGAATAACTGAAAGTCACAACTCTATCCATATCGGCAGCACTTAATTTAATAAATAGCTTCATACAAAACAAAAACTGAAGGCATTTTCCAATCAGAGAGATTATTGTACACACTACACAAAAGACACCAAGAAAGAAGAATAAATCGAATTCACATCTCCATGCATTCTACCTACCTGCATTACTAGTTTGGACTATAAAAAAGGAACACAAAAAACAAAAATCTAGCTGGAATGCTGAATTGAGTCCATGAATCCGTAAACTATAGACAAAAAGACCAATTATTTTTCTTGACAGAATTTCCTGAGAGGAAAACACAATTTAGGGTAGCGATTTAAACCTTAATCCAGCCACAATCATTTCAAGAAATACCACCTCATCTATTAGTTCACCGCATTATTTACCACACAAAATTCAAGCGGCGCCATTATGGGTGAGAAGAACGATATCTATAGAGTAGTAATACAAAAACCTAAAATTTAATGATACAAATTTACGAAGAGCAAACAGTTACACCTATCTGAAACAATAAATAAATAACTTTATACTAACACTTAATAAAGAACGTTAACAATTGCATCACTGTATAGCTGAACAAAAATCTCAACATTGAGAATATTTCTGTACCTCAACAGACGAAGCGAACTGCTGAGATGTGTTTGACCTTTCCTTCACCAAGTGATCCTCAATTCAGCTAAACAACTGCCGGGCACAAACAAGGGACAATCCATGTCTCTAATCATTAACAAAATCAAAGCTCAAATGTTATACTACTAAATTCTGTACGAAACAGATGTTACAATAAACTGACACTAAATATCATCTACAGCTAGAGCTTTGTAGCCGATCAAACAATGAATAGTGACCTTTCCTTCAGCAAGTCACCCCGAGAGCTTAGTTACTGCAAGGAACGAACAAGGAATAATATGATCAGTACCTTGAACCATTAACAAAATCAAATCTTAAAAGTTACTATATTATTAACATTAGCATTTATAATACAGCAGGTTTATAATATGATAAGTCAACATTAAGTATCTCCAAAACTTAATCCTCATAGCCGATACATTCATAGTATAATCACGTTCATACAAGATGCAAAGAGTTCAAAACTAGCCATAACAATTTTCTCCAATAAGCATGCACATACATACTCATTTACCAATCACGACATATCAGTACCATGCAAATTTTTGAAAATTACGATATCAAGAATACGATGAGGACACTCTAACTCTACATTCGCTGTATACATATGTAGAGCTATCCATGTTGCACATAAGCTTAGAGCAATTATCAAGCAAACCTCTTGCCTACATTTAGAAAACACCAATTCGGTAACGAATGCAAATACAGAAAGATGATGGCTATATGCAAAATAGCACTGTTTAACCATCATTAATCCCTTTGGTACCATCTTTCCAAATATAGCAGGACACACTGGGCACTCTGTTATACAAAAGAGGATGATGGAATTGACCTAGCGCATGCCAGAATTTGAAACCAAACAAAAACAACATTTTACAGCAATTTTGCCAGTTTTATTTGGATTTTGGACACTTCAATTCAGTGACCTAATGTTTCACTTCTTGAAGACAAAACCTAAAAACATGAAACATAAACCCAATATAAAAAAATAAAAAATAAAATAAATAGAAAGAGGAACAGGAAGAATCTTTGTTTCTTCCATCACTCACTCTTTACCAACCAACAAAAAAAAAAGTGAAAAAAAAATGATGGAAGGAAAAAAAAATACTAATTCAGTCCATACCACCAAGAATAGATGTTTTACGTAAAACCCAGGTCTTAAGATTGGACGACAAGCACGAAGGTGAACAGACAGACAAAAAGAATCAACAAAACAGCTGTTGTAAGCAAACATTCAGACTGAAGATAGAATAAAAGAAGAAGCAAGAAAGAAAAAAAAAAGAATTAACAACCTTGGTGCAGTTAATGTGGTTTGGTTTTAATCAGAAGTGCAACAGCTCCTGAATAGCTCCGGCGGCGGCGGATGGATCGGCCGGCGGCAGAGAATGAACGGAGAGAACCGGTGAGATAGATAGAGAGAGAAAACACAGAACAGATACACACACAGTGAGGTTATTTGTTGTATGTATGTATGTATTTGTTGTTGTTTGTTTGTGATAGATAGTTTGTTTTTCTCTCTGAATTGAATTGAATTGGAAATCTCAAGTTTTAAGGAAAATAGTAATAATCCCCCTTTTCTGCTTTTTGGCACATAAAAGGCTTTCCCCTTTAATTACAAAAAATAGGTCTGTGTGAGTAATTTCATTTTATTCGCAATTAATTTATATTTCCTTCTTTTTTTTATTTTTTTTATTTTTTTTTACCCTCCTGCTTTTGTCTTTTCGCAATGATTTTACCTGCAACGGTAAAACATAGGACTCTAATGTTCTGTACTTGCACGGCGTACCGGACCGGACCAGGTTTTCTGATTGGAAGACAAAGCCAATTGGCGTATTTCCTTTTGTGAAACTACATTTGTACCCTCCACTTAAATTTTGTAATTAACATCCAGTCTTGTGTTAATCAGATAATTGCATTTGAGCCCAAGACAAGATTTTGATCTTTTTGTTGACTTTTGTGATTTAACTTTTAAAAGTAAGCATGGTCTTGATTTTTATTTTGCATAGTACTCGAAAAGAATCATTCAAACCGACCCAAAATCGCAATGCTTAATCTTTTGGAGAACATTACTGACATTTTGAATAAGTTGACAAACACGTGTTGGGAATTCATATGAGCACACAATGTTTATCCCACGGAGTTGAAACAACTACAGTAGGTTGTAACAGATTGAGTTCCCTAAACTATTGGGTTGAGTAACTTGTTGAGAGGATAAACACGTGCACCATCACTAGATATCTCAACATGTGATTGTCGGGTGGAAGTATAAGTACATCATAGTAGTGTGTATCTCACGAGAAGGAGAACATTGAGTGAACCAAAGCATTTACCCTATGCCACGCATCGGTAGTAAGAGCATCATTAGTAGCAGGATTAGGATCAACCGTGATCAAGAACCCTAGTTTGTTCTTCATGGTTGGTATCATGGTCATGAACACACTGCTCCATGTTGTGAAAAAGTCTTCGGTAAATATCTCATCAATGATATGTTGACCGATTTTGTCATTAGCACTATTATATTAAGTACAAATAAGTAGGATCATTATTGTGGTTTGATTCTCGACATTAATAATAATATAAAACTATTACAAAACCATAAGAGTAAAATGAAATAGAAAACGACAAAGTGTGGGAGACGCAACATGATTGAAGAATGATAAAGGACTGATAAATGGGAACACAAAGGATCGTTTAGGTTAAGTAGAGCGCCTGGTTGATTGATACCACCACACGAATTTCTGTATAAGCTCCATTTATGTGTTGATAGAGATTGCACAATCATGCTAACACGTATGATTTTTTTCTCGTTTCGGTACCCCATCAATATCATCTACATGCAGCTAATTCGGTCGAATGTTGTCGATCCCTTTACTTTTTAGTCTAGTGGAGTAATACTGTAATAGTTATATTCTCTAGGTTTAATTAGTATATACACGATAAAAACGTTTTTGAACCTAGCTAACTAGTATAGACACAATAAAAACGTTTTTTCCGGAAACAAAAAAGTAAACACATTTTTTAACCTATGATATCTAAAAGAACTTTCTTACTTAATTCCCATGCACACACCACGAGGAAAAAAACGGATCAATTACTTGTTCTTTATGGGATCTATTGCGCGCACTTTAATATATGACTAACAATGTTTTTGTATGCGGTATACATGTGAGCCTTATGTCTCGTGTGTTTATGTTTAAGTGAATATGAATGATTCACATTGGATATACCATTCACGGTAACACACAACTCTATCTACATAAACTACGAGTCAATTCGGATAAATAGCTCACTCTTTATTTACGTAATGTGCTTTATCCTATCTTTTATTCATGGAAGCATCTTCTTTATAAAAGAAAATAAAATTCTTTGAACATCTAAATCACAAATATTCTACTATGAATTGATTTAGATTTATACTACTATATGATATGACCTGTTTCATTTTCTTGAAAATGGGATGAGACTAAAAACTTGGCATTTGTAGAATCTTTGGTCAAACCTTCACCAAGTCAACTAATTTAGGACAAGTTTAGAAATTGAAAATTTTACATGAGTCAAATTCATTTCTAAATCCATATTAGGGGAACTAAATAACTTACTTAAAACAGGCATATTCAACTTTATTTATTTTTCCATTATAAGAGTGAGTGAATCTGATTTTAACAATTAATCCTGTTAATTAATTTCTATTTTTAAATCTATTATTTATTATGGGAAACTAAACTATTAATAATGTTTTTCAAGGGTGTAAATTGTAATCACATATTATTTATGGGAAACAAAATTTTGTATTTTTGTTCTTTAAAGTATTTTGGCAGTAGTAGTTGGTCAAGCAAAATCATTAACTGTAGTTTGACTTTAGAAAAAATAGGCAATACTTATTTATTTAAAAGAAGTAATAAAAATACAGCCATTGGTAAATATTTTAGATTTTTACTTGCCTACCAGATTATCAATAATAGAAGCTTTATGTGAGGTTCTGGGCGTACGACCTATGGTTTACAAGGTGAGCATGAGGCCGCCGGGTTGGTCAATACCCTTGAAAAAGATAGTTCATGTTTAACCGGATTCATTTCCATTTTTAAAGGAACCGGGTTTAAATGGGTTAATCTGATGCAATAATTACAAATAAAATGTTAAAAATAAACATAATATCATAATATTTTTTCAATAAAATATGTAAACACCCCTATAATGGTAAGAAATACTCTCTCCCTCCAAATTACTCAATTTTACTTATTATAGTTAATATATATTTTAACTTCAACTACAAATTAATTTTCAAAACTTGAAGATTAAGAATACTCGTAGTAAACAGTCACAAACTCACAATGTTTCTAAAATATTTCATTCAAAGCTGAAAGCAAACAGTTAAATACAAAGGATACATAAATAAAACACAAAATGCACTTGACACATTGTACAGAATGAATTATGCTTGCAAACTCTTAAGCATTCATCTTTCTGCAGTGCTTCCTGATCTCTCCCCTCAAACCTGTCAAGGGGGAGATATTCCCCATTCTAACCATCGACTTCGCAAACTGCTCAAAGAAAGCCTCGTTGTTTGAAGCATACTCCTTCACCAGCTGTAGTGATGCTTCACTCTTGGTCACCAGAATTTGGTCAGAACTCAAGAGGCCCTTGTAACTCAACAGATTCTTGAAGTAGCTGTTGTCGAATTTAGTTGGAGAGATGAAGTCCAAGACAAACAGATTCTGGTCCCCACCGGACCTAGGACACTTAGCTCGCAACTGGGATGCGTAGTTCTGATCCAGAGTGTAGTCAGGTTTCGCGTTTCCTGTCTGGTTGTAGAGCCTTTGCCTGAAGCTCGTACATCTCGCATTTCCGATGGTGTGGCTTCCTGCAAGATTGATTGTAATTAATGAGTCATGATTCTTGTTTCTTATTGTATTAGAGAATTAATATAAACGGATCAATTCCACCCCTGTCGACAAGCTCGATCTTGTGGATGGGGTGGAATTCTTTCAGGAACTTACCAGACAAGGCTACAAGATCAACAATGTTGAGGCCTTTTAGCTTAAATTTAGTGAGGATGGTCTGGAATGTGTTGTTTGGTGCAGGGATGTTTTGGTTCGCGCCACTTAAACTGGCGTCTCTCGCATCCCTTCTTCCCAATGGAACCTCCCAGCTTGGTCCACCAGTCTGAGAAAATGACATTTGTAAAAGTAAGCGTTTCTGTATTGATTTGTTTGACTGAAAATTGTATATAGTCTAAACTAGATATGCTGGAGAGCTGACCAGAACAGTCGAATCCCTTGCAGCGATTGCCATGATATCAGCACATGAAACGGTATAAGGACACTCTTTCTCAAGTGCAGATTTGATCTCATCTATCACTTCGAAACCACGAGCAGAGTTCCTGTTCGGGACTGACCTCTTTTCGCTGATTAGGCTCCCGGTGCTGTCCAAAAGAATGGATGCGTCACACCCCTGCATATTCTCAAGATAAGAAACCATTTTTATTAACTTCTAGATGTAATACAGTTTATACTTTATATAGTTGCAATGTTGCATTACTAATAACGAACCTTGACGAAGCAGTCGTGAAAATGCAGTCTGACAAGTGAAGCAGCCATACGCGCTTCTCTAGCAACCGCCTTTGCAACGACAGACTTCACGATCTCTTGCGCCCTGGGGCAGGACCGGTCGTAGAACTGTGGGTAAAGGTAGCCTTGTTTGGTGCACAAGCAAAGAGGTGCAAAGGCAACAAGAGTAAGAGTGACAAATACTAGAAACAATCTCATGGACTTGGCCATTGTTAGTTTGAGGATATGCTATAGATGAAATGTATTGAAGAAACTCTTGCTGAATGCTGATGATGGAATTGAAGATGAATGATCGAGTATTTATAGAACAGTATTTACATCTATTAGGACATGGAAAAGAACTTAAAAGGTATAGAAGATAAAAAAAAAGAAAAAAAAAAACATTTAGTTGAGTTGGTGGACTTTTCAGCGGAGTTAGTTAACTTTGTCCATGATACATCGCAAAGTACGTACTTAAGTAAATGATTCAAATCATGTTTAGGCATGATGATATGTAACTGATGTAGGTATGGTATATAATAATGATGGCTAGATTTGTACTATTACAGCAGGTTATCTTCTGATCTTTCATCTTTCTACCATTTCGTTTTTTTTTTCAGTTTCTACTCTAAATGTTAACATTTTAAAGTTAATTTATAATTATTATGATTCATTAGAATAATGTATTGTTGTAATTTATTGGACTGGTTGAGCAGTTGGAGTTGAGAAAGCTAAACCAAAAGAATATCAGTATATTTCTATTTCTTTTATGTAATCCTACTTTAATTAGAATGATAAGCTGTGGATTAAGGAAGAGTGATCTATGAACCTAGTTCTCCAATTAATTTATCAAACACAATGAAAATTGAGTTTTTAACCTTAATTTGCAGTGAAGCTCAAAGTCAATATAATTCCAGGCTGCAAATCAGACAAGTACAGAAGCCTATCCTCAAGTCAGACAAGTTCATGATAAACCCAAATGAGATGGCAATTTCACAAGATTTTATTTATAACTTCTACAGCACTTATGCATTGATAACTCCTTAACTTGAGTAATAAACATAGAACTGCTTTCTCCATTTACGGTAAACAAACATGAGCGTTCACACTACCCTATGGCAAAATAGGATTATTCCAGTACAGGATATACAATCATGGGAATGGAGCTAACCACTGCTGTAATAGGAACATGAGAGTTCTTCATTTCTTGCTAATCTTTGAAATGATTAGACCTTGCCTTGGAGTGACGGGTCCACATATTGGCTGTCTGATGTCCGGCTTTGTGAACCATGTTGTGTATAGAAACTGCTTGGTCGGCCCAACGTGGTTGCATATTTGCTTAACCTTCTGCCTTTCCTTCATCCATCTTAAGACAATTTTCATGTGATTTTTGCCCTTCAGTCCCTTTAATCCCACTTCCTGATAATTCATAGAAGCTGGTCAGCATGTAATCATAGACTTTTAAAAAGATTCTAGTGCGACAATACAATGAGTACTTGAACTATAAGGAAAAATGTTAGGTGGTTTAACATGAATCAATTGTTGGATATTGAATCTGTCAATCGACTGCGTTTCTGTGAAAATACGTACGCACGTGTATGCTTCTATTCAAACTATGATAACCAAAGTCAACAACCATATCATGTCAAAGTTAATAATCATAGCACATGTTTATGCGAATGTTATCTCTACATTTGCTTGTATGTAATATAAGTAATGACAAGATAACATAATTGGATGGTGAAAGTACTACTACCAAACGTCCTGATTCTGTTGCAACTTGGACACATTGATCCATCTAGTTCCATGATCATTAATCAAATACAGTACGAGATGTAAGAAATTCTCCAGTACACAAGTGATATAAGATGTTTTCAACGTTTTATCAATGTAGCTAGATCGTCGGGATACAGCATGTTTCTGGTTTTATGAAGTGGATTCCGAACTGGTGACACATATTCAACAAATTGAACTAGCACCAAATACTTCAAAAGATAATGTGACACTATTGACAAAGTAACACATTTAAAAAAGAGTAGATATGAGGTGAATACCTTGACCCGATCCCAAGTCTCGGACATTGTTAGTGGGCCATGTTCCTTCAAGATGTCAAATATCGCCCGGGTTATGGTCTGCGTTTGCTCTGGTGGAGTTGTGAGTTCAATCGGTTTCATCTTTGGCTTCGGCTTCTTTGCCATTTTTGCCATATACCTGATTGCAGTGGCGAACATGATCGCTTCTTCACGAGAGCAAACAAAACTTCCGAATCAGCTGCATTGCAACAAATGTGTAAACAATCTATTTTACCATTGATCACATGATAATCAAATTAGATAGGTGACAAGCATAAATCTTCTTTAAGAGTTCTCAGAGGCATTTCATCAAACAGTTTGTATACATGCAAAAGAAGAAGAGGGTATTGGTAGCATTTTTCTCCGCTGAATTTATTAAAATCTCACCACCCCTCTAGCTAAATCCAATCAAAATAGATTACCTTGGTTCAGGCTTGTGTTAGGTCGAATAGAAGATGCAAGGATCTTCAAGCATAAGAGAAAGCACGAGGAAGAAGAATAAGCAATGAGGAAGCGGCAATTTTGATTTTTGTACTGTTGTGTGCTCAAGAGGCAGGGAGGCACCCCAAATTATCAAAGTAAGAGGTAATTAGGGTTTGGGCCTCTTGAATTTGGACCGCAATTATATTAGTATTTTGTATTGAGGCATTCTGTTTCTGTATCATATACTGTATGTTTCTCACTCAGTCAAGTTGAAAACATGAGTTTTCCAGTCCCAGTTTTGCTATTTCGATTTGATACCAATATACCATGCTGTTCCAATTTGAATGGAGCTATATCCATTCCACGCATTTTATTGATCGAGTTGCTGGCGTTGAAACAATCATGGGAATGGAGCTAACCGCTGCTGTAATAGGAACATGAGAGTTCTTCATTTCTCGTTAATCTTTGAAATGATTAGACCTCGGCCTTGGAGTGACGGGTCCACGTATTGGTTATCTCATGTCCGGCTTTGTAAACCATGTAGAAACTGCTTGGTCGGCCCAACGTGGTTGCATATTTGCTTAACCTTCTGCCTTTCACTTCATCCATCTCAAGACAATTTTCATGTGATTTTTGCCCTTCACTCCCTTTAATCCCACTTCCTGATAATTCATAGAAGCTGATCAGTAATCATAGACTTTTAAAAAGATTAATTTTAGTGTGACAATACATTGAGTACTTGAACTATCAGGACAAATGTTAGGTGGTTTAACATGAATCAATTGTTGGATATTGAATCTGTCAATCGACTGTGTTTCTGTGAAAATACGTACGCACCTGTATGCTTCGACACACTGATCGATCTAGTTCATGATCAAATACAGTAACACATGCAAGAAATTCAAAATTTAATAGCTCCGGGGTTAAAAGTTAGGACTAATTTAATATCTAATTCAAAATTTACTAGTCAAATAATTATTGCCTTTATATTAATTTTAAATTATACCAAAAACGTAATTTACGAAATTATATTTTGTTCACAATATAGATTCGGAAATTACATTTCCGGTATAATTTAGAATTAATATGAAGTCAAATGAAACAAAAAATAAAGTTAACAAAAATGAAATGGGAAGTTTGATGATAGAAGGAGGAAGTAATATAATTAATCATGAACCTTGATAGTTTGCATTAATAATACGTGAAGGTTATATCTTCAATTAGATTGTACATGCGGAGATGTTAAAACGTTACCATGCACGCAATCCATATATCCAACATAATCTAATGAATTTTGGCAGGTTGAATAGTTTAGCATGGAGGGTATAATTTTTGTGGTTTTCGTGGGCAACCTGCTTCGCTGCCATAACAGGTTGATTTCTTTTCCCTAGTGCAAAAACCTCGTTCTTCTTCCCCTTATAGAGTTGATCAGTGAGGAAAGCAATGTCACTTGTGAGTAGTGGTGTTATGCGAATCGAGCCTTATCGAGTATTTGGCTTGGCTCGACTCGTTAAGGTTCGGCTCGACTCGGCTCGATAAGGTTTTCGAGCCGAGCTCGAGCCTAAACTTAGGGCCGAGCTAGGCTCGGCTCGGTAAGGCTCGTTAAGGCTCGATATTATGTAGATTATTTATAGTATTAGTATTATAAGTTATGATTTAAGTTTGAGATTATTGGCTTGAATTACTTATATTTGCATTTTGTTAGACTAATAATTTCATCATTTGGGTGTTGATTGTAATGCATAATCTTAAATTTATTTATATTTTATTTAATATTTTAGCATATTTTTCATGGTATTTTAACAAACGAACCGAGCCAAATGAACCGAGTTTGAGCCTGAAATTAGGCTCGGCTCGTTTCGTTAACGAGTCGAGCCGAGCCTCAGCAATACTCAGCTCGGCTCGGCTCGTTGAACAACACTACTTGTCTACTTGTGAGGCGAAAGATTAGATTACCAGAGATGTCCCTAGAGTACGTACGGTCACATGATTGTTTTATGGAGTTGGAATTTAGTAATATCTCTGCGGTTTGAAGGGTTAGCTAGATGAGTCTGTTGAGCTTCTAATCTGTATTCCACTGTTTGTAACTCATCTTGGGCTTTACTATGTCATAGACTGTGTCTGAAGCCTCTTGTATTCCCGTTGTTGTGGCATTTCATTGATCTTACGTTTTGATTATGTAGTGGATTAGTTTCAGGACATAAGCTTTCAATTGGGGTATTTCCTTCTTATCTTGTATATATATTATTTTTGGACTTCTATTGAGTTTAATAATTTTGTGCAAAAGAAAAAAATCGAGTCAACTACTAATTATCATGATTATTTTATTTACATTATATTTCAAAATTAATTTTTGTGATTTTTACCGACTAATATATACATATAAAATTACCTAAGTAATAAACATTTATATGGCAAAGTACCAACTTGACATTAACAAATTTTTTTTAACTAGACTTTGTGAGACTATTTACATCAACTGTTAAACGAGTTTAAAACCAATTAGAATATTCTAGAGCATGGGATTTATCCCAATTAAAATCTTTTCCAAGCTTGCTAATTTTCCAGAGTATTGACCAAGTGAGTATATGTAGAGAAGTATGAAATTAAGTTTCAATAACTTTGTTACCATCGTAGATATACATGGCAACTCACGATCTTCTAAGGCATTTTGGTGCGACATCTTCCGTCGCATCAATGAATTTTCGACATGTGTATAACATGAGTTGACTGTCAAATTTAACTTCCTTTTCATTTCCGTGAGATAGGAGAGATGAATTCCAATCTAAATTTAGTAAATGGGGGAGAGGGTAAAAAATCTAAAAAGATTTTCATAAATCAATTTCCTAATCTCTCCAGATTCTGCACAATATTCTTTGCTGAAAGGTTGAAACGAAATTAGCCTCCTTTCCATCTTCATCAATCCAATTTTGAGAGTTGAAGAAGTTATAATTCTGAATTTCTGATCAAGGTAATAACTCTTTCATTGTCAAGAAAATAGTGTTCTACATTACAATTTACTGTTATAAACTTGTTTAATACGTACGATCATTAATTTCATTCAGTAAGCTTTATATCATTTGGCAAGATACTTTTTATGTTCTACCAATCTGCAGGAAGTATATATATGTATAGTGCACATGAATGATGAGAGTAATATAATGTTGTATTTTTATTTTCTTTTTGTCATTAGCCAGCCTCTCTAAAGATAATATCCCTGTACATTTTATGTCATTAGCCAGCCTCTCTAAAGATACACACACACACACACACACACACACACACATTTCACTGTAGATGATGAAGTCAAATGTTCATCCCAAGCTGAGTTGCTTGCCTCAGTATCCTCAGTATGTAGAGAAAGATCAGAGTACTGGGATGAGCTTGGCATCATGGCATGGTTGTCGCAGGTAACATGGATTAATAACAATTGTTTGTTGAAGCTTTTGTTGAGACTGTCAATTTAATTTAATTTTAATCTATTTGATCAGGTTTCCTAACTTAATATTCATACAACAACAGGCACAAATGCAAAAGCCACCTCATGAGTGTGGAAACCATCAATAACAAATTCGAACTTCTGAAAGCAAACCGAGCAATGAAGTTTTGCCTAGCTCCTGAAAAAATTAGATGTGTCTTATATTAATTGGATCAAATACATTGCATTGTTTTATATATTATCGTGTACTTTGAATGATATACATACATTTTACACTGCACATAATACTTTGAATTTCATGTTAACTCGCCAAGTTCATGCTTACAGTAAAAAATGTTGTAAAGACTTGAAGAATCAGGGATGAAAGTTATCTGAACTACATAAGTAAAATAAATAAAAATGAAAAAGAAAGTTCATATAACGTCATATTGAACATCATCCATTACGGTTGTCCACTGCGGCAATCATACAAAATATTAATACATCTAGTATACCTACTGGTTATGGTTTTGATGTTATGTCAAAATGGACCTGGTATTTGAAAATGTATTATATGAAAAGTGGCTTACGCATCATTAAGATCTATTTGATCTTAAAACTTAGTTTTGGAATATGTAAGACTTTATTATGATCTTTTTAATCTAATTACTTTACATTTTTATTTTAGGATGGATTGGAGTTCTTGGGGTTTTGGGGTGGCATTGGTTCAACTTATTTTGTTCTGGAACCTGGATCTGGTAATTTATATAATGTTCAAGTTACGTGTTTATTTTGTTGCTATACACCGTAACCCCATTTAGATTTTAATTCCAAATATCAAATTGAGTGTTAATCTCATATCGAGTGTTACTCTCATATCGAGTATAATAGTAACAATCCAATTGAGTTTGTTTTTTTTAGATTATTTGTTTACTCCGCAAATTAAGTATTCACTTGATTACTATATATCTGGAGAATATTATCCCTCCTGACTCCCACTATACTGGATATGGTTTTCTGGATTGGAGAATTCAAAGACTTTCTAAGAAAATTATAGCTTATTTTAAAGTAATTTATAATTTAGGAGTCATGAAATATATATTTTGCGGAACAATAAGGTGGTATATTAGTCGGTTCCGGGTAGAAATTTTATACCGTATTCATTTTAAAATACGGTTCAGAATTTAGTATCATATTCAGAGTTGATTAGCCCTTTGGATACGAGTATCGAACATGCTCGAAGCTTAATTGAGTTTGACCACCTTATGAACAGTTTTCCAAATGACTTTCTGATGTGTGTTTTTTTTAATGCAAATATCAAATCTATAACCCGCTCTCTCGATGTGGTGGTTATTTGCTGCTACAGTGATCTTCAATTCATGATAGTTGTAAAGTAGAAATTTTCTGAGAGATCTGACACACTCATTTTTGTTGAAAGTAACATCTAATTTGAGCAGGGAGAATTTATATAGGCTTATATTAGGATATGATAATGTGACTGCGGAGTTCTGGGCTCTTAAACATGCGCTTTCTATTGAAGTTTATGTAAATATAAGAAACTTATTATTATTATCACTTATTCATATTATTTGGTTGCATGTTTAATTCTAATACCGTATTCATTTCAAAATACGGTTCAAAATTTAGTATCATGTTTAGAGTTGATTAGGTCTTTGGATACGAGTATCGGACATGCTCGGAGCTTAAATGAGTTTAAGCACCTCAGGAAGGAACAATTCTCCAAATGACTTTCTGCTGTGAGTTTTTATTCCTTTCTTTTCCCCTTATTGTTTAATTAAATATTCCCTCCGTGCCACCATAGTCTATCCATTTTTGATTTTTTCGGTCAACGATGTTCAACTTTGACTACAAAGTACTCTTAAAGTATAATGATAAAATCTATAATAAAATTATATTATGGAAATTTGAAGACTATATTCTCATAATATAATTTCGTTAAAAATTATATTAAGATGGTTTACGAGCAATTTGTGATCAAATTCAAAAGATGTTGACTGAAAAAAATCAAATTGGAAAAATGGAATGGGACAGAAGGAGTAGTCATCTAGTTTAACTCCTAAAATTGTTTTGTAGGTGTAATTTGGAGTATAACCCACTGAACGATACTCTCTCTAGCTTAGAGCCTTCTGGTCCCAGAATGTATTTCATTCGTATGAGCGTGAAAACAACTTGACCATTGGCCATAGTGGACTTGTGTATTACAAAAAACAAGTTGTTGCATATGTCGCATCTCTCGGACTAAACAGTTTTCTAAACTAGTTGCAAAAAACACATAAAAGCTACAAAGTATATAATGTGGAAGCTTGATCAAAATTATATATGTGTGTAATTTTGGTTGAGTCTTGCTCTTGTATTTATAGTCTTTGAACATCTTCATATCAAGATAAGTATCCGAGAAATATTCTTCAACTGAATGAAAATATTCTTGAAATTAAGATTGTAGTTGTTGAAAGCATTACTTTAGGCTTCAATAATCTTAATCTTGTTTTAGGGTCTTTCTTGGTATAAGATTTTCAAAGATCCTTTTGTTAAGAAAAATAAAATATTATAAAATATCAAGTCTCAATCAGATTGGTGTCAAGAGCACAACATGAAGGTATCAATGACACCTTCATGTGACATTGAAATATTTGCAGTAACACCTCTCAAAACCGACCCCTTCGAACTCTAAGAGAAAACAAAAGACAAGTTTCCATCAATTTTTCATAAAAACCCTAATCATTCACCAAAGAACCCCATCCGTGATCACATTCGAATAACAACGAAGAAATACAACCATCATCATCTATTCTCCATCTGCTTCCTTTTATTTTATTATTGCGATGTTTACTACTCTTGTTATGAGTAGCTAATGGGTGTTTGCCATAGTTTTAACTTAAAATAAGTGGCTTAATTTAAAGAGAAGTTGATAAATTTGGCTTATATAATTTGATGGATGTTCGTAAAAAACTACTTAAAATTTACATAAGTTGTAGGGGTAGTGTTTACAAACATAACTTTTTGGAGAAAAAAAACACTAAAATCCAGCTTACATTAAAGGGAAGCTGGTTAAGTATGTAGATGGGACCAAATGCAATTACACGTTTTCGGTTTGTCATCTCTCCCGGGAAGGAAGACTGTCAAAAAACTGAAACGCTTCACGAAATGGTTCGGTAATGGTGTCATTCGCCAGGAAGCTTGTAACGAGAGGATTATTACCTACCATCTCCAAATCCCACTTCATCCCATTCTCTCACCCGCAACAAATCAAACAGTTGCAGTCCCACCACCTCATTGCGACCCTCGACAACTGCTCCACCCTCGCCCAACTCAAGAAAACCCACGCTTACATTATCCGAAAATGCCTCCACGACTCTTCCTACATCGTTACAAAGCTCGTTCGAAGACTATCGGATGTCTGTATCCCAATGCAGCCTTATGGAGTTCGTATCTTTTCTCACGTGAAATATCCTAATGCGTTTCTTTACACTGCCTTAATCAGAGGGTACGTGAAGGATGGATTGTTTAGGGAGTCTGTGCTTGTTTATAGTTCCATGAGAAGGGGAGGAACTACGCCCTTGTCGTTCACTCTTACTACGTTGTTGAAGGCGTGTGATGGTGAGAAAAAGGTTTGGTTCGGGCGGCAGATTCACGGGGAGAGTGTGAAGTTAGGTGGGTTTGATGTGGATTTGGTTGTTGGGAATGTGTTGATTGATATGTACTTGAAATGTGGGTGTTTGGGTTGTGCGCGGAAGGTGTTTGATGAAATGCCTGACAGGGATTTGATGGCCACAACGTCGCTGATTGATGCGTATGGTAAAGATGGGGATATGGGTGCTGCGGTTGTGCTGTTTGGTGGGCTGGATGTGAAGGACATGGTGGCATGGACTGCCATGGTTACGGGTTTTGTGCAGAATGCGAAACCTAAAGAAGCCTTGGAGTACTTTAGGAGAATGCGAACTGCAGGTGTACGGATTGATTCCGTGACGTTGGTTGGGGTTATAAATGCTTGTGCGCAGTTGGGTTCTGTTAAGTATGCGAATTGGGTTAGGGATGTGGCAGAAAGATCAGGCCTTCACCCCAGGAACGACAATCATATTGGTGCGGCTCTGATTGATATGTACTCAAAATGTGGTAGCATCGATGATGCCTACAAGGTGTTTGAGGGCATTCGTGAAAAGAATGTTAGTTCTTATAGTACCATGATTTTTGGTCTTGCAAGTCATGGTCGTGCAATTTCTGCTATAGAGTTGTTTGAGGAGATGGTGAAAACAAATGTGAAGCCTAATGAAGTGACTTTCAATGGGGTTCTTACCGCGTGTAGTCATGCAGGGTTGGCGGAGCAAGGACAGCGTTTGTTTGACATGATGGAGGATTCTTATGGTGTCAAACCAGATGTGTATCACTACAATTGCATGGTCGATATTCTTGGGAGAACCGGTCAGTTAGAGAAAGCACTCAAGGTTGTCGAAAGTATGCCAATGCCGCCTAGTGCTGGTGTATGGGGATCTCTCTTGGGATCTTGTCGCATGTATTCAAATCCGGATATTGCTGAAGTTGCTGCTAGACATCTATTTGAGCTGGAACCTGAAAATACTGCAAACTATATATTGCTTGCAAATGTTTATGCGAAAGCAGAAAGGTGGGAAGCTGTCTCCAAGGTAAGAATTTTGATGAGGGAAAAGGGCTTGAGAAAAGTTCCTGCCGTTAGCTGTGTTGAAGGGGATAAAGGGGTGATCCAAGAATTCTATGCGGGAGATACAACGCATCCTAGGTCAGTAGAAATTAGGGAAGCACTCATTGACATTATGAATATGCTGGAAAGAAATGGTTATCAGCCACACCTGAGCTCGGTGGTTTATGATGTGAGTGAGAAAGAGAAAAGGCGAATATTGATGAATCACAGTGAAAAGCTAGCTCTGGCATATGGTTTAATTTCAACAGATGATGGTAGTGCCATTAGAATAGTGAAAAATGTGAGGATGTGTGAGGATTGCCATATATTCATGTGTGGCGCATCTCGAGTTATTGGGAGGGAGATCATTATCAGAGATAACATGAGGTTCCATCAGTTCCGTGGGGGGACGTGTTCCTGCAATAACTTTTGGTAATTGAAGTGTGGGATTGGCAGCCATCATATAGTTCTTGCTGTTCATTCAAGCCAAAGGGTGGAAATGCTTTTAGTGGAATCTGGGGAGGCAAGGTAATTTTGTACCTTCTCACTTTCATATCTTGCCCTTCACTCAGAATCAAATTCTTTGATTTAGCTATTATGTGCATTAGAAATTTAGAATCTAATCTATGTTGTGATAAGTTCATAATTTCCTGGAATGCTGCTGTGTACCTTTACTATACTTGCTCCATCAAATCAGCGTATAAATGGAGATTTTATCTTTCTGGTGTTTTATATTAGTTCTGTGTTTTCTCTGTTATTTTAACGAAGTGCCCATGAGGAAAAAAAACCATGACATTTGGTTTAATCTTATATTGTAAACTGTCTATGAGGCATCTTATGAATTCTTACCGTTGAAGAAATTTATGTCATTTGCTGTTAGATCACTCAGATCAGTTTTATTACTTGTAAGATCATCATCGCATAGGTGACCTGACCTCTTGCCATATATATTCCTTTCAAGCCAAAACCAATCATGGAAGAACAGTAAAACATTTTACTTAAAACAATCAACATTAGTAATAAAGTAAATCCTGTTCAGCCAAACACCTAGTGAAGAAGGTCTGAACACTTAGAACTCATGTATGAGATTTTCAGTTTCAAATGCATAACTACATGGAGAACAGATCAAGAGGTTGAAATGTGTGGAGATAGAAAATTGCTGGTGCTTCCACAGAATTATGCTTTTGCTGAACTATTTCTCAATTTAAAGTAGCAGGTGATTCAGAATTAATAGAAGGGAAGAAAGTTACTAATACAAAAACTTAGATGGTGGATTTTAGGATCTATAGCTTTCATGTTATCAGTAAATATGATCTCCTGCCGCAATATCTAAGCTGAACCCTACTGCAGTTGTGGAAATCTGAAGATTTGGCTTTTGATGTTGTAAATTTGCTAATAATCAAACACTGCAATCAAACATAGGCCAAATAATGCCTTGAGAATTTTGACCTCCTCACTTCTTCATGTGATTCTCAGAGAGCTGTCTTTCTATGCATGGATATTCATGGATCACAATTTGGATACTGAGTATCTGAATACAGTGATCCATGACTGTGATAGATTAATCTGGCCACTCTTATTCACTCAGTTTACCCTAAATATTATCTCAAATTGCATCCAGAAAAATTCAAATATTGTATCACTGGAAGTAAGTTTAGACTTTTGAGTGTGATGGATGGCAGGTGATGTGTGGGCTAAATACAAGGGCCATTAACTTGATTTGAAGTTCCTTATTTCCAGTAGTCTCTTTATTTTATTTTTATTTATTTTGTGTAACTATTGCAATTTGAATATTAGTAGTAATTTTTGTTGCTGATTTTTTAACTGGGAAAGGAAAAGAGGAAGTTCAAGCACCTTAGACCAAAAGACAATATTTTAATTAGAACACACATAAAATACATACATGACATAAAAGCAACCGGTATGACCTGAAGATAGAAAAACAACTCAGACACACACAGGTACCTATCTCCTCCTCACAGGGGAGCAGGTTTTACAACTTAGCCAGTATACAAACAACTATTAAGAACTAAAGCCGCACGGTATTGTTATTATTGACATGACATAGTAATCAAGTACTCAATCCATGGGCTGATCTGAAATGTAGGCAGGTCTAGTGGTTGCCTCCGCCCATTCCAGGGATCTTGTCCTTGATCTTGTCCATCATCCCCTTCTTCTCATGCTGCTCACCATATCCAGCACCAGTCCCACCATATCCTGTACCCGTTCCAGTACCATATCCGGTGCCGGTACCGGTGCCATATCCAGCACCAGCAGTCTGTTGTGTCTGATCACCATGATGACCAGGTAGCTTCTCCTTTATCTTGTCCTTGAGTCCCTTTTTCCTTCTTCCTCCCATCCCATCATCCTCAGATGACTGTTATACACAAAAAAAATCATCAATATAACCATCACTTGCGAGATCTAAATTTAGAAAACATGAAAGTTGAAACAAGCAAGACTACAAATTAATATATACCGAGCTGCTTGAGCTGCCAGAGCGGCGGTGACCTGCAGTAGTAACACCAGTGCCATAGTTAAGGCCACCAGTTCCAGCACCTGCACCATGAGTTCCTTGACCAGTCATGCCAGTAGTACCATATTGCTGGCCACCAGTCATGTGCTGCTGACCACCATGTGTGCCACCGAGTCCACCGGTGGCACCGTACTGATCACCACCCATTCCACCACCCATTCCGCCACCCTGAATTGGGTTGCCGTACTCATCGGTTTGCCTTCCTCCACCATATTGACCTCCTCCGTATTGTGCCATGATATCTTTTCTTACTGTAAACTTTTGAATGTGTTTGTATATGAAACTTCAAGTCTTGTGCTTGTTCTGAATTGGTATGAAGAGTCTAAGTGAACTTATATAGTGAAAGAAAAAATGCATAAAGTCGAGAGCGTGAGACACAGAGTGTAACAGGTGTTAGCATGCAAGGTGCCACGTTAGGAGGTTGAGTAATTACTTTAAGCATACAAGTGATTAGATTTAGGCCGTGTGTCCTTTGAAGATAAGTTTGATTGGAAATATCTGATGGTACTGTTAGGAACATAGGATAGCTCCTCTTGACAAAATGTAACATGGCGTGGTTAAAAAGTTAGAAATAAATCAAGATTTCTATCCTCATTGATGTATGTGCTTCCAGTCAGGTTCTAACATTTGCTACTTCTCTACACCATGGACTTTCTTGACGTGGTTGCTTCACAACCGTTGTCACTTTTTCTTTTTACAATGTGTCTTATTCATTGCTGATCCTCATGGATTCACTTCAGTGCATGGTTTAAACTTTAAATCACCAACACTTGTGCTATTTTACTATTTAACCTTATGTCAAGGATTCACTTTAGGACCCTATAGAGGTTTCCATCAAAGTTAATGTTCTCTGTTCAACTACATTAAGTGAAGTTTGTCATCTATAGGTGGATTTTGACAACATATAATATGACTTATGTGTTTATAAAGAAGTTAAATTACAGTTTTCAATGGACTAATGGAGTATTAAGGAAAGCGGGAGCCACAAGTTAAATAAAAATTGAGTAATTGGGAAAATTTTCTTATAGATTTTGTATGATTTTGGCGGCATGGCCAAGCAGTAAGACAAATTCTGCAAATCCTTTCCCCCGTTCAAATGCGGGTGTCGCCTGATCAACAAACAAAAAGAACTTCGGAATTTCTTCTTCTTTTTCTATTTTGTTCAGCTGATAGAACCTGGTCATGGATACGATTTCTCAACATATATATAACTAGGAACCGCGTCACACGCTACGCGTGGGAAGCGTAATTTTGTAAAACATTATTATTGTTTTAAACCATCATATACATCTCTAGACTTTGGAAACATTCAACTTCAAAATCTGCAATGCATCTTTTTCGCATGTTAATTGGTATTCTTCATCAGTTGAATATATTGTCAAGTGCTTCATATAAACATTCTAGTTTCATAATATGATGTTTTTAGTTATTTTTATCATATGATTTAAGAATAATAAGTTAAAATGACCATAGAAAAAGTCAACAAAATCAAGTGTTATATTTATTATTGGACGGAGAAATTATGTCTTTTTTTATAAAAACATATCATGGTTATTTTTAAAATTAAGTATAATACGTCATACAACTTTATGTTAAAAAATAAAAATTTAAGAAGAGAATAAATAAAAAAGAAAAAAATTACGTCAATAAGATTCGAACCCAACACCTTCAACTAAAATAATGATACAAATAATAGAGAAAAATCACGCCAACAAGATTCGAACCAAACAACTTCAATAAAAATAATAATAAAAATAATATAGAAAAATCACGCCAACCGGATTCGAACCCTACATCTTTTAATTAACTAATGACACATGTACGCACGAGATTGAAATTAGATAAGCAAGATCAACGGATTAAAATTGATTGGTAGGTCAAGCAATTGGGTAAATCAACCGGCTTATTATATTACTTTAATTTAATTCGTGTTTTTTTGTTGTGTGCATTCAATCCATAGGTGGCAAATGCTTTTCGTGGAATCTGCTGGTGAAAATGGTTACTTTGTAACTTCTAACTTTGAAACCTTGCGAATAGAATTATTTTGAGTTACCTAAATCTATAGACTAGAGAAGTGGGGTAAGGCCAAAATGTCCTGGAATGCTGCTGTGTTACTTGCTAGTATGATGCCAATAAATTTATTACTTGCTACATCAAATCATCAATGGAGAATTGGAGGTGACTGTTTGGTATTACTGGATTGGTTCTGTGTTTCCCCTGTTATTTTAACCAGGTGCCTAGGAGTATAAAAACCATGAAATTTGGTTTTACTTGTAAATGTAGGAGAATTAATATAAACGACTAGATTCCGTTCCTCCCCAACAACTTAAACTTTTGGGAAAGTTGAAATTCTATCATGGTATCAGATCCATCTGACTTACGTCCACCTGTGTTCGAATCTCCGCGGAGACAAACTCCGCATCATATTAAATTTCCACTCGAATGACCTTCCCAAAGAGGTTGAAATCGACCACGAGTGTAGGGGAGTGTTGGAGAATTAATATAAATGACTAGATTCCGTTTCTCCCTACCAATTTAAACTTTTGGAAGAGTTATAGTTCTATCCGTAAACTTGTGTCAGAGAGATTCCTGTTATGAAATCTTAACTTGAAGAAAACTGTGTAAGAATTTTTTATGGAATTTTACCTTACCTTTAATATGAAATGATGATGTGCGCTTTAAACACTACTCGATCATGCAACGAGTATTTGTCAAAATTAAAAATAGCAGGTTATTCAGAATAAGGAGAAGAATTTGAATATTCAGAGCATCTGAATAATACACCATGCAGTGGATAGATCTGGTCACTCTTACTTATCTTCACTCGGTTACCATAATCACTCTCCCAAAATTTCATCCATTAATTTGATTTAAAATCTCCTTATAATTTCCACCGGTCAAATGGCTTTGTGAATATTTCAATTTGAACGTTAGTAGCAGTCCTTTTGTTGCTGATTTGTTCAACTGGAGTTTGATTTCTCATTTCAGGGAACAGGAGAATAAGAACAAGGTATCTTAGACCAAAGGATGTACTTATGCCGAAACACCGATAAAATACATACATGACCTTGAAGACGGAAAGCAAAACGACTCAACCACACACAGGGTAGGCCTATCTCCTCCACACAGGGGAGCAGGTTTTACACCTTAGCCAATATACAAACCAAACTACTAGGTAGAAGAAGACTAAAGCCACATGGTATTGATATTATTGTGACCACATAGAGCAAGTATTCAATACATGGGCCAGTTTGATCACATGCAGGTAGGTCTACTGGTTGCCGCTGCCCATTCCGGGGATCTGGTCCTTGATCTTGTCCATCATACCCTTCTTCTCATGCTGCTGTCCACCATATCCAGTTCCAGTCCCAGTCCCATATCCAGTCCCAGTAGTCTGCTGTGTCTGATCACCATGCTGACCAGGTAGCTTCTCCATTATCTTGTCCTTGATCCCCTTCTTCCTTCTTCCTCCCATCCCATCATCCTCCTGTTATACACACAAAAGCTTTTAACAATAAACATAGTTGAATAACATGAAAATGGAAACAAACAACAAGTAAAATAATTAATACATACCGAGCTGCTGGAGCTGCCAGATCGGCGGTGACCAGCAGTAACACCAGTATCTGTAGTACCATAGTTAAGCCCACCAGTACCAGTACCATGACCTGTCA
This sequence comes from Plantago ovata, assembly GCA_028274465.1. Lineage (NCBI taxonomy): Eukaryota > Viridiplantae > Streptophyta > Magnoliopsida > Lamiales > Plantaginaceae > Plantago > Plantago ovata. The sequence continues at coordinate 7,659,661 of CM051456.1, read as the reverse complement.
TCTGCTGTTGACCACCAAGTCCACCGGTGGCGCCACCCATTCCATGGCCCTGAACCGTGTTGCCGTACTCATCAGTCTGCCTTCCTACTCCGCCACCTGGTCCACCACCCATTCCACTGAGTCCATGCCCCTGGACCGGGTTGCCGTACTCGTCAGTCTGCCTTCCTTCTCTGTATTGCTGTCCTCCGTATTGTGCCATGATTTCTTTTCTCTTCTCAAACTAGATTTCTTTAAAACTCTGAATGTGTGTTTGTTATGAAAGTTTAAGTCTTGTGCTTGTTGTGAACTGGGATGAATGGTTTAAGTGGACTTATATAGTGAAGGAGAATATGCATGAAGTCGAGAGCGTTAGATAATGACTGTTACAGGTGTTACCATGCAGGGTGCCACGTTAGTGACTTGAGTAATTACTTTTAAGTAGTAGATTTTCGCCGTGTGGCACTTTGTCGGCAATTTTGATAAGTTTGATAAAAATATCTGATGGGTAGTTGTTTGTTTGGAAACAGGGATAACTCTTCTTGACAAAATGCAACATGACAGAGATGAAAGTTGATGCAGATCAACATTTGATTTTTATCATCATTGGTATCTGTGCTTCCATTCAGCTTCTAACATTTGCTGCTTCTTCACACCAGGGACGGCCTTGACGTGGTTCCTTCACAACCGTTGTCTCTACAACGTGTTATTCATTGCTGATGATCCTCTTAAAGGATTCACTTTAGTTTGGTGCATGGTTTAAATCAGTAGCACTCACCAACACTTGGTTCATAATCTTAGGATCCTTAGCTAACTTATAATCATAATTCTGTGTATAAAAAGAAGTTAAAATTACTACTACTTGTACTATATAAGTTGAATTAATTGAGACTAGACCTACCCAAAATTTATAGTTAGGTGTGTATATTATAAACAGGTTGAAATGTTTATTTGAGACCAGACTCCACCAAAAGGTCCAAAACAGAATTGGAAGCGATGAATCATGATTTGTCGAAGAACCTGGAACTGGAAACCTCTAAGAAACCAAGAACTACGATCAAAGTAAAATTATTGTTCGCAATGCCACAATTTCAAGTCGTCTTGGCAGTAGTCGGAGAAGTAAGTCATTAGAGTGTACAAGTTCTTTGAGTAGTAGAATTGGGGATTACATTTTTGGTCCACAGTTTTCATAAATTGCAAAAAACAGCACCCAAAGCCGGGATTTTTGTCCCTCACTCTGTTACCAAACTGCTATAGTACGTGCTAGGTTTGGAGGCCCCAATGATTTGTAGTAAGTAGTAACAAATTGCTTGATTAATTTCTTCTAAAGTACTTTTCTGTACTAAACTTATTTATTCAAGGCACTACTGTATCACTCACAAAACTGTAATTTGCATGTGTTAATTATAAGGCAATACCCCAATTCTGACATAGAACAGAACTTTAAGGCCGTCTATACAGGAAGAAAAATCTCATTACCAAACATCCAACATATACAACACCCTCCAGATCATGAGGATGCATTATTATTACAAACGTAACATATATAGGATTCTATATAACATTTTAGTATGATACTATATGGCTTTATTCTCAACCCAAGCACTCACTCTCTACCAATTAGTTAATTTACTGTACATCAGACTTATGGCATAAGGGATTCAAGTCCAACACACGGAACTGTTTTGGAATTCCATTCGGTTTTTACAGTATTTAAGAAAAGAACAGATGCGATCAGTCGTGCTTCAGTTAAGCCCTCCTCAAAACATCAAAACACCTACACAAGAGCGACGGAAAGAAGGTAATGTTGACAACTATGGACTTACTTAAGACAATGTATTTGGCTCATACTGATCGATAGGTTCAGTACAGTTAAAAAGTAGCTTGAGATTTGAGAATATGAATCTTCACAGGCAACGCTATTGCATGAGCATGTATGCAAATACATGCACGAAAGGGGTGTGAAAAATGATATAAAATTCTATTGAGCAACAAATTCAGTTCAATTTCTACAGCATGAATGAAGCCTGAAGGTGTACGTACAGCAAGTCTGCAAGTGATCTATGAAAGCAAAATGTAACAAACTTCCTAACTATAAGCAGAGTAGGTAAATACTGTACTTGTTGCATAACTTGCATAGTACTCATGAAACAAACAGAATCGTCGTCCTTTTTCATATTCTTAATTTGACTGTACCATGCGCTATGGTTACAAGTTACATCAACCTTCAAGTTTGAGCATCTAATCCTTTAACAGTACTACTGGAATACAAATTAAGTTATCACCTAATAATAAATAAGGTTACCTGCTTCTATAATAATTCTATACATACAGGTATCCCATTTGTTCATGTTTAACTTTTTACACTCTGTATATTATCTTTCTCTCCCACTAAAGTCTCAACCACAAAAGTTCCCAGAAAATATATACTCACTTGAAGTGAATTTTCATAGTAGAGACTAGTGAGGTTACTAAGGAAACATCAAACATTTAATATATAGAGAAGATTTGTGAGCCAATTGTTCCAATGAAAGAGAGATTGTCCAGAGAGTGGTCAACAGAGAGTTATAAATTTTCTTGTGGAGTAGGAGGTAAACTCTAGTTATTAAATTTTTCATTTTTTCTTCACTGAAGTACCCATCTATTCCAAGGTTTGATTGGGACTATATATTTTATTGTTCTGTATATACCTCAAAATTAATTAGCTGTCAAATTAAATATCTATATTTTCTCTTAGATGTGTTTTTAAGTTTTAACCCAATCATAGTATAGGCTTTGTGTTTTATGATCCCTGCTCCATTTGATCTATATGCTTGTGAAACTAAATAATTATATATTTATGGTAGAATTCGGCAAAAGATTGTCCGTCTTTCGGACCATTATCCCGGGCTAAGTTATATTCGTTGAAGATTCAGCTTGCAAATGAGGGCCGCAAAGAGTCCACAGCGGTTTGTTAGATATCCAGCGAAGTCAATCTTCCACGGTAGCTAAGAGGTGGTCAGCTCCCAACCACTGTTCTCCAACCACAAGTTAGTTCAGACTTTGTGGCTGCCAATTTAATGATGAGAATGATATGGTTCAGCAGCTGGAGAAATGGTTATAAAATGCCATCACTCGTGTTCATCAGAAGTACACACATAAGAAGAGATAAAAGAAGAGTGAGGAACAGAGTTAGAGGGATTTTTCTTTTAATAGTTAAGAGAGTTTGATCCTAATAGAAGAGTTTTCCAATCCTAACAAGTGGTATCAAGAGCCATGGTTGAGCTTTAGAGTTTTTTTTCTTCATTTTTCTCCAAATTTTAGTCAGTTTTTTGTACCATTGGAAAGATTTTGTTCCGAGGATTTTGAATATATTTTTCAGAATTTTTCGACCACCGGAAGTACTTCAAAAGTCTGGTCAAAGTTTTCTCTTTCCGCCTGACTCGCAGCTGACCCATTTGGCGACCCGGTTCCCGAACCCACCGGTTCAGGTGAATTAACCGGTTCAATCCAGGTTCGAGGCATTCTAGGCCGGTTCTTTGCGAAGTTAGACTGGTTACTAAAGTTTTTTACTGTTCCGGATTTAACGGTGTGGTCTATTTCGTCTAATTCTGCTCCGAAATTCTGCATGTGTGAATTAGATGGAGATTTCTCTGTCCAAGTTGATGATTCACTTTTTGCTGACCAATCACACTTTGTGGACGTCTATACAGGAAAAAACAAAATCACATTACCAAACATCCAACATATACAACACCCTCCAGATGATGAGGATGCATTATTATTACAACATATATAGGATTCTATATAAACATACTAGTATGCTGCTACTTGTACTACGCATGCACATATCATGATACCGCTACTATATGGCTTTATTCTCAACCCAAGCACTCACTCTTTACTAATTAACTAGACCGATGACCACCACCAGGCAGTGTCTCCATGACCTTCTCCATAATGCCCTTCTTCTCATGCGTCTCAGTCTTCTCCGCTCCGATACTTCCCGTTGGTTTGCGTGGGTCTGATGGCAACGCCCCAGTTGTGCCGGTTGCTCCATGAATGTCCGTCGGGTGAGCACCCGTGCTGCCGGTTTGACCATACGGGTCAGTTGGCAGAGCACCTGTGCTGCCGGTTTGACCCTGCAGGACTTGATCATGACCACCTGTGCCAGTTGCTCTATACGGGTCAGCCGCAGTGCCAATTCTTCCTTGTTGTGTGGCGCCTGTTTCTTTATGGGGGTCAATTTTCATATACGGGTCATTGTATCGTATTCCATGCGGTCCGGTTTTGTCATGCGGAGCCTTCTGCTCGCCCGTGGTGTCCAGTATCGTTCCATAAGGCGCCGTCTGTTGTGCACTCATGGTCTCTGCACCAGTTGTTCCATATTGGCTTGTCAGGCCATGTAAACTGGCAGTTCCCACTCTTCCATACTGGCCGGTCTGACCTTCACCTGCCTTGGGCAAATCGGTTGTTCCATGTTGACCCGTCTGGTGCGAACCAGTCGTTCCATGTTGACCCTGGTGCGAACCGGTAGTTCCATGTTGACCCGTCTGGTGTAAAGTGGTCAAACCAGTTCGGCCGGTTGTTTCAACCTGACCAGTCTTATCTGAACCAGTCGTTCCTTGTTGACCCGTCTGGTGCAAACCGGTGGTTCCAGTCGCTCCATGTTGACCCGTTTGGTGACCGCCCTTGTTGGAACCGGTTGTTCCTAACTGATCGCGGGTCCCTTGTCCAACATCGGTGGTAACTTGCTCAACCATCAAGCCAGCTATGGTCCGGTACTCAACCGGGTTACCATGCTCGTCAGTGCTCTGTCTGATCGGATTTCCATACTCGTCGGTTTGCTTTCCGTATTGTTGGTCGCCACCGTACTGAGCCATCTCTTGATCAAACAACCTCTTTTTTGCGTGTGAAAGTAGATAATGTACTTTACAGAGTATGTGATGGTGTGAGTTGATGGAGGAACAATTAATTGTTATATACAGAGTATTGGAAGCAAAGGATAGAAGAGAAATTGAAGACGGTGTGATAGATGGAGGTGTCATATCATCATGCAAATTGACACGTTAGAGAGTAGGAATGAATGCTCTTAGCCATGTGTCTCTTTCGCGTGCTCGTGTCTGCAGATAAGCTTTATACTTGATGGTGATATGTATCCGAAGTGACATCTGGAACTAGATTCACAGGACTGTAATAGGATCAAGAATTGAGCTTATCATTTCAGATAAATATGGATGGATTGGAAATCAATACTATGAAGTAAGTAAGAAATTAAATGATCAGGATGGAAATGAGCAGAAACGGACAAATAAGGATAAATCAAGAACATGAGCTATGCTGAAAGTACACGTAGTGTAGTTTCACGAGATATCATAATTTGAGCAGCTTTAAATTTGAGTTTGACCAACGAGATCTCCATGAAAGCTGTAAATTAAAGAAAGAGAAAAGAAACAGAGTTAGTTTCCCCTGTTATGGAAAAGGCACTTGCTTCAATAGGTTGTACTTTAGGGATTTCAGTTGTACATTGAGTATATTATTAGAGAGTAGAGACTGGAGAGTAATTTAGGTGGCATTTTTGTTTGCTTGGCCTGTAAAACCGCATCACTTGATCCTCAATTCCGGCTCACATGGATGAAATACACATTTCTTTTCCGTATTCGTCTCTCTTTCTATTAGAAATTTTCGTTTACGAATTCAATCATCTTTAGTTCTTCGTAATTTGTTCCCTAATGCCAATTCTTTGGAATCACACTTTAAATTAAAATGTGATTTCACTTTATTTATTATTTATTTGACCAAAATAAATAAGTCCATTTCAGTCATATTACACTAAATAATATACCATTGCAATATGCAAATGTCTATATCATAGAGGGAGAATTGCATTGGTCTCGCGCACACTTTCGGTCCGATTTTCAGATAAACAGCCCCCTGCTCATAAGATAGGTGTCAGTTTTACACGAATTTGGTCCTCAGCTGATATGGCACGAACTTAGGCTGCTGCGGACAAACTTAAAAACTCAGATAGTGCCGGATGAATTGGTATCATTTTTTGGGGGAAATTCCTTCCCAATTGAAATTCCCCACCCCCCTCCCCACATAAACCTTAACCCTCAATGATGCAGGTCGGTGAGGTAATTTCAGTTGCAGCTGGTGTTCTAACTAGAAAAAACCAATACTAACCCGTTTAATTTAACAGTAGGGCAATAGCTCTCAACATATCATCACTACCATTTTGGAATTCAGTTGAACCAAGCATCTTCACTTTCAAGCTTGATTAAGCTCTATTAACAAATTAACAGATCTTCCACAAAACTTCATCACTGAGAAGAGCTCTGACAAAACCAAGCCCAAGAATATCCACTTTTTTTCAACCAAAAAGAAATGAACTTTCAGTAGATTATGCATTTTAACGTTTAGAGATGATCAGTTGTGTGTCGTAAAATATTTACATCCATCCTAGAAATGAAAATATTAGTAACCAAAACACATCGTTAACTAGAACATACTCATCGACTACTTCATAACCAAGCAAGAGTAAAATATTATTAACCAAAACACAAGTTTACAAACAAAATAGTAGTACTACTACGTAAAATCAGACAGATAAAAAAACAGTACTGCACTTCACTTTAATAGAAAACAAATCACTCTTAAAATGTCAAAGATACTCTAATGAGTAATCCCAAACTAGCCTAGTGATGATGATGGCCTGGCAATTTCTCCTTAATCTTCTCCATCATCCCCTTCTTCTCATGATGCTCAACTCCAGCAGTCGTCGTATGGGTTCCATGCGTCTGATCAACTCCACTCGTCTTTTGGTTTCCAACACAAGGTAGCTTCTCCATTATTTTCTCCCCAATTCCAGGCCCCGTACTCTTTCCATACTGGTCAGTATGATGCGTCCCAGCCCCAGTCCCAATTCCAGTTCCTGCATAAGGCTCAGTTTGATGACCATGACCCACACCCGACCCAATATTTCCAGTTGTGCCATACTGATCCGTGTGGTGTGCCCCGGTTCTTCCTGTTCCGGTTGTTGTGTACGGCTCATGACCACCGACACCAGGTATCTTCTCCATAATCCTCTCTCCAATTCCAGCCCCACCAGTTGTGCCTGTTGTACCATATTGATCAGTATGGTGAGCCCCAGTCCTTCCCGTTCCGGTTGCCGCATACGGCTCATTGTGGTGGCCACCAACACCAGGTAGCTTATCCATTATCCTTTCCCCAACTCCAGCTGCACCCGTTTCACCATAGTGACCCGTATGGTGCGCTCCAGTCATTCCGGTTCCAGAATAAGGATCGCCGTGGTGACCACCAACACCGGGTATCTTCTCCATTATCCTTTCCCCAACTCCAGCTCCACCAGTTGCACCGTACTGGTCATGCGCTCCTGGCCTACCTGTTCCACCATACGGATCAGTACTATGATGACCACCAACACCAGGTATCTTCTCCATAATCCTCTCCCCAACTCCAGCTCCACCAGTCGCACCATACTGGCCAGTATGGTGTGTGTCTGTCCTTCCTGTTCCTCCGTATGTATCCGTGTGGTGACCCCCAACGCCGGGTATCTTCTCCATTATCCTCTCCCCAACTCCAGCCCCGCCAGTTGCACCATGCGGATAAGAATGGTGCATACCAGGGGCTTCTGATGCTCCGTATGAGCCGGTTTGGTGACCACCACCACCAGGCAGCTTATCCATTATCTTCTCCCCAATTGTGCCATGCTGATGGGTTCCAACATTGCCAGTTGTGCTGTACTGGTCCGTCCGGTGATGACCACCGGGCAGATTCTCCTTTATCGTCTCCGTAATTCCACCACCAGTGGTACCATGCTCATGACCCATCAAGCCACCTAAAGTAGAGTGGTGTTGAATGGGGTTGCCATACTCATCTGTGCTCTGCCTGATCGGATTGCCATACTCATCAGTTTGCCTGCCGTATTGTGCCATCTTTTGATACCTCTGTTATAAGACTGTCTGAAAGTTGATTAATGAAGTGAATGTGATCAATATTGTAGTTGCTGTATGTGAAGTGGAAATGGAAGGATCAAGTGTATGTCATTATATAAGAGACAAAAGATTGGTGATGTGTTACAGGTGTTCGCATGCAATGTGACACGTTTGTGGGATGGTGGGGCATCATCAACTCATCACCTAGTTAAGCATGCAGGTCAGATTTATGACATGTGTCCCTAATTATGTCGGCGTACGGTTGATGAAATGGTGGTTAGCTCGTTGAAGATATCTGCTTTCAGAAGATGCTCAAAGTAGTATTGTAAGTCTTTACCAGAAAGATAACATACTAAAATGAGTTACTACTACAGCAGATAACATACTAATTAAAGTGGTATTCTCGTGTCTGGGTGACCCGACCTAAAAGAATCCGGTATTTGTCCTCGAGGTGGGTTAGAGGGATAGTGTTCGACAGGATTAGTTGTTAAAACGAATGCTACAGAGAAATTTAAAAATAAAAATTCTTGGTTCGCGTATTTTATTGAATTAACATTTAAGATCCAAAATCCGTTACAAACTTAACATTGCCATTAGTTGGATATTACAAACACCCCCACCATTCAATTCACCATTCAATTTTATTCTTACTTTACCGCTGATGATGGCTGGCTGAAGCTGATGTGGTTTTGGAAATAAGGTTAACAGCAGAGATTGATTTTGGACACGCGGAGTAGTGCGCTGCTAAACCAAGCACTTTCTGATCTTCGATTAAATCGCAGTCGAACTTCACAGGAACAGAACAGATACTAAGCGAAAAGATTAAAGAGCTAAATAGAAACACATGTGTAGTCAGTACGCAGATCAAGACAATGTCGAGCTCATAATATGAAGATAAAACTCATTCAACAGGAAAACATGGAATTGTACGTACAGAAAGGTATTTTGGTAACGTAGCACGTTCAAAACTTAAACAATAATCTCTATCAGATGCCTATAATTTACTGTACAGTTCCATTTGGTTTTTACTGTAACTAGAAAAGAACAGATGCGATCAGTCATGCTTCGGTTAAGCCCTCCTCAAAACATCAAAACACCTACATATAATGCGGACAACTTATGGACTTATTTAAGACAATTTATTGCCTCATACTGATAGGTTAAGTTAAAAGGTAGCTTGAGATTTGAGTATATGAATCTTCACAGGCAACGCTATTGCACGAGCATGTATCCAAATACATGCAAGGGGTATGTAAAATGATATAGGTTCTATTGAGCAACAAATTCAGCTCGATTTCTATAGCTACATGGAGGTGTACTGCAAGTGATCAATGAAAGTAAAATGTAACAAACTTCCTAACTATAAGCAGAGTAGGCAAATAAATACTGTACTTGTTGCATGTGAAAATAGTACTCTCATGAAACACTCCTTTTGATATTCTTAATTTGACTGTACCATGCCCTATGGCCTATGGTTACAACAACCTTCAAGTTTGAGCACCTCATTATTTAACAGTACTGGAATACAAATTAAGTTATCACCTAATAATTAAGGGTACCTGCTTCTATAACAATTCTATATAGTATATAGTATACAGGTATCCCATTTGTTCATGTTTAACTTTTAAACTATATCTCAACCACAAAAGTTCCTAGAAAATCTCCTAGAAAATATATACTCACTTGAAGTGAAATTTCATATTAGTAAGAGAGACTAGTGAGATTACTAAATGGAAACATCAAACATTTAACAGAGAAGATTGTCTGAGCCAATTGTTCCGATGAAGGAGAGATTGTCAAGAGAGTGGTTAACAGAGTGTTATAAATTTTCTTGTGGAGTAGGAGGTAAACTCCAGTTATTAATTTTTTTAACTTTTTCTTCACTTAGCTACCCATCTTTTCCAAGGTTTTGGTTGGGATTATATACAGTATTTTGTTCTGTATTAAAAAATTAATTAGCTCTAAAATTAAATATCTGTATGTTCAGTTAGACGTGATTTTAGGTTTTTATCCAATCATATATAGGCTTTGTGTTTTATGACCCTGTTCCATTTTATCTATATGTTGGTGAAACTAAATTATATATTTTATTGTAGAATTCGGCAAAAGACGGTGTCTTCCCCATCATTGTCCCCGGCTAAGTTATATTCTGTTGTCCACGACACACAGAAAGAGCTGCTGACAAAGTTGGAAAAAGCTGGGGACAACATGATAGAGGAGCCGAATACCCATTCGCTTTGTGAGGGATTCAGGGAGCATCTTCCAATACTTATTTGCATTCGCTTTGTGAGGGATTCAGGGAGCATCTTCCAATACTTATTTGATGTTCGGGGATATATACTATTTTTTCAACTTCAACCAGGCTGCCATACTTTCCCTCCTCCTACTCCTACTAGATTCAATTTTGATAATTGATTAGTATTCCGTAAGTTCGTGCTAGACTACTAGGTAAATATGTAGCCTTTAATGTGATATTCCTTGGAACATCAAAAAGAAATTATTCTCTCTACGTAATGTTCTTCTCTTTTAGCCATAAAAGTAGACCAGCACAAAGAATGATTCTACATACCCAATACAGTGGAACGAAGAGATACAGAGAGAGTGTCAAGCATGGATCATTTCATTGGTCTCCATGAAATTCACCTAAAAAATCCCGAAATGTCTTTATATGATTTTGAAATATTTAAAAAAAAAAAAAAAAAAAAAAGGACTTTGTCTCCCTAACCAATTTCTCATTTTCGTTTCTGAAATATCACACAGCTAAATTCAAAAGGATACAAAAACCTCAACAAGTATCATCTACCATGTTACTTGGAGTAGAAATAAACCAAGTATTCTTCCAACCAATACAATCCCTTGCCTAATGGTTAATAACGTTAGCATCAGCATTCCTTTTTGGTCCAATATTGTTGGCAATGGGCAGAAGCAAGTTTTACAGTGAGTAGCGAACAGATAGGACCAGTCACGCTTCAATTAAACAAGAGCAACAGAAAGAAGGTAATGCAGGACAACATATGGACTTATTTAACATGACCTATTACTTGACAGGTTCAGTTGAAAGGTAGCCTGAGAGTATGAATCTCCACAGGTAACGGCGTTATGCATGCAGTTACATGTACGAAAGCCAAAAGAGGGTGTACAAGGAGATAGGTTCTATTAAGTAACAAATTCAGCTCAATTTCTACAGCTGCATGGAGGTGCACTAACTTCATGACTCATCCAAAATTCAAAAACCACAAGTATTAATGGATCAGGAAAGTAGGCAATTGGTTTAATTTAAAGACCATAAAACTCTTAAACTCAGGTAGACCTAAAATTCATAGTTTCTCTACACAATGGCCAATTGATACAGCCTCAAACAATTAATTTGACCAAAACAACAAAGAAAAGCTTGTCTAATATTCTTGATACGTTCCAACATGGCTAAATGCATAGAGGATTGCCACACAGTCTTCCAGAATATAGCACTGACCTTCATAAATAGGTTGTTCCTGGAAAACCAAGAGGTCCTGGAAAGACATTATGTGTCGTGTTTATCTCCGGATGGACGATAAAAGTAAACCCTGCAGTGATCTGGATGATGGAGGAGTTAGACTGTTGTTCGAGTCCAATGCTCGAACTAATTCCACTATTTGAGATGAGAACATGTAAACTTCATCAGCTTCATTCTGTCTCACCTTGTCAGCTATAGACCTGTGTATGTACAGTTCACAAATCAGTCGAAAGAATTCCTCAAAATCCAATAGTTGATCCTCTTAAGTAGGTTGTCAAAGAGAATAACTGTAATAGGAAATAGCTTACTTGTCGACTTCCATGTCACGACCACAGACGGAATACAGAACTTTGACTGTGGGACACATGACCAACTTGGCAGCTGGTTCTGGAGAATATCCGGAACAGCACCATGAATTTGGATTAAGGAGAACAATTTGCAGTACTGGAGATTTAGTTCTCATGTCCCTCACTATAGTCCTGAATGACAATTCATCTTCTGCGCTTTCCAGCAACTGGTTAGTGAAGACCCTTTCCAGTGTGTATTTCCTGTTTGGAGGTGGAACAAGGTGTTATTAGAACTGATATGAGGCCAAAATTTCAGCAAGACAGGAAACATACAGAAGAACAATACTTTACAACACATACTATGTTTCAGTTCCTCTTCATCAAAGGAATGAAAAATACCAGACTTTCGATTACATTTCATGCAAAAAACTTTCATGGTTATTTGATTTCACTTATAACTTTCATGAATACCAAAAATACACCCCCAAATCTCAATACAAAAATAAATCAGTTCATAAATTAATATGCTGGTCTATGTAATAGGTTATTTGCTCAAAACTTAACCCGACAAAGAAGTCTTGAAGGAAAGTAATATGCACAATGGAATAAGTCAGCCAGTCTACTTACTATCCAAGGGAAAGGGCATAGGACAGCATGGAAGCAAAATGATAACAAGAATGAACAATCAGTATCAACAAATGAACAAACCTAACCATGGCAAAACCTGGGTCGTACACGGTGGCGAAAAAAAAATCCATACAGATCCTATAGAGTATAGAGTCTATAGACCATTGGTGATCTAGTTCTCTGTAACATGATCCCCAGTGCTGTTAATTTTACCTCAGTGAGAGGAAATTTCAGCAAATTATATAAACTACCAAAAAAAATGTTTCACCTATCAAAAGAAATTTCTAATGTGCCATGAAAGAAACAGAAAACGACCATAACAGAATCACAATTAAGAGAGTATAACTGCTGGTCATTATTCAATATCCAAAATATTTCATTATTAACTTGTATCAAAAGATTACTACTAATATTTATGATAAAAGTTTCACCCACACCATATTTTATGTAAGTAGCTCACCTGAATGCATCTTTTGATGGAGTAGAAAGTAAAGAAGTTGAAATATGGCACTTGAATAGTCGAACGCCACCATCTAATGGTACATCATCTTCAACACAAGGATATGCCCCAATAAGACATGAGCATTGTCGGCATAAAAGTTCGTTCCACCGAATATCTTTTGAAAGCCCTGAAGATCTAACCATGAAACCACTCCCGAGAAAACCATCCTGAAATACTTTCTGATTTTCAACAAGTTGAGCAGTTGCGTCGGTTGAAGAGCTGTCCAGTGCATTTGGAGCACAACATCCGTTATCACATTTTCTTAAATAGCTTACTCCATCCAATGATTCCTTGTTTTCATCAATATGCAACGGCAGGCTTGATAAATTATGATTGCTAGCTGCATGTTTGGAAGGTTCACATTCCATGTTGCCCTCCACGTCGTGTTCATCATTATAAGATATCGTCGTTTTGTCTGATATCACATCCTCCCGCTCATCTGGGGAAGGTGTAGTCAAACAGCTATCACTTTGTGAAATATGATTAGTCTCTAACTTTTGCTTGACCTTGGCATCAGCGAATTCAAATCCCAGAAGGTGGTTCTTGCATATAAGAACAGATGTCATACTCAAGAGACACACACCTGGTTCACAAGCATAAGATTTCACGTACGCTGCAACCAACTGTTCACTTATGCCTCCAAATGAGCAACAACAATTCCCAAACCAATTGTCAGCAACATCTCGCCAATTAACTGAGGGCATTTCCCGGAAACATCTGTAAACACAACTTAAAACTCAGGATTTCTGTTCTCACTGATATAGTTTTACCACAAAGCTACAGATACGCCAGATGATGACTGAAACACAGCTTTATGAATCAAAATTTTACAGCAAACATATAATCACAAGGATAGAAACAAAAAAGGAAATTCAAACAAACAACAAAAAGGGAGAAATAAGAATTTTCACACCTGAGACCAGTCGTCAACTTAGCTGAGCAACTCCGGCAGTAGAAATGCACCTCTTCCATGCCGGATAACTTATTTACATCTAAAACAAAACACACATAAACAAATACATGAGACCAACAAACACTAGTGTAAAGCCACAACTAACAAACCAATAGGAAGATTATTTAGTTACCGGAATCCAACGAAATCGGACAAAACTCATCCTCATTTCCTTCAGAATTAATAATCGTATCGAACCCCGAAACAAGTGGATGGTCCACTGGCAACAGCAAAACGAGCTTAACCTCAATGTGGTCATCGAATGCCCTAGAATGGATTGAAGAATCAGAATCAATCAGAACTCGAGGAACTGGGACCAGAACCGAGGACTCTGAAAGACTTTCTCTGCTTTCAATAAACGAAACCGAGAGCACAGATTGTTCGGGAAATAGCTTGAGCTTGATATCTCTGCAATGGAGAGAAGGCCTCGTTTTGGGGTTGAATAAGAGTAGGCGGAGGGTTGGTGCATGAGATTGAGCTTCCCATGTGTACCGCCACCGATTAGGGTTTGGGGCGGCGGTGGACGGAGGTTTATCGGCTGATTGCGGTGGCGACATATTTACTACTACTCATTCTGTTGTGCTGGCTGGAATTTTGGGATTTTTTTGTATTTGGCGGGTATTGATTTGGGCCTTGGTTAGAAGGAGGTTTAAAGTTTGGGCCGTTGACAGATCCAGTAGAGTTTTCTGGCCCAATTAAGGGCACCAAATTGACCTCTTTAGTGAGAGTAGTAAAATTCTCAAATTGGGAACAGAAAATTGCACACTTGTGACCTAATTGTTTGCAGGGATATAGGGATCGAGATTGAGGAGGAAGATGAAGATGAACGACTGACAATTGAAGTTTGGTTGCCCAGAGGAGAATAGAAGACTATAAACAATATGTTAAGTTTCTATATATATAGGTGAAGAAGCTAATTTATAAATAATACGTTAAGTTTCTATATAGGTGAAGAAGCTAATTTTTAAAGACATCAAGAACGTTAGATCATCATCAACCCAAATTTGCAAACTCTTTCAAACTACTAATGAGAGTTATAAATATAGGCAATTGTCTTCCTCTTTTGGTGGCTACTATAAAATTGATCTTCAGGTATATATCGAAATCCTTCACTAAACTACATGGCAACAAACATAAAAATATAGGCTTTTCCCTAAAACTATTTATTTCAGCATATTTTTTTTAAAAACGTTGGCTAAAAAGGAAATTATTTAGAAGAAGAGCATAAACTATGCCCCAAGCTCAGTGAGTTTACAATACAATGTACCAAGACCAATACACGGCTAAACTCCAGAAACTTTGGAAGCATGCACTACTGTCCCAAGGCCAAAAACACACCAGGCCCCAAAAATGAAGAGAGTACACTACAACAAAAAACAAGATTCAATGACTATCATTAGCACATATAGTGACAATTTTAGCATCAATGACATTTAGCAGGAAGTGTCAGCCGTTTGGCTAATTTTATGATTTCACTAAAATATCATAGTGTGGGCATTTTCTTCAGTGTCAAACTAATTAGGAAAAACAACAATTATAATTGGCACTAAAGAGAACATGGATGAGAGTCTCAAGTCACATAATAAATAAATGTATTTTTACCACATTTTGAAGTTGTCTGAGTAACATATCTACTCTGACACTTCCAAACGACACACTAAACATATTATACCATATTTTAGTGTCACGTGAACATTACTAACATGACCCCCAAGAAAGGAGGACAAAAAGATATACATTCAATCTAATTATTATTTTACATCAATTTTATACCTCTAAATGTTTTATTCAAAAATAAATAATGATTTATATAGAAATGAAAATAAAAACATAAATAGGAAAAGCTAAAAAAAATTATTATCACATCAACTAGAAATATTTCAATACATGGAAAACAAATTCACACTATACAACAACCAAACAACTAGAATGCAGAGATCAAGGAACTGATTGATCCAAAACCAAAAATACATTTAATAACAACTCAGATTACTTCTGGTGTTTAAGATTTGTCATGTAACCAATAAAGTATGATGTGAGTCCCCCAATTTACAACGCGAACATATCAAATTTCACCCCTCTCAAGTTTTTCAGCATGCAAATCTACATAACAGATTGTTGTTAGAGTAGTAATGGGCCAGTAAATTGCAGTAACATAACGACTCCAAAGGCTTAGCTCAGTAAGGAAATCAGGCATAGGTGCTCCAGTCCATGTCTTTGTTGGATTATGATAATAAGTAGCAAGTAGATAATAGAAACTAATTAACAAGCACAATAAACGGCAAAAAGGGTGACATCTATGTCAAAAAAAAAAAAAAAACAAAACAAAACAAAAAAACTTCAGTTATGTTATGTGTGTGTGAATTTCATCGAAAAAAATTCTAAAGAAATCAGTAGTGTGTTTAATGAAGCTGTTATAACTCCTGAGCAGGTCTATATACCATATCATACTATCATACTGTTTGCAGTGAGATTTGAAGTGATAAGAGATGGTGATCATTTGGTTTTTGTGAGCGAAAGATATTCCTGAAGAAATTGGCGTATGACCTCAATATAATGGCATGCTCTTCTGATTTTCTAAGTTTATAGGTTCTCAAAATTCATTCCTAGTTTCTGGTACATTGAGTCTAACCGTATCCTGATGATGATACTTCTCCTGGAAAGATTGGCAAAACAAATTACAATACACATGGTTCCGCAAGAAAAAGTTGACATAGAAGTTCGAATCGGTGAAACAACTAGATTAGTGAAATCAATTTTAAACACATTTATTTCACCTGTATGGTACTGTAACCTGTAATAATTTGTATCACAGATCCTGTAGCTGCTAAGCAAGCAATGAAAATTGTAAAAAATAAGTATGAGATCATAGCACACATGAATCCAACAACTACTCTCTCAAAAATAAATATATACATGCATAAATTTAGAAATTCTATATAAAAAAAAATATATATAAATTTAGAAATTAATTTACAAGCTTCCTAAGGAAATTAAGGAATTGTATCGTTAGAAACTGTATAATTTCACAATTCGAAACTAGTAAACAAAATTGAATATTATTCAATCGGAAAGATTCAAATACACTATACATTGGACTATTGTTCTTGAGAGAGAAAGCACATAACATCTTCTATTCTATATTATATTATTATATATGAAAGTAGAGTCCTCCATGCCTAGCTTATCATTCAATGGCCAATCAAATTTATTTATTCTATCCAAACCTAATTCAAGCCTACATTCATTTTAATAGATTTTTGAATTTCTCATAATTACTCCAAGCCTGATTTATTCTAATCCATAGATTCCACATGCTAACATAAAAGTCAAATTTCTCTCTCTTAATTAATGAAAGAAATAAAGAGAAAATTAATTTTTATAATATTAATTATTAGATTAGTTGCTAAAATCTAATAAGGTTAATATAGGCAATCACTATTTTGACACTATTTTATAATAAAGTTACCATGTATCACTAATCTATAAGAAACTATTAGGAACATAACTAATTTGTAATTTACCCAATAAAATAAAAATTCTCCCCTACGTATACTTCTATTTTCTTGCTGCCCATGTATCAAGTAAGTTTTTCTTTTCTCCTATCCATCAGCAATCGACGTTTATAATCTAAGAGATTGATCATATCGATTTATCCCATACAATTCGTCGAGCTTCAAATGGATGATGATGATAGGTTCTTTAGTTTTTACATATTTAATTGTCAGTTTTTTTTTAAATTAAATTTTAATTTTCTATTTTCTTTGTTAAAATCTTAATTTAAGACTTCCTTTTTTATTCATGAATTTTTCCATGGTGGCATGACATCTCATCTGAAAAAAGTACACATAGGCAAAGTCAACGTAAAAGTACCAAATTTGCCAACTTTAACAAACTTATGGACCATATTTGCCATGACCACCAAACTATGTACTGCATATGCCAAACTAGGTAAACTTTTGGACCATTTTTGCCATTTGCTCATAACATTACATTAAAATTATAAGGAAAAAATGGATCAAACCACCACTGTTTTGAGATTATGCCCCCCAAACTAATAAATTTGGTGATTAACCTCCTCAACTATCATGTTTTTGAGACAATGCCCCTAAGTTAATAATTTAATAATAAACTCTAGGCGGTGCTCAGGTTTAGTTTGATTAGGCCTTGCGTACTTCCTTGGAGTTGATTGTTACAGGCTTAGGGCCCGGTTTTGGAGATTGGTAGTGTCGGCTTGCCACATGCACTACCCATCAGACTTTGACTAATAAGGGTATAATGGAGAGTTTATGTAAGTTGCTCTGGATGCATCAATAACTAATGGAGATATCGATAGCCATGAGACAAAGGTTCCTAAAATGAATTTGTTTCCTTATACTTATATATTGGCAAGAATATCAAAATTTGTGTAAAAGTCTAACAAATCAACATATCAGATTCCCCAAAATTTGTATGGACCACCAAAATAAATGGAGAAGACTATTCACATGTCTAAAATTGTGCATGCCTAAAACATTTTTAGTGTATTAATTATTAATTTATATACTATATTTAAAATATGTAATTATTAAAATTATTTTTTTATATATACATTATATCACTAAAAGGGAGTCTAATTTTAGTGAATTGTTTAAATACTTAAAATATTATAGGAAACGAGTTTAAAACGATTTTAGAGAAATTTTTATAGGGAAACTGATGCGAATGCTCGTGGGGATCTCTATAATATTAATTCTCATAAATGTGGGGGGTTTTCCTGCTATTTATAATAACTCAGTACCCTATACACATAATACTACGACACTGTATCTTTGTCGGCTAAAAGACACGTACCCAGAAGGCCAGAAGTAGTCCAGAATGTTGAGGATAGTAAGCAGGCATATTTAGGTTCGAAATCAAAATTCAAAACCTCGTAGGACTCGGAGATTTCAAATCTCTTCTTCTCAAGAGTAACTAAACATATAAATATACACACACTAAGGTAAGTTCCCTAATTTCTAAAAAGATTCATACAAAATTTTCAAGAATAATAAGATGAAGGCGGCGGAGATTAACGAACTGGAGTTCTCAAGAGAAGGGAGCCATTACAGTCTATCGACAGGGATTCTGCCGTCTCTTGGTTCAACCAGCAACCGCAGAATCAAGGTCCGTTCTTTCATTATATCGCCCTATGATCGTCTTTACAGAATTTGGCAAGGTTTTCTGGTTATCTTGGTTCTCTACACTGCATGGGTCTCTCCTTTTGAACTTGGATTTCTTGATCAGCCACAAGGACCTCTCTCTGTCATCGACAATGTCGTAAACGCCTTTTTCGCAATTGATATTTTCCTCACATTCTTTGTAGCCTTCTTGGATAAAAAAACGTATCTTCTTGTAGACGACCATAGGCAGATTGCTTTCAAATACGCGACTTCTTGGTTAGCGTTTGATGTCATATCTACAATTCCTTCTGAACTCGCTCCTCTCCGGTATTATGGCTTACTCAACATGCTTCGTCTCTGGCGTCTCAGAAGAGTTGAAGCCTTATTTTCCAGGTTGGAGAAAGATCGAAAATTCAACTACTTTTGGGTTAGGTGTGCAAGGCTGATATCTGTTACAATATTCTCGGTTCACTGCGCTGGTTGCTTCTTTTATCTAATTGCTGTTCTTCATGATAATAGAGATGCCACATGGCTTGGTAGAATTATGCCTAATTTTCATGAACGAAGTCTGTGGATACGTTATGTTACATCCATGTATTGGTCAATCACGACTCTTACCACGGTTGGCTATGGAGATTTGCACGCTATAACTACCTGGGAGATGGCATTTAGCACTGCCTATATGCTTTTTAACCTGGGACTTATATCTTATTTGATTGGTAACATGACCAATTTGGTGGTCCATGGTACCAGCAAGACTCGCGCATTTAGAGATACAATTCAAGCTGCTTCAAGTTTTGCTCAACGGAATCATTTGCCTGCACGCCTTGAAGACCAAATGCTTTCACATTTGTGCTTAAAGTACCGAACAGACTCAGAGGGGTTGCAGCAGCAGGAGACTCTTGATTCTCTTCCAAAGCCCATACGTTCTAGCATTTCAAACTTCCTGTTCTACTCTCTGTTAGACAAAGTTTACTTGTTCCGCGGAGTATCTAATGATCTACTCTTCCAGCTGGTCTCTGAGATGAAACCCGAGTATTTCCCTCCTAGAGAAGATGTAATCTTGAGAAACGAAGCACCAACGGATTTCTACATTCTTGTTAGTGGAGCAGTGGATCTACTAGCTATGAGAAATGGAGTTGAACAGGTTATTGGCGAGGCCAAGACCGGTGAGCTTTGTGGTGAAATTGGTGTACTTTGTTACAGGCCTCAACTTTTCACAGTGCGAACGAAAAGATTGAGCCAGCTACTACGCCTGAACCGCACCACATTTTTGAATATCATACAAGCCAATGTTGGAGATGGGAATATTATCATGAATAATCTTCTCCAGCATTTAAAGGGCTTCAAGGACCCTGTAATGGAGGGTGTTCTACGAGAGACTGAAAGAATGCTGGCTCGGGGAAGAATGGAACTTCCTCTCACTCTAGGCTTTGCAGCGCAAAGAGGAGATGATTTGCTACTGCAGAATTTGTTGAAGAGGGGTTTAGACGCTAATGAATCAGACAATAATGGGAGGACGCCGCTGCATTTGGCAGCAGCGAACGGAAGTGAAAACTGTGCTCTTCTGCTGTTGGACTATGGAGCAGATCCTAACAGCAGAGATAACCAAGGAAGTGTACCACTGTGGGAAGCAATGCTCAATCTTGGCGTGCACAAACCTAGTATAATCAAGCTATTATCCGAGAACGGTGCTCAAATAACAACTGGAGACGTTGGTTCATTTTCTTGTATGGCTGCTGAACAGAACAACTTGGCATTGCTTAAGGAGATCGTTCGCCACGGTGGAGATGTCACTCAGCCGAAGGAGAACGACGGTAGCTGCACGGCCCTCCATATCGCAGTTTGTGAAGGAAATGCGGAAATTGTAAAGTTTCTTCTAACGCAAGGTGCTAATATGGAAAAGGTGGACGGAAACGGTTGGACTGCAAGAGAGCTAGCAGAACAGCAAGGACATGAGGATATCATTGAACTCTTCGAATCTCAGGATGCACTTAAGATTGATTCATCAACCGCCCCAATTCCTGATGAAGTTCGCTTCCTGCAGGGGAGGTATCAAAGTGAGCCGACCATGTTACGCTTTCCAGATGGATCTAATTGGGGGAAAACATCCCGTCCTCCTAAACGTAGGACAAAAAGTAACTTTTCGAATTCCTTATTCGGGATTATGTCAGCAGAAGCAGCACAAAGTACATTGCTTTCCTCAGTCGATAAGGTGACAAGCAGTTGTGTTGCTGGCTTTGCTGCTCGAGTGAAGGTGAGTTGTCCAGAAAAAGGAGATCTCGGAGGAAAGCTGATCTTGCTTCCACGTAGCTTTGAGGAATTGTTAGAAATTGGGGCAAAGCGATATGGAATTTCTGGTGCGAAGATTGTGAGTAACGATGGGGCAGCGATAGAGGATATTGAAGTGATAAGAGATGGGGATCATTTGGTCTTCGTGAGCTAGCGGAAAATCGCCCTGAAGAAAATGGCAGCTGGCTCTTCTGATACTCTCAGAATTGCAGCAGAAAGAAGAGATGGAGCTGGAGATCGATCATTGAATTGAAAGAAGCTATGTAAATTAACTGTATGTTTATTGAATGAATGAATAATCAGTCTGTGTAGTTTAGTTTACAGTGACTAGCCTGTAGCATTAATACATGACGGAAAAAATATCTAACACATGCTACTAATCATTCTAGCTAGCCTAATTTAAATCTAACATATATAAACTGATGCATACTCTTGCTTTCTTTCACTGATTGAAGGATAAAATGTTGTTGCTATTTCTTTGATGTAAAGTATGAGCAGCTAGATCAGTTATGAAGAAGTTACACATGATGATGACAAAAAAATTCAAATGATTTTGCTTCAACTGGATAGGAAAACACAATTCGATGTATGAATTAAGATGGCAATATAAACCATATCAATAATAATGCAACTAATTATATGCATGCACATGACACATGATGCCAACATATAATATCAAATGTGATACATAAAACCAGAGAAGGTAATAATCATACCAGAAGAATAATTGAGGGAAATCATCACTCTGTTATGGGTCTGCGGCTAATATAAGAAGTCATATCCAGCAGTCTGCTATCTCAGAGTTATTGATTCTCCTCTCTTATCCAACGCAATTGAGATGACTGAAAATTGAAATCATGATGAACTAACTAAGAGCAACTGATACAAATGAGTATGAACTGTTTTCAACAGATTGATAGGAAAACAACTTGATAGGAGTGACGTGAAGCGGAGCATTAACAAGCACAAGTGCTGCTGGTGCTTGAGAGAAAGAAATGCGTTGAGTTGGGTGAAGGTGCGCATTAGATCCACACATAAACACCGTGAAACTGAAGTAATACCGACCAACGCTCCAAAGAGGTGTAGCAGATTGAATCACACTAGTTTGCTCTCCATCAATTCTCGATCGATCATTTTCAGTAAGACAAATCTCGCCCAATTCATTCATTTGAATCCATGATGAGAACTTGACACAACAATATCACGCTATGTGATGTGAGATAGTGAAACTGATAAATCAACTGAGACGGTGATTTTAGTGAATGATGATGATGCCAGTGAATGAAATTAGGCTAAGCGAATCAGAAAGATATTTCTGTCATGTCCTCGCCTTGAATGAGCTTTGTATTATAGCGATCTGGTGATGAATGAAACGGCATAACCAGGACTAACATCAACAAAGATGATAGATCTACGTGTGTGAAATCTCACCGGATTCATTCGAATCTGGAGAGTGAAGATGATGAGATCTGGTGAGTAAACTAACAAGTGAAGTGACAGCCCATGAATTGTTGAATCTGATAAACCGAAGGCATGCCTAAACTGAAATACCATTGCCGATGGATAACAGCAATTTACCAATTGTGAATCAGATTTGGTGATCCGAGATCTGACCCTGCAAATATGAAATCGATAGATCAGAGTTTCTCTTATTCGGATTATCAGCTACTCTAAAAGGAATGTTTCTATGCGGTGATAATGATTTAATAACTACTATTCCCTCCGTTCCAAACCAATATTCCTAAAATTATTTTTTTTCGAATTTTGAACGTAAATTACTACTATATTACACATAATTCGTATATAATAGAGTTACATTAGAAAATATAGCTGATTTTCTTTCATAATATAATTTTATTCTATTTTTTTATTGTGTAAGCTTTGAAGTGAGTTTCATTGCCTTTGTTTTTTTCTAGAGGTAGTTGAATTGTTGAGAGTAGTAGTGTATTAGTCCACTATTAGTGTTAGCAAGTAGGTCTGATTTCTGAAGCTATTTATAGAATACATGTAGTCTCACTCTTCTTGAACAGAGCCTTAAAACCATGAAAATCCCGAATCTAAGATTGCAAAGATCCTAACTTGATGGTGAAAACCCGGCAAGTTTGAATCCGTCCACTTACTCTAAATAAGAGTGTTCTTTTGACTGTTCTCAGGGATTTTCAGAAGAATCATACTGCTATATTTTTGGGTTATATTTAGCATAGTTTTAAATGACCAAGTTAGATTTTGTTCTGATAGACTCTTCTTTACTTGCAGCCACACCTTTGGTTTTGAACACTAACAAGAATAGAGAATTTATAGCTAAGTCAGAATGTGGAAAGAAAGCAGTATTATACCGAGTTTCTTGGAAGAACTTGATTGATCACTGATCAGGACACATTATCAACCACAAGAAGTCCAGAACGTTGAGGAAAATAATCAATTGTATATTTAGGTTCGGATTCAGAATTCAGAACCTCGTAGGACTGTATATCCATTACAAGTCAGAGATTTCAAAATCTCTTCTTCCCATCCCTCCTTATAAATAGATAGGGCAGCAGCAGCATTCTTGTATTGCATTCACTCTCTTCAATTCGATTATCCAAACCAGAAGAAGTAAAAGTTCCTATCAGATTCTCTCGCTCTGTCCATCCTCTGTTAGTTACCAATTTAATTCAATGGATCCAAATTACCCTTACCCTGGATATGGCCGCACCTCTGCCGAATTCCCAACTTATTACTCAGAAGATTACTCATCTCACCCTTATAATTCCGACCCCACAGCCCGTCCATTGCCTTTAGCAACCGGGTCCAATCAGTACCACCCGTATCCGTATGGCAGCCGTAAGTACAACTATGGCGCCCCTGCATCATCATCATCATCATCTTCCGATAACTTGCATGGCTCTTTGGGAAACAAACTACATCAAGAAGAACAACTACTCA
This sequence comes from Plantago ovata, assembly GCA_028274465.1. NCBI lineage: Eukaryota > Viridiplantae > Streptophyta > Magnoliopsida > Lamiales > Plantaginaceae > Plantago > Plantago ovata. The sequence continues at coordinate 7,635,529 of CM051456.1, read as the reverse complement.
TGTGTGCACAACTGTTTAAGCAGCAACAACCATTCAAACCGACTAAACTCATGTGTGCACAACTGTTTTTGCAGCAACAACTGCAGCAACAACCATTGAAACCGACTAACTACAACTATGGCGCCCCTGCATCATCATCATCATCATCTTCCGATAACTTGCATGGCTCTTTGGGAAACAAACTACATCAAGAAGAACAACTACTCATGTGTGCACAACTGTTTAAGCAGCAACAACCATTCAAACCGACTAAACTCATGTGTGCACAACTGTTTTTGCAGCAACAACTGCAGCAACAACCATTGAAACCGACTAACTACAACTATGGCGCCCCTGCATCATCATCATCATCATCTTCCGATAACTTGCATGGCTCTTTGGGAAACAAGCTACATCAAGAAAAACAACTCATGTGTGCACAACAGTTTAAGCTGCAACAACAATTCACACTGACTAACTACAACTATGGCGCCCCTGCATCATCATCATCTTCCGACAACTTGCATGGCTCTTTGGGAAACAAGCGATGTCAGTGTCAGAAACTCAAACTGTTTACACGTATCGATCGCGATTTAGTACCACTTTGCACTTCTTGTCCTGTACATCCGTGGAAGAAGGCTGTCCAGATTCCGGTCACAGACGGTTCAGAGCCTGTTGTTGTTGATCAACCTGGCTCTGCTTTGAAGATACAGAAGGTTTTCAGGGGTTTTATGGTTCGGAAGAGCTTGAAGATGATTATGGATGTGAAGAAGCAAGTGGATGAGATCGAGGCGAGGCTTTCCGAGCGTAGGGTGGGAGCAGCAGAGGATGGCTCAGACTCTGATGTTGTTGCAGATTAGTCTGGATTCGGTTCGAGGTTTCGATTCAGGGGTTAGGGAGTGTAGAAAGGCAGTGATTAGGGAGACGGCTGCGTTGCTCATGAAGATTGATTCTGTTCTAGATGCTACTGACGATTTGGAGGTGCCTAATCGCGAAGACTACATAGTTGAAGAAGAAGAAGAAGAAGAAGTGGCAGATCATGAGAATGTGGAGGTTTTCGCTGATGCTGAGATTAATAACGCCTCGATTCAACTGAGTGATAATGAGAATATGGAGGACTATGAAGATTTGGATAGCTGGATTCAACTGAGTGATAATGAGAATATGGAGGACTATGAAGATTTGGATAGCTGGATTGAGGTTGAAGGTGTGGAGAACGAAGGAAAGGACGAAGATGATGATCATAATGAGTTGGTGATGGATGATAAGAAGATGATGAGCCTAATGAGGCAGCTGCTTGGTGTTACTGAAGAGCAGATGAAGAAGCTTTGCCTCAACTTGGATAAGGCGTTTACCTCCGATGAGAACGCCGAGAAGATCAAACAGATGAAGAAGCTTTGCCTTAACTTGGAATGAACGATGGACATTTGATCTTGATTTTCTTCCAGGACTTTTACTGTTTTTTTTTTTTCTTTTTCTTAAGCTTTTATTTAATGTTTTTACTTTCTGATTTTGTTCACAATAACTTATTTAGTTGGGTTTTTTTTTTTTTTTTTAAATTTAAATTGAGCTTCTCATCTTTTGTTTCATTCATCAAGATTTGCTGATAATTGAACTAATTTTATTACCTGGTTTATATATCAGAATCATGACCACATAAATGCATCAAGATATAGAGAGCTAAAGGCCTATTATATTACTTGGTACAACTAGTAGATTATTACATCCACTTGTTAGTAACCTTTGCTTTCAAACCATGCTTCATGGTGAGCAATGCAGAAAGACTAGGGCTAACACTCTGCCCTTCCACAACATCAACATTATAATTATGCAACATTGTAGCTACAACACCTTTCATCCTGGCAAAGGCTAGTTCTTTGCCAGGACAAGCCCAAGGACCCGATCCAAACGAGAGAAAACAGTTTGACGCTACGTGTTTGATACCTCCTTTATCAGTTATCCATCTCTCTGGCTTGAATTCGTTGCAATCTTCTCCCCATATCTTTGAATTTCGCCCCATGCCGTACGAACAGAGGATCACCTTTGTTGTTTTATCCACCTTGTGGCCACTTGGGAGGACATCTGCTTGCACCGTATCTCGAATGATAATCGGGACTGGTGGGAAAAGCCTTAAGCTTTCATATAAAGCACTGTGGAGATAAACTAGTTTGCTAAGCTCTTCTACATTTGAAAATGTATGTTTTCCGGTTGGCGAGTTTTTGTCAATCTCTTCTAGAATAATCTCTTTTGCTACAGGATTTGTGGAAATGAGGTAGAAAAACCAGGTTAAAACTGCACCAGATGTGTCTCTTCCGGCAAACAGAAGTGTCATTATATTGGCAGCCAAGAAGGCCTTTTCACCATGTTTGGTTGATCCTCTAGACATATCATTACCAATCTCTTTCAAATAAAACTTCAAAACATTGAAATCATCGCCATTTTCGCCTGCCATTTCGCGCTTTCTTGCCACAAAATCTTCCAGCATTTGATTAAAAACTTCACTAGCCTTAGCCAAGTTCTTCTCATTACCAACTTTCAACAATCTTTGTAACTTCCATACTCTTTCTGGTAGAATTTGGCGGTAAAACACGGCCACCGCAATATCATCCATGGCATTCAACAGCGGGCTAAATGGAAATCCAACACGTAACGAAGCCAGATCAAACCCCGTTGCCAGGATACAAGTGGAATCAAGCATGTACCTATTAAACACATCCTGCAAATCAATCACTTGATTATTACTCGAAGCATGATCAAGAATCGGGATTAGGCCTTCTTTCAAACTATGACTAATGATCCTGGGAATTGACTTGTGGAACTGTGTTTCCTTGTAGAACGCATGAGTGAACTTCTTGTCCTCCTTCCACGCATTGAGATCTTTGATGAAAACCGCCTCGCCTAGAAAATCGAAGGCGTCCCTGAACGCGGAACCTCTGTGGTAGTTTGAGAAGTTGAAGTTCAAGACATGTTGCACATTGGCAGGGTCACTTGTGACCAAGATATCAAGATTTGAGAACCAGGATGTGTTGAAGAGAATTGTGCCTTTGTATTGGCCTAGGAGTTGTGTGGTTTTGTCGTACAATTGGTTGCTTTTGAGGTATATTGTTGGCATTAGCTTGATGAAAGGCCAGTTCCATGGAAAGAGGCTATTATGAGGAAGTATAATGGAAGCTAGCAAAACAAGTACAAAGATTATGATTGTTGCTAAAAGGATTTCGAGATAGGCCATTTTTGGAATTGGTTCTGTACTTGTTTTTACAATGTTATTATGAAATGATTAGGGCTTAAGTTGGATATTTATAGGCTTACATGTGGAGTTAATGAGCTGGGAGGATTTGGTTTACTTTGAATTCTGACTTTTTCTTTGAAATAACTTGTACGTATTCGTCTACGATAGTTGCTAGATGGCCTGGCGTTTACATGTATGATGAGTTATAGCATTTAATCTTTTCAGTTTTCAATTTGCTGAGAACAGGGAGCCTCACATGCGCGTTAAACAAATTGCACGTCATGTTAGTATTATATTGTGTCTATTAAATTTAAAATATAGTTATTAAAATGAAGTATTAAAATTGGATACACGTCCATTAGAGTATCTAAATTTAACATGACACACTGGAATCTACCAAACTCTCTAGAAAATAAATAAGAAGTCCAAATAAATATAGACAAGCACAAATTTAGAAATTCTACAAACAAAAAAAATTATAAATTTAGAAATTAATTTACAAGCTTCAATTCCTAAGAAAAGGAACTGTATTGTTATTTATTTGGGCCAAGAGTTATATGGGATACCGGAAGTTTTGGTTTTTTAAATAAATTTTTTAACTTTGAACTTGAATTTAGATTTGGTTGTGATTATACAATTTGATCGTTCATGTAACAGTGCTCCTTACTTTCTGAAAAGTTAATACTGATACAAGTCTCGAGTTCAGAGTTCTTAATGCAGATGAAATGTATCGTTTGAAAATCAAACTTTGTACACCCATTCTAACCGTCAAAATTTTATATAAACGACTAAATCACCATTGTAAAGAATGTTAGTAAATAATAAATTTTTAAATCCCGAGTGTTAAATTAACTTGTAAATCAATCAAGTACATGAAGCCAAAGCAAGCCGAACAAGACCGATGCCTTAAAAAAGGCCCCCTTGTTGTCTTGCTTTGGCGATCCTATCCATAGTTTGAAAGAATTGAGAATGTGATTCATTATTAATTTTGGGGTTAATATATTATTCGGAGAACCGTTCATGAGTATCGCACCAATCCGAAAGTCTGGTAGTCAAGAAGCTAGTTACATAACTTGTCAATTACGGAACGTTATGAATGGCAATTTTTCATATATTTGTTGAAATAATTTAACCTTTCGTGACATTCGGTCGGTCATCTCATTGCCATGCAATACCAGAAATTATCAACGCCGTGGCTCTGCCGGAATTATATACTATATGGACACGGATAGGTCCACCTGCAGGCACCAGGTATCTTTTAATTGATGCAGTTGCTTGAGTGGACAAGTAGCACTCACGGTTTTTTTATTGTAACCCGAGCATTTTTCTAATGTTACTTTTTCGTTAATAAATTTATAAGTGGTCAGGGGTTTGATCCCCGAAATGAGTGATTATTTGCTTTGTATAAAGACTTATTGAATTAAGGTTAATTAGAGATTTATTGATGCAAATTTGTAGGTAAAATATTGTAATTGTAATAGTATAGTATCTCAAAAAAAAAAAAAAGCACACACGTTCTTTATATTTATTTTTTGGTCTGCGTATCCTTTCAAATACAGTAAAATATCACAAAAATACGTATTATTTTTCTCAAATTCCCTAATAATGTTTCATGTTTGTCTATTTAATTGTATGTTAGGAGTATTTATTGGGCTTTATCATCATTTACTGGAATTTAATTTGTGTTATATTGATATTATTCGTGTATTTTGATATTTTAAATCTTTATATAGTTTTCGTAATTGTGTTCATATTATATTCATATGGTATAAGTTGAGTAGTAGTCCTAGTGGTCCTATTAATTATTTAAGAAACTGAAATCATAAAGTCGCAAGCTGTTCCAGGCTTCCAGAGCTGACTATTATATGTGAGATTGCGAGAAAGACCGGCGGTACTTGGATTGTCAAAGCAACACTTCTTCAATTCAATGCATGATAGACTTCAAATAATGCATGTTAGACTTCTAATGGATGGTTTAGTTATTAATTTATTTATTTATTGATATCTTCAGAGTAGAGTTCAGATATGTAACACGTTAACGCTGCAGCTTACCTAGATACTCATACAGTCATATACTCCCTATCTCCCAATACTATTTATCCATTTTAATTTTCCTTTCAACATGACTTTAACCACATACTCTTTGGCCTCGTTTGATAACTTGAGATCAGATTGACAAAAATTAAGACTCCAATCCACTCTAATCCTAAATTTACAATCTTGCCTAATCTAGTCTAGTAACTGGTTGTTTGAAAGGTAAAATTGATCTTAAGATTCAACATATTTTGTTATCTAATCTACCCATTCATGTCAAAGAAGATATGTAGACAAAAATGCAATAATTCTATACCTCAAAATGGAAGCTGAAATAGGCCTACCTTCGGCTAAATTTCAGGCAGCAGCTATTTTCTTCCAAAACATCGACAGTACAATGGAAACATCAAAGTAAAATATTTAAGGACAATAACAACAAACTTAGCTAGAGAAAATGAAAACGATATCATAAACGAAATCAAAGTTCATAAACATTAGTACTGCCAGTACATTCTTAACATAAACGAAATCAAATATCCTAATACTACTTAAGCAAAGAAAATGTGGCTATAGTCCACCACAAAAAGGCACCAACACATACAGTTTGTGCCCCAAACATGAGAATTCATAGAAGAAAAGTAACAAAGCAAAATCCTAATTGAACGATATATAATAAAATAGATAATGTTCACTGGCAGCAAGCATCATAACATCTTCCCAACTCACATCAGTCCGTTATGCATCATCTGCAAGAAAGTGGTCTGGTTCTCTGGTTTCATAGCTAGGAACAAGTCCATGTGGCTTGGATTGGCAATGATCTTACTTGCAATCTCAATTCCAGTGTGCTCAGCCATGCCGCTACGAAGTACCGCATCGAACACACGTCCAGCCTTATCAGTGCCACTTTCATTTCCAGACGCAAGCTTTGTAGTCAAATCCGAGGAAACTTGCTTGTAGACATCAAGAAACTTTGCCATCACATCAGAAAGTTGTGAATTAGTTCGAGATGATTCTCCTTTGAGCTTCTTGTTCACCTGTTTGCCTGGTTCTTGTGCAGAAACCCTCTTGGATCCAGATGATCCTTGCGGGAACACATATGGTATGTCATCATCACTACCGAGATTGGTAACAACAGGATTACCAGGCATTTGAGAAAATCCATCAGCAGGAGCCCCACCTATGTTTTCATCTTGGTTGTTCAAATTAACTTGATCAAATGCATCTTGAAAACCTTGTGCACCTTCCCCTGTTGCACGGTCTCGACCGAACACCTCACACCAATCTTCAAAGTACGGAAAACTCTTGAAGCGAAATGATGCAACATCGGGATTCACCTTCCAAATAATATCAAATAAATTAAAATCAGTAGTTGCTTGTTAATAAAGATACATAAATAATATATGCAGGGCATATTGACATATATAAATTTTTTTATAAGTATTCATTCATACCTTAGCGTACTTCTCCCAGACATCATCCTCAACCACAACCATATTGGCCTCGCTGTTCCAACCAAATCCAGATGTGCCCATCATAGTAAGGAGAGCAGCAAACTGTTTCTTCCAGACAGTGATTTTTGAGTTGATATGTTTGCTACCACTAATGCCAGCATGAGGAAAACGTTGAGCCATTTTCCTCTCAAGTTCATTCAGATAATTGTTTCTGAATGCATTGTCCTTCTTCCAACCAGCAGCAACCAACTCTTTTAGCTCCATCACAAGTGCCTCTTCCTCATTTCTTGTCCACGTACGGCGGGTTTGCCTCTTCCTTGCTTGAGCATCAGCATTTCCATTGTTAGCAGCATCCATTTCCTATTAAGAGAAAATGGTAAAAACCATATAATAAAATATAAATCCATCGTTAGGTACGAAAATAAACAAATAATTATAGAAAACAAAAGGAAACTAAAATGCAAGTAATCAACAAAAAATGCCACATATAATAACACAATCACAAAGGTCTTAGTACAAAGGAAACAAATATTAATAATCACAAAATATCCATAGCATAAAAGTAAACTAAACACAACATAGAAAAGCTAATCTAGAAAACTCTAAGAAAAGCTAGGAAAAGCTAATATGATCCAATCGACTAGTTAAGACCATTGCCAAGCCACTCATTAAACATTTGTTGTGCCATGTTATCACGGAAGTTTGTCCATGCTTGCGAAGGCTGAACCACTTCCACATATTGACCTTCATTCATTCCTAGAACCCCTGCATTTTGTCCATCACCAAACTGTTGTCCTTGATCTAGTGGATCACTTTCCATTTCAGTTCTTATAAAGTTGTCCAGCAAACAAGCCATAATAATATGATTTTGCGTTTCCAGGGGATAGAAAGTGTTACTACACAACACAGCCCATCGCATCTTTAGCAAACCAAATGCACGCTCTATAACATTCCTAGCTTTTGAATGCTTCATGTTGAAGTATTCACGATAGTTTTGAGGTGCTGCGCTACCAGCATCCCATTCCTTCAAGTGGTAGCGCACACCCCGATATGGTGCAAGAAATCCTGACCGATATGGTGCGACGTAATTCCACTAATTTGAGTGAGACCTGTGACTCCAAGTGACGGGCCATGAATTGTTGAATCTGATAAACTTAAATACCATTGCCGATGATAACAGCAATTTACCAATTGTGAATCAGATTTGGTGATACGAGATCTGACCGTGCAAATATGCAAATATGAAATCGATAGATCAGAGTTTCTCTTATTCGGATTATCAGCTACTCTATAAGGAATTTTTTTTTTCTTCTTTCTTTTTTTCCCTCCTTCTATCTTCTTCCTCCATATCTCGGAACCAGAATAATTCCGACACTGTAGCCGGATCTCCGGTAAGGTAATGCTCCGATTGGAACTCATCAATGAGCTCCATTGGAGAGCTTATCACACCTCTGATATGTGATGTTCCATATCGGAGCTCCAAATCGGAGTTGTGCTGGATTGGATCCAATTCCTTTTTCTTTTTCTGTTTTTTTAATTTTATTTTTATTTAATTTTTTAATAATTGAGTTTATTCTGGCTATAAAGTTTATGGGGGTTATTTTTGCAATAAATTTTTTATTTCGACAGTTAAAAAAGTTACGTGTGCTATGTTGATTTTTTGTGTGTCAATATTGTAAAATTGAAAACATTTGAGTCAAATGTGTAAATGTGTAATAAATTAAAGATAGAAGCTATTTGGACAATTACAAAATCCAATTTTTCAAGAGGGGCAAAAATGTACTTATAAGGTTTTAATTCGTCAAGAGTGAAAGTCGTGGGTCTGAATATAATTGAAACAATCTAACAAGTTGGGGTGTACATAAAAAAACCCGCCCGTTTTGCCCATCGTTCACCCGCCCACAACGGTTTAAAATTTTGTAACCCGCCTCTGAGTGGGTGGGTGGCCGTTTGGCAGGCTGCTGGCGGGTGGCAACCCGCCACCCTGGTGCCTAAGTATAATTTATATTTTTTTTTTAGATTTTTGTATATATATATTATACGAAATATATTCGTAAAATATATTACTACTAGTATATAATACTTATGTTAGAATTATTGTAGCCTAATCTTTCTTTCCATATGAGGCCACCCTCATGTTAAATTTATAATTTAATATTTTTTATTAAAATCAAATAGGTCTCATCCGATATATAAATTAATGGGTGTCCTACCATTTAGTCTCATTTGCTTCCATAGTTTACCGTTTGAATACTACCACAATTTTTTTTACAAATTAGTATCATTAGTTTTAGTACCCAGATACTTCAATTTTAGGTACTTCAATCTAAAAATGAGACAAAATGGTAATTAATGAGAGTAAATTGTAAAATATTTTGTGGTGTGATTCACTTGGTGAGTAGGTCCAATTTATTTGACCAGTTGGTGAAAATCCCATAAATTAATAATCCACTAATTTTATTAAGAAAAATATATATGTAATTTTATTACACAACTTTCTTGAGAAATGACTTGATAGTTGATTGTTTATTGTTGAAATTTATATCCCCTCGAACATCTTTAAGTTTTCTAAGTGCAATTAGAAGTTCTGGCATAGAATTCTCATAATATAGTAGAAAATTATTCAATACATGTATTGTTTCTTTTTACTAACATGCTCCTATGAAACACAATAATTGATCATTTTTGTCGTGTCCAATTATATCTTCAATGAGTTGCTCATCGGTGGATTACTTCATTTTCTCCAGGGTAATTTAAAAGGTCATAACATCCATTTTGTTACGATAATTCAAATCTTTAATTAAGACTTGGAGCTCCTGAGTGCCTTCATCGTTCAATAGATGAATTATATCACATAACATGACATCCATTTACAAAAAATCATTCCATATTTTTATTTTTACTTAATTTAAGATTCACTTATTTTTCAAATAATCGAAATGAAGTTTACACGTTTCATTAGTTATAATGTAAATTAATAAAATATTCATTTATACATAAATTAATATTTAGATAATTTATACATAAATTAATATTTGGATAAAATAATAAATTTTCAAGATTGGGTATTCCGATAATCTTAATATCAAGGTAACTAATTGGACTTTTCTACGGGCAGGCAGGCTTTCCGCCTTGCCTGACAACAGGCACCCAATCAAAAGTCGCCACGTCATTCGCCTTCGCCAACCCTTCGCCAAAAAGTGAAAAAAATTATTTTTATTTATTTTTCAATTAAATATAAATTTACTTAAATAACCTTGAATTAGAATAATAAATACAGTTATTAAAAAATATAGTAAAATAAAAATATTTACATTTATTATTATTATTATTATTATCATCTTTTATTATTCGGGCCAGGTGGGCTGATGACGGTTCGGCCCGGGCCCGAGAACCGGGAAGGTCCGGCCCGGGCCCGAGAACATGCCGCCGGTCCGAAACGGTCCGGGAAGGTCCGGCCCGGATTCATATCCCATCTTTGCATCTAATTAAAAAATAGTAATTTTAATGTTGGATGTGGGATTTGAACCCAAGCCACCACAGTGGAAGTTAGCTTACTTAACCAATAGGAGAATGTTCCAATTTGGTTGAATTGATGATGTTATAAATTTAAGTAATGTATTTTGTATAATGTAAACATTTAACATTTTAATTGTGAATTTGCATTTCATTTTATATTCTTAATCTTAAACTATAATAAATTATTTCTCATTGTTTTTTTACTCTAGTTGATTGACCAACGGAATTACTCATTATTCTAACATCAACCATCCTTACCATATGACTCACATGATGACTAGTTTGTAACGTGTTGTCTAGTTGATTTATTATTTATGAATTTTTCTACATTTATATTAAATAATAAACTAATTGACACTAAGAACGGATAAAACAACATATATCATGACTTGTTACGTATATGAGGCTACTAAGTTGCTTCTATAATTGTGATAGAGTTAAGACAATGTAAGTTGGTATCTATGAGTCTGAAGGTTTGACTCATTTTATAGTGAATGTTTCATTGGAGAAGATTAATGCACTTATCCATTATCTCGTATCTCACTGATTGTTATCATTTATTAGTTTGTTGAGTATAGGGATGACAATGGGCCGGGCCGGGCTTTAAGAGACCCGGTCGGGCCCGGGAAGACTAGCACCAAGCCCAGGCCCGGCCCATGGCCCAGGGCGGGCCTGAACATTAGGCCCGGGCCCGTCATGGGCCGGGCCGGGCTCAGGCCGGGCCTTTTTTTTTTTTTTTGGTCAATTATTTAGTAATGTAAATGTTGTTTTTTAGTTATGTAGTGTAGTATTAGTAGAATGGTAAATCTATTTAATTTATATCTTTTTGCTTGAGATCAAATATTTTGATATCACTTTTATCATTTGCTTGGGATCGAATGAATTTCTGTGAAAATAAATTTCGAATCAGTTTCTCTTTTGGTCAATTTTATTCTTGTTTTGTAGGATTGGCTCTTGGATTAGTAACCTATATATTTATGATGAGTAGTCGGATTAAGGTTACACCTATATATACAATTAAAATTAATAGACATTTCTATTAATATTGTGAATAATATTCTAATCGGATAATAAAATTAAGAGAGATGTAGCCCATTTAAAATAACCCTAATATAATCTATTAAATCGATTTTAAATTTAGACATATAAAATAAATATGTGAATATTTGTTGGCCATTTTTGTCATCTGTATGCACAATTTTGATTATTTTCGTTTGGGTGAATACAAGCCAAATTTAAATAGGAACGGTTGTATCCCACTCAAATTCAAATCGGATAATTTCGGATTAAATTTGATTCGATTTATTCAGTTCAAATATATTTTTAATCTGATGAATTTGTGTCAATATTAATTTGGATAATTTGGAATCGGTTATCTTGTTGTCAACTTTATTATTATGTTGTCAGATCAAATCCCGGGTTAAATTTAGATATTTAACCGATATATTTCTAATCCTTTATGGACTAAATTGAATTTTGGCATATCAATTTTAACATGATACGCCCATTTATATAAAATTAAAGAAATTAAATAATTTCTATTGTGAATAATCTTGTGTTTGGAAGCTCCATGAACACTTTTTAGCTTCCTTTGTCCACTCTAATTCATGAGTTGGAACAGGTCAATTATATGGGAATGCGAATGGGAAAATAGACGAGAATGAGCGACCTGTCACTGTTTTTTCTTATGATAAGTCGACTGAGAGAGGTAGCAGCAGCAAGAGAGAGACGTGAATGAGTGTTCAATTAATTATAAATTTAGGTTGACTATTAATTTTCTATTATGATATTGTATAAAGTAATAGCAATTAATGAACAAAGTAATTGGTAGCCTGGTGGTTTAGTCTTGTGCTATTTAGCCAAAGGTCTTAGGTTCAAATTCTAGTTTTGACTAGTTTTGGTAACTATAATTAAATATTTTCAAATTCATTAATAAATAATTTAATATAATAAAAATAATAAAAAAAATCGTCCAAATAATATTAATAAATCGAAATTATAAAAAAAAATATTAAAATTTTTATTTTTTGGAGGGTAAAAATGACATTTTATAAAATATTAATATTTTTATTATAATTTATTAATTAAAATATTAATAAGGCGACAAGGCGAAGGATAAGGCGAAAGTCGATCGCCAAATATTTTTTGGCGAAGTGTTGTGAACCATTAGATCAAAGATCTAATGGTCTATATCAGTTTGCCTGATATCAGGCAGGGCGAAGCCTGTCTGACCCTAGAAGACCTCAACTAACTAGTTTTGTATTTGTTCTTGAGTTTGAAGATTTCTTATGAGTTATTCGTATTTTATTTGTTTTAGCCTTTTTAGGAACAAGATCTATTCATAAGAAATCAAATTATGTCTACATTACCACCTTATGCTTATGTGTTTCGGGTTCGAACCCCCATATCACTCACTCGGTCACCCTCTATATATAACTGCGTAAATCTTGTTGTTTAACTAAACCATTTTGCAATGTCCTTCTTTCTTGTGTGGAAGAAGGATCAATTTTTGTCACCATTTTGTGAAGGAATAGTCAGAGTCGGAGCTTTCTGCAGTTTGAAGCTCTGATCTTTTATGAACAAGTCCAATCCAGACTGTGATGCTAATATAAACAATGGCCACCATTCGGATAATTAGCTGGATGATCAGTCAAACTTGAAAGAAGCAAACGTTATCAGTGTTAAAAATTCAGTCAAATTTGATCATATTGTTATTAATAACTGCGAAGATTTTTCTCAAAACTCTGAACAACAAGCTACTTATTTCTCCTCACTCTGCTTGAGCTTGACTTTAAATCATCCATCATTCATGGCTAATTGGTCAAACTTTCCAACAGAACTCCTCATATTGATTTTCAACTTTGTCCCCACCTTTAACGATCGGGAAAATTGCACTTTTGGTCCCTTTTCTCTCCGTCCGCCGCGGTTTTAGTCCTTTTTTTTATTTACATTACAAATACAGTCCCGTATTCCCCCAAATCCCATTTCCAGCCTATGTGGCCGCTGAGTTGGCACGAATTGAGGCTTGGCTGAACATATAGTGCGCGATTAAGAGAACGAACTAGCTGGTATATATATGTTCAGTCCAAATCATCCTAAAATTAAATTCCCAAATTGAATCCCTAAACCCTAGATCGAGTAAAAAATCGGAAAGAGGAGAAAATGAGCAGCAACTCTGGTTCCCGTATCCCAAACAATTCCTCTTCCAGCGCGTCTCAGGGAAGTGATGATGAGATCTCGTTGTGCTACTGTGGATTGCGTGCGAGGTTGATGACGTCGCACACGCTGAAGAATCCAATGCGGAGGTTCTGGGGTTGTGGTAAACGGCAGAATGAGGTAAATTCCTTAACTAGATACTACCAATTTCATTGATTTGTTGATTTGGGGAAGAATTGTAGGTAGTTGCTCTGTTTTTTTTATAGTAGAATGTGTTGTGCTCTGTTTTCCATAGTTGAGGGACTTCTGCTCTGTTTTTGAGTTATAGTAGTTGTTGATTTTAATTTCAGGCTAGTGGATGTGGTTATTTTCTGTTCAAGGACAAGGAATTGAGCAAACACTACTATGCTGTTGTAGTTGATTTGATGCAGAAGGAGAGGTACTTGACTAATGTAAATGGTGAATTGAGAAGGATGGTCTCAGAACTTGAATTGCTTGTGGCTGAGAAAGACAAGGAACTTAAGAAACAGGATGATTCTTATGACTTGCTGTACTATAGGCATGGAGCTGATATGGGTAAGGTAATTGCTGTGGAGGAAAAACTGGAGTTAGCTAATGAAAGGGTTGGAGGCAGAACTGCGGCTGGAAGGAGTAAATGTGATGTTGTTGCAGCCGGTAAGAACAAGGGTAAGGTAACAAATGGAGGGAAATGTTCTTACTAGGTCAATTTTCCCACCAAATTTGCACTACAAGGTAAAAAACTGTGTTGGCATGTGTGAATATGTGCTTGGAGTGTGTTATTTGGCCATTTGGAAGTGATTTGGACGTGGGGTTTGATGACTGGGAAGGCTGGACATGACTTGGCACCTTGGTATACCTTAATTCACATGGTATGCTCTAATTCACGTGAAAACGCCGCTCTATACACCGAAAGAGGACCAAAAGCGCAGAGTTCGTCCAGAGCGGGACTAAAACCGCGGCGGACGGAGAGAAAAGGGACCAAAAGTGCAATTTTCGCTTTAACGATCATCTACGCTTTCAATTCGATCTGTCTGTTCTACCTGGTGTTGCTCTACCGCACCACCACCACCACCTCCCTCCAACTTCGTCTTTCCAAAAGTCGTAACTCACACTTCAACCTCTCCAAATACACAATCCACTCTCTTCAATCTCCAAACGTTAATGAACCCTCATGCATCATCAAACTCGAACAATTCAACAACAGTCTTATGCGACTCTACCACCCGCCTACAATTCCTACATCCAGTCATTTCCTCCTGGTATTCCAAAGTCTTTTTGTTTCTTGAATTTTAAGGATAAAGAACTGAGGCAGGTACACGAGCTCGACTATACTACATTTTGTTTAGTCGAACGTATTTACCCTATAAAACGTCATGCGGTATTGAACGGTTTGGATGAAAGATTTGTCATTTTGGAAATCCACCTAGGGGCTTTGATCAGTTATAAGTCCGGTGATGAGGCCTGGATGGTTATTGAGGATCCGTCGGCTTCAAGCTATGTGGATCTCATTGTTAGTGGAGGACAGTTAGGGTGAACCATGTGGATTTGAGCATGAGCGTCAACGTTGCCAGTTCGATTTCTGGTGGGGATATATAAGAAGTTCCTTGTTGACTGTGATGGAGTGTTGCTGCTAGTTGACAAATACACTTTCAGAGTTAGCCCAGCTGATGATAATAAGGATTTTGATTTGGGGAATTGGGGTATTGGGAAATAGGAATATATAACAGAGAATTAGTCCGATTTGGGGTGCTTAAGTGAGAAAAATGTCAAGTGTGAGGTGTTTAAGGTGGTTGAAAATGTTGGGAAACGGACAGGTAAATGATTTGGATGATAGGGTATTAGGGTGGCTCTATCTCTTTCCATTTTGGAGGTTTCATTGTTCATTGTGCATTTGTGCCTGAATTTTGACATCAACGTGATTCATTAATTACTGCTGAGGGAAAGAAGTTAAAGATCTTGCATGCATTTGGTGTGGTATCATACTAGCAGGGACGGCGCAGAACTTTCATAATGGAGAAAAAAATACAGTATTAAATTGGCATAGCGATGAGATAGCTTAGATTTGTTCGTCGATTTATTTTAGTCAAAGTTTACTAACGAGATTATATATCCTTTGTATTGACTAATCATCAAATCTTAAGAGAACTTCTTAGTTTTAAATGACTTCTTTGTTTGTACTACGGGCAGTAAATTACGCTTGAATCAATCCATTTGTAAAAGATAAAAATAAAAATAAAATAGAGAACATACTCTTCAGTTGAGTTCTGATATATATACATCTTCTTATGTTGGAAACTCATGGTCATGACTCATGGGTGTAACTTTATGGTAATTGGGTTGGGTGGTGGTTGTGGGCACTAGGTGGATGCTCATACACCGATCCACGCTCATCTAACATTAAAACACATAAGTCACGTAAATTGTACTCATTAATTACAATTTAGTCAAACTAAGAGAATAATCACAAATTTGCTACCCGAAATTTTTTCATGCGGTCCATTAATTATATATACAAAATGTCAATATAACACTCTCTGCCCTATGGCAATTGGTTACGAAGGGAAGCAAATACCTAATTGAACACGTGAAATAATATTATCTCCAATTATATATTGATCCTTATAATTAGTCCCAATGTGTTATGTCATCACCACCAATAATCGATCATATATTATGGCTAGATATAATACAGACACAATTGGCCTAACCATGATTAAATTTATTACTACTAAAAAAGTCAACACTTTACATGAGCTTTGACGACCTTTCTTTTTGTTATACCACGATAACATTTCAAGTTCAAAGCCTATTGTGCACAATTTAATTATGGATCATATGCATGAATTGCTTTTTATTCTCTAAAAACATGAGAAGAAGAAACAAATCACTTCCAAAAGCAGGTTAGCTCGTGTGCTCGTAAATTAGAACTTTAACATAAACCCTTCATTACAAAATTAGTGCTTTAACATAAAACCCAGTTCATTGAAATCATTGACCGTGTACCTAGAACTCGGCTCGGTTGATATATATCCCCTTACATTTTAGATCAGACTTGATTTGTCGATTCATATACCTTCTAATGGTTGGCTAATTCTTAAGAGGTATATACACATGCTAGCTAAACTAGACGATGGGGCGATTAAATTGATCAATCCCTACGTTATCCGTTGACATTTAAAATGAATGTTCGTATTTTGAGAGGTTGTAGTTTTGATGGGTTGGTAGGTGATTGTGATGAGGTGAAGGGTCTGAGTAGTGGTTAAGATCTCCTCTTATGACTTATGCACTCTTTCATGGTATATTGTTGACCTTTTTAAGTAATAACATTTCATTTTGACGTTAAATAATAAAGTAAATGTTCAAACACTGGAATAAATCACTTGCATTGTTAATTAAGATGAAAATTATGAATTTAACGAATCTGCTAGGTATCTGGCAAAGCAAATACTGTAGCTAGCTAGATTGAACAGCTATTGTTAAATGCAGATACACTCCTAATTTATGTCGGACACTAAAGTATGGTGTATTTCGTTCGTACATTGGTCTATCTTTCCAATTAAGGAACCACTAAAATTCAAAGGGATGCACATGCATGATGCATGCATGGTTAAGTGACTCACAACAACAATATACTAGTACTAAGTACACTGATCAACATCTTTATTATTGGAGAGATCAAATTAATTAATTAGAACTTGGTCCAGATTTAATTGTTTATTTGTTCTATCATGTGCCATGCATTTTGTACAACTTTCATTTCAAACCGTCCAATACATTTAACACAAGGGCTCATGCTAGTTGGTTGGTACTTAAATAATGGAAATCCTCCTAGTTGAACTTGAAAAGAACTATGAGAAGAAACAAATGCGAAAACCGAAAAGTTCAATTATCATTCATCAAGTTAGCTACTACAATATTGATATAGGCATATAGTAGTGGTTGGTTTTTGTAGTTGGGATCTGAGGTCATATTTGATCACTTACTTTTCTGTTTTGCGGAAAGGGAAAAATAATTAATTAGTATCATCTTTTAAGATGTTTATAGATTTTTACCGGATTTAACATATTTTTAATTTTGTAAACGGGTAATAAGATTTATTGATAACAAAAAAGAACACGAGCAATGCTCGTGGTTACAGACAGAACTCCATGGAAAGAATTTTAATATGGATGTGTACGTATATACGATCACTTAATTAAAGTTAATCTTGACGTACTTAAAACTCTGATGATGGCGTGAAAGAATATGATCCTATCTAAAATTTAAAACTTACAAAGATTAAGTCACTATATTAACACTCAAAAGGAATGTGCAAAATGAAAAAGGCTGTTCTAAAGTCTTTCTTTCGGGGAGATGTATTAAGCATCTCTCTCTAACAAAATTTAATCTTATACTACGTACTAAGTCTTTGTATATATAGAAGAGAAGATGCAATACAACAGTTATTATGGCTTGACCACGTACTGCACTTGTTTGACCATTTCATTAACTCATGTAGAGTAATTAAGTCCTTATTTTGGACATGAGAAGGTAGCAATTAAACCACAGCGGCCGGAAGAAAAAATCTCAAAAAAAATGAAGAGAAAGAAACTGAATATATGGTATGAAATGAAGATCAGGAGATCATGTAGTGTAAATTGACTGGGTGGAAAAATTACGTGGGAAGAAAACTATCTCAAAAATTGGTCCTACGTACGTCTTATAATTCATCAATGTGTGGTCCATTTAGCGACAAGAATACATACTACTACTATCGTGAAAAACTACGTTTTAGGTCGAAGTTGTCATTTTCTAGTATATGGAACTAAAGACAAAGATACAATCATATAACAATAATTGCATCATGAGTAAAGTCATGGGTTTTGTGTTTCTTTTTTTTTTAAAGTAGCTTGTCCATTCACTCTAACTAGCTTAATTCATTCACAATAATTCATATCTTGATCATCATGTCATTACCTATTTTTCGGTCGGTCCAAAAGCCATTTTGTCTAATACTATAATTTCTTCCTCCCTCAGATATAAACTACCCAATAATCTCCTACCACTCATATACTATATACTAATTTTCACTTTACTACTATGTCATTCTTAACTACTAATTACTTTGCTCAAGCTTACATGCATAAGAATAACACATACTTTACCTTTTTATGTCACTTCATGCTATTTATAATTCTAATAGTGATTAGTAAAAGAAATAACACTGACTAGCTAGCTATCAAAAGCTGTAATGAGACAGGATTAATATCCTGCATGCCTATTGGACTTGAGATATGGCTTTGTATTGTCTAAATTAATGAAACACAATATATTATATATTTCATCCGTCTCACTCAATTTGATATTTTTAAATCAACATTTTTCAACTTTGACTGTCGATTACTCTTAAAATATAATAATAACGTACTTGACGAAATCATATTATGAAAATATAGAATCTAAAAATTCATAATATAAGTTTATTAAATATTTTTTCATTGTAATTTAATAGTAGTTGGGAGTGAAAGTTGAAAATTGTTGAACGAAAAAAGTTTAATAATTTCAAATGGAACAATATTCCTTATAGCTAGAATTTAATTGATTGGTGACCTAAAGAGAATTAATTAGTACTAATTTTAGTACCTATGCTAGTATTTGGTGGTCGATTTCACCCATTAGTTGGTGTTTCAAAATGATACTTCCTCAATTTTTTTTTAATTTTCTAAGTGGTAAAAATTATCAGTTTTAAGGAATAATATTAAATAATTGATTTATATGAGTATTTAATTGTGAAAGGGTGATAAAGTACGATAGAGAGTGAAAAAGTTGTTATAAAGAAGGAGAGAGAAATAATAAAAAAATGGTAAGTGGGTTGAAATTTTTTTCATATTTGTGTTAGTAAGTTTGTAAGAGAACGCTTAAATAAAAACCTAGAAAGTTATTGATGAAATAGAGTAATTATTAGGAATTGATTGTAGTTGTACGTAGGAGTAGCTTTTTGGTAGACAAATCAGTCTTGTGAATTTAGCTTTTTCTATTTTTCAACTTTGAAAAAGCTAAATCCTTTGGTTTTACTTTTGATGCAAAATAAGATATGAAGATAAAAAAATCAAATTCAAAATTTTAAATTTTAAGTGTTATGCAAAGAAGTAATTAATCAAAGTCATTTAACATGCAACGTTCTAATTATAGGTACACATCAAGTTACGTTTTGAGTGGGTAATGTTTATATTTTTTAATAATCGAACAATTATAATTTTAGAAGTAGCATTACAAAACTAGTAGTAATAAACTATAAATAATCCTACACTTGGCGAGAATTGAACCTATGACCTCTAGTGTCATGACATCTCAGTCTAACCAATTGAGCAGTGGGTGATGTTTATGATCACAATATAACTTTTATTTTTCTTTATTTTACATTTGCACCGCCATATATTTCAAACTAGTTTTCATAAATGTTGTCATAAAAATGTGAACCGTAAGTAAAGATGAATCGTGAGTGGAGCCAATTGGAGTAGGTATTAGCTAGCTAGATCTATTTCTTATTTTTGTTCTCACAGTATCTGCCACTATCCGCGACTCGATCTAGTATGTGCAAATTTTTTTTTTTTTAGGTGAGTCACTGGCCACTGCAAAGATATTTTTCCGGATTGTACACAACAAATGAATTCGGACTTTCAAATGAATGAATATGTGTAAACCGTCAACTATTGGGTTTGAAATCTGTCTAGATCTTACTAAATCGGTCATATCATGTGGTTTAGATTTTCATCGCTACAGAAAAGTAGATTGGGTCAAGATAGAACTGTTTTATAACATCATCAATTAATGTGATGATTATTACAACTATTATAGGGAAGATAAGAACAACGGTTAGTATCCTAATATTAGACAACAAGTAAATAACATATAAAGATAAATACTTCCTTCATTTGAGTCATTTCAAATTATTTGAAGTTTTAGGTTTTGACGGCGTACTATATATTTAAGTCAAATTATTACTTAGGTGTGAGATTTTCAATGTGTATCTTCTTCTCTTTTTACCTTTTAATTCTTCAATTAAAATATTACTTATGCAATTAAATAATTCTCCGTTTCTTACACATTAACTTTCTTAATTTAATTTGTGTGCCCTAAGCTAAAACTTTAAATAAAGAAAAATGGAGAAAGTATTTAAAAGAGAATATAAAAATTATATTCCAAAGTAGCTTTCTATATTTTTTTTCTACAAATTTAGACGTTTTAGACTCCTACACTTTTGAACCACAAAGGACGTGTTAGAAATGTACACTAGTAGAGCGTAAGTCAAAATCCCTATAATCTCCTAGTGAACTTTTACATGCACAAAAACTCAACCTCAAATTTTTTAATGAAACTCAAATCAAATCCATCCCCACTTATCCTAGAAAGTTTTGATAGATGTCTGGTCTGGTCTGGTCTCATTCAGCGGTGGTAGTGAGCATAAATCATACGCTACTACTTTCATCTTAGCGGATATGATGATGCAACAATGCACTCATTGATCATGTTTGACGAGAGTTTCTTCACTTACTGAGTCACTGTCTTTAATCCTTAAACAAGAAAGTACACAAATTAATCATATTATATAACATTACTAATCACTTTCCCTTCAAAATAACAATTACATTCTTTGACTGGGATTTGTACATCACCAGATAAAACCATTAACTACCACATCATATTCAATTATTATTTCTCATATTAAACCCAAAACAAGCCATATTAGTAATATACTCTTACTTCTAATGCCAAGATACCCTGACAAAAGTTGCATAAACATACCCATAATAACAGATTACCCAATCATCATTCATCAGTACATAAATGCATCAGCAGAAGCCATGATTGGCTGATTGACATGGCTCAAGCCCCAAGAATTCAAGAAATCATCTCCACCAATCATCTGATCATAATCATAATAGCAATCAGTGCTCTCAAATCCAGTAGTAGCAGCAACTGCAACTCTGCTTGAGTTGTTCATGCAGTTGATGATATCGTTCAAAGCTTGTAACCTGTTGTTCAGCTCAGACATCTGAGCCATGAGAACAGAGTTTTCAGACTCAACATTCAAAGTCAACTGGCTCACAACACTTGTGTTTGTCATGAGCTGAGTGTTCTGAGCCCTGAGTTGACTCACCTGTTCCATCAGCTCATCCAAGTGCTTCTGCTTCCTCATCCTGGACCTTCTTGCTGATTCTCGGTTCGATATCATCCGCTTACGCTTCCTTTGATCGTCCATCTCCGGGGTCTGCAGGGAGCTTATTGATCCTGATGAATTTCCGCTTGGGGACAACATGTTTTTTCTTTTTTTCTTTGGAAGTTAAATATTTATAGTGAAGTTTTTTAGAAGTTCTAATAAATTATAGACTATACTAAAAGAAAACAATCTAGTTCACGAGAAATTGTAGAACCAGTATAGGAAAACAACAGAGAGAGATTGGACTAGATGAGAACGGCGAAACAGGGTGGAGTTAACGGTGATTCCGGAGAGGAGGATCTCACTGAGTACCGGCGACATGAGTCTTGTGACTCGATAAACTCTTCAACATGAAAAAACTCGTTATTGGTTTTAACTAAGCGAAAGAAAATGGAAAATCAGAAACTCTTAAGACTATGCAAAGAAGAAGATCTTTAATAAGGACTATATGCAAAACAGGGGAAGAAGCAGAGGAGGAGAAGAAGGGAGAGAGGCTTAAGGTTGTGGTGAAGAGGGTATTAAATACACCAAAAAGTTAGATGTCTTAGGTAATAAAGTATTGGCAACTTGCCAATCATAGAGGTTTTCATTTTGTTTTTCTAATAATATAATTGTAATGTACTTATTATTCCATTAGGTACACACATTATTCTTACCTCCTCTCGTATCAAATATCTTTTCATTTTTATTGTCGGAACTGGACATATTTATAATGTAAAAAACATTTAATCGAATTGAATTAAAATGGATTGAATTGAACTGGATTATTTTACAGATAAAAATATATATGCCTTATAACTGTTATATCCATTTTTTAATTGATAACTCGCATAATGTTCAGTTTCTTATTATTTACATGCAAAATGAAATCTGTAATTTAGGGTGGAGAGGGAGGATTATTATGCAATATTCTAAGAATAAAGTTCACCTTGTAGGCCTCAATTTGATTGTGATATTTGTATTACATGCAACATGTATCCATCACAATTTTAATCTAACATATTTTAACGTTTAACAGACATAGTTGTTTGTATTGTATTAATTCTATGGAGTAGTAGAAAATTTGACGGTGAGGAAAAGCAGAGCTTAAATTAAAATGCTGTACATGTGGTTAGATATGGTACTACGAATCTTCCTTTTGGAATAAACTTGGATCTTACATGTGGAGTGACACATGCATGATCAACAAAAAATATCATAGAATACTAATGTGACAGCTTCTGGAAATTATTGAGGATGATTTCACTTTCACCCATTATTCATTTTTTCTACCCCACTTGTACCATGTCATATTGTCATAACTCATAGTCTCATACCATCCGTGGGATATAACGTAAGGTAGAAAGTGGGGCAAAGAATACATTTTGAATTATTGTTCATTCTGAGGTATGTTTTTTCTATGCTACAACATGTTGTTATAACTTATGGTTTTTGAGGAGTTTGTATTGCATTATGCAAAAGGTACACAAATGGTACAACTGCTAAACAATTATGAAGCATGATAGTATGCTCTAGCAAAGAATACACCGTTCAGGTATTGGTTTAAAATCTAGATGAAATGAATCAATAAATACAAAGACATTCAATTTTTAACCCAAGAAGAAGATACGCTTGCATATCAATATGGAATGGATATTAAACCCTTTACACCAACCCAACAAGATCTGTCAGGGCTAGTACTTATGGGCTATAGCTTCAAAAGCCCAATCAAAAGATTTTGCCCGGGTCGGTGTAATTTGTAAACTGATTATTTGAGCTAGCATTGCCTATAGTTCTGTATAAATACTGTCTAATATTTCTGTTCTTCAAACGTGTAATACACCTCATTAAAGAGAATAATATCACAATCCACAAGCTCATCTTTCACTTCTTTACCTTCCTTAATATATTCAGATATGAAATAAAATTCCTATGTTTTGAATCTCGTCTCGGATGTCATCTCGGACAACCTCCTGAGAAGGGTTAACCCGGGTTGTAATATGTAGCCTCTTGTTTCCTTATTACTCTATTTTAGAGGTGACCATGTTACTTTAAGATCTAGGTCTGAGAGCATAGCGTGCATGTCAACGAAGACCGTCTTCTAAACTTGTAGGTTGTAGCTTTCACCAAGTCCATTCAATATATATTCATTCAAACGTCGAAAGAAATAAAGAGTCTTACGATGTTTATATAGAAAACTAGTGTAGTTATAAACGTCAACATGCTATTGTCGATATATAGAGGCCAAAACAAAAATATATTAAGAGTCCAAATTAAATAGAGCAAGTAAAAAGATAAATAAGGCAAAAAGTTCATGTCTTCCACGCATGGGCGGAGCCACTGGGTCCCCTGAAATTTGGGATTTCTATTAAAAAAATTTAAATGTTACGTTTGACTTCCCTTAAACATTAAAATTATATTAATAATACCCTCTAGAAAATTGATCATTGATTCGCCACTGCTTCCTGGTTGACTGGTTGAGTACCGACATATCCCACCAGATTGTCGTTCAACTAAGATGTTTGAGCCATCAATACCGAGTTCTTTGACTCAATGTTCAACCAGAGCTAGTTAACATAATTTATATATATTGACGACAAGTTGATCTTTTTTAGACCTCCATCAGATAATTCAACCGCTTTTTCTTCCTATTCCGCACCCTTCTTGCAATTTTCCTGATTGACAGAGCAGCCAACATCTGCTGCTTTCCAGTCCACACCCTTCTTGTAGCTTCTCTCACTGACAGACGCTTCCTTTGATCCCATAGTTGCTTCATACCACCAATATCAGCATTTTGGGGGCCACTTGGTCCTGAAGAAATTTAACTTTGATCTGTCATGATAGAATGCAGCTTTGGGGGGTCAAATTTAGATTGGATGGAACTTGGAAGTGGGATTTCAGAACTTTAATAAGGAGAACGAGAACATAGAAGAGGCTTTAATTTATATGTTGTTGATGGAATTAACACTCACTAAGTAACAAAGCACTTCTCTTAACTCCTAAGGAAGTGTAGTGCTTGTAGTGCTTTCAATATGTTGTAATCGGAAACACTTACATAGGACCTACTGTTTATAAAGTTGTACTAAAACTTGACACTTTAGATGTAATCTTCCTCATGGCCTAAGTTATTAATGAGATGACTTATTTGATTCGCCTAAAAAACTTTGAATTGACTTGAATTGAAGTTAGTTGAACTAAACTAAATTTGATAAATTTGAATTGAACTGATATATCTGAATGAATCTTAATAAATGTGAACAGAACTCAACTTATTGAACCTAAATCTAACTTAACTTTAACTTATGAAGGAAAGTGAGTTGCATGCTACCTTGAACAACAAATTTGTAAGTGTTCTTATCATATATTTAAATTGTTTTATAAACACAAATTTGTAGTGAAAACCCAAAATTCATAAATTTAGATTCCAGTCCGAACCATATTTTTATACTTCTCGACCCAAGCTTCAACTAAGCTCATTAAAAAAAAAAAGAATTATTATCACGCGACTGAAATATGGAGTATACCATATCACAAACCTAAATATTGAGCATCACCGAGTGACCGAGTCAAACTAATAATAATATTGTTGACTCTTTTTTAAAAGGCGTGTCGTTTACCAAAGGAACAGGAGGAAACGAAACGACAAGCGTAAAGATACTACCCAATTTCAATTTTCAACCCAAATCATTTTCAAGATGAGAAAAAGAATGGAGGAAAACCCTAATCTGAAGAGATTTTGATGGAAATCTTCTTGAGAATCCCTGCTAAAGCTGTGGGAAGATGCAGGTGCTTATCGAAAACGTGGAATACCCAGCTATCGACCTCTCGATTCGTAAATCTACACCTCACTCGCACAACCCACACCCAAAATCTACTTGTTATCAGTCCCGAGGATCAATTCCTTCACGTCACTGAAACACCAATCGTTGGCAACACTGTTTTACGGAAACATGATTTTGGTATTGATTTGGAAGAAGTGTCGGGCTCTTGCAATGGATTGGTTCTGGTGTCGGGCCTTAGCTTTGACATCCGAGTTCTATGTTTGGTAAATCCTATACTACTCTCCAGCATTTTGAACTACCTCCTTTACCTCTATCTTCTTTGAGTATAGAAGAAGAAGATATTGTATCCACTCAGTGCGGACTAGGGTATGATAGTTTGACTGATGATTATAAGGTTGTAGACTTTTCTTATTCTTCTGAGACGATTATATTGATTAATGTGTATTCTTTGAAATCTGGTGCTTGGAAGACTATTGCTACTTCTCCTGATTGTCCTAGTATTACTTACCTAGAGGGTGGGGCTTTTGTGAATGGGGCTGTACATGATTCATGATGGTGTTGATTATCTGTTTGTAATTTACGCTTTTGATTTCGCTGATCATGTCTTTCATTTCATGACATTCCTGCTCCTCCTGGTACTTTTGGTTCTATTATCCTTCTAGTTCTTGAAGGGTGTTGTGTACGTCACACACCTCCTATAGTAGTGGTAATATTGAATTATGGATGATGAAGCAGTATGGATTACCAGATTCCTGGACCAAATTCACTGTTGCTACAAATATGGACCTGCTGTGTTCCATGGGTGATAGAGAGATTGTATTCATAACTGATGATAAAACATTGGTTGTGTATGACCTTAGAGATGGAACGACCAAGGTTATGGTTGTTGATGGAGTCCCAGTTCCTTTTCCTCAAGGAGTGGCCTTTGTCAATAGTCTTGTCTCGCCCAACAAATATTCCAATTGAAGTAACACAAGAAAGGCGAAGATTAGTTCAAACTTGCAATCCATGGGGATGGTTTTCTTTATCTTGTTCTAATGTGTTTCCATGGTGCATTTGTGAATGGGGCTAGTTGTTGGTTTTGTTATAGCAGAGAAGTTTGGCAGGCAGCTCATTGTTAATTGCTACTTCCGTTTTGGGTAATGATGTCCTCTGAGATTCCTGTGCTTACCAATGCTTGTAGCAGGAAACTCGGGTCTTATCTGTATGTTCTTGATGGCTGTTTGTGATGAAATTCTAGTTATGCATAATCTACAAGACGGAACAACAAGAGGACATGGGTAATGGCTACTTATGTTGATGAAGTTACTTTTGTCTGAAAACCTTGTTGTATTCCCCAGCTCAGGTTCCATTTCTAGTTGAATTCAAGAAAGATGGAAATTCGTGCAACTTTGTACTCGATTCTCATCTTATAATACTTTATTTTGATATTGGTGGATCTATTCGGTTTTTGTCTCAGTACTATACTGCTTAACATGGATTATGTTTCAAGCTTAGTTTACTACTAGTCTTCTGTGCTCTATGAATTCTAATTCCTTGTTATACTAACATCATGTTACAGTTTGTGAAGAACTTAAGATCCCACCTGCACGGCGTTTTAAATCCACCCCCCCCCCCCCCCAACCCCCAACACACACTAACACACAAATTTGACACATATAAACATGTAACAGTTACTATTGACAAGTCCAATTATCAGGGCTTGATGATTCTAAGTCAATATACTTAGATTCATAATTAGAAAGAGAATGTTTAGCAAGTCAAAATGAAGAAATTGAGAGTAAGCTTTCATTTTTACCTTTATACATCTGTAGTTTATTGAATTCCATGTATCTAAGTTTTACTGGTGACATCAATTAACATAACTGATCTGGTTCAAGTGCATGATGAAGCAATGGATGAGATCAGCATTATTGAGTCCTTGCATTACGATTTTAGCATAATTCGAGCTGCAACAGATGATTTCTTTGAGGCTAATAAGTTGGGGCAAGGTGGATTTGGTGTTGTTTACACTTTACAAGGTAGTAAAGTAACTTTGTTCTAAAGCTGTAGTATGGGATATAATTTGGGGAAAAATAAACTCAATATGTTGCGCTCTATGTTCTAATATCAGGGAAAAACTTCAAAGCGGCCAAGAAATAGCAGTTAAAAAAGACTATCTAGAGATTCAGGTCAAGGAGATGTAGTTCAAGAATGAAGTCATGTAAGAACATAAGATTCCGTGGGTAATATGGCTCCAGAATAATGCATGGGCAGTTCTCTGTTAAGTCAGACACTCAGACGTGTTCAGCTTCAGTGTGTCGCTGCTAGAAATTTTTAAGTGGTCAGAAAAACAATGGTAACATGGGGAAGACAGTATTCGTATGGCAAGAAGGAAACCACTCACAAGTCACATAAATTATACATACAGACATGGGAAAATTGGTGCAAAGGAAGTGCTGCTAATATGGTAGATTCGGCCTTTAAAAGATAGTTCACCGCCGACTCCTCCGGACATTCTGAGATGTATCGGTATGTATGTTCTTGTGATTCCTCTTTATTTTGATCACACAGTAGAAAAGAAGGAGAGGCAATAACATACCATTTGGTTTACTTCTGAGCAATAGGCAATCTATATACAGTAGCGTAATGCTAGCCATAAGAAAACTTTTATTCTGGGTTAAACCTTTTGCCACGGAAGTTGTGGACCTTCTGACTAATTCTCAGAGAACCATATAAGCAGATTTAATGTTCATCCACTTTGAATGTGCAATCAAACGACTGGAAAAAAAAAATACTTCCTCCGTTTCATTACAAAGTTCCTAAGGGGACTATTCATCGCGACCTTTGACCACGTATAACTCCTAAATTACATTAGAGAAAAATATAATAAAATTATATTATGAAATTAAATGGTATATATTTTCATAATATAATTTTATTATATCTTTCTCTAATGTAATTTAAAAACTATACGTGGTCAAAGGTCGCGATGAATAGTACCCTTAGGAACTTTGTAATGAAACGGAGGAAAGTAAATTTTTTGAATAAATAGTACTTATACGGTATTTGTAAATTAACATGTACTCCACCTTAATTGTTTCCCTATGTTCATCCACGTCTCATTATCATTAGAATTGTCACATCTCATAACACAACTCACTCTCTTTCCATCCTTTCTTCTAGAATTATGAGAGCTAATTTCATTCCTTCAGGTTGTTAGCTTTAAAAGTTTAGTGATGACAAACTTGCTCATCTACCCAAAAGCAAGGAAAATACTAGAATTGGACAAAATCTCATGATACTATATAGTAGCATCCTAATAAACTAAATGAAGTAAATCTTACTCTTCGGCGCATCTTAACAAAATGTCTTTCTTTTGTTACAAAGAATGTCCAACTAAAGATTTCAGTAGATCTTCATCAACACCACTTGACTCGCACCCACCAAGTTTGGGAATTTCACCAGAGAGAGAGTATGTTATGTTGCATGAAGGTTCGGTCTGATTATGAGATGTAATTGCCTTCTTATTTGAAAGACTTTTACGGTTATACTTGAAACTCTTGCACTAGACAGTTTAATTTCTACTTGTTTGCTTAATTGCTTATTTTTCGTGCCTTTATTTTCCTTACTACTCTATTTGAGAGGTGACCGTGTCAGACTTTCAGATCTAGGTTTGGGAGCACATGTCAACAATGTCACTCTTCTAAATATGAACTATGGCTGCGCAACGGACAAATCCGATCGGGTAGTAGCGGATCAGATTAGTATGTGCGGATAAATGCCTAGCTAGTCCCTCCACGACCCACCAACTTTTTAAGATAAAGTAATTTTTTTTTAATCAAAACAACTCACACAACACCAAAACAATTTAGCAGTACCGATAACATTTATACATTTCCAACATTCAAACTACACATCAATTATAAACCTAAAAGATCCATTAGATTGAAAAATAGTGATGTAGTTTGAAATTTTAAAGTACCAAATTTAGTACTTATAAGTTGAAAGACAACAAAATATTTCTTACAAAATGTCTATAATATGAGTTTAGGAGAGTATAATACAAAAATATTTAGTTATCTAACCGTCTCAATGAATTATTTACGTTCATTTTATTAATTCTTTTAATTTCGTTTGACTCCATTATATCCTGAATTTAAAAAAAAGTTGATGAAATTATAGTCACTACAACTTTCTTATAACATCATTTCACTAATTAATTTTTATTATAGTTTAAAAATAATTAAATTAAGAAAAACAACAACACAAACAAAAAAATGCTACTCTCAAAGTGATTGATTAACGGATCCGGAAAGACTAAAGAGAGATACCAATGAGGTTTAGCTCAATTGGTTAGACTGAGGTGCCCCAAATAAGCCCCAAGTTTAGCCAACCATCGGTAGTGATCTTAGTTACTTTTAATTGATTCTTGTACATTTTTACTGGCTTCTTGTTTCTCTCTGTTCCTGTAATTTTCTTTTCCCATTTTTCACTGAGCAGGTGACTGACTGACCGTAATGAGGAAAAAGCCGTCCAAGACTCTTCTCCGAAAGAGCCTGGCGATGATTTAACTGGTGATGTTCGCAATATGCTTCTGATGCTCAACAAGTCTTCCACCACTGATGATGACCACCTACTCAATCAACCCAGGGGCGAACGCAGAAATTTTGGTCAGGGGGAGCAACTTTAACTTAAACAAATACGATACAATTTTTTTTATTTTTTTATTTTTTTTATTTTTTTGTTTTTTGGAATGCATCATCACATTTCATTAGAACCAAAACAAGCAAGGATATGCCAACAATCTCTAAGCAAGCTTTAGCGACGTATCACAACCAAACTATAAAAGTTCTATGTGCTTGTACAAGCTAACATACAAAATTTCTCGTCGAACCATACAACGAATAATAGTCTTTTATGAAACATATGAATAAGTGCCTAAACGTAAAAATGATTATGTAGAAAGTAAAAATTATTATGTAGAAAAACATCTAAAAGTAACTATGAAAATTTGATATAAAAAGGATTGAGTAAAAGAAAAACAAGGCTATGAAAAATGGGACTAAGTAAAAAAGAAAGGTTAAAATAAGAAAAAATGACATAATTGTAAGAAGAGTGGGGCTTAAGTAAGAAAATAATTGTGATAAGCGGGGTTCGAACTTGCGTTATCAAGTTACAAGCACAAGGTACAAACCACTTAGACATAGAAAGTAGGTGAAACTTTGACGCGCAAGAAACTATATATACTCATAGTAAAAAATTGATGGATAAGGGTATAATAATAGTTTCGTAGCAAAATTCCAGGGGCAGCAATTGCTGCCCCTTGCGCCTTGATAGTTTCGCCACTTTATCAACCTCTTCAGGTTTTAAACCCCTTTTCAACTAGGGTTTTGTCTCTCTCTCTCACTGTGTGTAATTATTTTTAAAATCCTCTCTCAAGATTCCATTTTGTTTTGTTTTGTGCTAAATTCTTGAATTCTATGTTAGATTAATCTGAATTGTGACACAAGTAGTATTTTATATACATGGCATTTTAACTCCCCAAAGTTCTAAACTACACAAGTAACCCCCTCATATTTTTAAATAATGTGCAACTACATCCATTGATATGAGTATTCTGCTGCATCAAGGGCATATATAGGACCAAACAGGCCTAATTCATGTGATGTAAATGAATGAGCACTTTTTGAAGTTTTTCTACTTCCTCTGTTCAGTTTTCTTGCATGTTTATTTTGTCTATGTGAAGGTTGTTTACATTATTGTACAACAAAAACTCGGATTCAAACGCAGACCAAGTATACACAGTTCTTCCTCCCTTGCAGGTAAGGACTCGCGGCCATGATAAACGAGAAGAGCCTTGCGTTCCTGAAGGGTTATCCAGGGAAAATAAAAAGCAAAAGCTGCATGAGGGTGGTGCACGGAAAATGGATGAGTTCAAACTGATGTACAGCAAGAACCAAGCTCCTTTGGCAGATGGTGTGTCTTTTCTGCGTAAACCTTTTACGGGGGATGATCTCAAGGCATTGGAGGAGTCTTCTTGTAAAGAATCCCAGGCTATTCAGGAGCTTAATGTCCGTTGTGAGGAGAAGGATCTAGTGATTGAAACATTGAAGAAGGATGTGGCTGAATTTAAGGCCTTGCAGGACTCAAAGGTAATACAAGAGCTTAATGCCCAACATGAAGAGAAGGATCTAGAGATCAGAAAGTTAAAAAGAGAAGGTGGCCGAACTTAAGGCCCTTGAGGATTCTTCTCACGAAGACTCCAAGGTACTACGCAAACTGGAGAGGAATCTCAAGGCCCTTGAGAATTCTTCCTGTAAAGACTCCGAATACAAGGATCTGGTGAAAAATATTTATAGGAAGCACTCCGAACTGTTTGTCTATGAGAATAAGGTTGCCAATTGGCAGAAGATGGTTGCGAAGTGGGAGAAGATGGTTGGCTATTGGAAGGATCGGGTTGCCAATTTGGTGAAGCAGGCTGTGAATCTGCAGAATGAGGCTGTCAAATGGAGCATTTATGTTGTAAAGCTGCAGGAGAATGTCGCCACTTGGGAGAAGCACGTTGCCAGTCTAGAGAAGTTTGTTGCCAATTGGAAGGATATTGTTGCCAGTTGGGAGAAGGAGGTTGCCAATTCGGAGAATGTAGTTGCCAACTGGGCAGATACTGTTGTCAGTTGGAAGAAGTCTTTTGTCAACTGGAGGAGAACATTCTTGATTGGGAGAGTATGGTTGCCTATTCAGAATTTATCATATCACGGTCAAAAAGTTCGAGTGGGATGCCAAGTAGGGAGAAGAACAAAGCTTACGCCTAGAGGTATGTGAAAGAAACTGTCTAAAAGTGTCCTTTCAGGGAGATTGCTTGATTATTGATGCAGGTGAAAACTTTTGTCTGTAGAATTCGAAGTCGTAAATCATCCTGTAGCCTTTTGCATGTGTGTTAATGACATACTACTTCAGAGTAAACAATCATTTTGTAAAGCTTTTGTTTAAGGCGATCCCCTGTTTGTTAAAGAGAAAAGGCACCTGCTGGTAGTGTTTATTTCACCAGTATCTTCTCGTTGATGCAAAATTGCATGTGTAGATCTTGCTGATCGCTTGTGTGTTTATAGTTTAGTCTCTGACTCTCTGCTGAAGCTGGTTTCGTACCATTTATTCGAAATTCATTCAAACGTAGAAAGAAATAAATCTCACGATGCTTAAATAGAAAACTACTACTGTAGTTGTGAACGCTAACGGGGTACTGTCGATGTATATAGGCCCAAGCCAAGATATAATACAAGTCCAATCTAAACAAAGCAAGTAAAGGGATAAATAAGTCAGAAGTTCATGTCTTCCGGGTACTCAACCGGCAGATCCCACCAGATTGTCCTTCAACTCAGATGTTTGAGCCATCAATACCGAGTTCTCTGACTCAATGTTTAACCGGAGCTTATTAACAGAATTTATCTTTGTGACAAGTTGATCTCTTTGAGTCCTTAGTTGATTCAATTGAAACATCAGATTATCGAACCGCTTCTTCCTAATCCGCATCCTTCTTGCAACTTCCCTGTTTGACAGAACCCGCTTGCGCTTCTTTTGATTCAATAGTTGCTGCAGATCACTTATAGAAGCGTTTTGGGGGCCGCTTGGTCCTGAAGAAATTTCACTTCGAAGTGTCATGATTGAATGCAGTTTTCGACTTAACAGGGTCAAAATTTAGATAGGATGGAACTTGGAAGTGAGATTCCAGAGCTTTAATGAGGAGAATATAGAAGAGGCTTTATTGGCTGGTGGTGAAGTGGTAATGGAATTCATACTCACTAACAGAGCACTTCTCTTAACTCCGAAGGAAATATAGTAACTATTACTACTTTATAAAGTTGCTCTAAAAGTTGACACTTTTGAAGTGATCTTCTTCATGGCCTAAGTTCTTCAACCAGAGGATTCAGTCTGATTATGAACATATTCATGATGATAATTCATTGCCCTCTACATGGCTGGCCGGCGAATTAAAGTTTGGCCGAAGTGGGCAAAACTACAAATATAAGATTATTTCAAAAGTTCAGAGGTGAAATTTTAAAAATAAATAATAAAAAATACCGATTCTAGATGGGAAATAGTAAATACATATACCATGTTACATTTTTCGAGTGATAATCTTGGATCACATAATCTACCGGTTACACCTGGTCTGTTTTTCATTTATTCGTGAAACTGCACTTCATTTATATCAGACTCATAGTCCCCAACCAGTCATAGTATAAGTGTTCGAGTGTTATGAAGCTCTTTTCAGTTACTTCACTAAATTAAGTGCAACTCAATTGTGTAATACCCGATTAGTCGACGTGCGGGTACCCAAATATAAAAAATATCAATTGTTTTATATCCTTAATAATAATAATGACATTGCCTCAAGTACTTTAAAGTATTATTATACATTCAAACTTGTGTACAAGTCTAAAATAGGTAAAATAGGGTGAATCGAAATAATCCACAAAATCGCACATCTCTAAGGCCATTAACATTAGTAGAGTTACTATTTCAACTAGTACTATCCATTTGGAGAACAAAAAAAAGGAGAAGCATCATCACTACTAGTAATTAGTAACCAGCAAGTTTAACAAAATATTACAAAGAGCCTTGCAATTCTTACATATAGATGACGGAATCTTCAGGCTGTTGCATATTTTATTTAAACAGGACAACAAATAACATGCAATATCTAGAGATTGTCCTTCAGCTCGGATGTTTGAGCCATCAAAACAGAGTTCTCTGTTTCAATACTCAGCCGGAGCTGGTTAACAGAATTTATTTCAAAAACAAGTTGATCCTTTAAATCCCTTAGTTGATTCAACTGAAGCCGCAGATCATCCAACCGCTTCTGTTTCCTCATCCGCATCCTTCGTGCAACTCCCTGGTTACCCAGAATCCGCTTCCCCTTGCTTTCATCTGACACTGGCTGCGCACCAGTTATATCATCAGCATTCGGGGTGCCGCTTGATCCTGAAGAAATTTCACTTCGAGATGCCATGATACAACACAATTTTCGTGTTAATAGGAGGGTCGAATTTCGACAGGTGTAAGTGGGATTAATTTCAGAACGTTTACGAGGAGAGGAAAGAAGAGGCTTTATGCTGGTGATGGAATTTATAGTTTCATCTTACACTAAGAAAGCACTTCTCTTAACTCCTAAGGAAATGAAGTGTGTATGGCTTTATGTAACCATCATAGACATTTAAATAACATACTAGTGCTATATAAAGTTGCTCTAAAAGTTGGCACTCTAAAATGTTACTAGATAACTTCTTTTAACATATAATAACATCATAAAACAGTGTCTATAGTCTATGTTGCATACAGATATTAGTCATGTATCTCTTCTTCATGACTTCACTGACATAGTTCTGAGACGTTGCGGTACTCGAAACCGAGAAATGAATCGTCCCAATTATTACGTAAAACCCGTTTTCTTTTCCTAAGAACTTCCGGTCTGCAACAAATTTATCCCCCTGTACTCTTTATCGAACCAAATGCCTTAAAACAGCCCCTTTTGCTTCAGTTGCAAGGTGTACTTCCATATATCATCGTCAAAGACATCCACCGACTACTACACTGTAATCTTGCGATTTTTCGTGGTATCAAACCCAATTTTCTCACCTTCACTTGCATCAAACAGTATTTTCCCAACCCTTCTTTCCAAGCCTCTTTTTTGAAATATACTTGGAAATTGGAACTATATACCAACTTGCACATCTTGTCAACATTTTCCCAAGACTAATGATCTATATAGGCTCAATCATATCACATTGTGCACCCCATATATAATAAAGCATGATCTCAGCATGCATATTCATGATTTAAAAAATTCTACAGGAGCTCAGAACAAGAGTAGATTAGGAGAGCATTAAAGAATTTATAACCATCAACAATGACACAAGTGCATCAGAATAATTCCCAGAATCTTGGTGTTTATTTCAAAATAAATACAGGATAGTAGTCTATATACAGTACCATTTATTGTGTATATAAGGAAGACATTTAAAACATACGATAAAATCTTTCGCATCATTTAAATTTACCTGAAACATATAAAGATATCACCTTATTACAGATGCCAGAGCAGAGTACTTCTCATGCAGTGGCAGCACAATCCATAAGCTCGAGACATTGCATAAGTATCACAGTCGCAGAGGGCACCCGAATATATATAAGTAGGTGAAGACCACGCAAATTTATTTTATACAGCTGAATAGCTGATACAAGCACATAGCCGCCTAACCAAAGCCTCATAATCGTAAGTTCAAATACATCACAGCTCATTAAAAAAATTCTGCCTCAGTTGAATATGCCAATTTATGGACTCAAATTCAATGGAGCGTCAAAATAACTTAATGCGTCTTTGCATCACGGTTTCAGAGAACCTGAAGCAGATCATAATTAAGGTATATGTACCTCGAACAATATAAATATTAACGCAGCCTTGCTGAATAACCATCAATAGACCACATTACCATAAGCAGCTTCAGGGTGGTAGCAGAGAATTTCTTTCAAAATCATCTCCCTAATCACTGGCTCCCCAATGGTCTCATCTATATCAACACTAACACGGTATGGAGCTGGAGGACTGCAACTGGGATCATACAGACTTGAGATATAAGGGTGACATAAAGCCTCATCGACCGTTATTCTTTTAGATGGATCAAAGACAAGCATCTTGCTCAAGAAGTCTAGCGCGAGAGGATCAGCATGCGGAAATAGAGACGAAAAGTTGACCCCTCTGGAAAATTTCATCGACTGTACAAAGCCCTTAGCTTTTGCATTATCAATGAATTCAAGATCAGCTTCCGCTTGGCTACCAAGAACACTAATGATAAGCCTTAGTTGATTGAGACAATCATTTCCTGGAAAGATTGGTTTCCTGCCAAGAATTTCCGCTAGGATGCACCCGACTGACCAGATGTCGATCGATGCTCCATAATTGTCGCAGGAAAGAAGCAGCTCAGGTGCACGGTACCATCTCGTAACTACGTATTCTGTCATAAATTGGCCGTTGTCTTTGCTAGTTCGTGCTAGTCCAAAATCGCAAATTTTGAGCTCACAGTTGGCATTGATCAGGAGATTTCCAGGCTTTAAGTCCCGATGAAGAATGTTTGCAGAATGTAAGTACTTCAATCCCCTGAGAAGCTGCATATTGATGTAATCATGTAAAGTTAGATGACTCAGGCAATTGAGATGGAAATACCATATCCATTTAGAACAATATTGGGCCCAGATATAAAGTACCCTATCTGGTGGAATCTCATAAAAAAATTTAACAAGAAAGCATGTGAAAGAAAAGAAAAATATTGCTTACTGCATGCTTTTCTTGGCATCAGAAAGCAGAGGAATTTTTATGGCTAATGATTTGCTGCAGTAGAAAAAAATACAAATCTACATGCTGATAATGAGGTTTGTACAATATGATGCACTTAAGCGGGTGAGAAATGCAAATAAGGTGAAAGAAAAGATGAGAAATCACTTGGCTTCGACAACAAACATAAATATGGAACTGGCAACGGATAATCTAATCTAATGTTTGCAGTGTTTAGGCAATTAACATATTTGGTACAGTGTCGCACACTGATTTAACACATGCTGTTCAATGTTACATGGATTTGCATACAATTCTTCGACAGAATAAGCAGCGGATGTTCTATTCTAGTGGATATTGTTCTAGGAATGTTTATCATCGAATATGTATCCGTAGAAAGTTGTACTCATCAAAACTTACAAAGTTACTCTTTGTTGAATGCAATAATATATTCGTGACATAAACAACACTAAATATCATCACACAGACAATAATAGGATTCTTATTGATCTAAGCAATTAAAGGAACAAAGAAAACTTCCGATTTATGTTGCACAATACATCCCAATCATTTAAATCTTCTCTGCCATTGCTACATTCACACATTATCAAGACCAAACTATAGAAAGCAACTTGTTCGGGTATAAATGATAACGAAAGGAATGCAAGAACATTGAAATAAACAGAATCATTTACCTGGAAAATAAAGTACTTGCAATGATCATTTGAAAGAGGCTGCGATGACTTAATAATCTGATGAAGATCGGTATCCATGAGCTCATACACCATATACACGTCCCTAAAACCATTCCAATTACTCGGCACCATAACATCCTTCAAAGCAATCACATTTTCGTGCTTGATGCACCTCAACAACATTAACTCCCTGAGTGTCCTCAACGCATCAGTCCGGTTCCCAAACACATTATGAACCTTCTTGATGGCCACCCTCTCGTTGGTCTCCCTATCAACCGACGAACAAACCACTCCGTAGGATCCCCTTCCTATTGGCTTAATCGGCACATACTTCAAGTCAATCTCAAACAAGGTGTGCCACATAGAGAA
The DNA here is from genome assembly GCA_028274465.1 of Plantago ovata. Classification (NCBI taxonomy): domain Eukaryota; kingdom Viridiplantae; phylum Streptophyta; class Magnoliopsida; order Lamiales; family Plantaginaceae; genus Plantago; species Plantago ovata. The sequence continues at coordinate 7,597,804 of CM051456.1, read as the reverse complement.
ATAATGCTTCCCTCTTGGCCTAAACCCATTTGGTGGCTCCACAGGGGTTATCATCTCACTGCTATTATTTTCCATTTCACAACAATCAAAAACAACTTTCAAGACTATTCTACCAATCACCAAACAATATTCTTGATACTACTTACTAGTAGTCCATTATATTGAAGTGGGGGGTATGAATGAAAACTGAAAAAAGATCAAATTAAAAAGCAAAGTGGAAACTTACAATTCGGTGATTGAATTGAAACCTGTGGGCACGCCTATCCTTTTGATCAGTTGAATGGGTTATAATAATCTTGGAATTTGGACTTTCCTTTCCCTTCAATCTTCCCCTTTCGTCCACAGGGGAAAAGCATCCGTACGTTTCCCGCAAGATGTCTCTTTTAGAGATACTAGGAGCTGTACAAACTAATGATGAAGATGATTACTTGATGATGATCAAGAAATGTAGAGATGATAGATATTACATGATCACAGCTGATTATGGGTAACCAAGAAAATACAAGTAGTTTAATAAAAATGTGAAGTATGTTGGTTAACCGAACCCAGGTGGATGATTATGAGTGGTTACGTAGTGTGTATTTGTTTAAGGGAGAGAAGAGAAACTAAGAAAAGAAAGAGACAAAAGGAAGGATATAATTGAGCTGTCTTCTCCACAATGCAATGTTGTAGTACTAGTTGTATAATAATAATACAGGTATAAGTACTTACATTACATGTGATTAACAGTATCTGTTGAACTGAATTCGGCAGATTTGGGTCAATTACAAGAAGTATATACTACTACTAGACTAGTACTACTAATTAGTTTTTACCGAATTTATTGTTGAAAAGTATTAGAATAATGAGAGTTTAGGTGGGTACAGTTTCTGCTTTTAGGCATATGCTTTTGGAGGAGAATAGGAGGATAAGTGTATAAAAATTAGTGGATGAATATCATGATGAAATGGAGTAGAGAGGAGAGTTCTTGGCGTGAGTAATTCAACTTTGAAAGTTGGAGGGGATTATTGGAAGATGGAGAAGGTGAGCAGCAGAGAGGGTCAAGACAGCATGTTCCACGTGGAAAAGTGAGGCATGCAGGCCGGCGGCTACCTCACCTCTTTCTTTATGATGGAAATGACCTTATTTCTTTCTTTTATTGACTTGTTTCTTTGTGTTTTGTTTGTGCAAGATATTTTAGTAGCATAGATAATTAGATAATTAGATTTAGATTCACCTCCCCTGCCTATTGGCCAATTCATAATAAGTTGTACAATTTGGGATTTGATAATTGCATCCACCCATCCTAGTGGGAATGTGGGGAAGACGTTTTTCAACAACACAATCAAATCTAATTCAGTTGATAACGGTAACATAGTTTTCCTATGAGAGAATTATTACTGATCATTGAGAGTTGCATTTGAAGAAAAAAGAAAATGAAAGAAACAATAAGCACAAAGGTAAGGGATTCTAAGGAGCTAGCCAAGCTTAGTTAGATGGAAATCGACTTGCATAAAGCATGTTACAACTTACAAGTTCATTTTAAGAAGAACAATTTCTTTGAGACTTTCTCAAGTTCTGAAACTCTTGCTAGATCTATACTACTACTATTTTGTAAAACATGATAAGTCGTTTCAACATCAATCGTAATGAAATGGGAAGTTGGTGAAACTGTGTCATCCTCTTGCGCGTTTACTCAGAATCACTCCAGAGTATGCTTAGGCAGGACAAGTAAACACAGCCACACACAACTGAACCTGAAGGACCTGACTTAGGCAGTGCTGGAGCATGAATTCGGACTGTGTTTTATCACAAGATTATCTTTCGATTACTGTTGCTTATATCTTATGCTTTTCTCTGCCAGATCAGTTGCTTTCCTCCACACAATCCATTCAGTATCTCAACAACGTCATCTGTTGCATCCAGAAAACAAGGTCACGGAAGTACAATGCCATCTGTTGCATCCAGAAAACAAGGTCCAGAAAACTAGCTACCCAGAAATGCACCCTGAATTGGTGTTTTGGTTGCTGCAATGTACTACACATCTAGTACTATTAAATATAGACACTTAATCAGTACTCTAGACATGCATTCCTTATTAGGCAATTTCATTTATTCAAGCCAGCTAAAATTCATTACCTTCTATGTCCATTAACTTCATCAATCAGGCAATTGAAACAGAGTCACAAACGTGCTTATGAAGAATGTTCTGTCAAATGGCTGCCCATTGAACAAGCAAGCTACCTAAAGCATAACAGAATATAACTTGGGTATACAAACAGTGAAGCATTTTAGCTTAACTTGATGAATAGTCTAGCACCAGTAGTATATATCTGTATATATACTTGATTACTTTTCTCACTTTCTATTATATGAAGTATTGTTCCCTGATTAAACTGCAGCAATTCGTTATTCTAAACTCTTACACTGAAGCAACTGATGAGTTCTTCATTGCAATAGACAATAATGGTCGATCTCTAGCACAAACTAACCAGCTCTTTCACTTATGACTTCATGGGGTTGTTTAAACTCTGAATGACCTTAAGTGTAATCAATATAACCTTTAAAGGGGGGAAAAAGAAAAGAAAAGACCAACTCTTTCACTTTCAGATGTTACTCTTAATCTCTTTCCTTCATGATACTTTTTCTCTTTTCTTTTAGGTAAACAATATTCAACGCTTCTGAGTGAAGCATTCCATGCATCTTAATGCAATTTTATATACATGTAGTGGAGTAATTCTTTTCCTGAATAAGGGTCTTAGTGCAAGTTGTATAGTCCGAGGCTATAAGCAAAGAACAATCTTAAATATAGTGTAAAACCGACTATCATGTAGTGGAGTACAACAAAAGTTGCTTTTCTCATAGTACCTATTTCGGCACATTTTTCATCTGCACAGAATTGCTTTATAAAAAAAAGATTATGAACTTGAAAGGTCCCTTTTATTCTCACCATAGAATGAGAATAAAGCATTGGACCTTGTTAATGGCAAATTAGATAAGTCTTGCGCATATGTAAAGGGATTAGATTAGACTTAAAAAAGTAGTAAACTTCTAAGCGTCACATTCACATAGAGAGTGGGCCTGATGTGTGAGTTCAACGTTATCAGAGTGGTTATTACGCCCCTACCATGTAATAAAATTCAAAGTTGACCAGAGTCGCATCATATGAAAACCAAGTATGATTGAAACATGTTATCTGGATATGACATTAATCTATCAATCTATCTTTCTACCCGCATCATGTGAATATAAATTTGCACATGGATGGTTAACAACAAGAAATTTTCAGTGCACTTTCTAAAGCTTAAGTGCCGGTATGGGCTCTCTAAGGGGTAGCTACGCCAGAGACTAACTGTTATGGCATGTGTAAGTGTCGGCATATTAATTTAATGTTTCAAGAAAGAATTTTGTGCTTGTTTAGGCCCAATTTCTTAGGGTATGACTTCAAATAAAAATTCAACAGAATCAGAATTCAAGGCTGATCGTAATTACAGTTCAAGTCACCAATGCACACACTCAAAACAAGAAACAATTCAGAGGGTGTTGCGAGAATCGAACTCGCGATCCCTCACAGAAAGAGAGAATCATACCGCTAGACCAAACACCAAAGAGATAACAAGCTAAGCAAAGATATCGGCCAACCCAGCTTAGAGTTAATCTCACACTTGCAGTTGCACACAAATGAAAACCAGTAAACTGAAGTTGAATGTGAATCTATTGTGCAGATTTGTCATCCTAACATAAACAACCCAAGTTCTACTTAGATGGCTAATCTAGATATCCAATAATTTTGCAAGTTTTCCTGACAGCCATAAGTTTCCACGTATTTGCTCTTCTAAATGAAGTTCCCCCCCCCCCCCCCCTCCTATAAAATATCCCAATTTCACAAACAAAATACCCAGAGCTTCATATATTCTCCCCACTACAAATAGCAACAAGACTACATGAATACACAATGCTAATAGACATGCCAGAGATCAGCCGTACCTTTGATTTTAGGGAAATCTTCAATGATGGCATCCACCAGATTGAAATGTAAGCGTTTTGATAAACCAAATACTGGATAATCCATGGCAAGAACTCCTTAACCAAAAGAACAGCCTTTCTAGCAACTCCTATAAAGAAAAGAGAAATATAAGTCCAGATTTCTTGACAGCGCATATCTCACTTTATGTATGCTACTAAAAATACATGCCTTCAAAGATAAAGACACATGTATCGCATAACCATGAAAGTAGCCAGCTTTCCTAGAAATAATATGAACTGTCAAGAAACTACATGAACACATAATATTAAGAAGTCAAATTACACGAACACGTACAATATTACTTTCTGTTTATGAACAGAGTCCCTCCAAAGTGATCTGATCACAACTCCAACACTAGTTTAAGAACTATTTATACTTGAATTGCTTCGAATAAGTATACTCTACTGATGTTTAACAACTAGCTATACCTGGAATTGCCTAGAATAAGAAAATACTCTACTGATCTTGCAGCAATGCTGCTTAAGCTCCCCTCAACCCCCTCCACATAATCTGATACTCTTCTTCAAAATGATATTTACAACAAATAACCAACCATTATCATTCCTTACATGTATGTCCAGTTCTGATACAGTTGCACAGCTTTGGTCTTGAAATTAAAAGAAGAAACACACTCCAGGTAAATCATATACTCAAGTACACTTGAATCTTATTCTTTCATCATGGGTTTAAATCAGTCACAGAAGAGTAAAAGAAGTTCTCACCCAACAAGTACAGAAAGTTTAATTGCACTAGTTACAAAATTATTGCCTAATAAGATCAACACAGCACATAACAGGGCTTTTCAATTCAGTAACAAGCAGATCCTTGCTTTCATGAAGCAATTTGTTATCAAAACCAAGGACGCTGCCTCAAATCATAGCCAAGTTTTAATCTATATGCACACAGGCTATGTAAATACCTAATAGAATTCTATAATTTATCATCATCATCATCATTATCATCATCCCCAGTTTCCAGACATACCATACTAAAAAACAATTAGAAAATCATAGCTCTCCGTTCTTGGTTTCCTTGCTAGTTCGCCTTCTAGACCTTGTTAAGCTTTTCAAAAATGCTCCAAACTTACGACTCTTCTTTCCCTTCAGTTCGCTATCAACAATTTCACTTTCCTCACTTCCCTTCTCCTTGACCTCTTCCTCAGCGACCACCACTGCACCCTCTATGGCCTCCTTCTTCTGCCTCAGCAAACGAAGAACTCCTTCAAGAGCCAGTTCTGGATCCTCACTCCTCATCAAGTGCTCTGCAATTTCCGCAGGAGTTGCATCAACTTCCTTAATCAGTTGTTTTATCTCAGGAAACAGCCTCTCATGATCATGTACTCCCAAATAATTACCGGCCAGAACATCAAATCCTTCTGGAGTACAGTACCCCATGTGAATATGCATGTCCATTCGACCAGGGCGCAATAATGCAGGATCAAGCTTCTCTTTGTGATTCGTCGTGAAGATGACTATCCTCTCATCCCCACAAGTCGACCACAATCCATCCATAAAGTTCAGCAATCCAGACAGTGTCAACTGTTGTATCAAAGAACAATCTTAATCAGTCAATCCATAGTTAATAATAAGCTACACATAGTCCTACTTTCATTTATCATGAACAAAAAGCATTAACTACAAAGCCAAATGCACCATAAATTCTCCATACCTTACTGTCTGCACCAACATCATCCGAAACACTCTCGGCGTCCCTGTCATGCGTCTGCGAACTACAGTCGATATCCTCAATCACCAAAATCGACCTGGTATTCGTGCACAACAAGACCCTCTTCAACTCGGTGTTCGAATACAAGCTACTCAGCTCCAAGTCATAAACATCAAACTTCAAGTAATTTGCAATGGCAGCAATCATAGTCGATTTCCCCGTCCCGGGAGGACCATACAACAAGTACCCTCTCTTCCACGCCTTACCAACCTTCTTATAGTACTCTTTCCTCCTGACAAACCTATCCAAGTCATCCATAATCTCCTGCTTCTTTTTCGGGTCCATCGCCAACTTATCAAACGTCACAGGATGATCCAATTTCACACACCCCCACGTGCCACCTCCATTCCCACCCTCATCATCATCATCATTGTCCAAGTAAGAGTCCCTAGTATACAGCTTCACCTCCCTATCATTCTTCTTAAACTCATTAGCCCTCTCCAAAATAAACGGCAAGTACTCATCCACCACAGCTTCCTTGTGTTTCCTCTCAAACGTGAGCTCAAAGAACCTCTTATCCGGCTGGTACTGCAGCTTGGACTTCTCACCATCCGGCTGGATCAACACAAACTGCCACTTTACTTCAAACCCGTTGAACGAGTCGATCACCTGCTCCTCTTTCTCCATGCTTATGTTGATGGACTTGTGCTTGTGGGACTTGTTGGCCTTGAGCCTCTCCGTCTTGGGGTTGATTTTGGGCCGGAGGTAAATCTCAGCGGCGTCGTAGATTTGGTTACGGGAGATGCCACTTTGCTCGTCCACGATGATCGTCATGTGGGTTTCTGCTTGGGGGAAATATCTGCGCACCAGGTGTATGATGTATTGCCCCAGTGTGTTGTAGAAGAAATTTTTGACCGGCTCTGGGATCATGTCGTGGACCATCGATCGGTAGAGCATCATGGACCCTGCTATTGAGGCGTAGGCCGAGAACATGTTTGAGGCAGTGGACTGCATTTCACCCAGTGAATACGCCATTGTTGGGTTGGTGAGTGTCAGATGAGTGAAAGAGGGGCTTTGGGGTTTGGAGTGATGATTGTGAAGGTGATTGGTGGGCTATATATACACAGTTTGGGATTTGGGAATTAGGGCGAAGAAGAAGGTGAGTGGAAAATTTTGATTAAAGAACTTTGTTACAGAAGGAACTTGGGGAGCAAGGTTTAGCGGAGAGAGATCTGGTGTGGCGAGGTGTTGGTGGAAGGTTCTCAGGTGGATGACGTGGGAGGTTCAGGAGTGGTGGAGTAATGTGGGAGTGTTATTACTTGGGTGAGTGTGAGTGTAGGAGATTGGTGCAGAGCTTGGTGAGCAAGCTTACGCACGCGGTTAAGTAAAGTACAACGTCAACATCATACGTAATACTTCTTGTATCGAATCCCGTGTGTCTGTGAGATGATTTTACACGGGAGGTTGGAATTCCATTTCTACTATATTCACTCTTGTGTGAACGGCAAAAGTGGTCTTCTAAAAGTAAGTTTAACGAATCTTAGTTATTCTGTATTAGATTAGCTTTTGTAAAACTTGAAATTGACGCGTAATAACATTATTGATGTCTGGTATTGCATTACAAAATGACCCTAAAATTGAACCAACATTAACATTAGAAAACACATAAGCAGTCAAACTAGCTCAATGTATTTTGTCCAATAGAAGACAAATGCGTGACTTCGATCAGAATCTAGTATCTTTATAAGATTAGAACCGATCGGATGCCTTCCACTAAGAAGAAGGCATGAGGGAGCTGAACGCGTGCCATCGATCATAGTGTAGTATCGTCATATATTAAAACCGAACGGATGCCTTCCACCAAATAGAAGGCTTGATGGAGACGAAACGTGTGCCTTAAATAAAAGTCTAGTATCGTACTATCGTCATAATATTACATCAAATGGATGCCTTGCGTCAAATAGAATGCATGGTGGAGGCACGTGTGCCTTCAGTCAAAGTCTAATATCTGTAGGAATTTTAGCTAAATCCAAGTGGGTTTTTTCTATGACTTTGTGGCTTAACCAAAGAGCGCTCACACATTCAAAAAATTGTGTTTTATTGAATGTGTAAAATCTACTATGATAGTAGAAAACACTTGAGAAAGAATTACTAAAATTCTCTTGGTCATGAAAGAGTAATTAATGCTCAAAGTGTGTTGGTTAAGAACTTAGCTATGAAGCTCAAGAGTTGGAATTGGGAGTTATCACACATAGCTAAAATGGGAAGAGTATGAACAAAATATAAATGTCTAGTTTGCAAGAGGGATTGGGGCCCAAGGGGTTCTCTTTTTTCATCCACTTCTTTAAGGGAAAAGCGGCTGGTCATCACCACTAGCCTTTTTGGTCTTACTTGATTTAATCTTGCCTAACATGGAAGCTTCCCTTCCGGGTGATGAAGTCGGATTGCCTAAAGCCATACCAATGATTTTAGACGGGAGCGGACTTAAATTGCTTCACGGTCGCTCACACGCACCCGCCTGGCTCCGCCAGGAGCCAGGTCCGATCTCAGGTCGTGGCTTGGCTTGGCTAGGCTAGGCTAGGCGGTGGTGTATATATTCTTTTTGGACAAAATATTAACTCTATTTTGGTCCAAATAAGACGGTTCGAATTTTCCTATATGGAAAACGTTTGAACGAACAGACATGAAGAATCGTTTCGCCGAAAAGCTTTGTCAATTCGTGAAAAGCTACTGCTGGACGAACAGACATAAAGCTTTACTCAAAAGCAATGTCTGTTCGGAACTTGAAGTTCTTTTTCAACAGTCATGTCCGTTTAAAGGCACCACTTCGCATTATAAATAAGACTCTCCTGCAGTAGCAAAAATCGGTCGTTCTTTCTGCTATCTTCTCCTCTACTACTACATAAAACCTCTTTTTCCTTATTGAGAAAAACGAGCTCGAATTTATTTTGGTGTGCTACTTACTAAATTTTCCTGCAGTCTTATCTTGGGGATATATTTGTTGTACTGTGAGCACGAGTGCAGGGCAAATATTATCTCAGAGAACTCGGGCTATCCCGTTATTCTACAACATTACCTACATATAGACTCTCTGTTCCAATTTCCTTCTACACAGATACTTTCCTAATAAGTGCAAATATTCCAACAATATTATCATAAAATTAGATCCGAGCGGATACCTCGATCCAATAGAAGGCATGGTCAAACTCAGACATGTGATCGAGCCGCTATTTAAGATCACAACATAATGCAGCAGGATCGGAGCTAACGACAAGGTTCGGAGTTTTAAGGGATCGGGTTACATTGTGAGGCCTTGTATAACTCAGTTCTGTTACTAGTCCAAGGGTAAAGATCCTTGCTTTTACTTGGTCGGTCAAAGGTTCCATTTCGAGTGGGCTTCTCAAATGTTAAGCTTTTGATTCCTTCCTAATTTTTCTTGGTTCATTTTAAAATTCTCATCCCTTTATATTTTCTTTTCAAGGTTACATTTTTAATTTTTCCTCTAAATCTTTTTTCATCTTATGCTACCATAACTTCTTGACATCTGAAAACCTTTTTGGTTCTTTATTGGAAAGCTCCCGCAAGAGCTGAAATTGGTATTTGAACTCACACACCAATTTCAACTCCGGTTGGAGCTCACTTAAGCGCTTGCCTTAGGCACGCATGCCACTTGTTTCTTCCTTGTCCTTCACCCCCTCCCCCCCCTATACTTATGTTTTTATTTTGGTTTTTGTGTGTGGAGGGAATATTGTGGTTAAAAAATAAATATAACATATAAAGTATATTGGCATTTGATAGAATTTGAGTTAGTGGAATGTGACGTGGTGGGGAGAAAAAAGTTTGATATCAGTTTAAACTTGAAACATATGATGAGGAGTTCAAATTGATCCGGACTCCAAAGATTTCTTTGAGCTTTTTTATTATCGAGTTGAGTATAGCTCGACTCAGTAATATCGATTAAGATTGATTAGTTGATTACACTAGATTCATAATTTGATGAGTTATTGGTTGAACGGTAGTCTGCTCGAGGTGTCATACGACTATGACAACTCCTTTTGGAGGAATTGACAACTTGGGTACATTTTCTGTAGAGAAATTCATTTTTCATCTAATTATCGATCATAATCATTCACCAAAATAAAAAAAGCTAGAGAATGGGCCAATTATATAGTGGGGTTACAAAGATAATCATTAAAGATACTGCATGATAAAGATATATGATGTCCAAAGAATATTTATAATCTTACCTTATCTAATCATAACCCTAACTTACTAAAATAAAATAGGATATAGGCTTGGTATGTGAGACTTGGGCCGGTCGGGCAAGGTATCATCATAATTCATAAACTAATACTACACATTATACCTCAATTTGAGTGATATGGTCATAGAAATATTACAACTCAAACAATCTTTTATAACAACGGTAATAGCTACCTTGATGAAACCGTAAACATCTTGATGCAAATTAACCCGAATGTCGATCGAGTAGCATATTCACAGTTCAACTGTTATATAGACAAACATGAGAAGAGATCTGATATAAAAAAAAATTGATCATAAAAATATGGGTATCACGGTATCGAAGAGTATACATTACAAGGGCCCGAAAATAAAGCATGTATACGACATCAAAAAAAAAAAAAAAAAAAAAAAAAAAAAAAAAAAAAAAAAAACTAGCCCAGGATCAACAAATTTTCTAATTACAGGATTTTGTTTCTCGATCATGACTTTTCTGGCCGCCTTAAAATTGAACGCGCATGTATGCTCCTCTGCGTATCTATACTATAGCTATGCGTTCCTCATGAGGTTCCACCGCAACAACATGTAAATCCTAACAATGCAACTTTCTTGTTGCAAAATCGCAACGATTCTTCTTTAGAGCCACGACCGGAGCCAAAGATGATACACGTCTTGTATAAGACACGTCTCATGGAAGACATACTACACAATGAAAAAAAAAATTACACCACATGACACATTAAGGTTAATGATTGTTGTCCCATTTCATTTCTATATTGAATTCGAACTTGAATATTAACTCGTTGTCCTAATGAACCGTTGCAAAAGGTTTGCTAGGGTGTTGTTTGAGTTCCGGTCGATCTGTTAAATAATCATCCTCTATGGGACTCTGCCTTTCCTATTCAAAACTCTCGCACTATAGGTGAGTAATTTTTTAGTGGGCCAGAGCTGTAAGGATAACTAGTATTGGGCTGGATTTCAAGTGTTTAACTTGGGCTCAGTCTTGAATCTTGTTTGGACTTGGGCTAAGCGTCTTACACCTGTTTTGGGCTGTGTTAAAAACTTAATTAGTGGTTAAGTGCTAAATTTACTTGTAGTTTTTTCTTTCTATTTTTATTTATTTAAAGGGAGCATTATAAGTTTTGGTGTTTGGAAATGAATTGAGTTTAGTTACGTAGTACCAGTAGAGTAAAATTTTGTGGTGATGTTACATCTCATATGTACTACTCCTACATTCTTACCACTCGAATACCCTATGTCACTCGTAATGCTACATTGACTATGGATAACTTCTGCACTAATCAGCTTTTTCCAATAACAAAATAAGAAACCTCCCCAGAAAGTACATAAACAATCTGGGTAAAAGACACACAAAACCATCTCCAATTATATTATATGAAAGAAACACAATCACCCTCAATTATTAAAATTTCTACCAAACTAATGGAGCCCATTTTGATTAATAATAATAATAATAATCCAATAAAACATAAACCATTAGTACATTAAAAAAAGCTAACATTACATCTTAATCCTTAGATCATTGTCAACAAAAGCATCCCCTGATGTTCAAAATGCACCTATTCCATTCCATGTTAGCAGAGCCTTATGTTTAGAACATAACAATTTCATCACTACTCTCATCAGCCAATAGTCCATTCTCTTCCTTCACTTGATCCATCTCCTCATCCTCAATCCCTTCGCCCATTGAACCGTCACTCAGAGAATCCTTCTTGCACTTCAGATAATCGACTAGCCCTTCCAGCGCAGAATCAGCATCGTCACTCTTTATCAGCTCCTCGGCCACTTCCGCAGGAGTAACTTTCATCTCATTAAGTAGTTCCTCGATTTCCTTGAAACACGGGTGCTGGTCTTTGATGTTTAGGTAAGTGGACGCCAAGAGCTTGAACCCGTCTATTGTAAGATAGGACATGTGGACGTGCATATCCATACGGCCAGGGCGCAACAATGCAGGGTCCAATTTATCTTTGTTGTTGGTCGTGAACACGATTATGCGCTCGTCACCGCAGCTTGACCATAGTCCATCTATGAAGTTCAGTAGTCCTGAGAGTGTAAACTGCACATAAAGTTTGCAAAAGCAATCAAGTCCTGAACTTTAAGTGAACATTACCAGTAATTGCTCAGTTATTGTTGACTACTTGGACATAAAGCATAGTACTATGTTAGTAATCTGTATGGCAATTTCATAGAAACTTCATCTTGTACTACTTTTTAAAGTTCATTCTAAAGGTTCTTGTTTTACTATTAACAAAATTGATAATTAATGACCAGGTTCAAAAGTATCAATTTTGATGATAATAAAACAAAAAACTTTAGAGTGAACTTTAAAAAGTATGAAGTTGCTATTACATTGTCGCACAAGTAGGCTAAAGGTGTTTGCAAGTGGATGTCTGTTTTGGATAACTTTCTTACAAGATCTTTAAGCATGATTTCCTATAGGGTTATTTAATTCTAAACTAGCTTCATATCATCACCATCCAGTCAAGTAATTTATGCTTCTATAGGCATGTCTAGTCCTATCTAGTCCTTTCAATGTTCCAGCACAAATTGCTCTTCGATTCTAATAGTCCAATCCTAGTGGTAATAATAAGTAAATAATCTAAAAAAATAGAGGGTGTGTAAGTAAAAGTAAGTAAACATATATATGTGACACATAATACATCAAAATTTAAACATCTAAAGAACATGTGAATAAAATGTAACAATAGTTTCAGAATTAACCTGCTGATCCCTTTTGTAAGAATTTCCATCAGGCGAACCGGAACCCGTCTTCGTGCTCTTCCTATCAGGCAACTCCACGCTGCAGTCGATATCCTCGATAACCAAAATCGACCTATTCGCGGTCCTCAGCAACAACCTCCTCAAGTCCGAGTCACGCCTCACATTAGTAAGCTCCAAGTCGTATATGTCGAACTTCAAGTAATTCGCCATCGCAGCAATCAAACTCGATTTCCCTGTTCCAGGAGGACCGTAAAGCAAATACCCCCTCTTCCAGGCCCTGCCAACCTTCCTGTAAAAGTCCTTCCTCCTTACAAACCTGTCAAGGTCCTCCAGAATGCCCTTCTTCACCTTCGGTTCCATCGCCAGCGTGTCGAAAGTCGAAGGATGCTCCAAATTAATTGAATCCCACGCGACGTGATTGTAACTCGACCCGCAGGCCAGAGTATGCAACCTGACAACTTTCTTCTTCGCTTTCAAACGCCTAGCCTGTTCAATAACATACGGAACGTATTTGTCAAGTACGAAATTCTTATGATCCTTATCGACCAGGAGCTCGAAACAGCGCTTCTCCGACTCCACGACAATGTCGTCGGACTCGTCGTCGATCATCTTGGAACTCTTCTTCTTGACCTCGTAGACGTAATGCCACTCCATAGGAACGCCCTGGAAGGTATCAGGGATCTTTTCGTACTGGGCGAACTTGATGCACAGGTCGGTGTCTTTAGGCCGCTTGCTGATTTTCAAGCGTTCCATGTTAGGCCTGCTTTTGGTGCAGAGGTAGATTTCAGCAGCATTGTAGACCTCGTTGGTCGAGAGGCCGTCGCGCTCTTCAATTACGATGGTGGCCTTTGTGGGCTTGGGGGTGAAGTAGTACTGGATGATCTTGATGAAATAGCGCTGGACCTGACGGGGTATGAGCTGGTTCAGCATGGTTTGGATTAACATGATGAAGGCGGAGATGGAAGCGTAGGCGGCGAAAACAGAGGAAGCTGATGGGATGCTGGAGATGGAAACTGCCATGGCTGGTTGTTCTTTGATTTTTTTCCTTTTCTTTTCTTGTGTGTGTGAGGTTGTGGACTTATATGGTACAGAGCTAAGCTTAAGAGTTAAGACAATGTTTTCATTTTATAAGAGGAGAAAGGGAATTTGAAGAGAATAGAACTATAGAAGTGCAGAGGGGCAATGAGTGTAATTTATGTTTCTAACTTGTAATTATATTTTTTTAGTTGGAAAATATTGTTAATGCCTTTTTAGATATTGTGTCACTTACTTAAAATTTTCTACTTTATAGGTAAAAATTAGGAAAAGTTAAAGTATTTCATGATTAAAAATGAATGAAATAGGTTAGTCAGTTTTGTCCGTCTGAAACTGCACAATAGTTAGTACTAAAATTATTTCATGAAAATGATTAGAGATGAAGAAAACGTGTTGTTTGACTCGATGAATTTAAATTATGATTGGAGTACTCATTACTTTCACGTAGAAGTTGTAAGTAGTAATGGAAGGTTTGGAGTTTCAATCATTTTCTTCGAAAGTTTTGGATGAGAGTAGAAGTTTAATTTTGGAACGGACGGAGAAATTACAGAACTGCGCAAATCAATGTTACTTTAATTTTTAATTGTGGGTTACTCATCACTCTCGCATAGAAGTAGTAAGTAGTAATGGAAGGTTTTGAGTTTCAATTATTTTTTTTGGAAAGTTTTGGATGAGAGTAGAAGTATAATTTGGAGAGGGAAGGAGAAATTACATAGCTACGCAAGTCAATGTTACTTGGATCTCTCATTACTCTTGCATGTTTAGTAGTAGTAACAAAAGGTTTCGAGTTTCAATCATTTTGTTTGAAAATTTTGTCGGACAGGAGAAGTATAACTTCAAGAGGAACGGAGAAATTACAGAGCTACACAAGTAAATGTTACTTTAATATGTTTATAAGTGAAAGTACTTCATTTACGTAAATTTGACCAAATATCTTAAAGCACGTGATTGTTTAAATGTCTCTATTCAATCGATAGTTGAATTGATTAATTAATATTTTCATCAATATATTGAAATGTGAACATTTATTACAAATACAATGATAATAATACTTTTACAAATGTGTCACATTGGGAAAGTGAAGTGAATGGGTAAACCACAACTTATTGAGTTGTAAATACTAAATTACTATGAAGAGATAGGTAACTACTTGCACACTTATAGGCCTCAAAGTTATTGTATATTCACATTATCAATTTTGTGGAGTTAAGAAAACTCTTTTAACAAAGTATGTGGTCTAGTCTATCATCATTGAATTTTAAATTATACTTGTAGGGGTAAGTTTTGGCGATGTGATCTACTCTGTAGTATATTTTACATGCAATTTGTACATAGAATTTTTTATATTTTTTTTAATTATAACGATAATTTTTGTAAAACAAATTGTGCTAAAAAATTACAAAATATATTTTCATTATGATTTTTAAAACAAAAAATAACTATATAATTTAAACTTAATTTTCATTCAAAGTTGACACCTCACTTGGTACTATGGAGTATTTGAATTTCTCCCAAGATCTAGAGAGGACAGATACGTTCAAGATTCAGTCTTCATCACAATATCTGCATGTATGTATAACACAAGAGACAAGCAACATTAAGCATATTGAATAGAATAGACACCAAAACATAGCCTGAAATTCAAAGCTTTGAAAAAAGTAGTCCTCAAACGTTACACGAAAATGGATACTACCGAGTTAATACCCATAATTACGAGTATCCTCTCTCAATCTTCTCCTCCAATTCTTGCAGAGCCATGAATTGTGCGTGTCTTGTCTTGTACTCTTGCTACACCTAGACAATGGCACGTAGTATTATAATATAATGAACCAAAGCAAATCCAAAAGTAGTTGTGTACTTGTGTTTGTGCATGTTCAATGCAAAAATAATTTTCTTACACACAAACACAATAACACAAACTACTTTTTTTTTCTTTTTCTTTTGCCTTTTATTGTCAACTTTTGCATAGTAGAAAATTGACCAAAAAGATGAAAATGATCTGGCTGGCTCTCCACCGTTGGATTGCAACGTTTAAGTGAACGGATGATTGGGAAATGACATTTGTCCCTAGAACCTAAAAGAACATTATTGTTTCGGAAAAGAAAATATGCAAGAAATCAGAGACGAATGATTATATTTTGATGTTTCTCTGCGCAAAAGGAGAAGATCTGCGGAAAGGCTCATGGACCTATGAGAATGGCAGTATATTGAATTTTGATCACCTTCATATAATATTACGAACAAACTTTAATGATGATCTAGTCTCTTTCTTAATGTAACAAACTTCTTTCTATGTTAATTGTCATACAGTAGTAAGTTAACTACTCCACATTCCACAAGGGACAATTATTTTAGCTTCTCCGCTCTTTAAAAAAGAAAGACAAAAGACTAGAGTTTAGAATTTTAGTAGATGTACAACTTGCTAGCTAGTTCCATCAAATTGAGATCGAACCATTCTTATGTAGCAGTGTAGTTTCGCGCTCGCTCATCTTTTATTCCATAAAGTGGCCCCAAGCCCCAGGGCACACCGCAGACATGGCATATTATATGTATGTAGTATGTACTATCTGAAGTTGCACGTCTAGACTCGACTCATTCAATATAAGATAATTTGGTGGAACTTAAATTTTACTTTGGGCATGTTTACATAACGAGTCTAGTAGACTAGACTCGACTAGCATCTAGTCTAAATCTAGCCGAATTATGCAATACTATTATGCTCCGTTCCGTTGTTTAACCACACTAGCTACTCATTGCGGCCATGCCTCATGCTTCACTGTCACATACTAGTAGTCTTTATCATGAATGTATGACCACACTATACTTTGTTTACACTTACGTTCCATAGAAGCTTAATATAATACTAGTATAAGTTAACACGGCTTAGTTTGTGACATGGGTGTGTAGTAGATTAATTAAGATAAAAACACAAAACCTAATTATAGGCAAGGAATCTGTGATGGGGATATAGTATCATTTGATGCCCTGGGGACCTCTTCTTCTCTCACTTATGTGTCGATAAGTTGGGTGAACTTAATTGGTTGTATTAGAAAATGGGAAAGCTATGTTAATCACATCTTCCAACATTTATGTAAGGACAAATTAAAAAGGGTTTTTTTACCAAAAAAGAAACTAAAGTGAAAGCCCACAAATTAAAAAAGCACCAATTCATGGAGTTTGAGTCATGCATATATGCCCAAATTATATTGCACCTCAACAAACACATACTAGTACTAAATTATTATTAAGTTATGCAATAAGTACACACGACACACCATGGATTCTGTCTTATCGTGTTTACGTTGAAATTAACTATAGTATACTCACTCCGTGCGGAAAATATCTCCACATAGATTTTGCATTTTTTCATTATTAAGTTGACATGTTATTCCTCCATTTGTATATAATATAACGTTGAAAATCCACCATTGCTATTATTTAGTGCACACTATAAATTCGATGACTTCAAAAACAATAAACTGCAAACTATGTAAATCAAATTAATCAGACTCCGACCCTCCCTCTGTTGCTCTTTCCTGGGTTCGCTTCTAAATCATATACTACATCATAAGGAAATTATATTGTTCCTAAGTGAAAAACAAAAAATTATATTGTTCCTAAGTGAACCATAATTGTTTTGGCACGAAATTATATTGTTCCTAAGTGAAAAACTCAAGTACCTGACAAATGCCGACATCATAAGGAAACCTGAGATAGAAGTAATTAATTAATTAGCTAAGCAGACAATTAGGAGTCGCAATCACGGACCGGAAACTAACTTTAACATGGATGATTAGATTATTACTCATACTATTTTAAAAAGTCTCGAGTCACCATTTAGAATTCCTCAGAAGAAATTCTCATGTAGCCAATAAAAACACCCCACTCCATTACGTGTCGACTTGTCCAACTCCAACCACTCCATTTTTATTTTAACCATTAGTATTAAATACTTCATTAGTACCACAGTAAAGGTGAAATTTTGCCAATTCTTTAAAAGTAAAACGTTGATAGTGATCATTTACTGGTCTATGAATGTACCACTAATTAAACAAATGCAGATGTTAACCTTTCCAACCCATCAAAAGCTACCTTCAATCGATTCCCGATGGAAAGAAACCTCAACAGAAGAATCGAAAGCATCACAAACAAAGAAAATTAGAGTAAAAACCAATGTATTCCAAGGCCGCCAGATGATGGGTTGTTAGAGCGTATTTAAGTTTGTAAGACATATTTTGACATCATCTAAATTATATGAAAGTCCCCGTTTCCAGACCTTCACGTTGGGTTCTATCATCTATGCACTTGCTTTTGAATCATTTCGCGTATGGTTTGTAGCATTTGTATGTTGATTAGTTGTTCGTTGTTTAATAGTGAAGTCTATCACTAATTATATGTGATAATAGAAAAAATAAATGAAATATGTATACGCTGAGTACGAAAATAGGAAATTGAACAGATTTTGTTAAGTTCTATACTTGAAGTTGGGCCTACTCTTTACAACTTGACGTTGGGCTTACTCCGAAAGTGGCCTTGATCCAATATATCCCAGTGTAATGGGCACCTTACGGGCCGGTCACTTTTTGGGCCATACATTATGTTTGTGTCAGTTGCACTTTTTTTTCATTTTACTCGGGTCTCCGTATGTGACTGTTCTCAATTTCTCATTTGTAGTTGCTATATTTAGTGAGAGTTTAAAAATGATTTTATGAGCTACTTTTGGTTTAATTTTGCTAAAAGTTAAAAAAAAAAAGAAATAGTCAAAAGTGATGGGTATTTGGTATTTTTAATCTAAAATCAATTTAAAATCACAAAATTAGAAGCTATAGTATTTGGTAAATTCAGTTAAAGTACTTATTTTTAATTTAAAAACAATTACGAACTGCTAAAAGTATATAGAAGCATCAATTTATATGCTTCTCAGCTTCTGGCAGTAGGTACCCTGCTTTTTTAGGAGAAGTTGCAACAAAAGTTGTAAAATAAAACACCGAGAAAACTATTATTACTACTCCAACTCCAAAAGCACAAAAGTGATTTTCTAAATATTTACAAACACTCACTTAATTTAAATCTGTTGGCTGATAGGGTTGCTCAAAAGATCTATTAATGGATCGGAATGATCCAGTCCGTTATCTAATGGATCGGATCAGATCACGTATGCCATTTTTGTGATCCGTAAAGAGCGGATGGGATCGATCGGATCATCCGTTAATTTTAATTTTTCAAATTTATTATTTATTTTATGTTTAAGAATGTAGATCTCAGGCCTCCCAAGTTGTATTATCTCAAATCTAATATATGTCCGCTACTTCCGGCTCCAATCTCCACAACCACCACCGTCCTCCCCCAACCTCCGCCCACTTCCTTCCTCTCCTATCCCAACAACCACCGCGCCTCCGACCCCAAACCTCACCTGCGCGCCGATCTTGGCACCACCTCTTCAGTCTTGTTTCCGCAAATCGTCGCTTACTCCCATCTGTTGTTTGATCTTCGCTGCAAATAATGCAGATCAATTATTTATTTATTTATTTATTTTTACTATAATAGATACAGTATGTTGTTAAATAATATTTGAGGAAAGAAGAGCAAAAGAGATGGATCGGAGTCAAGAAGAAAGGAAGAAAATATATACGTAGAATATGAATTACAGGTTTGTGAATTGGGTTGGAGAAGAAAAGAAATCATGTGTCGAGCTTTTCTTTGGCAAAAATGGGGCAAGTCTTTACTCTCTCCTATTTTTTGTGGACTCAGAAAAAAGAAATAAATAAAAACAATTAAGTGGATAACGGATCGGACCCAGATTTACCCGGATCCGTAAGGATCAATTTGTGACCCGATCAGTCCAAAACGGATTGGATGATGGATTGAATCTTGGATGATCCGCCGATCGAGTGAAATGGATCGGATCGGTCTGTATCCATTCCGTGAGCAGCCCAAGTTGGCTCCAACGATTGTCAATCTTTTGCCATACACCAAATGAAAATCTATTTCCTCTTGTTCAGATCAGTGTCGTCTTTGAGTTTTAGATGGCCATGTGCAAACTTTTAGATGAGGTCTAAGTAATAAGAAGTAGATATAAATAAAATTTTATAGAATCAAGAATATTGCAAAAATCATCACATTCAAGTTATTGATGGAGATTAATGGAGGTTGAGAAAAAAGAGGGATATTGTAAGAAAGAAAGAAATTCGTAGAGACAATAGAGAGAGGGGTATTGATCTGAGGAATTGATCGAGGAAGAAAGAAAGATTTTGCCGTTGCCAATCCTAATATTAAATTATTATTTTTTTAATATTTGAAAACTATACTGGGTTTAGTAGATGGGCCTAGGAGGTCCCCGTCAAAAGTGTGACAGTGTACGGATGGTCTGTTGGAACAGGCTAAGGGTAGCACCTGGTTCAAACCTAAGGTACATATCCACATTACTCATTACATATATGCCATACACAATAGGGACCTTTGTTGTATATCCAAACATAATATAAATGTGTATATTACATTTGTCAATACATATTTAGTACAATACAATATATATATATATATATATATATATATATATATATATATATATATATATATATATATATATATATATATATATATATATATATATATATATATATATATATATATACAATATAAATTCTACATATAATAACGGGTCGGACTTGGGTCGGTCCTTACAAGATGTTATGTCTGGGCCCATGGGCCTAGCTATAAGCCCAAGCCCGGCCCATGCGCTACTCATGTCGGGCCTTGGCGGGCCTCGGTCAGGTATATCGGGTTGGGCCCAGGCCGGTAGCCCAAATTGGCATCTCTAATTAGATAGGACCTATCCTGATCCGAGTGATGTAATACGTAATCGTATTAGTAGAACCTTGTTCATCATCAATCCAAGTTATTTTCTCTATTCTTTTAATTTTCTCTTTCTGTCAATTCAAACATCAGATGTGAAAAGATATTCATCATACAATAACTCAATCACCACCGAATAAAAATAATCAAATAACTATTGTCAATCTGTCACATATTCAAGCTAATTATAAAAGAAATGTACCAAAATCATTTAGGCATTCGTCAGTCAATAGTGAACACACATGAATATGATCAATGAAGTATGGTGGTATATATATATATATATATATATATATATATATATATATATATATATATATATATATATATATATATATATATATTAATAATAAGTTCACACATGAATGGTGGTGCTAATTATTTTAAATTTAAACTCTTTGATCATATGTTGTTCATACGTAAACTAAACTTCCTAGTATAATACTAGAAAACTTGCACTACTTTTCCAATTTAGTACACTATTTTATTAATATGATTACATGTTTTGAAGTAGAAACATGTCAACATTAAAAAAAAAAAGAAAATGTCAACATTAAGTTCTGGTACTAATCATTTGGCCCCAGCAGCACTAGGGTTTTAGTAATATCTTGGCCTGCAAGGCTGCAAGCACTCTGACAATTAACTGATTCCCCAAAGTCCACAATATATACTGCCAAACTTAATGCTATATTCCCTCCATTTTGCTATTAACATTTCATTTGAATTTTTAATGTAAATGTTAATTAAAAATTACTTCTAACCTAGAAAGTATGGTAATTCAAACAGACGCGTATTCACATTAGAAACGCATGTATCCTGATGGATATTCGAAGAATACGTATCCCTTTACTTATATACTAGAAATCAATGGAGTAAATATATAATTTTCACATAATAACTTCAAACAAAACAAAAAATAACTAATTGAGTAATTGAACTTAACATAAATGATGTCCAATAAATGTATATATATAGTTTTTGTAGTTATGCAATAAATAGTTTTGAATTGAACGATATTAGACGTGAAAAAAATATTCTTCCGGTGAGTTAAGAACCATCCGATACATCCGTAGGCTTTGGAAACATTCAACTTCGAAATCTGTAATGCAACTTTCGCATGTTAATTGATATCCTTCACCAGTTGAATATATTGTCATGTATGTCATTATTATCTCAGGCCATTTTGTTTCGTCGATGCCTTTTGTTATGTCAATGCCGCAATATGGACGGTATTCACATTCCAAGTGGCCTAGTATCCTCAGATTCTCTATCATCAAACCAAAATTGACGTTTTAGTTTATAAATACTTCCTCCATCCAATAACAAGTGTACCACTTAGTTTTGTTGACTTTTTTAGGAGTATTTTGATCTCAAATTATTTGTAAACATTGAAGTAAAAGAATTAAAAAAATTATATTATGAAAATATAAACATTCTAATCTCATAATATGATGTTTTTAATTACTTTTATCGTATGATTTAAGAATAATTTAATGTCAAAATGACCAGCGAAAAAAATCAACAATATCAAGTGTTACATTTATTATTGGACATGGGAAGTATGTCTTTTTTCATAAGAACATATCATCACTATTTTTAAATTAAGTATAGTACGACCATACAACTTTGTGTTAAATAATAAAAATTTAAGAAGGGAATAATAAAAAATAAAAAATTACGTCAATAAGATTCGAACCAAACACCTTCAACTAAAATAATGATACAAATAATAGAGAAAAATCATGCCAACAAGAATCGAACCAAACACCTTCAATAAAAATAATAATACAAATAATGGAGAAAAAATCACGCCAATAGGATTCCAACCCTATACCTTTTATTAAATAATGACACATGTACGCACCAGATTGAATTTGAATAAGTAAAATCAATGGACTAAAATTGATTGGGTTCCAAATCAATTGGGTAAATCAACCGACTTATTATATTACATTAATTAAATTAGAATCGTAATAGTTTGTGTTTATAATAATGATGCGGTTGAATTAATAGAAGATTGATATAATTTTTATATTCATTGGATATTTACACAAATATTTTTCTTATTAATTAATAGTTCAGTGTTCAATAGATTTGAAAGTTATAAGGTTTGTCTATTGGAAGGGAGCTGGGTTGGTGAAGTAGGGGTGTGGGGTTCAATCCCTAGCGGGGAGACATAAGGCGGTTTAGGCGTGTATGGAGATATAAGGTGGTATAGGATATTGTAGTGTTGGAGTAAATGAGTAATTGTAATATTGACCATTCAACAAAAAAAGTATGTTGCCCCCAAACCTTTTTAAAAAGTTGTACTTTAACCGGATATTTTTTAAAAATGTCGTTATACCACCAAACCATTCAAAATAGTTGCAGTTTACCCGAAAGTGTAACACCGTTAGTAATAAAAAAGAATATTCCGTTAAATTATTAAGAAACCCAAAACCTTAACCTACGCGAAAAGAAAAAGAAAAAGAGGGAGAGAGAATGTATTGTTTGTTGGAGGAGTTATACTGCACCATATAGTACATCCTTTTTAATCCAAAAACTGACATGGAAGACACTCTATCAAACATGCTAGACAGGCCCGACTCTGAGGGTGTGCGGGCTGCCCGACCGTTCAGGGCCTCTGAAAATTTGGGGTCCCAATTTATAGATTGTTTTTATATACATACTTATTTGCAATGCATAAAACTAAAATAAGATCATGTAGCTTACTGGATTGGGTTAACTTTATAAGGCCAATGGATTTTAGAGGTTACTGAGGGGGTGTTTGCAATAGTTTCAACTTAAAATAAGTGGCTTAATTTAAGGAGAAGTTGGTAAAGTTGGCTTATTAGAGAATTTGATTGGTGTTTGCAAAAAACTACTTAAAAGTTAGAAAAGTTGTAGGAGTAGTGTTTGCAAATCTAACTTTTTGGACAAAAACAACTAAAATCCAACTTAATTTAAGGAGAAGCTGTTGAAGTAGGTACAACCCAGCTTCTCCAACTTCAACTTATCCATCTTAATTTAAGAGTATTAAGCAGCTTATAAGCTGTTGCAAACACTCAAAAAGATGTTTCTGCTTAAAATAAGTGATAAGCTGGATAAGTTAAGCTGTTGCAAACAACCACTGATTCAATTTTCTGTTTTGTCCTTTTTCACGTATACAAGTATTTTTTATTTTTCTTTAAATACTTGGGTCCGTTTAAAATTTTCGGCAGGGTCCCGACCCCGATGCTAGAGAACTCAATTTTCAATTTTTTCTCTCTCTCTCTTTATTTACAATAATGGCTGAAGTGTTGTTTCGTTATTAGTACTATTTTGGTTGAGTAACTAGTTCCTTGCTTGAAACTTTTGGTTATGTATATGTGCATGGTTGAAGGATTCAGTTCATGCCATATACGTGAGAAGGGGTTTTTACGTCTACCACCCCTACTAGACGACCCAATTACATATACATCCTTCTTAGTCAAACTATTACATCTAGGTCCAAAATCCCAAAATTACTTTGACCAACTTAAGGTTTAATGTTCAATATCTTCATACCAAACATGGCCTTACCATTTTTTTTTCCCTTTTTTTTCCTTTTTCTTCTTTCCTCCTCCTTCTTCTTTCTTCTTCTTAATTGGAATCGGAGCTAACAGCTCCGACTCATCGGAGCTAACAACTCCGATCATAACGGAGTTGTGTAGCTCCGATCTAGTCGGAGCTGACAGCTCCGATCAGAACGGAGTTGTGTAGCTTCGTTCAGATCGGAGCTTTACAGCGCCGATCTAGTCGGAGCTTTACAACTCCGACTTGATCGGAGATGTACAGATCCATTCAGAGCGGAGCTGTAAAGCTCCCCGTTCAGGTCGGAGCTTTACAGCTCCGATCAGGTCGGAGCTGTACAGCTCCGGACGGCGAGCTGTACAACTCCTCCGTCTGTCTCTTTTTTATTTATTTATTTATTTATTTATTATTATTATTTTTTTTAAAAATTCTTTTGGGTTAATTTTAAGATTTAAAATTATTAGGGTTCAGTTTGCAATAATATTTGAGGCAATTTTAAAATTTAAAAAAGTTATATGCCTTATGTTGAATTAATAAGTGTCAAATTGGTGAAATTAAAAAGATTTGAGGTGAATGTGTAATAAATGAAAATTGGAGCAGTTTGGTCACGGTCAAAGTTGAATATTTGACCAAGGGTAAAACTGTATTTTCATTGATTTAGTTCGCCAAAAGTCAAGATCGTGGGTCTGCTTGTAATTAAATCGACTAGTGAGGGAGGTGGATGTAATTGTTTGACTAACGAGAATCTATCTGTAATAAAAAGGACTAGCAATAAGCCCACGTGAGAATATATAGATACTAATTACTAGTACTCATCTGTCACAATCAATTCTTTACGTATTCCTTTTTTGGACGTCTCAATCAATTCTTTACGTTTCCATTTTTGGAAAGTATCTCACATCCCATCTATATTATTTTAAATATGGACCCCATATTTACACTTCTTTATCTCCACTCATACCTCACACTTTTTTAATCAACTACCCCACATTTACATACAATATTAATATAACACTACCAAACAAAATTATTCATTAAAAACCGTGCAAAAAGCAAACGTAGACTTATCATCGGGTTTTAGACCATTTCTTGGCCCATGATATTGCATTTGATTCTACAGGCTTTAGTATTATCTTGCTCTTTCACACGAATTTTGGCCTGAATCTTGCAAAGGCAATGTAATACTTTTACTTGATGAACCTAGCTAGGTATATAGTATTATCTTGCCTTTCACACGAATTTTGGAAAACTAGCAGGTGTATATTACGCAGTAATATCTTGGCTTCCATTTTTAGGATCGAGTTTAATTAAATTGTGTTCGTTCAATTTTACCCTTATTTATTTAACGGTGTTAAGATCTCGGGCAAACTGTAACATTTTTTAAAAACGTTTGATGGTGCCATGACAATTTTAAAAGATATCCGTGTAAAGTGAAATTTATTAAAAAGTTTGAGGGCAACATACTTTTTTTTTTTTATAAAAAAAAGTACTTACTAGATTTAAAAATTTAGCTTAAAATTTAAAAGTATTAAAAAAAATTTGAACCCTCCCAGCTCAACTTAAAAAATAGTCATATTACCCGAATCTCAATTTCTAGGTACACCATTAAGGATGACGTAAGTACAACTGTACAAGTAGAAATTAGCCAAGCTGAAGAAATGAAGATTGACGTATGGTCTATTGTTTATTCTAGTATGAACCCAAACATATATAACACTAATCTAACTATTTGCCATATCATATACTACGCATGCAATGCAGATTATATATATTCAAGTGCCACGCGATATCATCTCCTATACAAATTATACAATAACCTTTTCCTCATCCACCGCCATTTTAATATGTTGGGAATATGCTCGAGTTTAAATCAATCATTACATTTGCAAGGGATGAATCCTTAAACTATTATATATAGTATGTAATATATAGTCTTAAAATCTTATATATCTTGTAAATCTTCATACCTAGCTAATGTGGTAGCGGTGCGACCATCAATGGGATCGGGGCAAATAATTTGAATTGCTCTCCCAGTGATATACAGTAGCTTATAATTATTTAAAAAATTTATCCATGCATGTTAATTATTTATTACATACTTTATCCTTATTTATGCGAATAAAAAAACTTTTGAATTGGGTCTATGGTCTAGGACATATGTTGGTAACTTTGATTTTAAATTTGACTGTTGAACACCGCCCATCGCAGTTAACAACTCACCCAAATTAATTAACAAGCATGGAAGTACTTGCGTATAGCTGCTTTTGTCACCACCACACATCATGCACATTCATTTCCGGCTCGAATTGTACATGGCGTAGTACTGGCTCCAACACTATGTACTAACTTTATTCTTCAACTTACCGCGCTACGTAAAATAGAAATCAAATATATAATTTAATAGGTCGCCATTTATATATATATACATGCAATCCAATAAGTTAATTGGAATATTTGATCAACTGCTACTACAAGATTCATATTGTAAAAGAGAAAGACACGGAATTTATCAAAATAAAGATAATATTGCATGCATATATATACTATAGCATAACAGCAGCAGTTCTACACGTAAAATCCTCCTCAAGGCAATAATTAACTTTGACATTATAAGTCATTAGTTACCTCAAAGGTGGAATAGTTGTGTGGGGTTTGGACTACGTACCAGGCCCCCCGCTGGCTCCATGCGGTATGTTCACCCGCATAGGCCCCGAAAAGTTAGGGTCCCAAAAAATGAATTACTCGACTATGTATATTGTTTTTGTTGAAAGTTAACAGAAGTGAATCTGTGTCCTAGTGGTTTAGTCGTTGTGGGTTTACGGGCCATTGGTTCAGTTTGAGGTTCAGTTTAAGATTCTTCGGAGATCATAGCTTAGCTAGAGTCTCTTGAGTTTCGTTCCGTGTTGTTATTTCCAGTAGCTTCTTCGGCTATCTGAACCCTCCTTTGTACTGAGGTTCAGTGATACATCTTGTATCATGATTGAGGAATGTCCCTCTTATTCGTGTACACTACGTTTGGGTTTAATGAAATTTTTTAGCTGTTTAAAAAAAAAACCTGCCTGGGTTTAAACCCCATGTTAAATTATTTTTTCTCCCAAACATATTTCTTTGCCGTTTACATCTTTGAAACCTTGTCACATTGTATTTTTTGTTTGTTGCTTATTCATTTTAAATTATTTTTTTACACTACGAAAACTTATGCCATTTTTATTATTAAATTTTTACATTACTTTTTCATTTTAAGTTTATTTTTGTACTGAAAACCTATGTCAGTTTTAGATTTAGTTCTATTAATTTTTCAATTTAATTTTATTTCTATACTTGTGGAAAATTAGCATTATGTTTTCCTTTTTGTCCATTTTTATTTTTATTTCTCGTTTTCATTTTTTTTTTATGTACATGCTGGAAACTTATAACCCTCATTTTATTTTTAATCTTTTTGTTTATCGGTTTCATTTTATTTCTTTAACTTTAGAAAATAAGCCCTTTTTTCCCTTTTTGTATTCTGATTTTTTATTTCTCTATATTTACTTGCACTCTTCTATGTTGATTTTTCTTTTTCAACTCAAATATTAGTACATCCATTCACTTTAATAATTAGTTTGGAAGTTCTACAGTTTTTTTTTCACTTTACTCGAATATTAATTTTGGTATTATATGATTTCGCATAGGGCCTCCAAATACTTGAGCCGGCCCTGCTACGTGGTGCGGATCTTCTATCCCACTTTTTGGTGTCCCATTTCATGTCCCACTTTTATTTACTTAGAAAAGTTTATTTAATTACACATGAATTAATTGTAATAAAATAATTTCTCAACTAAACCATCTCTAACTCCTAATAATTAAGAAGCCTAGCAGTTTAATTAGTAGAAAATCTAGAGATGATCTTGGATGATTACCAAAAGGAAAAGAATAACATGATGAAAGGCTTATATAGTTTCTTATGTTACATGTTAGTGTTTACCATTTTGGACTTCATATTTATCATGATTAGTATACTTTTTTTTTTAAGTTTTGTTTACAGTCGGTAGTGGACGTGGGCAACAGTGGGATTAATTAGCAAGAACCTCATCAAGACCTTGTGTCGTGCTTCTTTTAAAAAAAAAAAAAAAGTAAACGAATAGTATAGTTAAAAAAAAAA
Organism: Plantago ovata; assembly: GCA_028274465.1. Taxonomy (NCBI): domain Eukaryota; kingdom Viridiplantae; phylum Streptophyta; class Magnoliopsida; order Lamiales; family Plantaginaceae; genus Plantago; species Plantago ovata. Next base: position 7,569,587 of record CM051456.1, on the reverse strand, counting down.
TTACTCTAGTTACTTAGTTAATTTTCTCAAGTTAATTCATGTGTAATTAAGTAAGTAATTTTCTCAAATTAATTCATGTCACATGTAGGAGAGTGAGACATGAAATGGAACACAAAAAAGTGGGATAGAAGATTCGCACCTCGTAGCGGTACGTGAGTACCCTTCAGAGAAAGAAAAGGAGGGAGAGTTTATATGAGCGCGGGAGTGTAAACTAATCCCATGAAGGATTCCCGATTCATGAACTAATTAATAACGGGATAATGAGCTTTTTATGTACATCTTTTTTTTTTTTGGGGGGGTGTGGCATCCATGAATCCCATCTCATTCATTTTTTTTACGTCTTCTTTTCTCAAAAACTACCGGATGGGATTTCACATATGCACACTATACGGTACACGGAGGTACAACTGGTTCGAGCTTCTCGGTTACATCACTCAGGAAGATATCAAGTGCAACAAGGGGAAAAGGACAGACTCTAGGGGAGGAGCAAATTGGTATGTGTCTCAATCAAGGGAGGACGTCGTTGATGAAGAACTGCCTTTCCGCTGGAATGTGATAGTAGGAACCGCCTAACTCAACTTGGTTGTGATTGACCTTTTGGAATGTTAAAACACCTTTATTTTTATTCCGTGTACTTGATTCGTGGGTAAAACTTTCTGGACTAAATTCGGAATCTGATTAGGTGTAGCAGGAGGTCTTTGTGTTCATTGGATTGAATCTAGACTAGATTTTAAGTAGGTGCCTCATGTGGAATGTGTTTATGGAATTGACGACTTTAATGCTAGTCACCTTTATTTTGTTTGTTGGAACGCAAGAATTTAGATCTACATTTGGGCAGGATGCTCATTTTTTTCTTATTGTTAACGATTTCAACTAAATGATAGGTTGGTTAATGTATGATCAGAGAACGACATTTAAAGTTAGCGTGCTGTTATATTCTAAAATCTTTATAGCTAACCAGCTCTTATCTACAAACAAATTGAATACCTGATTTCACACATCAAGTTTGGTTCAAATTTATTTCAAATAGAAGAACAGAAACTTAGTTTTATCATTTTGAGCCAAAACAATATTGGTTTTATTGATTTCGGTTAAATTAAAATTAATACGTTGTTCTTAAACAAGCTACTGACTATAATGACTATAAGAGATTACACACGTTATATAACTTGGATTTGAAAGAATTTATATATCACAAAAAGTAGTAGTAGCACATGAAATGAGAAACGTATGGGATATATATTGTGAGGTGTTATCTCAACAACTGTTTCCGAATGCAATCAGGAAAAAGTAATTGTCTCCATTAGGAAATCAATTCCTATTTGAATTCAATTCCTATTCGAATTTCTTTAGGTATAGCTGCAAATTGAAGGCTATATAAAGGGGTGATTATTGCATGCTCATAACCAGATCTGGAGAGATAACAACACAGCTTGAAGACCCGGTTCGACTACTTCGAAGGGTGATATTATATAGATTATAGGTTCTAGCTTTGAGAGACAGATCTGTTCTTGTTTCTTGCATACTGTTAGGGACTTGTAATTGGGATTGATATAATATAGTGGAAGCTGGTTGATCTCCGTGGACGTAGGTTATTTACAACCGAACCACGTTAAACTCTTGTGTCTTTCTTGCTTATCGTTCTTGCTCTGTTTTCTGTTTTGGTTGCTTGGGTGTGTGTTTGATTGGTGCAGCTGGTTCTTGGTGGTTTAGTTGTGTTGTGAGCTTTTGTGATTAGGTATAATCGACTATTGTTGAATCGAACTCAACAATTGGCGCCGTCTGTGGGAAGAAAGGTCGAAGGAATTTACCGGGAGAATCCAAAGCTTGATATAAGCAATGTCGTCAACTAAAGTCGAGATTGAGAAGCTGACGAAGCACACAGATTTCAGCCTGTGGAAACTGAGGGTTAAGGCCTTGTTATCGGATTATGGAGCTGACGATGCTCTGTTGGGGGATGACGGTCTTAAGGATATTAAAGACGATGCAAAGAAGAAGGAAATCAAGAAGAAGGCATTCAATACACTGATTCACTCATTGAGCGACGAAGCATTGAGGGAGGTTGTTAAGTGTACTGATGCAAAAGAAATCTGGGATAAACTTGAAAAAGTTTATATGGGGAAATCATCAGCCCAGATGATGTATCTCAAGCAGAAGTTTCTTGGTTTTAGGATGGTTGAAGGGAGGTCGATATTGGAGCAATTAGCAGAGTTTGATAAGATCACAACTCACTTGGAGAATGTTGGTGACAAGACAACAGACGCAGACAAAGCTATGGTGTTGCTCAACTCCCTGCCCAACTCCTATGAGAACTTCAGAGATTCGTTGATGTTTGGTAATGTTGAAGTAACTTTGGATTTGGTACGGGAATCATTGAAGACTAGGGAGTTCCATAAGCAGAAGAATCTGCAGGAAGGTGGACATTCGGCTGAGAGTCTTGCTATGAAGTACCATGGTTCCAAGAAGGGTTCTTCAAGGGAAAGATTACCAAAGGAGAAATATAAGAAGCAAGAGAGTAAGAGGTCATCAGATTCTGTGGAGAATAGGAGGTGCTACCACTGTCACAATAAGGGACATCTCAAGAAGGATTGCCCTGTGTGGAACAACAGGAAGCCAAAGCAATCTGGGGGAGAGGCAGGAACAGTTGACATAGCACAAGCTACACAATCTTTTGACATCACAGAGGTACTTACGGTCTCTACTTCTAATATAGACTTATCCTGGATACTTGATTCTGGGTGCTCTTTTCATATGAGTCCAGTTAAAGAATGGTTTACAAACTTCAAATATGGGAAAGGTGGAACTGTACTTTTGGGGAACAATCAATCATGCATGGTCAAAGGCATTGGTGATGTTAAATTGAAGTTGCATGATGGAACTGTTAGATTGTTAACTGGTGTAAGGTACATACCTGATTTGAGGAGGAATCTGATCTCACTTGGTCAATTTGATGCTATGAGATATTCATGGAGTTGTAGTCATGGTGTTCTGCGAGTTATGCACGGGGTTCAGGGGGGTGTTGGGTCAACACCTCAGACAACCTTGCTGGAAGGTGTTAAGAAGAATGGTCTATACTATTTATCTGGTAACACAGTAGCTGGAGAAAGTGCAACAGTTCATGGGAATGACAACACATATCTATGGCACAAGAGGCTTGGCCATCTTGGAGAGAAAGGATTGAAGGAACTTACCAAGCAGGGATTACTTGGAGGAGACAAGTTCACTAAGTTACCATTCTGTGAGACATGTGTGATGGGGAAGGCGCACAAGACCAGTTTCACACATGGAAGCATACTACTAAAGCTAACTTGGACTATGTGCATTCAGATTTATGGGGACCATCCAGGACACTCACTCAAGGTGGAGGTAAATATTTCATCTCATTCATAGATGATTATTCAAGGAAGGTCTGGGTTTATATTCTGAAGTCTAAGGATCAAGCATTTAATCAGTTCAAGGAATGGTTAGCTGAGGTAGAGAATCAATCAGCAAGATCATTGAAGTATCTTAGGACTGATAATGGATTGGAGTTCTTATCTACTGAGTTTACTAATTTCTGTAAAGAGAAGGGTATTACTAGACACAGAACAGTTGCAGGTACACCACAGCAGAATGGAGTTGCGGAAAGAATGAATAGAACTCTATTGGAGAGAGCTAGGTGTATGTTATTGAGTTCTGGGGTAAGCAAAGGTTTCTGGGGAGAAGCTATGGTTACAGCAGCAATACTTATCAATAAGAGTCCAGCTGTGTCTTTGGAGTTTAAGACGCCAGATCAAGTATGGACTGGAACAACTGGGGACTATTCAAAACTCAAGGTGTTTGGTTGCTTGGCTTTAGCACATATCAAGCAAGATAAGTTGGAAGCTAGAGCATTGAGGTGTATCTTTATTGGTTACCCAAAGGGGGTTAAAGGATATAAGCTTTGGTGCATAGAACCTGGAAAGGGAAAGTGTATTATAAGCAGGGATGTCCAGTTTAATGAAGATGTGTTACCTCTGAAGGACAAGCAGGCAGGTGTTGACAGAGGGGGTTCACCCAACCCCGAACTCAACCTCGACTCTGCAGAAAATACCAGAATTGAGTTAGAAGATGAGAGAGTTCACTCTCAGGTGGAGCCCACAGTGGAGGATGATGTTGCGGATGCTGAGCCTATCTTACCAGTGAATGAGGAGTCTAGTAGTAGCTCAGAGTCAGATGGTGATGATCGACTTGATGAGGAAGTTGGTGAAACTTCTAACTATCAGCATACAAGAGATCAAGGATATGCACAAGGAATTTCAGTTGAGGTGGAGTCTGAGGATGAAACTGATATAACACCAGGAGAAGTTGTTTGGGCTATGGAGCAGGTTGATACACTAGGTGTTGGACAAGGGGTTGAGGCAACCCTGACCGAAACTCCAGAACAACAGGTTTATAATCAGGTCCTAGAATACTCAGGTACTGGATATGAAGCTCTGGATGATGAGTTTCAGGAGAATGCAGATGGAAGGATCTTGTATGTGGATGATATGTTGATTACTAGCAGGTCAATGGAGGAGATTGAAACACTTAAAGGGAAGCTGCGGGAAGAATTTGAGATGAAGGATCTTGGGGATGCAAGTAGAATTCTTGGGATGGATATCACTAGGGACATGAAGGAGAAGAATTTGTTTCTATCTCAACCTAGTTATCTCATGAAGGTTCTAGCCAAGTTCAATATGTCAAATTGCAGTAGTGTGGTTACTCCTATTGCGCCTGGGGTAAAGTTATCTGAGGAACAATGTCCTAAGGATGATGCTAAAGCAAGGATTATGTCTATAGTACCTTATGCAAGTGCAGTTGGAAGTATTATGTATACTATGATTTGCTGCAGGCCTGATCTTGCATATGCTATGAGTGTTATCAGCAGATACATGGGGAATCCTGGGAGAAGGCATTGGGATGTTGTGAAGGATGTTCTCAGATACTTAAGTGGCACAAGGATGATGAGACTGAGGTTCAAGAAAAGCAATGACTTGCAGAATCCATTGGTTGGATATGTGGATGCAGATTTTGCAGGGAACTTGAATGGAAGAAAGTCTATCACCGGGTATGTGTTTACTTTGTTTGGCACGGCAGTTAGTTGGAAAGCAAGTCAGCAGTCTGTGGTTGCATTATCTACAACAGAGGCGGAGTTCATGGCTATCACTGAAGGAGTTAAGGAAGCTATCTGGTTGGGTGGATTATTGAATGAGTTGGGTATCCAACAGGATCATGTGAATATTCACTGTGACAATCAAAGTGCTATTATGTTGACTAAGCATCATGTGTATCATGAAAGGACAAAACACATTGATGTAAGGTTTTTCTTCATCAGAGATATCATTGCCAAGGGAGTTGTGAAGATAAAGAAGATTCATACATCTTTGAATGCATCAGATGTTATGACTAAGGCGCTTCCAGGACCAAAGTTCAGGTTTTGCTTGGAACTTGTGGGTGTCAAAACAAGAAGGGGTTCATCCTAACCGCAGGGATGGGAACGGGGAGGCATCTTAACCTTAGAGGTGCATATGGGGGCGTATCTTAACCTTAGAGGTACATGGGGACGTGTCTTAACCTCAGAGATGCAAAGGGGTGTGTCCTAACTTTAGGGATACATAGGTCGTTGGTGTTGAGCTAAAGGTGGAGATTTGTGAGGTGTTATCTCAACAACTGTTTCCGAATGCAATCAGGAAAAAGTAATTGTCTCCATTAGGAAATCAATTCCTATTTGAATTCAATTCCTATTCGAATTTCTTTAGGTATAGCTGCAAATTGAAGGCTATATAAAGGGGTGATTATTGCATGCTCATAACCAGATCTGGAGAGATAACAACACAGCTTGAAGACCCGGTTCGACTACTTCGAAGGGTGATATTATATAGATTATAGGTTCTAGCTTTGAGAGACAGATTTGTTCTTGTTTCTTGCATACTGTTAGGGACTTGTAATTGGGATTGATATAATATAGTGGAAGCTGGTTGATCTCCGTGGACGTAGGTTATTTACAACCGAACCACGTTAAACTCTTGTGTCTTTCTTGCTTATCGTTCTTGCTCTGTTTTCTGTTTTGGTTGCTTGGGTGTGTGTTTGATTGGTGCAGCTGGTTCTTGGTGGTTTAGTTGTGTTGTAAGCTTTTGTGATTAGGTATAATCGACTATTGTTGAATCGAACTCAACATATATATTAATTGAAAATATACAGAAATCGCTAACAGAAGAGAATCACGTGAGTGAAACTTAATTAACGTATATGACCAGATCTTTTTAAACAGAAAAGAAAAATATACCTGCAATCATCAGTTTACATGACCGGTCCAATTAATGGTACTATGTATCATTAGTTAATCAAGATCATATGGTTTTGAAACTGTCTATAAATTGGACCCATAGGTAAACACAACAAACACACCACTTCTAATAAATTAATTAAAGCTAAACAACACTGAATTAATTATCTGCATTTTCCCTAACAACAAATGGAGGTCAAGCAAGTTCTTCATATGAATGGAGGTCTGGGAGAGAACAGTTATGCTAACAACTCATTGGTTCAGGTATAAATTTATATGCAATTGATCTCTACTATCACATTTTATTTGTAGTATGTTATTAGTATATAAGTGTTTTGATAAACTTTATTGTGAAATGCAGAGAAAGGTGATATTCATGACAATACCAATAATAGAAGAGGCCATGACAGAACTATACAACAGCCTCCTCCCAAACAGTACCATTTCCATAGCAGATTTGGGATGTTCCTCTGGACCAAACACTCTCCTTTTTGTCACGGAGCTTGTTACAATCGTTGATCAACTGTGTTTGAAGCTTGGACGCAATCTGCCCGAGTTTCAAATACAACTGAATGATCTTCCAAGGAATGACTTCAATTCCATCTTCCGGTCATTGATGCCCCGGTTTCAGGACAAACTAATGCATGATTTAGGATCCAGGCTCGGACCTTGTTTTGTGACAGCGGTTCCTGGTTCATTTTACGGGAGGCTGTTTCCTGCGAAAAGCCTGCATTTTGTTCATTCGTCTTATAGTCTCATGTGGCTCTCTCAGGTAGGTTCATGTTGGTTGCATGGCTCATTAAAATTAATACCTGGCTGTTTAAGAAAGAATCAAAATTGCACATTAATGAAAAATACATACTTGGCAACTTATATATATTACTTGATGATGTATATATAGGTTCCTACAGGAGTAGAAATGAACAAAGACAACATATACTTGGCAAGTACAAGTCCAAAATGTGTGATCGAGGCATACTATGAGCAATTTCGAAAGGATTTCTCGACGTTTATCAAGTGTCGTTCCGAGGAAGTGATAGCAGGAGGGAAAATGGTGCTAACAATTTTGGGCAGGAAAAACGAAGATGCTTCTAGCAAAGATGGATGCTACATATGGGAGCTCATGGCCATGGCATTAAGACAAATGGTCACTGAGGTAATAACAACAATATTAAGTGGATGTGATTATTTAAAAAAATTAATGGTTAATTGTCATAATTACCGGACTTAAAAATGAATTTGAGTACCACTATGATTGAGTTATGAATCAGCATGAAGATATAATATACCCTTATTTTGCTTTCAATGTTGTATACTATGATACTAAGTTGCTGTTTTCATATTGCCAGTATTATAGGTTGACGTAATACGAAATAAATAGTTCAGGATGTTTTTGACTTTTGATTACAAGTTACAATGACAAACCAATTAAAAAATTAAATATGCAGGTGAATATTCTTTCCTTAAAAGAACATATAGTGTAGTAGTAGCTTCTAATCATATTATACAGTATATACACGATGATCAATTTTATAAGACAGACACTATGTCGGTAATGTCATTATCATATATTATTATTTTTATTATTATACATGTGTTATATACTTATATTGCGTGACCAATTAAAGATACAATAATGAGTGGAAAATTAGAACCAGGCTTCCAGGAACGGTGATCGCCAATTCGCCACCCCAAACTTTTGAAATTCTTTATTATACCATATGTGTATTTATACAAAATGTATATTTCGACAACCCTAAATTTTTATGTATTTTTATTTTGCTTAATGATTCAATGGCAAACTGTAGGGACTGATAGAAGAAGAGAAATTACATTCATTCAACATCCCACAATACACGCCATCGCCTGCAGAGGTCAAGTTGGAGATCGAACAAGAAGGTTCCTTCGTCGTCAACCGCCTAGAAGCCTCAAAGCTCAAGTGGGCGGATTGTGGGAATGCAGTCGCCACAGAGGACGATGGGTACAACGTGGCCAAGTGCATGAGATCTGTGGCGGAACCCTTGTTAGTCGAACACTTTGGTCCGTTCTTGATTGATGACTTGTTTGACAAGTACAGGGCAATACTCTCAAAGTACATGTCGCAAGAAGAATGCAACTTTATCAATGTCACTGTTTCCATGACAAGGATGAAATGACGACATGGGATCGATCCGAATAATCTGCATTCAAGAAACTTTTATCTTACCGTGTTCATGTGCATTTACCTTTGGCAAACAATCCGTGTAAAACTGTATAATATGAAATTGTTCCGTGGGAAATAATATGTATAGACACAAGTCGATCTATAATTTCTTTAACGATTCACTTCTACTCTGTCGTTAACAAAAACTGGTATGTTTATATTATTATATTTCTATTGGGATAGAGAGTTAAAATTAATATTGAATCTGCTTGATGCAATTACTCGAATGAATTTCTACAAGACATCATAAGCTCGCAATCATTGTAAAACAAACTTGCTGCCAGATAAAGGGTAAATTTATGTGACCTAATTTTCACCCCTTCGCAGCTCAGCTTGTGAACCAGTACAGACGGAGGAATAGACGAATTTAAGGCGAACTATGTGAGCGGTCTTTTCACAGTTTAGGGATTTGAGTTGTACACTCGGTTAGTTTACTTGTACGTAGTAGTTTCATACTCTGATTTGATATCTGTGTTTTTTCATTTTAGAGTTTCAAATTTTCACTTTTTTTTTTCTCTTGTGTGTGTGCGCGCGGGCGCTTTTTTAATGAAGGGTTAGAATTTTTTTTTTTTTTTTTTTAAACTTCTCTAACTAATTTGCTAGTTTAATGAAATGAGAAAAGTATGAAAATGTTTAAAAGATGGGGAAAAAAATGAAATGGCCGGTTACCACGGAAAACTAAAACATGAATATTGCGTGAAATGAAGACGTGGTCCTTTAAGAGTCAAGCAGACGAAATCAATTTTAAAAGAACAACACCATACAATCAGTTTATGGCAGTGGCCCAGTCCAATGAATGGCACTCTATAAATTGTTTGGACCCAAAGGTAAAGCAAAACAACACTAAAATATCTGCAAGATCAAATCAAATCTTCATCAAGAAACAACAAATGGAGGTCGAGCAAGTTCTTCACATGAATGGAGGTCTAGGAGAGAAGAGTTATGCTACCAACTCATTGGTTCAGGTATAAATCTATACCGGATATTATCTACTATCAAATTATTTGTATTTTTCCGCATAAAACATTCTCCAATACAATTCAAGCATCGCCAATGTGACACCCTGACAATATGGGATCTATACACCATGTCAAAGAATGTGGCACTGATTGCCCTCTGACATATATAATCATCAATCATGAGTTATATTAGTAGTATGTTATTAGTATTGATGTTTAATTAATAAACTTTATTATGAAATGCAGAGAAAGGTGATATTCATGACAATACCAATAATAGAAGAGGCCATGGCAGAGCTATACGACAGCATCATCCCAAACACCACCATTTCCATAGCAGATTTGGGATGTTCCTCTGGACCAAACACTCTCCTCTTTGTCTCTGAGATTATTACAACCATCGATAGATTGTGTTTGAATCTTGGATGTAATCTGCCAGAGTTTCAGATACAGTTAAATGATCTTCCAGGGAATGATTTCAACTCCATTTTTCGGTTGATGCCCTGGTTTCAGGACAAACTAATGCATGATTTAGGGTCCAGGCTTGGACCTTGTTTTGTGACCGCGGTTCCTGGATCATTCTATGGGAGGCTATTTCCTGCGAAAAGCTTGCATTTTGTTCATTCGTCTTATAGTCTCATGTGGCTCTCTCAGGTATGTTCATGTTGGTTGAACAGCTTATTACAAAAAGAAAAAACATATCTCTTGGATACCCTGTGCTAGAGCCCACTGGTCTATCCTTGCATTGCTTATGTGGTTTAGCAAATTGTGAAGAGTTCTAATCTTCTAGAACACTAACCCAACATTACTTGATGATATATATATAGGTTCCTAGAGGAGTAGAAATGAACAAAAACAACATATACTTGGCAAGTACAAGTCCAAAATGTGTCATCAAGGCATACTATGAGCAATTTCGAAAGGATTTCGCGACGTTTATCAGATGTCGTTCAGAGGAAGTGATAGCTGGAGGGAAAATGGTGTTGACCATTTTGGGCAGGAAAAATGAAGATGCTTCTAGCAAAGATGGATGCTACATATGGGAGCTCATGGCCATGGCATTAAGACAAATGGTTATTGAGGTAATTATCAAATTTAGTGCATACAATTTTTATGTCTATGCCTTTTCGTTCTTTTTTTCGCTGCAAGAATTAAAAATGAATTTGAATGATTTATTAAAATGTTACAGATTTAACCACAGCGACATACTCTAATAATAGAGGGGTAAAGTCCACACATAATGCTTACCACAAACAATCTATAAAAATCACAAAATGTACAACACTATAATCGCTATGTCCTTGTCATACTCCACATTACTGCATTATCATACATATGCGTGAGCCATACATACAATAATGAAGCATTAAAGATAGGGACTGAGCTGAGTCTGACTGAAAAGATACGATACTATCATCGTTATATGTCATTTTCATACTCTACTTCATTTTAAGTGTGAGTTTTAATTAAGGTGTGTAATTAATATTTTTAATGGCAAAATATAGGGACTGATAGAAGAAGAGAAATTGCATTCATTCAACATCCCACAATACACGCCATCGCCTGCAGAAGTCGAGCTAGAGATCCAACAAGAAGGTTCCTTCGCCGTCAATCACCTAGAGGCCTGGAAGATCAAGTGGAAAGATTGTGGGAATGCAGTTTCCACAGAGGACGATGAGTACAACGTGGCCAAGTGCATGAGATCTGTGGCGGAACCCTTGTTAGTCGAACACTTTGGCCCGTTCTTGATTGATGACTTGTTTGATAAGTACAGGGCAATACTCTCAGAGTACATGTCGCAAGAAGAATGCAACTTTATCAATGTCACTGTTTCAATGACAAGGATAAAATGAAAGAAACTTAATCTGCATTGAAGAAACATTTATCTTATCGTGTTCAGGTACATTTACTCTGGATGAGGCAAGGTATGGAGTATGAATAGTAGTGTTTAATGGATAAGGAAATAATTGTCCGTAGGCTTTCATCGTGGAGTTGGAATTGCAGTTGCGATTGCATTCCTGGTTTCACACATTATTCGTCAAACATGGAGCCAACACAAATTAATCGGAGACAGTGGTGAGGAGTTTGCCTATAAGTTGAGGCCATTGCTCAACTTAATCGATCATCCCAAACACAAATACTTCAATCTCATATTCTTTTGTTTTCTCCTTTCTAAAAAGAGAGTGTTTCTCATGTTGTGAGTTATGGTAAATAGATCTATCCTTGTATTAGAGAGAGTGTTGTAGCTAGTCCCTTTCATTTACCTTTGGCTCATCTTAATTTATACTGTAAAACTGTGTAATATGAATTGTTTCGGTGCAAGATGATATAAAATATGAACTTTTCTAACGATACACTTCTACTCTGACATTAACTAAAACTCTTATGTTTATATGCAATTAACGTGCTTGACTCAGTGACCATGTTAAAGAGCAAGTATTGTGAAATTCATAATTATTTTCCTAAATATTAGTAGCATATTAAGGTATTCAAGGACCATCTATTTGCTCTTGCTGTACCTACAACTCTGTCCAAATTAAAAAATGAAAATGATTTTGTGCAACTTTTTTTCTTCTTCTCTGTTTTTTTTTTTTTTTGGTGTGTGTGTGTGTTAGAACTTAGAAAGACACAAAAACTAGGGAGTTGCAACTAGGGAGCAACTCCCGACTTCACTGGAGTGGACCTAAAATTTCATTTAAAATGGAGGAATTAATTAAGTAAATTAATAGTAGTAATTGATTTTGTGGAACTTTGTATGCATGCAGTATATTAGATTTAGGGATTTAGGTTTTTAGAGTTTTAGTTAGTACTAATGTAAATAATGTATGTGGCCTAAAGCCCTAAACATAAAGTTCGACATTGTCTTTTTATTGGCGTGAATTCGAACAGTTCCATATTTGTATTTTTCAACAATGAAATGAGGCTGTGATCTATTTGGTCCCTGGACCTAAAATTCTGACAAATGTGGCCTAATTTGAATATCGTCTCTTATTGTCATTGGCGTGAATTTGCTCAGTTCCAAAAATGATTAGATATATATATCTGTCAAATATGGTTAAGTATCTGTCACCTGATATCTGCCAAAAAATGATATATTGTACTGTTTTAGCTTAGTATATAAATTATGCCCACTCATCCAACCCAGCTGCACAATAGAACTGAAGTTGAGATAAGTATGAATGTAAAACAGGTTCTTTGCATGAATGGAGGGTTGGGGGAGAACAGTTATGCTAACAACTGCCTACATCAGGTAAACTCAATTCCCTGCTATATACTCATGCATGTTCAGTTAATGAACGATGCTATTCAAGTCGAGCCATGCCCGGCTCAATAAGAAAACGAGAGCTCAAGTCTGAACGAGTCTAGAATACTATGTTAAATGCAAGTATGCAACTAATGACTTGCAATACTCTCTTTTTTTTTTTTTTATGGCAGAGAAAGCTATTGCTTCTGACAATGCCAATAATAGAAGATGCTGTGACTCAACTTTACAACAGCATACTGCCAAACAGTACCATCTCCATAGCGGATTTGGGTTGCTCCTCTGGACCAAGCGCTCTCCGCTTAGCCACAGAAGTAGTTAAAATCATCGATAAGCAGAGCTTGAAACTAGGCCGCAATCTTCCTGAATTTCAGATACAGTTAAATGATCTTCCTGGGACTGATTACAATTCCATTTTCCAGTCCTTAATACCTCAGTTTCAGGCAGACTTAGTACATGAAATTGGACAAAGGCTCGGACCCTGTTTCGTTACTGGGGTTCCAGGTTCTTTCTATGAGAGGCTTTTTCCTGCCAGAAGCCTGCATTTCGTTCATTCCTCTTACAGTGTCATGTGGCTCTCTAAGGTATGTACGCATAAACTAGAACATCCTTTTGATTGTCATGTGGAACTTTTGGTACATTAAGTTTTAGGATCCAAGCGTGAATTTATCAGCTCTACCGTATAAGCTAGATGACCTTATCTGAACTCCTTATCTGACCTGTTATATGAATGTATGGTAGTTGATTTGATAAGCTATCAGTTTATTTGTTTTATATCCTATATTTAACAAATCGGCTAACTTGTATGCTAATTTACTTGGCGTATCAACTTTCAATTGCATCTTTTCAGTTAGTTTTGATAAACATGGCTTCAGTACCCTCGATTTTAATGTGATTCATTTGATTCTACAATAAGGTTCCTGAAGGGATAGATATGAACAAAGATAACATATTTCATGTCAAGTAGCAGTCCAAAATGTGTTATCAAGGCCTACTATGAGCAATTTCAAAGGGATTTTGCGACATTTATGAAGTATCGTTCCGAGGAAGTAGCACCTGGAGGGAAGATGGTTTTAACCATTTTTAGCAGAAGTGATGAGAATGCTTCTAGCAAGGAGTGTTGTTATGTATGGGAGCTTTTGGGCATTGCCCTGAAAGAAATGATTTCAGAGGTAAACTAAGCAAAATTTGAAGCACATACTGTGGATTGATTCAAGCTGATTAAATTTCACACTCATATATATGTATATATCTGCTCATGCAGAGAATCATAGAGGAAGAGAAGTTACATACGTTCCATATCCCACAATACATGCCATCTCCGGCTGAAGTCAAGTTGGAAGTTGTAAAGGAAGGTTCATTTGCCATCAATCGCCTAGAGACCTCAGAAATCAAATGGAGTGATTTTGGCAGCATCTCCTCTCAGCCTGGTTTAGTCTCTGGCAATGATGACGGGTACAATCTAGCCAAGTGCATGAGATCTGTGGCCGAGCCCTTGTTGGTGGAACACTTTGGTCATGGTGCTTTGATAATTGATGACTTGTTTGACAGGTACAGAAGAATCCTTGCTAGTTGCATGACTAAATAAGAACAAAAACTTACTAATGTCACAATTTCAATGACGAGGGAATGACACAGTGTGGAACACGAAAGAGTCAAGAAGTGGGAGGAGGAGCCAACACAGGCTCGAAGAAGCCCAACTCAGGCAGTCTTGTGTGATTGGTTTTGCTAGTCATTTATGATATGTTATTCGAACAGTTTTTATGTTTATGTTTCTGTTTTATGTTTGTTTCGTTTGCCTATGTGTGGGATTTTGAAACTACTATTGAATCATTCTCATGTGATGTCCTTTGTAACTCATATTTTTTTTCTCAGATTCTTCCCTGTTAAAAGCTTGCATGGTTATAGCATACTTTTTTTTGTCTTACTTAAAGATCCAATCTACAGATATACTAACTTAAGAGGCAAGAAATAAACCATGGAGCAGAGCAGATAACGAGAACTAGAATGAACGCAGAACACAAGACAGCTATGATATATGAACCTGAATTAGTGGTGCTGCCTGATGGATCTGAGGTTCATTTAAGCTCATCCATGAATTACCACAACAGCTTTCTTGCACTATTTTTATGAATAACTTCAGTAAAGAATGGTGTAGCATCTCTGAGTCTCGAGAACACTCTGCAAATACCATAAGACAGAAAACATTTAGGAAAACCAAAACAAGTTATAAAAATTTCAAGCTTCTTGTACAGCATTGTTTCATCATGTAAAGAAGGAAATATATTATTTCTCACAAAACAACCCATATGCATGACTTTCTGCCAAATTAAACTGTTTCTTGCTCCCAAACCATTTATAGTTGTTAGCAAATCTCACTAACAGCTTAATCGAATATCTATAGAATTCAGACAATATATGGGCCCGATACAATCTACAACAAACAAAAACGTAAGTATGCTTGAATAGCAGAACTATATTGCTAACAGACCTTGAACAATTGTTTCTCATAATAAACAAAGACCTCCATTAACCATCACCTGAAGCCCAAGTCCTTGAAACCATTAAGTTAGCACTAGCAGCTTGACAAAATATAGCTAAGACTTCAGGCCACTAGACCGGCAGTTCACCTATATTAGACGAGTCCATGTAGAAGCTATTCCCAGTGTCTGTTGTGAACAGGACTACAATGGAAACATAAAGCCCGGGTGAAGTGCTGTTTATCTAACTAAATTCACAACAGACCAAATACTTGATAGAAAGCACCGTCTCAAATGTCAACATTGATCAGCATTCAGCACCATCTGCAATAAAAGTAACCTCCTGAAAGATGACTTCTTCTTTTAAGGCTACTAACTCCAAAAGGAAATAGATGTCTTCACATTGCGGATGTGATTTATCACCGGAAACAAACGCGGAGACATGGTCTTTGATTTTAATCCAAGACCATCCCGGTTCCTTGATAACACCTTTTGATTTCATCAGTTTTCTAACTTCTGCAGCTTCCCTCCATTTGCCTTTCGAAGAATATATATTAGCCAAGGTAATATGAGCCCCAGCACAATTGGGATCCAAGAGAAGTATCTGCTCTGCAGCAATCCTTCCACACTCGATGTCACCACGTTCTCTACTGGCTCTGAGAAGCGTAGACCAGACAACATCATCGCTCTTAAACGGCATACTTCTTATCATATTCTCTGCTTCACGTAACCTTCCAGATCGACAAAGGAGATCAATCATGCAGCCATAATGTTCTTTAGAAGGAGATATTTTATATTCTTTAGTCATTGATTCAAAATAATGGAATCCAAGATCAAGTAATCCAACATGAGCACAAGCACTAAGAACGCCAATAAATGTTACAGGATCTGGCTTCAAACCAGCAAGAGGAAGTTTCTGAAACAAATCGATTGCTTCCTTACTGTTCCCATGATCAGCATATCCACTTATCATGGCTGTCCATGAAACTATGTCATCACTCTCGGACATGGAAAACACCTTTGCCGCCTCTCCTACACTCCCACACTTCGTATACATATTTATTAAACCACTTCGTATCATCGCTTTTTGATCTAGACCCACCTTAAGGACGTAAGCATGAAGCTGTCTTCCCTGGTCAAGGATCGCCATATTTCCAGAAACACTAAATACACTAGCAAGAGCGAATTCAGTGGGTTTTGGGCCCTCCTTTCTCATCCGGGATAGGAATTCAAAAGCTTCCTCTCCATGACCACCTTGGGCATAACCTGCAATTATTGTGCTCCAAGAAATAATATCTCTTCCAGTCATTTCACGAAAAAGTTTTGATGCCAGGTCAGGCTGTCCGGATTTCGAATACATTGTCATGAGAGAATTCGCCACAGACAAGGAGTACAATACACCTACACAAAGTACTTGTGTATGCAGTTGCTGACCCAAATCAAGCCTTGCAACATTTGCAATGCCAGAGAAGACAGCTGCATAAGTATACTCATTGGGACATGTATCGCATTCCCTCATCCTTAAAAACGAATCAATTGCCATTTGTTCTTGCCCACTCTGTACATATGTTGTTATTATGGACGTCCAAGAAACCACATCCGGTGTGCTCATTCTTTCGAATAAATGCAAACCATACGCCAGTTTCCCACACTTATTGTACATGGTGGCAAGACTATTAGCCACATACGACGTCTTATGAGCACCGTTCTTAATCGTTCGAGCATGAATTTCCCTTCCATACTTTAACATCTCGAGATCAGCACACGCCTTCAACGCAATGGCAAACGTATATGAATCATATTCAACACCATCACTCCACATCTTGCCGAAATATGTCAATCCCAACCAACTAAAACCGGAGCGAACTAGCCCTGTGATAATGGCTGTCCAAGACACTACATTCCTTAGTGGCATCTCATCAAAGACTCTACAACCCTCAAAGACTTTACCATTCTTCATATACATATCGAGCATCGCACTCCCCACGAAAACAGAGCTAGCAATGTCAGTTTTCAATGAATACCCATGCAACTTCTGGCCATAGTTCACGTCCCTGTTTAGCCCGCACGCCTTCAGGGCAAGGCTAAGGATAAAGGGGTCCATTTGGTTACTGTGACAAACCCAAAACTTTGAAAACAGAGACAACGCTTCAGTGAAATCAGAGGCACTTACATAGCCAGATATAATGTTGGTCCATGAAACTTCATCTCTGTGAGGCATATTGTCGAACATGTAGCGGGCACCTTTTAAGTCGCCTTCTTTTGCAAGGTTCTTGAGTTGATGGTTGATTTCCAGCATGTTGATTTGCACGGGTACATGCTGGACTTGCAGAGATTGACTTGAAACGTCTGCTAGAGACAGAGCATGACTGATATAAGAACGAGAAACGCATGTTTTTGCACCGAGTTTTCTGGTAAGAAAATGCCGAAGTGATAACAACATGTTCGTTATTTACAAATTCGCATGTTTGAGTTTTGTTCAAACCGTTATCGATTTGGGCTAGCCACTTTAAGGAAAAGGCCCAATTAGTCCGGATTGTTCTCGGATCGAACTGGTCCACCACTTGATTGGACCCATGGTGGATCCATTTCATTTTAGATTGGATTGGATCCGGATCGGACCCCATCTCTGGCCCGGGTCTTGCCTGTATTTTTTTCCCAAAATTATATGGCTTCTGGTGCCAAGTCCATTTAGAATATTAGATGTGGCATGACCAAGTAAATTATTTTTGCCTCAGATCGGAGTTGGATCAAGCTAATGTACATGTATCGGTACCAAACTCAGCGTGGTTTTGAAACTAACATAAGTATAGTTGAGTTTGGACGGACACAATAATATATTATTTTTTTAGGAGGTAAGCAGTAAACATGTTGACACCCTATAATAAAAAATGTATCCCATTCAAATTACAATGGTGTGTGGTGGGTTCTGCGGCCACGTTTGGTGCTTCGGTCAGTCATGTGCGCCAACATTGTTCATCTGTTGAGTTCCGTTTCTTTCTGGCTTCTTGTTGATCTATGTGGGCGAACATGCACAGTATTGTGCCTAAAGCGGAGCGTTTTGATTCTATGTCGTTTGTGTAATTTGTGCAACAGTACTTGGAGAAATTTGAAGATGTGCATGATATCTTCTCTAGCCCCAGACCTCCTGAGGGTGTTAGACGATAAACAGTGGCAGGCTCCGACATCTGGTGTTATAAAAATCAACTTTGATGCAGCGATTCACAATGAGCAACAGGGCATGAGTGTTGGGGTCGTTGCCCAAGACAATAAGGGACAATTTGTCGCCTGGAAAATGTCAATTTCTACCTTCCATTCAAGATCTGGAGTGTGTTGAAGGGATTGCAGCACGGGGGCAGCCATCCAGTTGGGAAGAGAACTACAGCTTCCACATGTTATCATTGAAGGTGACTGCCTCCGTATTATCCAGAAGCTCAGCAGTTCTATTCTATCCCTTTCGTCCCAACGGACTATTGTTGAGAAAGCAAGAGTGTTAGCATTTTTTAAAAGACTTATTTCTTTTAATTTTGTTTTTCGTGATTTTATTAAGTTGACTCATATGCTAGCCCGTAATACTTTGTCAAATAGTTCGAGTTCCTCCCTCTTGGCTCTCCGGATATGACCTTGACATGATTTGATGAAATAGATGATCTTTTCATCTCAAAATAATAATAATTTCAAAAAAAAAAAAGATAAAACAAATCAATGAATCATAGATTTGATCGCATGTTTTTAATTTACTTTTACTTGATTTTGTATTTATTATTTTTCAATAATATTGTTTTGCATTTTTATTTTGGGCCAATTATTATTCCACCCAAATTTTTGGTGGGATTTAGATTTTTCCCCAAAACCTATCATAAAGTCTAGATTCCCCTTAAATCTTTCGAAAAAGTTGTAATTTATCCCAAATTAGTTAAAAAAATAGTAAAAAATAAAATTTCTTTCATGAAAAATCAAAATAAAATCATTAGGACACATCCCATTCAATATTAAATTTGAAAACTAAATAAACATAATTACTATATATTTTTAGAAAAGCAACATAAATTTGAATAATATATCAAAATTAAAATTGTGATGTTTAAAATCATGAAAACGCAACATAGATTTCAAGACAAAAAAATAAAAATTTAAAACAACAATAAATTGCGTAAAAATTTGTTGATAAAATAAAATGAAAGTGAAAACAACAAAGAATAAAAACAAAGTTTTATCTTTTCATATAAAAATATTATACATAGTTTGAGTTTATTTTTGTTTGGAAACATATGTTCATTTCTATTTGTTATTTAACTTTTCATTTTGTAAAATATAAAATAGATATAAGATATCATTTCCAAACAGAAATAAACTCAAATTATGCCTAATATTTTTATATAAAAAGATAAAACTTTGTTTTCATTCTTTGTTGTTTTGACTTTCATTTTTATTTTATCAAAAAATTTACTCAATTTATTGTTGCTTTTAATTTTTATTTTTTTGTATTGAAATCAATGTCGCTTTTTCATAATTTTAAACAACACAATTTAATTTTGATATATTATTAAAATTCATATTATTTTTTATCTTTCTAAAAATATATAGTAATTATTTTTATTTGATTTTCAAATTTAATATTGATTGAAATGTGTCCCTAGTGATTTTATTTTGATTTTTCATGAAATAAATTTTATTTTTTTTTATTTTTTAACTGTAAATTACAACTTTTTTGAAAGATTGGAGGGAATTTAGACTCTGTAATAGGGTTTGGGGAAAATTCTAAATCCCACCAAAGATAAGATTTGGATGGAAAAAATAATTGGCCCTTTTATAGTTTTATTTTAAAATTTTCGTTTGAAGTTATTTCGTCTTCTTTTGCAGTCGTGCGATGGTCGTGTTTTAAGTTTTGTACATCATCCAAATCAATTTAAATCCTCATCTTGTAGAAAAAACACGATAATGGGCTTAGTTTATGTTAAAGTTGTATAAATGACTAATTATGGTGGAATTAGTAATGATTATGCTTCCCAAATGGAAAAGGATAAGAAACGCAAAAGAACCCCAGAATTGCAGAAAGAGAACAAAAAAGGTATGCTTGGCGAAGACTCAAACCTCTCATTTTTCCAAAAGTTAAAGTTACTTTTGCCCCTAAAAGATCATTAAAGTTACAATATCGTGCAATTAGTTAGGATCTTTTATTAAGAATTTTGGTGTTTAATCCTTAACTATATCAAGAGTTTGATACTCTTAACTCTTACGTTCATAATTATTAACCAATTCATGTTTTGTCGGTCAACGTAATTAACACACTGTTCCACCATCTTGATTGCATGTTTGAAAAACAAGCCCAAGTTGATTTATAATTCATAGTTTTTTTTGAAGCGGGCAAATTTTTTTTTTAATTTATAATTCATAGTTAATCAAACAAACAAGTCGATATCGAGTATTTAGAATACGGATGGCTCGCTGAATTTTAACTCATTTCGTAAACGGGTTGAATCTAGTTTTGACTAAAATATTGTTGAATTTGAACCAAGTTAAATGATATTCAATTCGATTCATATAACACCACTAGTTATGACAGTTAGAAAATGTGATAGCGACATTTACCGCAGGATCCTATTGAAATGAAATTATTGAGGAATGATGATTAGGCTAGTTAATTTTGGGACTTCCATTCCATGCTTTGCCTTTTAGACATACACACACATTCATTTTCGTGCAATTGATATGTTTCACTAGCACTATTTATTAACGTAGTATCCCTTTACACTTTTTTGGTTTTGATTCTATTCTTTTTCCCTTTGTTTTCTGAAGCTTTTGCCGGTCTCATCTTGATTAATGTTTGCACGGGTGCTAAAACATGTCGAAGCATAGGAAGGGAGTAATGATGGTATGCGAGTTGATATTTAAGTCGTGATTGGACTGGACTAGAATTGGTTTGTCAATTCGTCACTCACAAATTTTGCTTCTTGCTAATAAGTGTATATACTAGAGTACTAGACTAAGGGTGGTCAAGTTTTGTTGTGTTTGTAACGGGTAGACGGTCTTTGTTGTACATCCTATCTTCTGAACTTATGTCGGTTGGGGTTAAGATTGGTGTTGTTGTTGTGCATCTATTATACACTTTTTCATTGTAATTATTTCGTTTGGATATCAATAAATTTTGCCGTTTAAAAAAATAAAATAAATAAAAAAAAAAAAAAAGCTCATACATATATTTACATATATTTAAGTGAGTCGGTTTAAACTCTTTTAACCATTGTTATGGTTCATTCAAGTAAGGTATTTATTTTGCATCACGAACATGAACCTGTCCCATCCAAACGAGTCGAGTTCATACTTAAAGATCGGTTTGTTAATTTTGTTAACGAACTGCTCGGAAGTTGGGTCCGTATACCATTGAAGTTGAGTGTTAGGTATTATTTTAGTCCGGCTCGGCTAGAGAAACACCACTAGGAAGGACACTAGCTAGTATATGGATCCGGTAAAATTGCCGAGAAAACGGTGGTTTGTTTTGTTAAGCTAGAAGGCTAGTTGATAGATGTTCATGTGGGAAGTAGAATTGGCACGAGTTCATGTGGGAAAAAAGTGCAAGTGATGAAATGGCTAACTGGCATGGCACGGCTCTTTCATTTTCTTCTTTTTAAAATAAAAAAAAAATAAAACATGGGGTAAAGGTACTTGGCTGATTTACTATTTCTGCGTGAAGGAAAATATTTGTATATATGGTCGGCCCGGAAAATTAGGACTTAAAAGTTAAAAGGTGAGGTTCAAGTACACTACTGAAATCATTGAATCATTATACCCATATTATTAGATTAGATTATACACACAGGTTAGTAGTACTAGTAGTAACTTGTAATACACACTTGTTAGAAACTTTACGATCAATCTCCATGTAGGAGTAGGTAAATCGGGAGGTTATGTTTAAATTGCAATTTTGGTTTGGTATTATACTCAATTTTGAATCAGCAGAAGTTATTGTTCCAAGTTTAGTTTTAGCCTGTAAATGCAGATATGGTTCGAGCAGTTAAGGTTTATTTCGTTGGGAAACTTGTATGTATGAGCAAGTATTATGCTATGTTTGTAGTTTGTACTATGCAATTTGATAATAAATCCTTTTTTACTGCTTAAAAACATAATCTAACGATAACAAAATGATATTACAGTAAAATTTGGATCAATAATGATCTACTAACCACCACATAAGCCATAAGGAATTGGAATTAGAATCAGACTTAAAAGAAGTCATCTACTAACTTTATTATAAGTTTGGGTTATTTTTATTTCAGAAGTTTTTCCTCCACTTTTCTCTCGACAATTTACTGAATTTAATTCCTCTCTAGCTAGTGTTCCACTTCCTCTATCTAGCTGAATTTTACTCATGGAGTCATGGTAAATCGGCCATCATCTTGGGGTGAATTTTTTCCGTCTTTTTGGTAGTATTATTTTCAAAACGAATTCAATAAACCATGACATGCATAAAATGAATTGGATTTGTCGTTAAAATAGGTGCACTAACAGGGATGGTTTCTAATATTTTTCCTTAAAAATATGACCTAGTTGAGTGCGAGTTCCTCAAGTGTCTTCTTATTAGTTTGCAACATGGTTACTGGGAAGTCAAAGTAGTGTGATTAGTGAAGAAGATGACGAGAGAAGGTGATTGATGATGGCTAACACACCTTTTTGTTTGCAGATGACACCCTAGCTCATCTCATATCATACAAAAGAGGATAAGACTAATGGCAATTTTGGGTGTGTGGGATAGCCGGATAGGTATATTTGGGTGTTCGAAAAAGGAAATCAATCTAGTAAAGTCTAGCGGGAGTAGTAAGAATGCTACTATTGATGTGATAAAGAGCATTACATGAGTATTTAGGTCTAGCTTTGGATAAGCATGAGAAATATCAACTATCTAAGTATTTCGTATATCTATAAGTCGAATGTAATAAAAGAATTTTTTTTTATTCATTAGGAATAAGGTGGTGCAGTGGAAGGAGCTGGAGTGGTGAAGTTAAAGGTGCATGGTTTGATCCCTGACGGGGACATAAGATGGTTTAAGTATGGTTGTATAAGGTGGTTTAGGATATTTGTATAGAATTAGGGTAGGATAGTTGTAATGTTTGTCGTTTAAAAAAAATAACGAATTTGTGTGAGTCGTAACATATTGCTGATGTAATATGGGTAGAAGTTGAATCAGAAAATTTGAAAATGAATTGGTTTTAGTATAATTTTTTTATTTCAAATAGTTTTTGGTTAATTATTGAACAGAAGAAAATGTAGGTTCTCCAGAAATTTTATCAAGTTTCGATACTTTACGGAATCAATAAAGTTTTAAATTCTCTTTATTAATTATTTATACTTCACACACTCATCCAAGCATACTGTAAGTAAAATTCATTCATGCACATGTAAGAAGTACTACTAGAACATCGTTGAAAATAATTGAGAAGTTCTGTTTGTTTCTCTTGGGGCAAGTAACATTTCGAATGTAGGAAGCTAACCTTAGCTAGGAACTAGGAACAGGCATTCCACCCCAGTCCGCCAAAATGTCCCAATACAAGCCACAACCAAACGGATAACCGGGAAAATCTAACCAAAACGACAAATCTGGCACGTTTAAATATTAGCCATTCTCAAATCAAACAAGAACAAAAAGAACGGTTCTGTACATGTATATCATAAAAGTAGTGTGCATTGGGCATTGATAGATGGATACAATACAAGCCATTGATTTAAATAACAACTCATTATTATTATACTAATTAAATTAAATTAAATACTCCATAATTAATCTACAGAACATCAACTAGATCGAACAGAGTGAGTTTCTCTGATTAATTAAATTCTACACTACTATTACTACTAGTACTCGTACTAATAAAATTAATGAAATCTTTAAATTAATAACTAAACAGAGCTGTGAAGAACAATAGCCAGCTTCTCTTCTTGATGGAACTTAACCTGCCTAGCAATAAAATCCTCAATTGCTCTCTGAAACTCCTCATTACTCATCTCATCCTCCGCCGCCGCCGCCACTCGCCGGACTTTCTCCGTCTCCGACCGCCGCAGCTGCTTCTCACAACCCTCTTCACTACTCTTCCTCAAATTCACAGACTGACTCCTCTTATGAACCTTAACACTAGTAGTACTAATGTTGTTACTCTTCTTAACAACCTTAGCATTTTCTTCCAAAATTGTCTCCTTGTCTTGATACACAACAGCCTCCTTTTCCATCGGAAGAACAGGAGGAATAACATCTTCAGTGACGAAGTAATCGAAATCTACGACAGCTTGTGGTTCGGTTTCATGGCCTGTTAAGTTGCGGGACTTGAAGAAGAGGGTGAGAACAATGAGGTTTCCGAGGAGGAAAATGAAGAGAGGGGTCAGGATGAGGGAAAGGAGCTGGCGGAAATACTCGCCGGAGAGTTTGACGGCGAATGGGAGGCGGGTTGAGAGCCATGAGAAGAAGACTAGGATCAAGAAAATCTCTGCAATGCGGAGGAGTTTCTTGAAACAGAGGAAGTAGTTCTTCATGTTGTCTGTTTTCATTTTTCATTAGTACTGCTAAACCCAAAATCCACATCCATTTTTCTTTTGTTTTTGTTTTAAGTGTGTTTGATTAGTGGTGTGATGATAGTTGTGGGAAAGTAGACTAAGGGGAAAGAGGCATTGAAAAGGGAAATTTGAGATGACCGTCCAAGATGTTTTTGTGCTTTTGAGGACCAAGAAAGGGAAGGAATGAATGAAATGAATTGAATCAAGGCTTCAATATCCAAGAAGAGTGAGGGAGGGGAGTGAAGTGGAATTGAATTGAATTGGATTGGAATTTTGAGTGAGTAATGTTGCTTATTTATAGAGTTTAGGAGTGTGGTGTGGGTGGGGTGGGGGTCTATGTTGTTGTGAAACCATTATGGAAGTACCTTCTCGGTGGGCACAACCACATTGAAGTTATTTTCTATTGAAAAAATTACTCAATTCAATTCGGTTAAGTTTAATTTACATCAATTCAATTTAGATTTATTTAATTATTTTTTATAATATAAATAATTTTAGTTTAATTCAGATAAGATTTGTTTAGAATATTTGTGTATACCACCACTCTCAATGGTATAATACCTTTTGGTGACACTAAAATCAAAATCGTGAGAACTCAAACAAAAAACACACAATATCATACCAATGACATGTGTGTGGTCAAGCATGTGTAACCTCTCGGGCCAGTGGACAAGTTGTTACAAGTGGTATCATAGTAGTACTGTACGGAACTAAGTAACATGCAGGGCGAAGTGTTACACAGTATGGGGTGGAAATCACCTCTAGAATCCTGGACGGATGGTTGGTGTTGGGACAACTTGTACCCACCTATGTATTGATAAAAACGTCGAATATATAACCCTATACAAAGTGAAAAGTATTAAGGATATATATATGTGTAGACCACTAATCTCTAAATGTATGAGTTATTTTTTGTGATACTAAAAGTAAAATTGCGAGTTCTTAGATTAGATTCGAAGCGGAAAATATCATACCATCTAAACGTGTATGGACATTCATGCGTAACTTCTCGGTCAAAAATTATTTTTTTTTACATATAACGAAAACTAATAACGAGTTAATTGTTTTTCAATTCGATGAGTCCTTCAGATCGAAGTTGAGCTGGGTTAAATTCAATATGTCCATAAGGAGGTTTTTTTTTTTCTCGAAATAGGTCCATCAAGGAGATTTGAAGACATAGATGAGGGATGTACTTTGTAATAATGTATAATGGGTTTGTTTGTTTCTTTTATATGTGTAGCGCGTGCGTGGGAGTGATCGATGATGATAGATAATAGATACTGTATGTCACATATGAATGAATCATAGTATGATTAAAGTTGTAATAATCACGATGTTGACTAGTATTAAACTCGGTTAGCCCTTTTCCTTTAGCACCACTTTGATAAGGAGGAGCAGTAGCTAGGTTTATCCTTTCTCTGGCTTCTGCAAAAATACAGTTAGGATCGGGGTGCACACACGTATTGATGAAATTAAACTAATGAAAGTCCCGTTTAATTTTCTGAAAAAATGTGATCTCTTATAAACTGAATTTAACATGTTTAAGTTCAATTGAATTTATATTTATAACAAAAAATAATGAAATAAAGTTTAACTTAGTTCAACACTGAACTAAAACTGAACTAAAGATTTGATAATTTTAGAAGAACAAAACAGGGCCTGATTAACCTGTATCATAGATACTTATATTATATGCTACTGTAGTAGATATGAAACCCTATCTGTTATGAATTTTTTTAATATTTATTTTGTTAACTTTATTTTATTAGTATATTTGACCGTGGATTAATTCTAAATTATACTAGTATAATTATTCAGTACCGTTTAAAATCAAACAATAAAACGGGACTAAATTAATATTAACACAATAATAAATGTAAATGTTGAGAAGAATATACGGGGGCTGGGGAAGTAGACATCTACTCCTACTATACCACATTACCACATAAAATTAAATGCATGATTTTACACTACGACTTATCTTTTTTAATGCAATAAATTTAAGAAGACACCAACTATACAATTATACTATTGTTAATTAAACAAAAATGTATCATAAGCAAATCTTTACAGTTCTTGTATAATGAACATATACCTAAATTCAAATGAGAATTTATTAGTGGATAGGAATAATATATTTTTATACTAGACCACCCTTATAGAGTTATAGTTTCATCCTCTCACTGTAATAGTGGATGGGCTCCACACATTGAACCCGCCGCTATAATTAGGAGATAACATTTGGATGGTCTAGTGTACAAGAGGCCATAGTATGAATACTTAGTATCATGGTGATCTACGTAATCATTTCTATCATTGTTATTTGTGATGTACGAATAGTACAATAATTTGTTATATATGTATGTTTTATATATGATTACTTTCTTTGTTTGTTTTTAGTAATCTATATATATGATCCGACAAATAATTCATGTCTTCACAATCAACCACATGTCCAATGCTCATATGTTAAAAATAGTTGAAGTTTCAATTATGATTGGTTAAAAATGATGCTGACATGTCAATTTCTTCATCCATTAAGTCTATTTGAAGTAGTATAAAATTCGCATCCATGATCCATTTCACTCTGGCCTAGATCGATAAATTAAATGTGCTTTTTAGAGATCCGTCGGTTACCGACGGGTCAATAACTAGTTTTTATAATTCCTATTTGGTAGAAATTTTAGTCAAGGCGACTTTCAGGTTAGGCATCCGATATTTAAACATGGATGGATATATGTGTCATGTGTGATTGAGGGATTGGATTGGATCGTACGCGGATAGTAAAATTGAGACGGTAAAAAAGATCTGAAATAAAGTTGTAAGTAATTGAGAACAAGTTTCCAAAACTGAAACTCCAGCTCCCTTATTAAGCTACTCATAATTTGTGTTTTTGTACCTCATTTGGTTTTTGAAAAATGGTGATTTTCTTTGTTTTTACACGATTGTAAATCTAAAAAACACTCATTTTCCTTTTAGGGGCAATCTTCAATTCATTGTCATGGGCTAGTCAATTGCGTTTCTGGTCTAGTAACTTGATCATCTTATATACTTTCAGCTACAATTCTACATGCTCATGCTGGTATGCACTAATACTAGTTTTATGGAGTCGCGCGGTTCAATTCTTTAGCCTTTTCACAATATTAAGGTAAGTTCTTAAGATAAACATTTGTTACAGCAGCCCAGTGGGGTTCACCTCATCAAGGAATAAGCATAGCTGATTTAAATTTTAGGGTAACATTCATTTTTGGTACTCCAAAGTGAAACGCGTCCAATTTATATACTCTAGAGTAGCTATTTTCAATTTGTGTACTTTATTGTAACATACTGTCAAATTTTGATACTTTCTCAATTTAATCGTGAAAAATTGAACAATAAGAGCGCATGATAAACACACAACGGCCTAAATCGAAAATGGCAAAAAAATTGGAACCGAAAATTATGAAAAATATAGAAAAATGGGTGTTTAATGTACACTTTTTGGTATTTTAAAGTATGAAAAGTGAATTTCAATGCGCTTATAATGCGTGTATATTTTTTCTATTTCTTTGAAATATTTTGCATGTCTAGCGATTGGTTGTCATGCGTTCATATTGTTCCCTTTTTTACGATCAAATTGAAAAAATACTAAAATTGGAGAGTATATTACAATAAATGGAGTACCTACCCTAAAATTTCAAATGGAACCATACATTCGAAAGGCGAGAAATTGGACCATACATTTGATTCCCGTCTTGTTTTTTTACTTGCTAAGTTGACACCGAAATCGATAAGAAATTGTGATGACATATGAACTCATCGGGTTAACTCAACTTGACTCATTTTACTCATATACTTGTTACGATAGCATCCATTTTAATTACCCTATCCAAACATTAAGAAGAGGATCCAAAACGGGTTAGATATTGGTCCGGCCGTCCGAGTTGGTCCTAAATATGATCAACATTGATATAGGTCTAGATGAGTTGAGGTAGAATTCATCCAGGTTTGAGTTCAAATTTGAGTTAGGGATCGATAGGGATCGTGTATCTAAAATTAGATTAATACACCACAGAACTACACGAGTAGGGAAATTACAAATCTGTGCTAGTTTATGTTAGTATCCTTATTTTGCTTCTTCTTTAGCATGATGATACTTGCTTACAAGCCACAATTAACACTATTATCTCTTCACGTTCAGTATTAATTAGCACTATTAATATCTTGCATGATTGTCGTTAATTTGTAGGGTGGTCTGGCCTCGTGTGGTATGTTGATAAGAAGATATTAATTGGAGTCAAATGTATGAATGATTGATGACTCAAACCCAAAACTAGCTAGCTAGCGTACCTAGGGAATCGGTGCCTGCCTGGTGCCTGCAAACCTGTCCCTATAATTGTACTTCCATGTCAAGCTATCTATCTATCTCTCTTTCAAACTCTCAAACTATCTTTTTAGTAAAAAAAATTTAAACATCTTTTCAAACACAAAGTGAGAAAGAAAGAACTCGTTCTTTTTCTGCAGTGCCAGGTGGTACACATACATAACCTTTCATCAATAAAATCAATTACGAAGTAGACAAGAACTTTATCTTCTCAATTTGCAATTACCAGATGTTCGCAATTTGCAATTAATGCACGTTTAACATTGATGAACAAGTTATAGAAGTGTATAGTATGCATGTGTGTCCAGGCACAAAGAATTCTTGAATTTTATCACAAGTATGGAATGGAAATATTAAAGAGTGAATTAATTGATATGCGCAATATTTATGTATCCTCATAATAACGGTCTTTAATAGTTTGGCAGCTGAGCTTACTAACTGAACAGTGTTTTCGTTCTGATAACATTCCGGTTTTATTGAAACATAATAATAAACCTCTCTTCTTTTTTTTCTTCTTCTTTGGTAATGATGGTGGTAATGCAATTCCGGTTTAGTTCAATTTTTATTAACGGTCTTTAATTCTTACATTTTGTTTTGGTGATGGTGGTCCGGTACGTACGTGGATGTAGAGTTCGGTTAAGTTCAACTCATTAATTAACCTTGTATTTGGAACTGGATTTTAAAGGTTGTTTTTAATTTGGAAGAGTAAATTTTACACAAGAAAATAAAAAATTCACCTTCAAAATCCAATTTCAAATACTGGTAAGAGTCATGGGTGTTCCACATTGCGCTACTATATATACTTGACAGTAATTTTAGATTGATGATAAAAAGAATTTTCAATTGTTATCCGTGGACGTAGTCTTTATTAATAACATTCACATTCCAACCATATAACATCAACCATGCTGTATAAAGAAAGTACTCCTAATCTCCTACATTTTGTATAAACATGTTATCAGTAAAACTGTTGTGAAACTCAAACATGTACTCCTAATCTCATAGTCTCATACATACAGGATACAGCAGAGCAGATTACTGGAGATAGGAAAAGAGCTAGGTCAAGTTTTACTGGTACTATACTGTCTTTAATTACCATTGACGAGCCATAGCATGCTGATTCAGATGATTGGTCCGAAGTGTAAATACAAGAGACAGTTGTCGATCATGTGATTGCAAAAGTTTCAATTTCCCCACCAAAACTGAATAAAAATTAGCTAGGCTACTCCATTCCATTTACGGTTTCACTATTCTATTGATCTATACTGAGGTAGGCCTGTCAATCCATACATGCATGTGTGTGGTTAATTCATTTATACTAATTTCCAAGGAGCTGTACATAGATGAGATGAGAGATGAGTTGAGTTGATATATCATGCAATCAAATACTACTAGAAAATTAAATTAAACTTACTGTTTGATACACAGTATGTTTCACTACTTCTCATCATGTTAAAAACAAAAATAGTGAAATTTACTATTGGTCAAATGTTGATGATTATTTCATGGTTTGACGGTCAGGTATGGTGTTCGTACTTTCTTGATTGCAAACTTGCTTGCGTGCTTTCACAGGCTAAGCTTAGATAGCTGTTGATCATCATGA
Source organism: Plantago ovata (assembly GCA_028274465.1). Classification (NCBI taxonomy): domain Eukaryota; kingdom Viridiplantae; phylum Streptophyta; class Magnoliopsida; order Lamiales; family Plantaginaceae; genus Plantago; species Plantago ovata. The sequence continues at coordinate 7,538,888 of CM051456.1, read as the reverse complement.
TCATATAGTCACCTCAATCATCCCACCTCGGTAAATATGCCTGCTCTGCCTATATTTCCATTTTCGTTTACCATTCTCACCGTACATTATAGAATTTGGACTCTCAGCCAAAATTTTCAAATCATGAAAATTTGCAAAATATGGTCTATGAGGAAATCAAATAATGAAATTTGTCTCTTTGAAAATTGGAATCCATAATAGATAATTATAGATACTAACACATTTAGAAGCTGTGGAAGTACACAAGTTAAAACCTAACAATATTTTAAGTTAATGTATTATTTTTTAATTAAAAAAAAACTTGTGGAGGGTGAAAACTTCTATGTTTTGAATTTTGGCAGGTCGAGTTTATATGTGTCCAGAGACCTCTTCGGGTTAAGATAAACAAATCTCGAAAAATAAATTTGGAGCCTGATGTTGTTTCTTCGAGATTTGCACCGATTTTTCTGGGAGTTTTCAGGAAATAAATTCAACTTTTACTACACATTTTACAGTATACTATCTTTTAGCTTTTATTATGAGTTTATAACATTTATGATTTAATTTAAATATTATTTTATAATTCCTCCATTTCATTAATAACTTCCTAAATTTCTATTTTGGGCGTTCTATTACAAACTTTCTAACACATATATGAAATTTTTTTCAACTCACTTACCAATTTTTTATTATTTATCTCTCCTTATCTATAATCAATTTTTCACTCTCTATCATACTTTATCACCCTTTCACAATTAAATACCCATACAAATTAATTTTTTAATATTATTCCTTAAAATTGATAATTTTTACCACTTAGGAAGTAATTAAAAAAATGGAAGAAGTAATAAATATGTGTGATAGTGTGTTTCAATAATACTTTATATTTATTTTAAATAAGAAATAATTATAAACAATTTTATATATTTATCGTATTGCCCGATATGATCCAGGTTAATCTGTCCCTGGATCTTGTCTGACAGGAACCCGATACGGATAATATTTCACATTGTAATTCATATTAATAATTTTAATTATTATTTTATATATATGATGCTAACTTTAATAAAATGTTAAAGTGATATTAATTGCTTAGAACTTAACAAATGCGCTTAGCTATTTGATTTGAGGAATTTGTGTTTAGACGTGGGGGTTGATGAGTGCATTAACATATATTGGTGTGAGCATTTTATCTGGGTATAGTGAGCTAAGTTGATGATTTGATTCTTTTCTAACAATAGCAAAGCATATTTCAGAGGCAATAAAAATTGACCAAGGTTGGTCCTCTTCTAGAATTCTTCGTGGACGTGATCTCTGTGACAAGATCTCTTAAGATTATGTTCAATTTCTACTCCATTTATGCCACATTAATCTTCTAGGCTAGCTAGTTATGTGTCAGTCATTGTATAAGTCTCGGTTTAATTCTTCTGGAAAAAATAAATCTAATTTTCAGTTTAATTCAGTTCTTTTAATTTGTTCAGTTCAATTCGTGGACTAACTTGGAACGTTCAAGAAGTAAACTACACTTCTGGACCCAATTGAAATCACGAATTGAAGAAAAATTAGCTAGCAGATGAAAACTCAAGCCTGCATATGATAACCGAAATCCAAGAACACACAGTACTGGATACAAGCCCATTGGGCTTCGTAATCTGTATTGGACACAAGCCCATTAGGTTCGATGTTTGTGTTCACCTACCTACTTCGGAGGAAAAGAAATTAAAAAGATACTGTATCTAAATAATTACTAACGATTAGGTTCGATGTTTGTGTTCACCTACCTACTAACGATTGGGATATGCCTATTCTTTCCTATCTTTTTTGGCAGGATGATGTAGAAGAAATCCTTAAAATTCCTCTTTGTGGTTCTGACTCCATAGATAAGCAAGTATGGCACTTTACCAACCATGGTCATTACTCAGTCAAGAGTGCATATCATCTTGCTATGACTCTTCGTCAGAAACAAAAAGAGCAGAATGAAGGCTCTTCTTCTATGTCACGTGGAGAAAACTGGAACTTTCTCTGGAAACTACAAATACCTGGCAAGATTAAGCATTTCCTCTGGAGGCTGCTCAAGAACTCTCTGCCCACATGTGCTGAGCTAGTTCGCCGACATTGTGACACTGTTAATGTCTGTGCTCTTTGCGGTCATGATGATGAGTCGGCCCTGCATGTCTCATGTCTTCAAAGACTGCCACTATGCCCGAGTGTGCTGGGCGTTATCCCTACTGCCTACACCAGTCATATACAATAACGCTCAGTCGCCATGGGATTGGATTTGCCATATATATATCAGACTGCCACCAGACAAGTTTGTGCTTTTCTCTGTAATGTGCTGGAGTATTTGGTTTGTTAGAAATCGAGCAAAGCATGAAAACCTTCCTTCTGAGCCACAAGATACTGTCAGCTTTGCCCAGCAATACATACAGTTATTTGAATCCAACCGGTTCAAAAACCACTCTAATCCTGCCGCTAATACCTCTACAGTCCAAGGGCCTTGGCGTCGACCTCAACCAGGCTGGATGAAACTCAACTTTGATGCATCATTATCCCGTCGCAGTCAGTTTGGTGGAATTGCTGCAGTCCTCAGAGATCATACAGGTCTTGTTCTAACTTGGGCCAGAAAGAGAATAACATCCGCAGTGAGTGTAGAGACTGCAGAGGCTTATGCAGCCCGTCTAGCGATTGATTTAGCCAAAAGAATGGCCTGTGAAAGAGTCATAATCGAGGGAGATTGCTTACAAGTCATCAAAGGATTGCAGATTGATCAACCGCAGCTGAGCTCTAACGGGGTTGTATACTCGTCCCTTAGGCAGCAACTGGCAAGCTTCCAAGGCTACGAGATTACACACATTCGCCGAGAAGCAAACCAACTTGCGGATCAGTTAAGCAGAAACTTTGCTATTGACGCAATGGGATATGGAGTACTACCTTTTGACTACATAGAGCCTCCCTGATTTGCTTTGTCTCTTCTACTTTATCTCTTTGTTTAAAACTTTCTGTACTTTTCTGAGCTATCTGCTCCTTTGATTATAATACAACCATTCTTCCTTAAAAAAAATAAAAAATAATAATTACTACGACTACTACAAATGAATGGATACAAATTAATAAGGAAGATGACACAATTTAATCAATCCCCTAAGAGGATTGTAGATCCTCTCAAGAAAAGTTTGAATCAATGAAAGAACTTTAGACAAAACAACATTCCATTCCATGTCGATACAAAATCGGGGCCTTGATCGGAAAAAGTGGTGGTTGGCAGGTGGTTTTGACCGTGATATTTCTTGATGAATAATATATACATGATTCTGGAAATTTTGGCTATGAGTTGGATTTGGCTTTCCATAATTTCTTTGGGATTAGGAGCATTGCAAAAAATGTGTCTGGAACAGATGGTGTGTGCAATCGATAGGATTTATACACTTTCATGTTGGATTTTACAGCCTAATCTTTGCTGGAACAGGAAGGTTTGACTGGGTCGAGCTCGTTTGTGTATTTGCTGGAGATACGTTCTGTTTCTGCTTGGTTTTTGCTAGCAAACTTAGCACGTGTTATAAGCAGCAGGTCATCTCTGAACTACAAATAGCTCACAGAAAAGAAAAGCGGGTGAGTTGTGAGTTTGGAAGTCCATAAAGCAAGTAATAGTGAATTTTGTGCTTGAACAAACTAAACTTGTACATTCTCACATTCTGAATGTTTCATTTGATGTTAAAATTGAAAATACAGAACAAAAAATGGTAAGATCAAAGAGGAGAATTGAGACAATCTCTGTGCTGACTGAGCAGTTTAATGCGAGGAACGATGGATCACTACAACAGAATACCTACCTACAAGTCTACAACACAATAAATCACATAAAACTCTGAAATTAAAACTATGACAATAACAACCCGAAACTAGAAATACAGGGGTTCTTTATTGCTGTTCTTTTAGCCCACCACTTATATTGAGCATTGCTTGTGCTCTTGTAGTAATAAATTTTTTACCGTTTCAAAAAAACTAAATAATCTGATGTAGATTATTATGCAGAAAAAAAAAATTATACTTCCTGCATCCATTGGTATTTGGTTGAACAAAACTATGGGTAAAAGTCTAAAAGATTTAGAGATGTCAAACATGAGTTCAAATTTTGATCCAAATGAACCCGAGGAGTCCAACTTGTTAATGGTGATTAAAAGTGCCCCAGGTTTTAAATTTCCTTGTTGTGGTAGTTTAAGGTTATACTAATTAAAAAATAAAAAGCAACCAACTTTTACATAAAGAGTAGTAGAGAAGTAGTATTATGCAATCAAGTTTTACAAGTCAAATGAAGCTAGAAGGAATCAGTTGGAGTAGTTAATTTCGGGTTATGCACGGTGATTTTTTTTTTTTTGAAACAACGGACATCATGCATTTAAATGAATCAAGAGGAACTATTGACTGGATTTGTTTAAATCATGATGATCAAGTCGTACTAACTTGCGTCTATGAACAAAGTTTCAGATATATACATATTCATAATTACAAATCGTACAAATAAATAAATAAATGTAATTGACCCAATAAATAATTACAACCAATCTAGAGGATTAGCCTGTTTGTACTTCGTCAACACCTTCCCTTGCCAACTTTATTCATCACAACGAATCTGTCGTCTTTCACCAACAATATTACCAACAACACTGCATCTACAATCATCTTCCAAGACCAGAATCAGTCAAGATCTGTTCAGCAGATTACCACAAAACGATACAAAATTTCCCCTTTGAATGACACTCATCTAGCTATGGATCTGCATAAACCACTCAGAGAGGGACCAAAGATCCATATTATATTAGACATCCTCCTCCACCCTATGCACACTAGTACAAGTGTCAAGTAATCTAAAGACTGATCATGAACCTTGAAAAAACATCAAGTCATAATACCACATAATATCACGTGAAAACTATTTTCACTTGAGTCCTACTCACGACTGATTTCCCTTGTAATGTAAATTTTGACTTATCAATTCTGATTTTAAACACTAATTGCTCTTAAATTACACCCAGTCAAAGGAATTATTAATTGAACTAATATTCAAAAGAATCATACTCTATATATGGCACTATATAAATAAGCTGGTTGCTATATACAAGAATACATACATACCATACATACATGAAAGTAATTAATTACTACTACTAGAATGGATATTACGGCCGCTAGGCGATCAGCTAACTACATGCCCAGCATTTGGACACACGACTTTATTCAATCACTGCATTCTCAATACGGGGTAACAAACAACTACGTACTACTTCTAATTTTGATGTATAGTTAATGATTTACTTCTCCTCTTTGTATTAATATTATATTATGCTTCACTACATATATATATATATATATTTACTGTATGTATATGTATCAATATTATTGTTATCATTTTTATATCAACAGCAACGGTTATCATATATTTTTGACACATTACTTTCGCCATTACTATCGTTGATCATCCATGCGTTTATATAACTAACTCCGAAAAGTTGATCATCTACACCATTTTTATCCAAAATACAACAATTTTTGCCTAAAATTAAGCCACACATAGCTAACTTTAAGCGGGTGGTGTAAAATTTGAAAGAGTAAGGCAAGGAAAATGTCAGTTTTACATTTGGGCTAAGATCAAGTACTACTATATGTTATTGTTTTGAGAAGAAAAATGGGTGGTTTATGCAGGAAGAAAAGTACATACAGCAAGCAGAGAAGCTTAAAGAACAAGTCAGAGTTCTCCTAGACAACACCAACGATCCAATCGATCAAATTGAGCTTCTGGACGTGTTGCAGAGACTAGGGATATCTTATCACTTCAAGGATCATGAACAGAGAATTCTAAAGAACATAGATTCTCTGATTAATGGCCAGGAGTTACATGCATTGTTCAAAGATAACTTGCATGCTACAGCTTTAGGATTCAGGCTCCTTCGTCAGCAGGCTTACACAATCGACTCGGGTAAAATCAGAAACTCGACCTTTAATTATGTACAAAGTTCAACTATTGACATGGAATTTTTCCCTGCCGCAGAGGTTTTCAAAATGTTCATGGATGATGAGGGAAATTTCAAACCAAGCATATGCGACGATGTGAAGGGCTTACTAAGTCTATATGAAGCTTCATATCTGTTCATGGAAGGCGAAAGCATATTGGATGCAGCACAAGCGCTTGCCACTCATCATCTCAAGAAAAAGCTCAACCAGAACATAGACAAAAATCTCGACATGCAAATAAGTCGTGCTCTGGAAGTACCATTTCATTGGAGTGTGATGAGACTGGAATCAAGAGGGTTCATAGACTTGTATGAGAAAGAGAAGGACATGAAACATGTTTTGCTCGAGCTTGCAAAGTTGGATTTCAACATACTGCAGGCAATGTACCAGGATGAACTGAAAGAATTGTCAAGGTACTAATAGTATAGTGGAGTAAATGAAAACTGATACTATTATGTGGTCATCCCTCCATCCCAACAATTTGGAAAGAGAGTGCACTTTTCAAAGTAACCTTTGACAATTTATTGCTGCAGGTGGTATGCTAAAACTGGGCTATCGGAAAAGCTGAGCTTTTATAGGGACAGGTTGGTGGAATGCTTCCTATGGACATTGGGTTTTACCTACGAGCCTCATCTTAAATATTGCAGAATAATGTCAGTAAAATTTGCTATACTGGTAACGATCATAGATGACGTTTATGATGTTTATGGTTTTCTGGATGAACTCGAAAGTTTCACAGAAGCAGTCGAAAGGTTTCTGCACAACTCTTAACTATATCATGAAAAGCATAACAGAGTTTAAAGACTTCGACTAAAATCTTACTACTGTATGCTTTTTGGTTGCTTTTAGATGGGACATCAATTGTTTAGAACAACTTCCAGACTACATGAAGATATGCTTTCTTGCTCTCTTTAACACAGTTAATGAGATGGGTTATGAAGTGCTTAAAAACCAAGGATTTAATACCATCCCATATTCAGCTAAAATGGTAAGATGACTGATGATTCGTCTATGGCCCTCTTTTTGTTATCAACATAGGACGAATTCCAAGCTAGATTAACAAAGACTAAAATGTCATTACTGTCATGAAAGTAGTATGCAATTAAAACATATACCATTCACCAAACAAATTAAACTTCATGAGACTTACCTTATTTGACTGCCCCTCACGAGTCACGACCTCACTATTAGTCTTCCGTGTATGATGCAGTGGCTTGAAACCTGTAAGACGTACATGGTGGAAGCACGGTGGTATACTAGTGGTTATAAACCAAGCCTCAGCGAATTTCTCAGCAACGGCTGGGTTTCAAGCACTGGTCCAATGATTATTGGTGAAGCTTATTTATGCATGACAAACCCCCTGGAAAAGAAACCATTAGAGAACTTACAAAAATACCCTGAAGTTATCAAATGGCCATCACTGGTTTCTCGCCTTGCAGATGACCTGGGAACTTCAACTGTATGCATGGCACTTGGCTGTTCTAAATCATGCATTTATCCTAACATTAAAATTTTGGACATAAGAAGAACATAATAATCATTTTGCCCTATTTTTCCAGGATGAACTGGAGAGGGGTGATAATCCAAAATCAATCCAGTGTTACATGCACGATACAGGCTGCAGCGAGGAAGATTCTCGTGCCTATATCAAGAATCTTATAGCTTCGACATGGAAGAAAATAAACAAGGATGTACTAATGAATCTTGAATACTCCAGGGAGTTCATATCAACTTCAATCAATTTTGCAAGAATTTCACAGTGCATGTATCAGTATGGAGACGGGTACGGAGTTCCAGCTGAATCAAAGGAGCGGATCATGACCTTGGTGATTGAACCAATTCCTCTTCCATAATTTCAAGGTATCTTGAGTAATAATGACTACAGAACCAATATATATGTACCCTTCCTTTTATTTTATTTTTTTCTTTTCTTTTCTCAACAATAGTACCATATATTGAGATGGATTTTGGTGATTATTTTTATGGACCGATAAGTTGGGACGGACATGGAATATTTTATTGGACTAGAGTCAGCAGAGGTCCATCACATACATCGATCTTACAATACACAACATATTCTGCATCATTATGTATTAAGGTCCCCATTTTAGACACAAATTACAATATGCTAGTACTATTACAATATCTGTACGTAAAATGAGTCTGCTGAAGGGATTGTACCTTAAGGGAGGAACGTATACAAATTCGCGAAGTTGTGTGCATTGCTTGATTCTGATCTATCGGAAAAGCCAGATAGAATACGCAGATCTTCGACTGTAAGGTGGCATTTTCCTGGGCAGCTTGAAAGCATTCATATTCTACTGTTTGGACCTGATTGGGAGCAGATAATTAGTATAAGTGATTAGTCAGATAAAACTACTAACGTACAATCTACCAATATACTATACGGTGTCCAACGCCTTTTCCGCTTGCACCAGATATTAAACTAATAGAAAACTTAATGTGGGTAACTAACATGCTGACGAAGTCACAAAATTCGCCAACAAGTTAAGTAACATATACAGCAACTCAGACTGGATGAGAATCATCAATCATGTGTAGCGAATCAAAGAACTTCAGCAAAAGCTTAGAAATTACCTAACATGTGGTGATGCAATATTTTGTTGAGAGGCCAATGTATTTGATTTTGCCTTCCTCAACCAAGTTTTTGAGTTCTCTCATCTGTAGAAGGGAAAAGAAAATGATAGAGGAATCAGAGCAGACTAATAAGTAACAGAGTTGTAAACGAAAAGATCAATTCTAATTGAGCTTTTTTATTGCAAACATGATCGTCTATGTAAATCTAATAGTCTATGTAAATCTAATAACGAAGAAACAAAAACTAAGATTAGAATTGATAGCCCATAAATCATAACAAGAAGACGTAGTAACATAATATACCAATAAGGCCATTAATCATTGTTCAGTTGTTAACATCCTAGCCACATCTTGACAAATAAGCTCTCATTTTTAACTCTGGACAGCGAATCCAAGCTGAACTTAGTGCACTGAGATAAACATTCAACATATAACAATATCAACAGATTCAAGCTTCTGCACTAGACAATAGCTGAACACAATCTAGATAGAATTTCAAGTTCCATTTCCAAACTGAACCACAATCAACTATACTCTAATTTGATGTGGCTAGCCAGAATCATCAAACTCCCCATCAATGTCCATCGTAATTAGTGGTACACATTTACTTCCCAAGCGAAAGAGTTTAAGCATATCACAAAATACAGTTTTAGAGCATAACAAGAGGTAACATCATATCAAATATTATCATTATCAATCACTGGTTCAAAAGAGCATAAACCATAACACATTAACCAGCAAAATTAATCTGAAAAGCGAACTACCTGAATTGATTTGGGAATAGGAAACTCGAAATAGATATTGAGAGATTGTCGCAGGATTCAAGCTATGGGCTAGGGTTTTTCTCCCTGTTTTTTTTTTTTTTTTCTCGAGCTCCTGAAGTTCTGAACGTTAAAAAAATAGCGCGGCGAATAGAAGCGTTGGCTCTTGCCGTCTTGCGCGAGAGTGCCGCGCCGTCAGTCTAAACTACCCCCCTCTCGAAAGTGTCTCTACTATTGGAGATAACAAGGCAACATTCAACACCATATGAGGGGAAGAACAGTCTTTCAAATACGAATTTCCCACAAATTTTTAATTTGATATTCATAATATTTGTTATTGTCCAATATTCATATAAATTTCTAATTTGATATCCATTTATGTGTTCAACCATTTGTTATGGTATAACTAGAGGTCCCAAAAATTATAATGCCCTATGCGGGTGTGAACATAGAGAATGAGCTCATAGCTACCCTTAGAAATAATAACTTTATCGAGTTCGAATTTAGTTTGGAACTTGCCCAGGTAATGAGATGATTGCAAGATGACTCGAATTTGATTCCAATCTTTTTTCCACTCGCTAAGTTGAGATCGAACTCAATAATAAATTGAGATGAGATATGTACTCATTGGTTTTGCTAGACTTGACTAGGGATGACAATTTGGGCTACCCGGCCCGGGCCCGATATACCGGGCCCAGACCCGACCAATAGTGGCCCATGGGCCGGGCTTGGGCTTATTGTCAAGCCCATGGGCCTGGACCTAATATATTGGCCCGTAGGCCCGGCCCGGTCCGTGAATATACATAGGATTTATATTTTATATATATAAATATGTATATATAACTATTGAATTTATAATATCTATACACTTGTATTATTAAATGATGTTGTACTTTACACATTTGTAATACTTTTCTATAGATATAAGATTTCCAGGTGATATACAATCATTTTATATACTATATTTTTAGTATATTTATATAATTTATTAAGTAATTTAATATTAACTAATTTCAAAATGTCAAATAAAGAAGTTCATGATAAATTTCAAATGATATAAAGTGATATCAAAATATTTGATCTCAAACAAAAAATATATATATTAAATAGGTTCACCATTCAACTAATACTACATTACATAACTAAAAAAAAAAAAACATTTTGATTACTAAATATTTTGGGGGAAAAAATGTTAAAAACCTTAGGCCCGGCCCATGACTGGCCCGGCTTGAGCCTAATGTTCAGGCCCGCCCCGGGCCATGGGCTTGGTGCTAGTCTTCCTGGGCTCGGCCCGGACCATTGCCATCCCTTGACTCATTTTACCCCTACCTTGTTATGATAGAGTCCACCATTTTGATTACACCATCCAAACATTAATTTGTGGGTACAAAACGGGTCAGGATTTTTGTCTGTGTTGCCTAAATACGCTCAAGATCGGTTCAGGTCTGGATGCGTTCAGGTAGGATTCATGCGGCCGGTTCGGGACCTAAACAAAATCCTTGTAATGGTGCTGACCTAACCGAATTGTTGGAGCCTACATTGATTTAATGTTTCTGTTCCTACTTCATACTTTGGAGAAAGTAAAATGATTCAAAAAGATAACATAAGTACAAATAAATGGATACAAATTACTAAGCAACATTACACACAATTTAATCAATCCTCTAAGAGATATTGTACTTGACACTTCCACTCAACATGGATGTGAGTTCTTCATTAAGAGGATTGCAAATCCTCTCAAGAAAATCCTGAAACAATGAAAGAACTTTAGACAAAACAACATTCCATTCACATTGTTCGCTTAGGGGTATGATTTCCGGGTTTTGAACCCGACAGAGGGGGCATGTAGAACGCGATTTAAACCATGTGTCGATACAATGAACGTGGAAGCAATGGCTGCATTGTGGAAGTTTCCGGAACATGTCATCGCGACATATGTCGGTAAGGCATATGGCACACTCTAGTAGCTCAAAGTCGGGGCCTTGATCGGAGAGGGCGGTGGTCGACAGGCGGTTTTGAGCGTGATATTTCCTGATGAATGATATGATACTGGCAATTTTGGCTACGAGTTGCATTTGGTTTTCCATAATTTGTTTGTGATTAGGAGTATTGCAAAAATGTGTTTGATGTTCGGAATGAGTAGTCTAATCTGTTAAAGACCAATATATATGAAGTGCACGTGAGAAAATTTGCCAGTTCTTTTACGTTAAGTTACTTGTAAATTGTACTTGATAATTGATTAATTAGTTTGTTAATTAGTGTTTTTGTTGACTTTAGCTTGAGATGGTGTGCCTGAGACAAAAGGTTAAATCTAAGGTCATAGTCATTTAGGATTAAATTTTATCTAATGAATGTTCTTAATTTGTTATTATTCTATCAATTTTACAAGTCAAATATTGAAACCGGAAGGGATTAGTCATTTCGGGTTTCGGGTTATGCACGGATATCATGCATTTGAATTATTAAGAGGAACTATTGACTGGAAAATTAATTTAAATCATGATGATATTTTTTTATAGAAAAGACCATGATGATCAAGTTATCATACTAAAATAAAATGTACACTTCCTCACTCTCCCACTAATAATGTATTGGTTGATTTATTAATATTTACTCTAAACATAAATTCCTTTTAAATTATATAGAGGATAAATACTTGACAAAATTATAAAATTATACTTATGAACTGTCATAACGTAATTTTATTAAATACGAATATTTTTTAGATAGTATATAGTTTGTGGTTAAAAAACTATCGAAATTCAAACAACGATATATTGTTCACGGGATTATGGATAGGCAAATATTAAACGCCGGAACATAAATTTACTAAATGTTGGAAATTTATTGTAAATTACATAAAGTATCTATAAATATATAATTTTACAAATTAACCCAATACTTTTAAAATCATCACAATTCCACCTTAAATAAATCAAGCCCCTAAATCAATAACCTAATCAACATATTTCAATTCAATTTGAAGAACACACCAAGAGATATCATTAAACTCATTTCACACCTTGATTTGTAAATTTGTAATAAAGTATCTATAAATTTATAAATCTCTTGTAAATTTAGGGGCTTTATAAAACTCATTTCACACCTTGATTTGTAAATTTGTAATAAAGTATTATCAAACTCATTTCACACCTTGATTTGTAAATTTGTAATAAAGTATCATCAAACTCATTTCACACCTTGATTTGTAAATTTGTAATAAAGTATCTATAAATTTATAAATTTACCAAAAAAAATTTATAAATTTATAATAAAGTATCTATAAATTTATAAATTTAAAATTTTTTTTTACTATTTTTTTATTTTCTTTATATATATATATATACACACACACACACACACACACACACACACACACACACACACACACACACACACACACACACACACACATACACACACACACACACACACTAGCAGCAGCCCAACGGGCGTTGGGCTGCTGTGATTAGAAGCAGCCCGCTAATCATTAGAAGCAGCCCGCTCGGCTGCTTCTAATCACAGGGTTGGGCTGCTGCTAGTGTATAGAAGCAGCAACGGGCTGCTTCTAATCACTAGCAGCAGGGCTGCCTTTTTTTTTTTTTTTTTTTTTTTTTAAGTTTGAATTTAATGTTAATTTTTTGAACACTTGAATTTAGTATCAAATTTATCAATTTTTGGAAGTTCGGAAGTATCATTTGATCATTTTTTGTTCAAGTGATCATTTCATGTTAATAATTTATATTTATGAGTGTATTTATTTTAGGGAGTGTTTGTGGTAAAGTAGAATTGATGAATTTAGTATACTTGCAATGTTTATGATAATTTTTATGAATTTAGTAAGTTTGGAATTTATTTGTAATACTTGTAAAATAAAAGTCATTCTGTAAATTACAAATAAATTTCCAACGTTGCCTATAATAACCCATTGGATATGAATCAGAGCATGGTAGGATATGATGGTAGGATGGAGATGTACACATTATTAAGGGGACTTCGTTTGTAATCTACAATAATTCAGGTATGTCAAATGTCATTCGTCAACCCAAAGTGAGGCTTTGCTACAATACATAATTAGAAGGCCCACTTAAAAAACCATAATTTTAATTTTAATTATTTATTTCTTTTATTTGGTGTTCCCCAACCCTAATACTTTTCATCTCAAATATATATAACTACATAATTAGAAGTACAACTTACAGTACATAGTTTGTCAACTTCGTTTTAATTAAATCAGTAGGTTGGCCGTCCGAATGATGCATGCATTGTCCACGTTTTTTTTTTCAATTAAACAAATATAGGAATAATATCTTGATTGATTTCATTCATTAAGAAAATCAAATTACACGTGTTCGATAATATAGAATGGCAAATTACCTATAGTCAAGTGAAATGAGCTAATGTGGTATTTTGGAAATGAATTAGGGGAATTAACTATAATATAATCTGAACTGTACTACTGAACTTCATACATCTGAACTAAATTTAATACATTTGAACTTAATTGAATTGAACTTAGAATAATCAATTTATAAACGAAGAGAGCTTAAATTCAATCATCCACACATCACTCTATAGAATGAACTTTTTTTCTTAATAGGACTGCTGTCTATTCAGGTAGGGCTAGATGTTTGGGATGGGAATTTGAGAAATTCCCGATCCCGATTGGGATTTTCCCGGATAATTCCGATCCCGAATTCCCATTAATAAGTTTGGGATGGGATTGAAATTGATTTTGCCACCCGAATGGGTATATATATATATATATATATATATATATATATATATATATATATATATATATATATATATATATATATATATATATATATATATATATATATCTATATATATATATATATATATATATATATCTATATATATAAATACCTAGTAATTATCACTAAAACCTAGTTAGACCTAGTAATTAACATACAGAATACTACGACAATCACAACCTCAAAACTACATCCTTTATTGATGCTGTGTCTATTGTTCCATCCATGGATCCAAGTAAGTCTATACTAGATTGCTTGATTAATTTTATTTTATTTTGATTAAAACTAGTTGTTAATGTTTCAATTACGATTACTATTGATGAAAAATATGTTGAATTTTTATATTAATAGCAATATATTGAATAAAAAAAATGTTATGCATCCGTGTATAAAAGAGCTTTTATTTTGTCTTAAAAACGCAAAAACTAAAGATGGGAATCCGAATTCCCGCCCGAATCCCGAATTCCCAATCCCGACATTATTTCGGGCGGGATTGGGATGACCAAATATTGTCCCGATCCCGAAATCTCGTAAATCCCGTTCGACCCCAGCCCTATATTCAGGTATGTGATCTTAAATATCATGACCCAATACCTGACCCTTATACTCATACATATATTTTATCAGATTTTATAAATTCAAAAGTCACTACCCATGAGGGTAATTTTACGCTTCGATTGGAGGTTTGGGTAGTACTGTTAAACGAGCCGAGCCAAGTGTTGTTGAGCTCGGCTCGAACTCGAGCTATAATATTTATAATATTTATGAATATAGGGGATCTTGGTGTAAATTATATCCATCACAAAAGTTCCTCCTCCTACTAAAAAGAAGGAAAAAAACAAAAAGGAGGAAATAGGTTTTTGGCATTTTCAGTAGAGGAGATACCAAAACCAGATTCCAGATAGTTGAAAGTTGTAAAATTTAAAACCAAAATTACCAAATCCACTCTGTCTGTCTGTCTTTGTTCGCAACACACCAGCTTCACCAATCTCACACCAGTATTTGTATTTGTTTGTATCCCCAACTTCATTTCAGTTTTTAATCTACACGAATAAATGACCAAGTCTCCATTTTTCCTCTTTTTCTTGATTTCCCTTCTACTAGTACAATACGACTCTCAAACCCCAACATAGCAAGCAACCAAGCAATGTCATTGCTGTCTGCTGTTTCTGTCAAACCCTTTTCAGCTGCTAATTTAATTCCCAAATTAAAACTAATTCCCAGGCAAAATAGAGTTTCTGTTTCTTCTGTGGAATTCGGTAGGTTACGATCTGTTTCTTGCGCTAGGTTGAGTCAGAATCGGAAAACATTAATGGCGGGTTTAATTGGGGTTCGTGTTAGTAACGGCCAGCAGCAAGATGTTGAATCTTTCGAGCAGGAAGTTCTTATTGGAAGTCCTTTGGATTCTGGTGCTGCTGCTGGACTTGAAGCAACTCTCAATACTTTGGTTCGTATAACTTTTCAATTTTGTTTCTTGTGTTTTTACAATCATAGTCTTGTGTGATTTTATTACAAGATTTTGTTTCATTTGCCTAATCTTGGGAGAAATTGGTTAAGAATTAAAACACTGCACTTCAATTATTTGGAAATTAGCCTTAGAGGGTAAGTGATTGTGATGTGTATTCAATTGCTCTATTCATTGGTCATGGACTCATGTTATCATCAATTGGATTACTTGAGTAGATGGAATTGTCTTTTAGCTTCAATTTGGCAGCTTAAATAGTGAGTTATGAATTTATGATAGTTCTTGTTTAAGATGATATGCTAATGTATTGAGATAATTGAGATTTTCATGGTACTAGAGATTATAAGGTACTACACTAACTCTGAGTGGATTGTCAGCATATTTTACTACAAAGAGATTTTTGATGCATGCGAATTCGTTATACTGTTGAGTAACTACTTTTTCCGCGACACACCAAAAAATGACATATCACTGATTTTCCCAACGCATCAGCTTAAATAGCAGAGTTATGCTAGTTCTTGATTTAAGATAATATGCTGATGTATTGAGATATTTGAGATTTTCATACTAGTAGAGATTAATAAGTTACTACACTCTGAGTGGATTGCGACTTGTGAACACATGTTACTTCAAAGAGAATTTTGATGCATGTTTGTTATACTGTAACTACTTTTCCCGCAAATCATGAAGCACATGTCGCTCCAAAAAATGACGTATCGGTGATCTTCCCAACGTGTCAGTTTGTTCTTAACTATTGTTGTCTATTCCTTCTATAGTATGCCCGGAATTAGTTCCTAAAGTTTGACGCGTAGCGTTAGTAACAGTAGTGTTTACTGCAGTTGCCATGAGTTCTGAGTAAAGTCATTGTATGGAAGTACTCAAGTACTTGATATGATAAGTCTAGGGTGTTTGCACGTACAAGATGTTTAGCAGTAATATATCTAGAGATGATGTCGTGTTAAACCTAGTTTTGATACATTATTGCATATGAGATTTCAATACGTAAGTGACAACATGTGGACAAACTTCCCAAGGCGTAAGCTCATGCCTTTTACTTATTTCGAGGAGTTCTATTTATTCCCTCTTAAAAAAAAAGCAAAAATGTTTGTCGTCTAAAACAGTTTCTAGCTCTCGACTCTTGTATTATTATCCTTTTCTGTTTTTTTTTTCTCATGATTTTCACTGTCATTTCTCTACATGATGCAGAGCAAGTGGATTATGTCATTCCTTTTCGGTGCAATCGTCCTCCTGAGGCATGATGCTGAATCATCATGGGCTGTTATGGGCTCTATCTTCAATGCCATGCTTTCTGTTGCGCTTAAGAAAATTCTAAACCAGGAAAGGCCTTTTGCTACACAAAGATCTGACCCAGGAATGCCATCTTCTCATGCTCAATCCATATTTTTTATAGTGGCATTTGTCAGTGTATCATGTAAGCGTTCATTATTTCTATACCTAATCGGTTGAATCTGAATTTCTGAATCATCATTTGCTTGTGCAAGTTTGTATGACTCTTTATTTTGTATTGATTTAAACAATTTCTGCAGATTTGTTTTCCGAGTTATCATTATGTCTAGTTGCTATCATATTTTCCTATAATATTCTCTATTTTGGACCCCTAAAGTTATCTTTATCGTTCAGTAATAAGATTCTCTGCATTTATAAGTTCTTGAATCTTATCCAAATTGTACACATTTGGTATTTTTTGATGCAGTGGTAGAATGGCTTGGGATAAATGGACTCACAGCAACTCTTAGTGGGCTTTCCATAATCGCTGGCTCTTACTTCGTAAGTATACCACCATGCAATTTGATTCTGAAACTTTCATGTTTTTTATTTTCTCATACATAGTGGTTAATAAATTGGCAAAACTACCATTTTGCTACCCCCGAAGTTTGACCTTTTCTGCTAAGTGCCCCTTAAAGTTTGATTGTCCGCGATTTGGCACATGTATTTTCAAGCTTGGTGCGATTTTCTGCCACAAGGTTTGCATATGTTCTATTTCGCTCTTTAGTCTAAGTTGCTTTGGAGGGTAATTTTATTCATTAGAGATGAGCAAAAATGATTTGGTTCAGCAATGTCTGTCACGAATTTACTGCTTAAATTAATAGTTACATGTAACAAGACCTGCATGTAATCATCTGCTTATAGTTTCTGTATTGTTGCCTTATTTCTCTTCCTGAAGTTGTTTGTCGAAAATTAATGCTTTAGTTGAATCACATGTCAGTTGTCGTATTAATCTTCACTGAACGGATAAATTATCTGTGTTTACAGACATGGCTTCGGGTTTCACAAAAACTTCACACCATTAGCCAGGTAGTGGTGGGAGCTGTTATTGGATCGATTTTCTCCATGTTGTGGTTCTGGTCATGGAACACTTTTGTGCTTGGTTTATTCGAATCCTATCTGTGGGTTAGGATCTTGGTTCTTCTGGGTTCTGCTGCATTCTGTGTGGCTTTTCTCGGTCATGTTTACAAGTCCTGGATTAAGAACGATAGATGATTGTGTCAGACGACAAAAACAGCAGATTGTTCTGTTAGGAACTTAGGATAGAGCATTATGGTAGAAATCAATGGTTATCAAATTACCATCCCTTTCTATGTAGAGAAAGATGATTGTATAAAACTTCAACAGTATCAGATAATTCTGTTAAGTATAGAGAGCAGTATGATATAAATGAATGGTTGTTATCATTCTTTTACATGCAGATAAAGATCAATAAAGATCTGTTTTGTGTGTCTGAACTTTTTACTTCTCATTGTCTTGCATCCCAGTGAAACTTACTCTGTTCATAAAACGGAACATACACCCGCCTTATAATACCTGAATTCTCAATGTTCTGTATGTTTGTTCCTTCTCTCTGAAGAAACTGTATAAACCGGTCAAAAACTGGATCAACAAAGTAACTTAAAGGAATTCTTGGGAGCTTGAAGGATCAACTCCACTGTAAACTGTATAAGCAAAGCATAATTCGACTTGAACATTCACCAAAGACGGGAAAAGGTAAAATTTCTGTCATTGCAATGTAGGTATAAGCTTTCATGTGTTATCAAAACTTATATAAGAACAATACAAACGTAAAGTGTTTCTAGTAAAGATTGAACAAGTATCATATTCTGAACACATTTCTAGTTCTTGAGTGAACCCTCCTGGATGATCCAAACACACATCTCTAAGAGAGAAAATGAACAAAGACACACATGAGCCGCATTTCATGCGCTCGTATGATTGCACTTGTTGATTAGATATAGTTAGGATGTCGGATCAATTCCCAATCTGCTTCCATTTTCCCCTGCTTGCTCTATGTCTCTTCCGCATCTCCAAGTTCTTCATCCTGGAAAATATTTTTCTGATCTGGTACAGCTTATGAGCCTGCTGAGTTATCACATTAGCAGTTGAGGGATCCCTGTCTAGGATAATCTCGTACCCATCTTGAAAGGACTCCATCCCATTTGTCATCAGCTGCCAGAAGAGGCCTCCAGCTGCAGCTCCACCATGCTTGGCTGATTCATATATTTTCATGTAAACAATGTTGAACAGTCTGTCTCTTTCGGCGGGGCTGAAACCAGGATCTTTCCAAGATTTGCCGAATTCTGTGATGAATATGGGCTTGTGAAGGATTTGTTGAGCATCTTGTATGTGCGCATCAATCCAGTTGTTCATGAAAGAAAGTTCGGCTTCATCATCTGTGGTGGATAGCCTAATTCATGCAAACAGAGGAGAGGTCAGGATCTAAAACAAGGATTTTTCATGTTCGAAAGATTACTGCTTTCAAGCGATAATCCAGTGGTATTTCTTTTCTAATGTTCATCAGACAACTTACAACTTACCATTGATCTGGATAGGAGTGAACGGTAGCAAAATCAATGCCAGGGATCTTGTTATTCGCGATAAAATCTGTTCCTATGTTAAAATTAGGATTAACATTGGTCCTCCAAGGCGTGGACTGCCCGTAAAATCCTTCCAAACCAACTTCTAGCAAGTGATTTCTGTCTATTGACTTCACATAAGAGGCCATTTCCATTATCCATGCCTGAAACAATAGACTGAAATTTAACAAGGTTGCTTGCACTTATTTCAAGCTGCACATGCACATTACATTTATGTCTTGGTAGGCAAAGGTAGTTGCCATGAATAAACACTTCACATGGATTTGCAATAAAACTATCTACTTTACTACTGCATTTAAAGGTTCCATCAGCATCCTAAAACTAGCTTCAAGATTTTTAAGGACCACAAATTATTTTCTACAGATGTGATAGAACAGATAATTTAAAGGCGAAAAATAACTTGAAAACAGAGGAAATGGCAAGGGTGTTGAACCTGAATGTTCCTGCCTGAATGATCTGAAGTGCATCTTGGCTCATTCATCAGTTCCCAGGCCATGATTGTTGGATCATTCTTGTAAACAGTTCCAGTAACTGTGTTGTGTCTGTTCAGAACAGTCTGCAAAATGCAAAAAACTTAGCATACAACCAAACATAAGCCCTTTAGATAACAAAATGAAGCACTAATGGTCTGAATCGAAGCTAAACTGAACTTATTTGTAGTTAAAAAAACAACTAAACAAATCTAAACAATGCTTTGAATGAATCTGACCGAACTGAATATAAATTAATGAGTTTTAATACGATGATAATAAGCCTAAACGTCAGATACAAAGCCAAATCCAATGAAAGAAGCTTACCCTGACATGATTCTTGTAAAAGCCCTTAACAAGAGAGTTAGTAAAGAAATCATCATCAGAAGCCAAACTTTGGCCTTGAGCTCTAGCCCAATCAACATACTGCTTCTTCCCACCAAAGCTCTCATAGTTATTAGCCAAGCTCAAAATCAGCTTTATCCCGTATCTCCTTGCCTCACCCACAACAAAATCCAACCCCTTCAAACAAACAACAAACAAAACATTGTCATTACACATCAAACATCAAACACATAAAGTTAAGCAACTAGGCATAAAATTTAGAAACAGACCTTGAACATCTGTTCATTGTAAGAGCCAGGAGAGGTCTGCAAAGGGCTGTAACCACCATCACTAAAAGCCCAAGTTCTTGCAACTGTAAGGCCACGGCTGGCAGCTTGCTGAAAAGTGGCTGAGACTTTAGGCCTCTGAGAAGGGTCTGAAGCGACATACATTAGCCAGTAGGCATTGAAGCCATTGGCGTAAAGGGACTTCCATTGAGCATGAAATGGATCCCTTTGGTTCTGATGAACATGTCTCCTTTTACAAGAAGCCATTTCTGTTGGAGTGAAAGAAAGAAGATGAGAAGCAGAGCAACTGTTGAGGAAGAGTGTTTCATTTTCTCTGTGGGGGATATTTTCTTGGTTTGAGGGGTTTTTGTAGAGGAGTGAATCAAGAGAAATGCGGTTTGTGTGCTGGGAAAATTATTATAAGTATAACTTGTGCCAGTAATTTCACGTATCTTGTGGCTATTAAATGATTCGCATATGACACTAAGTGGTGACAATTGTGATACAAATACAATTGATCTGGTGAATTTAAAATATAATGTACTCCCTCACTCCCTCCTACACAAAATATATTACCGGTAACTTAGGTCGCAATTTAAAAGAAACTAGTATTAAAATAATACTTCTTCCGAAATAAGTTTAATGATTTGTTTTGTAAATGTTTTGGAAGGTCAATTTAATCCCAATGTAGAAAAATAACTAAAAAAATTCATATTGTGAAACTATAAATATTTTAGTTCCTTAGTTTGATAATATAATTTTTTTACTTATTTTTACCTTTATATATTGTATCGTATGTTAACATGTTGTTATCAGTTAACGGTAGTTGATGAATGGGGTTAAATGGTTAATTAACACTTGATGGTACTACTAGGAGACAAGATTCTAATGTTGCATGTGATTTGGGTTAGGATCGATAATCAGTTCCAGAAATGTGTGGAACTGTACTGTTTATTCTTCCTGAGGTTGTGGATGTGATAACACGTACGTGTACGTACTGTACTAACTGTAAGGGCAAACAGTTGTAGCAAGAAGAAACAACATGATCTGACTAATAAACTCCTAGTATAACATGATGCTATAGTAATGTTTATTGATTTAGTACATAGTTTATACATCTAAGTAGCTTTGACATTGCAATTAGAGTTCCTAGTAAATAAAAATGTGATGATATATGTATATTCTTCATACAGTGTATTTGAGGATGTTATAATGGCGTAAGAAGAAGAAATTAAGAGTCAAGTTTATTGGCTAGTGTATGATATTGACTATGACTGTTAGTGGTTACAAAACGGTTACAACACGAGACCATGAGTCCATGGCCATGGTAAAGTCTCTCTGTTGGTCATAAAAGGGTAGCACCACTGCTGATAAAGCAAAGCAATGGAACACCCAAAAGTATATTTTGTATTGTGTTTTGTGTAACCTCCTTAACCTTGTAAATCATTCTTAGTAAAATAGTATTTCCTCCATTTCTTTTCTTTAGTTACTTTCTAAGAGGACTGTTCATCGCGACCTTTGACCACGTATAACTTTTAAATTAAACTGTATCAATATAAATTAAAAGTTGATTATGAAAATATACTTCATTTAATTTCATAATATAATTTTATTATATTTTTCTCTAATATAATTTAGGAGTTATACGTGGTCAAAGGTCGCGGTGAACAGTTGCCTTAGGAAGTAACTAAAGAAATGGAGGAAGTATAATATATTCCTTCCATCCCAACCATATTTATGCCTTTTTAATTTTTCCCGATTTATAAATTTTGATTCTCACCACAAATATAATTTGCTTAGTGTTTAGTATGTCACAGAACCAAATTTGAGAGAACTCTTTTGCTTAGTGTTTAGTATGTCACAGAACCAAATTTGTCGCAACAAGTCAAGTATAATCGCTAATCACATAAAGTGGAAGAAACCAAAAAAAAAGAGAAAAGAAAGTGGGAAAACAGTAAATGGATGCGGATTGCCTACTGCCAATCCACCATGAGCGGGTCATAAACTCATGTATGAGGACTAATAAATTCAAGGCAATTGGGCGTGATGAGCGGCAGCACCGCATTTTCCAAAACACGTGGCGCTCACTGAGCGCATGGGTCTGTGCTGTCGGTCCCACCACCCATATCGCCAAATCTATATCTCACGTTCGGGCGGCAATCTCTTGGATTGGTCCACCCCACTTAATTAGCTTTAGCTTGTTCGGTTAGCCAAAAATAAAATCTTTTACGGACCCATTGCAAGACAGACACACTCCTCATTTTACATAATACAAACCTCTACGAGTTTATTGCATAGATATATGATATAAGGAAAAAATTTATCAAACCCCGACCTATACTACAATACTACAAGTGAGACATTACCTCCCTAACCTATTAAATTTGAGAGCTAACCTCCTCACCTATATAAAATGTTGCAACATACCTCCTATATAATATTTTACTATCAATTTAATATTTTCCATTTAATTTAATATTTTTCCTTCAATTAAATATTTCCGTTTGATTCCAAATTAATTATAATACCTACCGAAAAACTAATTTTGAAAATTATAATATGAAACTATACGATTTTCACTTTTATAATATAATATAATATAAGTTCAAATATTATTTTTCTTGTACAATTAATGAAAATATTATTTTTTCACTTTTATAATATAAATTGTATTGGAAAAATAAGATTTGAACTTATATTATAGAATTAAAATCTTATATTTTTATAATATAATTTTTAAAATTATTTTTGGTATGAATTAGGATTAATTGGAGTCAAACTGACATATTAAATTGTAGGAAATATATTAATTGAATGAAAAATACTTCCTCCGGAAACTTGATAGTTTTACACTTTGTTTTTGTTGACTTTTTTATGTCCGGTTTGACCTCAAAATAATCATAATTGATTACGAAAAAATTAATTTTAAAAGTTATATTATACGAATATAAGAAGTATACTTTTATAATATAATTTTTTAAATTATTTTTTTTCAACGAGTTATTATTAGTTTGAGGTCAAACCGGACATCGAAAAGTCAACAAAAATAAAGTGTAAAACTATAAAGTTTCCGGAGGAAGTATTAAATTAAAGAAAAAATATTATATAGGAAGTATGTCGTAACACTTTAAATAGATGAGGGGGTTAAGTCTCAAACTTAATAGGTTAGGGAGTATTGTGTCAATTGTATTAAAGTTCAGGGGGTTTGATCAATTTTATCCTAGATATAAATATAAATATGACTAGGGTCCGCACACCGCACCTATGATGATCTCGAACTTTTTGCGAAAATTCAGAATTCATGAAGAATTGCATTTGCAAGTAACGCACATATGAAATCTTCAAAATTTATTACTGTCTGTATCAACAGGCTCAGTAGATTTAAAAACAAATACCGTACCAAAGAGAATATTTTTCCCAGAGATCTTGTTATACAGCAAAATACACATCACACGAAAGCTACCGGCCCCTGACCCAAAGGGTATGATATAACTAGCGCTACCTGCTTATTAGCTTCGCCTTTAGAGTAAACAGCCGGCAACATAACCCCAATCGCTTTACAGTATCGTGCATGCCTGTATCAGCAAGACACATTACACCACAACTCAGATGAAGTGGAACAGAATGCAACCACTTCATAATGCAAAATTAAGACAAATACACTTGTGACATGATATCAGCTTCATAACTTACACAAATTGTGATAAATGGCCTCAAGAAACTTGGAACATGCTGCACATCTCTTAACCCCTAGTTCTCAGTTTTATCACATCGGCTAATGTGATATCAATAAGGGTAGCACATGATGCTGTATGGTGAGGAACACGAACCAGATAGTTTGCCTTCATGCACGCAATGAAAGTCTACAATGAATCCTATGTCACAATGCTTGAATTTGTCCTCCGTAGCCATAGTGTTTCAGGAGTCCCTCATTTTGCCGCCAGTTTTCTTTGACCTTTACTTCAATCTGCAGATAGATCACGTTGGTCGTTTTTATTCGTGCAAGGACTACTGAATGCTTAGCATATTAAAGATTTTACTTTATACCTCAAGGAAAACTTTCTTCTGCAAGAAATCTTCTATATCAAGTCGAGCTGCTGTTGCTAATAGCTTTAAAGCTTTTCCTTCCTGATAAAACGTGAAGGTACTTTAGTGTTATAGCTTCATACTGCAGTGCAGACTTTATCCTTCTCTTATATTTAAGGGAATGCTGAACGTAGAAAATAGAGGAATTATGTAAGTTACCTTTCCGATAAGAATGATCTTCTGTGAATTCTTCTCTACAACAATCTCGACTTGTATGAAATCTTTAGCATCTGGTCTGCTCTTGTAACTAACTACATTCACCTTTTGGTCAAAGTCAAACAAAGTGTTAATGGTGTTTCATGATATATGAACAATAGAATATACAGAATTACAGCAGTTTTTACCTGGCATGCATATGGAATTTCATTGCGGTACTGCATAAAGATTTTTTCTCTGACAATTTCAGAAACGAAAAATCTTTCCGGGTGCTCACTAGCTATCTCCTGAAGAAATGCATAAAGCGATCATTACAGAGCACAACTTTACCTTTTGAAGGAGAGAATATTTCAACCAATAGGAAATTATTAGCTGTTGAAATTAGAAAATTTCTGTAGTTTAGTATTTTACTTCTTAATTATCGCAAACATCACACAAGGAACGCAGACATAAACATAATTGCAAAATGACATCCACCTTAGAATAATAAGCTGGTCCACGGGGAAGTTTTGACAAAATCCACTCTTTCACATCATCCACTCCATGGCCATACTTTGCACTCACAGGTATGACTTCGTCAACACAAGTAAATTTCTCATACCACTGCAAAATAATGCAGCATTCAGTTCTTAATTAATTTCTGCACATTACTGGGAACAAGTGTAAGTAACATGCTAGTATGCTACAAGCATTGCTAACCTTTGGAATGATAAGAATCAGAAAACTTCTGGAAAAGCAAAATAATGGATCATATCAACTTGTGTGTGTGTTGTGTGCACCCTTTTTTGGGCGCGTTAATTCATATCGAAATTTCAAAAAGACGGGGTTCCAGTAAGGATTTTTGTGAGAGCATGAGGCTACTCTACTCTAAACAATAAAAGGGGAGGGGGGATTCAATGCAAGTTACCTAAAAGTCTAAAACTTGGCATTGCAGTATTCATGGAATTTCTCCAGGAAAACAAAAAGAACAGTAAACTAATACTAAGGTTACCAAAACTGTAAAGCAATGAGTATTACAGAATGCTCCTCAAGCAATCAAGCTAGTATTTACTTCAAGATGACTCTCAATGAAGCAAACTCCATGCACCATGCTTCCATTACACTACTAAAAATGATATGCGTTTAAAGGCAAGAATAATAAGAATATTGTGAAAAAACCAATAGATGGCATAGAAGTATACTTGCAAGACTCTCTCTTATTTAGAGTTTTAGTTTCTGTATTCTGGATTGAGCTGAAATTTCATAAGGATTTGCTTTTGTTTCGAGATTTGCAGACAGCAGGTCCTTTTCTGAGGTTACTGTGGCTTTTCAGCATAACGGATACATATACCGGATGTTTACTGTTTTAATGCCAACATGTTTGTTTTTTTGTCTCACTTTAATTGTAACAGATATGCTTGGAAGGGCTGGAGTATGATTGATCCCAAGGACTCACACTACAATTAGAAACAAAAAATAGCTAGCTGTACTTGGATATCAATCATGGACATAGTCCAGAGTTGATAAGAAGGGATTCAGCTATTTACTTGTGATTTTCTGTCCATTAGAGTTTTTGAGCAGTTCATGAACAAGAGTTGCGACTGGAGTTATGTGCTGCTCAAAGAACATATTTAGAAATCTTGATAGCTTTGTTTATTGGCTTCTAGATAGATCATAGACATTATGCTCTCTACTAGATCCATTTCCAATGATTAGTGAATTTTTGTAGTAAGATCGGGGCATGCCCAGAAAGAATCTAAAAGTAATGTCAGTCTCTAGGTTTCATGTACTAGGGGACACCTTGAAACAAGAAAATAAAAGCAAATTGTTCGAAGAGACTGCTGAAGAGAAGATTATATTACCTCAATCTTTTTTGCAATTTCGCCAGGCTTAATGAGATCCTTTTTGTTCAGAACTAGTAAGGTAGGTAACTTTTCCGTGCGGTCTCCAACTCCTTCTTCTAAAACCTCATCTATCTGAAAGAATATAAATTGTATTCATTAAAGATGACTATGAAGATATATTAGAATTTAGATCCGAAAGAAACGAGAATACCTTCTGGGGTGTCTTACAAGCATCAACAACTACAACTACACAGTCTGCATTGATGGCAGCACTCCGGACGTTCTTCATCATCATAGAGTCTAACATGTGCATTGTCTTCTCAATTACACCCGGCGTATCATAAAGTATCATCTACAAGCAACCGGATAAAAAATGACATAGATAATTATGCAAATATTCAAACAGCCCTGCTCTACATACTAACAAACACTTGATTAATTGGCAAGAAATACAGAAAATTAGCAAGACCTGATACTCGGGGGCAGAGCAAATGCCAAGAATCCGGTGCCTGGTAGTCTGAGGCTTATCGGTAACAATAGAGAGCTTCTGACCCACCATCTGATTGGAAAGAGTACTCTTCCCCACATTAGGCTTCCCCACCACCGCAACATAGCCGCTCCTATGATTGGGATCCTCTGGTTGAGTCACAAAATCACCCATTTCGTCCATCTCGTAATCATCCAGCAACGACATGGTCCTTTCAGGCTTGACGCTCAAGGAAAGTAGGGTGGAGGACTCGTCATTATCAACTTCACCATCAAAATCGAGGTCAGTTTTGGAATAGAACCCAGTGCCATCCCATTCCTGCTCTTCTTCCGGAGAAAGAGTGGGAGTACTTGGTGCTGTGTAATCAGTACTCGTGCTGGTACTACTAGCTTTGGCTTTGGTGGCGAAATTGTAAGTGATTGATGATGGCGGCCTTCTGCGGTGGTTGACGGTGAAGTTTCGTGGTTTAAAGTGGTGGTGGAGCCTGGTTGGGGGAGGAAGAGGAATTATGTTGTAATGGAGAGAAGATAATTCCTTCATTTCACCGAACTAAGAAGAATTATTCAACTGCAATTGAGCACTCAATGTAGAGATACAGATTCTCTTTCCATAGCCAAAACCAGCTGCTGCAATGTTATCTGCTTATTCCCAGGTCCTGTTATCATCTTCTTACGACGACGTTTCGAGAACAATGAACAGCCTCTGCCAATTATTACAATTAGCGCCTATACTTACGACTATTTATTTACAAGCCCTTTAAAAAGAAAAAAAAAACTTTGTGTAGTTGTGTTTGTACATCAACTTGACAAGTGACAAGTCTATGTTTACAGGAGGAGGAATTAGTATATAAACACAAGTCAAAATGATGGTCACCTAAAAGAAACTAGTAGTGATATACTACAAACACCTTCTCAAGAATATTCATCAAATTCTCATCTATAAATATGTAACACAAATTCTGCTGCAGGTTCCAAACCATAAACACAAACACAACAACAAGATTGTCCCTTTTCTAGCTCTTGAATAGTACAAACAAAGAGAACCAAATTTCAATCAAATGGCAGCCTTCAACTTATCCATGGTTCTATCTCTACTTATGATCATCTCACTCTCAATCTTTCACACGAATCATGCAGCACGCAACCTATTGCAAGCATCTCAACCAACACTACCCACAATTCCATCACTCCCCACCATGCCGACTGCTACTTTGCCACCACTGCCCACGCTACCCACTAACCCAGCCACATTGCCACCATTGCCAACTACCATGCCCACGACCATTCCAAACGCAGCCCTTCCTCCACTCCAAGCTGGCATGTCACTTCCAACCAGGCCTTCATTTCCATCCATTCCAACTACCATGCCTTCTGTTCCTTTCCTCGCTCCGCCTCCCTCAAACTAGACTCATTGAATTTTAATCTTATTCCGCGCAGAATGATTTGTATTTCTCTTAGACTACATGCGTGATGTTGTTTACTGCAGAGTGCAGATTGTATTTTTCCAGTTGTATTGTATTGTATTTATTTTTTGCCATGTGTTTGCATACACATTGTTGTACCATTTGTTTAGTGAATGAAATATCAGTTTGTTGTTTCCCATTAATTACTTATGTCCAAGTGATCTAATCTAGCAGCCTTATTAATTACATCCAACAGCTACATCAGTGGACACTTAAAATGATTTACATTAACAGATTAACTACATGATTGCAGAATGCAAAAATCAATTTCATACAGAAAAGTACATTGGAATAATTAATCAGACAGAATACACTACATGAATACAAATTAAGAAGCGTAGCTTAACTTAAACATGGAACGATATACATTAATTAATCAAAGCAACTATGTAATATGTAAGTCCTAACAGACTAACAGTTGACAGGAAACTGCAGCAAGGGAAATTCAGATATGGCAATTTGGAATAATATGAGAGCCTAGTTTGAGGGTGGTGCGGTAAGGGACATTGTAGTCGGTCAGGATTGTAATAGACAGCATAGTTGGTTTTTGTCTACTTTCTGTTATGAAGGAGAACAGGGAGTTGGAGTGTGCATGGGGAGGTTTGGTCTCGTACTCTCGTATGATCCACTTTCATTGAACGTGTAAAGATTTTAAATCTCCACAGATGCCCCCCCGAATTAATCAGACAACGTACAGTTCTGTTTGGCAGCCTTAAATCTGCTACTTTACCCTTCTAAATGGTTCTTACCATGCATGCCTGTAATTTATGTTGTTGCCTTCTGCAGGACTATTTTTGTTTTGCTTTCATTTAACAATTTTTGCTATCGCATTAATTAAACACCTTAGTCTCTATACATGAAGTATACTTACTCTCCTATATATACGTTCTACAATATATGTGATCAGATTAATGTCAAATATACTAATACTAAAACTAGGCCTATGATATAATGTTTCTTGAACGCATATTTAAAATAAATAAATCCCATAAATAGGTAATACAGCAGTGCAGGTGGCACATAGAGGCCTATACATCACAATACAACCTGGAATACATTACAGAACTATTTAGCAACTCCAGCCATGACAATGATAACTGAAGAAATTACAAGTGAGATCCAAGAAAACCATGAACCCAGATACTAATAAACCACAAACAGCAAATCAAGTAGTACTAGTCTTGGCATAACGACTAACTGAAGGTCTAGCTTGAGGGAGGCGGTGCGAGGAAGGGAATAGAAGGCATTGTAGTGGGAATAGTTGGGAGAGAAGGCATGGTTGGTAGTGAATCCGTAGCTGGCAAGGGGGGCAGGGCTGCATTAGGGATGGTTGGCATGGTCGTCGGCAGGGGTGGTAGTGTTGTTGGATTAGTTGGCAGAGTGCTGGGAAGTGGTGGCAAGGTGGCAGTTGGCATGGAAGGGAGGGTCGGAATTGTTGGCAATGCTGGTTGTGCCGGTTGAGATGCTTGCAAGAGATTGCGTGCTCCGTAACTTGCATGAATGCTTGAGAGTGTCAGGAACATAATTAGAGATGCGACACCCTGGGATGCCATTATACTACACACTCCTTGTATTGCTGGAGGATTGATAATTCAGTATTGAAAAGGATAATCGTAATGTTGTTTGATATAAATAGGATCATAATTCATCTTTGGGTATTTATAGTTGAAAGTCTTGAAAGTTAGATAAAATGTAGGTTGGGTATGTTTGAAGAATACTTCATTAGGTGAACATCCTTGTGATCATCAACCTGATTTGATGACAGGTAAATTATCCCAGATTCCCAGTTCCAAAATATGTCTATGCAATACACTATGCATATGCATTATAATTCCATAAGAAAACATCACGCTATTTTAGTCATGTGATTCATTTTCCAAGTGTGGATATTCACACATATTTCGACTTTTACAAGACTTAGTACGTTTTTTTTATTTTTTCTTTGAAATGGAAGCACACGGAGCATAAGCAATACAAGAATTAGAGCATTCACACCAGCTTACCTAAATTGAATTTTTTGCTTAAATATTGACAAAAAATTAAAATATGTATTAAAATCATAACAAATCAGTTTCCCTAAAAGTTTAATGGACCACCTAAAAAAATAGGAAAAGATTTTCAAATGCCTAAACTTGTGCATGCCTAAAACTTTTTTAGTGTGTTAATAATTAATTTATATACTATATTTAGAATATGTGGTTATTAGAATTATTATTTATATTTATATTAAATCACTAAAATGGAATCTGATTTTAGTAAATTGTTAAATACGTACTTAAAATATTATAGGGAACTAGGTTAAAACGATTTTTTTAGAATCTATAGGAACTGTTGTGAATCTTTCAAAAGCAGGTACATCTCAACTGTGGTGTGGATTTTCCTAAAAGATCAGACATGATTTACGAGTTATCCAACTAATCATTTAACTAAACTCGACTTATATTTCCTCATTCCCATCCGAAAGATCATGTTTATTTTGGCCACATTAGAATTTTTAGATCAATATAAAATTGTAAGTTGGCGCCTTTTTCAAATATCCTAAAAGAACCATTGTGTAATTTGGGATGGTACACAGTACTTGGGAGACCAAAGATACTGAAGCAACAAGACTTGAAATCAAACATTTATGCAAACGATATATCAATCAATAAGCCGTACATGAGGCCATCTACAGAAACAAATAATCACAAGCTCTATCACCCAGTTGGTGTATTTGCATGAAGCATATGGTATATATTTTCAACAACATAAGCCATCTGTTGCCCAGATATCACAAACAACCTATATTCTGGGATTTTGTATAGCTAACTAGGTCAGTTTCATGCACTGCTGGGCTTTTATTGGATTTCTTTTTCTTTTTTACATCCTGCAAAAAGAGCATTTACATGCAACCAACTGGAAAAGTAAACTAATGTTGGTAACTTTGGTATTCACAAGTTGTAAACTTCCTGTGTATTATTTCTATCATCACCTGCACTAAGCTACCCACTTGAAGCTCATTACTTCGAATCATGATCAACTTCAGGAACAGAGGCTGGGCTAAGGGACGATGAACCTTTTCCACCCTGGAAGTAAGAATATGCAAAGACAGCTGAACCCAGTGTGACTAGAGTTGCAACAGACCCCCAAATCCATCTCTGTCTCCTCTTCCTTCTTTGCCTAAACCGTCTCGCTGTTTCTGCACAAGATAAGGGAAGTCAAAATTAGATGGGATATCTTCTGTAAAAAAAAAAAAAAAAGAAGAAGAAGAAGAAATTAATACAAACAGACAAGATGGTCTGCAAAGGGAAACTTTGCTAAGCTTGAAGGGGTTTTACATCTTATGTTTACTTCCCTAGTTGAAGCCATTACAGAATGTTTCATACAAATACTAAAAAGGGTGCCAGAGATCCAGAAATCAGGTCGATGCAGCTTATGAGCGAGAATGAACATGAAACAACCCAAACTGATGCTCAGATAGTCGGATCCAATATACTGACATGAAATGCAAGAGAAAATAATATTTCCATTTAAACAAAGACACAGGAGACCTAACTTTGCAGTCACCCCAGACCCAGAGCCAACATTAAGACGGTGCAGCTAAGAAAGGATGTTTATTGCTTGCTGTAGGACAAGGACATAGTTCAGTAAAGGTTATAACCAATGCAGTGCGCATAACCAGAGAACATAGTTCAGCAAACACTTGTCTATAAAGAAAATGAGTTAGAAGGTTTAGGGGTGAAAAAAATGAAGGAATAATTCCTTTTTATTTTAATATATTCTTTCATAAGTCCTACTAAATGCTGACATCCAAGGAAAATAGATACATCATCTGCATGTATCAAGCTACAGATAATACTTACTCCCCCGTCCCGAAAAAACTCCCACTTTCCTTATTCAATTGTCCAGGACAAACCTTACTATACACTACATGGAAATTTAAATACGACAGACACTAAGGTTATGTTCTTTTCATCTGAAAAAACAACATTTTCAATTCAAATTTGTTTAGTATTCACAGTTCAATTCACTTCAGATGAAAAGAACAGACCCTACACTCCACTTCCACAATATCCCTCAAATTGCACCTAATGCAACTGAACAATACCTTCAAAAATATCCACACACCCCCCCAGCAAACACAGAAATCAATTGGCATGTGAGTTGTGGGTGATGTTTTGGAAGCAACTGCTAAATGTAGCACACGCTAAAAAAGCTCAGTAGGGGTAATCGACATCAAAAAGAATCAAGACAACACAAAATCAAGTCAATGGAAAAATCATGCTTTATAAACTCACCAACGACTTCTTGGTTCCTTTGTGACATCTCCTGGTTCACAGCTTCATAATAGTGCAGTCTATCCCACAAACGAGCAATTTCAGTGTCCTTGAGCTTTATCTGTGCCTCCATCTCCATCTCAACCTCAGCTTTAGCCATTCCCCTCCCAATCGAATTCGACACAAAGCGAGCAAGATAGACTTGTTGTAGAACCTCCGCAGTAGGATCGGCAGCTTGGTCACCCTCTAGCAACATTGTTGGATACAGAGGAAGTGTCAATCCCTCGAGGGATAATTGTTCACATATCCTATGCCATTGGTTTCGCATATTATTCAGGGATTCCTCTACTTGTTTTCGTTTTTCTATCTCCAGCAACAATACCAATCTTGTTTCATGCAATTCACTTTCGAAATCAGGCAGTGGAGTTTGAGGCTGGTTCTCTGACGACAATTCTGAACAACAGGAATTGAACACAAATAACATCATAAATAAAGAGTATATGATAATACTGAAACAGTTAACTAATAAATACTTGAGGTAGTTTTTATAGCTAACAAAACATCCTGAAGCATGCCTATGATAAAACAAAACATCCTAACCCAACTTGGCATCGCATTTCTTTTCCCATTAGTATTAACTTGTCCCCCTCCCCCACCCTCCCCCTCCAAAGCTCCCATAAAGTGTTCCATTCCTCTTTATGCATTAAGCAATTAGAATTACATAGACTCCTTTAGAAATTAATTAGTCTGGGGAGTGCAAAATCTCCATAACATTTACATATGCAGCAACGAGAAGCTTTCTCTACAAATAAGAACAAGTTAAAAATGTAACACATTAAAGTAAGGTACCTTCCCAAGCATCGTAGAACTCAGCCATTGGCGTTGCCGAATTCACTGACCGTTCTGCTACAACATTACTCTCACTTTCAGCCAAACTTTTAACGCTCATAGTCTCCAGTGGATCAGCAAAATCATCAACTTCAACATTTTGTTGCAAATCAAATGAAACAGACTTGGGCACGTCATTTTGGCTAGTTGAACCATTACCAGAACCAACACTTTCACTCGTGTCATCTGCAGCACCATTCAACTGCAATTCTTTCACATCTCCAGCACCGGTTGACATGATTTCACCATCCCCAATTTTACTCGGAACAACACCTGCACCCTCATTACCGCTTCCCATCTCCATTACACCCGAACTCCCATTTCCATCAACCTTAGCATCACCGCAAATTGGTTGTTCAAAATCCTCCTCAGACATACTCTTCACCAGCCGCGGACCCCTACGCTTGTGGTTAATAATGTACGGTGAAGGCGGAAACGAGGACGGTGAATCAGGTAGCGGCGTAGACTCCGGCGTGGCATACAACGCCGGCGAGATTTGAGTCCAGTGGTGCTTCCTATCCACACCCGAGGACGAAGCAGTTGTTGCTGGCGTTGTAGTGTTTCTTCTACCATTTTTAGGGATAGGAGGGACAATGTTAAGTCCCTTATCTTGCTTCACATCAGAGGGAACAGCAACACTAACATCAGTATCTAGCTTGACATTGGGGGGAACGCTGACGCCTCTATCGAGGTTGGAAGCCCTAGCAAACCTAGAACTAGGAGTACTATTGGTCCGGTCAAGCTTGTAATCAGAAGGCGCCATAGACCTCGATGATCCAGGTTCAATTAGAGAATCCAAAGCTATTGCTGTAAACGTCGGCATGACTTTTCTTAATCAAAACCAAAAGTTTGCAATCTGCAGATGCGATAGATAGACACGTTCACACGAAGATCCCATCCAAATTCAACAACAAATACGAAACGTGAAAATTAAATCGCTTATTCTGATTGTTTGTTGTAATTGCAGAAATTAATTAATCAAACGAAATCAATAAAATAGCAACGAGCAAATTCATTTCTGAATTCCTATACATGAAATTGAATTGAAATTGAAAGGATACATAGAGAAATGAAAGAGGACTTACGAGGAAGAAGAAACCCTAGGAGAGAGAGGCAAGTTCATACAAGTAGAAGAGATAGAAGCTTCGTTCTCCCTGGGTAGAGATGGGAGAGAATGAGAAGAAAGAGAAATATGTGCGATGAAGCGTTGGTTTGGGAGAAACAAAGATGAGAGCTCTTGTTATTTTCACTCTTTCTTTCTTTCCTTCCTAATTCATTTTTACACCACAGGCTTCACATTTCTTGGACCACTTTAGGTCGCTTTTTTATTCCAAATTTCGTGGAAATCACTTTTACAACATGTTCATGATATCGGGTTTGGGGCTGGTGAGTCGTTAACTCATTTTATACCCGGTAGCCACATACAATATCCTAGATTTAAATTGAATAATGTTTGTAAATGTAACAATTTAAAAAATGTATAACTAATTATACTAGCTCAATGAGTCGTTCAGATCGTAAAATTGATAATATTATACCAATGAAGCATGTGGCATTGTTCTGGTAACTGCACCGATTTGAAAGAGTTTTGGCACTCTAGTGACCATATTGTTACGTATTCATATACCTTCCAAGAAATTAAACACCTACGATTCCATTTTAGATTTTTAAATTTATGAGCTGAGAATATATTGAATAGATGTGCTATACTCAATCGAAATAAATAACATTAAGTTTGATAGATAGCTTCGGATTTAAAACATGTGAATTAATGGAATAGTATTTCTCTATGTTTTGAAGAGAATTATGGCGGTATTTTATTTCATATATCATATTCGATTACCCAAAAGAAGGAAGAAGAATACTAGTTAAGCTAAGCATAATGTTAAAGGTCAAGTATGAGAGGTTGACATTGTGTTGGGTGGGTCATATAATAGTAACACCTGTGATTCGGTAAGGTGTGCCTTGTAACAACAGTACACGTACAACAGAATAGATGCCACCTACCCTATCAAAGATTCAAGAGCCAAATTGACCATGTAATAATATAAGTTCTATATGAGTTAATCACGTGATTATGGTTATACTAATCGTCAAATGCCACCACCAACAGACGAATATCAATATGTGGCCCAACTAGGCAACTAAATTCTAGAAGATGAATCTACTGCTGGCTTTCTTTCTTTCCCTGCCTCATGAAGTTACAGCTACGTGGCAAATTTGAAGTTGTCTCGTCATGGCCACTCCCCTCAAGTTCTTTTTCAATTGAATTGATCCGATCTGGTCTGGTCTCTGGCCTAATCTCTTTTAAAACAATTATACTCCATGTAAAGTGATTTGCAATTAAATTAAAATGGGTTTTAAGACTACCACCATACCATACCATGTAAAGTCCCCGGATCTATATGGGCGAAAATCCGGTCTCACGGGAATGTTTTGCTTATAAATGACAATTTCTCAATTCATCAATGTATGTTGGTCCGTAGACTAACACATAATAATATTCTCAAACTAATATTATTTTTGTTTTTGTGATTTCAAACCACTTATTCCAGAAATACTAATGACAATTACACTTAACTTTCAGATGATTATAGATCAAGTTACGACTAGAAGTCCAGAACAGTGGCACTCAATTCATTAGTACCAGTATATAAGTATCATGCATACTACAAAAGCTTGTTTTGATAAATGGTTTGGATTTTTTTGCCAATCCTGTAGTAGCATACTAGCATGTGTTGAGGTCTTTTCCTTGAAGCAGTTGCAAGTGTGTGCATGATAGTGGCAGTAGGTGTTTTGTTATGGACAGTGGGGAATGTCTTCCGATTCATAGCTACCATTGAAATTTGAGAATGGTAGCTATCAAAGGTTGGTGACATGTTTTAAAAATGGATGTGATTTGCAACAGCATTTCTTATGGTTGGCGTTTCTCATGCTCTTATCTCGCGTTTGTTTTCGAAAAGGACTTTTACAAGAACCTTATAATACCTGAATAATGACTATATTACGTACAAATTAGTACTCCGTTAATCTTTTACATTCTAAACCCCCTAGCCTTAGTTTTCAAGTTTTAGTCGTAATTTTTTAACTTCATTTTTAGATGGTGCAGTGGAATAAGCCTACAAGTGAACTTTTTAACTTCATTTTTACCACTGCATTAGATCCATGAAAAGTGAACTATAAGCTGGTCCTTGATTTTAGATGGTGAGGCGGCCGGAGGAATATTCAACGTAACTAAGACACCATATGGAGGCTACAGTTTTGTTTAGTACAAAAGTTTAAAGTTTGAAAGAATTTTAACGATGAAGAACGCAGATCAACTACAAACTGATTAATCAAAAGAACAAAGAATCACCAACTACGTACACAACAATTGTTTGGTAAGCTTGAGGATTTTTCCAAAGTGTTTAGACAAGAAATAATATATAAGTATAAGTAGAGTCATAAATATAAATAGTGAGTAGAGTCGATAGTTGCACTATATTTTGGTACTTACGGAATAATGACAAATTGTCTCCCAGAATAAAACTGCTCTAAAACGATCTAATAGTCGAATATAGTGAACTTATGATTGAATGCAAAGATAGTACAAAGGGAGAAGGAGATGTATTTGTAAGTATGTCTGAAGAAGTGAGTTCACTCACTTATACTTCAAATGCATCATTTTTCAAGTGTTACAACCCTTTAAAATGTGTTCAAATCATCATCCAAGAATTCTAAGACGAATGCATAAGTTTAACACACTTTAAGGGAAGTATCCGACTATTTCGCCCCAAATGGCGAAGGGACGCATACTTCCGCTATGCGCGACGCGGTGCCCAAATTCTTGACGTCCGAATTGTTTGTGCGCCGCGGTACGCTCCTTGTCTTGGGACCAAAATGAGTTTTTGGTCCTTATTTCAATAGACGGTTTCGTTCTTCATAACTTGTTCTTTGAGCACAATGGAACACTCATGTGTGTAAATGATTTTAATTCATTTATGTATTGCTCAACACACTACGTGTATTTAATCACTCTTTCATCACACTAAGATTTTAGTGATTTAGCGCGTTGAGTGACCCTCGTTTCAACAAACAAAGGTGCACGGTGATGAAAAGCTTGTTTCCAATGTGTTGGACCTAAATGACTATACATCAATCGAATTGAAATCTCATTCGTTTTACTAAAATTCGCAACAACAATATCATATAAATTGAAAACCTCAAAATCAACCATGAAAATGTAGAAGATACAAATTTATAAAGGATCTTAGCTAGTTCTTCTAATCAACTTGACATGAAGTGACAAAACAAGAAACTTATATTGGTTTCATAATGATAATCAAGTAAAACACTTACTAAATCACAGGCACATGTATAAAGTATAGACACTATAGTAGTATGTAGTAAGATACAGTACGTAGTTTATAAAATTCATTTGTAGTAAATAACAGCCATATTTTCTTTAACATCCCACATACCACCCTCCTTGAGATATGCCATGTACCTGGAGAACTCTGGCTTTGCAGTAGCCTTCTTCTTTCGCCTCGTCTCGAAAATACTGAAAAATGGATGTATCTTGATGCCTTTCTTCACCTGTTCCGAAGACTTTAATGATCTCTTGGAGGACGAGCGGATGAGTTTAGCTGGCAGGCTTTTGGCTCTGCGTAGATAAGGGGCGAAATAGCCGGCGACTGAGGGCTTCTCATGGCCTAATTGCTCGTAACCACGGCGGCTCCAACGTTTGGTTAGAGATCTAAACATGGTGGTGGAGAAACAACAAAAATGGACGGATAGAAGAGAAAAGGAGAGGAGGTTAGTGAAGATGCTCTATATTGGATATGCTTAATGGTGTGTTAACATAGAGACGAATTGAGTAAGTTAAAGGTAACAATGACAGTATTTGCAACCAATTAAATATTAGATATTTTTACAAGGTGTATTAAAAGAAAGTATCCCATACAATATTTGTGCATTTCATGAGGCCTAGTTATTATAACTATATGTGCGCATAATATTATACAATAATTCACATAATATTAACTTGGAACCATACTTATAATGTATTTATAATCTAGCTAGGAGTATAATTTACTGTAATAATCTAGGAACCTAATCTGCTAGCAGTTGTGGTTGTTGGAGCTGTGATCGATAAATTCTGAAAAAGGTGCAAAGCAAATTCAAGTTGATGTTATTTATTGACTTGTGTGAGTGCATAAGAGAAGAAAATAAGGGAGCTGGTGTGACTAGCTTCCACCATGCATCCTTAAATTATTAATTTGCCACTAATTTGATACCAACAAATTAAGGAGTGGTTTAACTTTGTCATACGCAAGTATTTGATTGAGTTTTTAATGGAACACTAATAACTGGAAAAGAAGCTTATGGTGGGAAAAGTTAGGCATGTAAGTAGATACTT
Organism: Plantago ovata; assembly: GCA_028274465.1. Lineage (NCBI taxonomy): Eukaryota > Viridiplantae > Streptophyta > Magnoliopsida > Lamiales > Plantaginaceae > Plantago > Plantago ovata. Next base: position 7,499,771 of record CM051456.1, on the reverse strand, counting down.
CCTCCATTTCATTACAAACTTCCTCTTTGGTCAACGACTGTCATGTTTGACTCGTATATTACACCTAAATTATATTGATAAAAAAAATTAAAAAAATATTTAAAATACTACTAACTTATGAACTTTAATCATATAAATTTAAAAAAGAATTGCATCGTATAATCTAGGAGTAATGTGCGGTCAAACATAAAACTTGTTGACCGAAGAGGAAGTTACTAATGAAATGGAGGAAGTAGTCAATTAACAATAAGAAGAAGAGTGTGTGCTACCTAGAGGTCGTTTTCGTTAAGATTAAGATTAATTAAAAATACAGTAGATTATGTCATTTTGAGGCAATCGACTTCTCACTTGAACAAAGTCCAAAGATTAGAGACATACACATAGTCAGGGCAGGGTGGAAAATTTTATAGGTAATATTTTTAGTGTTTTAACATTTGGCCCCTTTAAACTTTTGAAATAATTCTGTGTGCGCAAATTGACCTCCTCAAATTTTGATTTCTGGATCAGACCTCGCACACGGTGATACGCTGATACTACATAATAACTACTCCCTTCTGAATTGAATATAAGATGTTTTAGCATTTTCACACATATTAATAAAATGTGATCTTCATCAATTTTGTTGTTGAAAAGCTTGCAAAAAAACATGTTGGTATCTTGTAAAAATAAAATGACCAATGAGAGATGAAAACCTTGCATAGCTTTTGTAGACAAAATATAAAAAAATGGGGTTGACTGCATAAAAAGTTGTAAAAAACACACAATTATATGACACCAACTTTAAACATTTTATATTTTACAAATGGTAAAATAACCAAGAACATCTTATATTATATTCATTTATATTATATTCATGAGGGAGGGAGTAAATGTCATGCCAAATACCGAGTGATCATAGCTTTTGCTTGCTTACCGTTTAGTGCAGAGCCAGGAGACTCATTCACATACTAAATTCATGGTAATCATTACTTGTCCAAGCATGATAGTGATCTTTAAAGTTAAAATCTCGTCCATCACACCACATTGTATCGTAAACTCCAAGATTGAACGGTACGTAATGCACGTGCAGTCCCAAAGAATGCAGACATCACTACTTCATCGTAAGTAATTGCTTAATGCGAAATAAGCGAAGTGATTCCAAATTGTTTGATTAAAATAATAAAATGTTTTTAATTTTATTACAGTTTGTATCATAATGATAATAATGTGATATGTTGACGTGGTCAGTTAATTAAAAGGAAGAATAATAGGTCACATGGTCAAATTTTATCAGGAGCAGATTTCGACCCTATTATATCGTTTTGCAAACATTAGAAAACATACGATCCCCAACAAGGCATCTAAAGATTGACTGGTACGTAATAGTAAAAAGTTTCACCAATGATTTTTGCATCGAAATGTAACTTGATGTGCTAATAAAAGCTCAGAATATGCATGCAACTTTAGATGTCGAGTACGATCAATATCCTCAACTATCTATTGATGGATGTAACTATACTAGTAGTACTCTTTTCCACCTAAATTTATGAGTTCACTTGCCTATATCAGAATAATATAGAGAACGGTGAGTACCCCCAACACGTGCAATATCCAACAAACATTTCAGACAAGGAGAGATTTTACGTTTCATATATAAACGGAGCTCAATTAACGAATTCTGTACCACTTAACCAATTTCAACACAGTATTTTCAAACAAAGCAAATAAAAAGAAAATTGTCTCTAACCATGGGAAGCTTAGCACCATCACCAACCGCGACAGTATGCGTCACTGGAGCAGGCGGCTTCATTGGTTCATGGCTTGTCATGAAGCTACTCCAACATGGATATACCGTTCGTGCAACTGTTCGTGATCCTGGTAAAAATATCTTGAACTAACAAATGACATGTAAGTCTTAAAAGTATCCTCATTTAAAAAATCGTATCAGAAAGCCGTCTTGTTGTGCAGAGAATGTGAAGAAGGTGAAATATCTGTTGGAATTGCCAAAAGCGGATACAAACTTGACATTGTGGAAAGCAGACATGACAGTAAAAGGGAGTTTCGATGAAGCAGTACAAGGTTGTGAAGCAGTGTTTCACTTGGCCACACCCATGGAATTTGATTCCTTGGATCCTGAGGTATATCTCCGTAAAGAGAGTGTTTTAGTACCTTAACTTCGTCAACTAGATGAAACTCTACTTGCTCTATTGTAGAACTACTATAGCATATTCACATTTATGCACGATTCATGTGGCAGAATGAAGTGATTAAACCAACAATTGAGGGCGGATTGAGCATCATGCAATCATGCATAAAGGCAAAAACAGTCAAGAGATTCATCTTCACAACGTCTGCTGGGACACTGAATGTAGAAGAACACCAACAACCAGTCTATGATGAATCATGTTACAGCGATCTTGGGTTCATTTACTCCAAGAAAATGACTGGATGGGTTAGTTGAGCTTTTAAGTTTTACCTGTGACTTCAAAATGAGTGATCTGAGAATGATGTTAAATATTTGGGATGATTCTATTTTCTCTGCAGACATACTTTGTGTCTAAAATACTGGCTGAGAATGCAATGTTGGAAGTGGCCAGGGAGAACAATATCGACTTCATTATCGTCATACCACCTGTGGTTGTTGGTCCATTCATCACCTCCACTTTCCCACCTAGCCTAATCACCGCTCTTTCGCCCATCACAGGTACCAATATACTCAATATTTTCACAATCACAACACTTCAACACACTGCAATAAATCTAAATTTTTCTTGTTTTGTGCAATTTGACTAGGGAATGAGCCTCACTACTCGATCATGAAGCAGGGACAATTTGTGCATATAGACGATATATCAGAGGCTCATATTTTCCTCTTCGAACATCATCCCAAGGGAAAAGAAGGAAGATACATTTGCTCATCTGATGATGCTACCATTTATGACATAGCAAAACTGATCCGAGACAAATGGCCTGAGTATTACATACCAGAAGAGTAAGCCCTCATGTTATCTGAACTACCCTATACTTGCATTACACTATACCTGAGAATTACAATACTGTTGTATTAACAGATTTGAGGGCATTGACAAGGATATCAAAGTGGTGAGATTCAGCTCCAACAAATTGACAGGATTGGGTTTTAAATTCAAGTACCGCTTGGAGGAAATGTTTAGAGGAGCCATTGAGACTTGCCGAGAGAAAGGAATACTTCCATATTCCACTCAAAAGAATATCCAAGGAGAAGATAAGGGATTCACACAAAGTCCCCTAAAAGAACAGAAGTCACTTGGTCAAGACCAAGAGCCAATCCTTACTTAAGAAGAGGAGCATGCCTTGCTTTTGGAAATCGAAGAAAAGCAAACTGATGGAATGTTCTATAATTTGTGAAACTGTAAGCATATATGTTTTCGTCTATTAAGGCCATTTAAGCTTGCGTTGTACCAAATAAATTTAAATCTTTGTTTACTTTAATAAGGCACCGCCAATATGAGTTACCACAGTGACAACTGAACTGGATATCAATTTCTAAATAGTAGATAGAATAGACTGTTGTTTACTGATGAATGTTCTACCACATATCAGATGAGCAAATTTACAAAAAAGAATCATGAGTAGGAATTTAACTGATATGGAATGATAAGTAAAGAATTTACTTGCTGCAGCCAGACTTTCCTAGGCAAACTGTACAGTGAGTGGAAAAATACTCAAGTCACCGCTCTTCAGAGTTGAACTTGTTCCACGCTTCCTACAATACAAGGAACATGCACATCAAAGAATATCGAAAAGGCAAGAAATAGTACAGGACCAGAATTTTGATGTTAAGGTGCAAATCAACATATGCTGCCAATCACCACTATAAGAAAGAACGAAGCATCACAAGGTTCAATATAAAGAAAGACAAATGTGCCAAACATTGCTAATTAAGTACTAATGTTATATTATTGGGGAAGAGAATTCGATAATGCACTCAAACCATCATGGAGTTTACCCGAGTTATAAATATTAATGTTAAAATACTATAGTCACTAATCTTGTGATCATTCAGAATAAGAAAATAGATCAAACAACTTAGCCTTACACCAACCTTAAGAAGATCAAAAACCTTCTCGCATATGTACTTTTGCTGAATTGTTGCACCACGCTGTTGTAATTTATCAGGGTGCACAAAAAGAGTCGCTTTCCTGTAAGCTTTTTTCACAGCTACCGTAGTTATAACTTCAGTTAATGGAACTGGCTGCCAACCGCTGTTTGCTCCAAGTATCTGAGGAGATACATCTATTAGGAACTTCTCAAAAGCTATAAACTTACTCTTAACTATATCTTCGTAGCAACAAATTTCAAGATTAGCATATTCATAGACAAGCGTATTAAAGATTCATACTAATTTCCATGAAATTGCAGGACGATTTCCCGTTTCCCAGTTGAAATTCCCTCAAAAGATATAATCAGTGACATGGTAAAGGAGTAAAAATACATGCCATGTAAATGGAGAAAAAAAAAACACTCAATTGCTCACGCCACAGGAAATGCAACCCTGTTGGCGAAAGACAAAAGACACTGAGACTATTATTCATCTAATAGGATTAGAGACATACGTATTGCAGTGTAGAAAGCAGTGCTCGAAGATTTCCCTCTTTTCCCCTTGACCATCTCTTGACTTCAGCATCAAGAGTTTCCGCAATTCTCTGCATGAAAATTACCATAATAAATTTCCAACCTCAGATGATACACAAGAATCTCATTTAAAGAAACAAGTTCATACATTCCTCTCCTCTCTTTCTTTTTGGGCAAAAAGATCACGCTTGTTTTTCTCCGCCAGGGCATTGGCCTGAAATCATGCCAACACATTTTAAAACATAATTGCAACATCTTAAAGGGTAATGGAAAGGATAGAATCAAGGTACATACTGCACGCTCGGCTGTTCTTCTATACCTCTCCAACCGAGCTTTACATCTCTGAGGTGATTCACCTTCAGCTCCTACAAAATTATAATATCTCCATGTGACCATTTTTCTTCTTTAAATGTTATTCCTTTTGTAAAGGAAATGGATATTATTGAAGTTATAAGTAGACAGCCATATAGCAGTCCAGGTCATTACCAAATAATTAGTTTTAGCTAAGAATATGACACATACCAGTGTTAGATGGGAAAATTGAATGTCTGAATCCACTCGGGGTTCCTCTATCCTGAAAGTGAATGTCCTGAAATCCAGCAATGTATCTCATCAAATCTCAAGAAAAATATTTTGAACCAAATAAGAATAAGGAAGCAAACTCACAGATGTCTTCGACCCTTGTCTCATATCAGCAGATCCAGAGGAAACAGAAAACTTCCCAGAGGTAGATCTTTCCATGCGTTCAAATGCAGCCCTTTCAGCCGTTGATTTTTCCATAGCTCTCTGTCTAGTCTCTGCAGTTGCTCTCTCCATAGCATACTCAGCCCTTTGCCTGGCCTCCAACGATGCCTTCTCCAGTCTCTCTCTAGCCTGTGCCATGGCTCTTTGTCTTACTTCAGCAGTAGCTCTTGCCACAGCAGCTCTGTCTGCCTTTTCACGAGCTTCAGCGTACGATTTTTCATAAGCATCAAAGACTGCTTTATCAACAGCCATTCTGTCCTTTTCTCTTTCCCTTTCCCGCTCCCGTTCTTCTTCCAGTTTTCTTAAATGTTCGTTTTCCTGCTCAATGTCCCTTCTTATTCTATTAACCACCTTTTGTTCTTTTGCAAAAATGTTCTCTTTTACGTTTCTGTCTCTTGTTTCACTGACTTGATTCTTGGAAATTTTTCTTGAAGATAGTTGATCTTCATCATGTCCCAAGACTGGCAAAGCATCTGCACCTTTGCTTCCCTTGACAACTTGACATGGAGTGGAGCTAGCCTTCATAGCTGCTTCTTCAATGACGACTTGTGTTTGTTTAATCGTTGGCTCCCCCTTATCTTCAACAGAATTTATCTTACCAATCTCATGACTATGACCCATTGGGGATGCCGACCTCACCGGGAAAGTGCTTGCAGTATCCCTGTGTATTTGTTTAGTCGTTGTCTCCCCCTTATCTTCAACAAATTTTATCTTACCAGTCTCATGACTATGACCCATTGAGGATGCCGACCTCTCCGAAAGAGTGCTTGCAGTATCCCTGTGTGTTTGTTTAGTCGTTGTCTCCCCCTTATCTTCAACAAATTTTATCTTACCAGTCTCATGACTATGACCCATTGGGGATGCCGACCTCTCCGAAAGAGTGTGTGCAGTATCCCTCCTAGTGCCACCCATAATTGAATCTTTCAATTGCTTGGCTGAAGAAAATAACTGTGCAGTATTACTTTTCTCGATACTAGTATTTTCTACTAGCAACTCATCTCTATCCATGCCAACTCTGCTGAAGTTGCCTTTTACAAGCTGGTCCGGTGTTTCAGCCCCACCAAATACTGCTTCCTGGCTCTTTTTTATTGTAGGAGAATTATCATCCTTTGCAAGAGACTTAATTGCAGTCTCTTCTTCAAACTTAAATGCTCGATCAGGTAGCTTCACGTTATCCCTTTTTATGGGAACATTAATTGCGTGGTCCCAGTGTATTCCTGCATCATTTCTATTCATCTCAATAGGCTTATCTTCATCAGCTTCTTCACTCAGTTTCTCCAAACCAGCATCACCACTCAAGGACTTATTTGGTTCAGTACCAGCCTTACTGTCTCTCAAATCATTGTAGGTTTCTAAGATAGCATCTCCAGTTCTCTCTTCTGCTACACCTGACTCGGACACCAAACCTTGTCCTTTGTCATTTTCAGCCTGTTCAGAAGCCTTTATAAATGTCAACTCATTTGATCTCTCTTTTACAGCCTCCATACAACTAACTTTGTCTTTATCCGCATAGAGAGCCATTTTTTCTTCTCCCTTCCTCTCATGCAAAACAGCTATACATGATTCCTTGCCACTCTCTCCATTTCCCTTAGCCTCTTTGAGCAACTGTTCATTCTCTACCAGCATAGCAGACTCTACCAACTTATTTTCAGTAGCTTCCTGTTCTTTTCTCTCCTCTACTCCCTCTCTGATTCCTGCTCGCCCCACATTATGTAATCTATGCTGATACTCTTCGCTCAGAATACTCTTGTCATATTTCACATTGCTGCCTTTTGTTGTTTCACCATTTATGAACCTATTGATCTCGAAGGGTACATTTAAACTGTAATTTTGATTTACCTCTTTCAGAATGCAATCAGCCTCTACTCCACCCTCTTCAGAGACATCAAGGTCTATATATGCCATTCCACTTTCTCCAGCTTGCTGGTCATTGTGTGGAACCATTTTACTTAAATCGTCTGTGTGGGCTTGTTTGCTGATTGTCACTCTCTCTTCGAACTCCTTTCTGCCACCACCCAATATCATCTCTGTTTCTTTGCTCTGGTGCTTATTACTCCAGTAATAAGCTTCTCCCGGCATTTCAAATTGATTCCCTTCCTCATCCCATCTAGCAACATCTTTTTTCACTATTAGTATGTCAACATCTTCATTCTGCTTACAAGCTTTAGACTCTGTTTTCTTCGAGGTTCTATAAGCCTCTGGGTCTTGAAAATGCATCTCAACATTTACATTGGAACCGACAACCACCTCGATGTGCTCCTCAGATATATCTTTTTCACTCACCTCAAAATATTCTGCTTTTTCCCTCCATGCAACAGGACATGCAGGGATATCAGTAAAATGCTGACGATATTGCATTCCTCTGCGCACTGGAAATTCTTCTGTCCTGTCCTTTGCAGAAGGTGCTGAACTTGTCGGATGTTCCCGATATGATTGAAGCTTTTTTTCACCCTCAAAACTGCCATACTGGTGCACTTGCTCCTCTTCTTCCATAGCATCTTGCAAATGCCATTTGCTATCATCCCATGAGTCCACTCTTTCGACTGATCCTTTAGTGCTGACACGCTTCATGTTGAATTCTTTATTTCCATTTCTGATAGCACTGATGGATCGGGTTGCATCTACATCCACGTCAAATGAAGGTGGCATGGAACCACCCACCACTTTCTCAAACCCATAGCTTTTAGAAGCTGTGTGTTTCGAATTTGATCCTGTACGCACTCCCTTATTATCAACTAATGCAGGAGGGGGCCTTGAAGGTGGTGGCAGTCTAGAGGGTCTAGTTCGAAGACTTAAATCAGAAACCGACATGAATGGCCTTTCCAGTGAGAAAGTATCGTCATTTTCCTGTTCCTCCGAAGCACTATAGTCACTTTTATGTGTGCAAGAGCCATTTTCTGAGGGGTTAGACAGACACTTCTTATGTTTAAGATCATCGATCACAGGCACAGAGCAGCACTCATATTCACCATCACCATCCACAGAAATAGGAGCTCCAAAGTAAGAAGTAGTGTGTCCAGAAACAGCACCAAACTTAGTCCCATGACTTGCCTCAGCAAACACCTTCTCCATGACTCTCCGACCAGATTTGCTGTAAGACACGTTTAACTGTGTCTTGTTTTGCAATGACTGGTGAGAATCGCCACCGGCTTCTGAAAACCTGCAACTGGCGTCCGATCCAGCCAAAGGATCCATTTCATCTGAGAGAGTACCACTTTTTGCTGGACTCCTGCAGATTTCGCAGTCAGAAAAATCACAAAATCACCTTACTTCATTCATCAGAATATGAAATTTCGAAAAAAAAAAAGAAAAGAATGTAACGCAATATTCAACGCAACCAACCAATCCAACTACCCTCAAAATGAAAACAAGAATAACAGATGCTGATAATCTAGCTGAAGAGGTAAAGAGTTCAACTGTTCTGTTCTAGCCTTATCAATAGTTCCTCTCTCATATACTACGTCTGACCATGGCAAACCAGAAATGAGAAGTTAGAAAGGCCAAATCCAGTACAAGATTCCATCTCACATCAGTTACATCTATTGTTGCAATGTCTCTGTCATCAATAAATGCCCTCCTAGAATTCTAATAGGTGTCCAGCAAAACCAGTCCTACACCAACACATGACATGAGGACCATTTCATATACCTCTCTGTCTCTAGAAATGATGATGAATTCAGCTTAATAAACTAAAGGAACTTCATCACATCATGATCGTACCTCAAACCAGACCGATAATCGATAATCGCATCCAGTAATCATCACACCAAACACAATTTCACAAACATTAAAAAAATAAAATACTCTAAAATAAATCAAACAAAAGAGCAATGCATGAGTAAGTGTATTGTGTATATACCAGGACTCATCGGAAGAGTCATAACCACCACTGGACTGGCCAACAACATCCTCAAACGACGCCGTATAATCCAACCCTCTCGGCTCTCCGAAAACCTCCCCGTAGCTAATCCCGTCGAAATGGAGCTCCGAATCGTCACCGCCGATGACAGGAATGTCGATTACCGGTATAGAAGACGACCTAGAAGAGTGAAATCCGCCGAAAATCTCAACGTAGTCCTCGAGCCGCGGCGCCAGTGTGGGGAGGCCGAACTTAGGCTGACCGCCGAAAACGTCGTCGTAGACGGACTTGTGAGAGGTGAAGGAGGTGTTAGGGTTGGAAGTGAAGCCTCGTTTTGGAAGTGGAATGTTCGCCATTGGAGGTGGTTCGGTTTTCTCTGCAAGTTTGTGCACTTTGTTCGAGGCTGTTTTTGCAGTGGGAGTGGGACTGACTGAGTAATGGGGTACAGAGAGGAGGAGATGGAACGGGAGGGAGGGGTACAATGGGAAATGTGATTTTGAATTTTGGGATGTGACAAAATTTGGTGCTTTGCTTTTGAGGCCTTTTTACCTTTTTTGGTGAGGGAAATGGACCGGCTTTCGCGGATGTTGTTCTAGTAGATGACGTTTATGTCCCTCCTTCATTTTTATATTCCATCCGTTACTTTTTTCTCTTAGTTTATTACATCTCGTGCCCTCGATAAACAACTGTTTCTCAAATAAATTCCTAACGTTTAAACAATTATATTCAAATCCTTGTACTATACTGTATTTTTTAATTACACATGGGTCCAAAAGTCAATAAAACTAAACTGAACTCCCTAATTTACCCTGAAATCTAATTTTGTATTTTCAATTAATAAAATAATATATCTATTTAATTTTCACAAATCAGACCAGACATGGTCAATTGAAAAAAGAATGGACCCGATCCGAATCCATTGAGTAATCCCAAATTGTCAGGCCTAACGGTAATCGAACCTATCATATATAGAGTCATGACATCTCAACTTAATCGATTGAGATATGCCTCATTAGATAGAGAACATTTGATTATTTAAAACATTAGAATTTAATACAAACATCAATCAGTTAAAACCCTGATATTTTTTAACTTATTAAACCTTGATACTATAGTTGAATTTTTTTATATGTTTTCTTACTATGTTAATTTGAAAGAGGGGGAAGAAAAAAGTCTCATTGGAGACTTAGCCTTGTTTATTGGCAAATTGTATGCTTATTGTTTTAATTTAGGCTTACTAGTTGTAATTTATGAAATAGTATTATGAGGCAAGAATGAGTTAGGCATGATTGACATAATTTGTTGTTATTATTGGTTTGGAAATAAGGGAAATGAAAACTTGAATGTGAATTAGTAGTAGTAGTAGTACTGAATAGGATGAACCGATTGTTCAAATAAAGGGAGGTTCATGTTGATGTTTGTAAAGCTAGCTAAAAGCAGCAGGCAAGTTCAAGTAGTCATGATTACCATTCATTCTAGTATTCATTTCATTCATCCATTCGATCGGCTCCTCAATTATTTTTTCATTTTGTCTGGGCTAGTAGTAGTAGCTCACACATCATATTCATGCAAGTGACCAGTGAACATCGAATTTAGACTTACGAACAAAAAACACACACATACAGTAATTTCTCTCCAAATTTCCAGAATATATATCTATATAGATCGATCTAGACTATATACTATATCAAGTAGATACTGTTATCATTTAAATAAATTGACCAAATAATTGCTACAGTACTTTATTTCATAGAATTTTCAAGCGCTAGATAGAGTGGTTTGCACGTTTTAATAGTACTACATCAATATGTATTACTACTACTTCAGAATTAATTGTTAAGTACTCCTAGTAGTAGTATGTTAAGTACTAGTAGTAGTATTTATTAGATGTATATATATGTGGGCACCATTGGTACCACAAATTTAAGTTACACAACACACCATCATCAATATTCTATGAATTGACTTTGATTTGTTAAGAGAAAAATAAAACTTGACTTGAGGTTGATTTACTATACAACATACTCACATGATTAATGTAGGACTATATGTTATATACAGTATGCTATATATGTTATTCGTTTTTTTTTTCTTTTTCTTTTTTTAATATCTAGATACACCATGTGGTGTATTCAACATCGTGTCTTCGACATGTATCTCACCCATATATTCGTATTCAATACGTTATAAGTCTATGAAATTGAGATTCATTTATCACTTTCTAATATAGTTCAAAAGTGTATACTATATGGTTAATAAAACTCAATGGGAAATATTTGATCTCGCGTAAGGAATTTACTACTCATCGAGCAATATCACAACATACTTGTTGGGCAATGGAACATTTCTTACCAATTAAGTTTTTGTAGCCAAGAGAAAAAGAAAAAAGAAAAGTTATTTGTATGTGCCTTTAAGTTTAAGATATAGAAGTACTAGTTAAGAGAATTCTTACTATAGTACTAAAGCATTGGTCAAAGCTAAAGATTCCTGGGATTAGCAGTAGGAAATTTTACAAGTAGTACCAATAAGGACCAGTCAGTTGTTTAAGAGGCATATACTGATATCATGTACTGAACCAACTTTAGGTATGCAATCGAAGAAAAAGAAGAGGGGTGGAAAGAACAAGGAGCCAATGACCAAACAGACATGCTCGCCTCTTCTTGACGAACTTGTTTCATGGACAGATAAACTATACAGAAAAGTAAAGGCAAAGATGCTTAACAGAGAAAAAGGCAAAAGGAACACAGGTGTTTCCTTAAGAAAGACAAAGATCCCTCCTTTTCTTTTTATTTTTCTTTTCGAAAGAAGATTAAAGGCTAATCTTCTAAGTTAAACTTGTTAGTATCCCAAATCTCAATGTTCAAATGTATACTTCGTAATTTGCCTCTCATTACGTTAAACTAAAGCACATAATTATTTGGTGTGTTAAGTCTTAAATGAGTAACCTAGCTATTGTGAAGTATGCGGTATGCGCACGATGAGTGAGGAGAAAATGCATTTGTAAGATCAGTATGTACATATTATACGACATGGTATAAATATGTCACTGTAAACTACCGTAGAAAAAGTACGCCACAAGACAAGACAATGTTGGAGCAAATACTACTTCTACCTCTACTAGTTAGAGTGTTTCAAAATATTCAATCTTGATGGATACATACAGATACAGTAGAGAGTAGTGGATGGATAATTACATGAAGTGGAAATATTTTATGAGAAGAGACATGATTAATTATATATCATGATTTTGAGCAAGCTAGGCAGCATGATTATGTTACATAATTAGTTATGTATAAGCATGCAGCCTGTCTCTCATTGCATTTGTTTCCTACACAAGATTCATCATCACATCTGAAGGCTTCAAATTCACTGTATTCATAATGTTGATTGCATGCGTGGTGTGGCCTAATTAATCTTCATGATTTAGATTTAACATATATTACTAGTAGTAAATACATTTTTTATGTTGTTGATCATTCTCTGTGGAGTCCTCCACATTCCACAACTGCTGAAGCAGTATATTCTTGTTGAAATAAATGTTCAAGTTCAGATATTTGGTTGTTTTTTTCTTCCCCTTATAGGGAACAAACATTGCTCGATGATACATAAACTATGTGATAAGGAAATGAACATAAACTAAGTGTTAATAAGGAAATCGCCAGTGTCTCAACTTAACATATTGATATTGGGGAACATGATTTGCAATTTGTTTACAGAGAAGCTAATAACGAGACCTGTCATGGGACTTTTCTTTTGGTGAGACTTTTCTTTTGGTGATAGTAATAACGAGACAAGTCGTGAGACTTTTCTTTTGGTGATAGTTTTGCTTTGACATCTAGTAATTGTATGTGTTTTATATGAGATATCGCACAGGTTGGCTTCATCATATTTTAGATTTAGTCTCTACTAGTTTGGTGTAATCTCCAAACGAAAGTAATTTGTCATTTTAATGTCATAGTAGTTAATATCGTCATCAAGGAAAGGCTATGAAGCTGGCTGAAAGGCAGACATGTTTCCCAGTCAAGAAGTAGACCTTATAGTGCTTGAATATGTATGTTCAGTCAGCATATGAAACACGTGTTACAAATATCAGAAATTTTCCGTTTAGGCTTAGGCGTGTAGTCATATGACTTGGGAACATTGATATTGCAACAGGCATATTTTCAGTTAACGTAATAGAAGGATAACCAGCAAAACCAAAGTTTAGCTCAATCCTCAGGTCGAGGCAATTTATCTTAAAAAGAATTAATGACGACAAATCTACAACTCTTAGGATTGCTAAAAAAGAATCTCATTCAGAAGCAATTATCCAAGGAACAGGTAGGGAAATATGAACCAGCTACTTAAAGCTGATGAACTGGAAACAATGTCTTCTTGGACTGGTCATTTTACTCAGGCCGATCCCATATTTATTCGATTTTAACTCCGTGATCATTTCTAGGAATCCAAAAAGGATAACTTCGCTGTGAATTAGGCAGTCTTGCTTAAAAAGGCCTCGTACGCATCCTCCTCCTTGAATTTCTTGTTAAGCACCTTTTCAAATTCGGCAGTGTCCAGATCTTTAGCATTTTCAGCAGCATGAGCTTCAGCCAAGTTTGAATAATTGGTAGCTGACTGTGCTATAAAGGCGATTTCTTCATCTGTGAGCTTCCTCAGGAATTTAGCTGGATTTCCTCCCCAGACCTGGAATAAAGAAGCCAAACATTAAGCAACAACCCCAATATATAGCCCGATAAATTGGCAAAAACCAGCCAAAAAGCAAACAAATATTTGATCCAGAAGCACATAACTTCTCCATTTATTTCCAAGCAAGTCAAAGTTCATATGTCAGCAATAAATTCATTTTAAGCCAACACGAAAAGACCCAAAGGAAGTGTTTGCATGGGCCATTAAAATGCATACTCAGTAGTTTCTAAGAACACATACTCTATATTGAGCTTAACTTTGCAACAGGCATATTTTCAGTTAACGTAATAGATTGTTAGGGCTTCTAGTTCTTTTGACGTGTAAAAACCCAAGCAGGACCCCAGAAGACGTATTTGCAAATACTGTTTTGGTCCTGCAAACACCCCCTAAGTTCTGGATAAATGCTTTTCTGGAACAAATCAAGAGCCTTTCATCCTAATATAGAGCCGACTTTGACAGAGCGAACAGTTTCAAGAGAAACTCTGTATCCAATTTTAAGGAAAAGTAAAAACAACAAACCTCGCCAGAGGGTATCCTTGTATTCTGTCTCACAAGAGCTCCAGCAGCAACCATAGCGTTTTTCTCCACAACCACTCCATCAAGCAATGTTGCACCCATGCCAACAAATGTTTCATCCTCTACAGTGCATCCATGCAAGACAGCACTATGACCTGTTCATTTCAACATGTAAGCCAAACCTCTGGAGACACAAAGTCCAAACGCAATATTTTCATGTCAAAAGAGTTTCATATTACAAACCTACTGTAACATTGTTGCCAATAAGGGTAGGCAAGACTTTTCCAGTTAGATTGGATTTAGCAACATGAACAAGAGAATTGTCTTGGATGTTGGTTCCAGTTCCAACACTGATACTGTTCACATCACCTGCATGAAGTTTATATAAATTTTAAGAGAAAATATACAAAAACAAACCATGCCAAGGCAGTAAACAGCTCACATACTTAGAGATGGAATCAGCTAAACATATCAAGTCTGGAAGTGCTGGATAAATTAGAGGGAGGTCTATTCAGTAGCCATGACATCTGGTAAATGAATACTATAACGTTCATTAAGAGAGTAGATATTTGTATCCCGAACTAGAAATAAAGGTTTATGTAACATATATACCCATACTCTCATTATAAAAGTTCCACGCTCAAGGCTTTTAGTTTGTTTAGAGGAAGCCATTTGAATTTTGATGCACATTTGTCTTGACTGCGCATTTTCAACAGTGCACTGCAGTGTGATCTTTCTATCCCTTCCTGAATCATTTTATTGTGGATTACCATGGAAAGATATGTGTTCGTTTTAGATGATTAGTATTTGTGAATCTAGTCCTTGTTCAGATTTCTACATCATACAGTTGTGTATAATTTTTATTTAATTTTTTCCCCTGTTATCTATGATTTACTATAGTTCACTTCATTTCAGGGCTATCTTGAATTTAAACGTTACATAATGTTAGCGAACATTCTTATATGCCCCTCTTTGAAGCTAGAAGAGTTTGAACTAAATTGCCCCCAGTGACACTTAATTAAATTTCTAAATTTTCTGAAAGAATAAAAATTGTCAGCACCACAGTGAAAGTACATGCAGTGTAGTTCCAGTTCATAACCACCATGAAAGTCAATGCAACTAGTGGCTGCTTGGAATTGGCTAACTTAATTCGATCAAGAAACACCATGGACATTCATGTAACTAAGCCATGTCATTTAAGAAATAATTGTAATAAAAAGAACAGAAAAGGTAATGGACTAAATGTCCAGGCTCCAGAAGAAACAAAAATCTGATTCATCAATTAGATGTGAAGGAACTGGGCTCCATTAGCTAATATGCCACTAGGACTAACAGATTGATTATCATCTTCCAGAAAGCGAGTGGTAAGCTGCATCTGGTAGAGAAAACTAAATTGCATGAATTAAGGCAACTGGTGAAGGATAACATATGTAGGGTCATTGTTTCTGTATTCGATGAATTACAGAACTTGTGATATTCATCTGAGTACACATGCAAGATAACTACTCATGTTCCTCTTTTCAGATTTACAGTATTTTAGTCGATGCCAAATTGTAACTCTTTTGTATTAACTACTATTGTGTAGTATATTTGATCTATCTGAATTTTAGTTATTTGGCTGTCACCTCATGTAGACTGGAGCATCTGCACACTTAGGCTCACATTCCACCGTGAATTTGGACAGAGTGTGGTCACACATATGCTAAAGGCTGCACAGAAGACACTAATATGAAGATTGAAGGGCCTGTGGGGAAGGACACCTAAAAGAGAAAGAAAAAGGTCAAGTTTTTTGTTTTATTTATTTATTTATTTTTAATTCTTCATGGCTCCATCTCGTCCCCTTTACACTACTACGTCCATTTTCTATGCCAAAAATATGAACTTGATAAACTCAGAGAAGACTTATGGCATGCGTAATGAGACTGATAAAATTAGATCTGTAATCATATTCAAATCAGTGACTTCGCATGACTAACTTAGAGTTGCATAAGGCCTGCAGTGTTAGATTGGTGTGGTCTATTCATAGCTAGCAAGCCGCAGCGGGATAGCTAAATGGCTAGCTGTCTGCACCTGACACTTCATAGCTTTTTGACCCAATTTGATTATATGTTGCAACACTGTAGTGTACTAGGTTACGGATGAGGGCTTGTTCACAGCATTACATGGACTGAACATGTTTATACAACAACATTGGACTGATTACAACAGTCTGGGGGATAGGGCATTTTAGGGCTATTTATTCAAATTTTATGCCTCTTATTTACAGGTCTGTTTACCATTAATTTGGACCTATCACTAATAAACTTTGAGCCATTAACCTAAAATACAATAACAAATAAAATATCAAAAGCACTTATCAATGCGACATATACAAACCTTGGAAAGATCAAATGATGGAGGTAATGTTGTTTCATCAGGAAGCAATAAAAAAGGTGCAATACTAAATTTCTTAAATCACATACCTCTGAGAATACAGCCATACCAAATAGAGGAAGACCTCCCAACACGAACATCCCCAGTGATGGAAGCACTAGGAGCGACAAATGCACCCTTATCAACGCCAGGAATTTTGTCATCCGCGTTCATCATTGTTCTATGCCTTGACACTGGTGCAAACAATTCACATATCAATGATCTCCCAAATAGCAGAGGTAGTAACACTAAGAATAGAATAGTCATGCAATGCTAAGCAAATATCAAATTTTTATAAGAATATAACTGTAAAACGATAGAATTTTACGACTTAGTTAAATTCCAATCAACTTTTATTTCCTCAGCAGTATTCAGATAGAAATAAAGGCAGGGAAAAACAGCATTTAAGAGAACACAGTTACGTGAATAATGCGTGCTGGCTACTCTAAGCAGACCATTGCGTTGTCCAGCTTCAGGATCTCACAGAACTTGTTCACCACTTTTTATATGGTTGTGTCTTTTCAATAATTTAAAGTGGAAAGAAAGATCTATGCAGATTGACCTCTTCAATCTGAAACTCCAAAATAGTAAAAGCATGCCAATAACTTCTCCAACTCATGTTCATGTCTCACACGAAGTACTATATTAGTAGTAGCAAAGAGTGCATCATTTAGCTAGAAATACTGGTGTTTCTCTCAACTATAGCAAATAGAACTTTCAATAACAAGGAGATGTTTACTGATACAATCATACAAACATGGCATGCATAACCCTTATAGTTTCACTCAGAATCAGAAATAACCTAAACCATAAGTCATCGCAACATATATACTTTCTACTCATTATTTCCAGAGTCCAGAAGCAGGTCAAGTATTTATACAGCCAGAACCATGATTGAAAAACATAACATCTAACCTATCAAATGAATTCGATGCTTCGTCTAAATTCAATAACCTTAACCTTACAAGACCCAAGGTGGACTGACAGCACAGATTTTCCTCTGACTTCTCAGTTTATCTATCACAGCTCCAAAAGAAACAGTACTAAGTTTAACAGACTGGTAAAATAAAATTCAGTCTCCAGGGAAAACTGGCCAATAACATTCAGACCATTCCTAGCTAACTTCGGAGCAATGCCTCCTCAAATTAGGGCTTTTTCTAATGAATCATAACCTGCGTCATTTTCAAAAATGGACAACAAATTCACCTCTAAATTAGGGGATGAGCGATAGACATACATTTGCGATTTAAATCTAGTAAAAACGAGAAACGATAATCTAAACACATACTTGAGCTAAAATAAAGCACGATTGGAGAGGAGAAGGGTAGAAAAAGTGAATTTACGCTGTTCTTTGAAGTAGTAGTTTCCCTGGATGCGTGAGCCGAGCCGATCAAGGGCTTGGCCGGTTTCTCGGATCCAAAATCCGACTGTATACAGTGCTCTAGACATCTCAACAAAGCTTCTTCTCTTCGTCCGTGGATTTTGGGGGTTTTGGACTGTGATGTGAGATGCTGCTCGTCAACAATGGAGTATCGTCGGCTATTGGGGAAGAAATTAATTCTCAAACTGAAAAAGAAAATGAAAATAGTAAAGGTGGGTAGCGCTTTATGAAATCGTCAAGGAAACTAACAGCGAGATTTAAAAAAGGCAGAAAAGCACTTTACCCCTTGAAGTTTGATTCTATGCAGTTTGCCCCCCTAAAGTATCAAATTTCGTATATGTTTAATATTCTAGTGGCATGTGTTCTCTCACGCGAGAGTGAATTTCTCTCCGTTTAGTTTTTTTTTTTTTTAAATTTATATAAATTGATATAAAATGTGATAATGAATTAATTTAGTGAGAATTAAAAAACGAGAGTGATGAAAAAATAAGATTACAACTTCGTTTTTGTGCATCATCGTAACGGACCTCTACTTTTCTGCTATTCTATCTTGCATCTCTTGTTGATCACCCCTTTTTTCTCTCGTTGATCTCCCTTCCTTGCACCTTATCCAATAAAAATCATTTAAAAAAGACTTAATTACATCTGGCACCTCCACTGAGGACACACTTTTCAAATAAACCCAGCTTGCTCAGAAAATTACATCCTAGCCCATTCTCCCGGCATTGACTCAGGTCACTCCCATTTTTCCGTTTTGCTACAAACAAACACTCCCTTAGTTTTATTATTTCCTTTTTTCTGTTTTCTTTTTTCTCTTCTCTCTTCTTTTATATTTTCTTTTCTCTTTTCTCTTTTCTATTTACTTTTTCTTTTTCTTTTTTTAAAGCTAAACTCCGGTACCGGAATTATAACTCCGACGCCGGAGTTGACAGCTCCGATTGGAGTTGTGGAAGCTCCAATTGGAGCTTTGCACAACTCCAATCGGAGCTACTGTTCATTGTCTTCTTCCTTTTTTTTTTTTATTTTATTTTTTATATTTTTTTAATGTTTTAAAAATAATTTTAAACTTATTTTGAAATATAAATTTTATAGGGGTTTTGTTTGCAATTTTTTGGTGGATTATTTTGAAGTATAGTTAAGTATTTAATGTTAATTTTGTAAATAATAAAATAATTGAGATAAATGTGTAATAAATGAAACTTAAAGTTGTTTGGCAAATTTCAAAATCTGAAATTTTGGCTGGTATAAAAACGTCATTTTCAGCTCTTAGAGCGTCCAAAGTCAAACTCGTGGGCTAGGATGTAATTAGATTTGTTTAGTAAGGGTAATATGTGTAATAAAAAATTTAGGTGGACTAGGATGTAATTAAAAAAATAATAGGGGTACCAAATATAATTACCCCTTTAAAAAACACTTTTAGACCGTGTATTGTGCATAGGCCTAGCACGGGTTGGGTTTTCCCTGGTTTCGGGTAATCGGGTTCGGGTCGAATGGATTTCGTGTAGTTCGGGTTCGGATTTTCGGGTTCTGTCTGAAATTGAGTACCCGATTTTGGGTTTTTGGATACCCAATTTATTTTTTTATTACTATTTTTTATTTGAAAAAGGTTGAGTGGGTGACAAACTTATATCCCACAGTTATGTCAAACAGAGAATGCTAGTAAGTGATTAATCTCTTTATGCCTCCATTCCCAATGAAACTCTCCAGCACCATTTTTATCTCTTAATCTTATACCCCAGTAATACTACTCCACAGATTTTGCAAAATCTCCAGCACCATTCACACGAAATATTCCAATATTCAAGTAGACAAGATCGATCGATTCACGAAATTTGTCCAGACACGCACGATTGTAAATTATGTATGTACAATGGAGGTAATATGTCTTGTGGCATAATTCATATGGCCAATGGAGAAATTTATGGAAGTATGTTCGTGATCGGATTTTTTTTATTTTGTGTTTGTGTGTGTGTTATACCCTAATACCAGACCCAAAACGCTCAGCCCTAATTGTGCATATAGATATTAGAAAATAATAATAATAATTTAAAGGGCAAAATTGTACGTGACCAAACATTAAGGACTAAAATACGAAATTCATCAAACTTCAGGACTAGGATAATGAAAATTAAGGGTTATCCCACTTCTCTGCTTTACCAATTATCTCTCTCGCAGGAATACATTGGCCGGAATCCAAATCGTGCCAATTGACTGTGAGTCTTCTAATCTTCTTCTGTTTATTTCATATTTTTCATTTAAAATTGTTATCGGAGTTCTTTAAGGTGTTTTGTTTCTATGAATTTTTACTTGAATGACTAGTTTTCACTTGTAATACCTAATTATGTAATTGCTATATTACTGGTGTTGATATAATATTCTTATATGGCTGTGTAGTTGATGGATTGTGGTGTATTTCCATGCCTATGAATTCATGTTCGTGCACCCAAATTCATGTTAAGAACTTGAATATATGGTTTAGTTATAGAGCTGTGAGATCGAAATTCGCAAGTTCATACAATATCATGTTTTTGCATTGCAGACTTTTGCTTTGTATATAGAGGAATGTTCTGAACCACTATGCACAAAGTTCTCACTGGGATTTGATAACTGGAAATTGTAAAGATGATTTATCTCTATCTTACTTACACAGGTATGTAGAGACGAAAGAATGTCAATTTTACCAGACGAGCTATGGCAAAGAATAATGGAAACTGGAATTGAATCCAAAACCCTAGATTACAAATCCCTTTGCTGTCTCTCCATCTCCTCCCGCCGTCTCCGTCGCCTCTCTGCCGATGATTCTCTCTGGACGACTCTTCTTCTTTCAGATTTTTCTGATGCCGACCTGATTAATGTTCCATCCTCGTCAACTTCCCAAGGCAGCAAGCTCAAGAACCTTTACAAACTCAGGTATGAGAAAGATAGAGATCAAAGACGTCTCGCACATAGAAGGGCTGTCCTAAGAATTGAGAGTCAAGTTTCTGGGCATCAGCGTAGGATTCAGGAGATAAAGCTTCAGTCTTCTGCTGAGAAAGATAAACTGAACTATGCTGTCACTGAGCTGCTTAATCTGCACAAGGTCAGGAAAGCTTCAGCTGCTTTGAATGTCTGGCAACCTGATGTCGTTCGTGGCAGTCAAAAGCAAATGATTCAGCAATGCAATGTGCCTATCGATGTTCGGATAAATCAACTGGAGATGGAACTCAACCTCTGCAAGCAACAGATTGCAGGGTTTGACAAGTCTCTCAAAGTTGAGAGAAGAAGGCTTGCTGCAGCCAAAGAACAGCTGGATTCAGTGAAATATCACCCACTGCAAGGTGTTAGCAGCTCAAGTTTTCAGCTTCATGAGTCAGGGACCAAAAGTAAAAAGCTGAAACATTCTGTTCTGTAATGCACTCTCTTGGCTTTTCACCTGCAGATTAGGGTGAAAATTCGGTCATGGCAAACAGAAGCATGTGTCTTAGAGGTCAAAAAAATAAAAATTACACAGGTATGTCTCCACTCTGTTGGTTGAAGTTAGTGTCTGTAGCTAACTAAATTACGATGTTATTACGGATGCGTTTCTGTGTGTAATCATCACCGTTCTTCTGATGTATCAAGTTAGATGCATTTGGTTCTCTCTGATTTCTAATTTCTATTAAGTGTACATGATCTAATCAATGATTTTGCTTGATACTCTGCAGTATCCAACAACTATACTAGATGACATGCTGGATCATAGTGAAATAGACCTTTAATTTATAAATTTGTGCTCATATAAAGACTTAGTTATATCACCTATGGCTTGAATTACACATAATTACCTAGTTGTTAGTAATTTTGTGGATAGCTTATAGCTACCATCCCTTCACTGTTCTTTCCTATTGTGCTCATGTTAAGGTAGAATGACCTTGGGTGGTAGTGGTACAGACCACAATATCAACACACATTAGATAAAACATCCAAATTTGTCTCAAAGGTACCTAAGAAATCATGACGAAGACGTCATAAAAGCTTTGAAACTCCCGCTCACTGAATATTTGAGGTGCCTCCTTAGAATATCGGAAGGATAAAGTAATAAGCCATGAAAACATCCTCACCCCATCCTCGATCATGGCCTCTATACTCTTCCTTCATTGCAAATGGGTCTTCTCCGTTTGTTTCCATTGGAGAACTTGACTCTTCTATACACCTACAAAGACACCCACTCAAACACATTCAAATTGAGAATAATGTTGCACCAAATTCTCCATTTGTTTTTAGTTGAATACCAGATTCTTGGATATATTGTGAACACTAGTATATCCGAATCTTCGACCAACAAGTCTTTGCAGAAGAATTCTCATTGGAATTTGCTTAAACGGGACAATATATCCGAAGATGAGCCAAGTAGCAATCACATAAATTAGTTTGGTGCACGATTTGATGCAAATTACATCTCTTCATTTCTATCCCGTTCTGAAAGGAGAACATGCATGTTAGATGCTTGGATCGAAAGCTTCGATGAAAGGCTGGTTTTGTTTAATGAAAGGGTTAAAAGTAACCAAAGACATGAAATTTCTGGGGCATTATGATAGTCTGCTGTGGCTATATCAATTGTCTTACAGTATTTTGATCTGAAAATCAACAGAAAGTACCATATTAATTTTGTTTTTCTTAAATAGAAGAAGAAGAAGAAGAAGAGATTTAGTTATACTATGTAACTGTATTGTATGTCATCTTGTAATGATAAAAGGAAGCTGGAGACCAGCTAAAGGAATACTAGCATTTAGTTCAGTTCCTGCAGAAGGTCCCTCTTTTTGGAGTTTTTGCTCCAACCTGTGTCATGGGGTCATTACCAATCCAGCTTTCCAGTGAGGGTTAATGGGCTAAAGCCTCCAAGAGCTCTTTCTTTCACCAACCTGTAGGTAAGAGGCAGGCCGCAGGCTTTCCATTTTTATGTTCAGGTTCATCGAGCAGTGAGTGCCTTTAGTTTCTCTATGTCTATTAATAGAGATTTAAGAAAGAAGATCACTAGAACTCTAGATTTATAAATATGATTTTTTACTTTTAGTTATAATTTTATAAGTTTCGTGGTAGCCTATTGCCTACACTGAGTACACTACTTCGTAAACCATGGACCTATTTGTCTGTCTGTATTATCTAAAAGCAGCTGTAATTCTGTATTCTTTTGACGTGGTGTAAATGAATTGAAGGATTATGTACCAATCGGTTTATACTTTATTTGAGTGACTTGGATAGGCTTGTTGGTTAGAATTGAATATGCATAAATCATTTGTAGTTTCTTTGATGATCAATCCCAATATATGGGCTGAGAATTATGAAAATTGGCCATGCTTGAATAGTAGACCATGACAAGAAGTTCATGTTGAGCTGGAGCCAACTCAGCCTTTAGGCCAAAACACAAAAACTTGAAAAAAAATTCTATTATTATTATTATTATTATTATTATTATTATTATTATTATTATTATTATTATTATTATTATTATTATTATTATTATTATTTGTTTTTTTATTTTTTATTTTTTAAGTCTAGATGAAGTCAATAGTGAACTTGACAACCAAACCAAATCCTGAAATATTGTTCTCTCGGGATCATGTGCCTAATTTATGCAAAATCGTTAGCTATTAGTTTTGAACTATTTCTGTAGCATTATTGTTTTGTCGAAGGATTTTATGCTCTGGCAAAAAAAAAACTTAATTTTTTGTTGAAGTCAGCTGAAATAATACCTTAAATGAAACCATATCATGTTACTCTCAGAGAATCCAAATTGTTGAAGATAGGGAACTTAACATTGTCATTTGAGCTTATCTATTTTCCTTCATGTTATTTGTTCAGATTTTGACAATGGCATTTATTGGCGTGATGTTAAAGCCCTCATAATCTACATCATCACCGGTATCTAGAGGCAAGTAATTCTGGATGGTGGACACTTTCCTATTGCTTTACCATTTTATGCATGTGAAATTGCTAATTTGTAGTATATGATTTTTTAGCATGAGAAGAACCCTTTTTTTCCATTTATGTATGTGAAATTGCTAATTGCAAATTGCTAATTGCTAATTTGTAGTATATGATTTTTTAGCATGAGAAGAAAACCTTTTTTCCGTTTATGTATGTGAAATTGCTAATTTGTAGTATATGTATTGAAATAGAACTTATTTGTCAATA
This sequence comes from Plantago ovata, assembly GCA_028274465.1. Classification (NCBI taxonomy): domain Eukaryota; kingdom Viridiplantae; phylum Streptophyta; class Magnoliopsida; order Lamiales; family Plantaginaceae; genus Plantago; species Plantago ovata. The sequence continues at coordinate 7,475,427 of CM051456.1, read as the reverse complement.
CATTAACCCATAGTTTATTCTTGTGAACACTTAGGTGGAATGCATGTCCCAGGGTCATCCGTCTAGTTAGTCCCTTTCAGCTGAGTGTCTCATCCTTGTTGTGTCCAGATCATCTTTAAGATATTATGTAAAGCCAAATTCGTTAATTAGTTACTTCCATAGTCACACTGAGTTTGGCCCAACTTTTGATGCTTTGTCTGATTTGCGGTGCTATTTAATGCAACTGATAGTTATGGCAAGCAGGCAGCTTGAAATGCCTGGCTCATAAAACACAGCTTGTGCTCATGGTTTACGAACTCAGATTCTTTAAATTTCTGGACTTACTAGTTGCTTATGATGCTTTTGCTGGTTCATAGAAAATTTATATGTATTACAATGTCTGCAAATAGGACTGGTCTTTGTTTGTGACTTAAAATATGCAATTACTATGCTACAGCGTGTGGGATGGGTGATACAGTACGAATCATTTACTACACAATAAGTTATGCAAAACCATATTGTACAGATCCCATTAATTTATTTCATATGATTAGAAACTCGAAATCCAGATTGCTGTATACCGGTGTATATTACGATTGTAAGAGTAGCTGGCCTTTAAATCTCCAATGTGTGAATTGATGAGAAGTTGTCACTTTTGCATGACCATTACCTAATTGCCAGAAATGAGCCCAACAAGTGAGCTATTCACTTTTTCGTTTCTTTTATTTCTTGTGGGTACATGGAAATGTTGGGTTTCAATCTCAAAGCCAGTCATTGTTAGTGCAGACACTGAGGAGGAGCTAATTTTTGGGCGTTGAATTTCAAACCAATCAATCCCTCTGTTTATTACTTGCTTCTCTTTTGTATGGTGTGATTTAATGGGATTTTTCACATCTACAAAAGTCCTTTTTAGCAGCATGATTTTCTTTTTATGGTAAATTTTGATAAGGTTGGGGTCTAGAGCTGAAGGCATAATTGCACTTTTTTTCTGGTAAAATGTGGACCATTTGTAAACTTGTCTTGTTTTCTCAACCTTGGGACCATTGTCTTTAAACTGGAGCCCTAATTTCTTATCTTTCTATTGGTTACCAAGTAATTTTATGTCTCATGAAACAAAGCTATCAGTTCCTTTTTTTACTGTGGTCAAGAACAATGGAGTGAGTTCATGATGAGGGCTAGAATCTTGTTTGTATAACATCTTCAAGTTTGGCATTCATGAAGATAAGAGTCTAAGATGTCTCCTATCTGGTAGTATTTGTTTAGAAGTAGAAAAGAAATATAGTTAGACGAGATACTGATTGGATCTCCGTGATTAGGAACTATTCGCATAGTCCTATTGTTTTCTGGAAGGAGTCGTAGCTAGTTTGCATCCCATCTATCTATATATATATATATATATATATATATATATATATATATATATAAAGGAGAAAGATTTCAAGCTTTCTCCTTAATTCATGCTCTTATTTTTTACATGTGGCACAATCTTCTATTCTTATTGGTCCATTATTTTATTATTGCCACATGTCTTAAATCTGTTAATCTAATTTACAATTTTACATTTCACCATATATATATTCATTATTTTTATTTTAATATCATTATTCTCAAATAAATATATACATATTAAAAAATAGATATTATTATGTTCAAAACAATTTTTAGTATATATTATGAATTAAAATTATTTGGCATTATTATGAAACAGGATACTAAAAGTAATTTAGTTTTGCTATTTGTAAAAAAATTAATATAAAAAATATAGAAAGATTAAATTAAAGAAATTGTGCAATTAAATAATTTTTCTATGTTAAAAATAAAGATCACGTAGATTGTGGATTGTTTTTTTAAGTCTACTATATCCTCAGAGTGCGGAGTCACAAACTCGGCTATTTGGCATTATTATGAAATATGTATACTAAAAGTAATTTAATTTTGATATTTGTAAAAACATTTATATAAAAATCTAGAAAGATTGAATTAAAGAAATTATGCAAGTAAATAATTTTTCTATGTTAAAAATAGAGATCACGTAGATTGTGGAATTTGTTTTCGAAGTCTATTATATCTTCAAAGTGCTGAGTCACAAACTCGGCAAAATATTCACCCGTCGCAGTTAATTATTCAACTTACCCGCCATAGACAGGTCGGCTATAATATTGTATCTTCACATTTATTTATTGTATCTATGCACTTAACATATAATTTTATATATTACAAAGTTCAGTTATTTTTCTTCACACATTTTTTTCTCCAAAATATTTTATTTGTATAATTATTTTTCAATAATTTTAGTTTTTTGTATGAATCATTTTAATATTATTTAGTACGAAAAGTATTTAAAATTTATATTAATATATTTGTATATCTATTAAAGGAGAATATTAAACTTTCTCCATAAAAAAATTGTTTAGGTAATAGGGTTGGGCTCGGAAGGGTAATACGGATTTTGGTTTAGGATATGATGATTTATTAACATCCCAATCTCCCACAAGATAATTTTAACATTTTTTCTAACATTTTCTTCTATATTAAAATTTAAAACATTATTCATCATTATGTAATCGTAACCCAAATATGTACTGTATCTATTCTACAAATGAAGAATTTTTCATACCTCTTCCTTCAACCACATGGCATTTTCAACTTCACTTTATGTCCGTTTTGATTGGTCGAATGTTTTTCACATAGTAAAGTGTCTATTTCACAATAATTCCGAATATTAATTAATTATGTTCGACATGTCTCTTTTGCAATACTTTATAAGAACACTAAATGCGTTCGACAGGTCTATTCCACAATACTTTAGAATACTATTTGCATTTGGTTGGTCTCTTCCTCAATACCTAAGAACACCAACTGTATCCGACGAGTCTATTCACAATACTGTAGAACACTATTATGTTCAGCGGGTCTATTCGATAATTCTTTGAATCACGAACTGTATTTGGGTTTATTTCTCAAATTAAACTTCATACCACTAACCGTGATTGACGGGTCTATTCCGTAATACATTATAACACTAATTGCGTTTGACGGGTCGATTTGGCACTACATTATAACATTAACTGCGGCCGGCGGTCCTATTCACAATACTTTAGAACACTAATTGCATTTGACGGATCAATTCCGCAGTACTTTAGAACATTAATTGTGTTCGGCGGGTCTTTTCGATAATGCATTAAACACAAACTTTAGAACACTAAATTCAGTTGGTGGATCTGTCCGCAATACTTAGAACACTAATTAAATATGTTCGACGGGTCTACTTCACAATACTTTGGAACACTAACCGTGGCCGACGGATTTATGATACAATACTTTAGTACACTAATTGTGTTCGATAGGTCTATTGCACAATACATTAGAACACTAAATTTATTCGCAATACTTTAAAACATTAATTGCGTTTGACAGGTCTATTCGACAATGCTTGAACTACATCTGATGGTATTCCGCAATACTTTAGACCACTAATTGCGGTTGACGGGGATATTCCACAATAGTTTAAAACACTAATTGCGTTTGACAGGCCTACAATACTTTAAAACATTAATTGTGTTCAACGGATCTATTCACTAATACTTTAAAACACGAACTTTAGAACATTAGATGCGGCCAACAGCTCTATCTCGCAATACTCGAGATACGTTCGATGGGTTTATTCGCCAATACTTTAGAACACTAACTGTGACCGACAGGTCTATTTCACAATATTTTAAAACACTAACTATTTTCTACTGGTCTGTTGCACAATACTTTAGAATACTAATTGCGTTCGACGAGTCTATTCACATTACTTTAGAACATTAACCGCATTTGACATGTCTATTTGGCAATACTTGAACTATATTTGACGGGTATTCCGCAATACTTTAAAACACTAACCTCGGTTTACGACGCTATTCCATAATATTATAAAACACTAATTGCGTTGGAAACTCGACGGGTTATTATTATTTGTAAATTTACTATTTCCCGTCGAAACTCGACGGGTTATTTACTAGTTAGGATTTGTACGGGTAAGTATTTCGATGTTTTGTTTATTTAAGTTTATCGGTATTTGTGGATAACATAGAAATGTTCATCCTTATCGACAGATATAGATTAACCTTAAACATAAAGGAGAAGAAGGTGAGTACAATTACTATTTACTTTGAAACTTTTTATTTAGTAAGTAAGCAGGGGCTTTCTATTCTCGACTCTGTACCGACCTAAACTCAGGTCTTCATTCAATAGTTGCCACAAGCTTAATTTAATCTCATCCATTCATTTCGGTTCAAAGTCATTTTTGGTACGATGGATTATAATTAATTTTCTTTAACATTAAAAATCACCACAAAAATACAAATTAACTATAATGCCTTTAATTTCAATTTATATGATTACATATACGTAAACCTTATTAATTAATCTTAATCACAAATCAAAGTTAATTTATCACAATTAATTTATCCATTTTAATGATACATAAACTATCGAACACTTCTAAATAATATATTTCGTAGCTAAAAAAATAAGCTTCTGTTATTGTCCTCTATAAATGTTGATAGCTAGTGCAATTAGATTATGGAAAACGAATATTCCATTGAATTGTTGTTGAAATTAATTTGATATATAATGGTTAATTTTAATTTTAGTTAAAGTAAATTTTTATTTTAATTTAATACTTATAAAATAGTAAGAACTTATTTAAATTATTTAAATGAATTTTTTGAAAGTAGAGGTATAACTGCACATTTATATATTTTTATCAAAATTTAATAAATTAGAATGAAATATATAATAAAGACCTACATTTAAGTCGGTACGAAGCCGACCTGAGAATAGAAAGCCCCAAGTAAGCGATACCATTATTTATGTTGTGTACTTTTGTTGATGAACAAAGATATATTCTGAAAACTTTGAATTTGTTCTTTTTCTTCCTAAGTGAGGTTTTATTTTGTTGACTCTGACGACCCATCCTTCCTTTCTGCACCGGTAATGTTTGGAGGATACTCAATTCGTGCGGATTATAATGAACTAGGGAAAAATGATATTGAGTCAATTTCAAGATCTTTGCATTTTCGTGAAGTCATTTTGGACGCATGTCCCATGTACATAAATGGATCCTAGAAAAAGTACACGTGCATGAAGGGAAGGGGACGGCAGTTTTGGTGCGATGCCATCGAGTAGAAAAGCATGTAAAATCCAATGAGAGAGATAAAAACTAGCTAGTAATGAAACGGACGAATTACGTTGCATCGAAGTATTATGGTGCAGTACTACACTGGTGTTATTCATGTCATGAGCAATTAAGTGCGACGCAGTACTGCCTGATGAACTCTGCACATCTTGAGTGGAATAAGTTAGCAAGAAGAATCATGCAAGCTTTCAAGAACCGATCTTTACATGGTTTGTACTTTGTTGTTACATGATGGTGGAATAAAGGAGCATGAAGTTGAAAGCTGGTCACTGTTAGAATTGAGTCCTTTAATATGAAAACATGGGAGGTCGATACCCTTTTAATTACTGCTTTCTTTGATTCATTAATACTTCAAGAAGCAGCATTTGATATATGTTGGTGGTGACATATAGGATACGACCAAAGTCAACCTTCTACACAATGATTTTTTTGCAAATAAGTACCATTTGCATGCGCGCCAATTTGTTACTACTACTTCCATATTTAATGTTTTTAGTTGATAATATATAATGCGTGTTTTCTTATCGGTCAACTTGTAAGATAATTTATTCTATTCGAGTAAGGTTAGTAATCAGATATTAGTTATCTTATTACTTTTCATTCACATTATCAGCTACTAGTCACCTTGTGAGCTCGATTTGCCAAACATACACATTTGATTAGACATTAGTCGGTTACAAGGTAATTTCACCTTATTTGACCATTTGATTATAATAATTTTATTTGATAGGAGACTTATAAGTTACTGATTTGATAATCTGCTCTTATTTATTAAAAATAAGGTGAGATAAGTGCAGGGGCGGACTCACCCTTAGATCTAGGCTGGGCTCCAACCATGTGACCTAGAATTTTTTATTTTATTTTTTTAGATATTTATAATAAATGTATAATTATGAATATAATATTCATGTTACCTTATTTTCTAGTGGTTTTACTGTTCTTTTTTTTTTTTTTTTTTTACATCCCACCCAAGTCTCTTTATTTTATTTTTTTTCTATTTTTTTAAATCAAACAAATTCATTAAAAATAAAATTAGAAACATCGTTTACAAATCGAACATGAGCTAATCATCCTAACTCATTACATCATCTAGCAAAAGGGGACACATATCCTAGATATATACATGAGAGGATTCAAAAGGTGTCGGCCTGCTTCGACCAACAATACGTTTCCTTCCTTCATTTGCCAACACGTCTGCCACATTATTTTCTTCACGATACACAAAACGAACATGAACGTCTGTCAAATTGTCCATCCTTCTACGAGCATCCTGCATGATCATCTCTTGGTAAGTAGTGGTTGTTGCTCCCCTGTTTAAGCATGCCACCAAAAACTTTGAGTCAGTCTGAATAATTACATACTTATGATTCAAATTCTCAGACAATTTGAGCCCAAATAATAAAGCATAAAACTCAGCAGTAGTTGCATCCACACGGCCCAAAAATTTTGCACCAGCTATAATGTATTTCTTATAACTGCCCCAACCCTGCCAAGCCAGTACTATGGTCATACGACCCATCAATATTAATGCACACATAATGTTCATGTGGGGGTTGCCATTTGCATATGATAGGTGATGGTTGCTGTATATTTTCCACCGGTTTTAGTTCTAGGTTATATTTAATCAAGTTTTGGAACCTGACATGTAACGTTCTGTTATCAGGTTGAATATTTTGGAAAAAGAAATTCATTCCTTATTTTCCAGACCATCCAGGCAAATAATAAAGCCTGGAGTTGGCTTTCACTTTCACCTTTGTAACCAAATAGCAAGTGATGCAGTTCGCATCTATTATTATTAGACGGTATAATAAATCTTCTTAAAAATGTGAAAGGAGGACAATGGAAAACCTGATGCTCCACACTTTCTACATTTTGTTTACAAAGTTGACAAATTGGTTCTGTTATAACTCCAAACATATGCAACCTCTCAGCAGTTGGTAATCTATCCTGGATTGCCAACCAAAGAAAAAAATTATTCTTGGCAGCAATTTCAGCTTCCAAAGATTTTCCCAAGGCCACTGAGGTCCAATGAGGACATTTTTATGTCTCAGCATATTATAAGCACTTTTAACTGTAAATTTTCCATTCTTTTCTGGCCCCCATAATATTTTATCATCTATTGGTATGTCCGGTAAAGGGATACCAATAATTTCATTTACAATATCTTGGGGAAGCTCATGTGCTAGAGCTGGTATATTCCAGTTATTGTTCTGTATATAATCTTGTACAAGTTGCTCATTTATGTGATCATGTCTGACAAACTGTGCAAGAACTTTATTGTTCATCCATTTATGTTTCCAGAACAATGTTTTTGCTCCATTCCCAATTTGGTAAGACAAGCCATTACCAAATTCATCTTTTAATTTGACTAGATTTTTCCAAAACCAACTGTTTTGAGGCTTTGCACTAGTTTCTATAAAGGAGGAGTGGGGGAAGTATTTTGCCTTGTAAACAGAAAACCATAGGGACTTTTTCTCTGTATGAAAATGTCAGAGATGTTTGAAAAGAAAAGCCTTGTTTAATAATTGAAGATCTCTTATTCCCAATCCTCCTTCTGAAACTGGTGTGCACACTTTACTCCATTTTATTTTTCCTTTTTTCTTACTAAATTTTTCCCCATTCCAAAGGAATTTTCTACTCACAGCCTCCATTAGAGGATGACACTTTTGCAATGCTCATGCAGTAAGAGGGTATTGTGCTTGTGATTGATTTTATCAAAGTCAGTCTTCCTGCATAAGATAAATATCTGGTATACCAAATATTTAATTTATTTTAAATTTTATCCACAGTTTCATGAAATAAATCACTTTTCTTTTTACCTAATAAAAGGGAAGACCAAGGTATTTATCTTTCCTTTTATTGTGTATAACTCCCATTAATGGGTTATGTGTTGCTTAGTATGTACTGGTGTGTTGGGAGAGAACAGTATTCTGCTCTTTACCCAACATACATTTTGGCCTGAGGCCTTTCCATAGTTTCTTAAAAATTTTAACACTTGCAGAGCATTTTGAACTGTTGCTTTCCCAAAGAGAAGGCAGTCATCAGCAAAACTGAGAATATGAATTAGAGGTCCAGTTCTGGATGATTTAAGTGGGACAAATTTATGATTTTCAATTTTTGTAAGGATGCTATGAACTAGCATCTCTCTTGGCAAAGTATAAACAAATAGGGAGATAGGGGATCTCCCTGTCTTATACCTCTGGAAGGCCTCCAAGAATCTGATTCCATTTGGTTTACTCTCACTCTAAAGGAGCAAGTTTTTATACAAGTCATGATAAGGTGGATAAAGTGGGGGAAAAATTAAATTTTGACAAAGTGAGCTCAATGAAACTCCAATCCAGCCTATCATAGGTTTTTTCTATATCCAACTTGAGTGCAAAATGACATTGTTTATTAGTCTTGTGCTTATTATTCATAGTATGGAATAACTCATGAGCAATCATGATATTATCACTAATCTGTCTATTGGGAACAAAGGCATTTTGGAAGGGAGAGACAATTTTATCCAAAAGAGGCCTTAATTTGTGTACTAAAATTTTAGAAATGATTTTGTAACTCACATTACACAGGCTAATTGGTCTAAAATCAGCTGGAGTTTGTGGTGTTGTCTTCTTTGGAATAAGTACAATGGCAGTTTGGTTTATGAGAGGGTCCAATTCTCCTGTGAGAAACAATTTCTGGACCAAGTCACAAACCTGTCCTTTTATACTATTCCAATTATGTCTGTAGAACTGACTGTTTAGTCCATCTGGACCTGGTGCCTTGTCAGTACCAATAAATTTTATGGCACTAAGGATATCTTTTTCAGTTATTGGTGCTAACAGATGTCTGTGGTCTTCTAATGAAAGTTGTGGAGTACAAAAACTTTGAAAAGAAGAGACATCTGTTTCTACTTTTTGTGATTGTTTTTTGAAAAAATTATAAAATACTTGTAAGGTGTCTTCATGATTATATGTCCAATCTCCAGAGGGTATTTTTATGCCATGTATATGTTTTCTTCTTTGTTGATGTGAGGCACAAGCATGGAAAAACTTAGTATTAGCATCTCCATACTGTAACCGGTTCCTCTTTGTTCTCTGTTTCCAGAACAAAGTTCTTTGTTTTTTAAACATTGTATTTCCTCCTGACATTCTTCTCTTGTAAAGTAAAATGAGCAGGGTTTGTATGTATATTATTCCATATGAATTGATATTGATCTGTAAGCAGTCTGATCTTCTTATTTATAGTGCTCAAAGTGTTGACCGGCCATTTTGGGACCTCAATTGCCAATTGTTTCACTGCTTGAGCAAAAGTAAACTGATTAGAAGCAACCTGATCAGCCCAAAACTTGTCAAACATAGGTTGAAAAACATTATCCTCTACCCACATGTTTTCATATCTAAAGTGTTTAACCATAGATATAGTAACAAGATTTAAATTTACTAATAAAATAGTATGATCAGATAAAGTGTTTGCTAAGTTTTTAACCTTACAGTTTGGGAAATTTTGCAAAAAAGAATGGTTTGCACAAGCCCTATCTAATCTACTGCAGGCAAAATCTTCCCCAAACTGCTTATTTATGAAAGTAAAAGTAGACCCAAAAGCTCCTAAGTCTAACATATTACAATTTCTTAAGCAATCTCTAAACTCATCAATCTGATTCCAATTTAATCTAACCCAGCCAATTTTTTCAGAAGGATATAACACATCATTAAAATCACCTCCTAGCATCCATGCAACCATGCACCATGCACCCAAGTTCAATCCTTGTTATTAACTTTATATTAGAAATTTTATTTTCTTGTTAATTTTTTTAGCATTTCTTCCTTCTATATCGATAGCTAATATTTTCATTTACTTTATTTTTTATTTATTTACTTTTTACTTAATAAAAATATTAAATTCATGTTCTATTTTAATATTTTCTCATATAGAAAATCGAATCAAACCAGAAATGTGTTAAAAAGAATTCACATCTACTATTGTATGGTAAAAATTTTTATCATTATTTTAGTCGGGTTGAAAAAATTTCATGGGTCCGCCCCTGGATAAATGATCAAAATACGAGTCACCTTATTGGTTTATTTTACCAAACATGCAAATACTCCTCGTACACTTCACACTTTTTTTTTCCTTTTCCTTAAGAAATGATTTCACAATTCTTTTCCCTGTAATTTCTCGATCCGTGTCGTGTCATTTTTGCATACTTTGTAGTTTGTACTTATTCGTGCACATTAGTAAGCTTTTTGGTGATCACCCATACTAAAATAGTTCCTGGACAAATACGTTTAACTTTGAAATTTCTTATGGGGGACATTTTCAATCCCCCGATGAGACATCAGTCTCAGTCCCTTTGAATTCATTGAAATCTTCATCGTTACGGCTAAGTATGTACGAGAAGAGGTAATCAGGAGTGGCAGGCCGGAGTCTCAGTCCCTTTGAATTCATTGAAATCTTCATCGTTACGGCTAAGTATGTACGAGAAGAGGTAATCAGGAGTGGCAGGCCGGAGGAGCATATGCTTATTCTAGTGTATATTAAAGAAATTGTGTAACTTGTGTCTATATATGTATTAATGAAAGAAATATTCGAGAACGGTCCTGCAGGTTGATTATATATGAGTAAAAAGACGTGTAGTGAATAGTGAATAATAGTTACTGATTGATGATAGGTGATGGATGATCGATGGATATTATGTATGATATAGCCAAGGGATGAAATTAAAGGTGGTGATTCAATTTTTCAACTATTATTAGACATTGAAAGAGAGATCCAAAGGTGATGAGCTCATCACTTGACATTTTAGAAAACAGATTCTTTCATCATCACCTTGCTTATTTCTCACCCTGTTTTGCCTTTTTTGTCTTTCATTTCTGCTTTTTCTTTATTACTAATTCACCCATCTGATCCAACCCTTCTGCACCAATTTTGTTTATCACTTGCTCCTTCAATAATGCCTCTATCTCTATCTTTTTATTTTCATTTTCAACTTAGTATATATACAATATAATTAATATCACAAAAAAAAAAAAGAAAAAAGAAAAGAGTACTTAAGATGGCACTTTTTCATTCAGTGTGACTCTTTGAATTATAAGATTCTTACAAGAATTTGAGTGAGATCACTTCATGATAGAGTTATGGTCATACCGGGCACACGCGTTATACCATGGCGTGAGAATTGGTTCCTAATAAAGCTTGCATACTCTAATTGTTATCGTGGCTTGTTGACGCTTTGAGTAGAGATTGCGGGTTCAGTGTATGTCAAATTCACAAACTTAATCAGACAAGGTGAAAAATCACACATATGAGGTGGAGGAGTAGTCTTGTACTTCGTAAAACTCATGGTTGTCCCGAACGATAGAAAGTTTTACATTTTATTGATTCTCCCCGTATTTAATTAAATCATGCGTTCTACAAGAATTTCACAAGGTGAAAACGCAGCACATGCATTATATGTCAAATGTTGTGTTCTCAACATAAAAACAAAAACAAAAAACTAATTAAATAGTAACAAAATCTATTTACAACTTACAACATAGTAAAATTTTACTCAACGCAATTCTTTCTTTATTAAGCTGCAAATTTTGCTCAGCAGAATATCTATTAACTAATTAAATATTTCCTTCAATCTTGAAACCATTACAGTACTTTATTGTGAAAATTCAGGGAGTTGAAATGTAATCCTCTACCTGGAAAAACAGTTGAAACCCTAATCTGGATGTACATTTGACATTCCACAAATTTGCACCTCCTAGTATTATATTTTGATTATCTTTTTCAACGCAAATAATGAAAAAAAATAAAAAAAATCTGAGGTATTTTACAACTTGATTGATTAGTTAGAACCCACTCAATTTATAATTAGTACGAAGTACGAAGTATGAAATACAGGATAAAATAGCAACCGCCCCCTGAAAATTGTTTAAGCACGCAACAATTAAGTGCAAAACTGTAAGAGGTGACAAACCTCAAAATTGGAAAGTGTTATTTTCCAAAAAAAGTAACGCAAACAATGACATTGAGCGAAATTAAGTAAGAAGAAAATTTAAAAAGGAAAAAAAAGGTGAAAAAGTTTCTGTGTGATTAAATAAATTAAAGAACAACTCATAAATAATTAAAAAATAAAATAAAAAATTAGTGGAAAAAAGAAAAACTATTGAGAGTACTAAAAAACCGCAAATTTTCAAGGGTCCAATTATACTGCTAGGCTCCAAAACTTGTTTGGGTTACACGATCAATTTACGTATGATATAGTTACAACAATTTGTACTCTTCGGCCGGATATATCATAAATACGTATGCAAACTGGAAACTTTGTCACATATATTACAAGTTTTGGTATCAAGTCTCACTCACAGTCATGAAATCAATAGTAACAAGATGCATGTTTCAGAGAGTTGATCAACATTTCTCTAAGAAAAATGTACGCGTAGTGTGTGTCTCCGTATCCGTGCTATCCGAAATGTATTATGAGCAGTACTACTACTCGGCTACTCCATATATAAGCGGTCAACTTATTGCAACTACTGGTTTATTTAATTAGTGTTGATTTATTTAATTTATTATATAACCAATGAGGTCTAGCTCAATTGGTTAGACTGAGGTGTCATGATACTAGAGGTCATAGGTTCAATTCTCGCCAAGTGTGGGATTATTTATTCTCGCCAAGTGTGGGATTATTTATTGTTTATTACTAGCTTTGTAATGCTACGAAGTTGTAATAGTTCGATTATTAAAAAAATTTGATTTAACTATTAAAAAAAATTAATTTATTATATATAAAATTAAGCTTCTCATAGCATACGGCTATACGAGTCGCAAAAGAGTAACAGAAAAGAACCTAACGGTTTTCAAAGATTCAATAATATAGTACTACAATTTCTTAATTTTCTCCCATTATATTCAAATTTCCAACGAATTAATTGAACAACTAGTTAATGAATTAATTATATATTTATATATGTGAACATCAAACCGAATTGACATCACATAATATAATAGTACTACTAGTATAATACTTTGGCAGTCATTTTCCATTGGCCGGAGAGTTTAGTTATGTCACATATTCTATTTTAACACTCACTTTGGAATTATTAATTAAAAAATATAATTCATTTTTCAACAAATAAGTTGAAGTAACTTTGCAAATCGCAACACTTGGTCATTTACTTAACAAAATTGATGTTTGTCAAACATTCAAATAAACTTATTTTCTTTAATTTTATAGATATGAAAAAACAATGAGCTCGCCCACAAGGGTGACTTGGTTAAAATGGAGATAATATTATCTTGGTCACATGTTCAATTTCAACGGGGAGCGCATTTATGGAATTTATGACTCAATTCTGAGTCGAGCCCGTCGCAACTTATTGCGGTTTAACTTGGCTTACGTGGTTTGCAGGCTATTGCGTAGGCCCGTGGGGTTTACCCAGTGCGCATCCAAAGGGTAGCGGTTATAGGTTCCAACGTCATTAAAAAAATAAAAATAAAAGAGATCAGACCGGATGGCTCAATTCGTTTAGTTCATTTCAATTTTATTTATTCTTTCATATGGAAAGAATGTAGCCTAAGCACCAGCAAGCATAAGCTCTCAAGTTAGTTACCTTATTAGTTATCATCTTACTTATCATCGATAATAATGACTATAGAAATTTTAAATTATTTAAAACATTAAGCATTTTCATCATTATAATACTTATATACAAATAAAAATAAAAAATAAAGAAAACAACAATTTTATCGAACGGAAACCAAACAAATTACGTAGCGAAAATTCTGGGGACATTTTGTTTTTCCACAAATCCAGTAGATACCATGAAATCGTTATATATCTTACTTCACGAATAGTCAGAAAAACATTGTGTTTTTCATGCATCCAATAGATACCTTGGAATCGATATCTTATTTTATGAATACAGTTCACAATCATTGAGTAGTGTCGTTTATTGTTTAACTAACGCCCCTTTTAAGAACACGACACTGCGCGAAATCTTACTTCATGAATGGTCTGAGAAAACATTTTGTTTTTCATTTATCCATCCAATAGATGCCCTGGAATCGATATCTTATTTTATGTACAGTTCACAATCATTGAGTAGTGTCGTTTACTGTTTAACTAACGTCCCTTTTGAAAACGACTCTATGCGAGATCTTACTTCATGAATAGTCAGAAAATATTCTGTTTTTCAATATCCAATAAATACCCTGGAATCGATATCTTACTTTATGAATACAGTTCACAATCATTGAGTAGTGTCGTTTACTGTTAACTAACCCTTTTTAAAATACGACTCAATGCGATTTATTTGTTTTTTAGGAATATTGTATCATTATACATCAGCATATGTTATATATTAATCCATCCTATAACAATTTCAACACATCTCCAGACTCCCTAACATTATCAACAACTGAATTTTTGGTTCAGAACTTTAACTCGATTTCCTTTCGGTACACGCGCAAAATGCACTTTGTTGGGCTTCCCCGACTTTTAAAATTGATTAATCTATGTGCAAGTATTGTTCACATGAAACATTCTCCCTCTTCATCCTTTAAAATTCTCATTTGAATACAATATTTGTTGCTACTACATGAAACTATGCATTGACACTCTTCCACTCGGGTTCACGCCTAATGTTTTGCAACGAGCGCCTCTCCCCTCCTCCTACTCATCGCGGCAACTACATCATCATTTTTTTTTCCCTAAGAATTCTACGATTTCCCTTCTCAATTGCTATTCCATAGATTTTCTATTTTCAACCCAAGATACACTACATATCCATAGAAATTTAAATTGTGCATCTTACATTTCAATCACAAAACTTATGAGGAACCAAGAGTCAAAAGAAACCCTCGTGATCATTTACACATTTTCTCATCATAATTAGAAACGTCTATCACCAATTGTCCTCGTCATCATTATATTACATAATCCGTTTTGGCTTCTTGTTCAATTCCCATCTAACACATTCAACCTGCATACATCTTGTGTCGATCAAAATTGAGGGTTTTACATCATTCCAATTACTTATTTCACAACATATTAACGTGTGTGATGAAATTCCCAAACCCAACTTGTTCCATGAGCATACATAGTAAAGATTAATTAAAGAACAAAGATTAATCAAAGACATTGAAAAACTTAATTACCCACAAACCCTAGAAAAAAATTGTGAGATGATATGAGCTGGAAAAGCAAAGAAAGAAAAAAAGAAAACCTTTCTTCTTACATAGATGATCTATATATTACCAAAAGGGTGGTCCCTAAATTCAAACGTTAATTATATTTTCCCCTTACGTTGTTTCCTTTTCCTTAAATGCTAGCTTGCTTCTTCTTCGCTCACATCATCTCCACTTCAATTCTAACTCCCAAATATTGTATCTTTCTAGCTCTCTTTCCTTTTTTCCTCTCTCAAAAGCAGAGCTTCTTGCAAGATTACATAACAAGATTACAAGAATCTGTAATCTGTAATGTAATCTGATTACAAGCATCTCATTTTGTAACTCTACTTCCACCAAGAAACCAACCAAAACCCCCTATAAATAAGTGAAGAACTTGGGACATTTCACACTCACAACACAAACATTTGAGAGTTCTTGGCTAGTTTTTTCTGATCATGGATATTGGTCATCACCACAAGTTGGCACTTGGCTCCAATTGGGATCACCAGCTGCAGCCATATAACAATATGGTGGCAATGGAGTCTCATGGCAACAACATGCTTCTTCATCATCATGGCCAAAACCCTCATCACGGCCATGAAATCATGCCATATGAGCAGCACACACAATGGACTAATTACAACCCTCCTCCACCTCTCCAAAACCAACCCCAAAATGTCGTCCCCCTCCAGGACGGTCGGTTCAAGCTGGACATCGACCTCGGGGATCAAGATGATGATGAGGAGGAGGAAGAGCTCGGCGCCATGAAAGAACTGATGTTCAGGGTTGCCGCAATGCAGCCGGTGGACATCGATCCGGCCACCATACGCAAGCCGAAGAGGCGGAACGTGCGTATCAGCGAGGATCCGCAGAGTGTTGCTGCTCGCCACCGCCGCGAGAAGATAAGTGAGAAAATGCGGATCTTGCAGCGTCTCGTCCCCGGTGGGACGAAAATGGACACTGCTTCCATGCTAGACGAGGCAGTTCGCTATGTCAGGTTCCTGAAGAAGCAAATCCGCATCCTCCAGGTCCCCAATCACTACGGGCCACCGAATGTGGGACCCGCTTCGGCTTCAGCTGAAGATTGGCTTTTAGCTGCTGCGGCGGTGGGGGCTGGGAACCCATCGTCGTCGTCCTCCTCTCAAGTGAATGTAGGCACATCGTACGACTTCTTCGGTGGCAACAATGTGACTCATGATCACCATGGTTCGATCGGGTTTAACCGCGCGTAAGTTTATTAATGGCGATGATGACCATTAATGAATAATTCCCATATATGTAATGTCTCCAGTATGTATGTCTTATAGTATGGCAAAAAACTCTGAGTTAACTAGTTAAGTAAATAATAACATGATCTGTAATTCTGTACTAATTAGTTAAATGTTGTGGTGATTATATATAATAATTATGTTTTTTATATTTATGTGGAGATTATTAATTTGATCAATGTTCAAACATTGTGTAACGCGCCAGCGAGTGGAATTGAATCGAATTGATGCATGTGTGAGATGAAAGTGTGTGTTAGGATATTGTTGACTAAAGAGGCATTGGAATAATCACAAAACGGTTAGCAGCTCATTGAATTACGTGCCTATATAGCTCCAATATTTTTTTAATTTTTTCTTTTATATGAATATATACAAAACAAGGTTTTTGTCCTTCTTCTGAAATTAAAGGCTCTTTGGTCTGAATCCTGGTGTGGAATGATAATAAATTTAAAAATGTGATGTCATATATATGAAGAAAAATAAAATGTATAGGTACACAAAAATATGATTTCTTTATGTCACGCAATTGGAAGGATATAGCGTATGCATATATGATACAGTTTTAAAACATATCCACAAGTGTGGTGGTGTTCGCGGTGGTTTAAAATCTTACTCTAATACAATATCGAGACGTCTTGGTTTTTCAATTCAGGGGAATGGAAGTTACATAAAATGCGAAAGTTTCAAATAAGTTAAAACTTCTTTTTCTTTTTTGTAATTTTTCTCCTTTTATTTTTGAAATACTATGAAATGTTGAAAAAAAATATCAAAGCGTGTCATTTTACAAAAGTATGAACCATGATTCGATCTAGTCCATAGTGTTGACAATTAACATGTTAGAACTTTTTTTTATTTTTTTCCCTGAGATGGTTAGGATGAAACAGGGGCGAAGCTATACTACTAGTCATCCCGTATGTTGCACGGGTTAGAAATTTTTATTTTTATTTTTAGTAGTGCTAATTTTAGTAAATTTGTAAGTACGTACGGATTAGTTTAGTTTTAAGGTTTAATCATAGTTAATTAGTAGTTCTATTTTTAGTCATTATAAGTGTTATCTTAGTTTTAGGCTTAATTTTAATTTTAGTGAATTAGTAGTGATAGTTTTAGCCATTATAAGTATTAGTTTAGCTTTAGGCGTGATTTTAATGCTATTTTTAGTTATTATGTACATTTTCTTTTTGTTTATTGTTTTAAAAATTTTATATTCATAAATAACTAGACTTAGTTACATACTTGTTGATATATTCTGGCTTCGACCCTAGGATGAAATAGTCAAGAACTCAAGATTCAAGAAAAATGATGATATGTGGTGCATCCTATTTATTTTTCCAGTCTATACATATTGGAGTGAATATCATGATAGATCAAACGAGTACAATCTTGTTTTGTTTTTCATTGAAAGAAAAACAAATTTGCAAGAAAACAATTTAGTACCTATCGACTCCTCTCATTTATTTACATGTTCGTCTTTTGTCTATCTTATTCATTATTATTTTAATTTGTTGGAATCCACCGATCAAACACATACTACACATTCATTAAAACTTGCGTTCGCCATATTTGAACTATGATGATCATCATTCATCAGGATCATGAGTCGAGTTTTCTTGTGTGCAGGAAAAGAGTATGCATGTGTAATAGTACTGAAAGTACAAATGGGCAATTAGGAGTTAATTTAATTCACATCATCGATGGATCATATAGGGGTCATGTAGCCTTCTAGTGAGTAAATTGTAGGGGAAAAATGTGAAAAAGTTAAGTTCCTTGGAACTCTAAATTGCTAAAAATGTACGTGTTGTCCTCCAATCAATATTTACATTTAAAACATATATATGTGCAGTTAATGTTTGCGTTTGGGTTGGGCAGCAAGCCTCATCTTGAAAGTGTGTGTGTCTGTCTATTTATGTATGGAACTGTAAAATACAATAATATTAACCCGATTTATCGTATCATCGACCTTTAACATATACTACTCCAAAACCATTTACTTCTAAACCCTAATTAATTCTTCCTTATGTGTATCTCTACGTGTCATTGAGACTTTGTTCTCTTAGTGAGACTTTGTTCTCTTAGTGTGAAAGTAATTGAATGGATCTAAAACAAAATTGATTTGAAGTGAACTGAATCGAATTGATTCGAACTGAACTTATTTGTAAAATAAAAAATAATGAATCAATATGAACTGAACTCGATAAATCTGGCTGAACTAAACCGAGATTAATTGTTTATTCTTATTTTTAAGACGAAAAGAACAAAGCGCTTGACTGATTATGGTTTGGCGGCTTGGCGCCGCACATGTGAATAAGTGATTCGTCCAATACATACAAATTGACTAGATAAAAGGAGGGCTTAAAAAGTCACTTGAGATCAAATGGTCTGACGGGCTTTTTGGCAAAATTGGGAAGTGCAAAACTGTGGAGTATTGATGATATTAAAATATGTCCAATATGTAGTTATACGATCTCATACGAACTAGGATGACCTAGCCTTGGTTCGTAAAGGTTCGGGAGATCTTATTTCGTATTTAAGATGGTCACACTTCCACGTATCAACTTTAATAACTCAAAGAAAGAAGGTCCAAAATACAAATCACACGACACCTCGTCATGTGTACCATGGGAGGACACTAGTGGTTTGGGTTAGTACGTCACACCCTTTCCACTTGAGCTAAGAAGATTGACCACGGATAAACCACACTACGGATTGTGCTCCCAGTCCTACGACATGATCTTGAGGTCCGAACCTCCACAAGACGTGACCCAAAGAATAAAGTGTGCCCAAATCCACCTCCCTCGAAAAATTTAGGACCGAGAGAAGGACCATTGTGAGGTCCCTCGACCACTAAAGGTGACACGGTACATTCTGGAAAGTACATGAAGACATACACCTAGTTGGACTTGGGCCAAACTCATTAATGACACCACTAGTATGCAATTACTACGTGGCACACTCTGGTGTCTACACTTGTCACGATAAGATTGGACCGACTTAGCATGACCAATACCTATAAAAGGGCTAAATTTTCTAAACCAAGGTATCAAGTCATTAACCGATATCTAATACAAAAGTTAACCACAAAGAAAGAAAGTATACGACCTCTTTTGAGTAAAGTTTCTTTAACCCAATTTGACCGGTAACATTGAATTGGCCCTCCCCCACTATGTAAGGTTTCAAGTACAAGGGAGTGGTCATCTACATCACTCGGCTCGGTAAGGTCAATTAGAACTACTTAAATAATACAAATATACAATTAATACAATTACTTGTGCTTATGAACATGGAGGTGACTTGAGGAAGATGTTCTATTATACGTCTTATAGTGACTTGGTGACCTACTTAAGGCGTTTCAACAATCTACTTAAAAATGACCCTATCAAGGATATAGCTAGCAAATCTGGAAAAGGAAAAACTAAACATGCAGGAAAGAAGAAATATGCAGGCGTTTCTAATATACCGCCTTTCTAGAAAAGGAATGCTCGTAAAATTACCAGTACATGATAAAACAATGGGTACGAGCACTTTTCTTGTTATCCACTACATCTATTTTCGGTTTCGCTCAGTCTTTCACCTATACATGACAGGGAATGAAGTAATTAACCCTGCTCGGTCCGAGTAGAATTTACATGAAAGGGGAAAAAATGGTAAAACAGAAATTGTATAGTCCTATGTCTGCAAGTGATACATAAGCTGCTGCCGATGATCATATGCACTCTTCTAGAGTGAAGAAAACAACTCGATTCAA
The DNA here is from genome assembly GCA_028274465.1 of Plantago ovata. Classification (NCBI taxonomy): domain Eukaryota; kingdom Viridiplantae; phylum Streptophyta; class Magnoliopsida; order Lamiales; family Plantaginaceae; genus Plantago; species Plantago ovata. Next base: position 7,455,113 of record CM051456.1, on the reverse strand, counting down.
TATGGTACTTGGTCTGAAGATGTAACGAAAAATTGACTGGTAAGGTATGATAAAGCCTATGTATAATTATCGGGATTTTCTTTGTTCTGGATGAGAGGGACGCCATCATCTCGCCATATGATCCGATCATCACATACTGCTGAAGCGACTTCAACGTATAACTTATGTTCCTAATAAAATGAAGCCACAAGGTTGCAAGTCTTTAAACAGAGAGGACAAGCAGTTTACCCAATTTTTAATGTTAAATAGTAGCTTAGTTCAAGTATGAAAGACCTGATGAAGAACCCTTGAAGCAAGCTCCTCAGCTGTATCATTAGCAAGCACAGGAACTATCGTTTGAGCTACGATACGACCTGTGTCATACTCCTCATCGACATAATGAATTGTGGGACCAGAATACCTATATGTACATCACAAGAGAATGCTTTAAGATTCAGCAGTAAGAATGAGAGGATTTAAAAATAGGAAACTAAACGGCACATGTTGAAAAGCAAGGGCATCATAAACAGAAGAAAACGACAAAGTCACGAAGTTGATACATGCCTGATAATTATCAATGAAAGCAAAAGCTCCTTAGAGATTTTTTTTAAAAATGTGGTGGATCAACCCCTCACGAATGAATATCTTAAGATAAACAACTCTCAGAAAGTAATATCCAGAGGCTTTAAGATACGTCATTTCAAGTTTTTAACATTGAGAAGCAGAAGTACACAGTAACAAGTTCCAATTATTAAGATAAACCAAATGGCTAAGCAAATGTAATAACTTCTCTATCACAAAAAGCTAGCACAGACAGGAAGAAGATATGAAACAGAAACACGTAAAGCACACCCTCATGTTCTTTTTAAGGTAAGAATCTTTCTATGCCAACCAATTTAAGGAGCTTAAGACATGGTCTGTTTGGCACAAGAAAACAATCAACTATAGACATCTTACACATCAGAAGCACTGAAGCATTACATGATAAGCTAATTATTAGGACAAATAAAAACATGCATCATCATGTCATGTGTTGAAAAGAAAAACAACATACACAATAAAATCTGAACTGCATTAGAGTTTCACACCTAGCTCCAGAAGCAATGACAGCTTTATGCACCCTTTACCACCGAAGGCCGGAAGAAGTGAGGGATGAATATTCCATATGGATTTTGGATATGCTTGGATCAACTCAGATGGAATCAGCTTGAGATAACCAGCTAAAAGGATAAAGTCGACCTTGTAAGATCTGCGCTGATGGTATGAAAAGGAATAAAGACTAGTACTAAGTAAATTGGTGCAAACATGAGCATAAAAGAGAATACCACCACAATGTCCTATATATATATAATTCGATACATGGTTTCTAGTGTTACAAGATATTCAACTTGTACTTATTTGCAACAAATCATCGCTTTTTTCTTTTTTAGTAATGACTAACCATGAAAACACAACTACTCCTGAAGAAAGCCACCAATATTTCAAAAAAAATCAGTACCCATTAAACATGCTACCTTATCAGCTGAAATTTAAGTGTATTGCAAGGATGACAAGCTTAACCAGTTTTGTTTCTCTTCCACGGTGTATATAAAGACACAAGAAAGCAAAAAAAAATAAAAAAAAATGTAATCGAACTGGCTGATACAAAGCTAAGAGCGCTGATCAAGCTGCTTGAGTAATGTGTAGCATCAACAGATAAGTAGTTACTTTAAATGAATGATCTGACCTCAGTGCAGCTACAAGGTCTCTTCCAGAACTGTTCCCTTTTGGAAAAACAATAACAGGAATGTTCTTATCACGTGCAAAATCTGCACCTCCACAGCCTGCAAAATCAAGAAGCATATGAAGTGTGCAATTGACTAACAAAAACAAGTGAAGGACACATACCAGGTTTATTGGTGACCAGAACAACAACATCACCGTGAACATCTCCATTAACAGTTGCCTCGTATATCCCCTTGAAATTAGATCCTCCACCTGACACAAACACGGCCAAGTTTTTCCTCCTGCATTTTGATTTCTCCTCATCTTCTTCTGCTACTTGTAAGCTAGAAGCTCCTTGTTCTTTGGCAACTACTTTCACAGCAAAATGTTTACAGTTGAAGAAGCTTCTCTTGCTGACTAATACTAGATGTGAAGATAAAGAACGATGGCTTCTCAGGGAAACCGAATTTGAAAACGAAGAAGGTGGCAGTGATGTTGATACTGGATTACTGGTCGGTTTTGAATCGTAGTGTAAGAGGCAGATTGAAAAGAGGGCTGAAGAAAGATGCTTAGAGCTTCCATTACCAATCAGTCTTACTCAAAATTGGCAATGTTAGTCTAACAGTAGATTATCAAATGGGTTTATGAGCTAATTCAACAGGTTGGAGGAACTAGCTGGTGCTGTTTTGAAGTAGTGCTGCCTCCAATGCCACTCCTCAGCCACTAACTCCGGCAACCAAAACGCAGGCAGGGGGGAGAAGTATGAGTTGGTCCAATTTAGTAACAGCTCCTTGACTGATTATTGAAAACCATTCAAAAAATGCAGAGAAAAACAGCGTCGTTGCAACGCAAACACATACAGATATTCCAAACAACAACAGAATCTAATAATAGAGAGACAGGAATAAAAAGTAGAGAACACCATAGCTAAAACCTTACTTGATTTGCACAAATAGTCAGTAAAACAGATAAAGAGTAAATAATTTCAACTCAAAATTCCAATAATCCAATCCTTATTCACATTCACCAAAACGTCAAATAAGGAGTAAGGGATATATATATTAGAAGAGTCGAGAATAAATTGAAGTTTCGCTATGATTTTAATGTTGAATTGAAAAATGTACCTGAGTATAAACGATACTGGCGTAACAGTGGTGAGGAACACGGGCAGCGGGTTTGGCAGGTGTGTATGGAGGCGGCAATCGGAGACAAGGATCACGCGCGGCGATGGTGCTGATAGGACGGACGTGTAGGTACCTACATCACCTAAAAGCGCCTCTTCTAGGCTCCAGCTCCCAGGCTCCAGCTCCCACGCTCAAAGCGCCTTCAAGCGCGATCTAAAATTTCGTAGAGCGCGCACTAATATTTCTTAATTCGCTCTCCAATAAATACACATTAGAGCGCCCATCAATACACTCATGACTCATATATGAAGATGAAGATAGAGACGGAGAGGAGAAGATTCGTGCATGTTTGGTATGAGGTATTTGGGAGGGATTTGGGGTGTTTTTTGTCCAAATACCTCGTTTGGTAACAGTGTTTTCGGCCCGTCGGGACATGGATTTCACAAATCCCTCCATGTGTGGGCTCTTGTATTTTTGTGGGTTTGAAATACCTAGTTGGAGTAGGTATTTGTGAAATCCCTCAAATGGAGATTTCATGTCCAAACCGAAATTACTTTCCTGACCTCTTCATTAGTAAACAATCACGAGAAAACCACACAAACGTACAACAGACAATATGTCGTCTGTTCACACAGGAAAGCGAACGACACCCTTTATCTTAAAGCAGTCATAATTTGAAAATAAAAAATGCAAAAAATAAATAAAAATCACCAACGACTTTATTTTTTCGAGATCTATAAATAGAGACCATTCTTGGCTATGTTTGGTGCACCACATCCCAACTCCTAATTCTCTCTTAATTAATTAAACTTTAAAAAAAAATCTAAAATATATTTTATATCAATATTACAATTTATGTTATCATTATTTTTATTTAATAATAAAAAAATATTTAAAACATTATTACCATTTAAACATTTGCCCCTGTCCCTTATGTATGAAATTTTTGTGTTCTACCAAAATATTTCAATAGTCTAAGTACCTGCTATAATATTCTTAGTATTTCTGGTGGTTATGTTTAGGGTTGGATAAGTACTAATCATGCTAATATTATGGTGCGATTTCCGCTTCTGAACCATACTCAAGTCATCTCGTTCCGCTTCTGAACCATGTTGTCCCATTCTATCTTTTGTATCTTTTGTGATCGATAAGTATTTGAACTCATGGATTTTGATTTTGATTGATTATGATTTATCTAGTTTGTAGAATTAATGTGTGGAACAAAAAACTTCTCAATGTGTTTATATATTTTGTGGGCTATTTAGTACTCTAATATATGTTTGCATACACTAATGGTACTGGTGATTAAGATTCATGTGGATAATTAATGTTTAAGTAATTCTAATGACAATTATATTTTAATATGGATTTTATCACTAATGATTGTGATTTCAATTTTTAATTTTAAGGTATAATCTATATTCATGTTAAAATTGGTTCGAAGTTATTCCATCACTAAACATAAACTTCAAAACAAGATTGGAGAGAAAATTAAAAAATGCTAATTGACCAATATGCCCTCCTTTCGAAGAACAAATAATTTTAGCCAATGGTATTTTTGTACCTACCTAGCACAACTCATGAAATCCATCGCATATAGTCCGAAATACGTCACAAATACCTCGTCAACCAAACCAGTATTTCATTTCAAATCCATATTTGTGCAATATCAACCAAACAAGAATTTAAGGCTCAAATCCCTCCTCAAGCCCAAATAAATAAGATTATGGGTGAAATCCCTCTTTCCAAATTGGTCATTTTTTTAACCGAACCAGACATGCACTTTGGGAGTTGGGACTTCTTAAACCTCTATACAATAAATGAATCGAGCTCAGATTTGAAAACTAGCCTTACCTGGGGTCTGGGGAGATGAAGTACAACTGCCAACTGGAGGTCCGGAGCTCACAGAGCTTTATCTTCTATGAAAGCCTCAAGCGACGTTAAACTAGATCTCAAGAAGATGGCTTGGGAATTTGGAATGAATTGTTTAGCAGAATGCAGAAAGAAGAAGACGACTCTAAATGAGAAAGAGAAGAAAAAAGAATCTTTGACTCATTGACTCAATAATACATCCCTTATTTTATTTTATAATGTACTACTATTAGTTTAGCTAGTATAGATATACTCGTATTGTTTTGTTTGTACATTGTACATTACATACATAGTACATCCCTTATATTCTATTGCTACTTAGTACTGTATGTATGGATTTGGGTCCAAAATATAATGTTTACAATATTTTTTGTTGAAAAATATTATTAATTTCATATATAAAATATATTTTTAAATAATTAATAGTCGGCGCTCTAAAACGTCCGTGCTTTGTACATTTTTAGTAAATTGACGCTTTTACGCTCACGCTCTCGTTCGCGGTGATATAGGTTGACGCTCTCGTTCGCGGTGATATAGGTAGGTACAACGGGTTTTTGAATGTGTTTTTGATAATTCTTCTTAGAGCGTCTGAAATCTTCTAGAATGCGCCCATATAATGTCAAATATACACTTGTATGACCTAGTATAACACCTGTATGACAAGGTGGGGGAGGATTGTTAGGGATCCAAGACCGATTTGCCTAATTACCCAAACTCGTATGGAAACTTGTTGGGGCTCTATAGCTTATGCCCCATTTGGTTTGTGAGTAGTTTGACCATGCGTTAATCTGCATAAGTTGTGGTGTACATTTGGTCCAACTTGGTTGTGAGGTAAAACCGGTGTTTTAGATGTATTTAGATCAAATTTCTTGGCAATCTACACTACTATCATTTTCAAGTGTAATGTATAGTCTAGTATAAGTGTAATTAATGATTTAACTTTAGGACGCGTTTGGTTCGGGCTTCTTCTCCATGTTGTCTTCGACTCTTCTTTCGCCTGTCTTCTAACTCTTCTTTTTTTCCTTTTGTTGTTATAAAGACAAAAAAATTGAGGCAGCGAGCAAGCCAATCTACTGGAATTAAACCTTCAATTTCCATACTTCTCCACGACGATCAATATGACAAACAATCAAACACCTCCAAATTAAAGCTTCCATTTCCATTCTTCTCCATCGACTAAGCAAGCCGATCTGCTGCGGCGTTGGACCTCAAGATCCATTTGATTTGCAAACATTTCATTCTTCTTCCACCCTTAATTTGTTCAACCCCCCCCCCCCAGCTTTTGCCTTATACTTTTGTTTCATGTTTTTCCACTCATCAATTTCAGATTGTTTTGTCTTAGTTCTTCTATAAATTCTTCCCATACGAATTAGTGAAACTAAAGTCTCGAATTAAGTGTCCTCCGACGCTCCGAACACCAATTCGCAAAAGGCCCGGAACAGGCAGATTATGTTGCTAAGCTATCTAAGTATCCCATGGAAAAATGGACACTAAATCGTAGCACCAATTTAAGCCCCAAAGTAGTATTAAAAAAATTATTTAATTATATTTTTTAGTAGGAAAAGTAATAATGAAGTAATACGTGTGGTATATTAGACCCTCATAGAATCTCGTTCATAGTTTAGGACAAAACAATCTTAAGAATGCATTAATAATACAAGCATGGGAAGGATTTACCTGTCATCTTTTAACAAGGCAGCACACGTATCATGTTTGTGTTTGACAGCAACCATGTAAGGTAATCTCCCCAAGGAAATCTCTTTGGAGACGATCAGCACCCCTGGCAAGCAATTCTCGAAAGCAATCCAAAGAACCTGCTCTAGCAGCCAGATGTGTACTGCCTGAAATGCTATATCCACTAGTAGAAGAACACACAATAGCCCCACTATTTAACAAAGCACGGACACAATCTGGTTTACCTTTTCAAAAATTGACAACTCTGTAGCAACATATACTTTCCCGTCAACTAAACTAATGTTCTCCAACTCTGTAGGAACATATACTTTTTCTATCATGGAAACATGTAATGTCTGATGTTGTTACTAAAATCCAACAAATTCAACCAACACAAACACACAGGCTAATGCTAATCATTATACATAACAAAAACACAAACATAACAAACATAGAAAGAGACACAATCACACAAAAGAAGCCTGCCTATAGCACTTAACGAACCTTCATTCTCCAGTCAGTCATTAACCACACATTCAACTTGTTGGCTAGTGACTACTACACAATGCAAGCTGGCATTCATAACATAGAAGCAAACATAATCGCACAACAGAAACCTATAGCACCTAACGAACCTTCAGTCTCCAGTCAGTCATTAACCACACATTTAACTTGCTGACTACTACGCAATGCAAGCTGGCATTCATAACATAGAAACAGACACAATCGCACAAAACAAACCTTCACTCCGATCTTCAGTCAGTCATTAACCACACATTCAACTTACTCACCGCTACTACGCTATGCAAGCTGTGTCATTCATACTATCAGGCAGCAACACATCTAACTCACTATCATTTCACAATATATGCATCCCAATCACCAAACCCTACAAAACCTCATGAATACAACTCAATTATCTTCAGCAACATACAATAAAGTATCAATACAGTCACAATACTTGATCACCAAAACCAATAACACTTTCATGAATACAACTCATTTTCCTGGAAATGGAGTAATTCAGCTCACTGGACACAAACAGAAAAGGCCGACATCAATCTCATCAGGATAAGTATGATTATGATTATCACTATTGTTGTTGTTATCATCAAAATTCTTCTGCTTCCCAAAACTACCAACCGATTTCAACTTGCCGGAAAAACCTGAACTCTTCGTAACCTCATCATCATCTAGTGATCGCTTCCTAATCGTTCCTCCTGAACAAACTCCTCCCATTCTATACAGAAACAATCAATTGTAAAGGTTGAAAATAATAAAACAGAGCTTGTATAGTCAGTACATATAACTATTTAAACAAAATCACAGTCCAATTCACACAACAGTAGCACATAAAATTAACTGAATCGATTCAAACAGGTAAACAAAAATCAAAGAACCTAACCGTACTTGCTCTCCTTCTAAGCATCCTTGAACGTCGTCAGCGGCTCCGTACACCGTCGGTGCCATGTTTACAGATGTAGATAAAAGCTTCAAACAAGCTAATCTTCAAAAGAGTAAAGAAACCAAAATTCCTCATGAAATACTTAACCATTATCGAAAAAGAAAAGATAGAAAGAAAGAGGAAGAAATTCCGATTCAGATCCCGCCTTTTCAGGCGAGCTCACCGGACAGACAACGAGAATGGTAGATTCTCGCGGCGGCTGGCACATATGAAGGTAATTGGTTTTTCCTTTTCTTTTCAATGGCATTTTCGTTATTTTTGGGAAAAAAAAGTGCACTTGATCGTGTATATTTTTCATACATGCCCCATGTATGTAAAATCGGTGTGTTTCGCTGCCCAAATAGCCTCATCCGGCCCAATTCGGTCTAACCAGGGTGTGTATATTTTTGGGCCCAAAAAAGGCATACCAAACAGTGCATAAGCCCAAATGTGAGGCAAATTCAGTGTAGTTTGACCAAAACTCATCCAACCAAACAGGGCATAAATTACATCCCAACCCAAACCTACCCACACTACGCACCACCATCCTCCCTCCAGCACCCTCCACAACCCACAACCTGCCATACTACTATCGACTTCACCTCTCAAATCAACCCTTCAAATTAAATTACTTTACGAAAAGGTAAGAGTTGTAATCTTCAATTTGGATTGGCTATTTTCAAAATTTTGAATGCATGTGGCTTTTGATTCGGCTGCTCAAACACCAGGTACCAGACAGTTCCATGGTTCGGGAACCAGCAGTTTTGCAATCGTTGAACTGTCCGGTTCATATCGGTTCACTTGAATTGGAAGGTTCAGTTCCGGTTCTACAACCATAGGTTCGGGTTTGGTTAGTTTAGTTGTATTATCAAATTTATTTATGTGCCCAGCAGGCTGTAGAAATTGTAAATTTTCCTAAAATTAACCTCTTTTACCTCCACAATAGCTACTCTCTCCATCGTGCAGATTAATCTCTTTCTACTCAGTTCTCTCCGAACGTTGTAGATTCAACATTTCTGATGCGAAGCGTCGTCATTTTTCACCTCCCCCATCTCCGTCGAATTTTGCGATTTCTACCAATTACAATTGCATTCAAACTCATTCTCATTCCGGTAAGCATTCTGCCAATACCATCGTCGTCCATTCTGCAAATTAATCAATCTCTCTCCACAGAATCGAAATCCAAAGTAGATGCATTGTTCAGAGTTGTATACATCTATTGTATTGTTTGTAATTAATATCGGTTGATGCCAATCCCGTTCCTTTCAGATTGCGTGGTTATGGTCGTTTAGATTGCTTTTGTGTTTGTTCTCGAATGCAATTACTACTGGCTGATACTCGCCGCTGACTTGGTTTCATGGCAGTTAGTTGCAAATTGATAAATCGTAGTATCCGTTGTTGATTTTGTATAGTCTGTTTGGTGGTGAGTTGTTGCTTAGTTATGCAGTGTATTACTCTGAATTTGTTGGTGAGAAGATACAAGGGGCATTATTATTCGGTCACTTGCTTCCTATTGGGGGGAGTTGCATTGTTTGAATTCGGGGCTGTTGTATATTGACGGGGATCAATCGATAATATGAATCGAAGTGTTTCATTTAATCGAAGTGCTTCCTTTAATCCAAGTGTTTCCTTTAAGCAAAGGGCTGCTGTTGTTGGCAGCCCAAGGTATAGTAGGAATGGAGTTCCGCATGTGTTCCGTACTCTGATTGTTATTGGATCCATGGTTACGTTCTTTTTGGCTGTTGGTTGTGGATACTTGTATGTGTTTCCTAATCTTACGCACACATTTCATGACCACAAGGACCGGTTTGCTGATTTTGATGGCTATGATGATACTTGTGATGTGTTTGATGGGAATTGGGTGCCGGATGAGGGCTACCCCTTGTATAATGCTTCTGAATGTCCTTTTGTAGAGCAAGGTTTCAACTGTTTAGCAAATGGTCGATTGGATGAGGATTATCTCAAGTGGAGGTGGAAACCGAAGAACTGTAATGTTCCGAGAGTCAATGTGCAGCGTGTATTGGAAAAGCTAAGAAATAAAAGGGTTGTTTTTGTCGGTGATTCGATGAGCAGAACACAGTGGGAGTCATTGATATGCTTATTGATGACAGGATTGGAAGATAAGAAAAAGGTCTATGAAGTCAATGGTAACAAAATAACCAAGCAAATTAGATTTTTAGGTGTAAGGTTCAGTTACTTCAATTTTACAATAGAGTTCTATCGATCAGTTTTCCTTGTGCAACACAGCTGGTCTCCTGAACATGTACCAAGAAGGGTTAGGTCGACGCTCATATTGGACAAGTTGGATGATATCAGTAAGGAGTGGATTAATTCAGACATTCTGGTTTTTAATTCTGGTCAGTGGTGGGTTCCAGGGAAGATTTTTGGGACGTGAGTTCCATTTCCTTTATTTTTATTTGTCTTGCGTTTTTTTTACATTCAATCTCAGCAATGTATGCAATCCACCGAACCTTGGCACAGAAATATTTCCGCACTGTTACCTGTACTTATGTGATCTTTTGCCATTTTCATCCAATCGTCCATGATATTTGTACTTTGTCTATATTGTTACATGGTTTCATTCACAAGAGCATTTTCTAGAAACTAGACCTGGCTACCTCTTGTTCTCCGTCAAGTTTCATTTTTTGCTTAGCCTTAATTTTTTAGTAGATCTTTTCCTTTCTTTAAGATGTGTAACAGAGTTCTTTTTCTATACTTTGATAACCTCTACTCTTCTTTAATGTGCTGTAAACTGTAGTTGTCTCTTAACACATTTTGCCAGTCTCCCCCCTCTCATATCTTTAGCAATACATGCATACTGCATGTCTAACTTGATTTTTAGTTGAAGGACATACACTTGTTTTCAAATCAAGCAATCTGTGGCTCTCTCTCTTTCTCTTTTTGTGTATAAAGTGTATACTATTTTTATGCAACTTTACATGTATGAATTGACACATTATTATGGTTAAGCGTCCCATTTGTTGATGTGCTTCTTATGTTGCGAATGCCAAATTGTATGTGTTGACAGGGGATGCTATTTCCAGGTTGGCAATTCATTGAAGCTTGGAATGTCAATTGCTGATGCGTTCAGAACTGCTTTACAAACATGGGCATCTTGGGTTGATAATACTATAGATCCAAAAAGGACACACGTCTTCTTCCGAACATTTGAACCATCTCACTGGAGGTAGCTCCTTTACATTGGCTTCATAGCTTACATATTCAGGTTCTGGAAGCTCACTTTCAATGTATTATAACAAGGCCTTCATATATACATGGGGCATCATGATACACTATATGTACCCTCATGTAATAGTTGTTGGTGGCCATAAAATTATTGCAGTGATGCTTGGAACATGGCAACATGCTTGCTATGTTGTAAACAATGTATTTTCGCGTTAAAAAATATTTACAACTTCAAATATACTACTAGTCATTGTGCCCATAACTTTTCCTTGTTTGAATGACTTTTCATTTTGCTTAACTCCATTGAAGCTCTATCTTCTTAAACTATAATTTTGTGTCTGTCTCAGGAATCTAACTCTACGCCAGTGTGATGTCACCAAGTTTCCTCTTACAGACAGTGGAGGGAAGGATTTTAGTCCATTTTCAGATACTGTACTCCAGGTGGTAAAGAATATGACCGTACCTGTTACTGTTATCCATGTTACTCCAATGTCAGCATCCCGAAGTGATGCTCATGTGGGTACATGGAGTGACAGGCCATCTCTATCTGATTGCAGCCATTGGTGTCTGCCAGGGGTACCTGATATGTGGAATGAATTAGTGATTTCGTATTTTCTTCATAACTCATCTGACTGAGTAATGCATGGTCCTTTCCTTTCTCATGCCATCATTAGGTAAGATAATTCAGCTGGAAGACTGAATATAAAATTTTGCAGTTAGTTCACTAATTTTAAAGGGAGATGCTACACACAACAGGCAGAAGTCTTGTTGTTAGAAGTAGGATTTTTGCTGACCATACTCTGATTCTTTCTTGCAAGGGGAAAGGATATTCTTTTGTCCTCCATTAATTTTCTGCTGTTGTAAATTTGTAATGCTTGCCCAGAACAGATAATACTTGAGAATGGAACTGTCAGATTTTGCTAGAACACCAAATCATCTCAATTTCTATATTTTAGTATCAGCATCTACCCGGAATTCTTTGACAGTCTCAAGACTAGTGAGGAAATGAGATAATGTTCCTCACTCTGTGTGGCAAGGTTGACTAGTCATAATGTTTTGCAGAAAATTTTTAGGTGTACCCTAGACTCATGGTGGTGTCAAATTTGAAAATACTACAGTTTGGTTTGGCTTTTGATGGGTGCACATTGATTTGACTCGAATATGGTTGATGATGATCCATTAGGCGTAGTCCCTCCACGTCTGGCTAGCCGGGAATGGGGCCAGGCAAGGTCACCGCTATGCCCCTCTCATTAGTTCTTCCTTCGACCTTCGAGTCCAGCCAGGAATGGCCATGAGGGCAAAAAAAAACCCCTTCACAGGTAGAGAGGCCCTCTTGTCCGGATTTCTATTCGTTCAAGAATGCTCTAAATACCGCTTTAGGCATTAAAAACTGACAGGTATTGGCTGTGTTTATATGTTGCAGCCTAGCGGCTCCTGCCCCAAGATGGAGATGGGATTGAAGGGCCACTATCCAACTAGAGTTCGGCCAATCTAACTAATATACTCGTTTTTCTAGGGGCGGGTCGCCACTCCCAAATTTTTTAATTTTATTATTACTAGTCACCCCAAATTGTTTAATTTCATTATTACTATGTGTACAATTTTGAAAATTTTAGGTTTCGCCGCCCCTAAAATTTTTTAGTTAGTATATTTAGTTAGTTGAATTTATTATTAAACAAGTTGCGATAATTTTTAATAATTTGATATATATTTAGCATAAATGTATATAACATAAAATAAAAAAATAAAAGAGATATTCTACTAGTTGGAATAGTAATTAGTTTAAGAGGGTTATACGGACAATTTTTTTACCTTTAGCCCATTTTATTAACATGGACATGTTTTCCTAAGTCCTAACCCTTTTCCTAACTATCAGCATCTAAATTCACTTCAACTCTTTCAAGTCTAATTACACCATTTCACAGCTAGTACAATGAATTACCTTAATTAACAGGAGAAAACAACCACTGTCTTAAAGCAAATCAAGTAGCATTTTTACACTGTTTGTTAATTTGCATACGATGATTGGTGACTGTCCCAATTTTGATCCATGTGATGCGAGCTAGACTTTGACCGGCTTTAAATTTCTATATGTTTATGATCATGAGTGCTCCCGTTTTTTACATGCTTAGACTTAATCATGTTTTAGATTTATGGCAATGTAAATTGTGGCTAGAGAATGATAGATACAAGACTCCGAAATTCAATGGAGGATGACATTTTGTGTAGCAATTTGATAATGCATATTGAAAAAGAAATTGTCGAGGATTTTGGTATTAATAGTGAGTATTAACCCTCACTATTTAAATTATTACAAATAGGTTTGAAACTTTTGAAATTCACTAAACACGTTTTGGACTTAAAATGCAAATATTCTAATAGCATGTACAGTACTGTAATTAAAACAAAATTTAAGTAGTAGTACTATAAAATGAAATAATTTAAAACCGTCCTCATAGTCACGAATTGAATCATGAAGCGTATATTATTTTCCCTCTCCTCCGCCACCAGGTACACCGGCAGAGTAACCAAAACAACCAAAGCCGGCGCAATCGAAGCCTCCGTCACCTCTCCCGCTGCGACCTCATTTGCAAAGCCGCAAATATCCTCCACGTCGCCCGACCCTTTCCTCCACCTCGCAGAGTTCCTCCAAACCCTAACCGTAGCACTAACTTCCGCCGAAGCTTCCGATATATATATCTGCTGATTCTGTCGAATTCGTCTCTACAGGATCGGGTTGATAGGATTGGAGTGATTATTGTTTAATGGAGAAATCGGGGACGCGTGGTAGTAATATATCGACTGTTAATATACTCATTTGTGCTACTGATGGTTTTGATGGATTGGAGAAATGATTGGATTTGGTGAAGAAATGGGAGCTGAGATTGACGTGTTATACTTATAAGTCTGCTGGGTGTTACCGTGTGTTAGGATGTGAATTGCATAGAATCTAATGGTCTGATATGCTGCAGCAGTGCAGCATCTTGCCAGATTTATCAGGCTTACAAGTTCTTTGAAGACTTGAGAAGGAGCCATTGTCAACCTGATGAGTATACTTATACCATCTTAATAAGGATTATAGGGAGGCAGGGAAGGCGGACGAAGCTGTGAGTTTATTTAAAGAAATGCTAGAAAGGAATTGCAAACCCAATTCCATGGCCTATAACACAATTATTGAGGTCCTTGTTAGGGATCGAATGTTGGAGAAAAGTATGACTCTTTTCTCTGAAATGGTAAAAAGTAATTGCAGGCCAAATGAATTTACGTACAGTCTCATTCTCAATGTATTGATTTGTGAAGGACAGCTTGGTAGGATGGATGAGGTAGTGGAAATATCGAGCAAGTACATGAATAAGTCAATCTGTGCATTTCTTGTGAGAACACCAAGTAAAATGGGTCATGCAAGTGAAGCGAATAGGTTGTTCTGTATGTGGTCTTTCCATGATAGAGGAGATAGGGATGCTTTTCTTTCCATGTTAGAGAGCTTATGTAGCTCAGGGAAAGTTATTGAAGCTATTGACCTACTGAACAGGACTCATGAAAAGCGTATTGTAATAGTCACTTTCTTGTACAACACTGTCTTTACTGCTTTAGGCAAATCAAAGCAGATATTTCATCTACTTGATCTATATGAGAAGATGAAACAAGATGGGCCTACCCCTGACATTTTTACCTACAATATTCTGATTTCTAGCTTTGGTAGAGCTGGAAGAGTTAATGAAGCTGTAAGAATATTTGATGAGCTTGAGAATAGTGATTGCATACCTCACATTATCTCTTACAGTTCATTGATCAATTGTCTGGGGAAAAATGGTGACATTGATGAAGCGCACATTAGGTTCAAAGAAATGCAAGAGAAAGGTTTGAATCCTGATGTTGTCACTTTTAGTACATTAATAGAGTGTTTTGGCAAGTCTGGTAAAGTTGTTATGGCATATACCTTGTTCAGTGAAATGCTTGCTGAAAGTTGTTCACCAAACATAGTGACATACAATATCTTAATTGATTGCTTTGGAAAGTGTGGGAGAACTGAAGAAGCTGTTGATTTGTATTCAAAACTTAAAGAGCAGGGTCTGACTCCAGGTTGAATAACATATGCTATTCCTGAGCGGATACAGAGTGGCTCACATAAGCTACAGAGAATTCGAAGGAAGAATCCGACAACTGGTTGGGTTGTTTGCCCACTGAGATGAGTAAATGTTTTAGGGCATTGCGGTTTCCAGTTCCATCAGCTTCAAAACTCCCAGTTCTTTGATTTGCATATCAAATCGAGGATCAATCAACTCTTCAGAGCTGAAAATTTGGTCACATGATGGGAACACATCATTCAAGCTGATACTCCTTGTATGTGTCTTAATTCTATGGAACATTTCAAGTGGCACCTCTGAGATAGACATCATAATGCATGCCCAGGTCAGCTTCCCCTACTCGTAGATATCGTCTTTCCATTTTAACTGTGTTGAGATTCTGATTAGTGCTTCATTTATATTTGTCCGTATGGCATCAACTTGTCTATTATGTTGCATGGTTAAGTACCATGAGTGTTTTTGTTATTTAAGTCGGGGCATGTTGGGGTGAATTCTTGACTTCATCTCTGAAGGGCAGTTCAAATTGATTTTTTTTGGGACAGTAGGTTATTGTATTGGTTGTATCTTAAGATCTGAAATCTGAATACTTAGCTGTTGTTTGGTTGTTAAATTGTATATTCACGGTAATTACAGATTCATTTTCCTTTAGTCAGTGTTTTGTCACTAAAAGCTCCGAATATCCAAAAGAAAAAAAAAAACTCCAGTTTGTACCATGTACACAAACGGTACTCCAGGTTGTCACGGTCTAAAAGATACAGTATACTTTACATTAAACCACTGTCTGCTGAAAAAGGCACTCAGGTTTAGGCAAAAAATCCTAGAAATATACTCCAGATTGTACCAAGTACCGAAAAGGTACTCCATGTCAGCCATATCCAAAAGAAATACTTTACATTGACCTACTGCCTGAAGAGGGTACTCCAGTCAGTTTCTACATTGGAAAAATACGCGTGAGATTCAGATGCCTAAATAGTAGACCTGTGGGCTAGAGTGGAGGCGAATACTTCAATTTGCAAGATCGATTTCAATGTTTCATGTATTCTTTTGTGGTGGAGTGAAGGTTAAGGGTGCTATTGTTCTAACAATAAAAAATTGGGAACATACATTGTGTATTTGTTTATTATTCTGAAATGCAAATGCAACCGGAGGATCGACAATGCTCCCCATTACCCCGATGGTGACTTGAGCTCCTTTAGATACTGCATTCCAGCCACTACCCTGTAAAAAAGAAAAATGAGTGTAATAACTAGTACCTTTTTTTTTTTTTTCACACAACAGTTTCAGTTTGATTCTAGAAGAGAAAGGAGGAAAGGTAAGCATTTGATGGTTCGAGTAATTATTTTTCATTATCATTTATGTGATATTTGTCTTCCTTTGGTGATTGCTTCTATATAATGATTTATATATATAGACCACAGATAATGTGTTGAAATATTCATAATTCCTGGTAGATATGATTGCTCATAATTTTTTCATGATAGCTTTCTCCAAATAGATGATATGAAGAATCTTTACATTTACTTCTTGGCAAATTAGTGAGGGTCCATGCTGCATTTGGTAGCTCATTTATACAGAAATGAATACATCATGTTGCGTATGTGATACCAGGATTTCTCTAAGTTTCCTACAAATATATGTGGGGTGAAATTTGAGAGAATTTTATATCCTAGCAGTTTTAATATAATTAAAGTGGACCATCCATTTGACTTATGCTGCATTTGGTAGCTCATTTGTACAGAAATGCATACATTGTGTTGAGTATATGATGCCAGTATTTCTCAATTTCATGATTGAGATTCAAGAAGCTTGATATGTTTTAGTCTAGCTGCAGATGATTGTTTTGGTTTGTAAGTGCTTGTTTTTCATTACATAAGATTCATGATTGTTTTTTAGTTTCAGTTTGTCATTCTTTAAGGTTTTCATTAAAGAATGGCCTTATAACATGGTGTTAATCTGAGAAATTTGTTTTGGTTTGTCAGGTGATGTTACTGATACATACCCTCAGCGTGGCTATTATTCGGTACTAGTGAATTTGTATAGCCTCAGCGTGGCTATTATTTGGAACTAGTGAATTGGTATATCGCTACAAGTACTGGGTTTGGTAAGGATCTGACATTCTTTATGCGCTCCCAGTTGGTGTGGTAAATGACGCTGTTGATTGAGAGGATCAGTGTTTCTAATATAACATTTTCTTATAAACACAGGGTAGCTAATATTGTCAGCCCTAGACATAGCAAGAAACAGTTTTCTCTTTTGTTTCATGGTCTAATCATAATTGTATCGTCAGTTTTATTCCTTTGGGCAATTGGTTTTGGGTGCTTCTACACACTTCCACATATTTTGCATGCATTCTATGATCACAAGGATGGATTTTATGGTCTTGATGATTCATCAATCATCTGTGATATTTTTGATGGAAAGTGGGTTCTGGATGATAGCTACCCCCTGTATAATGCTTCAGAATGTCCTTTCGTCGAGCAAGGTTTTAATTGCTTAGCTAATGGTCGTATGGATGACGATTATCTTAAATGGCGTTGGAAACCCAATAATTGTGACATTCGAAGAGGCAATATGAGTCTCGTGTTGGAAGCACTACGAAATAAAAGAGTGGTTTTTGTTGGTGATTCAATGAGTAGAACGCAATGGGAGTCAATGATATGTTTGCTAATGAGTGGACTGGATGATAAGGAAAGTGTTTATGAAGTCAATGGGAGCACGATAACAAAGGATACCCGATTCTTAGGAGTAAGGTTTGGTTACTTTAATTTCACCATTGAATTCTATCGATCAGTTTTCCTTGTGCAAGTCAATGTGGCACCCAAACATGTACCAAGGAAAGTCAGGTCGATAGTTGAGTTAGACAAGTTGGATGAAATCAGTGCAGAGTGGATTGATTCAGATGTTCTTATCTTCAATTCTGGTCAGTGGTGGATTCCCAGGAAGCTTTCTAGACTGTAAGTTTGTTAGTTCTGTACTTCTGTATGATGATCGATCTCTCGATTCATCTCATTGTTCTGACTGGGTCTATAATGATCCAGATGCATTTAACACCTTTTTTTTAATAAACCATTCACAAATTGTTTCCAATGTCGATTTTATTGTCGTATTCCTTTCAATGGTGTACATAGTACATGACTGGATTATTGATTCTCCTTGTAGTTTCCATATCAGTTGAATACCTGATCACTGTCAATTACTTTCTCCACTTGGCTGATTTGGTTGTAAAAGCTTGTCATTTTTGCTGAATTAGATACAGTTTTTTCTCTTCTCCGAGGTGCTTTCTTGTTTAATTTTTTCCTAGCTTGCAGAAGATAGATCATTGATATAAACAATACCTGGCAGATCACTATCATTACTTGCAACTGGCATTTAAATTGTAAAATGATTCAACGTTGAGACTGAGCTTGGCTAAGTAATTATTGTTTTGACTTGATTTCTTCGAAAAAATGTGTCTAGCACACTCCAAACAGGAAGTGACCGACTTGGAGTTTGTGACTAATGAATCAAGAAGCATATAATGTACCGTAAATAACCAAGAAAAAAAATGTACTGCTGTATCATTGAAGTTATCATTTCGTCACGAATCAGTCTTTATGAAAATTACGTTTTAATATTCATGTCTGTTTATGTGTATGTTGAGCTGCTAATATCTTTGTTGACAGGGGATTCTATTTCCAGGTCGGCAAATCATTGAAGCTTGAAATGTCAATAGAGGATGCTTTCAGAACTGCCTTGCAAACCTGGGCATCTTGGATTGATAGCATGGTAAATCCAGAAAGGACACGGGTTTTCTTCAGAACGTTCGAACCTTCTCACTGGAGGTAGGTTTTGTACTTTGAAGTTTGAAAGCTTGTGTTCTTTCACATTCAGAAACTGAATATCCTCTTCTGCAGGTGTAATGTAACTAAGATACCTTCTATGGAAGATACTGAAGAGAAGGAGCAGAGTCAATTTTCAGACACTATATTTCAGGTGGTAATGAATATGAGCTTTCCTGTTGATGTTCTCCATGTTACGCCAATGTCAGCATACCGGAGTGACGCCCACGTGGGTGTCTGGAGTGACAATCCATCTATTTCTGATTGTAGTCACTGGTGTTTACCCGGAGTACCTGATATCTGGAACCAAATTGTCATTTCCCATTTATTTGGCAACTTGACATCTGCTGCTGCTAACTTGAACCTTGGATAGATAATCGCACATCCCTGTTTCTGTAACTTCATTATCACAAATTGTTTCAGGCTTTCAGCTTTTGTTTGGTCACATGCTCCAGAGCATGAATTTGTCCGAATTGTGTTTTACTTTGCTGCTCCTGTTTACACGCATAAAGCTTTGTTATCAAGAGAGTTATATTACTCCAAGTCCAAGATGGGGCAATGTCCCCCCCTCTCTCCTTTTTTTTCACCCCAAAGTTGAAATGTTTTCAACTCATCTTGAAAACAAAACTATTAGTATTTGTGAGGGCTAATAATGCCTCTGTTCTTCTATGAATTAGCAAAACTTAAAAAATTTGGGCTGCAGTTGTTAAATCTTAAAAAATAAAAAATAAAAAAAATAAAAAAAAATCTGAATATTAGTGTAAGAAATCACTTCAAACATTTGCATTTCGTAAGTAGTGGACTAGTGGTGTAGGTTTTCTAAAAAATGATAGCAGTGTAAGGTTCGAATCAGTTTATTCTTTGCTACAATATATAGTTGTGTCTTATGGTGCTTTAATGTGTTGTACAGTGCAACATATAAAACACGGTACAAGAATGGTACAACTTATAAAATAATTTAGGCAAACACATGTATGTACTATATTTCTAAGTTCTAAACTAATAATTCCGCTTTTTAATAAATCCAACCAAACAGCGAGCCCTTAATTTTGTTGGATTTATTTATTTATACAATAAAATAAATAATATTGGGGAGTCTACATTTCCCGCCAAAACGAGGAGTATCCTCTCATTTCCCTCCACCACCGCTTCTTGAAACCCTAACACTTAATCTTCTTCCTAAAAAAAAAAAAAAAACTTCATCTGTAAGTAAATTCGCAGAGAATAGAAGAAACAGAAGATGAGAGGTGGAACGGTACAGATCAATTGGCACGAATCGAAACCAGTACTCTCCTGCGATTTCCATCCGCGCTCCGGCCTCCTTGCCACCGCCGGTGCCGACTATGACATCAAGGTACCTCAACACTTTTCCTCATCGATCTCTCTCTCCATTTCACTTCTTCCTGCTGTAATGGAACTGGATTCAATTTGCTTAGCTGCATTTACTTGTAACGGAGTTAATTCTCAAATCTCACATCCCCATGATCCGATTGCCAGGCCCAAAATGGGCATAATCTGCAATTGAAGTAGGAATTCAGAGATCCTAACATATGAATTTTAATAGAATTGATTGATTTTTTTTGTTTTTTTGTTTTTTGGGCGTCTAAGTAACCTATTTGATATTCCATTGTAGTTCCATTGATCTGGTGTTTGGACAGTTTAACACCCTTTATTTCTAGTATCGCAATTAGGATGGGTCCAGATGCCGGAAATTGATGATGTTCAATACTTCAATCAACAGTGGTGCATTTGTTTTTCTGAATAGCTGCAACAAGACTTTAAACTATACTATCCACAAGTGAAAAGGAATTTCTGTAAGTCATTTGGAAATTAGAGCCCAATTTTCAGTCATGTTGGATTAGTTTGACACTTTACATAGCTCAGGGAAACTTAGAATTGAATTTATCATATCCAGACGAGTGAGCACCGAAAGATATTGCAAATGCATTACAAATACATGTTTTCACGAATTAAATTACCAGAACCCAGGCTACAGAAGTACGCAACGTAGTTCATTTAACACCATTTGTTTTCAGCCTATGGTTACATTAGCTATTTTGTTACTGATGAAAAGTTTTCGTTATTTATGTTATGTTTTTCTAGCTTTCTTTTATGAAACTTGCCAAATCTGTATTCTTGTGTGCAAGCTTTTTTTTATGAAACTTGCCAAATCTGTATTCTTGTGTGCAAGCGTGTGCAAGCTTTTTTTATGAAACTTGCCAAATCTGTACTCTTGTGTGCAAGCATCATTTTTGAAAAGTGTCATGTGTGCAAGCCTGTGCTAGATTTATTTTTTTAATGAAACTTGCCAAATATGTACTCTTGTGTGCAAGCGTCATGTTTGAAAAGAATGGATATTATATGTTGCAGATATGGGAAACTACTTCCTGCAAAGATCAGAAAAAGGATCCTGGAGTTACGTATCAGAACAATCTTTCCTACCATAGTTCTGCTGTGAATGTCCTTCGTTTCTCCCCTTCAGGCAAGCTTTCCTTTCATATTTGGTGAAATGAAAAGTTCTCTGCTCTGTTTGTTGAGAGTTTATCATGTGCCCTTGAGCTTTATTTTGATTGAGCTGTTAATTCATTTTCCCTTATATAGTATCCGATCTGTTGAGATTTTATCTGATGTCATTTGAAACCCACACTATACTTATACTCCTATGTATGTAGCATAATGCATGTCCTGTAACTTGTGGTACTTGATGCTTGCTTTATATGATCTGTTCACATGCAAGGTTTTTTTTGTGCGTAAGTTCTTCAAAGCTACTTGTTTTTTCTTGTGTGTGATGATCATGTCGTTTGCTTTCTATTAACATTGTTCTGGAGGTAAGTGGGTTCCATGTATACAGTAGTAATTAGCGCGCTTTGATTCCGGCACTTGAGATGTCTCCTGGTTGACGTTCTGCCTAGCTTTTTTTCTGCTTTGAGTAACATTGGTTGGAGGAGCCATCTCTCTCGATTATAACCTGGATATACTTGAGTTGTTTTGCCCTTTGAAGCGCTAAGAAGAGAGGTATTACCTTTGTAACGCCCCAAGCCAAGAAAACAAAAACCATGGAACATGTATGAAACTGACTGAGAAGTCTAGGCCATTTCGGCCAAGGACATTAGTCATGCTGGCTTGGAATAATAACTGAAATAGAATCAAGATCTAACTTGGAGTAAAAGAAGCTACTTTCTTACTAAAATGGAGGTCAACAAGAAAGTTTCTTTTTAATTTCATTTTTTTATGTTATTGAGAAATGTCACTTAATCTAAAAGAGATGATTGTGTTCTTGTGTCGCCAAATCCGGCAATCATGCACCATGGCTTTTGTTACCTGAGTGGAAGTAACAGAGAATTGAACTCTTCTTAAGTGCTTGTGTAATATAATGTTTGATTATGTGCCTGTAGTTGTTACTTTCAAAGTTTGCCTTTTGCTGTACCTGTAATGTTGTACAGAAGTTAAACTATCTCCTTGCTATTACAGGTGAGCAGCTTGCATCTGGTGGTGACGGTAAGCAATCATTTTCCAAGCTCTGCTGGTGACCAAGTTGCTTATTGTTCTCAGTACTAAGTTTCTGGATGATCTTAACGGAGTCATTGTTTTTGCAGGTGGTGAGCTCATTATATGGAAATCACATTCCACTGATGCTGGTGAAGTCTGGAAAGTCCTCAAGTCATTAGTGTAAGATTTATAGCTTGTGTTTCAGATATTCTGTGCCTGTCTGTCAGCTTGATTGTTGTTTCACATGTTTGTAACAAAATGTGATTTGCAGAATGTTCTAAAAGTCCTTTTCAGGGAACGATAATATAAACATTTAATATTAACTTTTGTTTTGTATACTTATAAGTGACTTACTTTCAGATTTCATCGTAAAGATGTATTGGACCTGGAGTGGTCTGCTGATGGTGCATATATTATTTCTGGTTCAGTTGACAATTCATGCATCATATGGGATACTAGCAAAGGTACGCAGTTAAGCATAGTATTAATGCTTATTCACAAAAATGTAGTGTTACTTTACTGACAAATCTTTTATAACATTTAGGTTCCGTACACCAAATTCTGGATTCACATGCCCATTATGTTCAAGGTGTAGCATGGGATCCATTAGCAAAATATGCAGCATCACTCAGTTCTGACAGAACATGTCGCGTTTACCTAAATAAGCCATCGAAAGCCAAAGGAGTTGAGAAGGCAAACTATGTTTGTCAGCATATTATATCTAAAACAGAACAGCAGATCTCAAATGACTCTAAGGTTTTATTCAGTTACATGGATGCTGTGGATTCTGTATGCAGCCTTGGGGGGACAAACTCATAACCTGCTCTCTTTTTTTCTTTTTTGATTCAGGCTTTCAAAGCCATCTTTTCCATGATGAGACGCTTCCTTCTTTCTTTCGAAGATTAGCCTGGTCAACAGATGGATCTTTTTTAGTTGTGCCTGCAGGTAAACCAATATAGTTGTCCACTCTATTTAAGTGAAGTTGATACGTGGTATACCATGATTGAAGCAATACTCGACAAATTAGACCCAATGCTTTTTTAAAATATGTTCTTCATGAAAATGCCTAATGCCATTTTGATTTCTTATGTGCAATAGATGTCATCATATATCTATGTTATGACGGTATGACCAATAGCTCAGGATGAAAAATATTCGTGCTATGGGCAGTTGTGTTTTTGTTACTCTTTTCAGAATGTGTAATTTCAATTGATGAAGTACTCAACTCGTTGGGCCATATATATATAGATCCTAATATCCTATATCCAGCTATGAATGCGTGAAAGATTGTGTTTGGTAGGTGACCTAGTATTAACATGATTAGGCTTAAAAAATGTTACCCCGTTTAGGTTGTTGAAGAGAGTAACAATCTTATAAATGGCACAATTTTATCGTAGTTTCGTGACGAAATCGGTGTTGTTTCAGGTTCTCATAAAAGTGCATCTAGTTCCGATTCTGTCAATACTGCATATGTTTTGCCAGGAAAGATCTTTCCAAGTAAGTTTTGACCATCTCAGGTTTCTTCTGTTCTTTTTTTTTTTAATAGGTGATAGGTCATTGCTCCATGAAATTAGTTCAGTCTTGTACACATCACTGATAAGTTTGGGGGTTTCCTTTTCTTTTTTCTCATTTGTGACATCTGCTTGTGTTTCCAACCAGGCCCGCACTTATGCTCCCTGGTGCCAGCAAACCTGTTGTGGCCGTTCGGTTTTGCCCCATGAAATTTAAACTGCGGGGATCAAATAAATGTACTTCTCCGTTTCACTTTCTTAGATTTTCTATGTGATTAGCTAGCTACATCTTACTGATCATAACTCATCTTGTTGTGCAGCTCCATTTTTCAAGCTCCCCTACCGCCTTATCTTTGCAGTGGTCACATTGAATTCCTTGTACATCTACGACACTGAAAGCCTTCAACCTATACTAATAGTTGCTGGAATTCACTATGCGGCTATAACAGACATTGCATGGTATTGGTTATCACTGAATAAAGCAAATTTCTGCAGCAATATAAGCACCTACAAGTACTTATTTACAATTAAATACTTTAAATGCAGGTCACCAACTGGTAACTTACTGGCCTTATCCTCGCAAGATGGTTTCTGTTCCCTCTTCGAGTTTAACAATGAGGAACTTGGTTCACCAATGCCCTCTTCAGGTTTGTACAAGTTTCCCCTAGCTTCTGCGTAAAAAAAAAAACATGATAAAAGCCTTTCCACCTAATGAAACTTCATTTTTGTCTGGTAGAGGAAAAGCATGCAATTGGTGATACAAATATGACTCCTGTGGAGGAAGCTGTCAGCAGCGGCACTAATGGTGCTGCTGTAGTTGGCGGGAAGGAAAAGGTTGAGGTTTCACAAAAGGTGAAGGATGTCAATGAAGACGGAAAACCAGCTTCACAGATTACAAAAGCTCCGGTTTCGAATCCAAGTAAGCCTGCAAAGAGGCGCATTACTCCAATGGTCATCGATTGAACTAATATTTCCTCTACTCTGGTATAATTTTGTATACATTCATGTGAAATCAAAGTTGTTTGCTGTCACTCTTTAAGTAAATAGTAAGTTGGTTTTGTTTGTTCTCCACATCTAAAAGTTTAATGGCATTGCATGAGTAATCTGGAAAATCGACTACTTGGAGCAGATTAATTTAAAAATTGTCAAACCTTACATAAATTCAAAAGATTCAGTTGACCTCTCCACTTGAGAGACTAGAGAAGTATCCATTTAAGATGGACCAAAGTATAAGCTTTTTCTAATATCTGTATCTGACAAAATGTGGATGTAACATGTTCTTTATTCATTAAAACGCTAACATGAAAGGCTTTAAGCATCATCCACTTTGTTATATCCGATATTACAAAGCTGCTTTTCATTACACAAAAAGCAAAAACAACATTAAAAGAAGCACACACAGTTAATAAATAACATAACCACAAAGTTCAAGAAGCAAGAGTATCAATAATCCCTAAAAGCACATCACAAATATGCTTCAACCCATCTTCTCTAACAGCAAGTTCAGGTGGATAAACCAGACCAGGATACCTCTTGAACGCGTTATGACAAGCGTTCGGGTAATCTGCAGCAGCCATTACGTCCACGTAAGCATAGTCGTACATCTCTGAGCTCAAATCCTGGACTGAGTTTTGGAACGCGTTGTTCGCAGAAGCATACTTGTCCGAGCATTCTTTCATCACTTTTTTCGTCAGTGTGTCGTTTGTGACGCTTATCATCTGTGAAGAAAGGTATGCGTTCGTTGCAGTAGCATTAGCCATTCCGACCTTGACCATGATCAGGGCTAAACCTTTGGTGTCTGCTTTTGGACTGGAAGAGTCAGATTTCAAGGAGGAGACACAAAGGTCATAGTATTTGGTGTTCTTGCAAGTTTTATGGATTAAATCTGGGTTGGTTCGAGCTGGGAAAGTTGGGATGATTGATATGAAAAGAATGGAGAGTATGATGAACCATGAAAATCCCATTTTGGGTTTTGAGTACTTTTTGTTGAAGCTTGTGTGAATGAGTGAGTGAATGGGTAAGCAAGCTGGAGATATGAAATTTGGAACAGTACTTTGGTATATATAGTCAAGTCTCCATTATATACTGTATATATAGATGACTAAGTTATTATTTCAAATGAGAAACACATCATTCTTTTTCCAAACGTTATTAGTGAAAAAAAATTTCCAATGAGAATTAGACTTTTAACAAGGTATAAGGTGGTAACTTATTCTAATATAATCATCGGGCTAGTCTAATGGAGAAATGATGCTAGGGAGATCAACAATCCATACTTTAACATTTAAATATTATCATAAATTTTACTACATATTACGTATTAGTTTCAGTTTTATTAGTACCTAAATAATTGTATTTAAGTACCCAACACCAATTATTCCCTAATTTTGTTACCGAGCACTTAAATTTTTGTACCCAACACTTAATATCTCATTAATTTTATTGGTACTCGGTATTTATATTTTAGTATCCGGGTATTTTGAATTTTTCTACCAATCGATCTAAAAGTTAAACTAAATGATAATTAATGAGATTAATTGCAAAAAAAATTGAACTTGTATTTAAAATGAACATATATATAAACGAGACCAATTTGATAAAAATCTAATGATGTTATTGAGACTCGAGCCCCACACCTCCTACTTGTAAAGTGAGATTGTTCCCTCTTCTTTGTAAATCTAGGTTCATATATACATTTAACAGGACTCTATACCGCTTGTGTGCGGGTACCAACTAAAATTTTAAATATATCATGTCACACGTATGTGTACTTGTGAATGACAATCCCAAACACGAATTGAAACATCAAACTCACAAGTCACAAGTCACAACCACAATATTAATCATCATTATCAAACATGGTTAGTCATTGCAAAAGATATAATGTTGATTTAGGTATGGAGAAATAAGTTGGTTTAGAAAGTTCATATAATAGTGTATGGGTAGTTATAATATTTAACGTTTAAAAAAAATAGCATTTTGACTTGTCACAATAGATCAAGTACTAGCATAAATGTTGTCTAGTGTTTGGCATTTTGTCCAAGTTGAATGAAGGTTTGTTTGTGTTGGGCAAGAAATAAAAAGGTGATGTTTCGTTAGTCCCGTTTGGACCGAGGCCTAGAAACCAAAATTAGTTCACGGGTCACATCTTACAAAAGGAGAAATTAATTGGACCCTCTTTCCGCGTCTAATTGTCCATTTGTCTGTTACACATTTTAATGATTTTATTGTATACTAATTCTTCATGGCATGATGATTTTTAGGTGGCACACTCCAACAAGGCAACAACTGTCTCGTTAGAACTGCATAAACGATCAACTGTGTTAATATAGTTAATATTTAACAACCATATATATATGGTTAAATTTTTGAAAAAGTAATATAATGGAAGTTCATAAACAAATAGTTTTGTACCACTATATTCTTTTAACCCTTTTTTAGCTATATATTTTAAAAGTAATACGCATATTAAATATGACACAGTTGATTGTTAATTTCCGACGGAATATATGGAATATATAATTTGGTGCCTCAAATTATTGGACTCGTCTCACAATATGGAATATCAATCTTTTGGTGTCACAATTTCGAATATTAAAATTTTAAAAATTATAAATAAATATGGTTTGGAAATTTTGGTGATGTACAAAATCTATCTACTGTGCAATGATGACAGAATCTTTGGTCTCTCTCATTTATAATCAATCTTGTGCGCAACTAGTACAAGGTGCGGTGATGAAAGTGAACTTGTTGATGATTGTTTGGTCCAAAATCCAGCTAAGATTATTTGGACCATATGTGCATGTGGTGAACAAGAAGAACAGTATGAAATGAACCATAATACCTTTGTTCATATTCCATTCTGTTGATCAGAGGTTGTCTATATGTTCTGTTACCACGTGAATTTCGAATGGATTTTGTGTACCAAGTAACCCCAAGTTCGGAATAGGGAGAATGGGAGATCTTTCTGGAAATCCCAGTACGAACCATTGTGAAAATTGATTTCGTGTGAGCGATGATTAATCTTGTATGGGAGGAAGAAATGTCTACGGGCTCCACTCGTACACGTTGGACTCGGAACTCTGCATTTTGTGTATACAACTCTGCTTGCTTACAATTATATAACTCCAGGTTCATTTAATTGTTGCTTCTTACAACTTTGTATATCCTACAGTAGAAAATTGTAAAAATGTGATGGCTAAATCATAAAACTATTGCCCTTCGTATGAAAGGGGAGATACTGGCGATCTATATGACAAGTAGAAAAACCAATTTGAATTTAGAAGTTGAAATGCTTTGATACATAAACAATGAGCTTTCATACATAAACAATGAACATCTTTTCACTTAAACATGAATGCACGTGACATTCCAATAGTACTGTAGTCTGTAGAATCGAGGTTTATGGGGTAAATAGTTATATATAGCCACTCTTAGAGACTAATATTTGATTAATCACGTTCATTCAATTAATTTATATAATAATCCATGAGCCCACGATATTTACGAAGTGAAGTACCTGCACTCACGCACAGTATCAACGAACCAAGTGGTTCCGACGATTAGGCCTGCCAATTGATCCGGACCAGTCCACCCTTGATCTCGGATTCGTATGGATTGAATCTATGTTGGACCAATGTGAAAATTTTCGGATTGGAGCCGGATCTGATCCGACCGGTCTGGAATGGATCTGGAAAAACATCACAAATAAAGATTTTGGTCTCAGATCCGGACCGAGCTTGGTCCGGATTAGATTAGACCCAATCAGCTAAAGATTGTTTTTGGACCAGATCAGATTAAAATTCATAGATCGGTTCCAAATTGCCCGGCCTACCCACAATGTTTGTGTCTAGTGATTGTACACATGCTCACTCCAACGTGGAAAAAATCCTCCAAATGTACCATATGTTTTCTACTCCGTCCATTTTGTACCATAAGTTTGTTACTCCCACATTTTTTCTCGTAAGTTTACAAAAAATCTAATTTTTGTACTTCGGCCCAAATCTAGCCCAACGAACTAATATTATGGAAATTTTGATTCTGATTCACCCCAAATTCGCTATGAACTCGCGAATTCGTGATAATTCTTCACTAATTCGCCTAACTTATAAATAAATAAAATCAATTTTTTTAAAGCAAACAAGGTAATTGTTGAGCATGCCCATTTGTATGACACATGCATCATTGAAAAAAAAATTAAAAAAATTGAACATTTATATTACACATAACTCTCATTTACACATGATCAATCCATTTTGTCTTCATCGCATACATCGGATCCATTTTAGTTGTTTGATTGCACCAACATGTCATACAAAGGGGTATGCTCTGCAATTAAAAAGTTTTATTTTTATTTAGATATGTTAATAATGCCGGTGAAATAGTGAAAAATTATCACTAATTCGTGAGTTCATGGTAAATTGGGGGTGAATCAAACTCAAATTTACCATAATATTAGTTCATCGGATTGATTTGGCTCGAGGTACAAAAATTAGATTTTTTGTGAACTTACGGGACAAAATGTGGGAGTGACAAAATTACGGTACAAAATGGACGGAGTAGGAAACTTATGGTACATTTTGGGGGATTTTTCCCTCCGAAGTCGAATAAAACTTTAAGTAAATAGGTTAATGATTAACAAACCGATCAGCAACACATTCATTCATTCAGATTGAATAAGTTGAATGTGCTGTGCATTGCTCTCTCCCAGTAATAATACTACCAACAGTCCAACACTAAGCCATAATAATACAGTACATATGTGATTCCTACACTTCAACTCTCCCACCAAAAACACCTATGAGTCTACGATCACGACATATGGAACGCACCACTATTCATAATATGCCTCTCAAACAAGCTGCACTATATCACACAGGACAACTTCTCCTACCCGGTACTCGTTATGGCTAATATACCAAAACAATTCATGTAACTTCTGTTGTACGATGATTCTTGACTCTTCGCTTATTTGACCTAGCATAATTGTTGTTGTTCCCTAGTTCAGCATGAACCGTAACTTACAAAATGGCATCTTGTCGGTCCTGGAATCATGTCTAATGCAGCACCATTGGTTCATTGTCTGATGTCTCTTGTGCAGTAATAAAATTGCTTCACTCAAAAGGGTATATGCAATTGGACAGAACCTGCAACAATGCAAAATGATTCCGTGGTAAGCTGCAGCATGCGTAAGGAACTTTTGGGGCATTCAATTGTCAGCAAAATGCTATGCCATCCAAGTTTTGGTTGGAAAAGTACTGTTTCTTACCTGATACATGTTGATGACCATGACTTATAAAAAATGGTTGGTCACCAAAAGCTGTGGTATCTCTTCCTCTTCTTCTTCGATTTCAGCGGAGGCCTCAGCCCTGATTTCCTCTACCCTTTTCTCCCATATTCCATCTATTAACTTCCATGTGTCATCACTTATGATTTGAGTCTGCATCAAAACATAAGTGTTCAATTTGAGCTCATGAAAACCAATGATAAAAAGAGAAGGCAATGGAAGGGGGGAACGGAATGTGTCTTATACGAACCTTATATGTACACCAAACACTTTAGCCTTGCAAATACAAAAAGAAGGAGAACAAACAAGAAGAACTGAACTGTTCACTAACCTCCATAGGACGAGGCGCACCAAAAGTTGCAAACCCAACATTTCCAGGTGCAAAAGTCACCCTCCCAGGAAGTGAAACACCCTGGAGTCCCCAACGTCCAGCATATATAAGTGCTCCATATTCATCAATTGGCCTCACATTAGGCTGACAGACAAGAGAACATGAATTTAGCAAGATTACCTAGAGTATAGCAGCGGAAGGGATAAAATTAATTTAATTTTCAGAGAGACAATGACTGCTCTGGATCATACTATAGAAACAGTCTCTTCCATGTTAGCAATTTGTTGGCAAATATTGCTTCTGATCTAGTTGAACGCGAAAGGCATCATGACCATTTCTCCTATTCTCTTACTAACCTAGAAAAGTATTTGAAACCTATATTACTTCCAGAGACAAAAATAGAAGAAAAAGACTATTGCTGGATTGTTGTAGTTTAAGAGTGAACTTCTAGTAACATTTGACAACCAAGACAGCTAACGTATCAGACTATTTAAAAACCAACCTCAAAATGCTATTATGGTTCTTATTAATGAAATAAAGGCTTCTTTAGTTTAAGAAGTGAAAGATCATTTAAAAAGTTATTGAAGTGTCTGGGGCCCTAACTGTTAATCATGTATATATCCACTGCAATGTTCATAGACGAGATAGAGATAGTTTCATCCCCCCACCCAGTGTGACTCGTGTTTCAACCATCAACCATAAAACTCCAGAAATTTTTAATATCTCCATCAGATACTCCAGCTATATACAATCAGAGGTTGCTCCAAAAGCCTAGTTTTGCGCTAAAGGGAGTCAACTCTCAACAGCTTTTGACATTTCATATCGCCACTCATTGCACCTCAAATGACAGAATGAACTGAATTTACAAATACAATGCAGTATGTGACACCAGAAAACAGAGGCCAATTTAGTTCACAGCATACCTGAGGTACCCGGGGCATAGTGTTGTAAATGGTCCAAATTTGGTCTGCTTTAATTTCTCCGGTATCGAGTAGAATATCTGAATACGTGCAAGCATGTATACAAATTATCAGCACTTCACAACAAGATATCACAAACTATTTCCATAAATATTCAGGAACAATGTCAAAGAAGGAAAAGAAGAAGCCAAAGGAGAAGTACAAGACTCTACCTGTTATCTTCTCCACAGCAGGACGGCATTCTCGTAATACAGAAGAGCATTTTTCCACAGCATAGCGCATGTATTCTTCTCGAAGTGCTTCAAGTTTGGCAGCAAGCTGTAAATGTTTAACTGGCCATTAATTCAACCACATCACAATTTACAAACTTAAAAATAAACCGACACACTTTGGAAATCACCAAATCCTTACATTAGGCACCAGATCATTTTGATATCTGTAGAAGGCCTTCCCAAAAGCAGTCATACCCGTTTGCAGAATTAAAAATTCTGATAGTCTTGAAGCTTCCAATGTCGATTTCGCAGAAATCCAGCACAGATTGTCACCTCCAAATATCTCTTCTTCAATTACTCTGGCTATAAAATATAAATTTAAGACATTAATGTCAATAAAATAGGTACTTTCAATTCACCATACAAAAGCTCGAGCAGGTGGTAGTTAAACCAAGTTTTTAAGTCAACGAAATGTATTACTAACTATTAAGTACAGAACCATGCAGTTTCACTGTTTAAATTGTCAAGTTCTGCAGATCCTCTCAAGTAGGCGTGTGAACAAAAAATAAAAATTACATCTGTTGACAATTTTCGACAGGCATTGCTTTGATTTCTCCTTTAAGACGCCAGATAGATGGATTGACTCGAAGTACTTATTCTCAACTTATAACACCTACAGCTACCTACCAAATTCATATCTAACGTGGTCTTTATCACCTTAAAGCACCAGGTGCAAGGACACAAGAGCATACAGAAGTGATGGTACAAAATTTAAGCATCAGGGTGCTACTCTTAGCTTTCTTATCCTTCTCCAGTGCTATATTGGTGAGCTTAACCATTCTAATATTATAAAATCCAGAACTGGATTACACTGATACATGAAAACCAGCACCTTGGGAGAAGTAAATTCTACGAAAGACAAAAGAATGCAAAGGTCCAGTCTATTCTGTAGTGTTTTAAAATTAACTAGCAGATATTGATGATTTATCTTAATAATATTCCCTCCATTCCACCAGAAGCTTCCCAATTTTTAGTTCTTTCGGTCAACCGGTTTCAGGTTTGACTACAAATTACAATCACATGCTCCGATCAAGTTCCGACCAAACATCTATCAAGCAAACTTTTAAAGACATGACATTATGATGCAACAAGGATGGCATAACTTACGAGCACATGCACGTACAATAGTATCCACATAACCTTCCTTTCTCTTGAATACTCTTCCTGGTTTCTCCATGTAGCGCATATTAGGATGACTACGTATGGAATTGATATCTGTCTGAAAATAAGAAAAGAAAAAAGCAGAAATTCAAGGACTTTGTGGGTAATTATTCCTACTTTTCATATTCCTGATTTTCTTTGATTAATTGGGTATTGATAACTAACAGTAAATTTTTAAAAAAAAATCCAATTTTAGATCATACGTCAGTGAAAGGACGGTAGGAGTCTGGAATGGAACAAGCAAGAATAGCAACTGCAGCCTCTCTATACGCCAACCTAAGTTTCAATTCTTCGGGGACTTCAGTACTGTCTTCTTGTCCCGTTTCAAAAGTGCCTTTTTGCTGCAAAATTCAATAATAATGAATTTAATATGTGTTATGATAATCTCTTGGTGAATAGGAGACAAAATAGGTGGCTGAAACTCACCCTCTTCAATGCCTCAAGAAGTTCTTCCCGTCCTATGTAGTCTAAGTCCTTTCTGGCAGTCAGGATTCCAGCTTCATTTCTGTTATGTTCATACCATCAGCTTGGTCTAAAGACAAATATGAAACTAGACTATAAGCATAAAGCATCATTTACAGTATATTTTGCAATTCCGCTCCTGTAAAATCTTCGGTACGCTCCGCGATTTCCTGTAGTAGAGTCTCCTTTTCTTCCTCTGAACGAAAATATTTATTGCGGGCATGCACCTACATGATTATTGTAAAATCTACTGTTTAATATAACATCATAACAATGGAACAAAGAAAAGAAAGTTTCCAGATACCAGATTCTACTAAAATTAGCTAAAATCCATCATATTGAATCATGTAAGCATACCTTTAATATGGCCAACCTCCCGTCCTTCGACGGTAATCCAACACGAACAATTTTGTCAAACCGGCCTTTTCTTAAAAGAGCGGGGTCAAGAATATCAAGCCTGTTTGTTGCACCAATAACTAATACCTGACAAAAAAAATTCCTCAATTCAATTTTGCATCGATATAGCTTCATTCCAAAAGGAAAATTCATCTTTTTGAATGCACACCTGTTGTGTTGATACTTTGAACCCATCCATCTCAGTAAGTATCTGAAGTAGTCCTTGTTCCCTTTCCGCACCTCCCTAGTGAAACAAAATAATGGAAACAGTTAGAAATGACTTGACAAAGTATTTAGTGTAACATTAAGTTAAACGGAGTGCTAGGGGTGCTTGTTGATATTCTATATGAAAAGAGGCCCAAATGCACGAATCACGATTGATGTCCACTCAGGAGAAGTATATGTGAATACATCAACTATATTGATGAAACCCCCAATAACATGAAGATAAGTGCAAAGACTGAAAGCAAATGTTAATAGCTGATTTGCTGCTTTTATCTAAGATCACACAGCTGATTTGCTGCTTTTATCTAAGATCACTTTTTACCAGAATCACCTAACAATCAGCATGCACTTTTAGCACACTTAATGTAATATAGGTTCATAGTAATAATCATCAAAATTTCATGGCTCTAAGGATCAGTAGATTGACTTGAAAGTTAGACATTCAGTGGACATCCATTGGCAGAGAGCATGGTTTGGACTTTGGTAAAATTCAATGGCAGAGAGCATGCAGATTCACCTTGTCACCAGATCTGTCACTATCAGCCTACCCCGCTCCCTTCATTTTGGTTTTGGGCTGGCAAAGTTTTGTCCTATCTATTTAATTGGGGTTCCTTTAGCTTTGACCTCTTTTGCTCCAAGCCATGTAACAATAAAAGAGGTCCAAGCCGTGTGAGAACCAACGCCAAACTGTGAGCCAGTACTATTTGATAGAAAGCAGTTGAGGTTCCTATTGTTTTCAGAAATATGATTTACCATGTCACTGAAGAATGACAACTGTTACTCTCTCAGGATATTTACATCTTAAGCCTTGGTATCATGGATCATTTGTATATAGACAGGAAAGGGGTGGAAGAGAAATTTGCATTAAAAAATGAGCAGTCATACCCCACCAATATCAGGACCACCGCGTTTACTGCCGATTGCATCTATCTCATCAATGAAAATGATGGAAGGGGCAAATGATCTCGCACTAGCAAAAAGATCTTTCACACGTGAAGCTGCAACCCCAACAAACATCTGTAGACAAAAGAAGGTATTTACAATCTTCGCTCTTCAAAGAATTTCATTACTTATAATAAGAAAGGACTAAGTTTTAGTTATTGAGGTAGTCTAGCGTTATTGAGGTATAGAATATAAGTAAACACCAAATATCATGTCTTAACTCAAGCATAAAATATTCAAATGTCGCATAGTAAACTAAAAGTTACGCTGATGGACGATGAATTATACTTGATGAAGATCTATTAAAAGTTATATTCCAGATGCATGTAAAGATGGGTCAAAGTGAGAAATAAAAATGACTACAAATTGGGACTACACACACACACACACACATATAGCAAGAGGTGCAGACTGCACTGCCAAGTCTCCAACTTGAGTTCACAGGAATCAGGATGAAAAACAACTAGCTACATAACAAGTCAAATACATAGATGGAAAATGAGACAGCAATCAGCTCGTTGTGCTAATAAAGTTATTCCCAATACCCGTTTCAAAAAAAAAAAAAGTTATTCCCAATACCACCTACCCCTTTCTCATGTGGCTCATGAATTCAAGTATTTGGTACAGAATTAAACATAGTCGATAATACATGTTTTTACCTATTTCTTAAATAACTCTACGTGAAGGCATTATATAACTTAAAGAGTATATTAAACAATGAAACAAAGGGACATCTCACCTCTACAAAATCTGTGCCATTAGCAGCAAAAAAAGGAAGACCAGCCTCACCAGCTATGGCTTTCGCCAGAAGTGTTTTACCAGTTCCAGGAGGACCATGAAGAAGCACACCTTTAGGGCAATAGATACCCTTGTTTTGAAACTCCTCCTCATTCTTTAGAATACGAACAATCTCTTGTAGCTCTCTCTTGATGTATTCTTGGCCAGCAAAATCATCAAAAGTAACACCTGTTTTCTCTTCAGCTGATATGAACTTTGCCCTGGTATGATGAAATGTAAATTAGCTTACGAGGATCAGAATACGTTGTTGCATTTTACGTGAAATCAAAATATTATCTTGCGATCCAGCAGACTGTCCTCATGAAAATATTAATTGGATGTACTTACAGGAATTTACTGAGCATTTGGGAAAGATTTGCAAAGAAAACATTGTGCATTAAATTAACAGACATGTTGTTTTACAACCGCACAAAATAAGCCAAAATTGAATTCAACTAAAAAGTTACTGCCAATCCTTTTGTTTATTTCTCCGATTCAAGAGGGGGAAAGAAGAAAAGAAAAGAAAAGAAAAAGAAAAAGGTTCCACTGAGTTTATAAACAGGGATCAAACAATATAATATATTGGCACGTAACTAGGGGTTTAAAAATGAAAAAATAAAAAACCCAGCACATGAAAGATTTATTATGTCGAATAATAACTACAGCATCACTTCGAATCACTTCCCTGATCAAAATGTCATGGATCTAAAGATTCTAACACACACCCTCCCAACAAACAAAACACAAAGCCAGATAGCAGCATGGGCCGCCAACCCCAAAACTGGGATAGTAGGAAAGCGGACAGCAGATTGGACACAATTCAAAATATTGTATATGCTTGTTAAATAGGTTATGTAATAGTAGTATTAACGGTGTGCATAATACAAATAAAAACTCAACCTTAGGTAAAGGTTCAAGTCATAATCCTAAGTCGCTGTTCTTGGGGAAAAATTAACAAAACTTGAGCAATTTGAAAGCATGAATCTTACCACTGACAGGATGGGAGCAGGTGAAACTTTAAAGTAGATCAATAGCACACAGCCACAGTTGTGTGAGTGTGTCAATGAAAGAAAAGAGATGGGATTTGCTTATTTTGCTAGGCTGAGTAAGGGCATCATTTGAAACTCGACTTAAAAAAATAAAAAGAAAGAAAGAAAGAAAAGCAAGCCTAGTTTGTTAAAGCAGCCACTACAGATTACTATTTTATATCAGTGGTAAAGCCGGGTGAGTAAATATTTGATTATAATCATCACATGGTATATTATTCAGAAATTATAATATCAAGAATAGCCAAGGTATCTCTGGAAGTAAACTTACACTTGTGAGTGCAAAAATTCCAAGTTCGATATGTATTCTTACTAGTACGCCTCCAATGGGAATTTCTCATATTCTTTTGAGACTAATCACCAGTTTCTAATTGTGCACATTAAACATGCAAATGAATTCTGATCCAAACTCTGAACTGATTCAGTACTTGGATCTGCATAGTCTCTGATCCTTATCTCACTCATTCTCCTATCAAAATGCCAAAACCTACTCAAACATTTTTATTACATGATTTCTACCTCGCCACCGGCATTGTCTGTACATAAATTTTCCACACACACATCAAATACATAATGAAAACACATGGCCAGCTACTTCTCTCCATGCTTTGTCAACATCTAGATTCTAGGCTACATCATATCAACTGTAAATTTCTTCTATTTATTTGCATTCTAATCTTTAACTACTATACCAACTTTCAAATTAGATTATTAGATCTACCGCCCCAACCCCCCAAAAAAGAAAGAACTAAAGAATAAGAGTTTCCGTTGGTAATTGAGCAGAAGATGCATGCGTATCACACATATGATGTGTGTGCATATATATGCACAATGCATGTGTAACAGACATATCATGTGCAAGCAGAAGACAGCATAAAATATAATCTAAAGTAAATGAAGGACCAAAGTACAATTCAACTCACCGACTCTTCCCTAATGCCCCAAGAGACTGCTGCTGGAGCGGCTGCATTGGTTGCCTCTTAGGAGGAGTGCCAAGATCGCAGGGGATTAATTTTGAATAAATTGGTCTCATCTTATTATCTATCCAAACATATAGAGCAACAGAAAGAGCAAGTCTCATAGACCACAAAACTGCAGTGGCCACGGATGAATACACTTCTCCAGGAACAGTATTCACGTTAAGGACATCAACATTTTCGAGCTGTTGATGCAACTTTCTCCAAACATCATTCCAGCAATCGATGGGCATTTTGTCAACAACATGACGGTGGAAAACAATTTCCTTCTCTTCATCACCTTCAGTTTCACCTTCTTTATAATATGGCAGAATCACTGATATAGATACCAAAAAAATGTTTGAAATAGAAGACAGATGAAGTGAACATCTAGGCATCGCTTACAACTTCAACCAAACTGGACTTGGATAATAATTTAAATGGTCTAACTCGTATATAGACGAAAGAACTGCTCTTTACATGCTTCTGTGAAATATAAAAATATAATAGTATTAAGTGTGGTTGACGTCATATAGCACAAATGTCAACTAATAATGTTCTATGAACACATCTACAGTAGACAAAAGAAAGGCTGATTTACTAATCAAAATATAGTAGTCAATAAGCACCATTACATCATCTAAGGTGTTTCCACCGTCAATTCAGTTGTCGTCTAATTAGATAAAAATACTATACCACGGAATGTTAATTTCGTTAGGGCTACTGGTAGACAAATCATCAGGAAGAACATGCAATACAGAAACCCAACAATAATTCCAACCTGAAACAGTCTGCCCATAATTAGCGTACTCCATGAACTTGACGTTGTTTGAGTCTAGAAGGTTCTTGAAGTCACTATAGTCTATGAGAGCAGCATTTATAGGGTCCCACTGTGTTCCTTTGAGTTTTCCCCTCATGGTCAGTAGTTTTCTGCTCCACTCTGAAGCCATTATGAGCTGCCTATCCAACTGAACATTTGCTTGTCTATCAAACTCCTCCAACTTGCTTATCCTCTCTCTCTCAGCCTCCTTGAATTTCTGGCAATCTCCACCATCATTTTATGTAATCAGACAACCATGAGTCACTAAAAACGAAATTCACAGGCAATCTCACATTACACAAAAATGAATTGTAGGATATTTGTTACTAGAAAACGATCATCCCCTTAACAAAGTGGAGTTTAAAAGAAAAGTGAGGGTGAATGTCTACTCCTCCAAGATAATTTGTTCATATTGGATGCTAATGAACTTAGTGGCAAACCAAACCCTTCAAATTAACATCTTTTAACCTATATGTGCACTTAATCCAATGAGCTAAGGTACTAAAGTTATTAATAATGAATATGTAATCATGTTTCTGCTCTAAATTAATTTAGAAGCCATCTTTTCTTTTATTTTCGTTCCTACACTGAGAAAAGACCCGCCATGACAATAATAATATCTAAATACCAATTACTACATTGAGCAGTTATACAATTAATCATCCAAAAAGACCCAATAAATAAATAATTCTTTGTGAATGAAAATTGAAAATGCAAGAACAAAGTAAAATAGAAAACCACCTCGAAAAGCTGCTCAGCAGCATCGGTAGAAGTAGAAGCTTTGCTGCTGCAACATTTAACGCTTACACGCCTTTTAACAACAACATCAATGCTGCGTAAGTTTGATTTGGAACGGGGACCGTGTCTGAGGAAAGATAATTTACGAGGACAGAGGGTTTTGGGAGATGTAGAGAAACGCCACTGGAAACGGGTTGAAGGCGGGTACCAAGTACTGAGAAAGCTGGTCGTCATCTATAGTATTATTATCCTCCTGAATGAAAAAGGTCCAAGATGAGGAAGATGAGTGTGAAGAGGATTAAGTTTTGTAATTTGGGTTTAAGTTTTGATCCTTTCACCGAACTCTCATATTTCGCCAAATTGGGAGCCTAATTTCTTCCAACTGGGATGCTAATTCGAAACAAATTACCTTTTTTTATTACTACATTATGTAGTATCCGAATACGAACCCAAATGAGATCCTTGAATTATGCATCTAATGTGGCACTTAACTGAGAGGCCTAAATCCGAAAATTATGTTATACGTCCTTAGGTCCACCGGAAGATTTACTTTTTTCTCAAGGTCAGTGAATTTTGATACAAATAATTTGTTATCAAAGTTTTCCCAAAATTATGTTATATAATACGTCCTGCTATGTGCTTTACTAGTCAATGTGTTTATCTCTATTATTATTATTATGGTAAAAAAAAATTTGGTACTCCAGAATGGTACCTTGCCAATTTAGGTACTCTAAAATTTTATCGTTCATTTTAGGTACTCTATAATAATATCATGTCCAATTTAGGAACTCCGTTCAATTTTTTGACTAGTCAAACCTAAAACTCAATTTTGACTTTATAAAATAAATATAAATTAAATCCGGGACACATGACGTGTTTCAATTGGTTCTTGCTTAGTTTTTATTTTTAAAAAAGCTTATAATTAGGTTTTAAAATTGTAAACAATAATTAAAAAATATAAAATCATTTTAAAATTATTAATCAATATTAAAACAATTGAAAAAATAATTATAAAATGAAAAAAATTTGATAAAAATTGAAAAAATAATAGTAAGATATTAAAAAAATGGGGAAAATACTAATTTAATAAAAATTGGGAATTTTTTAGAATTTTAGAAAATTATTGGAACACTTTGTGAACATCTTTGCAGCACCTGAAGCTCGCATTTGTTCCCATATGGATAGTGGTTGCTAGTAAACCCTAATTCGCCCATCTTTTTCCAATCGTCTAGATGTTAAAAAAAATGCATTTCAATAATTTTTCTGAATTAAAAAAAAATCCAATTTTAATATTTTTGTCCCATTTTTTATTTTATTAGAATTTTCTTTCATTTTATGAATATTTTTTAAAATGATTGCATATTTTTTAATATTTTTTTACAATTTTAAAACATAATTATAAGTTTTTTTAAAAAACGAAGCCAATAACAGGAGTCAAAATTGAGTTTTCCGGTTTGACTAATCGAAAAATTGACCGGAGTACCTAAATTGGACGTAGTATTATTGTAGAGTACAGAATACTTAAATTGGACGATGATATTCTAGAGTACCTAAATTGGCGAGGTACCATCCCGGAGTAAAAAAAAATAAAAAAAATTGACTCTCTATTCTACATTGGTTATGGAGTTTTTACTTTTTTGGGTGAAAAATAACTTTGAATGGATGAGATCTGGTGACTGTAATAATGTTGCTACTTGCTTCTGTAGACCATTCCTTACATATTTGTTTTTCCATCAATTAAAATCTTGTGTATGATTTCTCCAAGTCAAGCGTCTTTCATTTCACGGAGTTCCTCAGTATTCTTTCCAGTTATGCAACTAAATAGCCAGAACCTCTGACATTATATTCATGGGATATTATAGCCCATGCAAAAATGTCAAAGTGGTAAAGAATGAAAGGATCACTGTCTTACCAATTCCTTCCATCCCAACAATTGAGATGACCAGTTTAGTTGGTTCTCCAGTGAGTCGCTCCTTCAATTTGGAGTAGGCACGAACCAAGCAGCTGCACTAGTATCCCAGCGTCTGATCGTCAATCTTCAACACTATCCAATGCGGGCATCCAATTCATCAATCATCAATAACATGTTGCAAGTCCGTTGGGTATATTATGAGTGTTCTGGCCGTGTTGGGGCTTGAGACGTATCTGGTCCGTGGTGTGAGTTTCAATCAAGTCCTCAGCTCTATAATCAGTGATTTGACTCTCCAGGCCATGTATTCTTTTGATGATTTTTTGTGGATATTTTTCAAAGCTTGCTTTCAAGGAAGCAGCCTTTCCAGGAGAGAAACAAGGAGAGTGTTTGTATCATGATCAACAACAAATATCGATATGTAGGATCTGCTCAAGGATGTGCACGAGGAATTGGAGATTGTAAGCCAAACATGGTCTATGAAAACTCTACGAAAGGAGGAAGGAATACAGATCTAACCTGGCTTTAAGAAACCAGCTTGTTATTGTTGGCTTCACAACAAGTCTTACCTTTGAAGCTGCACAAAAAATTGATCAGACCGAAATATTGAAATGAAGATAAGAACCTATCTCACACTGGAAATTTTGAATTTATAATCACATTAAATAGTGCAATAAAATGCCAACTTGTTGACGCCGTGTTGCCGTCCATATTTTAGTGTATATGCTATGGTATTGATTACCAAAAGAAGAAATCATATACAGGTTCGTCTATCTAATGCCTAATAAAATGATGAGAAAAGAGAAGGGAAATGATAGAGAGCACCCAAATTCTACATCTTAGAAGTTAGGAAGAAAACTGCCAGTGTAGCCTAAACCGAGATCTGGGATAATATGCATGCAGCAACCAGCAAGCGTGTTTAGACTTCACATGCAGAGATATAAACCGAAATCTGGGCAATCGTCGCATGCATCACGTACGTGAATGCCAGCAATAAATGGTGTCATCTTTGACTCTTGCTATCGGTCCTGTGATTCACAAATACATTCAGGGTACGGGTTTTGGTAGAATGATTCCTCCAGCCTCAATCGAGCCCGACCCCTGATTCCCGGTGGTGCACCACCTCTTCTTCGTGGCGCACCTTGTCTGCAAAAATGTAAAATTATTAGATGCTGAACCAAACACCAAATCTACTGCCTAAATAACTTTTTGCCAGAGATGAGGGCAACGTTCTAGGACACTGTTTCAGTGTTTCTCAGTTTCATTTCCCTTCCATGTGAGGCAACTAAGTCTAAACTACTGAAATACTTTCTCATGTGGATGGAATGTACTTGCATAATCATTGAAAATAGTGATTTATAGGCATAACTTTGCCATTGACTTCTCCACTTGAAAGTATAGTGGTAATTTTAACAAGCATCCGCGCTACCCAAACTCCCCCAGCCAAGGGTGGGGTGCTAGTGCTGTGGACACTGGACAGAAGAACAACTATATATAGGGACCAAAAAAGAAAAAAAAAAAAGAAAGTTTTGCCCCCTAAAGTTTAATGGTCCCTGTAAACAGATCTTAAAGCTTCCATGTGTAAACTTGCCCCCTAAAGTATGGACTTCTGACTTTCCCTTAAAGGTTATGTGTATCACTGTATGTACTTTGCCCCTGAAAATTCAAATTCGGTATGATTCACTCCTTGTAATGACAGCAACATTTAAACTCATGGACCAAATTGCACTGATTTTGAAACTTAATGGGGGAAAATCACACACATGCACAATTGATGGAGAGAAAATTGCATCGAGTTTGAAACTTCAGGGGTCAAATCACGCATGTGCAAACTTTAGGGGCTCTTTGCACAAAGTCCAAACTTGAGGGACGATGTTTTTTTTGCTAAAATTCTATTCTTGAAACTTGGAAGTATTTTAATCAGCCGAAGGATACTACAATCAGAACACTTTCAGAATTTAAATAGAGCGTAATATGCAGCAAAATCTCCGAGAAAGAGATGACAGAATTGGAAGTTGTCAACTGATGTGGAAAGAAGGATAAAGAATATCAGTGTTTAACTTTGGTATGCGACATGATAGAATTTTGGGGGCCAAGGGGCAAGAAAGACTTCAAGATCATGGCACATGCTTTGGAATTAAAGAGAGTAAGTTGTTTGGCCATCACTTTACCTGTTCTTATGCAATTGCTTCACACGGCGAGAGAAGGCCTTCATTTCAATCTGTCCAGCTTCCAGTTTGTCAAATAAGCCAACTAGGCCACCCCTGCATGTTACACTACTTAATAGCAGGACCAAACAGCAGCATCAAGAACTATAGAGTATGTG
This sequence comes from Plantago ovata, assembly GCA_028274465.1. Taxonomy (NCBI): domain Eukaryota; kingdom Viridiplantae; phylum Streptophyta; class Magnoliopsida; order Lamiales; family Plantaginaceae; genus Plantago; species Plantago ovata. Next base: position 7,411,657 of record CM051456.1, on the reverse strand, counting down.
ATCTTTGTGATGGTAGTGTGCCTATACAGGACAAACAAAACAAGAGAAACTTGCGTAGCTGCAAAAAAAAGTAGATTTTTCCTGATACCTCTCTTTACTAGGAAATATTTCATGGGATTCTAGAGTTCATATTATTTGATTATTTTTTAGAGAGGTATGAAAGCCACCCCTGCATGTTACACTACTTAATAGCAGGACCAAACAGCAGCATCAAGAACCATAGAGTATGTATCTTTGTGATGATAGTGTGCCTATACAGGAAAAACAAAACAAGAGAAACTTACTAGCTGCAAATAGAAAATAGATTTTTCCTGATACCTCTCTTTACTAGGAAATACCTCATGGGATTCTAGAGTGTGTGTGTGTGTGTGTGTATAATCTCATTCTAACACATACTATTAGCATTCTCGAGTTGACCATATTATGATTTCACAGCACATCTACCTGTCCGGAGTGATCGTCTTCCGATGCCTTAAGAAACGGCGGTGACCTTCAACAACTCTTGCCATGTTACCCGAATGTGACGGAATGAAAATATCACTCTCGACGGATATAATATAATCAAGGGCCGCAGTTTGAGATGCATGATTCAAATATGGTTTTAATTCTTGCTGGGTTGCAAGCATTTCCTGCCACAAATGAGAAATGATGTTTGAAAAGGTAGCATTTGAAATGGAATGTGTGTTGATTAAAATCCTAAGGTAAATCAGTTAGAGAACTGAACTCACCTTGAAAACAATGTTTGGAAAGCGAGAGGTTAGCTCTGAAAGGTGAGACTCACCACCATAAATTTCCCCAGCAGCAATATATAGTGTTGTAGATGAAGGGTAACCAAGTGCTTCCAGAAACAACCCAACCTCCTTGGGAGTTAAAGGGCAGAGGCCACCTATTCTCTGTTCGGTTGAGTTGATGTTTTTGATCTTCCAATGACTTGTTTTCTCCCTAATAAGGGGGGAAAGAGAGGAGGAGGGGGTGGGGAGGTCAAATGTCAATGAGAGTGCCAATGAAGCTCTTTTTGTAATAGATATATTAACTCTAGTCCATATACATCTCCAGAAAGTATCAACAGAACACTTGGTAACTGAAAGACAGCAGGAACCATTACAAAATATAGCAAGCCAATATCATCACGTTTATTCCTCATTTCCTCTAACATAGTGCCGGGCCCCATCTCATTCTTAACACTCATTCCCACCACCCCTCAGAAGTACTTTTCATTCAAGCAATCATTTTCTTTGCCTACTATATACTATTTCAATCTCCCTCGGCCAGAACTGTTCATTGTTCTCTCCTCCCCATGCTCTGACATCAATCACTCTGTGTAAAGGAAAAAAACGACTTCTTTGCACTAGTTCTATTGCACAAAGATGACATCATTGTGTAACAGGCGGTAATCCCCAATCCATAGATGCAGAATGCATAAGTATATGCCCATGGCCGAACTTAAGGCGTTGGCATGTTGCCACCGGAATCTACAACTGACATTTAAAAAGTAATACTCCACTAAGCTACTAATCTAAAGAGGAAGAGTTGCAAATACTGGTTTCTAATCATTGAACCAAAAGAGAGAGAGGAAGAAGAAAACAGATCATAAACTCGAAATCTAATTGAACATCTAAAGAGTAAAGGCTTTCACGTTTTCTACTGAGGAGATTTATTTCTTGTGATAGTATCTGATCTTAGAATGCAAGTCTGACAAACATACATAAAAAAGAATACTTGTATATAAGGCTTTATTCTTGAGCAGAAGTATTGGTACGTGAATATTCAGCACCAATTACCAATTTACCATAACCATCCAAATGACTACCATATCTATGTGCAAGACACCTCCTCTGCTCAATGTGCTGTATTCATTAAGTTCTTGACTAAGAAGCAACATATATCTGTTGGCCATATCTTCTATCTTCTTAACCACAGATAAGCCTTCTCTATTCTCATGAAAAAGGGTCAATTTACACATTTCAGACAGGTAAAGTTGACACAATAACTTGGAATAGCTTGATTCATGAGACTTTAGATTCTATAACAGGCCACATGGGAATAATTTCAACTGATCAAATTGGTAAGCAAGTGATGGTCTTTTACTATTCATGTATGATTTGAGAATTCACATAATATGATCAACATTCAGGATTAACATCGAAATATTTTCACCTCATTAATCTGAGTTCCTCGGACTCTGCTTCAGTGAGACCATAAGTGCATCCAGTGAAAGATAACATGTCTTTCTCATATCTTAAGTGAAGGGCAATGAATCTTTGTCCATTTGACTTCAGTCGCTCCACTAGCTTCTGTGGTGTCAGCGTCATTTATGCTCAGAACCTAATATAACATGAATCCCCATAGGAGACCTCTTAAATGCATTTGCAGAAATTGACAAGTTCAGGTGATCACACGTGGATAATCCTACATATACTCTAGGGACCCAAAGAAATCTTTGCAATCTTCACAGTACTACTGAGATTAATTGCAAAATGATTCCCATGAAGTGCTTAAATGAAGCACAATCAGGTAAGGGTGTTTGCAAAAGGTGCTGAAAAACAGTGTCAAGCTAAATAAAAAAGGTTAAATGCTTCTTCAGAAGTGATTATATTAGTGTATGATTAAAGAGTAAAGACTCACAAGCTAAAAGCTGTTGAAAACACCATGTTGACCGCTTTTACTACAGAAAAATCTATAATCAATTGCCACATGTCATTTTCAAACATTCACTGAATCCGATAGAGGGATTTGGGAACTTCAGCTTAATGCTAACTGGAATTCATTGTGTCTGCAATGCAGGTATAATTTGAAAAGCGAAAAGATCACCGGTTTTACCTTACCCAGACTTTCAATAGTAGGAGAAAAGCGGAGAGCATGATACAGAGCACGACATCTCAATCTTTGAATGTCAACAGGCAGATCATTGTTTGCAAGTCTAGAGTCCGACTTTGCAACGTGAATAACCTGCAGAACAATTATATGGCAGTTCATGACTTCATCATGTTGTGACGAACTCACAATATTTCCCTTCATTACAAACTTATGATGATAGCATTCAGATTTTTGCTTAACAATGTCTGTACATCTATTTTAAATTATGTAAAGCCCAATACTGAAACATGTTTATTCGCTGGCACAGATACCAATGAAGATGAACAAGCATAACAATTTGATGCCATCTTGCAAGTAATTTTATTATAACTGGTGCCCGTGTTACGAGTAAATGACGGAAAAAAAGAGTGAATATTAGCTTACCTGATACTCTTTCCACAGTTGTCTCATTTCTTCATAGTAGCCCACACCGGACCACGACGTAAAGTGTTTCCTGGCATGGGGCACCGACTCCAATTCTTTTGGAAGTTCTTTCACAATTCTTACATCTTGTTGTAAAGATTTAATGAAGTGAAGTTCATCAAATACATCAGCAAACGTACTGAAATAAGCATTAAAAAACAACGTGTTGAGAGTTCCTGTATTATGACAAGCTACATGGAGTGATCATATGGGGAGTTAATTACCACATAGCAGCAAACTTATTTACCTAGTATCTTGCCAGAATGAACGTTTATCCAGTTGAGGAATCACTAATGTTGCATTCATTATACGTGCCACGGCAACCATATCAGCGATCTATATGAAACATAAGTTGGTGAAATAAATGCAAGGGCAGAAAAAGAACAAAGAGAAATATCTTAGTTTTAGCTTATGGACAGAATTAGCCAAACGGAAGTGGCAGAGTTAAAGCATGTATGTTCCACCACGTTAGCAAAATGAAGAAAGATACTGCTGCTAAATCCTAGCATTTTAGTAATGTGTGAGACTGAGTACCATATTTTGTTTGAAAATTCGCATGCAAATAACAACTTCAAAATGTTCATGTCATGTTTAATCCCACATATAGATAAAGATTCCGATGTAACTATATGGCCTCCTTTTTATTTCAGAGATATACAGAATGGCCTCAAAGTCTAGTCATGTTCTTACCAGAAACCATGCAGTTAGGAAAATTTGAAAAAAAATCTAAATTCTAAAAACCATCTGGTAACATTGTCAATATTTTTCTCAATGGGAGATACAAGATTTTTTAGGCACACAAATCCTAAATGAGGATAGTATCATCGATATTGGAGCATAGATTTGCCTGGTTGTTATTTAACAGTATTATGGGCCTGTGTGGCTTATGCATTAGAATCCAACCAAATGTCTGCAACTTATACATAATTCTACATATCGAGTTTCAGTGGTATTTATCATTAAACCTAATTTCAATATGCTGATCCTAGATGAACACCAACCCAGTTTGCATTCCAGATCAGCAAGTATTGCACGAACCTCCCTTGTAACTGTTTATAATAACAAGTGGCTTTATAGGAGTTGATATCTAGGTTTGAAGTTTATGAAGTGCCAGAATGGAAACAACAGAACAGAGAATGATGAAACTTACCCCTGTACGCATTTGATTTAATCCTCCATTACTTCTGACAGTCATATAGCGGTCCGATGCCCCGGTTGCTGAACGTATACAATACAGCCTAATTATTTGAAACGAGAGGGAAGCACGAAAACAACAGGATCATAGAAGACTGCTGAACCTTTATATTTACTCGTTGGCTTGGTGCATGGATGTAATCTAAGAGTAGAAGGAGCTCCCCAGAGTTGATCATCCAATAGCTGCAGACAGAAATAGAGTTATACATAACACCAAGATTTCTGCACCCTCCCCCCAATACCACACTAAATTGTTCCAGATTTAGTAAGTGTACTTAGTAACTTCAGCAAAGGATTCCTAAGCAGTAAAGCAGGAGAAAGCAAAATGCAACAACTTCAGAGTGCAGAACTCTCTACATTAGGCTCAAAACGATCTCTGGGCGAACCACAAACTTTTATATGGTTGCTCATATAGATTCACAGTAACGTATTCCACACAATCGAGTATCTATCTCACCATAGCAGCAACAGCAATATCTTGAGTTTCTTGTGTGATTATCTAACTTTACATATGAAACTGGGTACAAAGGAATATGCAATGGTATATTTTGTAAGCAAAAAATACTTCAATCAGCTAATAAAAGATGTTTCGACCTTTAAGATAAATTCTCTAGATTCTAATGACATGGCAAAAGATGCATAAACACCTGCATCCTTTAGAAACTAATATTCTTGCAATTATGTCATAGACTAATCTCAACTGTATCACTGTATCCAGTATGAATTTGAACACCTAATGCTTGACGTATTAGTACAAGTTAACGAGTAGTATCACTGAGAAGAAAGGGTAAATTCCAAATTCTAACCTAATCAAGCTTCAATCATGAACAATTAAATATTTGATTAAAAAATGTTAACATCTTCAGCAGTTAAATCGAAAATATATTTATGCAATTCTCCACTGCAATAACACAGTGTCACTCCAGTGATCACATTCCTAATTCCAAATCAATCAAATAAAAATATAAAATAGAAACAATAGAACAGAAACCTTTTCGTATTTGGACTGCTCTGTTCCAAGCAGCGGCAAATTGTCGTGCTCGTGCTCCGATATATCCTTGCTGTACAGGACGAAAACGGAGAGGGAGAGAATGCATATAAGAATCACGTAGAGAGTCACTGGCAGAATCGATGACTTTCTGCTTCTCGAGGTGAAGGGGTTCTTGGCATGGGAATGGGCCCTTGGATTAACCATGATTGTGTCATTTACAGATCTGTGATTCCGTTACAGCTGTACATCTTCTTCAGCTCTCCTGTAAATGGTTTTTGCAGGTTTATGTTGTTGGCGGGTCTAGCTAAACCGAATTGGCGAAAGCTATTTAGGAAGTGAAGTGGAGTATAGTAGTTTTCTTAATTTGTCTCCTTAAAATTGCAATTTACAGTAATCTTTCTAGTAATATGTTTCTTGTTTTACCCTATAAGTTTTTTTTTTTTTTTCAAGAAAAGAAAAAGTATTAATAATCATCCAAGTTACATCAGTGATTTGCTAAAAAAAAAGAAAAAAAATTACATCAGGGACATCTCAATGCAAAGCTGAGAAACCCGAACTATCATCAACAAAATTACGAGCTAACAAACGAGCAATGATTGCAATATCGTCTAGCGAATGTTTCACATGTTTTCTCGATCAAAGTTCCTGAAATAGATGTCTGCTTGATAACCATGAGACAGTCCCCTTTCAACATTACAAAACTACCGATCTCGTGCCACGCACACATCTTCTATAACATTAAAACATTCAGTTGTCTCTGCACTATCAACATGTGCTACACCCGTCTCCAAGTAAGAACCGTGCCCATATGATTAGCCATGGGTCCAAGCCCAGCTACTAGATCTATGTTGTGTGGTATTCCATGAAGCATCATAGTTCAGTTTGACACAATTCACAACTGGTGGAGACCATTGTGACCATATGATTATGAGCCACTACTCCATGTCGAGCTCCCTATTGCGTATTATTCCATGTTGCATCAAAGTTCAGTTTTACCCTATAATCTTTGTAGTCACATTATACATATAATCTAAACTTGTGATTAGGGGTGGTGTTTGGCATGAGCATTAGGGAGACGATTTTGATTGGGATTTTCCGAAAAAAATCTGATTTCGTTTGGGACATTTTCCGAATTCTCATACATAAGTTAAGGATGGGATTGTGATTGTTTTGGGCTCCCGAATGGCTACACACACTAAAACAATAGAGTCACGACAAAACCGAGTTTGTATCTTCTCTATCTGTGTGGGTGGCATCATCATTCAACAAATTACGTCACTAACTTCTCTAAATTTTATAGCTTTTCATTCCATTAAGAGAAACAACGATATTATGTTGGCCAAAGATGTTACTGTACGTAGTTTATTGTGTTGGTCAAACAATAATTATGTTAATTTTCATGTTTCACAAAGCTTTTGTAGTTTTCCATTCCTCTTAATTCGATTCGTTGAGACGTTAGTTGCTTCAATTTATTTTGTTTTGATTAAATTAGTTGTTAATGTTTTGAACATGATCATTATTGGAAAAAAATATTTTGATTTTTTTTATTAATGAAAATGTTAATAGAAAAACATTGAAAAAAAATATCGTACATAAAAGAATGGGACCCCAAATTTCAGCTTGAATCCGAAACCCAACTTTATTTATGGCGGGATGTAGGGATTGGGATGGCAAAAAGTTATCCCGATCTTGAAATTTCAGAATCCAAAATCCCGTACATCCCTTCCAACCCTCAGCCTTACCCATAAGTCCAAATATGAAAAAGAAGATAAAAGCAATTAAGGTCAAAATGGTTTTTTTATAAATTAGTATTAAGTTCTTCTAGTAATTTCTTGTTTTTCTTTTGGAATTTGAATTTCTTGTTTTTAAAATTCAAAAAGCCAAGTCTGAAATGATTTTGGCGAAAAAGAAATTCAAAATCACATTGACTAGTCACCAAAATTTCACATGCGCTTCTCGATTCGCTTTGCCGTCACTCACCCCACTTGGAAGCTTCAACCCATTTTCAACAAAAACCAAAAATCACCCCCTGCGCACGTTAGCACCCACCACCGCCTTGTCCCCGTAAAATTCCCTCTACTCCGCCGCCGTGCGCCATTCTACCTCCACGCACATCACAATCATACCTCAACTGTGAGACCAATTACACATATAGCCTGGCGAATTAGAGTCTGTAATTTCTCAATTTTAGGGGTTTTGGACATTTTTCAACATATTGATTGATTGAGGATGAGGAGAAGGATCTGACGATGGTGAGGCTACTCGGATTGTCGACCAGCTTCGGCGAGTGGTCCGACTCACCTCGTGAGGTCACTCGGACGATTCCGACGAGTGAGAACATTGGGGAAAGTGGTTGGCTGATCAGGTTCTTCGACTCGGCTTTCTTCTGCGAATGGATCGCAGTCAGCTACCTCTACAAGCACAATCACCCTGGAGTACGCGACTACTTGTGCAATCGTATGTATACTCTTCCTCTATCTGGCATTGAGAGCTACTTATTTCAAATTTGCTACATGTTGATTCATAAGCCCAGCCCCTCGCTAGATAAGTTTGTTATTGATATTTGCTCCAAATCGCTCAAAATCGCCCTCAAAGTTCACTGGTTTTTGATGGCGGAGTTGGAGGATGTTGATGATAACGAGGGGATAAGCAGGATTCAGGAGAAATGCCAGTTCGCCGCCACGTTAATGGGCGAATGGACACCTCTCATTAAACCTCAGTCCCAGGGCAGTAGCTTCATGTCATTTTCTTCTAGTAGTAACAATAATAATGGTAATGGGAGCCCGATTGGTAAGAATCAGATGTTAAATAGGTTGCTATCGTCGAAGCAGAAGTTACTGTCATTGACTTCGTCCCCTCCCAGCACTTCATTGAGGTCTATTTCACTCTCCCCTTCGCACGGGAACACACCTGATGATGGGGCTGGAAAGGTGGCAGGATCACCGGATGAGAACAATAAGATCTTCAAGAAATTTATTCCTGGGCCAAAGGTGCGAGATGCATTGTTATTCAGGAGATCAGCTGACAAGGAAGAAGAGGAGTCAGAGAAGGATGGTGGATTCTTTAAGAAGTTGTTGAGGGATAGTCGTGATGAAGATGTGAGGAAGTCTGCGGGCAAGGATAAAGAAAATGATGAGGATCATGATAAGGAAGTAGGTTTTTTCAAGCGGCTGCTGAGGGATAGCCGGGAAGAAGACTTACGGAAGTCGGCGGACAGACATAAAGATGAGGATGAACACGAGAAAGATGGTGGGTTTTTTAAGCGGTTGTTGAGTAGTAGCCGAGATGAGGATGTTAAGAAGTCCATGGATGTTGATGAGGACCGTGAGAAAGACGGTTTCCTTCGTAGGTTTTTGAGTAATAAAGATGATGAAGAGGAGGTTAATCAAAACATGGATGGGTTTTTTAAACGGTTGTTTCGTGATAGTAAAAATGAGACTGATGAAAAAATGTTGGCCAAGTCCGTGGAAGATGATGGTTTTTTCAAGAAGTTATTTAAGGATAAATTTGAGGACAAGAAGGATGGAAGTGACAAAAAAGATGAGGTAGAAAGAGTTGGAAGGAACTTGGAAGATGATGATAAGGAAGGATTCTTCAAGAAATTATTTAAAGAGAAATTTGAAGACAAAAAGGAGTCTGTAGAGCGTACTGATGATGATAGGAAGGGTCATGCTTATGGCGAAGACGAAGAGACTTCAGAGTTTTCTTTGTTCCGTAAGTTATTTCGTGTTCATCCTGAGGATTCCAGGACTCCAATAAATGATAGCACCTACAGTAGCAATGTGCTTGAAAGCAGCCCTGGAACAGAGAACTTCTTCCGGAAGCTGTTCAAGGACCGTGACCGTTCTGTAGAAGATTCTGAACTCTATGGATCCAAAAAGAACAAAATGGTTAGTTCCTTGTATTCTTTGATCCTAGTTAGTATTGATTTTGAATTTTTTTTTAGCTTCTTGTTCTTGTATAATAATCAACTGTTTACAGGAGTTATCAAAATTCAGAACCATGTCTGTTAACTAGCTTTTAGGTGAATACATTGTTGACTGTAGGGAAGATCATGCGTGTTTAATCCTTTTTCTATGACTTCTCAGGGGTTTATGTCTTAATAAAGTTACTCTGACTATCTTATACTGTGTGCAGAGTAGGCATACAAATGCTCTTGTCTATATGTAAGGTCTAGGATTTACAATTCAAATTAGCAACAACTGTTTGTCCTACTGGCCAAAGTTGTAAATTGTAATGCACTTTTTTTTATGGTTGGTTTTTTTTGTTTTGTGTTGTTTTTTCAACCAATGAGAACAAGATACATGTTAGTCTGGATTATAGAATGGTTGAACAATTTTTTTAGGAATGTTTGGGTGGAGGAGGCGCAAGACTAGTAAACTAAAAGCTCAGCAGATCTTCTTGTCGTGACGTGAATTTAGAATATTAAAGTGTATTGCAGAAATAGATTTGTTGAATTTAAGCAGTTGGAGTATTTTAATGGTGGGAGTGTGATTGCGTTATTGAACTTGTGAACGTGAACATGGTGGCTAGGGAATTGCTCCTGGAATATTATCATTTGACGAGTAATCTTGAATTGCATTCATAACGATAAAGAACAACATGCGGGAGGTTTATTATTAGTAAAAGTTACAAACAATATCCATAAAATCCTGGAAGTCTGCATAGGTAGGGTTCCTTGCTACAGCATTGAACTATAAGAACAAGGTCTGAATCGCTATGGCCTGTCCGGGTTGCAGCTCACTCCATTCTACCCAATATCAATTCACAGTTTTTCATGTACTTATTCTTAAAATTCAATCCAACACACAATAATTACGCTAGAGAACCTCAAATATATCATATCACTCTCTTCCGCTGTTCCACACAAACACACCAATCTCAATCTAACTTATAGAAGCAAATAAACTCATTCCAGTGAATAATAGGCAATCTCAACAGATCAAAACAGTTCATGTCTTATGATATCCACTGTTCCATCTGTTCAAAGACACCAAACTGTGCTGCTAGAGTTGTTATCATTTGCAAGCAATTTGCTGGCTTCCTTTGAGTGATGGGAGTAATGTTTCTTATGCAGAATTGTCCTGGCTCACCAAAAGAGAAGTCTAATGCCAAACCTCCACTTCCAAACAGTGCATCGCATTTTAGGAAAGGGACATATCATGAATCGCTGGACTTCGTTCAAACATTATGTGAAACGTCCTATGGCCTTGTTGATGTATTTCCCATTGAAGACCGGAAAGCCGCTCTTTGTGAGGTTGTTTAATTTTCCGCCTTTTATTTCAATATTTTCTTTTAGTGCGTCACGCAAGACTTCTGTTTATTCACCATTCATCTAAACTGAACTATATATTTTGTTTTTCTTTGAACTTTCAGTCACTTTCGGAGATCAATTCTCACATAGATGATGCTCTGAGTAGTGGAGGTAATAAATTATTGTTTTCTTGATGGGTTTGTTAGTTTTGGAACCATAAACACTTTTGCTGACTTTGGAGACTGCATAGTTATGTTTATTAATCTACTGCACTTAAGATAATCGCTTTCGTTGGATTGGACATTTGTTTGGCACTGCCATGACCTAAGCTTGTTTTCCATATTCTCTGTTAGATCTACATCCAGTGTTAGTTGGCTGTAAGTTTTAATTCTTTTTTCCTGTGGCTTTGGATTCTTCTTCCTAGTTTACCATTTTTAATCTGATGAAACCTTTCTAACCTGACTTTCATATAAAAACACTTGATACTTCCAGAATCCAGAATGCTTCGAGTTGGCATTTATATGTATGGCTGTTGTAAATTTTGGGCCCTGTTTGTGCATATTTTAGATGTTTATTTTTCTTTTTATTGACAAGGGCAATTAGAGATAAGTAGATTCAGAATGATGAGTTGGGAGCTTGGAGTGTAAATATTGGAACTCTTGCATGTCCTGTCACCTAATGATGAGTACTGGCTAACTTTATCTAGTGTACTGTTGTGATAATATATAATACTATTCAGCTTATTTTTTATGGGCTTCTGTCTTGTTCGTTGAGATCAGTGCAATTAGTAAAATTTCCTAACGTATTGTCGAGTGTAAAGAACACCATCACGTGTAATAAGACCTCCTTTTATATATTTTTATAAGTGATGTTTTAGGTGTTTTCACACATATTAAGGTGAAATTATTTTGCCACCCAGTACGGTAAGCACTCTATTGATTATAGTAATGTTGTTAAAAGGTGAAAGAATATGTCAACCTTGGAGGGGACAAGTAGGGTTTATGGAAAATTACTATTTTTTTTTTGGGGGGGGGGGAGCTAAACAACATTTATTTTCGAAGCCTAGAAAAAGCTAAGACATCACTTACTAAAAACGGAGGCAGTATATTTGATTGAATATTATTTAAGGTCTTACTTCTTGGTCTTTGAAATCAGTTTAGTTATTACATTTTCCACAGTATATATCTTCTGAACCTACTCGTGAGAAGATACCATTATTCTTATACTTCAATTGATATTATTTAAGGAATTTGTTACCCGATGGGGAAGGGTATGCATCGTGTGGTCCATATACCTGAAGATGAAGCTGTCCTCTTGAATTCAAGAGAAAAGGCTCCTTACTTGATATGTGTTGAAGTTTTGAAAAGTGATGTCCAAGTACCAAGGTGAGGTGTATTTACAGGCTCCATTTTACTATTTCTAGCAACTATGAGAACGTATTGTGTAGACTAATGGTTGCATTTTTTTCTTCAACCCCTTGAGTAGTAATTCGAAGGATGCATCCCAGCAGCAAAAGCTTTCTAAAGGAGGTATTCCATTAGCAAATGGAGATGCAATGTTGCCTAAGCCTCCACCATGGGCTTATCCTCTGTGGACATCACAGGATATGTACCATAATAGTTATGATAGAATGTCCCGCTCTACCTCTGAAGCTATAGATCAGGCAATGACTCAGTTATGGGAGGCAAAAGTGAAATTTGTTCGCGTTAATTTTTCCGTGGAGCAGCAATCAGATCAAGGAGATCATATTTGCAATCCTCACCCTACCGAGGCAAATATTCGCCAGATCAGAGAGGGTGGTTGCCCATGTCGACCTGAGGATGCTTGTGATTTGGAATGGGTCAGGGTTGTCTTGTCAGCTGAACCTGGGGTTAGCATGGATGACATTGTGGATCAAGATCCGCCACGTCGAAAAGAGCACAGGCGTGTTCCAAGTACTGTGGCTATGGAGGAAGTCAAGGTGATGCAATAGCATATGCATCGGAATATGTGAAAATCTATGTCCAGGAGACTGTTTCTCATGGATCATCTGCTTTAGTTGGAATTATTAACGCCCGGTCATTTTAATTCCTTTTGCAGGCTGCTGCATTGAAAGGAGAAGCACCTGCAGGACTTCCCCTGAAAGGTGCTGGTCAGGATTCATCAGATGCACAGCCCAAGGTCAATAATTCGTTAGTGTCTCTGTTCTCTCATTATCTGTATTGTTGGTCATTAAAAAGAGATTCACTTCTCAACAGATTGCAAATGGTGGGATTCCCAAAGTTGGTGATGCATTAGCTGGTGAGCTGTGGGAGGTAAAAAGGGAAAGAATACAGAAGGCTTCAGTGTATGGAAAATTACCTGGCTGGGACTTGCGCTCTGTAAGTTGTCTCCTTCGATATCCTCGGCATACTAGAAACCTTCGTGTCTGGGTACCTGAAATTGTTTGTTTTCCTCATCTTGTTATGGTTGTTGCTGGTTTTGAAAAATTTGATCGTACATTTTGAAATGCTTCAGAGCTATGCTTTTGCTGCTGTAAGATAATATAACATATGTTTCCAACTGTTGGTGGCCTTTGCACTGTGCAAAGTTACAAAGGACTGCCATGACGTTATAGATTAATTGGCTTCAGAAAAGGCATCAACTGAAAAAAAGTAAAGTTTGTTTAGTAACAAGAGAGTGGAAATGAAAGAAGCAAGGGGCACTAATAGGCTTAGGTTCCATTAGACAGCAGTAGAGACCTTTTTTTGCTGGTATATGGTTCTCAGTTGTGCATATTATTGACTAGCTTACTGGGGGGGGGGGCTGTAATGCTTTTGTTGGATGGGGAGTACAGATGGTATTTGGATTAGTTTCTTAGGTTTTTGATCAGGGGGTTTTATTTACATGTTGAAAGAGCAAGGGAACATGCATATTTAATGCAATTGGCATGGTGAAGCGGGAAAGAGTAAATAGTAGGTGGTTAGTCGTGAGTGTTGTGAGATCAGTTGTGTTTGATCCATGTTTTGGTCAAACCCAAACTTTGGTGCTCAAGCCAGTTTTTATCCAAAATATGTATCAAACACAGCCTAAAATAGACCAAATTAGAAGATAAATGTGTTAAGGATTCATGTTTTGATGCTTGAACTTCTTTGTATGCTTTTCCAACTTTATGATAATATCACAGTTCCAATTAAAATCACACCAGCTTCTCAGTGTCCACAACGATCATGATTTCTGCTGCAGACTACAATGTTTTATCACTCCGCAAGCTAACTTGTATGTTCTTGTTTTCTATAGGCAATTGTGAAGAGTGGGGATGACTGCAGGCAGGAACACCTAGCTGTGCAACTTATTTCCCATTTTTATGGTATGTTCCCTGTCTTCTCATCAGCTGGTAATTGAGAAGTTGAGTTCATGTAACTTAACCATTTTTTTTTCTATGTTACATTTTGCATGTCTTTTCACTGGGGATACTTGTCAACACCTTCATGGGGTAACATGTTTAATAAGAACATTTTAGGTTCTCATGCTCTTGTGACTATTATGTAAGATTAGGCGATTACAAATTGTGCTGCGTCTAAAGAATGAATTTGTTACCTTAGTAGAGTTTGAAGGTCTTAAGCCACTTAACATTGGTATTCTAGTGATGGGCTCATAGTACCTGAAGCAAGTGCAGCCATAAACTTCTATCTTCCGTAACTTCATATGCATGCAAGATAGCTAGCTTTCTAATTGACAAATAATGAGGATGCATGGTAAATTATGAACTGGGTACCCTGACACAACAAAGTGAGACTAGGATTTACTATACACCAACATTCTGTTTATCAGGTATGGCTGTTCATGTTCTATTGGGCTCAGTGAACTGACAAGTAAAAAACCCAACATTTTATGTAAAGGACAATCACCCATTTAAAGCAGAAACAGACCATATGATCCTAGGGTAATTATTAATGTTTCTTCAAGCAACTCCGTCGTTTATGAGTGATAATTATCATATATATAAATAATAATGTGCATTTACATAAAATAGTACTCCTATCGTCCAGGTCGAAGCTTCACATTTAGTTTCGTTGACTTATTTTGGGCTGCAAATTACTCCTAAAACATATTCGAGAAAAAAATAGAAAAGATATATTAAAATTTGTAATAATTATATTCTTCTAATAAAATTTATCTAGCTTCCCCCCCCCCCCCCCCACAATATAATTTGGGATTAATTTCTGAGTTCTGACTCAAAAAAAGTCGAAAAGATGGATGGGAAGCACTGGACTGGACGGATTAAATATTATAAAAGCTACATAAAGAGCCGGGAGAACAGAAGTGCTGGGAATAGAAGCTTTTAGGTGATCTTTGTGGGGTGGGGGTGCAATTTTTCGAACTCCGATTACACAAGATCCGGTGAGGCGAGTCTGAGGACCTCTCACATTATCTTAGTATTCCTCCATGCACATTCTTGTATTTTTGCATTGTTGTATTCCTTAGATATATTATCTTGCCCGTTGTTCTGCCTTTATTCTCTCTCTTTCATCTTTTCTGCATCTAAGATCCAAAGAACAAATCTGCAAGCCAGAGGAATTTCTTAGTGATCCACCTTGAAATGTGGCATTTAACACTCCATAGGCCGCTGCTGATGGTTAAGATAGGTTATACAAGAGAGAGATTTACTAACTTAAGTTTTATTAGAATTACACCGCCACTTAATGGTCCATTATGTTGCATGATTGCATCACATATGGATTGTTCTGTTAAAAAACCCTTGGTTGCTCAGAGGTTCTGGGATATAGTATTTCCTTTCCCTGGTCTAACTTCATCTTGTATGTGCTTGTTGCTATTTCTCATGTTTTTTTAATGTTTACCTGCCAGATATATTTCAGGAAGCTGGCCTCCCTTTGTGGTTACGACCTTATGAAGTCTTAGTTACCTCCTCCTATACAGCTCTCATTGAAACAATTCCAGACACGGTAATTGCATTTAACCAGTCGCGTTATGTTTGCAAATCTATTGTTATCACACTCCTTATATATATGTAATTTTCTTCACCAGGCATCAATCCATTCTATCAAAAGTAGATTTCCAAATATCTCAAGTCTGCGTGACTTCTTTATTGCCAAGTATCAAGAAAATTCTCCAGGTTTTAAGCTTGCTCAGGTAAATTAACACTGATGTTCTGACTTTAGAGCTATTACTTAATTCTTTATCTTTCCTGTTTGCAAAGTTAAAATTGTCCCCAATCTGCATATATGCGTTCTTTTGCTGGGGAAAATGAGTTTGTGGCTATTGCTGTTCAGGATTCCGTACTTGGCCCCCCTTCTCGTTTTATGGCATTATATAGGAAGTTAAAATTATAAAAAGTTCCCATTCTTGTCTTGGAAAAACCAACTTTTTATTGGGTTGAAATAAGGCTGATTATTGTTTTGTTTAGTCCGACCAGGACATGTACTAGGTGTTAGTTTTATCTTTAGAAGTAGAAGGTGATCTTTGGTATGTAAATTAAATATGGGCAACTAAAGTATTAAGTGGGTTTGGATGTTCTGGACTGGTGTGGAGTGGAACACGTAAACCTTGAACAGGCAGGGTTAGAAATCTGAATATATGGAATATAAATATCAGGCAACCCATATAAATCACTGTATCTGGACCATGTGACTGTTGCTTCTAGCGGATACACATCCCGGTACTTTATTAGGTCCAGATTGTTTTATATCTCAGTGAATTGGTGAGTTGTGCTACTATTCCCATGAAGATTTAGGTATTCAGTACAATTAAGTTTCACAGAAAAATGTCATGTCAGCATGGAATGATAAGACCTAATATTCCCTCCACCCTATGAAAAGCCTCCCAATTATTTTTTTTGGCGTTTCATTAGAAAATTTCCATGCCATATTAGTAAATACCTCACTTAATCATTACCCTTACTATTTACTAAGCACTTGCAACTTTTATTATTTAAATTTAAATAGTATCCCTCCTACATCTTTTTAGTAAATATATCTTTACCTTCTTTTTCGAAACAATGGTGCATAAAAGAATATGCAGAGCTCTTCGGAAGACGGAGGGAGTAAGAATAAAAAAATTTGAGCTATAATTAAAGGACTTCTCCTGCTCAATTTTTGGGCTTATTGGACCGTGGGACATTATGTTTATCTGTATGTACGCTTTTGAAGAACATCCATTTACTTGCAAAGTACTATGTTTTCTATCTTTGATGGTAGACTTAAATTAATTGCAAACACATGATTCATACTTTTCATGATTATCACTACCTTTACTTCAATTTGATGCCACAACATTATGAGTAATAGGTTATACCAAACAAAAACTGAGTTTCAACTTTTGGTTTATTAACTGCAGAGGAACTTTGTTGAAAGCATGGCTGGGTACTCTATAGTCTGCTATCTTTTACAGGTGAGTCCGCCATTATCTCTCATGTCTTTTGCAATCGATGTTTAAGTAGGCTGTGTACAGAAGAGAGCTATTTGGCAAATAGATGCAATTGTTTCTGTTTGTCTCATGTCGAATGTCATATTTAGATCAGCTGGCTGTGGGTATGATCATTTTCTCCAACTCCGATTGGGAACTTGAGTTTCTGATTTTGAGTTTCACATCATGGCCCTGCTTATTATCCTGTCTTCAATGTTATTCCAATATTAGTTCTCTATTCAGTATTTCGGATTAAATATTCCCTAGTTTTTAAATCTCTAGCATATATCGTCAAAAGAAGTGATAGATGATTTAAAAGTGAAAAGAAGTGAAATACAATCAAGTTTATAGTTTTTTGGTTAAGCAACATAGATTGAATCATATCGCATAATGTGTGAAGTAGTACTAGGCTTTGTTTCTACTTAATCCTCTTTAGTTCCGATTCTCCACATCCTACCATACTGACATCTAGGATGATCTTCAGGTTAAGGATAGGCATAATGGGAATTTGTTGTTGGATGAAGAGGGTCATATCATACACATTGACTTTGGTTTCATGCTTTCTAATTCACCCGGAGGTGTGAATTTTGAAAGTGCGCCATTTAAATTGACACGTGAACTCCTTGAGGTAAGAATTATGATTTGAAGCTGTCAAAATTGTTCTAGTCATACGTGGCAATGTATGAGCTTTATTTTGAGGCTGCCTAGAATATTTCCTCGTGGAATTTATTTCAACAAATTTAATATTTGCACTAGGTGATGGACTCCGATGCCGAGGGGGTTCCAAGTGAATTCTTCGATTATTTTAAGGTAAAATGTACATTTCTGGCACATTACATTTCATTTTACAATTAATAATTGTACTCTTAATTCGATTTCTCATTTCTCACATTTCTGGTATCACTACTGTTGTGGCATCTTGTGGTTCAGGTTTTATGCATTCAAGGTTTCCTCACTTGTCGTAAGCACGCGGAGAGAATAATTCTTCTCGTAGAGATGTTGCAGGTAATGCTACTGCAGTTCTGAGTTATCCGACTGCTAATTGTTAAATAATGTTTAAATTTGATGAATGATATATGGGACTTGAGTAAGGAATCCACAAGAGAACTAGGCACATCTTTTGCGATCCTTTACTACATAGAGAATCACAGTTTGATTAAAATCCGGTAGTTTATGTCCTCAGTTGACTTCAAATAGAGAATCTATTTCTGTTCAGTTCATTCACTCCCCGACTTGTCATCTTTTGCGATCCTTTACTACATAGAGAATCATAGTTTGATTAAAATCCGGTAGTTTATGTCCTCAGTTGACTTCAAATAGAGAATCTATTTCTGTTCAGTTCATTCACTCCCCGACTTGTCATTTTCTCTTCCTGTTTTTGGGGCAAACAATAGAATGGCTTAGAATAAGTCTGGGACTGACTGAAAAATACTCATTTATTTTTTTAGATTGTTTACGTTTACATTTTTGGCAACCTTTTATCTCACAACTTTATTTTGGGTCCTGCCACTAAACCAAACACCACACTCATCACACTAACCTTCTAAAACTCCATTCCAAAAGCAAACATAAAAAATCTTAAAAACGGATGAGTAATAAACTTGAGTATTGTTTATTTATTATTTTCTGGAAATACAGACTCAAGTTTAATTCAATGCATGTCTAAATTACCAATATAAAAGGTTTTTCTTGATAATAGGCAGAGAATCTAAATCTTGTCCGCCTATAAATCATGCTCCAGTCCTATGCATTTGAATATTTGTATGAATTTTTTTCAACTTTTGGACAAGTTTAGTCAACCACACAAGATTACACCATATATACATATTTGGCAGCATATGTGTGGGGGTTTCTTTTTTGGTTCAACAACTTTACAATTTCTCCTGTAAGACATTTGCCCATGATATTGTCTTGGTAAGACATCATTCTTTTATTATGTGGATGAACATTCATCCATTTACATGCTTTAGTGAGAGACCGTTGTTAGTTCTCTTGTCCATGTGTTCTTAGGGAGTGAATTGAGTCTGTCTTTTCTCTCTGAGAATATGGTTCAGATACTTTCAGCTATGGGATGGCATTATTCTCATATTCTTGTTATTTGTTTCAGGACTCTGGTTTTCCCTGTTTCAAGGGTGGTCCACGAACTATACAGAACTTGAGGAAACGATTTCATCTGAGTTTGACTGAAGAGGTTATATATTGCTCATTCTGTTTCAATATATACACTAGTGTATAATTTGCTCTGCCTTGATTGATGGTGTTGCTTCATTGCAGCAATGTGTGTCCTTGGTGCTTTCTCTGATCAGTAGCAGCTTGGATGCATGGCGGACACGACAATATGATTATTATCAGAGAGTTTTAAATGGGATATTATGAGAATGAAGTATGTTTTATATCAATGGCTCTTCAAGTCCTCGGGTGTAAGAAGTGTTACTATGCTCGAGGAGGGATCACTTTGGGGCAATTTGCTTCCGAAGCTCATCAGAGTTGGCCCCTGTCAAGTGCTAGATTCTGTTAAAAGTGCTCTACAGAGGCTTGTGAAAGGCTTCTCTGGGAATGGAACTACCAATTTTTCTATTCTCGTTGTTCTTTGTTTCAACGAAGTGTAGCTGGGCTGGACATAGAGTTTCCTTAAAAGGGTGTCAATATTCAACCCATTCTGGTTGGGACATACTGTACAGAGTGATTGATAATATGGAGATGGAACACGATGAGACGGCCAATGGGACGACGGGTTTTCATTTTTGAGTTTGGTATATCAGTAGCTGTACAGCAGAGAACTCAGCTTGTATCTACTGCCATCGTCCGATCAAATTGTAGCTTTTTTCAGATCCAGAGGAGGTTTTAGCTGTTGTTTCCATTTGCGTCGACCACTGTGTCCATCGTTATCCTTTGATTCTTTTATGTGCAATTTGAGGAATGCATGAAATCGCGTTCTTGTGTATCATGTAAAAATGTGAAGACTAGAGTACAGCTCTTATAGTCAATTCTCAATTTACTCATTTTGATAGAATGTGTTCAGTGTTTGGTGATGATATCAGTCGATTGCACTTCATTGTTTCATATACATTATTGTGTTGTAAAAATTAGTACTACTACAAATGTACAATTATCGTGTGATCCTAAATTAGTACTAGTACTATCGTTTCTGAACGAGAGTACTTGTCCGGTAAGATGTTTTACTTAAACATCATTGCCCTTGTTTTTATTGTAATAACATAAGTTGAGTTGATCATATTCCATTAAAATTTGTCATCAAGTATACACTATAAGATGAGTATGAAAAAGTTACCAGAAAAAGATATTATGTACTTTAATTTTAAGGGACATTATAAAAAAGAAAATATACTTGGTGGGAACAGAGTAAGTATAGAGGTTAACTGCAAGTCTGCAACGAGGAAATGGGTAGGAGATGGGCAGCAAACTGCTCCAGCATAGTAGTAAAGTACTATCTGTCCAGGTTAAAGTTTTCCATTTCGTTTTGTTGATTTTTTTTCGGTCACAAATTACTCGTAGATTATATAGCAGAAATAAATCAAAAAAAAAATATTAAAATAGTATAAATGTTAAACTATTTTATAATAATTTTTTCAAATTTTTTCTTCGATGTGATTTAGGATTAATTTGCAACAAAAAAACGGTCAACAAAATGAAATGAGAAACATTTGATTGGATAGAGGGAGTAACTCTTAAGTGATGAGGAACTCCAAAATAGTTGAACATAAATTAAATTTAGATGTAGATTCGGATTTGGCTCGAAAACCTTATCGAACAAGTTAAGCTCTAATCTTAACAAGTCGAGTATAAGGTTTCGGCTCATATAATATCACCATTCACAAAAGTTAAATTATATGATGAATCATATTATGGACCGATGATGGTTGTCATCGATGTCGTGCAAAGTCTATGGTCTAAATGTATAAAAGAAACACAGCAAACGACGACCTGCAACACTGGTCAACTGACACAGCTTGCTTCCTCCTGAAGACTCCAACTGAATAAAACAATATCCCCAAATTATAATTAAGTAAAAATAAAATTATAAAATTACTACAATATCCCTAAAAATTATAACGTAAAACAAAATTAAGAAAAGATTGATTACCCTAAAAGTTCACCGCTATATAAACAGCAGCCTTCACTGAATCCACCTTCTTCTCTCCCTGACGAAATTTCTACCATTCTACTACCATCAAAATTCTCTCTCTACCGATCATCTCTCTTCCCTTTGAGGTGTGTTTTGTTCTGTTGTTTCCGTTTAATTGTTTGTATCTGATTCCCATAGATCGCTGCTGTTCTTGTTTTCTAGATTCATCTTTTTCTCTGTTTGTATGTCAATTTTCAGTGTATGTAAGGGTTTTGTCATGTATGTCGAATTGAATCCCGTATGTTAGAATTTAGATTATTTTGTTATGATGTTGTTTATGTATGTTATTATTAGGCTCTGGTTATGTTTTTGTGTTACTTTGTTATGGATTCTTGTTAATAATCGAGTTAAAATGCTAGGGCTTATATTGCGCTTGCGCACCAGATGTCTTTTGATTCAACGAGCAAGAAGTGGACTGTTTGGGGTTCATTTTGTTTCATGAACCGAGGAAGGCTGTGGCGTTCTCGGTTATTCGGCGACTGGACTTGACAATTCCTTCCATTTGGAGTTTTTGTTTTTTGTTTTGTGTTCAATTCAATTGTGTTATCAATCAATCAAGTTTCATCTTTTTGTTGAACCCGGGTTTTGGGGTACTGTAGATACTAGTATTCCTGGTTGAGCCCGGGTCTGGGTAGTGTAGGTGCTATTATACAAGCAAATCTTTTCTGGTCTGGGTAGTGTTGGTATTTTAGGTATTCCTTTTTCTTGTGGGCAAGAGTGTACTAGTAGTATTTTTGTAACGATGACGAATAGGGAGCTTTCCATGGAAAGAAAGTCTCTCCCTCCTGGGTTTCGGTTTCATCCCACAGACGTTGAACTTGTTATGTACTATCTTAAGAGGAAAGTCATGGGAAGGAAACTTTGCGCTGAAGCTATCGCCGATGTCAATATATATCAGTTCTCTCCGTGGGATCTGCCAGGTACTTGTTATCATTGTTTCTATTATTGTCTTTATTACGAGTAATCTGACAATTTCAATTTCATTCTTCAAAATCACAACTTTGGACAATTAGAGTCAGTGTCATGTGTCAGTGAAATAGTGTATTATGTGCAAACTATATATGAATCTGATACTATCATACATTGCTAATTTGCTACTGGTTTCATCTTAAGAAGATAAGTTAATTGATCCCACATCTTATGCTTATAAAATGTGCACTAAAAAGAGAAAAGAGTTGATGGCAAGCCTAATATATGGATACCCCTTGTGTCCCACTTCCCTGTCCATCACTACTTTTTCAATTTATATGTACGGAAACAAGTACTGTGGTAAGTTAAATGTCCACACATGGTTATCCATTTTGTTATAATTCGTCACCTGGAAATTGATTATGCCAATGAATAAAACTCCCAATTGTTACCGTTTTAGTGTGCTGTGAATGATGTGCTTTCCTGGTTAAATTGGTGTCTGTAGAATTACTATTTACGAGATCTATGTTTTCTTCCAGATATGTCCTGCTTGAAGAGTAAGGACTTAGAATGGTTCTTTTTCTGCCCTAAGGAGAAAAAGTATGCGCGTGGAACAAGAGTAAAGCGTGCTACTGAAAAAGGATATTGGAAAACAACGGGAAAAGATAGAAATGTTCATTATGGTGAAAAAATTGTTGGAACAGTGAAAACTTTGGTTTTCCACTTGGGTCCTCCACCTAAAGGTGAAAGAACGGATTGGGTTATCTATGAGTATAGGATTATTGATGAGCAGCTAGCTTCAATTGGATTACAGGTATCTATCTAATCAACTGGATTTAATCTGGTACACTTTCATAGAATATTACTCATCTAGTGTCCCTTGGTATCTGTCCAATCAACTGATTATGTTCTATTTATATGCATGTATAAAGCACTTATTATTAAGCACTCTGTATTCTAGTGGCTCTGTAAAAGTTATTTCTACTAGTATATCTTAAGATGTTAAACTTAGAACCTATGTTTGCATTACCATGTTTAAAACAATTAGACATTACTCCCACGCTTTTGCTATTCAAACTAACAATTGTTATGCTACTTACTTGTTCCAGAGCAAATTTACTCAACTCTGAATTTAATTTTTGCTACTATAGAGCTGGCATGAATAATTAAATTACATACAATAAGGAACCGGTCAAGTATATAGACAAATTAGGAATTTATAAAATGTCAGTTACGTGATATGTGATCTTATATTATCGCTTGCTCTGAGATAATGTGGGGTTATATGCTACATTCCTTGAGATTGTCATGTGGCTTGTGTACAGTCAAAATTGTGCCCATGGGATTACTCTGCTAGTTATTGTGTGATTCTATTAACGAGCTTGTTCTTGAGGAACTCACTTCATGTTAGCTTCTACTGAGTGTCAATTTTTGTTAGTTGGATTAGTAAAATGAAAATTCAGATCATCTGACCTCGTTTGTATCATTAATTTTCTCACTATTCGTTCCTGGTATTGTGTAGGACACATATGTGCTCTGTAAACTTTTCAAAAAGAATGGTCCAGGACCGAAAGTTGGTGCACAGTATGGAGCACCATTTAATGAGGATGAATGGTCTGATGATGATGAAAATGGTTCAGAGATTCGTGCTGCATCTTCGACCCCTGATGTTCTACCGTCTACTGCATTGACACCTGAAAAACAAACTTGTATCTCAGCAGGCTCCCTTGTTCCTGAAACTGTGTCCACTGCCTTGGTGACTAAAGAATGTTCAAATGTAGACCAAACATATACTGTAACTGGTCAAGGTTTTCCAGGAAGTGCATCTGGCCTGTCTACTGCATTGACACCTGAAAAACAAAATTGTAGTTCAACAGGCTCCCTTATTCCTGAAATTACTTCCAGTCCCTTGGCGACCAA
This sequence comes from Plantago ovata, assembly GCA_028274465.1. NCBI lineage: Eukaryota > Viridiplantae > Streptophyta > Magnoliopsida > Lamiales > Plantaginaceae > Plantago > Plantago ovata. Next base: position 7,387,579 of record CM051456.1, on the reverse strand, counting down.
AGAATGTTCAAATGTGGACCAACCTCATGCCATAACTGGGCTGTTTCATCCAGGAAGTTCATCTGGGCCCTTTAACCCTTGGAGTGCACCTGGGCCGTCTTTGGTTGAAAGTTTTCAACCCCCAGCTGGGCCTATTGCTAACGAACTGCTTGATCAAGAGTTTGATGATGACATTGATCGTTTTCTGGCCTCCTTTACTGATGATCCCTTGCTGCTTGAGAATGGACAACACAAGGTATGCAAACATCATACTTTACTTTGTTGTACCTCTCATCTTACCTAGATATGAAGTATTTCAATTATTTATCTTGTGATTGGATTATCTGGCATTTAGTTACCCTCACTGCAGTTTCCTTCTAACTTTGGCCATATTGGTAGTACCACTAGCAGACCTACCTACCTGAAAGGGATAGATATGTTTGGGTTCATCATGTGAAATGCACGTACAATAACAAATTCACGTACCATAAAATTTGTTTTTGCCATAAAGAAATAAAATAAAAATGCATATACAGTAACAAATGAAAGCTCACTTCATTAGCTAATACACATCAGTTGCTTGGAAATAAGTTACCACTTGTTGGATTGAGATTCTAATAGTTTACTTCATTCCTGACAAAGCCTAAATATGTTGAAGTGCATTGTCACTCGGTAACTCGACAGTTGGTTATATATTTTATTCATCTGATATATAGTCGTTGGCATAATATCTAATAATTGTGAGCAGATTTTTGATGGCTTTCTGTCATTCCTCTTTTTCTATTGATCATGTTTTAAAGAAGAGTAGTTTAGTGCAGAGGATAATCTTTAGTTCTTTTAATCTACATAAACTTCATTTCTTGAATGTATTCTGTCCAAAATCACGTTTAAAGTCGGCTCATGCTTGGCTTATTCCAATTCTCCCCATTTCCAGAGTGCAAGCATGGCTTTTGGTGTGAGTTTGTCTTTTCAATTAGAATGCATATAGTAGCCCCCCCTCTGTGCTCTGTTGATCAACTGTTTTAGCTGTGTTGCTTCATTGCATCGACTGAGTTAACTTACATTTGTTGGTTTCAGGATGATCCGCCATGCATGGATGGATATAGTATACACAGTGGACTGGAAGATCTGAATAAATTCTCCACTCCGATGGATCAGCCAAGGTTTGATTTCTCAGGGATGTCCAAAGATGATCATAACTCTTCTCTTAACATGCTTATGCAAGACAGTTCCGACTACATAGAAGTTAATGATCTTCTACCCCTACTGAATGGCTCTACCGAAGCTTTTGGAAACTGTCAATCATATGATGCTGCTGTTGGATCCTACAACGATGGTAATGTGCCGCAATTCTGTTTCAATGGCATAAACCATCCTTCAAACATAGATCAGCCACCGGTGCTACCTAATCAATCCAACCTGGTGAGCACTTTGTGGGCTTTGGTTTCTCAAAATGATCATAGTAAGTCGGTTCAGTTCTTTTGGTAATGTTTACTCTTTAATCATGGTAATCAGGTTGACCAGTTCTGCTTAGGATCTAATGCCGAGTATGGTCCATTCACTTATGGACAATCGAGCAATGGGCAGAATGCAGGTTGACTCGTCAATGAAAACATATTTGCAGCGGAAGATGACACTCTGACTCTGGCGTGTCTATGAGCATCACTTGCTACTTGTAAATCTTCAGAGCGTCTGCTCTGGTGCAACTGCAAGTTATCTTCTGGATATGCGCCTTGGTTACCTGCGCGAGGCACATACACGCAACATTTGCTCGCTGCTGAATGTGCATTCGTACTTTCTTCTAGTAGGTTCGTTTTATTTACAGTCTGGATATTCTGTTTGGGGTATTTGTGACAACGGTGTGTAATAAACTGCACAAATTATCTTTACCCTATGCATTTGGTACTATTTCTTTTCGAAAAAATTGGGAAAGTTACATTTAAGCCCCTAGGTTATTGTGTATTTGTAATAACCACAACCATCTGGTTACTTTACTTCTATCATGCTCTCTCTGATCCGGTCCCTATTTGCCGGCCTAGGCACACGCACCACTTGTATGGTTAGTGGCTACAACATGCTTAAAAAAGGGGGCCGATCGGCCGGTTTGACTGGTCCGGCCATGAACCGTTGGGTGAGCGGCTCAACAATATTCTGGTCCGATTCCAACCTAATCCGATTCAACTCCGGTCCGACTTTTTTTGGGGTGTCCTGCTCGGCTTCCGTTTCCCGGTTTCAATACATAGGTTAGTTGTGTGCAAGGCTGGAGAATTTTCGGACTCACCGAGTGCATGATAAAATATAGGAATGTGAGTGATCACATTAAGCAATTATGCAAATACCCTTGGGCTAGTTAGTTAACTAGGATTTTGGCGGCAATTTTTGGCGGCCATTGGACTTGATATAACCAAGGAAATCTTCATTCTTAATAGGCCAAGTGAAGACAAGCAGTTGGTGTTAACTCAAAGTGATTACATTCCATCAGGCCCGAAAAGGCACTCAAAATTATTGATCACCCTTGAGCTTTGATTTACATATTCCAGTTGCAACTCTAATGCAGGGCTTCAGTTGATTTCTCCATGCATTTGATTTGATCTCTGATGCTACATTTATATCACATGGCTTTAATCTTAAATTAAAGATAGCAAAGAGAATATGAATATGTTGGTGAATTCACTAAACCACTTGTTCTTAAATCTGACACATAGTTTTGCTGTTTAATCATAACTAGTAATACTAAGCATTGAGAGAAGTGAAGTTATGCGTCAACGATATCGGAGCAAATGTTGAACTAACTCGAGTGAATTGGACTCTATGTTGTAAAGAAAGAGTTCGGATAGCAACAACCGGGGGTGTGATGGAATCAAAACCTCCAGGGTACAGAATAATACCTCCTCCGAAAACTTAATAGTTTTACACTTTGTTTTTGTTGACTTTTTGATGTCCGATTTGACCTCAAATTAATCATAATTGATTACGAAAAAATTAATTTTAAAATTATATTATACAAATATAAGAAGTATACTTTCATAATATAATTTTTAAAATTATTTTTTCACAAGTTATTATTAATTTGAGATCAAACCGATATTATTAATTTGAGATCAAACCGGACATCGAAGAGTCAACAAAATAAGTGTAAAATTATAAAGTTTCCGTTCCAGAGGAGTAATAAAGACAACATATCTTCTCTGTGTGTGGTCATGCCTTATTAGCAACCAAAACAGAGGAAATATGAAAATTGAATATTTTTTGCATTTCCATCCAAACCAAACAGTTGGAAAACATTGAACGTATCTTGGAATATGTATATATATGTGAAACGTACATATAATAATTATAATAATAGACTACTTACTAGTAGTGATATGAAAATTGAAAAGTGAAATGTCAAAATGGTGCAGAAGCAACATCTCTAACGACGCAGTTCCAAGATTCATCGGTCTGAGGATGATCTAATTGATCTCCCATGAGTATCAGGCCATCATCTCTGCATGCTCTTGTGACTGGAACCAACCCCTACCAATTCATCAATTTCTTATATATCAAGTTCTAGTTCTAGTAAATCTTCCTAACTACAGGAAATTAATCAATTGACTTTTTTTTTTGTTTTCCTTAAATGAAGACGACAGTCAAGGTGATATGCAGGGGCAGACCCACCCACCCTTAGGGCCAGGGTGGGCTCCAGCCCATGTTGGATTCAAAAATTAAAAAAAAATAAAAAAGTTTTTAGATATATTTATACCGTTATTGTGAATAATTTAACAAATAAATGTTGTAGCTCAGTGGCAATAGAAGTGTTCTCATACTCCACCCACCCAGGTTCAATTCTTGACATCAACATAACATTATAAATTTTATTTCTTGAGATTTTTAGCATTTCACTTCTAATGCAGTGGCAAATATTTTCATTTCATTCCCTTTTTTCTTCTTCACTTTTTTACTAAATAAAAACATTAAATTAAATGCATGTTCTATATATTTTAATATCTTGTAATAAAACTAATCAAATGAAAAAAAAAAAAAAAAAAGGCTCGAAAAAATCTCACATCTGCTCTGCAGCCATTGTATGATAAAATTTTTTATCATTATTTTAGCCGAGGTTAAAAAATTCCTGCGCCCCTGGTGATATGTACATAGCATATGCATTATTAATTAATTATACCTGAGTGAAGATTTGAAGAGCTTCATCCGTGGTTCTGGTGTTCACTACATACTCTGCTACTTCCTGCATGTGTAATGTAATTAATAATCACATAATTAATTATAAGAACATGCTAGCTAGCAAAGCATATATAATACTGGATCTATTATACAATACTAGAATGCAATGATCAATAGAAGGGGGACTTGCCCTGGCAAAGTCAAGCTGGTTGATGTTAAGGGTCCGAGGCTCCTTTTCGATTGAGGACTGCCTTTCCGCCGGGAGTAATAATTGTTGTCCGCTCATTTGAGATGAGGAAGAGCAACTGTATTGTTCTTCATTTTGATCTGCTGCCAACTCCATCACTGACTTGATTATTATTATTATTGTGAGAATTACTTGAAAACTGGGTTTAAATTTGGATGCATGTATATTTATGGTAGCAAAATTGACAAGCTATTTATAGGAAGCTAGAAAGATCGAGTTGCTGCTGCTGCTATAATTGGCCTTTTTCAGGTGTAAGAAAACGTGGCAGTTTATGAGTGACGACGGTGTCCACGTGGTACTCTCCTTGACTTGGACGCGTGGCCGGTGATGCGCCGACTTATTATTGGTCTCTGATGTGTTAAATCAAAACAAAGAAAATAAGCAAGCAATCCGAAACGAAAATCCAACATTTGATTTGATGATTACGTACTACGTCTTCATCTTTATCATGATTTCCTACGTACCACTTTTCTTCAGTTTTTAGAAACCTTTGCGCATCTCATTTCTTTAAATTAATAATATATAATAATATTAATTTATTTATTCAGCCAGAGACCAGTGAGATACCTCCACGGAACAATTCCCTCACCAAATTCCCAAACTAAAAATATTTACTTTTCATTCTTATCTTATGGTCGACTCCAAATACCAATAACATTCATTCATTCGTTGGTACTCCATCCTAAATATAATATAATATATTTTAGCATTTTCACACATATTAAGAAAATGTGATCTTCAACAAAAAAAAAATTATTGAAACGGTTAATTTTTTTTATTAATAATTCGAGTATAAGAAATACTCCTGAGATTACAACCAAATCACCATCCAAACCGGATAGCTCCAATTACAACATCTATAACACAAACCAAACCGGACATTTTTATATCCCAATATTGCCTTTGAGATGCTGACATTTTTCTCAAATCATCTTTAGGAACATACAGTGTCCTTTTATCATAAAGAGGGTCACCTGGCCTTCTTCCTTTGGCATCCTTAATTTCAGAAGGATGAAGCCATTTAAACTTTAACTTGCTAACTGTTTCTGAGTCTTCATCGTAGTTCTTCTTTAAGACACTGGGAACTCAAAGAAGTTTAGATCTTTTTATAGGTGGTACAGATGAATCAGATGTGTCTTTAGAGTTACTGCAATCCTCTTGGACTCTCTTTAACCTTGGGACAAGAGGTCTCATGCCTGGTGTGTCTGGCCCTGGAGCATCATCATCACAATTCGTAAAAGGGGGACAAGCTTTTTCCCATTCAGGAAAAATAGATCTGTTACTGTTGGTGCTAAAAACATTTTTCTGGTTGAGGTGTTTGGTTGGTGGATAGGCATTGTTCATATCTTCGGTTTCATCATAATTCAAAGAAAAAGATGGGCTACTTAAAGTATCGTTGATCTGAGACCTGCACAAACAAGACAAATTACAACTAATTACAAACATATGCAAAATGCCGTCATTCAATCTAAATTCAAATGATATTCGTGTACTTTGAACTAAACTAAAATTAAGTAATAACCTCTATTAACATCTCAAAAATACATTAACAATTCTCCCTAGGAAATCGAATATGTAACCGTATCAAAGTTCATCACACAACTATCACTTTTCCAGCAGCATCTTTCAGTAATGTCACACAGTCATACTTACAAACTTCCAATTTCCTTATTGCAGCAGAAAACAATCACAGACTCACAGTTCACCAAAAAATACAAACAGGCAAAATCACATGTTGAACGTTCCAAACACTAATGACCAAACATCCTAGCTTTGTTTATCACAGTAACCAAAGGCCTTGATGGTCAAAGTTCAGGGCTAACCCTACACACACAGAGAACTATACAAATGGTAGCCACAAACTGCATTCATCAATTGTTCCATCAGACACATACAATAGGGAAATATACACACACTCGCAAATCGCAATGATAATTGTTACTTCAGTAGAACCTTAGATTCATGAATCAACACTCCTCGAATACATAAAATGGGGTGTAGCAATGCATCAAGTACTTTTTGGTTCAACAGACTCACTAAATCCCCACACTGCCACACAGACAAATCTAACAGGATCTCAAGTAATGACATAGTAGTAAAATGACTAGCGCACTGTTTATCCTAATATCAACGAAATAGAGTAGTACTGAGAAACTTAAAACACGAAATCACCTGAAATCGGCGGAGGAGCTTGTACGAGTGTCGGATTTGACGAATTTGTGCTTAATGCTGGAGAAGACGGAATGTTTTTGGGCGAAGACGGGAAGAGGCACCTTCTCCGGTGGAGTTTCGATTGCTTTGACCTCATCATCCGGACGGTCGATGGCGATGGGTTTTGTGGCGGTGGAAGGTTCCGGTTTCTTCAGGAATGATTGAATCGATTTCTGCCGCTGCATTTTTGCCCCTTTTTTCTCTCTCTGGGTGGTACTCGAGCTTGTTAATGGAGGAGAGTGGTCAGAATTGGGGTTCTGTGGATGTGTAGCATAAACGCGCGCCAAAATGAAAATTACTATCCAACTCGTGGATAATTGAAAAGTGAAAAATATAAAATAGAATAGCAGCTTCCCTCTCTACTAAGGCTGTGTTCCGGGCAGGGATGGCAATTTGGGCGGGGCAGCCCAAGCCCGATCCAGGGCCGGCCCGATTTTGTCGGGCTAAGCCCGTCCAACCAGCCTATTGGGCTGTGCTTGGGCCTGTTATATAGGCCCATGGGCCGGGCTGGGCCTGGGTAAAATTTCTAGCCCGCAAGTCCGACCCGGCCCGCGTATATGTTTTTCTTTATAATATACTTTATGTAATATGACTATTTTGTTTGTTATTTATACATTAGTAGTATTAAATTAAGTTGTAATTTATACATTTTTCATAATTTTCTATATATTTATAATATTTTCTATTGAATTATATATTTTAATATACATCACAACCAATAATTTATAACTTTTTGAGTTTTTTTTGTTTTAAATTATTAAATTTTTTAATTTCTAATTGTTTTAAAAAAAAAAAATTATCTCCTAAAATGTGTGACTTTTGAATTTGTTTGAAAAAAAAAATAAAAATGGGCCAAGCCCGAGCCCGGCCCGGCCCATGATGGGCTGGGCTTGGGCCTAAAATTTTCGCCTGTCATCGGGCTTCGGGGTGGACCTAGGCCTAGGCCAAGTGTGTCGGGCCTGGACGGGGCCTATGGTGGCCCGGCCCATTGCCATCCCTAGTTTCGGGTCAAGAATATGAAAATAAAAATAAGGATTTTCATACGAAAAAAACATAGCCTAATAATAGGAGGTGGACATAAAATTAGAAGTGTAACTTTTATGTGTAGATAATATACTAACCCATTAGTGAGATGAAATCTTCTTCAACACTCCCTCCAACATCCTCTCCAACGGACTTATGAGGAATCGATACGTGTTAAGTAAGTTCCACGTGCCAGTCTCTCACAGGCATGTTGGAGAGGATGTTGGAGGGAATGTTGGAGAAGATCTGGTCTCCCCATTAGTCGTGCTCGTGTAAACTTTAGTGAGTAGTCACCTATTAAGGCTCTGTTCTTTTATATGAAAACTCATTATTTTCAGTTTTGTTCTGTTCAGTCTTGTTTAATTATATTTTATACTACACTTCAGTTTTGTTCTGTTCACTCTCTTATGTTTAGATGAAAAAAATAGAGCCTAAATCTTTTATATATATAAGGTTTTTATACATAGCATAACATATAGGGATGATATGTTTTTGGTAAAAAAAATATCATTATCAAGTGAAATCAAAGAAACATATAGTCATATAGTATAAAGTTTATAGACTCACACTCACTAGTACTAAAAATTAGAACATGATTAGCTAGTAACTGAAATAGTACATTGTTCATGTATATTTGTTTTTCTTCTGTTTTCCATGGTAAAGTCTTACAAAAATCAATTTTCAACACTTATATTCATCATTATAAATGCGTGGCATTTTAGCTAGGTTACACACACATACACAATTATATATCTTTGTAGTAGTCCATATAAGATATGTACCCATTACATATAAGACTCCATTAGATTCTGTAGCAATATTTCGGTGGGCATCCTAACCCCAACTAATGCGTACAAATTCTCTAGTTTACAAAATTTGCAACACCAAGGGGGTAATAGGAGGACTCAAATAATGTAGTGAGTCCCCGACTCATTAGTCATTTATTACTATTTGCCCACCACACATTCGCCTGAAATGATAAATCCATACTCCGAAAGTATATTAAAAAAGTATGTATAATATTACATTTGGTACATATATACAACTTACAACCTATAAACATATCATCATGAAGTGGATACTTGAACATAATAGACTCGAAGATGATGTTGTTCTCACCCAATAGATCTCTTTTGTACGTACCAGAGAGAGACGATTAGTAGTTGATTATTACGGGAAAGGGAGGAAGGATCATTATCGATTATTTCTCTTGGAACGTAGAGCACGTACAAACTAGTGTGTGTGAAGTGTGGGAGGTTGATTCTTGAGTGGGAATTACACGGCTGTGTGCAAGTCTGGAATTCTTGGCAACTGCAAATGCTTTACCCTGGATGCATGGAGATGATGATAACTTTTATGCGTTCAAGCTCGCTGATAAAACCACGCCTATCTTTCCGAATCAGCCCCATTCAGGATTAGGCTTTTGAACCCAACCCAACCCGAAAATTTAAGAAACAGGTTGAAACCCGAACGCCTATATTGATGCTTTGTTGCCCAAAGGTGATAGAGTAGGTCAAGATGGACTCAATAACGAAAGAATCGTTGAATTTGATTGAGAAACGGAGTTGTATAGAGCTTTCGAAAAACTTCAAGTCATCAATGGAGGATTATCAAAAAGGCGATGAAACTTCGAACGGTAAGTTGGAACATGTAGAAGACGTCAATACGAATCCAATGCCGTTAGAATCATGCAATTTCGTTAAGAAATGAAGTCGTAATGACATTTTGAAATTTGACCATGGTGAAAAAGAATGAGTCATGTGCACACGGGCCGGGTCAGGCAGCGGGTCATGTAAAAAACCAGGTTGGGTCAGTTTTTCTGACCAGGTCGGGCCATAGTCCGGTCGGATGGGCCGGGTCGGGTTGTCCGGGTTGGGCTCATGCCAATTTATCGGGTTGAGTTAGGGTTCGGGTCTTATCATTACGGCTATAATATGGGTTCGGTTTTAACCCAACCCGTACCCGTCACTTATAAATGAGGAACGGGTCTTAATCGGGTTAGGGTTGGGTTCATTGAAAAACCTGTTCAGGATTTCCTGTCTGGTTTCCAATTTTCAGTAATCCTGGATCGAGATAGTTCAGGTGACAATGATTGGACCGAAGTGTTGTGTGACAATGAAGACACCTGCCCCACCCCTATTTGCTCTCGAGTACTTCATGGTGGTCGGTTTTATTGTTTGGCTCAGAACAGAAGCTTGACAATTTTCAGGTGGGAACCTGAAATCCAGTTCGATCTTATTTTGATAACTAATGATACATTCGATCAGTCACCACAGTATTTAGTTTCTTGTGAAGATAAGCTCTACCTTGTTGTGACGGGGCATTTGATAAATATGTCAATGTCTATATGCTTGATGCTGCAAGTCACAAATGAGAAGAAGTTATAGATGTGAGTGATTTTTCGTTTTTCATCAGTCAAACATCATCCTTTGTTGTTCGAACCACAAAAGATGGAAAGATCAACTTCCCATCAGAATTGTCATCTGTCTTACAAACTGGATACATCAGAATTTAGATGTAATGGTAAGTACACGAAGACAGAGATCCATGAGAGGAATGAACTGAGATGTGTTATGTGGATTCAACCAAAAGTTATTCGAGATTATAGGTAGTTCATATGTTTCTCAATCCCCTTTGTATCATGTTTTCTACCCTCTCCAGAATTCTTCTCTTCATTTTGCCTTTTCAATATCATATGCTCAAAGTTTTCTAGGAACCAATAATTAAGTGTTCATTACCTTTTGGGCAAACTGAAAGCTTTTAACAACAGCACCAAGGACTTATCTTGTTGTAAAACTCGATACTCCAAGCACGGATGGCTTCTTGTCACTCGTTTGCCCACAGTAGATTGGATGTCTTTTTCTTCCTCACCAACATTATCAAACTGGATCATCATTTCCACTTTATCCATGTGGACGGGCCTCCATGTCACACGTATGAAGTCAGATGACAAGAACTGGAGCCAAGAATCGTATGACAAGGGTCAGACACACCACATTATGAAAGTCCAATAGTCACGACGACTCTGACCCCAACGAAGCATGAAGAGCAAAACCTGCACCAAGAAGGCCATCATCACTGATGGAGCCGCCAACCCAAACTGTCAGAGCAGCACAATCCACAGATACAAGCCCAAATACTGTTGTACCATCCCTGATTTGCTGCGAACAATTTAACTGCATTATTTCATCTATACAAAAACATCACTTCAGAGCAGAAGCATATAAAGAACAATAAAATAAGAGTAGTTTATTGGTACAAAGAAGCAGCAATACGAACCTCCGTTATTAAAAGAAGATGGGCAGCATCACCCCCATTATTTCTCTCACTTGTTGCCGCAGGTGTCAGTGCCTGAACCAGCTTCTTTTAAATGACCTATAAAGAGTTTTCTTTACATTGTAAACATAGTCCTTGAAGGGATAGCTAATCTTGAGAAAGATAACAAGTTTAAATACAAACACGATACAATATTTAGGGACCCAGCCTACCACCAAGCAGCCCACACACCGCCCTGACGGAGTTCTAATTATACAGAAATACGTTATAAATCAAGAAAAGGCAACTGATTTCTGCATCAGTGCGTGTCATTACAGATATATTAGTAGCATTCCTGAACAAAAGACGGTCACCAATGGGAGTAACAAACTGATCAGAAGTGGTACTTGTATTCAGCCAAAAGTTATTCGAGGTTATAGGTAGTTTATGTGTTTCTCAATCCCCTTTACATCACGTCTTCTATGTTCTATCCTTGCCATAATTGGGAAGACAATTCTAGTTGTGATACATACTGCTGAAGTAACTACATTAGTTATTTAACTGACATACAAGCATAGAAGCTAAATGTACAATTTATCTGTATGACTTAATCTAGCGCCCAATCATTTCTCTCCCAACAATATTCCAGTCCAGCTGAAGGGATCCACAAACCAAAGATACCTACAGGGGAATTTCGAACAGATGATCAATAACTTGGTTATTGCACTCTGGTCCGCTTGTCCCAAGTTGGGTGTTGGTCCATTTGGTCCAGCTGAAAACACGGACCAAGGTCCCACTCACGGCTCACCTCACGTGGAGGGTTGACAAGCCGGTGTCAATTTGGCCCAACCAAGTTTATTTGGTTGGCAACGTGGTTAATTCCACCATATGACGGAGCCAACCCAAAATTTAAGAGCAGCACATCCACGAATACAAACCCAGATTCAGTTGAACCATTCCCTAGTGACCCATTCTAGATGCACAAATGGAAACAACATAACATAATCACCAGCCCTGATTTGCTGCTAATTATTTAACTGCCTTATTTCATCCATACAAAAACATAACTTCAATGCAGAAGCATATAAAGAACAATAAAATAAGAGTAGTTTATAGGTACAAAGAAGCAGCAATACGAACCTCCTTTATTTCAAGAAGATGGACAGCATCATTCCTCTCAAACATTCACACAGCATGCTACCAATTCCGTAAATTGCTGTGCCAATGATGGACGCAATGTAGCCACCAACCTGAAAGCCAGAGATCAAATCTAACAAATTATGTTACTATGCTCTCAAAGCTATAAAATTATGCCAGTTTTGCATCTTAGCCTTGTGCCTTTACCTTGCTTATGCACCTCCAGAAAACCTCTGTCCAGGCAGCAAATTTGGCACACGTCACATCTCGAGCTTCCATCTGGCCCTTCACGTGGGTTCTAGTTCTCATGACTCCACTTCAATTTAGATTTTGCTTCTTGCCCATAAGGTAGTCACTGAGAGTCAAGTACTCGGGTAGTTCACTTAACAAACAAACTTTTCTTAAGGTCGCTAAAAGAAGGAGATGACGCAGGCAAGACTGCGAGACTTGCATTCAATGCCCGAATAGAATTGGTGAGGGTTAATGTTTGACCCGGTAATTGGCTTCGTGCTAGAGTTGCACGATGCTCTCTCTTTGGATTTTGGCTTGGGGATAGCATCTGCCATGAGAAGTTTAGTTAGTTTTATCCTAAAAAGTTCCATTCCCCCCATAGGTGTTAATAACTAATATCAAACAGAGGCTACAAAGAGTATAGTAATTAAGAATATGGTCTTTTGTGTACATTTATACCTGTTTTCTTGGTACTTGGCAGGCTTCAGAAACTGTTGTTGGACTTTTGGGGTACCGTAATCCATTCGTACATGGCTCCTGTGACATTATCATGCGATCATCAGGCAAAAGACTTAAATGAAAGGAGTTCATTTCACTGCCCATATATAGTACTCGTCAGAAAGCAGCAACAAATTGGAATGCAAACTGAAGTCATAAGATTTGTTTCTACTTACGGTTCCACCTCAGGCTGCACTATCAAAGTTTCCGGAAGCCCTGCATCATTCCACTCACTGAATATGGGACTTCTTTTTAGCTGATTCCCAGATTCATTTGGAGAAGATTGGCTGGCACTTGAAGAAAATATAACAGGAACACCTGAACTCAGAAAGCAGAAAAAGGGAAAACACAGGAATCAACAGGTTTCAACAAAGACAACATTACCAGAGCCAGTATAACTAAACTGCCAGACAAGTTGCACGGAAAAGGGTTGTCCCAGTCAGTATCAGTGTGCACTAATGCAAGATTAAACAGCTATTTATCAAGCCCACCAGAAAAATTGTACTTCTTCAATGCTTGCGGAGCTTCTTTAGAAAACTCTAATGATATTTAAGAAAGAGCTATGTGAAAATATTTCACATGAACCTTCAATATTTTACAGTTGGAAAATATTTTCTTCAAAGACACCTACAAACACAATGTCATACACACTACATTATGAAAGTCCAGTAGTAACAGTGACTCTGACACAAAATAAGCCTAAAGAGAAAACTCTGCATGAAGTCATGAAGAAGGCCCCTAAGGTTGCGCACAAAGCATCAACAGTGATGGAGCCAACCAAAATTTAAGAGCACAATCCACAAATACAAACCAACCATTCTCGAATATATAAAATGGCGTATAGCAATGTATGAAGTACTTTTTAGTTTAACACAAACAGTAAATCCCCACACAGACAAATCGAATACGATCAGGTAATGACATAGCAGTAAAATGACCAGAAGCAAACTCTCCAACATGCTAATGTCTGCTTATGATAAAATGTTAAAACATGAAAATGTTTTGAAGACACAGAAAACCTTGAGAAGAATACAATAGCATTTAAGGACGCAGCATCTGAAGAGTAAACGTGATGATTTTCTAGAAAAAATTATATGCAGGCATATAAAGATCCTCTTACCCACCAAGCAACCCACCCACCGCCCTGACAGAGTTCTAATACTACAGGTTATACTAATTACTAGTCGCATTCCTGACTTTTTCCACAGGCACAAGCCCCAAAAATAGAAGCTAGCTTATGCTTCATTACAGTGTAAATGTAGATAGAATGGACAATTTACTATATCAGCATAACAGAACCAGTAAATCCCCAGACAAATTGAATACGATCAGGTGGCATAGTAGTAAATAACTACCGCACTGTTTAGCCCAATATCAACGAAATAGAGTAGTAATACAAGTCTGCAGTCCATGTTAGCTATTTACTGAGAAACCTAAAACACGAAATCACATGAAATCGGCGAAGAGATTTTACCAGTGTCGAATTTGTGTTTAAAGCTGGAGAACACCGAAGGTTTTTGGGCGAAGACCGGAAGAGGCACCTTCTCCGGCGGAGTTTCGTTTGCTTTGACCTCGCCGTCCGGACGGTCGATGACGATGGGTTTTGGGGCGGTGGAAGCTTCCTGTTTCTTCTGGAACCAAGAGTATAGATCGATTTTTTCTTTTCTCAGCTCGTTAAGGGCGGAGAGTGGTCAAAATTGGGGTTTCTTCATGTTGACCATAAACGCGCGCCAAAATGAAAAAAGTAACACTACTTTTGTCGATCATTAAAAAATGGGAAATGAAAAATAGAAAGGACACAAATAAAAGTGGAAGAGCAACCTGTGGACTATATTACCGTGTACCTATCTATTTTGTAATTGTCACATAACAAGACTTGCACGACTACGGTCTAGTTAATAGTATGTGTCGATTAGACCCGACCAAATGGAAAAGTAACTTGTAGAAAGTAAGACTCCATTTAATTCGCTTGAAAAAGTAAAGTAGTAGTTCATGTGGCTTAAAATTATCCACATCATCACTTGAAAATTATGATATGGTTTGTTTGAAGCCACATAATTTACAAACTTACTCGTAAACTAGATCCATTGTAAAATTGTCCGCACTAGTAGAGATTTAAATTGGATTTTGTAATACTAATGTCTTGATCAGAAACAAAGTACGAACCTCTGTTACGTACATGTAACTAGTGTACATAACCTCTACCAACTACTAAGCCTATTTTTGAAAATCGTTTTCGCCTAACACAAGAATTATGATATGGATTCGTAATACGTAAAAATAGAAGTAGTGTATATGAAAATGTTGAATCTAAGGACGTTGTTATAGTTTCAATATTTTTTTCTTTTTGGTACTAACCTTATCTAATCAACTCGGTGATACTCAATAGGCTCGTTTTAGCTCGTGGCGTACCAAATATTCATACAATTTTAGACTCAATAAGGCTCATAATATTATATTCTTATTTAAAATGATGAATTAGGCTCTGAATTAATAACAGCTGGTAATTGAAAAAGTGAAAAACAACCAGATTCTCTCTCTGCGTGACGAAGGACGGAATGAAACCGTACTGACAACTATAACAACCTGATTTTCTCACTTACTCTCTGTCTCTCTCTCTCTCTCACACACCAACAACACAATTTCTCTCTCTCTTCTCTATTTCACTCTCTCTCTCTCGTTCCAGCTAGCTCAAACTACTCTCTAATGGCAGAAATTCACAAAATTGGTGTTCAGATGGAAGCAAATCATGAAAGGAAGCAAAACTCGAAACGAGAGAGGAACCTGTCTAAGGAAAAACAGATGAAAAAGGATTTGAAGTGCAATCAAAATCGTGCTGCTACTCTGCTGAGGAACGAGAAGAAGAAGAAGAAGGACCTGGAGAGGAAGAAAGAGAGGAATTACAGGTTAGCTCTGTCCTTTTTATGATTAAGTGTTATTGTGTTACTTGTTTCTGATTCTATGTTTTGGTGTTGTAGAGAAGCTTTGAAGGAAGTAGATGATGGAGATGATGGCAATGATGGGTCGGGAGTACTGCAGGACTTTTGATCTAAGGTAGATTCGTTGTTTCGCCTGAATACAAAGTCATGCTGTAGAACTGCTTGTAAATGATATTTTGGCCTGAGTTTTGCTGACTTATAATCTGAGATTTGAAGTATCTAGGATTTAGTGATGAAGTTACATTGCTGTTATTTCAAGTTAAAGTCCAGTTAGCAATAGCATTATTTTGGATGGATTTCTAATTGTCGATCAAATTAAACTTTCACAGGTTACTGTTGAAGAGAGTGAAAGGCTGGAGCTCTGTGAGAATGGAGTTTTTGGTAGCTCTTATGTTGAAAAAAATTGCTGAACAATACTACTCTACTTTTTTAGTTCATGAAATAGAATATTGAAACCTCTAAAGCTGAGATTATTTTGGGCTAGTTAATGAATATGTAAAATACACCACCAGCACTACTGCACTCTGCTATTTTGAGAAACAATCATGGATGAGTAAAGCAAATTGTAATCCTAAGCTGTCTCTTTCAAATCATATCATCTTCCAAAGGTCTACACACTTGGAAGTATCAGAAATATTTGCAGGACTGCTGCTCACAATTGATTTCTTTGGTGTATTCAAAACTGATGACTAATGAACAGGAGATCGCCTTGTGTGCTTTGTCGTCACCCCCTTCCTTACCGGATTCCCAGTCGAGTGAATGTCAAACTCCAACTTGAGCGGAATACCTCCAGTTTCATCAGAGGCTGCTAACTGTCATCCTACGCCATACAGAGGTACACTGTAGCCATGTAGGTTGACTCCCATAGTCCGCTTTCTTTCTCTTTCTTGGTTAGTAATATTTCTTTAGCTGTAAGCATGTAACCATATAATAATAGAATCAGAATATACCTCAAACGTTGGGGTTAATCATAGTATCTTAATGATCTTGAACGTCAGATAAGCCACAATAACAAGGGAGTATGGTATCTTGGTATAGTTGTAGCTTTAAGGAGAATACTAGTTTACACCTGGAACTAATTGCTCAGGCTTCTTATTTAAGCAGCTTGAACACAGTTTAGTAGTAGTAGTATGGTTTTGTCTGGAAAACCTGAGCTGAATCCACAAGGTGTAAAGCATATAGTGAAAGTTGCTTTAAGCCAGAAAAGGTTCATAAGCTGCATAAAAAGCCCCTGCAAACACTCTATGAGCTGTTCGATTTGTTGCCCTCGTTCTGTTAGATAGATATTAGGAACCTTACCTGACCACTGGCAATGGAAATTTCTGAGTACACTAGGTTAACCGGAAGGAGCTGTTATGAATGCCAAAAAACTAACGTTACATCGATATTAGGAACCTTACCTGACCACTGGCAATGGCAATTTCTGAGTACACTAGGTTAACCAGATAGGAGCAGATATGAATGCCAAAAAACTAACATTAGATCGATATTAGGAACCTTACCTGACCACTGGCAATGGCAATTTCTGAGTACATTAGGTTAACCGGAGAGGAGCTGATATGAATGCCAAAAAACTAACGTCAGATCGATATTAGGAACCTTAGCTGACCACTGGCAATGGCAATTTCTGAGTACATTAGGTTAACCGGATAGGAGCTGATATGAATGCCAAAAAGCTAAGATCGATATTAGGAACCTTACCTGACCACTGCCAATGGCAATTTCTGAGTACATTAGGTTAACCGGATAGGAGCTGATATGCATGCCAAAAAAACGTTGTCGGATTTGAAATGGTCATCCTTACTGAACAGTTAACTGTCAGCAACATAGTTGGAATACCAGTAGTCTGAGCCTTCACTGTAGTAGAGATTATAGACCTCTAAGCTCTGCACATCATCATCATTGATCCTTCAGTTTCTTCGCAACACTACATATCACATTTACCTGAATCTCGACTCGAACTCTGTAAGGTCTGGTTGCTGCCCAAAAGACAAAACAGAATGCCGTAAAAATGATAGCAAAGCTCAGTAGTATAACAAAGCACCTCCATGGGGCAGTGTGATACTCAGTGCGATCATCAGAATAACATTTTTCCTCATCCACAACCTGGCTATATCCTCGTCTACCACCGCTCCACTTTCGCCTAGGACCTGAAACGCCACTGGACTCCGTGGTGACAGAGTTTTGTCGGGGTCCTCGTAACTGAATTACGGGAAGAACACTTGTCAGCCTCATCATGCGAACCCGTACACGGGCTGTGTATGTAATAAGCAGCAGTAGCCGGAGAAGACGAGGTTGAAAGCACTACGCTTGTGTAGTCGGACTCGGAAACGTCCTGGATCATTTTGGTGAGACTGGTTTATATCTCTACCTGCCAGATTGAGTAGTACTTATGCTAAAGATTCTTGAGCTTTATTGCATGCTTAGGTGATGAACCTGTGCATTGGGAAATTGGCAGGAAGTGCTTTTGTTGTGAGTTTTATTTGCACTTGGAATGGAGTGGCCTTTAAACAAGTCAAAGATTGTTGGTTAAAAGGAGCAATAGACCCGTAAAATTAATGGCATTTTCTTAGAGAAACATACGTTTCTGGCAATTTATTTCATCAACGCATTTGCTAGAATCCACTGTCAAATTTAGTTTAGCCTGGTTTGGTTTTTGTAATAATGAGATGACTGAAATCTTCTCTTTTTTTGTGGAACTAATTCCTAAAATTGCTTGAGTGCGGATTTTTTTTTTTCCGACTGGGACTTGTTATTTTCATTTGAAAAATCAACGTCTTCGGTTCGGATCAGTTAGTTTAGTTCGATTTAATTGTACTTGCCTGATTGTGCCAACTCTGCCGCTCGTCTAGTTTATCTGCTAGCTTCTTGCCTGATTGTGCATGCCAGCTTTATAATCCTCTTCTCTTGTTGAAATGCTTGTTAAATCGATATGTATCGGGTGCTTAATTGCAGTGTTGAATGCTGCGAATTTCGTCATATTTGTATTGGTAGACGATGTGAGACTGGTGATGAAGGGAGAGACCGTCAGCTGCTTAATACATGCATGTCCTTGATGTTGTTTGTTTCTTAATAGATCGAACTTATACTAACTTGTTTGTGTTATGTAATCAATTAACCTGCTACTTTATTTAAAAAAATGGATGAAAAATAAGTCATCAACCGCCTTGCAAATAATAATGTGAATCATTTCAACCTAGCTACAAATAAAAACAACACAAATGCATATATTTCACAAGTTGAAAGATGTTAAAATGAAATCACCTAAACACTATGCAATCTTGAGGTCATTACTTCTCAAAAGCATCTCAGAAACAAACAGAGACAGGATTTAGAGATTTACCAGACACGCTCAGGTTTACGCCAATTAGGCTAATTTGGTGCCAAACAGACCCAAGGATATGCTTCAAATCCTACTAGAAACTTAAGAAATCAACCGTATAATATAGCACAAGAGTCATCTACTGTCTTTATTCATTAGAGGCCAACTTTTGGTTACATGGAAAATTAATCCATACAGCAACAATATATTTCCATTCAAACTTGTAACATGGTTGCATCGAATCATCAAAGGCTCTTGGTACAAAAATAACCTTTTGCAATGAGTGTCAGGGGTAGGGATGTGGGTGAGATTGGAAGCTAAAAAATCCAGATGGTCAGTCCGATTCAGGCCCGTCTTCAATCACCAATTCAATTCTTCACCGATGGCCGAACAATTCATGATGAGTTTCTCAAACAGGTAAACAACAAGCTTCTCAAACAGGGGGAGAAAATGATTGAGAGTTCCTTTAGACACACATAAGTTTTCTACTTCCCGACCCACATTAGCACAACGAATTCAACATTAGAAAACTAAATGAAATAACCAAGGAAGCCATAAGTTAATCTGGCCACGTAAGGAAGTAATATCCTCCTATTCTCCAACTCAACCCCCAAACATAAGTTGCATATTCATTTTATCCGACTGCCATGCGTTACTTTTAATATAGCAACAACTATTACTATTAGGACTAACAGATCTACGAACAAGAGCAGCAGCCATCAATCAATTATGAAGAAATCAAATATAGAATCTCTTGTATAATGATCTAATCACTTGTAGATCGCTTATGATCTCTTGGTCAGGGTGTAAGGATCAGCTACTTAACTGATGTATCTTTATCCGTCTTGGTCACTTCGCTACGACCAGCCCCACATTTATACAATGGATTCAACATTAGACAGCTAAATGATGTTCTGTATAACCAGGCCAACATTATTAGTGAGTCAAATGGTTAGGACAATCAGACACCGGGCAGTTGACAAATGTTCTCTCAGATTCCTAGCTAAGCTGAACGACACTTGAGTTAGGATGGTAATGAAGAGAGTATGAGAAGTATATGAAACAATCTACATTGACAAAAGACGTTTTGCAGAATCCTATACACATAGAATTTGAATTGAAGAAGCAGTCATGTATGATACACACAAATGTTCATAAGCATTGATAAAACAGAAGCATATCACCTAAAAGGCCAGACCAGAATGGTTAGGAATAACTTACGGAGCATTTAGTCAACAACAAATAAAAGCAGTACTATCCAACTTACATGGATTGAAATGAACAATGAAACCTTAGCAGCAAAAGAATAGCTCAATTACTCAGGCTGCAAGATGAGTACGGCGGTGCAACTAATAACTTATGCAAGTGATCCAAGTGCCGAAACAGATGGCAGCTCCAACAAATGTCACGGACAACCATACATTACAGATCATCTCAACTTGGTGTCAAATCGGTTGCCGTTTCTAGTTTTCTACTGGCAGCCATCATCGTTGTGAACTCTTCACCAACTTCATTTATATTAGGAGCAACAAATTTCTCAAAGAAACTCTCGTTAGTCATGTGGTAAAGTACTGAAAGAGTAGGCCATTTACTGGTTAGACCCTTTCTTTCCAACTCCTTCAAAACTTGTAGCCTTGGTTTATACCTCTTTTCAACACTGTACACCAATGATGTAAGATTGTTAATAATACACGGCATATCATACTTGCCAGTCTCAAGTAGAACAGCTATTACCTCCTTTATCTTCTGAGTGGATAGAGCCATTACCTTAGGTGCAGTCCTAAAATGCCTCAAAATGTCATCTTCCGAAAATCCCAAATCTCGAAGGCTCTTCAATTTGAGCTTCAGAGTCTCATCAGAAATATTACTAACAGCCCAAGCAGCATGAATGAATATCCTAGAGGACCTCTTCACACCCATCTCTTCGACCTTGTGAACAATTCTTCTCATATTTGCTGGACTTTTCAAGAAGAATCTAGTATAAGAATCTATAAAGCTATTAATCTGCTCCATTTGAATGCCACATTCCCTGAGGAGTTGAATATTAGGTAAAATAGTCTTCTCTGGATCTGCATATAACAAGCCGCCATTTCTCTTTATGAGCTTAATAACATTGTCATTCGATCCCAACAAGCGCTTGTAGACAGATACTGAAAAGCTGATCCTGTCTGCTCCACGATACAGAATACTGAGATCACGTCCAATTAAGTGAGTGACCTAAGCAGCAGAGAAGCCCAAATCTTGAAAAATTAACACTCCTCTCAGGACAGGTCTTGAGGAATTGAATGTTAGGCAAAACAGTCTTCTCTGGATCTGCATATAACAAGCTGCCATGTTTCTTGATGAGTTCAATAACACTGTCATTCAATCCCAACAAGCCCCGGTAGACATCAAGTGAGTGGATGATGGTGTCCGCTCCACGACGTAAAATAATGAGATTGCGTCCGATTAACTGAGTGGCCTCAGCAGCAGACAAGCCCATCTTGGAAAATCTTAAATTTTGGCTTAACACTCTTTTCGGGACACGACGAAAGCACCATAGGGTGATTCCTAACGATTCTCTCGAAATGGGCATTGGAAAAGCCACATTCTTTTAGACATGAAAGTACCAAGTCTGCATTCTGTGGTTTTCTGAGACGAGCTAAAACAGAAGCAAGTTTGGAAGCAATTTGGGGAGAGAATTGATATTTGGCAACAAAGTAATCTTCAGTAAACACAAGAGTAGGAACAGTAATGTATGAAGGTGGTTTGTTGTGAGTAGACAAGTAAAGCAAGAAAGACCTATTGTGATTATATGATTAGGGCTACGAAGAAGAGATCTACGAACAAGTGAAGCAGCAGGAAGAATAGCAGCAGCAGCCATCATTCAATCAATTACTACTACAGTATAAAGAAATAAAAAATGCAGAATCAATCAATCAATGAAAGAAGAAAGAAACAAACAGTGGTAGAAATTACAAGGAAGAATCGAAATATAAGCTGTAGTAGTAGTAGTAGTATTCAGATATGTTACCTGGGCTTGGGAATCACACCGGCGGCCGTCAACACTAAGGCCTGAGGGGAGCACTTTTTTCAAATTTGGGGGAAAATCAAAACATGGAGGAAGAAGAAAAGAAACAAACGCTTACTACTTTTTTCATGAGTAATTTGCAAAAAATATTTTTAATCAGCAAAAAATTCATTAAGCCAAAAAATGTTATACAAGATAAGAGGGGTATACCCAATCATATACAAGTAGTATCAATCACTCTAGTACACCAGAGGATCCAAAAACCAACTGAGGCTAATGTAAAAATAAAACAGCACGAAACCCGAAAGACTCTAGCTATGCAAAATTGATCTCACACACTTTTTTCTTCTCCAATCTCACAACTCACCTTACACTCTATGTTTTGAAATTCGAACCCAGATGTTGATCCGGCCTACCTTCCGTAGGAGGATAAACCGGGTCAATTCGGGTCGACTCGAGTCAACATATAATATAATAGTATTTTTAAAGTAAAATATAATATATGTCTTAAAAATTCAATACATACATTTTTTACCTAAAAAAAAGATAGAAAACAATGCATAAACAACATATACCTCAAATCCATAGCCACGATTCATATAATAATAACAGTTCATAAATCAGAAAGTTACCATAACTCCATAACATTGAGTTCTAAATAACAAATAAATGAAAGCATTATACTTTTAAGTACTTAGTTTCGAAAGTATTTAAAGATTGCAACAATTCATAAACAATCCCAATCAACAAGTTTGTATATGGATCTGATATTTTAGGGCCATTTGTTCAGTTTTAATGAGTTTAACAAATTAGTTGTTTTTTTTTGAGTTGATCCGGTCAAACCGGTTTTATTGGGGTTTGACCGATTTTTTTTACCGTTTCTACTGGGTCAACACCGAGTTTTTTGGTTTTACCGTGTTTGCGGGGTCTCCGATTGAATCGAGTCTCAAAACATAGCTGACACTTCTTAAACTCAAAATTTCTCACTTTGGCGTTTAATTCATTTTCTGCCTTCTCTTTACGTTTCAAAATAAGCTTTTTTTCTTAAACAACAAATATTACAACTACTCCTACACTAGTAAATCATTACGGAAATCTTTAAAAATAATTTATATCAAAATAAGTTTTTTTTAAAAATTTTATTTATTTATTTTCCCCTTTATTGTTTTTGGATTTTTTAAAAATTAAAAACATTTAGAAATTATGACGTCATAACTACTTTTTTTTGGATTTTTTTTCTTTTTTAATTAAAAAATTAAAAAATGAATAATTATGACGTCATAATGATGTCATCAGATGATGTGGCTGAGTTGACCGGTTGACTCAATTGCCACGTCAACAGTCAAAGTCCAAAATTGTAAAAAAGGACCAAATTTGCCAAGCATTTGAAAATTTGGAACTAAATTTGCCAGCAGAAGCAAACATGGTACTACATATGCCACACCCCTCAAACTTTGGGACCAAAAATGCATTTTTCCCCGCAGCAATTTTAAAAAATCAAAATTAAACATGGTCGAACTGGCCAAAATTTAGACAATCGAATCGAACTGGAACATCCACAAAATTAGGGCTTCTTATATTGTTGTATTGGAGTACCCGAATTAGGAGCTGGGCTCCAATCCATATTATGCCAAGGAAAAGAATTCGCTATGCTGTCAAACTCTTTGCCGACCATAATTTGGTATATTATTTTTTATTATCATATAAATATGCTGCATAATACGTAGTTGCCGCAGACTAGAGAGAGCAAGAAGAATGGCTACTACTGATGGCGAGTCGAGAAGAAGAAATCAGAATGCTGCTTCGGTTTCAGATGTTTTGTCCGATTTCAGACTCGACAACAAACCCGGTCGACTCTGTGTAGCTTCCAGTAGAGACGGTAATTGGTTCGTCTTCGTCGACACTATAACCAACAAGAACTACAATTACTTCAAATGCTTTCTCTGGAATCCATGTTCCCAAACAAAGGTAATATATTATTATTATTTTTTTTTTTATCTAGTGCACAACTTGTTAAACTTAATTTGAGGCCTAATCTTTCTGCGGATTGAATTCTATTCAATTTTAGGTGCAACTTCCCTGTCTACCAGATAAGCCGGAAAGCTTTCTCAAGTGTATTGTGAGCGTTGATATTAATAATTCACACAACTACACGGTCCGTTTCTTTTACAAGCTATATTCCAGTTATATTATGTTTTGTAATGGCTGGGAAGATTGGGGATCTTTTTGTTACTACGCGAATGCACGTCAAACCTTTCACAGTGTTGTTTCATGTGATAATTATGGCGGCTTCTCAGATTATTTTTGTGGCGTGGGAGGAGCCGGATTATTGATAAACTGCTTCGGGCAGGAACTGAAATCACCCACTTATTTTTCTACTTTGTACCATAGAAAATTAGTGGTTGATTATGGGAAACAGAGGAAGGATCGTTGTCGATTGTTTCTCTTGGAACGCAGAACACAAACTCGTGCATGGGAAGTTTGGGATGTTGACTTCTCATGTGGGAAACTAGTCCCTGTAAATAACTTAGCAGGCAAAGTGATATTCTTGAGTGGGAATTACGCGGCTGTGTCCAGGTCTAGAATTCTTGGCAACTGCATATGCTTTACCATAGATGCAGAAAAGGATAAATTTTATGTGTTCAGGCTCGCTGATAAAACAACGTCTATCTTTCCGAATCAACCTCATTCAAAATTTTCTGCTTGGTTTCCGAACCCCAGTGATCCTGGATTGAGATGGTTAAGGTACGTATGCATGCTCGCTTTCTATTCATAATTTTGAATATAATTCTAGATTTCTGGTTCTTACTATTCTTCAACTTGATAATGATCAGGACATTTAACAAGTCTCATTAGAAACCAGGTTTTCTTTAACACTCGACTAATTACTATGCTTTCTGCTGTCTATTTATAGCTTCGTCGAGAAAGACGTGGAAAACAATGCCAATCCTGAGGAACCAGAAGAGAAAGTTGCTGAAGATATGCCAGTGTATTCTCAAGAAAGTATTTATTTTAATCTTCCTGACGACATTCTGAGGCTAGTTGCAGAATCCCTCTGTTCTACGATGGACTATGCAAATTTCCGTATGGTGTGCAGAAAGTGGAGAGAAATTGCACGTCCGATCTACTGGAAACATAATTTTTCGAATATGGAGTCTCCCTGGCTAATGTCTTTTGAAGAAACGGATGCATGCGCCTCCTTCCTTGATCCAACATGCAATATGAGGTTTTACAGCACCATCAAGGAATTATCTGGTTGTAAAATATGGTATTCCAAAGATGGATGGCTTCTTGTCACTCGTTTTCCCACAGTATTTTTCTTCGAGCCCTTCAGTAAAACCAAGATTAGCGTTCCTGATTTTCCTTCTCCTTTCCATGTTGACTGGATGTCTTTCTCTTCCGCACCAACATCATCGAACTGGATCATCCTTTCTACTTCATCCCCTTGGACGGTCACTAGGGTAACACATATAAAGTCAGGTGACAAGAACTGGAGCCGACGGTTGTATAATGTAGGGACCCGACTCGCCCATGTTTGCTCTCCTGTGTTTCATAATGATAAGTTTTATTGTTTGGCTCATAACAGAAGCTTGATAATTGTCAGTTGGGAGGGGACTCAGATCCAGTTTGGTCGTATTCTGACAACTAATAAATCATCATGTCAGTTCCCGTTATCGCAATATTTAGTTTCTTGTGAAGAGAAGCTGTATCTCGTTGTGACGGGACCATCTGGGAAATATGTCAATGTGTATATGCTGGGTGATACTGCTGACAAATGGGAAGAAGTTGCAGACGTGGGTAATTTTTCGTTTTTCATCTGCGATACGTCATCCTTTGCTGTTCAAACAACAAAGCATGGACACATCAACTTTCCATTATTTTTGGAGAATCATCATGTGTCTTATAAGTTGGATACATCAGAATTTCAATGTAGTAGTAATCACGCAAAGATGACGGTCACCAATGGGAGTAACAAACTCATCATCAGAAGTGGTACTTGGATTCAGCCAAAACTTATTCGAGGTTATAGGTAGTTCATGTATGTTCTATCCTTCCATAATTGGAAAGACAATTCTTGCTGTGATACATACTGCTGAAGTAACTACATTAATTTTTTACTACTATATAAGCATAGAAGCTAATTCTTCCACCATATAACTGCTAAACACGGACCAAGCTCCCACTCTCCGCACGTGGAGGGTTTACAAGGCGGTGTCAGTTTGGCCGAACCAAGTTCATTTGGTTGGCAACGTGGTTATACTTCCACCATACGACGGAGCCAACCCAAAATTTAAGAGAATCACGTCCACGAATACAAACCCAGATCACAGTTGAACCATTCCCTAGTGACCCATTTTAGATGCACAAATGGAAACAACATAACATGATCACCAGCCCTGATTTGCTGCTAATTATTTAACTGCATTATTTCATCCATACAAAAACATAACTTCAGCGCAGAAGGGGTTAATTGCAGATTTGGTCCCGTATATCTTGGCCCACTTCGTATTTGGTCCTACGTTTTTCCCATACGGTCCTATACGCTGACATGTCGATGATTTGGACAAGGGGATGACTGAGTTGGACAAGGTGATGGCTGAGGTGGCTGAACTGTGTCTAACGAACTGAAATCTAGTGAATGAGAGCGCGAATGGGCGAATTAAAAGTCATGGGCGAACTGACTTTTATACATATCAATTCTCTTCTCCAAATTCTCATATCAACTTTCTTCCCCAAATTAGAAATCTCAAACCGTAAATTGAATTTCTCCCAATTCTCTCTCAATTCTCTGTCTGATAAACCCTAAGCAAGATGAGTTCCTCGCCGTGGTTGCCTAAATCGTCGTACTGTGACTGCAATTCTCTGTCTCTGATAAACCCTAAGCAAGGTACAATACTGTGACTGCAACGCACGCGCGCGTCTGGTTACGTCGGGTGATGCTAGAGATCCGTTGAGGAGGTATTGGTGCTGTTCGTACTCCTCAAATCCGGTAAGTTTCGTTACTATTTTGCTCTGTTTTATTCGATCTATTGTGCTCTATTTTCTTCAATTTGTGTTTCGTTACTATTGTGCTCTGGTTACGTCGTTGTGTTTCGTTACTATTGTGCTCTGTTTGGCATCAAATACAAGTGACAAGGCATGACATGTGATTGGGACTGTGTTTGATGACTGTGCAGCCGCTCCAGACGTATACACGCGAATCTACGACGTTTAATACGGTTTAGGGACTCAATTCGCCAGTTTGCGGAAACTTAGGACCAAATCCGAAGTGGACTGTGACTTAAGGGACGAAATCTGCAATTAACCCAGCGCAAAAGTATATAAAGAACAATAAAATACGAGTACGTAGTTTATAGGTACAAAGAAGCAGCAACACGAACCTCCTTTATTGCAAGAAGATGGACAACATCATGCCCACTATTTCCCTCACTTGTTGTCGCAGGTGTCGTCAGTGCCTGAACCAGCTTTCCGTTAATCGACCTATAATTAACGAGTTTTCTTTACATTGTAAACATAGTCCTTGAAGTAATAGCTAATCTTGAGAAAGATAACATGTTTCAGATACAAACCGGATACAGTATTAAGGGAACCAACCTACCACCAAGCAACCCACTCATCGCCCTGACATAGTTCTAATAATACAGAAATGCGTTATATAAATCAAGAAAAGCTTCGAGAGTATCAATTTTTGCCGCTGCATGATTCCTTTTCTCTTTTGGTATTCGAGCTTCTTGTTAATGGCGGAGAGTAGTGGTCAAAATTGGGGTTTCTTGATGTTGACCATAAACACACGCCAAAATGAAAAATGAGGAATACAAATTTAAAAGCAAATTGGAGGGAGATTAAGAAGGTCCTTAAACGAAAGAAAGATAAACATAAAGGACTTACTGTAAATATGAAGAATTTAAATACAGTTCCCGGATCATTACTCGTGGCATCTCATTCTTATTCAGTTACTAGAATTGGAGCACCACGTTAAGCGCGGTGCCCATATTTCCGCACAATTATTATCTATCTAGATTTGAATAGTTTTAAACATGTTGTTAAGACAAATTGAAAAGTAAAAAGGATTGTGGTTATGGCATAAATCGCCATTGTAGAGAACTTGATTAAAACTTCAATCAAGTGTTAAACTTCTTATTTTGAATTATAATTTTAGTGAAATTTTATATATTGTTAACTCTACATATTCCTAGCCCGGAGTGAGTGAACAAAGTCCTCAAGTTAATAATGTCATTGTTCATTGGGAATATGGTAATGTGACTTGCATCTAATTTATTCTTTGGTCAGAAATAGAAAGTTTTCATGCTCTCAAATGTCTTCCTTCCAAAAGTGATTTAGAAGGGTTTTTTTTTTTTTAACGGCTAAAATTTTCATTAATAAACTGTCCATGGAATACATAGATGTCTATTCCAAAGATTACACTACTTCTATAGTCCTATACTACAACCAAACCTATACCAACCTCACTTGACTGCTAAACCCTCCGCCAAGGATCAAATCATGCATATCTACTTCCTGCTCCAACTCTATTCCACCATATCATCTTAACCCAAGCATCTTCTACTTATAAGTTATCCCCAATAGCAATATTTACCGTAAATAATCACTTACAATTCCCTCTCAAACATCTTACATTCACTCTCCAACCCATTCTTAACATCCAACAAATTAATCAACCACACTGTTTGTGCACATAATGATCTGTGTACCTTATTTTCCACATGTGCCAAAGAATCCCATAGGCAATGACTAAGATCTTATAAAATAGTTGAGAACAAGAATATAAACTAATATAAACACTCAAAGCAAAGCAGGAAGAATGAGAAATTGGATTCCAGTCATTTAATAAAAACATTTTTTTATTTTTTTTGAACAAAGATAGTATTATTCCGTCGTCAATGAAAGTACATAACTCCATTACACACATTTAAAAAACAAGCACAAACTCTAATCATCACAGCTAGCTAATAATCTAAATAACCAAAACAGGAAAACCAAGCCTATACAATGATAGGATAGTCAGACAAAGAGCAGCAGACTGCATACAATTTGGGATCAGCAAGACATCTCCCTTCCACCTTATGAACCACCAGCCGCAGTATCCGTGTAAAAGTTTGTTATTTACCTTGGAAAATTCACATATTACGCTCCATTCCAAACTACATATGCAAATTCGGCAAATTGATCATAAATCATAGCAATTCTCAGAATGTGATTTGCGAGCATAAACTATAAAATTCAGCCGAAAATAATTTAATCAAAAGCAAACAAAAAACAAGCAACAATTTCAATCTATGAACCCCCATGTCATATTTAGGGGCACCTAATCATACAATTTAGAGACATGAAACCTGGGCAAGAGAAGAGATGAAGTATTTCCGAGGACTACAGAATCTCCATTTTCCAATAACAAAAGATACGGCCTAACTAACTAATGGACTTAATTGTCACCAAAATATGAAAATTTAAATAACAACAAACATCAAATATTGCCATAGTTCATCGGCATGCTGGCAGTCAGTCGATGGTGAAGAAAAGCCAACTCCAAGCAACTGAATGGCAGGATGTACAAAAGAGCAGGTTTTACCACTGGAAAATATCAAAAGAATATACAGATAAATCATTAAGCCCTGATTTGATTGAAAGTCTTGTTGAGAAAAAAAAAAAAGAAGAAGAAGAAGAGGTACCAAACGACAAGGTGGATTCAATCACTGAAGGTTGTGAGAGAAACTGAAGAAGTCTGATAATAATAATTCATGAATCGGCGTTAGCAAAGATAACGGATCGGTACGGGAAAAGTGCAAAGCGGAACAACAACACATAGAACCGGCTCCAAATCTTATATGAAGCAGTATCTTCGCGGCGATTGAACGAAGTTCGAGAGGCAGTGAGATAATACTAAGTAGTAACCGGTCTGAACTAAGAGTTTTCACGAACCGATGCAACTGCAACCAAGAGTTTTCTAATCATTTTGAAGAGTCATATCTGCACAGGCAAAGGGAAATTTTTTAACAAAATTACCACCAAATTTGAAAACATCACCCACCACCAAGTTGGGATTTATATATATACTAGGAACCGCATCACACAATACGCGTGTGAAGCGTAATCTTGTAAAACATTATTGTTTTATTAAATAATATATTGAAATAAATGGAGTGAATATATAATTTTTACATAATGACTTCAAACGTAATAAAAACATAACTAATTGAGTAATTAAACTTAATATAAATGGTGTGCTATAAATGTATAAAGTTTTTGTAGTTATGCAATTAATAGTTTTGAATTGAACTATATTAGACATACGAAAAGTATTCTTTCGATGAGTTAAGAACCATCAGATACATCTCTAGACTTTGGAAACATTCAACTTCAAAATCTGCAATGCATCTTTTACGCATGTTAATTGGTATTCTTCATCAGTTGAATATACTGTCAAGTGCTTCATATAAACATTCTAGTTTCATAATATGATGTTTTTAGTTATTTTTATCGTATGATTTAAGAATAATTTAAGGTCAAAATGACCATCGAAAAAATCAACAAAATCAAGTGTTACATTTATTATTGGACGGAGGAAGTATGTATTTTTTTATAAGAACATATCATGGTTATTTTTAAAATTAAATATAATACGTCATACAACTTTATGTTAAAAAATAAAAATTTAAGAAGAGAATAAATAAAAAAGAAAACAATTACGTCAATAAGATTCGAACCCAACACTTTCAACTAACATAACGATACAAATAATAAAGAAAAATCACGCCAACAAGATTCGAACCAAACACCTTCAATAAAAATAATAATAAAATAATGCAGAAAAATCACGCCAACAGGATTCGAACCCTACATATTTTAATTAACTAATGACACATGTACGTACCAAATTGAAGTTGGATAAGCAAGGTTAACGGATTAAAATTGATTGGTAGGTCAATCAATTGGGTAATCAACCAGCTTATTATATTACTTTATATATATATATATATATATAACAACCGGCTTATTATATTACTTTATATACTTTATATATATATATATATATATATATATATATATATATATATATATATATATATATATATATATAAACACACACACACAATACACTATATACAATATATTTGAGATCCGCAATTTTATGAGGTCCGGTCGGGCTACTACTAATAATTAAATATAATGCAATTATACAATATTTTCCATAGAAATTATTGCTTCAGGTAGAAATTGTATTCCTACTAATATTAAACATGTAGAAACAAACCTTCTTCTATGTAACCTTGAGCGAGTGATTAAACATACAGTTAGCAATATTGATAATATTAGCATTAGGAAATATTCTTTTGTTGCTTATCAAAGTCCTCATTTTATTATAACTTAGCAGAATGAAATTATTCAATGGATCCTCAAGATACCCTCGAAAACAATGATAATCTATTAGTCCAAGTTGTATTTGAAAACAATTTAATAAAAAATTTGGGATGAATTGATGCAGTGCAGTAATGGAAAAATAAATTTACTGAAATAAGAATGTAGATTACGCTACAGAAGACTTTAAAGAATGAAAAAATTTGCATAAAGAAAGCTTGCTCTCAAGTATTCAAAACATTATGTTACAAAAAACCAAACTAATTACCAACCAGTCTTCTTTGGTTAATCTTTGCTCTCCTTTGTTCATCAACCTTTTGTCTATAGGTTTCTCTTCGTCTCATATTTGCTAAAGACCTTTGATCCTCAGACATTGTTGCACGTGCTTGTCTTCGCTGCAAATTATCTGCTAATCTTTCTTCAACAGACTTGTTATCTCGGCTTTGTTTACGCTGGAATAGAAGTTTCGACCATTGGCTGTTGGACATGCATAGAGGCACGGTACTGCCTTTGTTTCATATTGACATCACACTTCGTTTCCCTTGACGTTGCAGTTGATGATACTTTTCGTTTTTTATGTTTTGGTGTTTGTCCATTATCACCATCCATTGAAACGTTCATGACAAAAATAATGTTAGGTAAAACTGGAACCTGTTCGTAATGAGAAAAAAGAGTTAATTAATAACTGAATATAATTTATTAAATTTCATGTATATCAAGCAAGAAGAGAATTTTTTTTTTTTCGTCAGAAACCTTGTTAACAGAACCATGAAACCATTTAACAGACAACACAGGTACGTGAAGGTAAACCATGGAAGGGAAAATACCTGGGAAAATAACCGGAAGGAGCAGAACATATGTGACAGTAACGAACAAGTAGATGTGGTAACGGTCAATGTGAAGATGAAATTTTGTTTGCGTACGGTGTGAGAGAATTTTGGTGAACGGAGAAAATATTAAACGGTGCTAGACAAGAGACGGTATTTTAGTTCTCGCAAAGTGGTGCAACCAAGAGTCCTGTATATGTTAATTTGTGAAGAGACACAATGGTTCTGAAGAGTCATTTTTTTGTTAAAGAGAAACATCACCTACCACCAAATTTGAGATTTATATATTTGTTTTAATTTTTTTTCGAGAAACTTAACTCAGAACGGTTTGAAATTCTCTCCATTAATCAGTACGGTGTTCACGTGCCATAACTTCCGATTGTTCAGTCGTAAACGATTGTCTGAAGAGATGATGCAAAAGCTGCAGCAAGAAACTAAGAAGAATTCAAAGGAAGAAGAAGAACTATCACAAACTAGAACGAACGCACAGAGCGTGAGGCAAAATTGCAGAGTCCCTAGGATTCTGGCGTGCAGAGAAGGGAATAGCATATTCCAGAAACGATTCAGGATTAGTTTAGAAGATAAGGCTTACAGATTCTCACAGGGCATGAATGTAATTTCAGCATAGGTCAGTTAGGGTTAGCAGTAGATTTCTTGTATAAATAGCATAACGTGTCTGTATATTTTTCACTTCTTTTTTTCATTCAATAAGAGAGAACAGGTACAACCTTAAGCTTCATGCTATGATTTCTGCGTTTTCTAACATGGTATCAGAGCTCAGGTTCTGAGAATCTGATGCCCTTCTGGCTACTAATCAGAACAAAGAATAGCAATTTTTTTCCTTTCTAGCTTCCGCAAATTTAATTTTTTTTATCTCTGTTCTTTATACTTATTCAAAGCTGTTGTTATCAGCAAATCTAGAGCTGTTGTTATCAGCCTATATCATCAAATTATCAACTGTTATTATCAGTTTCTTATTATTCACTCATCATATCGTTACTGATCTTAAAATCCTTGCTGTTGTTATCAGTTCTTGGAAATTAATCACTCATCATGGCTGCTGAAGATGACATCAATAACATCAAAAAGGCAGAAGAGAAAGATGAAGCAGATAAGCAAGCGAAACTCAAGAAACAGGAAACTGTAACCTATGATCTCAATGATGTATATGGTCCTTTTTATCTCGGACCGGCTGATACTCCAAATTCTGTTGTGATTGAGCCAAAGCTCACCAACTCAAACTACTATGATTGGAAAAAGATGATAACTATGCATCTTGAGGCTAAAAATAAGATGGGTTTTGTGGATGGGACTATAGCACAGCCTGACATAGATGATCCTTTATATATGCCATGGCTTAAGTGCAACAGTCTTATTTTCACATGGATACTCTACTCTGTAAGCAAAGAGATAGCCTCTAATCTCAGATTTGCAAACACAGCTAAAGAAGCTTGGGATAAGCTAGCTGTTAGATATGCTTCCCCGGACAGATTGAGAATTTTTGAATTAAGAAGAGAACTGGTCACTTTAATCCAGTCTCAGTTGTCTGTTGAAAGTTACTTTGATGCTATGACTTCTCTTCTTCAGGAATTGAGAACTTTCAGGCCTAAAAAGGGTTGTCATTGTGGCAAATGTCCTTGTCGATCTCTCCATGATCTTGCCGACATGGAAGAAGCTGATGAAGTGATTCAATTCTGCATGGGGCTGACTAGTGCACACACTCAAGTGAGAACTCAAATTCTTACTATGGAGAAGCCGCCAAGTCTTGACAGAGCCTTGAAACTTGTCTTGCAAGATGAAAAGCAGAAAGGTCTCAGCAACATGACCAACACTGGTGGAGATGCTTCTGCAATGATGGTTAGCTCGCCTATTGTCAACATGACCAGTTACAATGCTCCACCCAACTCTGGGGCTGGTTACAAAAGGAAAGGGAGGAACAACCAGCTGTACTGCATCAAGTGTAAAAGGGCAGGGCATAGCACAGAAAATTGTATGATATGTGATTTTTGCCACAGGCCAGGACATCTAGAGAAAAATTGCTACAGGAAGAATGGATTTCCACCAGATTTCAAGTTCACCAGAAACAATAGCAATGGCGGATTTGTGAATGTCACTCAAGGCAACCAACAACAGATTGCTTCCCAAGGGAACAGTGATGAAATCACTATCACTAATGCTCAACTCCAAGCATTTTTCAAAATGATCAAGCCTACAAATCCTAGCATTACCGCACCACCAGCTCAGGGTCCATCTTCTTCCTCTCAGATCAATGCTTTTTCAACCAGTTCCTACCTTGATCCTTCCATGATAGATGCCGATGACTGGGCAGGTAAATTTGTTAATAATGTTACATTTGTTAATAATGTTTTTGCACAAAGAATTGATTGGCTCTTAGATTCTGGAGCCTCAGATCATGTCATTTACTCACCATCTCTATTTACTCACAACATAAGAAATGTTGATTCACAAGTTCAATTACCAACACAAGAATTTACACAAGTTACTTGTATTGGAGATATTCTTATTGAAAAGAATATCCTACTCAAAAATGTGTTGTGTTGTCCTCATTTTAAAGTCAATCTCATCTCTATTTCTGGATTAACTCAAGACAATGATGTATCTCTTATATTTAAAGATTTTGTCTGTAAAATGCAGATGAACTCTTCAAAGGAGGAGATTGGAAGAATAACAATTAAGCATGGACTCTATTATGTTGGCCTGCATTCCTTGACACCTCCTCAACTTCATCAGTGTTCTCGGCTAAATAAGGAACTCTGGCACCTTAGACTAGGTCATGTTCCAGTTACAAGACTCAAGTTGATTGAGCAATTTTCTCCTATTGTAACAAGCACTGAGATGCAAGTTTGTGATGTCTGTAGCAAGGCCAAACATAAGAAATTATCTTTTTCGATTAAAGAAACATTTTCTAGTTTATCTGTGTTTGAGTTATTACATATAGATATCTGGGGTCCTTTCTCTCAAACTTCTTTACATGGCCACAGATTTTTTCTCACTATTGTTGATGATTATTCTCGTGTCACTTGGACCCTACTAATGAAATATAAATCAGATGTGGCCACAATATTACCTAATTTTGTTGCTTTAGTTAAAACTCAATTCAATAAGCAAGTTCAGAAAATCAGAACAGACAACGGAGTGGAATTTCAGTTAGAAAATTTTATAACACTCATGGCATTTTGCATCAAAGAACTTGCGTATACACACCTCAACAAAATGGAGTTGTGGAAAGAAAGCATCAAACGCTACTCAACATGGCTAGAGCTTTACTATTTCAAGCTAATTTACCACTCAAGTTTTGAGGTGATTCCATTTTGACAACAACTTATTTGCTAAATCGGATACCTTCTGTTGTCATTAATGAACAAACTCCATATGAAAGATTGTTCAATAAAAGACCTGATTATTCGAACATTAGAATTTTTTGGCTGCCTTGCATATGGCGCATCTATCAAAGCATTAGGACATAAGTTCAGTTCAAGAGCAAGAAAATCAATTTTTCTTGGCTATCCATCACAAATCAAAGGTTACAAGCTGTATGATTTAGAAAAGAAAGTGACATTCATTTCTAGGGATGTAGTGTTTTATGAGGACGTATTCCCTTACAGTGAAACTATGTTTGACCATACTGCACCACCATATGCAGCCGTCCATGATCACATTTTCACTATGGGACTTTTTCCTCACCAGGAACACTATCATTCTAGTCCTTCTCATATTCCCATCACTTCTCCAAGTCACACAGCAAATAACCATCCTTCATCACATGATAATGTTCTCATCATTCCCGATTCTACTCCTTCACAGCAAACACTAGGCAGAGATCAGTCATCTCCAAGCACACCCTCTTCCCCTTCTCGTGCTTCCAACAATGATCCTGCCTCTTCTGCTGAATCACCAGTTATACCTGTCACTCTTGACTATTCTGAAACTCAAGAGCAACCCGAACATGTTCCTGACATTCAAAAATCTACTAGAGTCCGCCAAAGGAACAAATTTCTAAACGAATTTCACTGTGAAGAATTAAATAAAGGAACGAGGAAAGTTTCTTCTCAAATAGGAACAGCTCATCCTATATCTCATTTTCTATCTTATGATAGACTTTCAGAACATCAAAAGGTTTACTCTGTATCTTTATCTCTCCACGAGGAACCCAAAACATTCCAAGAAGCTATTCAATATCCTCACTGGCAGAAAGCTATTCAAGATGAATTGAATGCTATGCATCTCAACAATACATGGAGCATTACTGATCTTCCAAAAGGACATACAGCAGTGGGATGCAGATATGTGTTCAAAACAAAGTTGAAATCAGATGGCAGTATCGATAAACATAAGGCTCGCCTGGTAGCACAGGGTTTCACTCAACAACATGGTTTAGATTATAGTGAAACTTTCAGTCCAATTGCCAAGTTAACAACTGTCAGAATATTCTTAGCTCTTGCAGCTCAACACAGTTGGAGGTTATCACAACTTGATGTTCATAATGCCTTTCTTAATGGCGACCTGGATGAAGAAATTTACATGAAATTACCACCAGGTTACACCATTAAGGGGGAATCCTTGGACAACAAAGTTTGCAAGTTACATAAATCCATTTATGGATTGAAACAGGCCTCAAGACAGTGGAATGTCAAATTCACAAATTCATTACTCGCTTATGGTTTTGTTCAATCAAAACATGATCACTCCTTATTTATAAGAAGAACAGAAACAAGTTACATTGTGTTACTTGTGCATGTTGATGACATTTTAATTGGGGGAATTAATGAAGAAGAAATTAACAAAGCCAAAGACTATCTGCAGTCAAGTTTCAAAGTAAGAGATTTAGGGGAACCTAAATATTTCTTAGGAATTGAGATTTTAAGATCAAGAGAAGGCATCTATCTACCTTTGTCAAAGAAAGTATGCTCTTGAAATCATAGAAGAAAATGGTTTGTTAGGGTGTAAACCTCTGATTATTCCAATAGAACAAGGCCATAACACTCAAAAGGAAGGAGAAAAGTTGAGAAATCCAACCATATACAAGAAAATTGTTGAAAAACTAATTTATCTCACATTAACCAGACCTGATATTTGCTACTCTGTAAATATTCTGAGTCAATACATGGAGTCACCAACGAAAGAGCATCTTGAAACAGCTCTCAGAGTAATCAGATATCTTAAAGGAAATCCAGGCCAAGGACTTTTGTTATCTTCAGAAAAGAACATGAATCTCACGGCATTTTCTGATTCAGATCATAATTGCCCTGACACGAAAAGATCTCTTTCAGGATATTGTGTCTTCTTAGGAAATTCCTTGGTAAGTTGGAGAACTAAGAAGCAGACAGTCGTAAGTAGATGATCGACTAAATCTGAATATAGAGCAATTGCTCACACCACTTGTGAAATAATGTGGATTCACTACATACTGAAAGATTTCGGTTTTGAACAAAAGACACCTACGAAGTTGTATTGTGACAATCAATCTGCTATCAGTCTCACCAAGAATCCAGTACATCATGAGAAGACTAAGCACGTCGAGATTGATCAACACTTTATACGAGAAAAGGTGCAACAGAAGATCATTGAAGTATGTTATGTTCATACTTCACAACAACCTGCAGATATGCTAACTAAAGCATTACCATCAGAGAAAATTCGGTTCTACACAGACAAGATGGGAGTAAAAAACATTTACTCTCATCTTGAGGGGGAATCTCAAGAGATGATGCAAAAGCTGCAGCAAGAAACTAAGAAGAATTCAAAGGAAGAAGAAGAACTATCACAAACTAGAACGAACGCACAGAGCGTGAGGCAAAATTGCAGAGTCCCTAGGATTCTGGCGTGCAGAGAAGGGAATAGCATATTCCAGAAACGATTCAGGATTAGTTTAGAAGATAAGACTTACAGATTCTCACAGGGCATGAATGTAATTTCAGCATAGGTCAATTAGGGTTAGCAGTAGATTTCTTGTATAAATAGCATAACGTGTCTGTATATTTTTCACTTCTTTTTTTCGTTCAATAAGAGAGAACAGGTACAACCTTAAGCTTCATGCTATGATTTCTGCGTTTTCTAACAGATTGTTCAGTCGTAGCTATGATTCCATAATTACCCCTACCATTACTGGAGGCATCATAGTTCATGGGAGACATTTTTTTGAGTTGATTTTGTTTTTCTAGAGAGAGAGAGCGCTAGAGAGAGAGAGAGAGAGTTGATGATGATGATGGATTGGGGAGGAATCTGTTTGCTGAGGCTTGTTCTAATTTATAGACGAGTGAGTGAGAGACAGTGGAGGTGAAATGAAATGAGTCAGTTAGATGAGAGAGAAAGGAATGAATTAATAAAAACATAAATAATAATAAATGGAAATTGAGGTGTGTACATGTAAATTGTCGTCCAAGTATTTTGTAACTAGTAACTAATGAATAATGACCTTCATCAAAAAAAACTAATGAATAATGACGATGGATATTGGATTGGTTAAATTTGTGCAAACACGTACGGTTCCGCAGCAAACCTTTTTCTAATCTGACACACAAATTTTATCTCACTGTTTTTTTCTTTGCTTTGCATTGCTTCTTGTTTGTTTTCCTTCTTGCTTTGGTTGCTTTCTTCATCAATGTACTACTACTAGTTTTTGTTAGACTCGATCGATATTTTTAGAGTAACAATTGAAGTTGATGCGAAAGTTATGACAATTCTAGACATCGATTATATTTACATTCTAATTCGTCGAAGATTCTTTTACTTTTTCTTAACAAATTAGGAGTTCTGTCAACTTAGAAGTAAAGTCTTATTCCGAACAAGATTGAAGTGAAGAACAATAAGGATACAGTGCAGACTTTTACACGAAATCAAGAGTGTTTTTTAACACTATATAAAGAGCAGAAGTTCATCGTTGAAGATAACGATTTTTTAGATTACTCTTCAAGTTATTAGAGCTTTAGTTGTCGAGTTTATTTAGTTTCATAATCTATTTTACACAAGCATGTTTATATATTCCTAATTTCTACAATATAATAAGTCTCAGTTTTGTGACTGTCCGCTTCGATTTATTTAAATTTTATCCGGTTCGACTGGTTTTTTTACTTAAGTTGTTAACCTTAAAATCTTAACTTGTTGGTGTTTAAAATGTAATACTACCAACAGTACCACTTGTCCGCTGCAT
Source organism: Plantago ovata (assembly GCA_028274465.1). Taxonomy (NCBI): domain Eukaryota; kingdom Viridiplantae; phylum Streptophyta; class Magnoliopsida; order Lamiales; family Plantaginaceae; genus Plantago; species Plantago ovata. The sequence continues at coordinate 7,348,190 of CM051456.1, read as the reverse complement.
AATACAGGGTCCAATATTTTCGGAACCGGATTGAAACGACCACACTTAGACATTCATTACATCTAGGGATCGAATACTATACACCTCTTTTTTACTATTTCAGCTCATTACTACTGCACAATCTTATGACTCCAAATTTTATTTTTTTTTCTTTTTCATTTCCATTAAGTCACGATTCAATGCACTAGTAGCTCTAAAATTTTCACCTTTTACAATGTCGTTTGATAGCACATTACCAAACTAAATTCAAAACATGCATAGAGAGAGTACCCGTAACAAAATTCAAAATAGACCATTGTGATTCAATCTGATTCTTGAAGAAAATGATCGAGATCAATGAGATGATTATTGAAGAGTTGGAGATCTGCATGGACGATAGCTAGGGCGCACAAACATATATATTAGGCTCATGAGTTTAATCCAACAAACAAAATAAACCTCTTGAACCAACAACTATTACATGCGAAGTATTTGAGTTTTAACCGAATCATTTCATGAAAGAATCACAATTAACCTGATTCTCAAACACCCGATCTTATCCATAATTACATATGCGTACATAAATTGATAAAAGCATTCCGGTTTATATTTACTCTACTAGTATAACAATTTATTCTTTACTACATCATATATATATATATATATATATATATATGTACATTGTACACGATTTACGGTACGAAATGAAGGGATTTACGGTACGAAATGGAGGGTTCTTAAAGTTACAAATCCAATTTAAATCTAATCGATAGTGCATATACGCTACGTAACTCCATTACTCCCCCACAAGTTACTTTTATATTTGGTCGGGTCTAGTCGGCACATACTACTAACTAGACTGTAGTTGTTCAATTCATATTGTGTGACGATTTACAAAAGCGATAGGTAAATACTATTTAAATCATGTATTGTCGTCTTCATAATTGCACGGCTATCTTTATCCGTAATACGATTTATAATAACAAGGCTACCGAAGGTACGAAACTGAGATTTTAATACACACGGTAATATAGTCCACAAGTTGCTCTTCCACATTTATTTGGGTCCTTTCTATTTTTTCTTTTAATGATCCAAGTAGTGTTATTTTGGCGCGCGTTTATGGTCAACATGAAGAAACCCCAATTTTGACCCCTCTCTCTCTCTCTCTCTCTCTCTCTCTCTCTCTCCGCCATTAACAAGCTGAGAAAAGGAAAATTGCTGCGGCAGAAATCGATCGATACTCTCTGGAAGAAACCGGAAGCTTCCACCGCCACAAAACCATCGTTATTGACCTTCCGGACGACGAGGTCAAAGCAATCGATACTCCGCCGGAGAAGGTGCCTCTTCCCGTCTTCGCCCAAAAAACCTTCGGTCTTCTCCAGGCAGCATTAATCACAAATTCGACACTCGTACTATTTTGTGCGTTTCTCAATTTGCTATGTCATTATTTATCAAATGGATTTGCCAGTGTTGGAATTTTACCGGTTATGTTGAAGAAACAGATTACAAGCTGTGTCAGTACATTATTCTTAGAATGCTAGTAGTAGTTATCATGGTGATTCAGCGAACCATAGGCTTACCAGTTGGTGTCACAAATGGATTGTATCTGTTTTCAACCCAAAGTGATCAACAGATTCTTCTATTCTATACTTTCTGTGTTCATGTTACATAAAATACTTTTGCTTTGTTAAATAGAAAGATCTTATGGCATTTAACCTTCGTATAGGACCCACACATTCTGAATTAAGTCCATGTGCTGCTCTTTTCTGGGTTTTTGTGATTTGTGGCATCATTAATTGATGAAATTCTGCATTATAGGAGGGCTTACAACTCATTTCTTGTTTACTAAAAAATAAAAGAAAAAAAAATGTTGTGGATGAAGGTAGTCATGCCTTAAAAAGAGTCTGTAATATGTCTTGCCTTGGAAATAAAAATCATGTTTCTATGTGCTTATAGTTATTCACCTTTTGTTCTATGCAGTGAAATGATTTAGTTTGCAACGACATTATTTTATGCTATGAAGTCTTTAAGGGATATATGCCTCAGGAAGAATGACCAGACACTGTTAATTTTGAAATTTTCGATAACAATGCAGATGGTGGCTCGTCAGGTCCCAATTTCATTTGCTCCTCCCCCTTTCCCCTCCACTTTCCATTTTTGAAATGATCATTTGATATCCTTGCAGGCATGTTGCGTAATTACTTTAACAATTGCAAACACCATCTAGTAAGCATCTTTCAAGGACCTGGATTTTTCATCCTCCCCTAGGTGTCGAAAGGATAAACAACATGCTTGCTGTTGTTGACGAGCTGATAGAAAATTATGTATGCCCAACCTCTTCACAAGCTCCCGGATTTGGAGAGGTTGCTTGGACGTGTAATCTTGTGTTCAGTCTTCTTCCTTGCTCTCTGTGCCCCTAGTTGGCCGCAAAATATTGAAACAGCGAGTAAGTCTAATCTTAAAATAGGTGCTCACTGATTACGTCCCTGTCCACTGTATAGAATTGAATCACCCCAATTATATTAGTTGGATTATTGGTTTAGGTTTTTAGTTTCGTAAACTTGATGATGAAGTATTAGTGTATTTATAGAGGATGTCAGTTTATGTCCTGTTATTTGCCTATAGTTAGCTTGGTTCAGTATATTTTATAATATCTATAGACTGACTTGATTTGCTCAATGGATATTGGTATCGACTTGGTTGGATTTTGTTATTCCAAGCTTAATATGCGTGTTATATATGCTTTATCTGTAATCTTGAATATGTTAAAAACATAGTGCCTTTGCTATCACGTGACACATTATGAGTCTTGGTTTTCATGAAGTTCCAAGTCCTTTTAATGGTGTGTAAGTTGTAACTGAAGGCCTTTCTACTATTGTCTCAAATCTTGTTAGGAGAAAAATCTAATATTTGTTGATAAGCGTGCAGGTATAGATGTTGAGAAGTGTTATACTGCGAGAGAGAGTGTAGTTTGGATTATGCATGTTAGGTTATACACATACAAATTTAGTTGGATTTAAAATCAGGATCATCGTGAAAATCTGCTTTTTTTTTTAGTGAGATGTCGAAAGTTGAAACAATCTGCAGCATTAGATTCTGTACACAATTGCCAAATGATCAAATCCATTAATTCTTTTGACATTAAAGCAATCGATTCTGTTCAAGCTACTTGCTAGTTGCTACTTTTGCAGTAACTGTATATGAAAATCTCAAATAATCTGCATACATACAGGGTATATTTTACGTACACACGCGAATATGTATGAATTATAATTTAATCTGTATAGTTCTAACAAGTAGAGTTGTCTTCTGAAGTCTGGAGAGATAGATACATCTAGCATTGGGGAACATATGAAACTACCTATAACTCCGAATAACATTTGGCTGAATCCAAGTACCGCAGCTCATTTCATTCCTCTGATTGGTGTTCGTCTGCTTCATGTCCGTGCTATGATATTGAAATTCTGATGTATCCAACTTATAACACAGATGCTGATTCTCAGCAAATAATGGGAAGTTGATCTCTCCCTTTTTTGTCGTTCGAACAGCAAACGATGACGTTTGGCTGATGAAAAAAGAATAATTATTCACGTCTTTAACTCTTTTCCATTTATGATGATCAGATTCAGCTGCACCACCACCAACATCAAGTATATATACATTGACATATTTCCCAAATGGTCCCATTACAACCCGGTATAGATTCTCTTCAGTTAGAACTAAATACTGCGATGACTGCAGATCGAATGATTCAGTAATACCCGGTTTACGACCAACCTTGTTTTCAGTCCCCCTATACCTGAAAAATGTCAAGCTTATGGTATGATCCAAACAAAGAAACCCATCCTCTCCAAACACTGGAGAGCAAACAGGGTTAAGGCATGTCGAGTCATTTACGCCATTGATTCGGCTCCAATTCTTCTCACCTGATTTGATACGTGTTGCTGCGATGCCCGCCCACGGGCTTAACATAGCAAAGATGATCCATTCAGATGATGTTGGTGGAGAAGAAAAAGACATCCGGTCAACAACAAAATGAGAAGGAAAATCTGGAACGCTAATCTTGGTTTTACTAAAGGGCTCGAAGAAAAATACTGTGGGAAAACGAGTGACAAGAAGCCAACCATCCTTGGAGTAGCAAATTTTACAACCAGATAATTCCTTGATGGTGCTGTAAAACCTCATATTGCATGTTGGATCAAGGAAGGAGGCGCATGCATTAGAATCATCAAATGACATTAGCCATGGAGATTCCATATTCGGAATATTATGTTTCCAGTAGATCGGGCGTGCAATGTCTCTCCACTTTCTGCACGCCATACGGAAATTTGCATAGTCCGTTGTACAACTGAGGGATTCTGCAACTAGCCTCAGAATGTCGTCAGGAAGATCAACATAAATACTTTCTTGAGAATACACTGGCATAACTTGAGCAACCTTCTGTTCTGGTTCCTTAGGATTGCCATTGTTTTCCACGTCTTTCTTGACGAAGCTATAATTAGACAAACAGAAAAGCATACAATTAGTCCTAGCTATAAGCTGGTTTTTTATGTGACTTATTAAATGTCCTTATCATAATTAAGTTGAAGAACTACTAAGAACCAGAAATCTAGAATGGTAAACAGAATTATATATGAATAGAAAGCGAGCATAGGTACGTACCTCAACCATCTCGAGCCAGGATAACTGAGATTTGGAAAACAAACAGGAAACCGTGAATGGGGCAGATTTGGAAAGATAGACGTGGTTTTATCAGCGAGCCTGAACACATAAAAGTTATCATTATCTCCATCAAGGGTAAAGCATATGCAGTTGCTAAGAAGTCCAGACTTGCACACAGCCGTGTAATTCCCACTCAAGAATATCACCTTGCCCGCCAAGTTATCCACACGGACTAACTTTTCACACGAGAGGTCAACCTCCCAAACTTCCCACGCAATAGTTCGTTCTCTGCGTTCCAAGAGAAACACTCGACAATGATCCTTCATCCGTTTCCCATAATCAACTACTAATCGTCTCTGGTATAGAGGAGACCCATTGGGTGATTGCAGTGTCATCACCAAGCTTAGTGTGATTATGGACACTTCTCCGGATCTGTCTACACTACAATAACCATATAATCCACCGCCATTATCACACGACGATTCCAATGAAACAACATCGCAAAAAGTGTCACTTGTATCCCTTGAGTACTCAACATAATACCAATCTTCGCGACCTTCACAAAAACAAATATAAAAAGGACAATTCTTGTAAAAGAAAAAGACCCTTGGATGTGAAGGATTAGTGTCAACGGTACACTTCAGAAAGCTTTCCGGCTTATCTGGGAGGCAGGGAAGTTGTACCTGAATTCAATCAGCAGAAAAAATTAAAAGTTGTACGTTTAGCTGTCAAGTTATACTATGATAGAACAGAGCTTTTTGTAAAAATCGTAAATACCTTTGCTTTGGATCGTTGATTCCAGATAAAGCATTGAAATACAGAGTAGTTCTTGTTGGTTATAGTGTCGACAAAGACGAACCAATTACCATCTCTACTGGAAGCTAGACAGAGCCGACCGGGTTTGTCGAGCCTCAAGTCAGTGTCGATGACATATTTGTTGTGGTCTGAAAAGGAATAAGTATTACGGTGGATTTTCCTGTTATAATCTGGAGCTTCGATGAGGTCTAGCTCTAATTCTTGGTTGAAATTCTGCACATCGGCGGCGGAGTTGTTGAGGCATCTCGACAGTTGGTCCTTGACATTAAACTTTCTTCTTCTTCTTCTCCTCTTCGACTTGTCACTAACCATTCTTAGGCTAACCTGCTATGCTAGTCTGCTGCTAGGTCGTCGTCTTTCTTCTATCAATCAATTTAATCAAACGGCAGGCAGTTTTCTCTATTAACCGTTAATATGTAAAATTGCCACTATTTTTACATATATATAAAAAATATATAATGTAAGTTTCCCAATTCCAATTCGAGATCAGGAGAAGAGTTTGACAAGAATTAGGAATTCTTTCCTTATATGGAGACATGAAATAAGGTATAGACATAAGACTCTTGCTTGCAAGCGCCTGCTAGACTAGCTTCTTGGATGGCTGGGCGAGCAACTTCGATCCAGTCGGTATCAACAACGATTGCAAACCATGTTATGCAAGCAAGCCCATTGGTTACCTAAAGTTTACAGAGTAAAATACTAAGCTTTCCAATGCCGACCTCTGATGGTATTGAGGATATATGAGAATTTTCGTTGGGAGCGGTGCCAATGGATTTTCATGTAAAGCTGCTTATGAAGCACAGGAAGACATAGACGGTGTTCTGGACCTTGAAACTGATTGGTAATGGATCTGGAAACTACCTTACATGCATGAAAGACTAGCAACAAACGAGTTGTTGCAAAAACGCAACATTCGAGCGAGAGATTAATATGTGCCCTAGGTGTAATGAAGCACCAGAGACAGTAATACATTCACTACTTAGGGACTGCATTAAAGAAGAGAAGGTGTGGGAATTGTGTGTTGGCGCCTCTGACTGGAGTGCTTTCTATGCTATTCCTGACACGTCGTGGCTGATGGTGAATTTGAGACAATGAAAATCTTTTAATCTGTTGGCGCCTCTCACTACAAGCTCTCTTTCCGTTCCCTTTTGACTCGATAGGTATTTGACAGGACTACTCTTGTGCAGGATCATCAATCAAATTATTACAACTATAAGAGAACGGGAGTACCTTTACAAATAGAGCAAAAACTAGATGAAATTTCCCAAGGTTTGGTAAGTCAAATGCTTTCCACATCCAAAAGTCCAAGGTTGCTTTGAAAAGCAGGAGGGGAGGAATCAGGAATGTACAACAAAGAAGAGAACCGGCCCTTGACAGTGAGCTAGACAGCAGGTGCTCTAAACTCTCCAAAGGGTGAACAAGCGGGGGTTTCAACTTTCAACCAAGGAAAAAGAGACAGAAAGAGTTAAGGGTACCCAAGAGTTTAAAGTAGAGATTGTTATGCACTGAGAGAACTCACTGACAGTCTTCCTCCTGTATCAGAAAAACAGAGCCCCAAGGCGTCTAACGGTCCTAAATTCCAAGTGCGTGCACACACAAAAAGCAAGCAGGATATGGATTTCATTCAAGAGACAATAGTACTCATAAAGCCATGATAATACAGAATCTTAACGTACTGAGAACACACAATTCCCAGTTTTGACAAAATTCAAGTACCCTCAAAATGAAGGAGTAAAACAGAAAATCAATGAAGTACAAACAACAAAGTGGATCGGAGTGCATGTACTTGTTCGTTTGCTTCCTGTCAGGCCTGAAAAGAAACAAACGAAATGATCAAACGTTAACAAGTTGGCAATCATACATAAAACATCAAGACGTAAACAGGAATACTCAAGTGAAAGAACTTCCACCTATGGAGGTGCTACCATTAGGCTTAATAAGATCTAAAGAGTGAGAACCAACCCTTACAGGGATCTAGAAAGAGGGTGCTCTAATCTCTCCAAAGGGTGAGCAAGCGAGGGTTTCAACAAAGGAAAAAGAGACGGAAAGAGTTTAAAGTAGCAACGCTTCCATCAGAATTAACAAACGAAGCATAAAAGAAAAAAAGCTCTGTTACTTGAGGAAAAGAACGGACTAATGGGAGCTGTGACCCTAATATCAAACAAAACACAAGGTGTACGTCCATCTATAGGGAAGACTGCCGGTAACAACTATATACTGATAAGGTGACAACTGACAAACAAAGCCCCAAGGCGTCTAACTGTCCTGAATTCCAAGTGCGTGCACACACAAAAAGAAACAATAGTACTCATAAATCCATGATAATACAGAATCTTAATGTATTGAGAACACACACCATTCCCAGTTTTGACAAAATGTCAAGGAGCAAAACAGAAAATCAATGAACTAAAACATCAAAACATACTTTCTCAAAGTGGAGTGCATATACTTGTTCTTTTGCTTCCTGTTAGGCCTGAAACGAAACAAAGGAAATGATCAAACGTCAACAAGTTGGCAATCATACATAAAACATCATGACGTGAACAGGAATACTCAAGTGAAAGAACTTACCATACCCACATCTCCTTCACCATCAACCATTCCCTCTACACCATGAATCCCCTCTCCTTCACCATCAATCAGTACTTCCTCTCCTTCACCATCAATCAGTACTTCCTCTTCTTCACCATGTTGTTCAACTACTGCCTCTTCTACTTCAATCACCTCCTTCAACATCTTCACCTTCTCTTCAATTCTACCAGATGAAAACATACAAAGACCAGAAAAAATCAACACAATACCAACAGCAGCAGAAAAATCTCACTACAACAACAACCAGATGAAAACTAGTTTAGAGAAACTACCTGCTGTTCATCAACTTCTGTGCGAGCTTTGCATTTTTGGTGCAGTGGAACTTTTGTTTGCCATTGACACCCCTATTCAACTCCCTATGTTTCTTTGCCTTGGTTTCCTTCTTCTCAAGCCTATTGAAATCCACCTTACTTTCAAAATTCTCTTCTCCTTGAATCTCATCTTCACTATAAGTAAACCTGGATGCCATTGAGGAAATGAATGGTGATTTGTGAAGTTTCTGTGTGATTCTCTTTTTCGAGAGAGAGAGAGTTGATGATGATGATGGATTGGGGAGGAATCTGTTTGCTGAGGCTTGTTCTAATTTATAGACGAGTGAGTGAGAGACAGTGGAGGTGAAATGAAATGAGTCAGTTAGATGAGAGAGAAAGGAATGAATTAATAAAAAAAAAAATAATAATAAATGGAAATTGAGGTGTGTACATGTAAATTGTCGTCCAAGTATTTTGTAACTAGTAACTAATGAATAATGACGATGGATATTGGATTGGTTAAATTTGTGCAAACACGTACGGTTCTGCAGCAAACCTCTTGCTTTGCTTGCTTTCTTCATCAATGTACTACTACTAGTTTTTGTTAGACTCGATCGATATTTTTAGAGTAACAATTGAAGTTGATGCGAAAGTTATGACAATTCTAAACCTCGATTATATTTACATTCTAATTCGTCGAAGATTCTTTTACTTTTTCTTAACAAATTAGGAGTTCTGTCAACTTAGAAGTAAAGTATTATCCCGAACAAGATTGAAGTGAACAACAATACGGATACAGTGAAGACTTCTACACGAAATCAAGAGTGTTTTTTAACACTATATAAAGAGCAGAAGTTCATCATTGAAGATAACGATTTTTTAGATTACTCTTCAAGTTATTAGAGCTTTTGTTGTCTGAGTTTATTTAGTTTCATAATCTATTTTACACAAGCATGTTTATATATTCCTAATTTCTACAATATAATAAGTCCTAGTTTTATGACTGTCCGATTTGATTTGTTTAAATTTTATCCGGTATGACTGGTTTTTTATTTAAGTTGTTAACCCTAAAATCTTAACTTGTTGCTGTTTAAAATGTAATACTACCAACAGTACCATTTGCAAGGCCTAGTTGTGTATTCAATTGGACCTGTCTAAACCAGTTGAGAGGCCCGGGGTATAATTATCAAAATCGCAAACTTACAAGAGATTTTGCACAAGACCTTATGCTTTACATGTCGTCGCTCGTGCTGATCACATCGACCAAGGATCGATGATGCCCCAGATCGAGCTTTACAGTTAACACATGGATACTCATCAACTACAACCGAGAGCATCCATATTAATTGAGACCATTGATGTGGATAAGAAGGAGGACACGAAAAAACTAAACTAATCATGCTTCTCGCCCATAAACCCATCAACCAGCGTAATATTCAAAGAACGACGACGGACCAAACAAACTCAGGGAGGGACTGTAATGCGAAGGAATAACACTCCTATCGGAACATTATCAAAAGTGCCTGAAAATCGGACTGCTGTTTAAACAAACCAAGTCCAACAAACCCAGCATTATCTAGCGCAAAACCAGAACTGAAGTTAATAACGGCTTTGAACAGGAGAGTCATGACGGCACTGAATACAGAATTTGCAATTCAGATGGATACTATCAGAACTTGTGTGTAGAGATGGACTTTCAACTCTCGATTTACACTCAAGCTTCCAGAAACTTCCGAAATTTTCGATCGCCTCTCAAGTTGGTTGTTGAGTTGTTATTAATAACAACTTTTCCCGCTCTAACGCCTCTCAAGTTGGTTGTTGAGTTGTTATTAATAACAACTTTTCCCGCTCTAAAGAGTCAACCTAATCTCAGCCGTTGATGCTTATGAGATTAATCTGAGCCGTCCAATTTAAGTAATTGAATTTAACTTTTCTCAACATTATCCGGCGAATCTTAAAGGCCTCGTTCCAATATCCATGGAGTGCTAATACTGATATCATGGCCGTCCATGACGTAACATCCTTAATTGCCTTCCCACCTTGAACTAAGCCCGTAATTACCGAATTCCAAGTAATAACACTCTTCCTCTCCTTCATCCCCCAAAACAAACCCAACGCCATATCCAACTCTCCACCTCTCAAACACCAAGATATTATCAAATTCCAAGAAACCACGTCTCTGTGAGACATTTCATCAAACACCTTACTGGCATCTCTCAACAAACCCCCCTCCGTGTAAAAACTAATCTAACCATTCCCTTTCATAGCTTTGATTTAATTATCAGCTTGTGCGAAAGGGAGCGTAATACAATCGAGCACAATACCTTCAGAAAGCATCTTTTTGTACAGAGATTGTGTTCTTCAATTTCGTGCTGTTTTTATCATTTCGATTTTGGCGGGAGTCGTTGGTGGAGGTTATGTTTGGTGAATGGTGACACTGTGCTTGTAAACTATGTTGTGTTGGAGCTCGAGGCCAGGCCATATTTTTCATATTCTCCTCTTGTTTGAGTCAAACTTGAAGTGAGCCCGAACTTGACTAAACTAAACGAATGACTTGAAAGAAAAAAAGTACCTACTATTGTGAAGCTTAGAAAGGTAAGGATGTGTGGTATATATATTACCAGTCTTACCTTGTCAAGTCCGATTCAGTTCTTTAGTAACATGACTACATGAGTTAAAAAAGAGGCTAGAGCGAGCCGAGTACTCGTTAAGATTCGACTTGTGTAACAACAATACTATAAATGTAATAGAGGGTGTTGCATGTGAACCGAGTCTTATCGACTACTCGTCTCAACTTGAGTATTGTAGTATAAAAATAACCAAATAAATTTAAACATACATAACTCATACGAAACTAAACTGAATGTAATGAATAAAAATTAGCACATTGCCTTTTCTTTTTTTCCTCATATAAAAACCTATGCTCGGACACCCGTCTTGAAGGGTCATTTTCCGTTGGGAAAGGTTAACCGGGTCAACCCAAGTAATCTCTGACGGTTGACCAAACAACGTAATAAATATATAAATGAATTTTCTATAATCTGAAAAATTTGAATGATATTTTTTCTTTTATTTTGGCGCGCGTTTATGGTCAAATGAAGAAACCCCAATGTTGACCACGTACGCCCGCCATTAACGAGCTCGAGTACCAAAAGAGAAGGACAACATGCAGCGGCAGAACTCAATCGATTCTCTCCTTCCGGAAGCTTCCACCGCCACAAAACTTATCATCATCTACCGTCCGGATGACGAGGTCAAAGCAATGGAAACTCCGCCGGAGAAGGTGCCTCTTCCAGTCTTCGCCCTAAAACTTTCTGCCTTCTCCAGCATTACGCACAAATTCGTCAAATTTGACACTGGTAAAAGCTCGATTTCAGGTTATTTGGTTTCTTAGGTTTCTCAGTAATTAGTTAAGATGGACTGTAGACTTGTATTAGTATTCACCTTTTGTTCTGTGCAGTGAAATGATGTCGTTCGCAATAGCAATATTTTATATCATGAAGTCTATAGGGGATGCCTCAGGAAGGATAATAAGACACTGTTAATTTTCAAATTTTCGATATCAATGCAGATGGTGGATCGTCAGCTCCCAATTTCATTTGCTCCTCCTCCTTTCCCTCCACTTTCCATTCTTGAAATGATCGTTTGATATCCTTGCAGGCACGTTGCATGTGTAATTACGTTAACAATTGCAAACAACGCGCATAGTGGACTTACATGAAGCTTTTGATCTGACATTTGGTTGTTAATTGAACATATTTGAAGAAAGGGTCTGTTAAAATTGAATTCTGTAAGTATCTATATATTGGAGTTCACTTAGCTACTTGGATTTAAGCACTTCTTTATACATAAATATATCTGAAACTGCAACATTAACTTACAATTATGTCTACTTTATACATGTTGAAGACCAATTTTGAAGTCTGAGGAGAAATTCCGTCTCGTCTCACTATCATATTGTAACAAAAATAGAAATCATAATACAAAACCCGGAAAATAATGAATGAATTGAACTACCTATAATCTCGAATAACTTTTGGCTGAATCCAAGTACCACTCAGCATGATCCTCTTATTGATCTCCATTTTCGCGTACTTACTATGTTGACATCGAAATTCTGATGTATCCAACTCATAAGACAGGTGATGGTTATCAACGAATAATGGAAAGTTGATCTCTCCATTTCTTTTCATTCGAATAGCAAAGGATGATGTTTGGCTGATGAAAAAGGAAAACGTGTCCAGGTCATTAACTTCCTCCCACTTATCAGCATCTTCATCCATCATATATACATTGACATATTTCCCAAATGGTCCCATCACAACAAGGTACAGATTCTCTTCACAAGGAACTAAGTACTGCGTTGACAGATCAAATGATTCATCATCAGTTGTCAAAATACGATTAAACCGGTCTTCAGCCAATGTGATAATTGTTAAGCTTCTGTCCTGAGCCAAACAATAAACCTGATCATTATAAAACACTGGAGGGCATACAGGGCTACTGTAGGTCTCCTCTTCGTTTCTGACACCAATCAGTTCTCTCCAATACTTCTCACCTGACTTGATAAAACATACTCTGATGCCAACCGACAAAGATAACGCAGCAATGACGACCCAGTCAGATGATGTTGGTGGATAAGAAAAAGACATCCAGTCAACAGTTGAAGAAGAAGGAAAATCAGGAACACTAATCTTGGTTTTACTAAACGGCTCGAGGAAAAATACTGTGGGCAAACAAGTGACGAGAAGCCATCCATCCATGGAATACCAAATCTTACAACCAGATAATTTATTGATGATGCCGGAAAACCTCATGTTGCACACTGGATCAAGGAAGGAGGCACATGCATCCGAATCTTCAAAAGACATTAGCCAGGGTGACTCTGTATTGGAAGAGTTATGTTTCCAGTAGATCGGACGTGCTATGTCACTCCACTTTCTACACACCAGACGGAAATTTGCATAGTCCACTGTGCAGCAAAGGGATTCCGCGACTACCCTCTGAATGTCGTCGGGGAGATTAAAGTAAATACTTTCTTGAGGATCTAATGGCATAACTTCAGCAACCTTCTCTTCTGGTTCCTCTGTACTGGCATATTTTTCCACATCTTTCTCAATCAAGCTATAAGTAGACAAATAGAAAGCATAATAATTAGTCTCAGCTATAATAACATGTTAAGTTGAAGAACTACTAAACAGAAATAAGAGACACAGAAAGGGAGCATACATACACACCTCAACCATCTCAATCCAGGATCACTCGGGTTTGGAAACCAAACAGGAAATTTTGAATGGGGCTGATTCGGAAAGATAGACGTGGTTTCATCATCGAGCCTAAACACATAAAAGTTATCATTATCTCCATCCTGGGTAAAGCATATGCAGTAACCAAGAATTTCAGACTTGCACACAGCCGTGTAATTCCCACTCAATACTATCGCTTTGCCTGCTAAGTTATCTACACGGACAAATGTTCCACACGAGATGTTAACCTCCCAGATTTCCCACACACAAGTTTGTATTCTGCGTTCCAAGAGTAACAATCAACAATGATCCTTCCTCCGTTTCCCATAATCAACTACTAACAAATGTGGTGATTTCAGACCCCTAACAAATTGTTGTATGCTTATAAACAAAAATCCACTTCTTGTAACACCACAAAAATTATATAATTTTCCACCATCGCATGATGATTCCAAAGAAACAACATCGATATAGGTTGCAAGTGTATTGCTATGGTACTCATAAGAATCCCAATGTTCAAAGCCTTTAGAAAGACAAATACAAAGGGGAGCATTCATGCAAAAGAAAAAGACCGTTGGATGTGAACGGTTAGTACCAACGCTATACACTTGCGAAAGCTTTCCGGCTTAGCGGGAGACGGGGAAGTAGTACCTGAATGTCAATCAGCAGAAAGATTAGGCAGGCGCCAAATTTGAAAATTATATAAACAAGTTGTACGTTTAGATGTTATGTCTGTACGTCAGTAATTAGACTGAAATTTGGTTAGTACAGCATGCAGTAGAAAACGAATAGAGAGTAGTTCTTGTTGGTTGTAGTGTCGATGAAAACGAACCAGTTACCATCTCCACTGGAAGCCACACAGAGTCGACCGGGTTTGTCGAGCCTCAAGTCGGTGTCGATAACATATTTTTTGTTGCATGGAACAGAAGAGGTATTACGACGAGTTTTCCTGTTATAATCTGGAGCGTTGATGAGGTTATCTAATTCTTGGTCGAAATTCTGCAGATCGGCGGAGTTATTGAGGCATCTCGACAGTTGGTCCTTACATTAAACTTTCTTCTTCTTCTCCTCCTCCTCGACTTGTCATTAACCATTCTTACTTACCTGCTACCTGCTACGTCAAAATATGACTTCTATGAAAATAAGATAGAGATAACATATTTGCTTGAATAAAAAGATTGCAAGAGAAAGAGAGAACGTTGAATATAATTTTTATTAATGTGAAATCTCCAACATTTTACATGTACAAGGATGTCACTATATATAGTATATAGAGGAAAATACATAGCTAGCTAGGGTTACAATAATGAATTTCTAAATATGCTAAAGAATATTCTTTACAACTTGTTACACATTTATAGTTACAATCTAGTGTAAACGGACTAGCTACTCCAACCAATTGTGTCTTGACATCCTTCGCACATTCTTCTCGGTTTGGTTCACGTACGTTGTATTCAACAATTTGACTTGGATATCATTCTTTATTTTAATGTCTTTTAACACTCCCCTTAAGTTGGGAATGTACATGTTAATGAATTCCCAACTTACCAAAGAGTCAATAAAAGATATTCTTCACGGACTTTATTGTTTATTGTTTATCACATAATAATCACACATGTAGCTTAACTTTAATCCAAAAAATTATCAAAGAGCCTAATGAGCCACATAACTTTTACAACATGTATAAGCAATGGCAATGAACTCTGCTTTTGCAGCGGAACATAACTCTTTGATCTTTCTTAGCTACTCAATGAATCACCAAACAAGACAATATATCTAGCAAGTGATTTTGTATTAGAATGTGCAATCATCAAAGTGTGAATCACAACATGCTAGCCAATCTTAAGCCCATTTCCTATATTGTTCTTCAAGTATTTCACTGTTCTTAACAGGCCTTCCATTTTATTTATTTTTTTAATTAATTAATTTTTTTTACTGACTTGACTCATTATGCCCACGACATGCCCACAACATATGAGATGGTTAGGTCTAGTTATAGTGAGATTATATTAATTTTCCAATCATCTTTTGTATTTGATTGGTTCTTTTAGCAGTTCAGTTACGTTCTTAAATTATTCCCTTCTTCATATGCACTCCTCTTATGATTTGTTCTATTGGATTAATTGTTGGTCTGTAGCCAAGTAATCCATTTGACTATCATATTTTCTTGAGAGAGATGAATTCCTTCAGATCCTCTTGTAATTTCACGTTCTAGGAAGAATTTAAGATTTTTCCTAGATTTCTAATCTCTTAAATTCTTAATGCAGTTGGTTCTTGACCTACTTCAACATGTTCATAGTTATTCCCTCCTATGATGATATTAACATATGCCAGAATCATCACAAGTACTTGATCAATTATTCTAGTGAATAAGGTGTACTCATATTCATAAGCTTAAGCTTGCAAACAAGATTTTTATTATGATGATTCTCCCCCTGAATTGAGAGACCTGGAGGCAATGTCAAGTATGTAATTTCTCTTAAGTATCTATCCAGAACCTATTCTGCATAACTGTTTCTTCAAGAAGAACTCCTTTAGTTGTCAACTTGGCCATTGGGTCAAGGACTCTCAATTCTTCTTTAATTGCATCTCTCCCGTGACTAAATTGTATTGCCACATTATAAGAAGAAGGCTTTTCTAATATTGATGATACTTTGAACCGCATAAATTTTATGTGCCTCAGACAGTTTATCATATCCCAAATATCTATGTAATGGATATAGAGTGCTTTATTTTATAATTACATTTGATTTGGGAATGCTATAATGATGAAACAATCTCATTTTTCAGGTGACTCAATCTTACTAGTTGATCTTCTTTGGGCAGCTGGAGATTGAACTCTAGCTTCTCTTAGCAGACCAAGTTTACCTTTCAGATGTTTGAACTGGTGAGTTTGTTCAGTTGCCAGTTCTTCATTGATTTCTTCATCCAGTTCAACATTGATCGTTTCATTGTTTCTTTCTAATTCAGGCTATGAGTTATTTTCTTGTCTGAGATCACTTGTTCTTCCAGTTGAGGTTCTGTATTATATTTTTCAGTGGGATTTGTTACAGAACCCTCATTCTGGTATTGATTTTCAGCCTGTGTTTCTACCTCTTTTATTCTAGAGATTCTAGTGTTAGGTACATCTTTTATAATTTCTCCAGGTGAATATATTTTTGACACCTCTGGACTTTCTTTCATTTCCTTTTTCGAGAAAGGAATATGTTTTATGCAAAGTACACATCTCTAGAACATAAGGTTTTATTCTTTGAACTGGCAGTGTTGAAGCATTCATTACCCAAAGCTTCTTTCTCATATCAAAAGTTATCTGCCCCTTTCTGCAATTTTGGAGATTGCTTTTAGCTAAAAAATTGCAGAATGTTTCTAACATACCATTCAATGGTTGAATTGGCATTTCATCCATAAACAGGGGACTATATAGCAGTTTCCATTTACATCCATGGAATGGTGAGCATAAAAGATTGAGTGACTAACTTTGCATAATTACACCCATTTCATAGTATCTAGACTGCTTTTTATAAATTCAAGGTAGAATATCAGCTGGTAAATAGTATAAAAATTGATTGTGAGTGTGTTTAGACAAGTAACAAGTCTATATAGTCTACACATACCAAAATCCATTGATAGTCAAAACAGGAAATGCAATTGGAGTAAGGCAAAAAAGTCAGTCAACTCTATCTAGTGATTGATTCATTGAAAACTTTACTTCGATCACTGATCGTAATTTTATATATGCCACTCCTCTTTTGACAGATTCTCACACAATGATTCTTGTTTTTATTTGATCACTGAATCTGTAACTTTGAGAGAGATGATTTGCATACATAGACATTTGAGTCCAGTGAAATGAATTCATTACAATTAGAATGATTTCTATAGCAGGGACAAAATCAATGTTACAACTACAAGGCTTCAAGTAATAGTTATGAAATGAATCCATATAACAGAATGATTTAAGTATGTGCTACAGCAGAAACATGATCAATGTTACAAGTCTATTAGAACTATTACTGTGATTATTTGAGACAGATAAGCAAAACTAACATGCAATGACAAAAGAGCACGCTCTGTAAAGCGTTTAACAGATGCAGGGGCACTCGTTGGGAGAAAGTAGCTCAGTGATCCACCAAATATGAGTTACCTGTGACGGTGAATAGCGATTGGGATTGGGAGAATGATATGCTCCATGCGCATAATCTTTTTCTTTCTCCCCCTCAAATCCCAATTAGCCTTCAAACCTGATTCATTCATTTAAGAATGAGCTTGCCCTGTGGAGGCACCTTTCACTATAACTCTCTTATGGATATCATGCTCTTTCTACAAGCATAGTCCCCCTTAATCTTAGGGTGACCTGGAATTATATATTCACAAGCCATTATATTTTCATCTGAAAGCTTGCGTTATTGGCTGGATTGTTAAGCTTAAAGCTCAATCTCTTTTTAGAGTAAAACTGGACAGCAGAGAAGATGAAGGACAGAAATATTCCAAATATATGGTTTATACAAATCTGTGATAGTGAAGATCAAAAAGATCAATCATCCGGTATGGGAGATTCTTTGTACTGCCGTCTTGCCAAACAAAACTCATGGAGTTGATTACTTAAAGTTCAGTGCAAGTAACAAGAACTAAAACAGAATAATCATAATCAACTTGAATTCAATAAGGCTGAAAATAATATAGCAATCAGTTACACATAATCATAAATATTGGTAATTTATCTCCCCTTTTCTGTAATTTTGCTGTTAGCTAAAACTTCCAGAATTTATTTATTATTTTTTTTTTTTAACAAATGTTAAATGGGAAAGCAAAGCAAGATTTGATTACTTATCAACACAAAGATTGAGTTTGTGAATGTTAATCACAGATCAGTAACTTAATGCATAAAATCTTATAATGAACTCAAAATTTGTTAGGAAAAATGAATCGATGCTTTTGAGATTATACTGACCTGGAGTATACATGAACCGAAGTTGTTCAAACATCAGTCCAGAAGATTCCATCAAATGATAAAACACCTTCCTCATGATTGAGTGGCGCATCATCTACATCATCACATGATGTAGTGTAGTGTTTTGCCGGTGATGATTACCGAAAGTACATGGTTTTCAGCTACTCATGTTCTCCTCTTTTGTCGCCAACAAGGGCCAAACAAGAATTGTAATGGCATAACACCAATAGACACATTGGTTTAAGCAAACAATGATCGACTATTTGGTATCTCATCAAAGATATCAAACATATATTATAGCCAAGGACTTTTGATGTCAAAATCTCTTAAGAAAAGAAATGTGCTCGTTTCCAAACTTGGTCGAAAGCTGAGTGTGCTGCTCTGCAGCTTAATCAACTCCTTAACCACGTCAGTTTGAATGAACAAGTAACAATACCGGAGATTCAGACCATTTCTTATTATTAAACTCAGATCTGAGATCTGATGAACAATAAGCAACGGCGTTTGTTTCGATCTCTCTCCGTTTTTGCATTGAGATGATGATGGGAGGAGCTTCTCAAGTTGCTGGTTAAGACGGATTTATCTTCAGATCTGAATGATTTGACACAAATACATACAGATCTTATTATCTTATTATAATGAGATACTTCCTCCTTTTCATTAATAAATTACTAACGGAACTATTCATCGTCAACTTTGACCACGTATAACTTTTAAATTGAATTGTATCAATATAAATCAAAAGTTGATTATGAAAATATACTCCATTTAATTTTATAATATAATTTTACTATATTTTTCTCTAATTTAATTTAGGAGTTATGAATAGTACCCTTAGGAAGTTATTAATGAGATGGAGTTAGTATCTGATTCTTGGTGTCAATCGGCTTTTCTGCCAGTGAAAAATATCAGATCTGATTCAACTCTTATTTGTCTTGCCTTTTTCTCAGCGATTTCGCAGGACAAGAGTCATAGGGTTTTCTGACTTTCGATCTTGTTTTCTGAGGAATAATAAACTGGCTCGTGGGTTGTTCTATGTGAAGGGAGGAATATTGCATATTTGCATCCACATCTTCTTCTCCCCTTTTTTTTTCGCTTTACTTGAGTGAGCAGAAGCCATAAAGAGATGACTTCAATTCGATCCATTTGTTTATCCTTATTTCTTGCTTCAGCATCAAAATGGAAGGAAGATGGATTTTCTAGTTCTTCTATATTGAACTAGGTGAGTGAAAATCACAAGAAGTTTACTCTTTCCCTTTTAATCTCAATAAGCAAGCATGACTGTTGCTTTGCTTTATCGGTATGAGTTGAGTAACTCAACTACGATCATGGATTCATGGTTAGACGATTAGATCACTCCTTTGGAGTTGACCATAATATTGCAATCTATCATTCAAGCATAGATCTCTTAGCTAGATCAGATCTAGGCTCTTGATACCATGTCAAAATATGACTTCATATGAAAATAAGATAGAGATAACATATTTTTGCTTGAAGAAAAAGATTGCGAGAGAAAGAGAGAACGTTGAATATAATTATTTTTATTAATGTGAAATCTCCAACCTTTTACATGTACAAATGTACAAGGATCACTATATATAGAGGAAAATACATAGCTAGCTAGGGTTACAATAAATAATTTTTAAATATGTTAAAGAATATTCTTTACAACTTGTCACACATCTATAGTTACAATCTAGTGTAAACGGACTAGCTACTCCAACCAATTGTGTCTTGACATCATTCGCACATTTTTTCCTCGATTTGGTTCACGTACGTTGTATTCAACAATTCGACTTGGATATCATGTTTTATTTTAATATCTTTTAACATGCTAGTCTGCAACTATGACGCTCGTCGTCTTCTTTTATCAATCAATTCAAATCAAAGTTAAAATTATACGGTTGTCTATGTACTAAATACTATATATAAGGTTTGCGAATTCCGATTCAGTTCATGATCAAAAGAGTTCGAAAAGAATTAAGGATTTCTTTGAATTTTTCCTAATCCGTAGCTGAACTGAGCTTAACTGAATGGCAAAGCTAAAACGTTAACACCAAAGCTAACTTGAGGGTAGTGCCCACATCTTCAATAACTTAAAATTTCTTACCTTAAATAAGTTTACCCAGAAAAAATAAATTAATTTAACAACATTAATGAAGAAAAAAAATCTCCAGTTCTTAGCGCTCTCTCTAAAATATGCAATCTTCCCACAAAAATCAATCCATAACTAGCTTCGGTAATCAATGCAAAAATTATGATCGAACAAAAACAATAGAAAGACTGCATATTAATAACCATGACAAGTTCCTGATTCATTTATAGTTTTAACATGAATCAATATCAATAGTATTACAATAATTACTACATCAACAAAATACATGCCCCATACGACTAGAATGCATTGTTTATTCAAGAAAAACAAGAAAGCATTGCAGGGCTAAGGCTACCATACACAAATTGGGCAAAATGGAAAATTAAGATGCCGTACTTCCATCGTTAAGATGCCGAAGCTAGAGACAGTCAGCTATGTTAGAGTGGAGTTTTCTGAGAAATAAATCGAAGATGAGTTTGAAGATTACGACAACTCTATATCTACTGGTGTTTACATTCTACTCGTGTCTGGATTGTTTTACCTTATCTTAACAAAGGTTGAATACAAAAAGGATTCATTCAAGATTACAAGTTCAAGATACTGGAGATGGAATTTGATTAGCATTGGTGAAGTTTGGACAACTCAGAATTCGAAGTTGACTAGGAACATATGTCAACAACAGAACATTATCTAGTGTCCAAATACAATTCGAAGAGATGGATAAATAGGATTCAATGAAGACTTCTGCACGGATTCAAGAGTGTCTCTAAACACTATAAATAGGGCTGAAGGTCGACATTGAAGATTATACTTTTAGATTACTCTTGAAGTTGTTTACGCTTTTGTTGTCAAGTCTTTGTCTTTCGTAGTCTGTTTTACGCAAGCCTGTTTATATATTCCTCGAGGGAGTATAGGTGAGTTGGTTCTTGTAAATGTCGCTGTTTTACGAGGGTTGCCGTAAGGGTTTACCTGGAGGTTCACTCAACCCCGTATTACTGGAAACAGAGCACTTTGCCGACTTTTATTGTTTTACCTATTCACTAACTGTTCCACAACTGTAGTTGTTTTACTTGTGCAAGAAGTTTATTAGAACATGGGAATTGTCAGAATTCAAGAAGGAAGAACTCAAAAAGGAAATCAAGTTCGAAAAGGAGTTCTACAAAGAAGAAGTCGTTTCCTAATAGAAGACTGAAGATCTAATGTCCAGATTCAATGTTCACACGTTTCCTGATTATATTCGACAAGGCTTTCTACCACTATATATATGAGAGCATCGACATTGAAGAGAGAGGCGGCACAAACAATTACCGAGAGCATTCGAGTTCAAGAGTTTAGTTTTATTGTTTAGTTTTTGTGTCTTTACGCTAGCTTTGTATTCTAGACTTCTCTAATAACGTATTAAAAATAGAATAGGGTAGATTGGGTTCTGCATCATCGTAAGGTGACTAGCGTTGTTTCAGCTAAGTAGAACAGGGAGTATACAGCGTGATATGAACATATTCTTCTTAGTAGTTTTTCTGCCTTGACTGGGCATCAAGCAAGCTATTCTGCTTGTAATTTGTTTCTTCAACATAACCAGTAAAATTCCAACACTGGCAAATCCATTTGATAAATAATGACATAGCAAATTGAGAAACGCACAAAATAGTACGAGTGTCGAATTTGTGATTAATGCTGCCTGGAGGAAGACCGAAGGTTTTTTGGGCGAAGACGGGAAGAGGCACCTTCTCCGGCGGAGTATCGATTGCTTTGACCTCGTCGTCCGGAAGGTCAATAACGATGGTTTTGTGGCGGTGGAAGCTTCCGGATTCTTCTAGAGAGTATCAATCGATTTCTGCCACTGCAATTTTTCTTTTCTCAGCTTGTTAATGGCAAAGAGAGAGAGGGGGGGTCAAAATTGGGTTTTCTTCATGTTGACCATAAACGCGCGCCAAAATAACACTACTTGGATCATTAAAAGAAAAAATAGAAAGGACCCAAATAAATGTGGAAGAGCAACTTGTGGACTATATTACCGTGTGTATTAAAATCCCAGTTTCGTACCTTCGGTAGCCTTGTTATTATAAATCGTATTACGGATAAAGATAGTCATACAATTATGAAGACGAGAATACATGATTTAAATATATAGTATTTACCTATCGATTTTGTAAATCGTCACATAATATGAATTGAACAACTACAATCTAGTTAGTAGTATGTGCCGACTAGACCCGACCAAATATAAAAGTAACTTATGGGGGAGTAACGGAGTTACGTAGCGTATATGCACTATCGATTAGATTTAAATTGGATTTGTAACTTTAATAACTCCTCCATTTCGTACCGTAAATCGTGTACAATGTACACACATATATATATGATATGATGTAGTAAAGAATAAATTGTTATACTAGTAGAGTAAATATAAACCGGAATGCTTTTATCAATTTATGTACGCATATGTAATTATGGATAAGATCGGGTGTTTGAGAATCAGGTTAATTGTGATTCGCTCATGAAATGATTCGGTTAAAACTCAAATACTTCGTATGTAATAGTTGTTGGTTCAAGAGGTTTATTTTGTTTGTTGGATTAAACTTATGAGCCTAATATATATCGTCCATGTAGATCTCCAACTCTTCAATAATCATCCCGTTGATCTCGATCATTTTCTTCAAGAATCAGATTGAATCACAATGGTCTATTTGGAATTTTGTTACGGGTACTCTCTCTATGCCATGTTTTGAATTTAGTTTGGTAATGTGCTATCAAACGACATTGTAAAAGGTGAAAATTTTAGAGCCACTAGTGTATTGAATCGTGACCGAATGGAAATGAAAAAAAAACAAAAAAGTATTTTGGAGTCATAAGGTTGTGCAATAGTAATGGTAAAAGAGAGGTGTATATATAGTATTCGATCCGTAGATGTAATGAATGTCTAACTGTGGTCGTTTCAATCCGGTTCCAAAAATATTGGACCCCGTATTATGCAGCGGGCAAGTGGTACTGTTGGTAGTATTACATTTTAAACAGCAACAAGTTAAGATTTTAGGGTTAACAACTTAAGTAAAAAACCAGTCGAACCGGATAAAATTTAAACAAATCAAATAGGACAGTCATAAAATTGGGACTTATTATATTGTAGAAATTAGGAATATATAAACATGCTTGTGTAAAATAGATTATGAAACTAAATAAACTCGACAACTAAAGCTCTAATAACTTGAAGAGTAATCTAAAAAATCGTTATCTTCAATGATGAACTTCTGCTCTTTATATAGTGTTAAAAAACACTCTTGATTTCGTGTAGAAGTCTTCACTGTATCCTTATTGTTCTTCACTTCAATCTTGTTCGTGATAAGACTTTACTTCTAAGTTGACAGAACTCCTAATTTGTTAAGAAAAAATAAAAGAATCTTCGACGAATTAGAATGTAAATATAATCGAGGTTTAGAATTGTCATAACTTTCGCATCAACTTCAATTGTCACTAGGGAATGGTTCAACTGTGATCTGGGTTTGTATTCGTGGACGTGCTGCTCTTAAATTTTGGGCTGGCTCCGTCGTATGGTGGAAGTATAACCACGTTGCCAACCAAATGAACTTGGTTCGGCCAAACTGACACCGCCTTGTAAACCCTCCACGTGCGGAGAGTGGGAGCTTGGTCCGTGTTTAGCAGTTATATGGTGGAAGAATTAGCTTCTATGCTTATATAGTAGTTAAAAAAATTAATGTAGTTACTTCAGCAGTATTGTCTTTCCAATTATGGAAGGATAGAACATACATGAACTACCTATAACCTCGAATAAGTTTTGGCTGAATCCAAGTACCACTTCTGATGATGAGTTTGTTACTCCCATTGGTGACCGTCATCTTTGCGTGATTACTACTACATTGAAATTCTGATGTATCCAACTTATAAGACACATGATGATTCTCCAAAAATAATGGAAAGTTGATGTGTCCATGCTTTGTTGTTTGAACAGCAAAGGATGACGTATCGCAGATGAAAAACGAAAAATTACCCACGTCTGCAACTTCTTCCCATTTGTCAGCAGTATCACCCAGCATATACACATTGACATATTTCCCAGATGGTCCCGTCACAACGAGATACAGCTTCTCTTCACAAGAAACTAAATATTGCGGTAACGGGAACTGACATGATGATTTATTAGTTGTCAGAATACGACCAAACTGGATCTGAGTCCCCTCCCAACTGACAATTATCAAGCTTCTGTTATGAGCCAAACAATAAAACTTATCATTATGAAACACAGGAGAGCAAACATGGGCGAGTCGGGTCCCTACATTATACAACCGTCGCTCCAGTTCTTGTCACCTGACTTTATATGTGTTACCCTAGTGACCGTCCAAGGGGATGAAGTAGAAAGGATGATCCAGTTCGATGATGTTGGTGCGGAAGAGAAAGACATCCAGTCAACATGGAAAGGAGAAGGAAAATCAGGAACGCTAATCTTGGTTTTACTGAAGGGCTCGAAGAAAAATACTGTGGGAAAACGAGTGACAAGAAGCCATCCATCTTTGGAATACCATATTTTACAACCAGATAATTCCTTGATGGTGCTGTAAAACCTCATATTGCATGTTGGATCAAGGAAGGAGGCGCATGCATCCGTTTCTTCAAAAGACATTAGCCAGGGAGACTCCATATTCGAAAAATTATGTTTCCAGTAGATCGGACGTGCAATTTCTCTCCACTTTCTGCACACCATACGGAAATTTGCATAGTCCATCGTAGAACAGAGGGATTCTGCAACTAGCCTCAGAATGTCGTCAGGAAGATTAAAATAAATACTTTCTTGAGAATACACTGGCATATCTTCAGCAACTTTCTCTTCTGGTTCCTCAGGATTGGCATTGTTTTCCACGTCTTTCTCGACGAAGCTATAAATAGACAGCAGAAAGCATAGTAATTAGTCGAGTGTTAAAGAAAACCTGGTTTGTAATGAGACTTGTTAAATGTCCTGATCATTATCAAGTTGAAGAATAGTAAGAACCAGAAATCTAGAATTATATTCAAAATTATGAATAGAAAGCGAGCATGCATACGTACCTCAACCATCTCAATCCAGGATCACTGGGGTTCGGAAACCAAGCAGAAAATTTTGAATGAGGTTGATTCGGAAAGATAGACGTTGTTTTATCAGCGAGCCTGAACACATAAAATTTATCCTTTTCTGCATCTATGGTAAAGCATATGCAGCTGCCAAGAATTCTAGACCTGGACACAGCCGCGTAATTCCCACTCAAGAATATCACTTTGCCTGCTAAGTTATTTACAGGGACTAGTTTCCCACATGAGAAGTCAACATCCCAAACTTCCCATGCACGAGTTTGTGTTCTGCGTTCCAAGAGAAACAATCGACAACGATCCTTCCTCTGTTTCCCATAATCAACCACTAATTTTCTATGGTACAAAGTAGAAAAATAAGTGGGTGATTTCAGTTCCTGCCCGAAGCAGTTTATCAATAATCCGGCTCCTCCCACGCCACAAAAATAATCTGAGAAGCCGCCATAATTATCACATGAAACAACACTGGGAAAGGTTTGACGTGCATTCGCGTAGCAACAAAAAGATCCCCAATCTTCCCAGCCATTACAAAACATAATATAACTGGAATATAGCTTGTAAAAGAAACGGACCGTGTAGTTGTGTGAATTATTAATATCAACGCTCACAATACACTTGAGAAAGCTTTCCGGCTTATCTGGTAGACAGGGAAGTTGCACCTAAAATTGAATAGAATTCAATCCGCAGAAAGATTAGGCCTCAAATTAAGTTTAACAAGTTGTGCACTAGATAAAAAAAAATAAAAAAATATAATATATTACCTTTGTTTGGGAACATGGATTCCAGAGAAAGCATTTGAAGTAATTGTAGTTCTTGTTGGTTATAGTGTCGACGAAGACGAACCAATTACCGTCTCTACTGGAAGCTACACAGAGTCGACCGGGTTTGTTGTCGAGTCTGAAATCGGACAAAACATCTGAAACCGAAGCAGCATTCTGATTTCTTCTTCTCGACTCGCCATCAGTAGTAGCCATTCTTCTTACTCTCTCTAGTCTGCGGCAACTACGTATTATGCAGCATATTTATATGATAATAAAAAATAATATACCAAATTATGGTCGGCAAAGAGTTTGACAGCATAGCGAATTCTTTTCCTTGGCATGGATTGGAGCCCAGCTCCTAATTCGGGTACTCCAATACAACAATATAATAAGCCCTAATTTTGTGGATGTTCGATTGTCTAAATTTTGGCCAGTTCGACCATGTTTAATTTTGATTTTTTAAAATTGCTGGAAAAAAAGGCATTTTTGGTCCCAAAGTTTGAGGGGTGTGGCATATGTAGTACCATGTTTGCTTCTGCCGGCAAATTTAGTCCCAAAGTTTCAAATGTTTGGCAAATTTGGTATTTTTTTATAATTTTGAACTTTGACTACTGACGTGGTAATTGAGTCAACCGGTCAACTCAGCCACATCATCTGATGACATCATTACGACGTCATAATTTTTTATTTTTAATTTTTTAATTAAAAAAAGAAAAAAAATTCTAAAAAAAATTAGTTATGACGTCATAATTTCTAAATGTTTTTAATTTTTAAAAAATCCAAAAACAATAAAGGGGAAAATAAATAAATAAATTTTTTAAAAAAACTTATTTTGATATAAATTATTTTAAAGATTTTCGTAATAATTTACTAGTGTAGGAGTAGTTGTAATATTTGTTGTTTAAAAAAAAAAAACTTACTTTGAAACGGAAGAGGGAGTACATTTATTCACACACTTAATGTTTTTGGTAAATAATAGAAAATTGTATTTAAATTTTTTGGATTTTTTTAATAAACGGAAGAGGAAGTACCTTTGTATTTAATAAACGGAAGAGGAAGTGCTCCGTTTATTAAAAACAAAGGTACTTCCTCTTCCTCTTTCGTTTATTAAAAAAATCCAAAATAATTTCAAAAAATTAAATATAATTTTCTATTATTTACCAAAAATGTTAAGTGTGTGAATAAAGGTAATTCCTCTTCCGTTTCAAAATAAGTTTTTTTTAAACGTCAAATATTATTAACTAGTAAATCATTATGGAAAATCTTTAAAAATAATTTATATCAAAATAAGTTTTTTATTTTTATTTTTATTTATTTTCCCCTTTATTTTATTTTTTGAATTTTTTTAAAAATTAAAAAAGTTTAGAAATTATGATGTAATAATGACGTCATCAACTAATTTTTTCTGGATTTTTTTCTTTTTTAATTAAAAAATTAAAAAATTAATAATTATAACGTCATAATGATGTCATCAGATGATGTGGCTGAGTTGACCGGTTGACTCAATTGCCACGTCAGCAGTCAAAGTCCAAAATTGTAAAAAAGGACCAAATTTGCCAAACATTTGAAACTTTGGGACTAAATTTGCCGACATGAGCAAACATGGGACTACATATGCCACACCCAAACTTTGGGACCAAAAATGTATTTTTCCCAATTGCTGGGAGACAAGTGTCAGAGGAGCACTGTGGATGAACAGAGAAGACCTACTACATTTGTACTACCTTTTGCCGTTTTTGTACTGGAGAGATGGAGGAAAAAATAAAATGCCCTTTGTCTAAAACAGAGCCAGGTATTGAGCTGGCCAGTAAACGGCCCTATTTAAACTACATAAATCAAAATCAACAAATCCAGCTAGTTATGGGAATTAAGAGGCAAATATGTGAACACTTGGTTGATGTGACAATCTCTTCAGTTCCAACCTGAAGGAGTGAAGATATTCGTGATGTGACAAATGGATCAAAATCCAAATGTGTGTTACAACTGCAAGAGGCAAATTCCCAAAAATTCGATGCCGGATCACAACAAATCCGTCCATTTCAACCTGATGAAGGGAAGCTATCCCTGTGCTCCGAGTGCGCGTCCGTTTTCGCCAACAAGGCGAAAATGCTCGAGCACAAGAGCTAGAGCCATCCTCCTCCACAAGCCGCTAACAACAATAATGCGTAAGGGCTAATTTTACATTATATGACTCTGGCTTTTGTGCTCGAACATTTTCACCTTGTTAGCTTCCCTTCATCATGTTGGAATGGACTATTTTGTTGTGATCAGGCATCGATTGTTTGGGAATTTGCCTTGCAGTTGTAAGGCACATTTGTTGTTTTTACTTGCTATCTCTTAGGTGCATAGGAACTATTTATAAATGTGTTTTTACTTGCTCTCTCTTAGGTGTATAGGAACTATTTATACTTGTGTACGTATTAGCTCATGCAGGATGATGTTTTTTACAAAATGTGGTAGTTCATACAAAATTTTGCAACAAGTTGTTAGTTCATACAAAATGTGCAACAAGTTGAAACGGATGATTTTTACAACTGGAAATAGTTAGTTGTGTAGGTACTTGTTTTTAAAGATATATAATAACCTGATTGATTCACCCAATTGATTGACCTATCAATCAATTTTAGTCCGTTAATCTTACTTATTCAATTTCAATCTGGTGCGTACATGTGTCATTATTTAATTAAAAGGTGTAAGGTTCGAATCCTGTTGCCGTGATTTTTCTCCATTATTTTTATTATTATTTTTATTGAAAGTGTTTGGTTCGAATCTTGTTGGCGTGATTTTTATCTATTATTTGTATCATTATTTTAGCTGAAGGTGTTGGGTTCGAATCTTATTGACGTAATTTTTTTCTTTTATATTTATTCTCTTCTTAAATTTTTATTTTTTTTAACATAAAGTTGTATGGTCACATTATACTTAATTAATTTAAAAAATAACCATGATATGTTCATATAAAAAAAACATACTTCCCCCGTCTAATAATAAATGTAACACTTGATTTTGTTGACCTTTTCGATGGTCAGTTTACCTTAAATTATTCTTAAGTCATACGATAAAAATAATTAAAAACATCATATTATGAAACCAGAATATTTACATTTTCATAATATAATTTTTTAATTATTTTACTTACTTGAATGATATACAATTAATTTTGAGGTCAAACTAATCCTCAAAAAAGTCAATAAAACCATATGTTACACTTGTTATTGGACGGAGGAAGAATTTTATTTACGAAAACGTCAATTTAGCTCTGATGATAGAGAACTTGAGGATACTAGCTAGGCCACTTGGAATTTGAATATCGTCCATATTGCGGCATCAACATAACAAAAGGCATCAATGAAAAAAAATGGTAAGAGATAATGACGCACATGACAATATATTCTGATGAAAAAATGGCAAGAGATAATCTGAGGATACTATCTAATTGTTGAGTTACTCACTTTCTAAAGTGACAAATGCCGGTATAGATACCAATCTAAGAATCTTTTAAGTCTTCAGTCTTCATGGCTTCAACTTTATGAGCGGTTCTAGGTCTTCAATAGATTGTTTTTGCAAACAAAGTAAATCATCAGCAAGCATACACTAACTAAGTATTTCAGCAAACGTTTCTATTTTACAATGTCCTTAAAATTTTGAATTTCCATGGACCTTAAGAGTACCGGTTGTTGGACCTTAAAACTTAAGTTAGCATGGTTAATTGGTCATCAAAATTATAAGTTTTCTAACAAATTTCCCTTATTTTGATATTTGCAAATCCAAATTAAGTTTAACTCTTATTATAAGTTTTGTGATGTTGAATAAATCTGATAAAAAAAGAAGCAATAATTTGGCCTCTTTATCCCTAGTTAAGAGATTGAAAGATATTGCAAAATGCAATGAGAGAGACGAAAAAAGAATAAAGACGTTGACGGCTAAATCCATGAGAAAAACTGAAAAAAACAAATAGAGTGTAGTGTGTCTTTTGTAGGTTGGTTTGATTTGTGAAGTGTAAGTTGAGTTTGCCTTGTTAAAAAGGAAAGGCGAAAACGATGATTCCGATTTGACACCACTGCTCTCCATCAAGCAGCTCACTCTCATAGTAAAAGCAAGCTTATCCTTCTCATCTCATTATAATATAGTAATAGTCAACCAACCACCAGTATTCACTTTCTTTCTTTCTTTCTTTCTGTCCTTGCCCATTTTACAACTCTCCAAAACCCAAAAAACAACAATCACCCAATGTACGACGACCCCACCCGCCGCCGCCGCCGCCGGTGGTGCTGCTCATTCGCCACTCCACCCCTGAGCCCAGACACCCACCTGACCACCCCCAAAAAGTCCGATTTACCCCCCTCAAACTCCCCTTTACCACAGAAACTCCCCCTCTCGCGCTGGATCCTCTCTCCAGGCCGGGTCTCTCCAATCTCCGACGCTCCACTAAAAACCAAGCCAGCCACTCCTTCACCGAAATCTCCAGCCGCCAATGTGGAGGGTAATTCCGGAATTTACGATGTTAGGTTAAATCTGAAAGGGAAGAGCGGTGGCGAGTGTTTGGTCCTGGAGCTCAGTTCGGAGGTTTTGGGTGGGAACAGCTCGGTTTTCTGTGATCTGATCGCGTGTCACCGCTCCGGGGGTTTGTGTAGGATCGAGGTTCCCGATGTGGTCAATTTGGGGCTGTTTCGTCAGACGATTGAGCTCATGTTTGTCGATCATCTTCTCAAGAAGCTCCTTAACATTGGGGTTTTCCGTACAATTGACATTCTCGAGGTAGTACACTACTATTACTCGGTCATAATCACTTAATTCATGTCAATACTGTTTCTTGATTAACAGTTAAAATGATTGCTATAGTAGTTCCATAAGTTGACAATACTGTATCGTTTTACTATTTGATTCATTGGTGTTCTTTCACTGTACATTACTCAAATGTTTCCTGGAGGTGCTTGTTCCTTTAATTTCCTTCAAACATGCGTATTTTAGGTTGAAATGGGCACAATATTTATAAACAGATTAAGGGTAGTTCGTAGTAGAATTGGCAACATTTTGTGTGGAGTTCCATTGTTACTTTTGATATATCATTTTGTGTGAGACAGGCAGAAGATGTAGTCTATAGACCCCTCACTCTTGTCTGATAATCTGATTAAATGATCCTTCTGATACTACAGTGAAATGATACCAGCATGAGTTTTCGTTTCAATACAGTAGAGGACTCATTTTTTAATTAAGGGTATGTTTTAGATGTAACTGAAAGGTGTCTTGTTATAGTTAAAACTGTGGGATTTTTCTTTCATTAACAAGACTGCAGTGAATCTTCTTCATTTGTTATGAGTTTTGAGGTTCTTCTCTTATTTACAACCTCAGGTAGCAGCTGGTATCAAATTTGGCAGGTGTGTTTCGTCATGTTTACAGTACCTGGAGGCTGTACCGTGGACTGAAGAAGAAGAGGAGAAGCTGAGGGAATTGTTTGGCAAAGTTAATTTCGATGATCCAATGGCCACAGCTATTGTAGACAGACTTTTGGCCCATAATTCTGTTGATTCCCATCGCACTTACATCAAACAGCTTCTTTGGTCTGTTGCCACATCTACTGACACCTTTGCTAGAAATGAAATGAAATCTTTGGTTAAAGGTCTACTGAGCAAAAGCTCTGCATACACAAAAGACAATCCTGATGTAAATAAGGAGGATATATATGCTGTTTGCAACTCATGCCTGGGATTACTGGTTGGTCTACTTCAGGAGGCTTCTGGTACTGAAATGGCTCAGAAGATGACAGACAAGAAAACGGACAAACCTTTATTAGAGCGCATTTCGAAGCAAGTAGAAAACATAAATTGGCTGCTGGATGTCTTACTCGATCACCAGATGGCAGAGGAATTTGTTGATATATGGGCAAATCAAGTGGAACTTTGCAAGATGCACGATAATATATCCCCGATCATTAGATATGAACTTAGTCGTATCTCAGCAGCTCTATTTATAGCAATGGGCACTGGGAAGCTACATTGCCGGTCACAAACAAGACTGAGGCTTCTTCTAGCTTGGTTTAGACCAATGCTGTCTGATTTTGGCTGGTTACAGAGATGCAAAAAGGGGCTTGACATAAAGGTGCTAGAGGAGGCTATGGGACAAGCATTGCTTACCCTTCCTTTGAAAGAGCAATACGCTCTCTTTATGGAATGGTTTCAGTATTTTTCAAAGAGCGGTGCAGAATGCCCTAATCTTAGCAAAGCATTCCAAATTTGGTGGCGTCGATCATTCCTTAGGGGCTCAGAGACTTCAGCTCTTGAATCCAGGTGAAGTATGGCTATTGACATTGCTGATGTAGGGAAGTTGAATATTATTTTGTTGGTGGGCTTGTAGGAAACGTACGGATGCACTATACTGTAGATTGATTATTGACCATGTTGCCCTGTTATAGTTCTTAAAAGTGTGTAGAACAAAAAAAAAAAGTTCTGCAAGTGTTATTGCAAGCAGAAGCTTAAAGAGCCCATCTGTATCTTTAGAATGACTCGTATCCTCTTTTCCATTTTATGTACCATAACTGTTTCTGCCGAAATATATGTGTGTGTGTGTATATATATATATATATCCTTTTAAGATTGGGAAAGGGAAATCTGACGATGAACATGTAAATAGAAAGATCGTCGTTGGCTTCTTGAATCCAAATCTTGACATGACTTAAGTACTTTGAAGGCTTATTTTTAGATGATGTTGACACTCCGAAGTGCGCATACCTGTACAAGCAGTCTTTTACTACTGGGGAATGATTTTAACACTAAAGTGTGTGCTTGTACAAGCAGTCTTTCACTACTTGTGCCATGTAGCTAATGCTCCTATTTGTTAACCGCAAGTACACAAGATGACAAAGAAATGTGACATTATCTTTTCAAGGTATGTATTACATTCATTATCTGTGCAGTACAATGTCGTGCCGAGTTCTATGGATCCATCACGCAATTGTGCAGCATGAACAGGAGGAATTATTTGGCTTTTCTCTGACCGAATTGTATGTATAACCTATACACACATTTCTATACAAGTGTTTAAGAGACAAAGCTCAAGAATTAGGTCTTAGTCGTGGCAGCACCCTTTATCTTCCCCCAGTGTTACGTCAAAGAAACATGTCATATCCAATGAGGCAATCTCAATTGTGCTTCTTTCCACCGGACAGAATACGTTGAATCTGGAGACCTCTGCTGAAGGCTTGGTTGAAAAGCAGCCTTGTTTGGAACTCCGATACGAATGGGAACCAGGCCAGGACTGCCACAGGACCAAAGATTATTAACCCCATCAGATACTCGTATCCTCTCGCCAATGCTTTCACTGACCCCCACATTCCAACTCCTTTCACAGCTGGCTTACAAGCTTGTGATATCTGCAGTGTATATACAAAATCAATTAAGCTCCAATAGATCAGAAGAGAACCTCAAAAACTTGCCAGAATTGCTCATTTATGAACTTGAATATAATCAAAGCCAGAGGTAGTTCAGTGTAAGTGTGTACCTGAAGGATAGCCCACCCGGTTGTCAAGAATCCTAGCAAGCTGGCGAAAATATCCCCGGCTGTGAGTTCAAGGAATTGTATGAAAATGATGAGTGTGACTACGAAGCCAATAAACATCATTAGCTTTAGGAGCCTGAACATCAGCTGGAAATCTGCACTGAACTTCTTCCTTCCCATGGACACAATCTGCAGTTGAAAGATGTTTTATTGAATATGAATGGGCTGGAGCTAATTCTTATTTTTACAGAAAACAATAAAAAAAATCTCTTGATTACAGTATTTGAACTCACCTTGAGAATGAGCATCACAGCGACAATGAACAGCCATGACAAAGCATAAACCTATAAGCAATGACATAGGTTTAGAGACAAGATTTTGTGCTTTTCCAGGTTGTACATTTGAAATGATACTTGTCAAAGAAAACCTCAGTGTATGTGAATGTCATCATAAACATACTTTTCCATAATACGTGCTTGTTCAACAGGTGAAGATGCATAACGACTCCCTTCCAATAGTGGGGCTTTCTCATGTTCTTGTTTAGCATATAAATATGGTTGCATTTTCACAAATCTTTGCACCTCACCCTCTTTCTATCACAAATCTTATTTGGAAAAACTTGGAAAAGTTTTATATAAACTTTCTGGGAAGCATTAAACAAATGGATTCTCAACACTGCAGGATTTGGTGTCAGTTTTCTACAATTTAACCACATGCATTTAAGGTAAGACAATTGTGGAAGTGGGAGAGGCCCCGGGGTGGGGTGTGGGTGTGGTAGGGAGATGCTCACCATTATACTCTTCTCGTTTTGTGTAACTTTGAGCTGATAAACAATTCCATAGTGGAAGATGAAGAACCGTAAAGAAAGGATGATTTCCCAGAAACGCCCTGACAGTCCAGTGAACTGTAGATGCTCTTGCTCTTCCTCCCACCATGATTCCCAACTTTTGTTAGCTGGGACTCCAATTCCTCCAAGATTACTCATCCATTTATTCCAATCTTCAAAATCATCAACTATCTTTTGCCACTCGAAACCTGACGGATTAAACAGGAAGGGAGCAAAGAGCCAGGAAACTACAAGAAACCACATTGAGAATGTTAAAAATATGTAGCTGGCATTGTCTGTTGCTGCTGACCCGTAAGCGTGATAAACAACCAGCAGAATCATCACTTCTAGTGCTTTTGTGAAATGGCTTCTTGAGTACATTCTATAATTCTCAGCAAACTTTTCATGACGGACAACAAAACCACGCCCAGTGGCTCTGTATTTAGCTCCACCATGTAATATTGTTCTTCCAAAGTAATGGAGTTTCGTTCCAAGAGAGAATGTAAAGAAGACTGATGCCAGTTGAAGCTGCATAATTATCATATCACCAGCTGCAGTTCTGAAGCCCCTCTCTAGTCCAATTTCCATAATCATGGGCAGTGCCATCAGCAGACCTAGTTGAACAATAGATTGTGATGCCATGACTGCAGTCAGCGCGTCATCTCCCCTAGATCTTGCGAATCTAACTATTGTGCTCTCCAATCCACTCAAACATAGATAGAGTCTACCATACAGGTACGCATAGACTGTAAGGACCACCAGCTACATGACATTAGGAAACATCAAGGTTATTATATACTAGTCTGGAGGCACCTCAGGAAACAAAATTCAAGTTTTGACACCGAATGCCATATAAAATGACATACACTGATACAAGTATTAAATCAAAGCTGGAAAGATGGAACCATTATGACATTTAAATTCTCTCCTACATTGAAGAAAAAAAATGTCTGAAGCTAAATTAAAGCACTAGACTGGAGAGAAACCTCCACTAGGAAACGTTTGGGTTTGTTGAGAATTGAGATTACAAATACGTAATGAATACAGGATTTTGTTCTAAATCCAAGGTTTTGTAGCCAACTAAGTCAAAACCTGGTGAGTTCTCGCGGGGGGGTGGGTGGGTGGGGGGTGGGGAAGAGATGCAATTGGTAAGTACAATTTTCCAGTAAAAAGAAGTAAAAAATTTGCTCTAGATTCTGAGAGAATTATAACAACTTCCGTAGTTTAGTTTCTCATAGAGATGCAAACAATATAAGAGACTGCTTAACCTCCACTAACTCATGAGCCTGGTTGACATTTCAACTATTCAAGAAACAAATTATTCAGTGAACTTAATATGCAGCTGTGACTATATTCAGCATGTGAGATAATTTACCATTGAGCTGACATAGAAACCAGTAGTGGTGTAGTAACATGACAGCATGCGGAAGAAGTCAAAACGATGCCCTAATCTGTAGACATCACGGCTCAGTGTCTGCTCCCCGTTACCACATGCAACTTTGGCCTCAAAAAGTGAGATTTGATTGAGACCAACATCTCGGCCCTTTCCAACTTGAATATATTCGTGGTGGGTAATATTTCCACGTCTTAAGGTTGAATTAAAACCTTCAAATCAGGAAAAATGTTAAAATGTATACTCAAGTTAATTACGTGCCTGAAGTGAGGGTGCAGTGGTTTTAAGATCTCACCAGCAAATATGTCCTCACTAAGATTGATTCCTCTTGAAGCTTTACTGATGCCTCCACGGGTAATGTGAAAAATTCTATCAAAAACGTCTGGATGTCCATAGTGGAATCGCACCCTATACAAAAGAACATTCGCATGGATATAGTCATAAGGGCTTGATGGATTAACAAACAAGATGATCCATAAATGCTTCTCTGATTAAACATGGCAGAAGAAATTATGGTGTTGCACATTGAAGAGGTAAGCTGGATCAATAGTGCAAGGGATGAGGTCTTTTAGTATGCAAAATGCAAGTACGGCTCTGTTTCCTCATAGATTGAGTACAAGGGTAGATGGGTTGACATTGATTTGTAAGTTACTAACAAAGTGTGGGAAATTAGCATTCCAAAATTCGTAGAATTTCCATCATATGCTAGCAATATATGCGAAGTTTACCCTTCTATTGGTGGTAGTGATTGGTATACATGAACTAGCATATCCACTAACAATGAAGAAAACATATTATTATCATGAGTCCATGACACATTGAGAAAGTAGCAGGAAATAACGTACTTTAAGGGTCTCGCGAGAACTCTCTGACCAATGGTGACAAAGCTCGTCTCTTGATTTGACATAAACCAAGCCAAAGATGACACACTGCAGGTGACCATATGAATACTCTACTAAACAGTGACCAGAAAGTGACTAAAATTTACAAGAAATTAATACTAAAACCGGACCTTCCAGTAAAAATATGTTCTCGAACACCCAGGATTGTAGGTGGTCGCACCCCATGATCCTCATTAAATTCCTCAAGTAGATTGCGCATCTTGAAGGCTTCTTCCAAGTAATTATCCTATAAATGAAACATATATTACATTTATATTTCACAATACAAAGTCTATGTACATGCATTCAGAAACATCAGCTCTCCAAAATTACCTGGTTCATATCGATTGTTTGAAGGGCTTCTCCACGAGAAAAAACAATAGCATGGTTTTGATTTTCAGGCTTGCCTTCTCCTATCTTTGCTGATCCTGGCAGTTTTATGCGGTAGATTTCCTTTACAAAAAAGAAATTGAATTAGCAAGAATGAACCTTGATATTAGATTCAAGATTTGTAAAATAGTGAGAGTTACCTGGTCAAGATTATCAACTGCTTTTACCAACACTGAATAAAAAACTTTCTGATTTTTGCCACCTTCTCTTTCCTCAACTTCATCTATATATGCTACACGAAGAGATGGATTGCTGCACCAATGTAGCGGGAAAAAAAAGGAGTCGCTTATTCAACCTAAGGATGAAAGAAATTCTACAGGAGGATCTTAACTTTGTCTGAAGGGCACAACTTACTTAACCATCAGATTTAAGATGTCAGTGGCACGCCGATCACCACTTCTCTTCTGGTTACCATAGTTCTGGCAAGTGGCAACATATGTGAATTTCATATCAGCCACGGCTTCTAATTGTGTATACATGGATCTTTGACTCTTTTTATCTTCGGCTGATGGCTCCGTTATAGTTTTATAACCATCAAGTATCTCTGTTCAATTTATGCAAAACAATAACGGTCAGAAACAGAACCAAGATTAGCGGAAGCAATTTTGTCTCTGGATTATCAAAATCTTGATAGGTAACAGACTAGTACAAAGATCAATACTCCATGCTTTAACTTCAGCACGTTTGTGTAAGTTTTCTTGTCTCATTTTACTTTATGTATACTGATTTGCTCAAATCTTCTTTATCAAAACTCACAGGTCAATACAATAGTATCCTGGTACACTGCTTAATATTGAACATTTTCACATTCTTAGTACACAGAATGATCCATTTTATATTGTGGGGAGGTTCATCATACCACTCTCATTAG
Source organism: Plantago ovata (assembly GCA_028274465.1). Classification (NCBI taxonomy): domain Eukaryota; kingdom Viridiplantae; phylum Streptophyta; class Magnoliopsida; order Lamiales; family Plantaginaceae; genus Plantago; species Plantago ovata. Next base: position 7,309,906 of record CM051456.1, on the reverse strand, counting down.
CCATGTCAAGAAAAGCCTGAAGTTTCAAGGCCCTACGATAGTACATCATCCCTCTCACTGCACCAAAAAAAAATATTATGATAAATAAACAATTTGGAGGAGAGAGAGAGAGAGAGAGACCAATCTAAACCTGTTCTGCTAAGAGTCTGTCCTCTCAATGAGGCCCAATGGCGTAGTTGCAGTATGTTTTCTTCATTTTCGTAAAGTTCATGTTCCTTGCAGTTCAGACGCTCCAAGAAATTATGCCATTCATCTGAATGAAGCATTTACAAGATCATGGAATAAATGATATGTCATTAGTTGAATGGCATGAAACTTGATTTGCCTAGTAAATAGCAAATACACTTGTCAGCTGGGCACAATAAACCGACCTGGATAAATCTTTTGAAGGTAATATAGGATTGAAACACCATCTTCATTTTCCTGTTCTAGGTCAGTTTTCGAGTAGACAGTCTCTTCACTGTAGTAGGGAGTCATGACACTGCCAAGCCAATTGATAGTTAAATTCTGAATGTGGAAATTGATTCTTAATAATTATTTATTTTATGTAAAAAATATTACTTCATGAGTTATCGAGGAATTCATAAATACATTTTACTCACTGTAACAGAATGGAGAATCCTTGAAATTTAGATATCGATCAAGTATGAAAGCAGCATTTTGTGAACTACTGAAAGAGGTTGGTTCCAACGTTGATCAATATTCCAAACCATATGGTAACTCTCTGCCATGTTAATATGCTATCTAAGGTTTTGGTTATTCTTTTATAAAACAAACAGCCAGAGAGTATTCATGAAATTACACTAGTCAGAATTCCATAAGCAAGTTCCTAGACAAACTACTGGACAAATAAGCAGCACAAGGAGATGCCTATTGTGAAGAGTGAAAGGACTTATATACTACCTGAATGACAACATTTTGCGGACTTGAGGTGCACGTGGCATATCCATGAAAAGTGAATTTGTAAAAAATGCTATCCTCCGGCGTGCTTCAAGATTTGTTGGCACCTCAATTGCTGATTCTTTAACAGTGAGGAGTAGATATAGGCGCCTTATCTGGTGAATAAAATAAGCGGTGTTCAGTCATGTTTAATGTGTTTAGGTAAGTGAATGGAATGTCAGTGAAGATAATTTGCACGAACCTGTTCTTCCCATTGTGGCGTGAGCGGGGGAGGAAATACTATGTTAGCAAATAGTTGTTTTCCAGTATCCTTGCCACCATGGCCAACTTCTGCAAGTTCCCTGCATTCAGAGTTGAATTAATTAAGTTTCCTTGGTCTCTGCCAAATAATGGTAATACAAATGTTACATAGATGTTTAAAACAATTTTCACGTCACTGTGATAAATACTAACGGATTCTCATTAACCATCATGTCACGAGTAACGACTTCCAACATATCTTGCAACAGCAAAACAACTCGGTCTTTCTTGGGTGGATCAGCATCTTTCTGCCAAACACGGACAGATTTAGTGACAATAAATGGTTTTGTACTATAAACAACACGAGGGGCCAACGATAAATCACTTACTAATATCTCCACAAGTTCAACAAATTTCTTGCAAAGATCAGGCAAAGACTTCATTCTGAAATTTGCAAGTAATGTATTTTTGGACATATTATTTTCAACTTCCTTTATGATGATGCCTATAACCCTGTTCCACACAAGCAGAAGTTAGAACTGTGATGTAACCAATAGAACCTTGAAGCCCATAGAAAAACATATAGAAATCTCTACATAATCTTAAGTCACTACATAGCATTCGAAAACAAGAAAAGACTCTTGCATAGTCAGATATTCAGGCAAACAATTATGATACATGCAACCACTAGATTGAAAACTTGAAGTTAATGTAATAGAACTTCTATATGATTCGAATTGATTGAAATGCATGCCTCTACCAGAACTATCATGGATTGTAACTATTCAGTAAATAGTGTTGCATCTTGGATTAGTTGGCTTGTATGCTCCATAAATTAGTGCTGACAAGTACCTTTTCTCTGTCTCCTTAACGACCATAGTATTCAGAATAAGTTTAAATGATTCATAGCATTCAATGACTGCACATTTCATGTACTCGTCAGCACATATACGCTTCCACAGGTCAACGTCTTTATGCCGGAATTGAGCTGCCATATCCAGGGCAACTGGAATCTGCAAAGTAAAAAGAGTCAAGCAAGAAAGACGAATATTAATAAAAGTAAACAGATCAAGTGTTTAAATGTTACCTTGCTAGCGAGTAAAAAAGGGGGCCACTGTATTAGTTTCAAACTTGGATCAGAAGAATACGGGACTAGAAGCAGATCCATCTCCCTGAGGTGAGCAATTTCAAATTCAATTCCATATAATGAAATTTTCAAACCGGAAAGGTGGGAAAGCAGGACGGGGATTATAAAGTACAAAACAATAATTCTGGACTTTTCCTGTCACTTATGATATCTTCTTCGCGAAAGCTACATATTACTTCATTCCACAGTTGAGCGAATTTCGCAGCTTCACTTCTCCTACTTGAATTGACCTACAGATGGCATGAATTGAGATATGATAAAGCCATTTGTTTGGGAATATGGAAGAATATTAATTTGCTATAAAGTGAAATGAGACCTCCTTAAAGCGTTTTGAAAGAGAAAACCCTCTTTTCTTTGTTTTGTCAGACGGCACCAAGTATGCGTTGAATGCACCAGGTAAAGACTGAAAGCGCGATCTTAGCATGCCAAGAGTTCGAATCTGTCGAGAGGCAGTTGAAGATATCCATCATTAAGATTCAGTTACTTATCTCGACCAAAACTAAGTTACATAAGGATCAAAGAAAACAAGCAACTATAAATTTGAAGTAGGTTAATATTTTTGGCATCGAATAAATTGTTTAGCATCCACCACTACTACTAAAAACAAGACCTCAATCTAGGTTCAAGAAATTGTAGACATGATAAAACTTGATATTATGAATAACAACCTCGGATTCCTTTTGTTTCTGCAAAAGTAGCACTTTCTTTCTATTTAAAGACGAGGCGCACATTTTTAAATGCTTGCACTCTACAAATTATAGTTACACATCTAGAGATACAGAATCTATAGACACTCACATATCAGAAATACAAAAGCAATAGAAATTCACAGTTCAAAGCTAATATGATGTTAAACTGCTTGTATACAAAAAAATTAAATTCAACAGATGTAGTTAAAATAGAGATGAGTACCTCTCCCAAACGATCAAAGGCCCCTATGAAACCTCCACACAAGGTAGAGAATACAGCGTACCAGATCTGTAGGTCCATGAAGTAAACCTGCTTGGTAATAATGAGATTTATGAAAAACTTTATGTACATTAGAAAGTTGAAGGCTAAAAGGCAACTCCAGAGAATCAGGATGAACTAAAATTTGCTACGAATCCCAATCAGAATGTACCATCACAACTGGTGCCCACAGTGCAACAACTGCTCCATAGTTGTTCCTAGCTGCATCACAATACCGATTATGTTAAAAATTGCTTAGGTTGTGAAATTGAAACTGGAAATACGTTATGAGCAGAAATTATTACCATTCGGGAGTATCTCGTGCCAAGCATATTCAACGTGGTGAATGTTCATTATATCTTTGGTGGGCTTTACTAGAGGTTTTATCTGGATGAGTTGAGACGTCGAAATAAGAAAGAGAGCATTGCTAGCTAGTATCATACACTATATTGACTAACAAAAGGATGTGAAGCCTACCATCATAAAGTAGCTAAATGCAAATTTTGAGCACAAAAGCAGCACCCAGAAAAGAGTATACCTATAACCATTTACAATGAGAAAATTGATGTCAAATTCTGATATATAATTGAAAATGATGCCCAGGATAGAGAACTCAGGTAAAACATACTTGATAAGAGCAAATTGGCTTTCATGCATCCCTCTTCCCACATAAATCCTAGGCTGCAAGATAACAGGAAATTTTACATGTCAATCACATGCACATAGCACAAAAAAATCGAAAAGATTAGGCTATGAGGCAGGACAACATGGAAGTTGTTATGGAAACTGCCAGTGCATTCATCTTAAAGCACGATCAACATTTTCTATTCTGAATAGCCATTTACCCTAAAGTTTTAACATCATGACTTAATTTTGTAAAAGCACTTCAAAGAACTTTTGACTCCATTTTATTAGCAGGGGAAGTATGAGAACCCACTATATCAATTCGTAAATACATTTGAATGAATGGTGTTGCTCTAACATCACTGCATTTACAAGAGCTATTGTTAACAGCTATATTTTCCAAAAATTAAATCAGCGATAAATCATACTATTAACATCCTCTTAGAATTTCCTCCAATCCATTCCCATGTACACCACAACATATTATGCAATAGTATCAATGAAATGTACCAATGATATATGATTATATGAACAATCATAGACTTTGATTCACAATTCAAAGAAAAATAATCAGTAGGATTAAATGCAAATGCTGCAGTACTTAGACTTGTGGTTGCATGGACAGTAACACATATTAACAACTAATATACCCATTTGGAAAAAAATAAGAGTCTATATTGGGGAAAAAAAGAAAACTACACTGAACATTCTATATTGGAAACTTGAAAGTAGAAAACTAACTGGAGACAGCACATGAACACAAGTTTTTAGCTGATGTCCTAATTTCTGAACTAAAGCATGTTCCAGCCACTATTACATACGAGGGGTAGATACATACTTGCATGTAATGGATAATAAATGGATCTAGCCTAAATTAAAAGTTGACATGTTATGAATTAATAATACTGGAAGAGAATTTAGGCTCTTATTTTCTCTTCATCAGATACTATATTTAGGAATGTAATTTAACTTGAATATCAAGCTTGATAACATTCTCGTTGCTTAATAGCTAGGGAATGGTGTGACTTATCTACGAAGGGACAACGTCCAGCAATGTGTTTCAGAATTTCAAGATTAAAATCACCAAAATATTGGTTATGCGTGGAAGGGCAGATGTACCTGTGACCACCATAGGAACAATCTAATGATATGCCAGTCAGAGTTCTCTATCCATCGACGCATCATCGGGAAGATAAAGAATACTCCTGCCAGTAAATTTGGCAGTAGGTATAAACATACCGCCATGATGTATAAACGTGGCACGCCCTTAACTCTATCAACAATTGAGAGCACGTCTTTCATGTTGCCAAACGAAAATGAATCGTTGTGCTGCAGATAGCACATAGGAAGCAAGATGGACCAGGCAACGCTCACAATTATCTTCAAAATGGTCCTCAGCACATCTGCAAATTTCCATCTAAGGTATGCTGGGAAGTTCAGGACAAGGTCTAAGATACCTGTGAGCAATGCAAACATAATTTCTTAACCAATAGGCAACAAAAGCTATGTCTGAGAACCAAGAGGGATACAAAAAAATTTGCTGCTAAATTGAAGAGCTTAGCATACAAAATTTCCCACATCACATATTATCTTATGTCCGAGGTAGATGTGTCAATAACATACTCTGAAGGAAGCGAAGAAAAGCTGCAGTGATAAAAATGCTGGATAATTTGTACAACACTTGCTTCTCGAAGATATCAAAAATGGTTACATTGCTCCATGCAATTATAACCATAATCTGCAGAATATCAAATTTTGACGTTTAAAACAAGCATTAAATTAGAAAAGATGGATATCATTTTTATCTTTCATGTAATTATTTACCTGTAGGCCAAGTATGAGAAATGTCCAGAGGCGGTCAAAACTTCTGAAAGTGTGCCAAAATGACCGAGTTTCTGCAAAGAATGATTTCCCCAATTTTCCAGGACTTTTCTGAGAACCACGTTTCCCCTGAAATAGAAACCTTGATAAGTACAAGCCACATATTGATTCACACTCAGGGATAGTCAATTCATTGTACTGACACCCACCGACACTGTTTCTTGCGCTGATTTGAAGAATTCTCCATCATCACGCATTGGCCAACCCAAAGAGAAGCAGTCTGAAGACCTAGTATATATAGTCGCAGGTCATACTAGCAATAAAGATATAGTTCGGCACAAGAATGAATTTAACTTCTAAATGCAATTCCTTACCAGAAAAACTCATTCAAGTCATCATAGTTGCACCAAGCTGTGTGAGGGGCTTTTCCATTTTTCCCTTGCCTGGATTCCTGGAGTAACATAAGACCACTTCTGTTAAGAATGAAGCAGAGCATTTAGTTACAACCTGCAAATTAACCTGAGAAAGGGGTACCTTTTCAATCACTCTGTAAATCGGTGTTATAACTTTCCGCAAGAAAGATTCATCATCCCCACCATAAGAAGGCTTGATGTTTTCTCCAGTAACAATGCTAACATTTCCAGCTAAAAGCCCGTGGAGTTCATATGCCATCTGACATCAATTCAACCCAAATATATGGTGACAGTGTAAAAATATATACTAATATATATATAATATTTCACCTAACTTTTTATGAATAGAGGAAAAGAGGTTCCATATTTATTTTTATCTCCTATCTGTTGAAGAATAAATCACTCACATTGTGGAAAATGTAGCACAGGCACTCTGGAACGAACCTAACATTAGCTGCCTCACCCCAGATTAGAAGATACAGGCCCATGTAAAGTATTTTTCTTTGTTGAACTTCTTGCTGTGCCTGTGGGAGCCTACAAGAAATATATGTATATAACATTGAGTAATCCAACTACTTCAGGAAAATAAAGCTGAGCAAGCCACTTTCTGTCAACCCGATCATCTCACCTTAAGCTGTGTTTTCTTCCCAAGTACTTACACCACGTCTTGTAGTTCTTGAAAAGCTTATTCATGAGAGCATCAACAGCTCGATCATCAAGCTGAGTAAATAATTAGTGTCAGTTACTTAGTATGTCGAAACTTATGTAAACACCACATAGAATAAATGCAGTTTACTGCAGCAACATACTGCTAGAAGACACGCTGTATGAATTTCCTATTGTACAAGACCGTAAAAGTTATTCTTAACTTACAATATTTTGTGGGTTAGGCTTTGGGATTAGCCTTATGTGAATATTTGCAAGCAACAAAATCAAATGCTCCCTTTGGTTTCTTACGTTATCCCTCTGTAAAATCAAAATAGTAAGTTGGCTTGACATCATCAATTACAAAAGGGTAGCAGGCTGTTTTCTGATGTGAACTTAGAAGTCTTACCTGAAACCCAAACATGGCTCTCAGCCAATCAAGCAGGTCCAATTCCCCTGCTTTCTGCCGAGTTTGCTCGAACGATGCTGGCCATGTCAAACCACGTGTGTTCCTCAGAGCAGTTACAGAAGCTTTTACCTGACATATAAAAGAAAATTTCTTTGATTTCCCTGCTCAAACAATACAGGTTTAAAACATGCATGTCAGAGCTGTTGGACTAAGTCATTACTTCTTCCAGCTGCATGATAGACTGTGATGCACCAGCAGAGTCCAGTGGAAGAATGTTATATGGGATATAGATTTCCTTCTTTGCTTGGACATCATTTGCTGCAGCCATAATCTGTCACAGAAACATAATTGATTAGCCCACATATAGGCTTTTCCTCCATTGCAGAAAACTAGCAATAGTACAGTTCGCTAAAACTAACCTCAGGAGCAACTTCCTCAACTTTTCAGTCTTATTAACAGCACAAAGAACTTCAAACAGAACTCCGGCTGTCTGATAAGCTTTTCCAAGAGTAGCTCTGCCAGTGAAAGTTGACAACATACACATTGATCCATTTAGGTAGATAGCCAAATACATTTACTTTCCAACAGAGCAAATGCCATAAAACCAGTAAGTTCTTGATACCTATCAGCTTGCTCCCCCTTGTTAAGTGCCACAACATACTGCTCATAATACTGCTTGTAGAAGCTCTCAATTTCTCGAGCATCAGTCTTCTTGACTCGAGAAGCAAGAGTTGATGCATTGTCCTGAATATGGGTTTACATTAAGTACAACAATTGATATATAACAGGAGATTCAAGAAATCTAAAACTGTATCTCTCGACATAACCAATCTGGTGTTCTTTCCTGAATCTTCCATAGGGAAAATCCAGCCGGATCAGAGAGCAAAGATTTTCTTTAGTTTCTTCTACTTTACAATATTATCCTTAGCTGTGCAGAGTGCAGACCTCTCTTAAAGCTGTCTAGGAGCAGCAAAGTCCTATCTAAGATCAAGTATTACTCGTATATTTTAGATCCCAGGAGAAGAGTGGGTAGCTCAAGCAGATATCACAATTTCATCTTACACCAAATCAAAACAAGCAATGCTTATTACATTCTGAATGCCACAGGTTTAGAATGAACTTAAACATTAAGCACATATAGAATTTGTGATAATTGACGATCAACATGATTACAACCTTTTTATGGTATTGCAGCATAATTACTGACTCAATAGTATTCTTCTACCTTTCCAATATGTTTTTTGCCATGACCTTTTGAAGAATCTCTCTGGAAGCCTTTTATCAATAAAGGTGATTAAGATAGGAACCAGTTATAAAGAACCCTCCCAATATTGTTAGATTGCACAAGTTCAATGCATTCATCATTATGCTTTATTGTGCATTTTGAAAAGATTAATATTCAATATCTTATTTCAAATGCCTTCCAAAAACCCATACGTATATGTATTTACCCGTTCAAGTCTCTGGTGAAGACTAGTCTTGAATTGTCGCACACCACGTCCACTGGAGTTAGGGTCCAATCTATGAGCCTTCTCGAACGCATAGAAACGGCCTAGAAGATATACAGTGAATCAATAAATCTATGAACGGGAACAAACACTTTGATAGAATGCTTCTGAACTTTAAAAATAACATGATGGTATAATTTCAGATCAACGTAAAAGTTTTATAGGAGTAAATTGTTAACTACAACTGATAGCTTAAGATGATATCTAGACTTGAATTGGAGTTCAACAAGAAAAAAATGGTGTGTTTGGGGCTCCAAATGGCCAGAAACTATTTGGTTAACTTTTAAGGTCCTTTCATTAGATAAGTTTTTAGTAATTCGGTACCGAATTAAAACATGCTGGACTTGTATAATATAAAAAAAATGGCTTATAATTGAACTTATACTATATAGTAGTTGCATAATCCTTATTTAGTTAATACTACTAAATGTTATCAATAAGTAAGATCTACTACATTTAAGGCTACCAGATTGTAATCTAGTCAGGATCAGTTACTTAATAGCACGGAAAATGGATCGCATTAGCCTGTAGACATCATACAGCATTCATAACAAGCATACGACTGAAATAGTACATTTCCGGCTGTAGCATGCGCCTAATATCAATCATAATTGTATAGCTCATAGCAGTAACAATTAAGAGCGTGAAGTTCAGAAGTCAGAGAACAGATTTAGCGACGAAAAAACGGATCAAAAACACATATCAACAAGTATCACCATACGTCTAAGCCTGTTCCGATAAACCAAATCAATCTAATCCTCGATCATTGCATACCAACAATCAACCAATCAAATTAATAATCACAGTCAAACAAAGCTCAATTATAGTATCGAACGTACAGAGGTAGGCGACACGGGGACGCTCGTTTTGAATCTCGGCAGCAACGCGCAAAATTGGGGCAATAGACTGAAGAGACGACGGAACCACCTCATGGTCGAAAACCTCCATTGAGAACGTGGTCATGGCAGCGCTACGGGAGGCTCGCCGCGTGAGCTGCGGCCCTCCGTGTTCACTCCTGCTCGTCGCCATTCTCTGTAATTGATCGGCGATCGATTCTCAGCTCGACCTGTTCTACTCCAGTTTCGCAACCACCATGCACCAAACAACAGCAAATTCGCGTAGATCGATCGATAGAGAAATAACCTAGCTAAAATGTGAATCAATTTCGTGAACTGAAGTACTGGACTGAGAGGAAATCGTATGAAACGAAAGAAATTCTAGAGAGAGAGAAAGTGTGTGGAAATGTTGAGAGAGGGAAGTGAGAGAGGTTTTTGAAAGGGAATGGATGTGAGAGATTGTGGCTTGAGGGGAGGGAAATGGACGGAAGGGCGAAAATAGGAGGGAGAATTTAAATGCAATTAGGAGAGGTGTAGATCAAGAGGGCCACGTGGCAGAGTTTCAGGGTCTTACGCCTTGCTTATTGGAGAATGTCCGTACACTATTTTTTCACTCTTTCCTGCTTTCACTGCTCTGTTGATTTTGAATGTTTGTGAGGTGAGATTTCATTCCATTTATAAAAATAATACTTCAAAAAATAAAGGGGTTAAAGGTTTTGTTATTGAAACAAATCAAACAATATATTCGGCATCTAGATTCTAGAAGAATTTAAAGTGCTATGTAATAGTATTATACTGATTTTATCATCATCTCATAATATTGTGTGGTACACAACTTTTTAAACAAAAGGGATCAAGCTATATTGGTTGTTGTTTTCTCATAACAAAACATATGAAATCATTCATCTACTCCCTCCGGTCAATAATATTAATTGTCGTTTTAGCACAACTACACATATTAAGACACTCTATTATTAAATTATGTAATGATGAGGCCTAAAACTTTATAAAGATGGATGAGTTGCAGTAAAGTTGAATGGGTTGCATAAAAATAGATTTGTGGCATTATTGTATTGGAGAGGGTTAAGAGAGAGAAAGTAAGACCAATTGTTTTATACAATAAAAAAAAAAAGGATGGCACAGCTACTGGTCTAAAACGACAACAATTTTGGATATGAAAAAAAACGTGAAACGAAAATTAATATTGATGGGAGGGAGTAGTAATATTGTATTTAAAAAAGAAAAGTAAAACAACCAAAATTACGGATGATTGTTTTCTCATAACAACCTAATGAGATACTCATCTAAAGTATATTCGTACTACATTAGATTTTGTAAAAATATATAACGGATCAAGTGTGTGAGTTCCAAATTGGGATAATAGAAGAGGGGATTTGTAAAACCCTTTACCTATCTTGTTTTTGAGTCCTTTGACAAAGCCAATGTACAATTCTACGGTGATCAGATTGATGCTTCAGAATTCAGATCACTCAATGTAATCGGGTGGGATAAGCGTTACCTTACTTATGAATTATGATTAATCGAAGACATACCATATCTAATATGGGTCAGGGACAAAGCTCTTTTGCTCGTTACGTCTCATGTTGGCAGACTTACTTGACTTGTCTTGCAGTTTAGTTTTTTTTTTTCCCAGTTGTGAACTCAATTGTCCGCATGGAAATATATAACTTCACTGCAAGAGCTCATTTTGCGTGCCAGACCAGAGTACCCTTTATGACCTCTTAGGTGTATGTAGCCACCGAAGGTTTCGCAAGGGTTTTCCCTACGGATTATATGCTTTAATTCAATAAAGAAGTCTGCCCAATACACATTTTAGAGGTGTTGGTTGCATACTTGCAGTCATTTCATCGAAAACTATCCTAGTTGAAAGGTGTTTATGCACATGAAAACTATAGTCACGTTACTCACGTATCCTGGTATTCTTCGATCCATTTAGTATTGCTAAACCAACATGGTTATGGCATACACTAAGGAAATTATGAAAATTATTACTCTGTGTACATATATTTTAGATATTCATATATAATTATTATTATAGCGTCCTAAAATTTCAGAGGCTTAAAAGCATGGGCGGCCCAAAGGCTGTGCAATAAGCCCAACTGCACAGGGCCACATTTACTTTGAGGCCTCGAGGCCCAATATACTGAAGCCCAGCCCAGTACTAGGCTTTTGTAAAATAAAAAAAAATTATTTCAGCTGAATTATCAGAAAACATACGGCTCTTCACCTTCTTCCTCAACACAACCGTTAGCCGTAATCTCTGATTTCTCGGCCAAGTTTCCAATTTATCCCTCTTTCTTCTTTAACCTCCATTAAACTCTCCATCAATTTCTCTATTTCCTAAAATTACCGTTTGAATTCAATCTATATATACATCATGTATTGCAATTTATTTTTACCCAACTTCAATCATCTTCTATTATTTTGTTATAATCTACTCATATTAAACAAGAAAACTGTGGAGATTTGTCACAGTTTTTATAATTTCGGTCTATCTCAATCTCAATTGTGGGCATCTTTGAAATTTGAAGGTATTTAGTGCAATCTTAAATTGAATTTTTTAGGGTTATTTCTATAATTCTACTTGTTGGTTGTTGATGAAATTTTTTTTCTTGTCAAGACTGATATGTCAAGACACTTTTTCTTGCTAAAAGTTGTGGGTTGTGCAATTTTTTTTTTTTTAATTATGATTAATATTAGTACTTTTGGGTCTCGTCTAAAATTTTGTACAGGGCCTCTAAAAGTCAGAGACGCCCCTGCTTAAAGAGATTGAGAACATTACTCATGTCAACAAGGTGCAACTTTCTTTTCGGAAATCCATCCAAAAGAACTTCAAAGTTAAGCGTACTTGCTCTGGAGCAATTTTATGATGGTTGACCTACTAGGAAGTTTCCGGTGCGCGCACAAGTGAGGACAAAGCGCGCGGATTAGAAGACGTGTTGGTTTGTGGGCCCAACACATCACCCTGGAGAGCAGCTCAGGAGTAACCGCGCTGGCCGAACATGCCGATTCTCAACACATTAGTGGGTCGGATCGTTACAAATGGTATCAGAGCGGACTATTTGAAACTGCATGAACTAAGTGCTACACCGTATCGGCGGTGGAAGCCACCTCTAGAATCTTGCACGGATGGTTGGTCCCGAGACAAGGTGCGACGAGGGCGAGAATCCATCAAAAAGAACTTCAGATTTAAGCGTGTTTGCTCTAAAACAATTCTAAAATGGATGATCTATTGGGAAGTTGCTAGTGAGCGCACAAACCGCGCCGGCCGAACAGACCGGATCTCGGCCCATTAGTGGGTTGGTTCTTTACAATTATATGTTCTGTTAACTTCATATCATGACATAATCTAATATGTGAGGTTACGGAAATGAAATGAACAATGTATTATCTTGTGCTTTACACGGATTTTGACATAAAATTTTGAACTTTCACCCCCCACACGCTAATACTAAAAATATACCTTCAAAATTCAATACTAAACATATCAGTATATCACAAACTTTTGAAGGTACAATTTTCATATACTTTTCTATTGAGAGTTTATATGGAACATACATACATAATACATAGAGAATTAGATAATTTAAGAAGGAGTATGTGGGATCTAAGACAATTGACACATACCTTTCTACGCAATGTAGATGCTTAGGAAGCACAATTATGAATACAGTATGAACACGATATAAATACGTTAATATGTCAAAATTCAAAAAAGGATGATACATATATGTGTCCCCACTGCGTTTATTTTTTACGATTGTACGTAAACAAAATGAAAAGGTATATATTATTTAGATAGATAAACCAAGAGAGCGATAGAGATCTGTGAGCGCTTGTGAGTTGCCTTTGTTTTGATTTTTGATATTTTGGAAAAATGTGTCTACTATCTTTTTTTGTTTCCTCCATTTGTTGACCGTTGAATATGGATCCAAACCAACCTAGATTCACTTCAGTTAAAGAGAAATGAGAACAATCGAGATAAGAGTAAGGGATACATTCATACATATCATGACAAACTGGTGTTAAGGATAATACATTGTCCATTCTTGAGTATCGATGTTATATTCATACTTTTCAAAGCAATGTAGGCTCTAACACTACTTGAAGAGAATTCAGGTCCATACTTTAAAAAGCATTGTAGGCTCTACGAGCATTAGTTTGTATAAGTTGTAAAACAAATCAAATCAAGCTACCTAAATTTATTGGGGTCCACATAACTAAATTCTAACATGATACTCTTTGAAAAGGTTCCTACAAATTAACATGTTTTAACCTGTTCCCCATCAAAGTGACGCCACAAACACTTTTTCATTTTCTTAGTCAATTATCAATTATCTATAAAAATGGAAAATCTTATGCGTAAAGTTAATATTTTAAATAATTACATGACACTGGTTATGACTCATGAACAAGCATAAGTATTATGAAAGTTGTGACTTTACTATAAATAATTAAAAAAAAAAACTATACATTATTAGTATCAATAAGGAATGTATGATACACTCGGGTATATTAAGTATTCATTTTCCTAAATCCCAATCTTTAAAAGTTGGTGTTGAGAGGGTACTAAGTTCCATAGCTATCCTTGATTTTTTATTTTTTTTTCTTTTGCCACTTTTTCTTTATGGGCATATAGTGGAGGAAGATGGTTAATATGGTTTGTGTTGGATTTTTAAGAGTTTGGAAGCTCGATCGGCGTAAGGGTAAGTAGACTTGATTAGGGGGTCCGGTCGAGGCCAGATCTTAAACTTATTTTTAACGTCTTAACCCAAGGAGTCTCACCATTATGATGTGATTTTAAATATATTGGGGTTTCTTGGTCTCTATAGCTCGGTTATGTTCATGGTCACGCTTTAAATTGTTTGTCACCTGTGGAGGATAGGGTAATGGGATATGTTAAGATTCAATAGTGTCCATCCAGTTTAGGAAAGGAACTTGACATTTGATGATGCTATAGATGAACATGTTACTTATCACTAGCTCGTTTACCGGCATAGGGTGTAAAAAGCGTGATCATAAGAAAGAAATGAGTGTTTAGGGGGTTGCTTTTGGTCCTCCACCGGTTGTCATTGTTTTGGCGGTTTTTTCGACTTTGTGGGTTTATCTTGGGCACTTGTACTTGGTTTGCTCTTGTGGCTTGGAGGCTCTTGTACTTAACTCTCAGGTGGCAATTGGGAGACTAGCTATAGCTCTACGTCTTGACGCTTGGCTTTTTATTTCCTGTTCAATTGTTGTAAAGGTGTTGGTGTAGCTTTTGTTGTTTTATCTTTCGGTTGTGGTGGATCTGGTCTGTGTAATTTTCGTTTGTAATTATTTTCGAGTATTTTTTACGCTCTTTTTTATAAATTCACTTTTTGATGTTAAAAAAAAAAAAATCTTTGTAAGGAGCGCTCTAACGCAATTAACCCATAAACTTGGGACACAAACACAATAAGAAAGTCAGGGTTGTCCCACAAAAGAAAAAGGAACAATAAGAAAGTCAGTTGGACGTAAATACCCCGAGAGATGAACTTTCATGACTATAATACCCTCGGATACTTGTGTGTATTAAAAGAGGACGATTACAGTAGGGTTTTTATTCGTTATCCACTCCTCTTCAACTCTCAGCTCTTCCGTTCTCTCCTCTTTCACTTCGTCGAGCAGCTCCCAAAGGTGACTCGTCGCAATCATTCCCCTTTTAATTTTCTATAGTTACCGTGAAATCTGTATACCTAATTTCCAATTCATGTTTTCGGTTATTCAGTTTAACATTTTTTATTTTTTTTCTGTATTTGAGCATCAATGGATTAGTTCGAATACTTTGTAGATGGTTGGAAATCAGATCCGTCGATATGATTTATGGAATTTTTGTTGCGAATATTAATGCTCTGTTTTGGTTTCCGTGCTCAATTTCTGCATTTAGGGTTTTGACATTTTCGCTTAATTCGTGTGATTGATTTTGTAGCGATAGGGTTTTTTGTGTGTATGGTAGGAAATCTGATCCGAAGTTTGGCCGTTGATCTGTTTTTATGAAGTTTGCTTGTTCATAAACTTGCATTTATAAAAGAGGGGAAATGATTTTCCGGTGTAGCTGATTATTTAGTTCTCCAGGAATAGATTTCTGTTGACCTCTCAAACTGTCGAGTATGCTGCTTTGAAATATGCCAATCCTATTACTGTTCTCTAAGGATCGCCTAAGGTTTGGAGTGTTGCAGTGAGACTAGAAGTTTAAGGTCTTAGTGGAGTGTAGCAGTGTGACTACAAGTTTAAAGTCTTAGTGGAGTGTCACAGTGTGACTAGAAGTTTTAAGTCTTACTGTGCTTGTATAGTCTAGAAGCTGAGTTTGGCACTTTCTACATTTTATAAGATATTATAAACCTTTGTTTTTCTGCGTTACCTAAATGTTCGTAAATACAATGTAAAAAGCATGAGAATGTTGGTCTTTTCTAAAACTCTTAGATGTCTAACAATTATGGCATAGCTGAAATGAACTGAATGAATATTGTTTATGCTTGCTGTCTCGTTGACATGGTGTACAAGTACTAAAGTTGTATTCAGTTGGTTGTGTTTTTTTTTTTTATATATTTTGCTTTTGCCAACATCAGGAAATTAGCTTGTAAGAAACATGATTTTTTTGTTTGTGGCATTATTTTATAATTGTCTTTGCTGTTCAACTCTACAGATGAATGTGGAAAAGCTGAAGAAGATGGCCGGATCAGTCCGGACCGGTGGAAAGGGGACCATGAGAAGGTTGGATTTGTTGTTACTTAGTAATAGTTATTTTGCAACGAGTATGACTCTACAGAAGTTATTATAATTTCCGGGGGATTTCTCTGCGTTTTGTATATGTTGCTAATGCAATCTTCATCCAATTGCAGAAAGAAGAAGGCCGTGCATAAGACAACCACAACTGATGACAAAAGACTCCAAAGCACCTTGAAAAGAATAGGAGTTAATGCCATACCTGCAATTGAAGAAGTTAATATTTTCAAGGAGGATGTGGTCATCCAGTTCACCAACCCCAAGGGTGTGTATAATGTTACCTGAATTCCAGTTTTACCTAACAGGCTTTACTTGAGATTTGAAATTATCTCATTTTACTGACGTGTTGTTTCTTTGATTCCTCAGTTCAAGCATCTATTGCTGCCAACACCTGGGTTGTGAGTGGCACTCCTCAGACCAAGAGTAAGTTTCCTTTCTCTTATCCTATATTTTTACTTTTTTGCTTCCCTCAGATGCATCTCGTAATATGAATTACTGGGCCTACTGGCATGCTCTGTTTAATATTATTGTGGTTGAGGTTGATGTTCTTTCGTTTAGAACTTTAGAATACACTGGCAACATTAAATTATGTAATTGTTTATCTTTTATTCATGTTGGGTTGCATTTTCATCCATATTGATATGCCTGTGCTTTTTTGCCCCTTCAGAATTGCAAGACATTCTTCCTCAGATCATTCACCAATTAGGTAAGTAGTTTTGAATCACTTCTGTCTGTGTAGCTTAGTCTTTTTGCAAAACATTTGCTCACAGAAGCTTTATGTCAAAATATCAGGTCCTGACAACTTGGAGAATTTGAAGAAACTGGCAGAGCAGTTCCAGAAACAGGCACCTGCCTCTGGGGCTGGTGCTACCGTGACAGCAGAGGATGACGATGATGATGTCCCTGAACTTGTCGCTGGTGAAACATTTGAAGCTGCTGCCGAAGAGGAGCACACCCATACCCATGCCTCTTAAGGGTGTTGTTTTCAATTTTGTGCCTTCCCATAGTTATCCATGTTTTTTCTTCAAATTTAATCTGTTATATGTTATGTTCAGATCGATAACAGAAAAACTGGTACTTGAACCTTCCGACTCTGAACTTTAATGATTTCACATAGCTTTATCTACTGAAACTATCCCTGTTATGTGTTGGTTTCTTATGTCCATCTGTTGTGGGTCGTTGTATCATTTCATTTTAGCAGTGGTGCAGAATGATAGTTGAAAAAGGGAAGTGTGTTCTGTACCCAGTGCAACCATTGTGTCATTGTTAACCTGGATCTAGGAAAAAAAAACCTCTAGATTTACAAAAGATTTGTTTGTAAGTATAATCAGAGCCCAGAGAGTTGTAATGCTTAGCTTTGTAGTGATGATAGTTGGATTCTTGTTTTCTGGACTGTTGTTGAACTGCTGTGTCAGGGCAAATAACAAACCTTCTGTGTGCATTTTCCATTCTCCGACTCCGAGGGCAGGTGAGGCTGAGCAGTGAATTAAGTTGTGATCTCCAGATGACATGTGAAGCTGAGTAGAGTTTTATTTTGTGCTTAATCCGAAAAGTCCGAACTATTGTGTTGAGTACCTTGTTGAGATCTTAAATATCCAATTAAGATAGAGGAACATAATGTATACTCCTGGCATGAACTCATATATTCCTATTATATGGTTAGGATTTATTTTAAATTGCTACTAGTTTGAGCTTAAAAGCCCGGCATACAATGTGTTTTGTTAACTGCAAATCGTTGCAGACTGACGATTAACAAGTTCATTGTTATTGACTACTATTAACTTTTGTTTTTGCTCTCTGATAGATTCCTTTCATACGTGGTTTAGCTCATCAAAATTTTTCAACCTTATGCGTAGTTACGTGTTAGTTACAGTAGTCATGTAGAAGTTTTAATAGGCTAATACCAAACTCTTGGTTACCTTTCACTATTCATTAATTCAAGATTTATTCAAACTGGGTCATTAAGTTTTGATCAAACTCAAATAAGTTTGAAATAAATAGGCAAATCTCCATAGATTCGAAATGATTATAATTCTGTTTACTGACCATGTCGTAAAGTAGCTTGGATGGTGACCTGAGCAAAGAAATTAGACTTAAATGCAATGAATCCGTACTCTTTAGTCTTTACGGTGCCAGTCATCTGTAGATGACTTTATCAAAATTTCCATTCCTCGGGTCTTGTCTCAAGTTTTCAGTGTGTCACCGTCTGTTCTACACCAAATTAATAACCAATAATATGGATAATTAAAAATAATAACCTTAGTTAATGTCATAATTTTATTAAATTACTTCACTTCTTCCATCTCGTTCGAATCATCCCATTTGTTTTGTGTACTTTTTTAAATCTATATTTGACCTCAAATTAATGGCTATTCAAAAAATAATGTTTGAATTAAATTTTTACAGAAATTCAAATTAATTTAAAGTTAAAAAAATTGACAAAACAAAACAAATCTTGTCGGGAAACTGAGGAAGTATGATCTATCGTTTGAGGCTCGAGTTACTTGGTGTGTATATTATATTTTAGGGAAAGTGATTATAGTTGTTTTGAATTTTTTGTTTCAGCTACCACTGAAAAACCATTGAGACTTTTTTAATTTTTTAATTTTTAATTTAGTGTTTTGACCTATGCTTTCGACCGCTATAGTATGTGCATAACAAGTTTTATCTTCCAAACTTTTCTTGGTATATGATTTTACTTATTCTAGATTTACATTTACCAAATGTCAATGTAATTATTCAAGTCAATTTGTATCATCCAAAGTCCAAACGTAGTCCTTGTAACTTGACGACTACATTTTTTAGTAATGACCATCAAATTAGTTTAGCAAATTTCCATATAAAATGAATCTCAATTCGTTAAACTCTATTTTTTTCAACTTAACTCAGTTTCATTCGGTTCAAATTTACAATTTAAGTTCAATTCAATCTAATTAAGTCCGGTTTAGTTCAGAATTTTTCGGGTGAATTAATATATCAAACACACCCTCATTTGGGTATCAAAGTATCCAAACTTGTAAAGAAAATTTTCAAATGATCTAATCGACGATATTGCAAGCAGTTTGACGGGTTACACATTTCCACAACAACGAGCATAAGCAGCTGATAAGTGAATGATGAAAGACTGATAATACTACTAATGTTTGTTTGAGGTTAGGCATTTGTTTGTTAGGTAGACTAATAATATTGTAGTCTTTGTCTGTCTCACTGTCTGTAAGGGTATACTAATAGAATAAGCATAAACAACTATCCCAACTAATTAGTATATATATATATATATTATATATATAAAATAAATCGACAATCCCTGCCCTCCAGAACATTTAGATTTTTTCCCCTCATAATAAGGAACTTCAAATGTATATTCTAAAGTTGAATTATTTTTTCAATATAAGTTGAGTTTTAATTCGTTCATATTGTAATGCCCCGACCTTTCTAGGTTGAGATCCGATCTTTAGGCCGGTACAGTTAGACTGGTTCACACATGTCTCACTGTTGTAGTATATGATAGTACCTATTATCCTATTTGGGTTTGAACCTCACATATTTGTTTTTGGATTCTCCGAATGTTCTTATACACACACATACACACACAGAGAGAGAGACTATATTATACTCCAAAGTCGGAGGACAGGGGAAAAAAGCTTTCCGTTCCTGGTTATTTTTTAAACGTACTATACACTATATACTCTTTATGTGCGGTATTACATTTTGGGCATTTTACCCCACCCTTAAATTGCTCGACGTCCTCATCGAGACTTCACTTTGGGCCTGAGCCCTCACGGATTTATTTTCAAAATCAACTAAAAGGCCTCATACCATATGTGATAGAGTGGTGATCTACTTATATTCCATCCGTCCCATAACAGTTGTACCATTTACTTTTGGACACAAAAATAAGGAGAAGAGTTAAATATTGAGTTATATTGTGGAGGTTTATTTTACATTTGTTGCCAGCTATGTCAGTTGAGGGAATATAAAATTGTTATATACATGTCCAAACTTGGCAAGGAAATTAAATGGTAGAACTCTCCCAAAATGGTAAAATGGTGCAACTGTTGTGGGACGGAGTTATCCCAATTTCGCTGGGATGACGGGTATTACATATATATACCCCGCTTTAAAAAAAGTTGCTCCATTTTTAATATTTTACAATAGATTTGGTTTTTAAGTACAAATTATTCTTAATCTACATTGATAAATATTTTTTATAATGTTAAATATTTAACAAAATTAGATAATAAAAGTTTTAAAAGTAATATTTCATATAATTTTATTAAATATTTTACTATTCATATGTTATTATTAACGCATTCTTTTTTCGTTAGTTTTCAAAATTATTATTATTATTATTTTATTTTTTTTGGTAATTTCTTTATATCTTACATCTTTATTATGGGTGTACTAATAATAACACTAAACTAAACACCAAAATATATACCCCCTAAAAAAACATTCAAAACACAAACGTAAACAATCTAAATTAGAGTTGATTAAGGTTATGCTATTCTCATTTAAAGAAATCTGAACTAAACTGAACAAAATTGAGTTGTGATATAAAAAATAATTAAATAAATTTGAGTTGAACTAATTTGATAAACGTGAACCGAATCCTTTTTCACATAAAAAATGGAAAATAAGAGAGGCTAACAGGTCGGCCAATATCCATGAAGCCGGAAATATCTCGTTACCATCTCGTTCCTAAAAGTTAAAGTTAGTTACTACTAATCCCCCAACCTAAACTTTAGGAAACAATCAACACTGCATTAATCTAATTTTGCTCGTCTTTTAGAAAGAGGAAAAGAAGAAAAGAATGAATATAATAAGCTAATACTAGCAAACAATTGCAGCAAGTAAGGGAGATGATCATGCAAGAAATGAAGAAAGATTAAGACACGAGGGAGGGATATATGCCACGCATTATCAATTTATCATTATCATCAGATGAGAAAGTAGAAATGAAATTAATCCCATCCAACTACCACCTGCCTGCCTGCCGTCCTAATCCCAAACTGGCTCATCTAATTACCATCAATCTTAGCTGTTAATCACTTTCTCTCTCTCCCTAACCTTTTGGCCCACACCTCCCAACCAAAACACGCACCTCACACTAAACAACAAATTCTTACGAGTAATCCTTACTTTACTCCCCACTTGTGCTATACTCCATTTTTGAACCACCATAACTGAACTGAGCATAATAAAATTAAATTTAACTTAAATGAAATTATTTATAATATAAAAATGTAATTGGATAAACTGAATTAGATTCAGTATAAAACAAAATTGAATAGAGAATTGAAATTATTGGATATTGAAATATTCATAACCAAACTTTCAATATATTTTGTTAATTTTTTTTATATTTCTTGATTTCGATTTAATTAAATCTAAGAAATAAATGAAGATTAAAAGGAGAAAAGAATAAATGAAAATTCATTTTCTGTCATCATCAACATCAATATACATGTAGTGTTAGTACATATGTATCTGTCTGTACTATTATAATGCAGTTTTGTTTATTACAGTAGCATCCATTTTTGTAGAAATTTAGCAGTAAGTAAAGTAATCAATCAAGGTCTTCTCTTGTTCGACTTTTCTCCTTCATCATCTCTCCCTATTCACTATCTCATCCACCAATACCTTATATATTTAACTCCAATCCCAATTCACTCTTCCCCTTTTCTCTGCCTTTTTCCATCCTTCTTCCAAAACATGCCAACCATAATTTACAGATAACAACAACAACAGCAACAACAAGAAGAAGATGCCACCTTGGTGGGGTAAGAAAACCGACCGGAGCAGCAAAGACTCAGACAGGTCTCCGAAATGTTCCTCGGCCAAGAAGGAGAAGCCCAAGAAGGAGAATGAGAATAATACTAAACCAAGGAGCTTTGATGAAATTAGAGTTTCCCCAAGACACAGTACCTCTGTTGCTGCTGTCTTTTCTGGCTTTGATTCAGCTTCTTCTTTGGATAGTAGTCACCCTTTACCTACACCTGGTAATAATAATAATAATAATAATAATAACAACAACCCGGAGCTGCTACTGTCAATCAACGGTCAAGGTCATGGATCCGGGGCGGGCTCTGTCTCCAGTGTTAGCTCCTCCGGATCCTCCGAAGAACATACCCCTCATCATTTTGCTTCTCCTAGGTTAGTAGTCTTGTTTTCATTTTCTGGGTTTTTTCATTTCACTCCATTTGATTGGTTAAAAATGTGTTTTTTGATGCTGTGTTTGGTTGATCTGTGAAGTTTGTTTGTGGCCTATTTAGTTTGTTCATGAAGGATTTGTTTTTATGGCCTATTTAGGTATGAACTAGAGTTGACTTTTTACTTGAATTCAGAATTGGAAAAGATGGAAGTCATTTGATTAGTTAACCATTTATGACAATTGGATTCAATTAAATTCATACTCATTGCTCTTATGTTGTATGTGTATGATTGTATCTGGTAGCTGTAGTTTATGAGGTGAATAAGAGGAACTTAGGTTTTGGAAGTGGTTTTAGGGATCCTTCATCATGTTTGAGTGCAGCTAATGTTTTAGGATGGTTAATGTTCTATTGCCAGAGGTCGAGCGCTAAGTCCGTTGCTACGGAGCCCTGGAAGGGGAGCACGGAATACACCACCAACCGCGTCACCGCTTCATGGAAGGATTAGCGGTGGTAATGTGGATTCTCCAACTGGGAAACTGGAAGATGGAAGAAGCGAATGTCATAGGCTGCCACTTCCACCTACTAGCCCTTCTTCTGTATTAGTGACTCCGAGAAGTCCTGGGAGATGTGATGGGTCAAGTAGTAATGCTCCAAAATGGAGGAAAGGGAAGCTTCTTGGAAGAGGAAGTTTTGGTCATGTTTACCTTGGATTTAACAGGTGACTAGGCCTTATGCATAAACTATGAAAGACAACAGAATTTCTTGTGTTTTCCAAATCCAAATTAGTCAGAATGTCTAGTTTGTTTGTCCTTTTTGGTTGTATCTTTATTAATGATCTCACCTTGTATATATCGGCAGTGAGAATGGGCAAATGTGTGCAATTAAAGAAGTGAAAGTTATCTCGGATGAACAGTCATCAAGAGAAAGTCTCAAGCAATTGAACCAGGTCTCCACACTATCCTGGATTTATTAATTGAAAATTTGGCCATTATTACCTATCCATATGTGACACATTTGCCTATTTTAACAGGAGATAACCTTGTTAAGTCGGCTTTCACATCCCAATATTGTTCAGTATTATGGAAGTGACCTGGTATGAAAAGATGCTATATTATGTGTTTTTTGTATTCTTGTCCTCGTCATTATAAAGCCATCTTGACTCACACTGGCTGTTAAGTTCAACTTAAAATATGATTTGTTAGAACCTTACACCCTGCTGTAACCATGTTTCGCCTCTTTTCAGAATGAAGAAAGGCTTTCAGTTTATTTGGAGTATGTTTCTGGAGGTTCCATCCATAAGTTATTGCAAGAATATGGAGCATTTGGGGAACCGGTTGTTCAGAATTACACTCGGCAGATACTCAGCGGCCTTGCTTACTTACACGGATTAAATACAGTGCACAGGTGCCGCCACTTTATCTCTCTTTCGTAATTACATCATATCTCTTTTGGAATCCTGACATCTTTATAATTTTTTTGACCTTTCTGCAGAGATATTAAAGGTGCAAATATTTTAGTAGACCCCAATGGTGAAGTAAAACTTGCTGACTTTGGGATGGCAAAGCATGTATGTATCATCTACCTTGCTTTGAAGTATTATATTTCTACCAGTGCAATAGATTTGTGGTCAGTGAAACACTGAAACTTTGTATCTCAAAAAAAGAACACTGAAACTTTGGAAGTGTACATCTCTGACCTAACGATGGAACATTTAAAGCTAAAATGCATAGGCTATTTACTCCATGTTAAGTTTGGGCCCTCATTGCCTCAAAATGCCTTAGTAAGGGTTAAGGATTGAGTTCAAGATAATTGCAAATCATGTGGATTTATCATATACTTTAGCATGCTAACCATGCATCTCAATACCACAATAATGTTGTTGATGCTCAGCTCTAATATCCCAACCCTCTGAGAAGGCATTTCAATAAAGATGGTTTGTCAACTTGTATACGGAGCTTGGGAGATTCTCGAAGCCCTGCAGGACATGTCATACTATACTTAAACATGTCGTTTGGCAAGTGAAACAGTATAAATAGAAACTTCACTTGTTCCATATTATCTTCCAAGAAGTACCAAAGTAACTTTCGAATTTTTTGTTTCCTAGTAGTTATTTACATTTTTCTATCTGTAAATACATGATGTCATAGTTTAGTAAAAGCATATCCTTAACATTCATCATCTGAGGTTTGACTTTGTTTTTGTTTTTTTGGCCTTTTTCCTTCCAGAGTGCTGCCTGCTCTACAATGCTGTCCTTCAAAGGAAGTCCTTACTGGATGGCTCCTGAGGTCTCTTTCTGTTGCATTACTTAGATGACATTCATCTTTGAGAAGTTAACTCTATAAAACTTATAGGCGTCTTTGCTTTCCCCCAGGTTGTAATGAACTCAACTGGGTACAGCCTTGCCGTGGATATTTGGAGTTTAGGCTGCACAGTAATAGAAATGGCATCTGGAAAACCTCCTTGGAGCCAATATGAAGGGGTTAGACATTTTTATACCCATTCTACTACTTTTATCATGGGGCTATGGTATTCTTAGTATCAATAATATTGTTCTCCTACAGGTTGCTGCTATATTTAAAATTGGGAACAGCAAAGATATGCCTGAGATACCCGATCAACTATCTACTGATGCAAAAAGCTTTATCAGGTTGTGTTTGCAGAGGGAACCAAATGCTAGACCCTCGGCATTGCAATTACTTGGCCACCCCTTTGTGAGAAACCAAGCATCAGTAAGGTCAACCAATGTCAACTTAACACGAGAAGCATTTCCCCGTAGCTTTGATGGAAGCCGCACTCCAGTAAGTTCTCTGCAGATTTCTCGAATCCTTTTTATGTTATTCTGTCTGTATGAAATTAAAGTTCATGCAGCCTAAAGGTTCTTTTGGGTGTTACTTCTATCATTGTTGTATAAAAGTTGGTTCGTTGGGTATTCCTTCACTTTCATTCGGTGATTTATTTCCCAGGACGTAAATTTGGAATTATTGAGATCTCGGTGATAAGATGAAAAACCTTTCTTCATAGTGATGTTTTATTAGCATTGACAATTGTTACGGTTTGGAAACTACTTGTGTTTTCCATTGAAACTGAAATGTGTAACAATTGAATGAGTGCGATGCATAGGAGACAACATGAATCGTGCAACTAAAATTTCACTGCATGTGTCTAAGCCTTTCATGTTGTATTTCGCAGACTGCTTTGGAGATGCGGTCCAACAGAGCAAACTCCAGTCCTTTAGATGATGCCGCAAGATTAGTTCTGCCAAGGACTTTATTGAGCCCAAGGTAATGACATTCGGCTCCCACTATTTTAGGCATGTATTTTACTTCAAAGTGAAACTAAACATAAAAGTTCAACTCTCCACGATTCTTATCATGTCTGCAGAGATAGCGCAAGAACAATGTCATCATTGCCTGTATCTCCTACACGACAAAGTGGAGATGTCAGTAGCTTTTTCCTCTCTCCGCAGCATCCCGCCTATACTTCCTCCAATACATCCGGACAGAACAGCCGTAATTATAATGATCACTTGGTATTTCCACCAGGGTTCAACTCAAGAAGTACACTTGATCAACGCTTTGACATCCCACAATTTCGAGCACCTTCTAAATCTCCAACGAGAAATAGGACTGTGCTATTATAGTTGAAAATTTACTACTCCTGGAATGCTATTTACATAATTGTGTAAAAGCATCGAACAACATGTCGTGGAACACGAAAGAGTTGATTACTTCCTCAAGAGATCTGAGGAGTTTTAGATAGGAATCAGTAGCTTTTGTTTAATCTCCATGTAAATAGAGTTAGCCATGAACGCTTTATAGCTACTTTCTGTGTGCTATAGCTAGCAATTCGGTTACACGTAATACACGGACCTTATAAGCTACATTGTTGTCATTTGTATCTTCTTATCAAAAGTTTTGAGAATCAGAGATAAGTTACATTATTGTTGTCATTTCACATTGCACTGCTGTAATATTGCTTTGAGCATGGTTACACTTACATATGATGAGTCATATGACTTGCATATGTTCAATGGCATCTCTATACACCTAACAGTCTAACAAGCATTTACATAAGTTGATCACAAATATACAGAGGAGCTGAGCCAATCAACCCACAGTTCTCCAGAGCAAGCTTATGCATAAGGTTCGAGTTGTCCAGATTTACCGCCCCTGATGAGGGATTGCTGGGAGAGCATATTTGACAAGAACTTGCAGCCTTTAGATGACAAATTCTCTCCATGCGATGCACATGATCTTTAATCTAGACGAATCGGATTAGGAAATTATTGTCTAATAGAGGTTAAAAGTCTATTGACCCATGCAACTATGCAACATAATAAGCATCTTAATGGTCTATTATGCCATTAGTCAAGTTTAAACCCGGCTGCATTCTATTAATAATATCAGTCAAATTGTCATCTTAATTTCATCGCCAACATTCAGACTGACGTACTTCTGGTCTTCTGGCATGAATGACTTTTCAGGTAGCTAGAGAATTTTCCTTTTGTTGGTCAGTTTGTTTGAGTGTTGAATGGATACATTACATGTTGGCTAATGGGGGACTTAAATAGTCAGGGAGAATTTTATATAAGGCAGACTTACATATCCCCAAAAAGGGAAGAACAGAAATGCTAGCTTGCTGCAGAAAACAAGCAGGTCGTAGCAGCGACACAGATTCACCGGAGCATGAGACGAAGAAACTGCCAGGAAGTGATCAGAGTGATCAGCTTCGTATTTCTGGTACTACTCACAAGTCAACTCGCTTTCCTTTTGTTGATTTAGCTGATAGAAGCTACCCTTTGCCCTTACCTGATGATACAAAGTCCTCGGTTGGTTCATTTCGGGTTGCTAGTATTTCAAGGTTGGTTTTTTAACATGATACATTATTCTCTTTTAATAAACACTTTAACACGCATTCAAAAACGTAAAATTATGTTTTAGTATGTATGCTCTTGGCTAGAGAACTAGATCTAGCTAACAGCGAACCAAAACTTTAAGATACTCTTTAAAATTAAAACATAAGCAAGAGGGTCTGATGACAATGCAGTGCTAGTTTATTATGCATTGCAGTTTAAAGCTAGGCTGCCTTTGAATGTTATAGGGGAAGGGGTCATGTTCCAGTGATACAGAACCCTGGTGAAGGACAACTTGGTGAAAGCTCGAGTGACAATCCTCCAAAATGGAAGAAAGTGAAGCTTCTACAAGAAAGCACTTTTGCTGATGTTTACCTCGGTGTTAACAGGTGATGATCAGGCTCTATATATACAAAGAGTTTCAGAAAAATAGTCGTGACCTTCATAATCAGCGATCACTATAGTTTACTATAAATCCTTATCTGGTGTATTTCAATATATACACACTCACTAGTAGACCTTCCTTACCTTATGTAAATGGCAGTGAGGACGGGGGATTAATGTGCGTGATCAAAGAATTTAAACCTTCAGAAGACGACGAACAGTCATCAAGGGGAAGTCTCACACAACTAAGCCAGGTCATTCCACATTATCCTGCACAATTTATTGTCTTTCCTTCTAATCAGGATTCTGTGCCCATGACACATTTCATCGTCGTATGTAATAGGAACTAAGCTTGTTGGCTGATCTTTCACATGAAAACATTGTTGGCTACTATGGAAGTGAACTGGTGCGCCTACAATTTTCGTTTTCGTTTTTACTTAAATCAGTTAAAATCTAGTCTGATATAAGCACATGCTTGAGCTTGGAGTATCATTTAGCATACTTTGATTCGTATCACCTTTGAATGAAGCTTGATAACTTCCTTTCAGACTGAAGAGGGCCTATCAGCTTATTTTGAGTGTGTTCGTGGAGTTACCATCCATAAGTTACTACAAGAATATGGAGCATTTGGAGAACTGGTTATCCAAAACTACACTCGACAGATACTAGGTTGCCTTGCTTACTTAAACAGACATAACATAGTGCACAGGTGGCCCCTTTAATTTGATCGCAAAGCAACCATATGTTGCATTGTTTATGAAATACACTGGCATCTTAAAAAGATTTTCACCTTTCTGCAGAGATATAAAAGGAGCAAACATTTTAGTAGGTATGGATGGTGAAATTAGAGTTACTGAGTTTGCCATGGCCTTAAAAGTATGTATAATCTTTCTGATTTTGTTACTACTTATAGAAACATATATACAGATCATTCCTGGTCAGTGCCGCTATAGAATCGTGGACCTGATCCTGTTAAAAAACAATTTCAGCTCTACAATGCAGTATTCTTTGTATTCAGGTCATGACCTCCAGCACAAAAATGACACCTTTGAAAGGAAGCCCATACTGGATGGCTCCTGAGGTCAGATTTCTGTAGTTCTCTTTGATATACGAGTAACAAATACCTTTCTGAGAAAGTTAGACTTTCTGTCATTTCCTAACCGCGTCTTTGCTAACCCCAGGTTGTAAATAATTCAAGTTGGTATGGCCATACTGCGGATATTTGGAGTTTAGGTTGCACAGTTATTGAAATGGCATCTTCAAAACCTCCATGGAGCCAATACAAAGAGGTCAGACATGTTTATATTCATACATAACTATGATTAACTGAACTGAGTAACTACAGTACTAGTTTTTCAATTTTTCAAGTTAGCAGGTTGAAGCTATGCTCACGATTGGGAACACCAAAGAGATACCTGAGATTCCTTCTCACCTATCTACTGATTTAAGAAATTTTATCAGTCTGTGTTTGCGGCGAGAACCATCTTCAAGGCCTTTGGCACACCAATTACTTCATCACCCTTTTGTCAGAAATACATGTCCAGTAACTAAGGCAATCAATATGAAAATAACTCGAGAGGCATTTCCTAACTTTGATGGGATCTGCACACCGGTGAGTTTTCACTGATTGCCTGTTTGTATTCTACTATTTCTGTAAATGAAGGATTACACAAGATGACATTCTTCTGTTTTCTATCCTTCAGTGGGGCTTTTAGCAGGGATATTTGGATATTTGGTTATGGATGTGAACCGTAGCACTTGTAACATCCGGACGTTCTGTTAAGATGGAGGTATGCTCTTCCAGGAATAAAGAAACTGGTGCAATAAGGAAATTCAAGTGTTTAAATTAACTTCATTTAATTGTTTTGCATGTAAATTATATTGGCTCAAGTCTATACAATTTGTTTTGTGTATAGTATACTCCTACACTGCTGTTATTCTATCAATTCATCAATTGTAATGTTGTTGTGAGGTTTCTACGCAATTGATGAGTGAAATGTGCTTGAATTATGCTGTTTCTTGTTAAGACTCCGGTACTGCTAACTTTGTCACTCATTTCCTACTACTCCAAGAGCTAGATTTTTTGTCAGGAAGATTCACATGGCACTATCACAATCTTGCACATTTGCATCGACACATGATATGGTATTACATGATTTACATATTGTGTTTAATGCCTTCTCTATATGTTACATGATGTACAAATCATACCTCAAGGAAATGAAACATTAACAGTTTATGGCCTTCCAGAGCTCTCTCACTATATTCTCTCGTAGTCGAGCTTATCTGACTGCAAATAGCCAAATTACTTACTGTCAATAAATGGATATGAAATTTACAAGATTCATTAGATAGTGTATCTAGTGTACATATTATAAAGACAGTACCTTGATAAGCATGTCTGTTGGAAGCCAAGCCGGTGCTGTTGGTACTCCAACCCATGCTATCTGCAACCCACAACCAAGAGTAGTTAGTACAATAAGAAACCGAATATCATCTACAAGCCAGAATTTTGAACTAGCATGCTTTTATGTTACCACAAGCTAGTAAGGGAATAGTTCTACTTGGTTTTCCAGAATGACATGTTTGAGGATACTACATTACGACTTGTGAAGAAAGAAAACTGAAGGGAAACAACGGGAAAGGTCTATCAATTTCCAAAGTGATTAACTAGCTATAGAATATATATATTCATCAGGAAATACAGTTGGTAATGAACATACCAGTGCATATTCGCCTGTCTCAAATATACGCAAATCCAGAATCTATTACAGGACAACATGTACAGTGTCAGAGAACTGAAGGCCAGTAGAATTAAAGGTCTAGGAACTTGTACCATGGGGTGTATGATTCATACCTCTCCTCGGTCTTCGTAAATATAATCCAGGCCTTTGTAATAAGGTGGATGCCCTACTGATAAATACTAAGAAATTAAAAAAAAAAAAAAGAGAATTACTTAGTAAAGATTAATATCAAGGCCTCGTGAATTCGTGATGTCTCCAGAATCATAGCAGTAGAACCGAATGTTCAATTTTGCTAACGCGTTCTTGAATTGAGTTGGAACAAAAGCATTAACACAATGATAAGCTGTTTTCGAGGCCTGATCGGGTACAGCCTTTTACGAGAATGCAAGGATAAGGTTACACAAGAATATAGAAATAGATAAACCGAAGACTCACATTTATACTGTTGAGGTACTTATCCTTGTCCACTCTCACAATCTGGCCTTTCTTCACTGCCAAGAGACAATGATTCATCATACAAACGGAAACACCAATCATAGTTCCTAAAATGGTGAAATTCTATAAAGTGATACTGACTTGAGTAAACTGGTTTCTTTGGCTTGGGAACTGTTTTGGTAGCAGCATTGGAGCTCGAAGCCTCGGAAGACTCAGAAACCGGCTTCTGTGGTGATTCTGAGCTGGAGTCGACTGCTTTTACTCGGAAGCAGAACGAACGTTGTTGCACGGCTCTTCTTGGTGATGTTGAGATGCTGCTGGAGAAGAAGCTCTGTGATAGAGCTGAAGAGAACGACGACATTGTTGGACAATACTAGCAACATGTTCTTGTGATGATGATAAGGTTCCTCTTTTATTCCCTGTAACCAAAAAAACAAAAAGAAGGGAAAATATTTACAGTGTTAGCCTGGTAAATATTTACTCTTTCAATTTAGTCCTTAAGAAGTAATGAAATGACGAATTTAACCCGGATTCATCCTCACAAAATCAAATCAGGTTTCTGAAGAGTCAGAACTAGCTAGTGTCATCGAAATGGAGAATGCATCAGGAAACCCTTCATCCACCAACGAGATCGAGACCAACCCCTTGACCTCACCGCCCGCACGACGAAGGTCTGTCCATCGGGCCGTCGTATGGCCCACAATCGACGGCCCGCTCGGCCTATCGCCGGAGGATTCGCTTCCCTATGCCCGCCGATTCTTCAAGCTAGGGTTTCTGTGCCTTCCTTTGCTCTGGGCTGTCAATTGCTTCTACTTCTGGCCTGTCCTTCGTCACTCCAATGCTCATCGCTCCTCAGACCCTCTACTTCGACGCTGTAAGCTCTTCAAAGTGCATTATTCTCTTCTTAATTACTAGCTCTAGAATAGACCTTAATTACAGCAATGTTGAAGTTAATGGATGTTGTTGAAACTGCACATGATGTTTTTTGGGAACTGGAAACTTTGTAGGATAAGCTAATGGATGCTAATGTTCCGAAAATCAATCTTAGCTCATAATGAGATGTATGTTGTTATCAGTTTGAAGTTGATGATTGTAACTTGATATTCATGTCGGTTTCTAAGTTGGTAGGTAATATAGCACTTAATAGTTAATACAGTGCATGTGGAATGTTGTGTTTGTTAGTGATGATGTAGTCATGCGTTGAGTTGAGCTTGACGAACGTACTGTTTAATACAATGCATGTGTGATGTTTGTTGGTGATAATGTAGTAGATCTGTGAGGTTGAAGTGCATAAGCTTTTAGCAACTATTGATTTTTGGGGTTGTTTTGGAACTGTATTTTCTTCAACCGAGTACTTTATTGCTTATTACTGGATGTTTCTTGATGAAGAAAATGCTTCTTAGCTTTAGTTTTCGGTGATTGTTGGTTGCACATTTTCGTAGTTTTGATTATGTGGCTTACGAGTGTATTTTATGAATACATTTGTCAAATCACGAGTTCCTTGGTGGTGTACATTGATTTAGAATTTGGCTTATGTGGTTATACAGTTAGAATTTTGATTAAATATTTAGAATTGAGAATTTTTTAAGCATTCCTAGGTTTGATAGGGCATACATGTAGAGGTTTTGATGCATTTTTCAGTTTTTGTTGCAGAGTGCGAGAATTTGGAGTATTTAATTATTCTTTCTTCCGGAAGGGAAATAATATTTTCTTTTTTTGCATATCTGATATGACTTAGGAATCCTATGACTTATGAGGACCTTTTAACGAGAGAATTCAGCACTTATAGTCATTTTACACTGAGATGTGTATTCAGCTTGTTAAAATAATAATGTTTCATTACAATTTGTTTAATAAGTCAAAATCGTTCCTCCTGGTTAGCTGTTGGTTTTGAAATCCTGTCACTAAAATGTGATTAGCTGGTTTCATAGACTCATTTTTATGTAACTATGTAAGGGTTTCCTCTTCTTATTTCACATAATCACATCCTCTTATTTTCTTGAATTTGTTTGATGATACTCCCCTCACATGGGGCTTGGTGTATTTAATACTCTTAAAGGAAACTTCAATTTTTTTACTTTTCTTAATTGGCCGAAAATTCTTGATACTTTAGTATTAGCTTTATTTTTCTAGTCATATAATGTATACTTGATCTTATGATAATTAATGCTTTCCACAGATCTTATTGGATCAGCTGTTGGATTTGCCGTATTCACTGCTATTCTCTCATCATGGGCATTTACCTTTGCCATTGGAGGGGAGCGTCTATTTGGCCATGCTTGGAATGAACTGGTAATGTACAATGTTGCTGAAAAATATGGGTTAACAGGATGGATGTAGATCAGTGCCCCTTTCTCTTTGTAGTTGTAAGCATATCACAATGAAAAGAGTGTGTACTACGAAAGGATGCTCCATAACAATGTTCACTTTATTGATCCATATGAAAAGGCCGCTTATAGTTTCTGTCACTCAAATCGTGTACATAGCATGATACTTTCAATGTGATAATCAGCATAAATCAATGATCACTAATGTTGAGGAGATTGCTGAATAATTGCAAAGTATGCCTGCTGACTTAGTGTTAAGTTGACGAAAGTTAATTATATGATCTATTCACTAACCTGTGTCCCATGATAATGGGGGTAATGAAATTATATCCACTTTTGTATGTTTGTAAGATTGAGAGTTAGATACTGAACTTTAGGTCTAAGCATGGGCACTTGCATAATGACCTCCATCACACCTATAAGGCATTTCTAGTTTCAAGAGCTGGTAAACACTGTAATGCTCCCGTCTTTGTTATACTAATTGAAGGTTTGTGGCGAGTGTGCAAAGACAAATGCGAGATAGCGAGGCGAAGCTGGGGTTGTTTTAATGAAATGAGAGATGCTCAGAACTATTTCTGTATCTTGTTTTTTTTGTAAATACATGTCAAAAGTTCAAATTAATCTAAAAATTGTGGTTGGGATTTCAACTTAGGTAGAAATTCAAATGGTATCAAGATAATCATGGGGTTAATAATCTTTTGGAAAATTTGCAAAAAAACAATACTACCAAGTTTCACCTAAGTTGCAAATTCAATACTAACCTTTCATTAGTTGCAAAATAGGTACTATGGTTTACTAAATATTGCAAAATAAAATAGGTACTAAGGTCCTATATGTTAACCAATTATATTTCCCATCCAAATTAGCTCACATAAACGGTAAAGTTGCTACTCCACAACTGGGGCATACCTGCTACCTGCTAATATGGGGGGGGGGGGTATATATAATTATTTCATTTGCATGTGTAATGTTCTGAAATGTTTATTAATGTTTCTATGTTAATATTGAGAGGTGAAGTCATGCTATCTGACAGTATCAGACTATCAGTGTCTTTTAATTTTATTGATTCAAGTTTCTGAAATTGGAGAATATTAGACTGGATTGGACTGGATCCTTTTATTATGCATTTCCTTCGCTCCCCCTGAAAATGTTGAAATCTTCTATTATACTAATTCTTTTATCGACTTGACCAAAAATTAATCGCCTATGTTATAACGATAAAATAGTTTTAAAGATATTGTGGATGTTTAATCATTACTTTCATACTATAGTAATCTTTAAAATTATTTTGTAGTCAAATGCATTATAAAAACATCAATGAAATGTTCAACATTTTCAAGGGCGGAAAAAGTAATTGTTTGTAGTATATAGTATAATAGTTTGAAAGTATCAAATGCAAACAATTTCATTTCATATTGGAATGAATTTAGATAATTAATGAAAATAATAGCGTATCAAGAAGAGAAGTTGCCAAAGATCAACATGCACTATCTATCTTTATTTTGTATAGAATTTGTGTTATTATAATAAATGTTGTTGGTGTATGAGATTCTTTAATCAATAACGCTTTGAAGATTATTAGGAAGAAAAAAAAGAATGATTGAACCTGTGAATACACTTACAGGACTGACTACCATCCAAGAATCCAATAGTTCCATTGGCCTTACTACTTAGACTTGATACTTGTGGTTGCCAAGGAAGGGTCAGTGCCTCTATTCTTGTTTAAGTTGGCAAACGAATATCATGTTACTTGCAAAAATGACTGCTATTATACTGATAGCAGTCATCATCATCTCTGCACCTTCAGTGATAACGCTTTAAAGTGTTAGTGAGTGGCTTCTCACTCCAAAATCTTCCTTGTATTTACCTTGCAAAAATGACTGCTATTATACTGATACTCAAAGAGTTGGCAATTACTTGGCGACCTGAGTTTTGTTATATAAGTACATCGGGAATTGACAGAAGAATCATTAATGTATATTGTCTCACAAGATGTTATCAAATGAAGAGGATATATATTTTGAATGTGATAGAACACCAGCGTTCAAACTATTCTTATTCATCTGTCTCCGTTCCTCTTATATTTGGGCAAAAGATGTGCCTTAGTTGGCTCTCAGTCTACTGCTGTGAGAATCAATAAGCATTTGACAAACTTGGGTGTCTTACATGCTGTGAAGTATATCTTGCAGAGCAATACTTGCCCAAGAAAGTGATTAGTAATTGAAATAGAAAACAGACCTCAGACTTGGCCCATACAAGACATGATGCCTTTCAGCCTCTGTTAACATATTGAGCCTTCCTGTTTCAATATATGCATGCTGTCCAGGTAACATTTCTTACTTCAGCTTAATGTGATTTAATTGTTGTCACTAGTTTCCTTGTCACATACTTACAGAATACTAAGATGTTGGATCACTTGGGAAGATAGTGAACTGTCGATCACCATAAATGAAAACCAACAATTAATGTTACGCCATTAACTGTATGTATGTTTCTTGCACAATGATGATGGTGGTTCTAATGAATGAAGGTTTGCTTGATGCTTGTTATTAATAACAGGATAGTTTTTCTCTCAATTAGTCTGGTATGTTGTATAAATACATGATTATACTATACTGTCTTTACCATCCTAGTTATCTTCCCGAGAAACGTAATGTTCAAGTATAGTTGAGCTACTCAGGCTGTTAATGTTTTGAAACAGTTACTTCCTCTAGTTAACTGGAGACTGGTGCAGATGAGAAATCACTCTAGCTTGATGAGCTGCACAACAACTATCTCAAATAATAATTTGTTCTGGTTTATATAGGGAAATTCTTGATCCCTTTCCATCCCATTAGGATTTGATTGTTACAATATGTTCACACTTGCATACATTTTCTCTCTCTCTCTTTAAAATCTTAGAAGAAGCATTTTGAAAAGTACATT
This sequence comes from Plantago ovata, assembly GCA_028274465.1. Taxonomy (NCBI): domain Eukaryota; kingdom Viridiplantae; phylum Streptophyta; class Magnoliopsida; order Lamiales; family Plantaginaceae; genus Plantago; species Plantago ovata. The sequence continues at coordinate 7,273,828 of CM051456.1, read as the reverse complement.
CTCCGTTCAGTATACGCAAAGATTAGATTGCCTCGATTAACATAAAATCTTATCACTTTTCCCTCTTTATTTCTGGCTTAATTATATCCAGTTGTAAAAGCTGTGGTTACTAAACATTCCCTATTTAACGGATTTCTATGTTACAATGCTTGCACTTTCATACTTATATTTTTCTCAACATCTATTATTCGTACACGCAAAGATTAGATTACCTCAAGTTAATATAAAATCTTACTGTTTTTCTTCTCTTTATTTCTGGCCTAATTTTATCTAGTCATAAAAGCAGTGGTTGCTAAAAGTGCCTCATCTGATATTCAAGTTTATCATATTCGTTTATGGGCAGGGAAAATGTTGCATCAAAAGTTATGAAAATGAAGCTTTTCATTGGGCTATAGACATGATTTGTCAAGCCCATCTGCATATCTAGGTTAAAAGTCCATCTGTATTTATATGTATATTGATGGCTCAGATAGTTTTTTTTTTCTTTTTCTTTCCCCCTAGTAAATTCGAGTAATACACTGCTTTGCTCGGTTAAAGTATCAATGTGGTGCCAGGATTCAGGGAATATTGGTGCAGGCTTTCAGTTTTCCAAGTAAAATTGTTAAAGTTGAGCTTGGAACACATGAGCATCTCCGGCTATAAATACCCACTCAGCCTTGTCTGTAATTCCAATTTCTTACTGAGCTGTGCATCAGAGAAGACATACAATAGATCTGGGGTTTGATATCTTTGTAATATTATGAGGCCTCCTGTACCAACCACTCCATCTAGTAACAGTATGGGTTATAGACGCGCCAGAAGTCCTTGGAGTGCAGAGGAAGACCGGGAATTATCTCGTCTTGTCAATCGCTTTGGCCCGTCGAAGTGGCACATCATTGCCAATTTTGTTCCAGGGCGGTCAGGTATTACCGGAAGTTACTGCATAATCCTTGTCTTAAATTTGTCTTTTCATATCTGTAATCCTTGTATTACTGGCAGGGTGGTGATATTTCTCTTTATTTGGCAGGTCAAAGTTGTAGATCTAGATGGCATAACCACCTGAGTGCTCAAGTGAACACAGAGCCTGTCACCATACAAGAAAGTGTTCCGCAACCTGCGCTGCAGCAGGAATATGGAAACAGTTGGACAATCATTAGCGAGTCCATACTTTTTCTACCTGATAGCCAGATAAATGATCAGTACAATCTTCTGGTTAGGAATGATTGTTATGAATTTCCAAATCCATCCCCTGTTACCAATTCTCATGTAACTCTCAATACGGAAATGCCAGCTTTCTCTCTTTATACACCACCAAATCCATCCCCTTTTACCAATTCTAATGTAACTCTCAATACGGAAATGCCAGCCTTGTCTTCTTTTGCACCACCACCCGTTGCCATAGGTCCTCAATCTTCATTGTTTTCAGGTCTAGGGAATGGGTCTGTAGTTGGTTCCCAGTCTGCTCATCCGAGAGGAATGCCCTCTGGCAGTGGGTCCTCTGCCTTTCCGAGGGGAAGATCTCCTTTTCCACCGCAGCATACCAACTCAGGCAGAAGTGCAAATCTTTTGAACACTCTTGCGCGAGAGAGACACCTGATGGCCGGTTGTGCAAACGTGCAGCCTTCTTTAGGAACTCAACCTCAGCCTGAGCAAGAATCAGTTGTTGAAGAACAGAAATTCTTCGACTTCATGGGTGTTGGAACTTCGAAGTAGAGGAATGCATCTTTGTTCTATGAGCTGCTGCTTGTTTATAGTGTCCTGGGATATGGAGTCCTATTATAGTGGAGTGAGCGTATAAATGGAGTGCTATCTGTTGCTTGAAATGGTTTGCTGGTTGGGTCTTGTGCAGTTGGAATGCTGTATCTGAGCAAACTAGTACAGTACTGTACTGTGCTATTGTTCTCTTTAAGATGAATAAGGTTGTGATATATGAGTGTGTACTTATGATACTGTATGTAATAAGGGTGTGTCATGGTTATGGAGCATGATGATGCCAGTATGTAATAAGGCTTTTGTGTATGTGTACTTATGATACTGTATGTAATAAGGGTGTGTCATGGTTATGGAGCATGATGCCTGTATGTAACAAGGCTTCTGTGTACTGAAGCAATTGTGTTGAATAAATTATAGTTTAGCATATGTTACTGGGGTTGTTTAACACACTGTTTCTTTAAATACTCTGCTTATGCTGTTAATGTATATTTCGGCATCTCCCTGAGAAGTTCCGGTCCTGGTACTAACCTGCTCCTGTCCCCAATGGTCACCATAATGTTGGAATTAACTGGAGTATATATCATGTTCAACATTATCAATCACAGTACTATGAAGAAGGCATTAATACTCTTTGTTGATTCATCTGGCCAATCTTATTGGTTTTAGGAGCCAATTTTAGCCTGTTAAGAAGTGATTATAAAGGCGCCTTGAAGTACAAAATAAAGGCCCTGAGAAATAACACACAAAAATAAAAATAAAAAAATGAAATCATATTACAAGAAAAATAAATTTGAAATCCAATAATTATAACTTTCATCTTGGAAGGATGATTATCTCATCCGCAATCCTACGGGTGTATTTGGCATCATCATTACCATATTATAAGGTGATTACACTTGATCATAATACCTCTGTGTAAATGTCAAACTGATCCGGAGAGCTAATTTTGGTAGATTAATAAACCTCCAATGTATTATGAGCTATCATCAGTTAGTTTTGTCTATTGTTGTTATTATGCAAATTATAGTTTGAGACATTCATATTTGCAAACTATAGCAGTCTGTTTGAACAAAATGCTAAAATTCAGGGGTTAAACAATAAATATCCTAAAATAAATAGGGCTCTACTTGTTGTGCAGCTGCAAATATTTGCATAAACCCTCTTCTCCTCCTCCCTTTACCTCTGTGAAACTGAAACAGCACCTGCTACAAGTACTACTCTTAAATCTCCTGCCACAGTACAGAACCTTCCATTCCTCTTCTTAAGATGCTGAACAAATCGTAAGCCTGCTTATACTTTCTTCTATTTTCCGATGTTTCTCACTTCAATTCTGCTTTTACATTTTTTGCTATTCAATTTATCCTGCAAACCTTCATTTATCCACTTCCTTTGTTGCCGACAATGAGTATCTGTTCGTTTATGGATTTTAATCCTGGATGTAAACATATAAAAAAACAATTCAGTCAATTAATTTCATTTGCACCTCATCTCTTGTCGTAGAATTTGAGTTGCAGTGTCGTGAATTGAGTTGGATATGAGATGCTTTAGGGTTTTTAATTGTCAAATTGTTCACTGTGGTTTTTATTTACTGGTGAATGGTGATGTTGTAATTTCTTAATAGCTTCAGGGTTTAAGAAGTGACCTCTTGGAATTTTGGAAGTAGTTTATTGTGTATTTGTGTTGTGAATTTGAGCTAGACATGGTACTGAATTAAGTTACGTATGGATTAGTTCAAAGTGATGCTGATAAGAGATCCTGTTTATATGTGTTTCAAGTGTGGTTGTTTTTGTATAGTGACAGTGTAATTTTTTTTCATTGCTTCAGGACTTGAGAATAGAAGTAGATGGAAGTAGTTTCTTCTATCAAAGATATTCCTGTGCAAGATCCGGCAGGAGAAGATTTCTATTCAGCTGATTTGAAATGGACCAAGTTTGGGACTCCGGAGCGTTATGATGATGTAGCTCTTATTCCTTATGAACGGGTTGATGCGTTCATTATTGGGGAGTGCCTTAATGTCGAGTGCCCGACTAGATTCCACATTGAACGGGGTCGAAAAAGAGACAGGGGTACCTTGAAGCAATTCAAAAATGATGAGTATTTGGAATATAGACTGTAAGTAGTAGTGAAGTCAGTTTCTAGTTTGTCTCTTTATTTTGATTTACCGTTATGTGATTTTGAAGTTAACAGCTGTATTTGATATTTTCCGGTCACGAATGCAGGTTTATTACTAGCTACCAAACTCTAAGCCACTGTAAAATGATAGGAAAAAAAAACATTTTAACATTGTAGCTGCAAGGTGGTCTTGTCAACGAGATGATGTCTAAAAGCAGCTGTATTACTCAGATAATTTTTATCAAGTTAAATGTCATTCAAAAATAATATTGAAATTGTGCTCCCCATGACATGAGTGTATTCAAGAATACCTCGTAGTTCCATGTGGTTAATTGGTGGTCTTAGTTGAATGTGCCTAATTAGTTCCTGGTAAGTAGTCAAGAGCTTTTACAGTCATACTGCAGGTTCATATTTTCTCTTTCCCTTGACCAAGGATGACCTTTCTAAAAAGAGTGTTATGCCTAAGTCGACTAATTGATCCAATTATGTGTTTGGGAGATGACAAATTACATTAGAGGTTTTACCAGAATTGTAGACAGTAAAGACAGCTGTCCTTGTAGGAAGCTGCAAAGAAGTTTAAAAAAGAAAAAAAAAAGAAGCATTCTTGTTGATAGTGTGGTCTTTCTACTTGTGGTTTCATCTCAAGCAAGTATTTTGAAGCTGATATCCCACATATTGCATCAGACACTAAAACCATGTTAAATGTGTTGGACATCTAAGCCTCAAACACGCAAACACATAAGTATGTTGTTTGAAGACCAGTTTTCTCTCTTGAAGGTTTCTGTTGCATTTACTATCACCGACTAAGTTTTCCATCATAATTGTAATGACTAATTGCCTTTTCTTATTGGTAACAATACACTAATCGGTTTGTCCATGTTGATATTTTGGGCTTCTGCTATTTTTATTTATTTGTTGCTTTTAAAATGTTCTGCTCCTGCAACTATGTTCCTTTATTTTACAACATTTGGAGGATATATTATTTCTTTTCTATGTGAAGGTATTGGTGTTCGTTTGGACCAGAGAATTATGGAGAAGGTGGAAGTATATTGCCAAGTAGAAGGTATCGGTTGAACACTCGGAATCGTGCTGCTAGACCTCAGTCTATGCGAGGATGTATTTGCCATTTTGTTGTAAAGCGTCTGTATGCCTGCCCGTCTATTGCACTTCTTATTTATAACGAGAGGCGGCATGTGAACAAAGCTGGTTTTGTTTGCCATGGTCCCCTAGATAAAGATGCAATAGGCCCTGGTGCCAAGAAGGTACCATATGTGGGTAGTGAGATTCAACAACAAACCATGTCAATGATATATCTTGGTATCCCTGAGGAGAATGTATTAGAGAAACACATCGAGAGTATCGAGCGCTACGGTGGTGCCGATGCAAAAGTGAAAAGCCTTGCATCTCAATACGTGCATAAGCTTGGGATAATCATTAAACGGACCTCTCATGAGCTGGATTTGGATGACCAAGCAAGCATTCGGCTATGGACAGAGAGGAATAAAAAGTCTATTTTCTTTTACCAAGATACATCAGAAACTAATCCTTTTGTATTGGGAATACAAACTGAATGGCAATTGCAGCAGATGGCCCGTTTTGGTCATCAAAATATCATTGCAGTTGATTCGACGTTTGGAGTGAAGAGACTTAAGGTAAACGTCTTGTGCTACTTTTTTTGTGTATTATCTGCGTATGCTGTGGCAAATTTTGAAATTTTGATTTGTCTTCATTACAGTACCCTTTATGCACGCTGCTTGTGTTTGATTCGAGGCAGCATGCACTCCCTGTTGCTTGGATTATTACCCGCAGTGTTGCTAAGGTAGATGTGACTAAATGGATGAGAGCTCTACTAGGTCGAGTTCGCGCAGTTGACACTGGATGGAAACCCAGTGGATTTTTAATAGATGATGCTTCAACAGAGATTGATCCGATAAGGCAAATTGCTATAACTCTTTCCCTTTTGTTTTAAGCTTCTTTTCTTCAGTATACCGCAGCTAACTGCTGTGATGGAATTAATTTGTTTTTCAGGGAAATTTTTTGTTGCCCTATACTCTTTTCCATTTGGCGCATTCGCCGAGCTTGGCTAAAGCATATTGTCAGGAAATGCAATAATATTGAAGTTCAGAGAGATATGTTTAAGCGTTTGGGAGAAATTGTGTACAGTATTTGGGGTGGAAAGGATATTGCTGTTCTCTTGGAGGAATTTTCTCTAGATTTTGTTGATCAAAGTTCCTTTATGCAATATTTCAATGCTTATTGGGTTCCCAAGATTGGTATGATGATTTTCTTCTCTCCTATTTATATGTTACTATATCATTGACCCCCGACTCAACCCCCACATAACAAAAGTATTACTATTAATATTAATGTGTTTTCATGTATTATTATATTATCCCTGTTTCCGGAGGAATTTCTCTGTTCCCTGTAGTCAAACCATACTTTATCCCCACAGTTTCGGCTCTTTTACTGATCCCTCTCAACTTTAAAAAATTACTGAGTGTTTAGGTTATATGAGCATTTAACTGTTAAAAAATGCTTGTATTTTTTCCAGAAATATTATATGGAAAGAAGTAATGATCCACAACCTCATAAAGAGGGAGTTGGGAATATTAGTCAATTCTTTTCCCCTTTCCTCATGTGCTTGTTATGCTGCAGGAATGTGGCTTACATCGATGAAAATGCTTCCACTAGCAAGCCAGGAAGCTTCTGGTGCAATTGAAGCATATCACGTGAAGCTAAAAACAAAGCTCTATGATGAAACACTTCTTGGTTCTCTTCAAAGAGTTGACTGGTTAGTTCACAAATTGACGACTGAGTTACATTCTAGCTACTGGCTAGACCGTTATGCAGATGAAAGTGATTCATTTAAAAACGTGAAGGAGGAATATATTGCTTCCACTTCATGGCACAGGGCTCTTCAGATCCCTGACAGTTCTGTTACATTAAATGACGAAGAGAACCTCTTTGCGAAAGTTCTCTCTCAGAAAGACAGAAGCAAAGCACGAGCGGTTTGGAATCCTGGTTCTGAATTTGCCCATTGTGACTGTGAGTGGTCATTACAAGGAAACCTCTGTAAGCATGTCATTAAGGTCAATATGATGTGTGAAAATCTGAAGCAATATCAGTCTTCCATGTCGTTTCAATCACTTAAGAATATTCTGATCAATCTGTGGCAAAAACCAATGGATGACTCAATGAATTTGGATATTGCAACTGCTTGGACCCATCAAATGCTTGATCAAGTTCAGAATCTCGTTGAATTGAACAAGGCCAGCGATATTGGTGCCGTAGTAAACAATATGCCAATGAAATGGGCTGGTAAAAGAACTAGAACATCATCCGGGAAGCACTCACCTGCCCATGAATTACGCTCTATGTCCTGGAATGGGACAAAGAATGACACTGCTCGTAAGAAAAGAAGGAAGAGGAAGAAATTGTCCTGTTTATGATAATTTTATGTATGTATAGGAAAATTTTGTTTACCTTCCAAAATTATTAGCTTGTCATAAACACCAGATCCAGCAGAGGCAGGGGAGATATGTTCGGAATATCTGGTTATTTACCAACTTGCATGAAATGTCATGAACTGGTTCAAGGATCAAGCTTCACCAGACCAGGGAATTTCAGAGCTCACTTGAAGTGTTGATGTGGTGGCAAGATCGTTTGGGACAGTACTACAACATGGCTCAGTTATCTCTCTCCCAGGTTACTACATTATGTCATCAGCTATTTAGTTTAGAGAGTAGGCTAGAGTTGAAATCATCAAAAACCCAATCTTTGTTATATATAAACCTTAGGTTTGATTCAATTCTTTTGTTTATGCCTACAAATTGCTGAAATGCATTTTGTATAAACACTTCTACTACCCAGTCACTATGGAATAACTCCCAAGAGATATCTGCTACTTTTTTCTTTGGCAGAATAATTTAAAGGATTTCATGTTCATGATCTATTTTCAGTTTGTGGGTTGTTTTAATGTTATCCATTGAGAACAATAGAATTAGGTTGTCTTTTGGGGAAACCTCTGAGACGTGCTTTTTGTTGCGGTTTTGCCTGAAGTTTGCTAGTTACTTTTGAGCTGCTGCATTTGAATCTGTTTGGTCAAGTAAATAGAACCCCCTCTTCATTATTTATTTATTTTCTTTTTTGAATTTCTGCTGGTTTCAATGAAAATTATCTCAAGTTTTTTTTGCACTGGTGTATGCTGGTTGATTTTACCTAAGCTAGGTTTTGAGTTCTAGTTCCGTGTGTGTGTGAAAAAAGCTAATAAGGGTGTGTTACTCCATGTTTCACTTCCTGTGTTTACTAGAATCAGGTTTGACAGATGTACCTATCCAGAAAACATATTTGGATCACAGTATGGGTCCCAATATCCAATCTCACCACAGAATTAGGCAGCAAAATTTTAAGTAGGAAAGCTCAATTTGCCAATGAGAAGTGAGGTAATCTCACCTTATCCACACTCTCACCACAAACCCTTATTACACCCCTTCCACATCATCACTCCATCCCCATAAACTATAATTTCGACCACATTCACATTATTAAATTCTCTGATTCCATTGCTGAAACTTTCTGTAAAACAAGCATACAAAATGGTGGCCTTGAACTCAAGTGTTTTGGCTTGCAACTATGCCATCTCAGGAGCTGAGCTCAACTCAAAGGTCACTGCATCATTGCCTTCTGTTGCAACCCCAGTTGGCTCTGTGCAGAAATTGCCTGTTATCAGGTGCCAACAGCAGAGTGTTTCTACCTCTAACAACAACCTAGGGAAAAAAGCCGCCGTTCTCGGCCTAGCCGCCCTTTTATCCGTCAGTATCTCCACTTCCTCCGCCCATGCTGGTGTCATCGATGAGTACTTGGAGAGGAGCAAAGCTAACAAGGTAAATTTTACAACACAAAAATAGTCCTTTCAAGTTTCAATATAAAACTCGTTCGTTTCTAAGGTTTTCGGTGATTGTAGGAGCTGAACGACCAGAAGAGGTTGGCGACAAGTGGCGCAAACTTTGCAAGAGCGTTCACAGTTCAGTTCGGAACATGCAAGTTCCCGGAGAACTTCACTGGCTGCCAAGATCTTGCCAAGCTCAAGGTCAGACTCAGACCTTGAAATCTTGAATATGATTTTTATCTTTTTAGTCATTTGATGATGATCTGATATGGTTTGTTTATTTGCAGAAAGTACCATTCATTTCTGATGACTTGGAGTTGGAGTGCAAAGGAAAAGACAAATACAAGTGTGGTTCAAATGTGTTCTGGAAATGGTAAAATTGTAAAAGCTTGGTACCAAGAGATGTATCTATTTCCTGAATCTAAGAAATTCATTGTGTGAAATTCCACAATCCATGCTTATGATTTTATATGCACTTTCTTTTTCTGTTACTATTGTTCATATACAAGTAGTTGATTAATCTGAGAAAGACTCAATAAGCTAACTGTATAAGAGCTGAGAATCTATTACACCAGTAATGTGTTGCTGCAAAGTGTAAACCATCACACAAGAATAGAATATAAAAAGGGGAGCTTTCACTATGTTCAACCAGACAATTCTGTGTGGTCTGCCAGACTACCACTGGAAACCCAGAAACACAAATGTATAAGATGGTATAAAATGAATTCTGCAATGCTGAAGTATAAGAACCAGTTCACTGTATAGCTAAACAGTCAAAACCTCTGCAAACTCTACGGGCTGATGCTACCATACCGGCTGCACGTTCAATAGTAAGACAATACGAAAAGTTGCTGGAGAATCCAACATTGCCTATATTCGAAACCAAGTAAAAGCAAAAACCCGGATGGGTTCTAGGCTTCTAGCAGAAAGAATGATCTGGATCGGTTAGAATCTGTCTTTATCCAGTGCAATCCCTGGTCTGTTTCCTCATGCACTCTGCACTAAGCCTGCTCCTCCGCTCCACAAATTAAATTAAAAAAATGTACTTCTAAATACAGTCTGTTCGCCTTGTCATCCTGGATGCCTATGAATTAGAGAATAGTGTACTCAATATTTGTTCGAACTCGGTGGATGTTGCTGATAGATCACCAAACTGTAACCAGAAAAACATTCTTCTTTCACATATCCCAAACTACATTATCATGCGGAAGCTGGGATTGAAAAGGTTGCTCCTCCTTATATACGTCAAGATGAAGATCCATTATTACGCAACTCCAAACAAGGTACAGGTGACACTCCTTCAGCGAAACCAGAGACGTATTCACAACTCCAGCTCGATGACATAGGCAGCCCAAGTAAACTAACATTTCTCATATGAATATCTTGAAATGGAGCTCCCTTTATGCCTATCAGCAAGGGGGCTTTTCTTGAACCTCGACTAACAACATTACTTATAGATATCCCCTTCACTTCTGGTAACGCATCACGATCCCATTTCTCGTCCGGGTGGTCATTGGCACCCCTGCTAAACCTTAAGGGGACTTTAACTCCCTCCATAACTATATTACGTATAGTGACATTTCTAATATATCCTCCTCTACCCTTGTCTGTTTTTATCCGAATCCCAGCTGCCGCATCTTTAATGTGCATGTCCTCTACTAGTACATTCTCGATCCCACCGGACATCTCACTCCCAATTCCAATTCCTGAACAAGTGGGTGTTGTCCCTGAAACTCTTCTCACGGTTATGTTAACACTTGGTCGAGCCATGTTTATTCCGTACTGGTCCCAACCGCTTTTTACTGCCACTAGGTCATCACCGCTCTCAATATAACAATCTTCGATACATAGATTGCTACTCGAATCTGTGAAACAAAGAACATGCATTTAATATTTATACTTGACATTTCCGTTTCTTTCTAGTTACTGCACCTTTTAACATCTATCATTGTATAAGCTTCTGTTACCTGGATCTATTCCATCAGTATTCGGTGCATTCAGAGGCGCCAAGATTGTCATGTCTCTGATCACAACGTTACTGGGGAAAAAAGTAATAAGCAAAAACCATCAAGAAAACCGTTTTCTTTCAGGAAGATTACACTAAACAGGACAAAACACAGACAATTAATTTCGATTATAGCATGTTACTGTTCTTTCCTATATCCGCATCCTTTAATCACAATTATTAAAAGCTGGAAATCCAATAAAAATCCTTGGAACTTAAGGAAAGAATTGAATGCAGGCCTTGCTAGACTTATTGACATTGTACTACAGGCCTCCATTTGTAACTAATATGCACTATTTGTCTTTTAAGACAATCAATCTACTTAAGTATTGAAAGTTAGTTAAAAAGGCTTAATAACGGTTGATTCGTTTCTCCCTCTCTGTAGCTTGCTTTGGCTAATAATCTAGCACTAAATGACATGAGTCAATAGCCATTATTTAACTCTGTTGCTGCTGATACAAGTTTGTTTCTTTCCCCTTAATATAAGCTGATATTCTTCTCTTTTAAGATCATAACTCACTAGTGACAAACGATACTTCTCAGATTTACTTTTCATTAGAATACAGTTTTAGATTCTTTAAAAAGGACACCACATGCCATGCCAGCAAGTTGTTTCTAATACCTAACTATAATATTATCATAATGAGTTTAAGCCTAACAATGCAGAGTAATCAATTATTAAATACAGTGATAATATCGATAACTTGTCTGCCGACTAACCTGCAGTAGACAGGATGAATGGTCCAAAACGGAGAGTTACGGAAAGTGAGGTTGGAGATTACAACGTTTTGAGAGTTGATCAGTTCAACAAGGTGACCTCTTGTATGATTCAAAGTTTTGTTCCACCATAGCTCCCACCACATCTGTCCCTGCCCGTCTATCGTGCCATTATGCCCTGCACGTTAATCAAACATCCAAACGACTTCATGACAAGATTTCATGAATAAAAAGGACCAAGTTGCTGAAATGTAAACTTCTGATGCAACTTAACAACTTGTATACACATGATGTAAAATAATTCTTCATCACATAATAGCTTCACACCTCTTAGTCAACTTACATACACTAAAATAACAATGTTTTTCAGAATTCAATAGCCAGGTTGCTCATCAGTCCATGCCAAAAGTTCAATAGTGAAAATTGAGCTGGCTGTAACTAGCAGCACCATAACAACCATACCAGCTATGACTTACCGGTTATTACCACATTGTTCAGAGAATTTCCATGAATGAGACTAATATGCCTCGGTCCGAGCCTCTCTCTCCCTCTTCCATAAGAAGGCAACGGCTCGATCAAAGGCCATTCATCAGGGTCCTACTATCAAAAGTTAATGGAATCAGAGAGAAAAAATCAACAAATGCTTTCGGCCTAATTGCAATAATAAGCTCAAACACTAAAATGACATTGTACAAACAAAGTAGTACTACTACATGTGAAAAGGCAGGCATATTTTTTTGATCTAAATCTAACATAATGAGTACATCAAGATTCCAACTCCTTTTGAGCTAGCATAATGTCCCTTTTGTACTACTATATTAAAGGAATAATCAATTCGTCTTTCAACGGTCACCAAAGTGTTAGTTTCATTCTCCATACTATATTCGTGAAAATTCTTCGATGCGGTCCCATTTTCCATGTTTGTCAACAATAAGGCAAGAACTAGGGGCGAGTCTTGTTTTAGCTAGAGTCTCTCTGGCAAAACACGGATTGATAAGATAACCGATAGACTACATTCAAGTAAACTGTTAGCTACTAATCCACCGCCAAACAACCCGTAATAAAATAGCACAAAACATGCCATGTGAGTGCATCATTGAGATTTGAGATTGGAATCGCAACATTAATATCATCACAGAAACAGAAGGAATCTTGAGAACTCATATCACACAGAATACAATAAATCCATCCTTAATTAATGTAATTAATGAAGTACTCCTCCAGTAGCAGTAAAAAGCACAGTAAAAAACATTAAAGTAAGTACTACTACTAGTAATTAATTGAATTAATAAATTACCTGGGATCCCAAAATAAGAGCACCATGTTCAAGGAACAAGGTGAAATCACTGGTAAGGTTAAAGCTTCCAGTTAACCACTTCCCTTCCGGCACGTTAAGTTGGGCCCCACCTCTCCCCTTAAACTTCTCCATGTATTCAACAGCTCTCCTAAACGCCGCCGTATTCGACGTCGTCCCGTCCCCTACCCCACCGAAATCTACTATAGATTTGACCACCTTCCGAACCGGGAAAATACCGGAACAGCCTATTTGTATTTCAGCCAGGCCCGGTGTTTGCTTACGGCCCGAGAAGGGGCCGAGAGGTATAATCGGGTCGTTGTTGTTGATGACCTGGAGGCTGCAGAGGGCGGCGGCGAAAAGGACGAGGAATAGGAAGGCCCATGACGGCTTGGTGAAGGTCGGTTTGATGAATCCGCTTAGCAATTTGCTCTCTCCTCCTTCCATTTCTTGTTTTGTTGTTATGGATAAAACTGAACCGATGAAAGATTTGAGATTTTCTTTTTATTGTTTGAGGGAGAGATAAGAAGAATGGAATCACGGGTTTTAGGTGAATTTGTTGTAGATTGGAGTCTGGCTGCTTAGAGGAGAAAAACCATATTAATGGGTATATTCGTGCACCTGCATGTCAATGTGAATGACTATATTTCTAATAAGTTGTGTGTTGTGAAACGAACACATGATCATTTTCTTGGGCTTATATACTTTAACCCTCCGTTTTAGCTGTTGATTATTCGGGTTTGCGATAGATAACTAAACAATAATATTTAGTTATTTAATTTTTATCTGTTTTTTAATGTTCATTAGACTAATTAGTTAGAAATTTAAAAAAATTGAAATAGTTTACATACTAATTATATTAAAAAATTAAACATATCTGGCAAATATCCGTATCCTATTTTTTTTTATTTTGAAGTATCAATATATACGTGTCTGTATCGTATCTGCATCCGTATAATGCGTAGGGTATTTCTAAGGAGAGGAGGTGGTGGACAGTGACTGATTATATTTTGGAAAAATTAGTACAAGTACTTACGGAAGAAATTATATACACGCGTTTGTTACCAAATGTCCATCTATGTTGTTGATATATATATGTTACAACACAGTCGGGTTCAGACCCAGGACTATCATGTGTTCTAGCACCCTTATTTTATTAAGTTGATTTATCAGTCACCTTTTGAATTGATTTCATCTTATGTGACCGTTTAATTATTTTATTAAGTTGATAAATGTCAATAAAGTGTCAACTCATCAATTCGTTTTGTCAAATATACACTACCTCATGTTTCATATGCTATATTATATACTTACTCCATTACATTACAATTTTCATTTCTAACATTACCATTTAATCTTACTAACTTCAAAAATTAAAAAAAAAAATCATTCCAACTATCAATTTTATTTATATCTAATACTTTATTATCACTACTTTAATATTTTGAAAATGTTACCTATATGAAATTTGTACTCCAAAAGAATTGTAGAATGGAAGAAATATTAAATTAATAATTGAGTATATGGAGAGGTGTATGTATTACAGGTATTTACCCGACTTTTCCTTTCTGGTGTTTTCTGTTCTACTGCTACACTTCTGCATACGACTTTTGGTGGCATTATTGATTATTGCTGCCCATAACATTTTCATTAAAAAGAATACCGACGCGTATACTATGGTTTTGTCTTTTGGAATTTTTTGACTGCTGTTTGGTTTTTTTCTGGCTTACTCTATACAAACTTTAGGGGTTGGTATGGGCTATACACCTATTGGGATACACACAGTAACCCAAATCTGATTCTCATCCACACACGCTTACGTCTTTGCTACAATACAACCACCCAAGCCATTTTGTTTTATTTCAACACCCCGGTCACTAATCATCTTCGCAAGACCTGATTTCTTTTGGGCCGACATATTTGGTTAAACCCCATCCCACGTCATTTCTGAATATATTGTCCTAAAATTAACATATAAGATCGGATAATTTTACCTCTTACAATGAATTTTAAGAAGATGATGTCTCAATTCTGATATGATATCAGAGCGGACATTAGACGTTTTTATCACAGATAGATTTTTGTTAGTCAAACAATTACATCTGATACCCTTATTCCATAGATTTAATTACACCTAAACCCACAAACTAGAATTTTTAGGAATTAAATCAATAAAAAGATATTTTTTACCATTGGTCAAATATTTAATTTTGAATGAAACCAAACAACCTCAATTTCATTAATTTCACATTTGTCTCAAATATTTTTAATTTTACAAATTGCCTTAAGTCTTTTTAATTTCAACTCAAAATGATCCAACATTTACTACAAATTAAACCCTAAATTTTTTATATTTCGAAATTCATCAAAAAAAAATTAATGAAAGAAACGCATCAAATTGGAGCTTTTAATCAATCGAAGTTGTAAAGCTCCGTTTGACGGAGCTGTAACTGTACCGGAACTGTTAAGAAAGAAAGAAGGAGGGAAGAAGGAAAAAAAGAAAAAAAGAAAAAAAAAATTAAGGGCCTATTTGGATTGAGAATAATAACATCAAATTATAAGTTGGTCAAACAGAATTTTAAAATTTTGGACCCATATGTGATAGATTGACTAACATGAGGTTAAACGTAATTGGAGTGTCTAGTAGGTGTTTTGTAACTAATTTTCCTGCCCATAGCTTTAAATTTTGACCATGCCATTACCATTTATTTACCTTTATATTAACCTATTAACCGTGGCTATGTATTTTGGAATTAAGACTTGGTCTAATTAATTATACAAGTATTTCACTATCTCTAGCAACATCGTGTGAGCTACTGGAGATGAGTTAGTTCATCGGATGTGTGAGCTGAGATAACGGAATGAACTCTATTTCTTTTACTTTAACTTTTTTCTTAAACAGCCAAAACAAATTTCATTGAGCTCCAAAAGAGTACACAAAATAAGAGGGGTATACCCCAATCATGATACAAGGTGTATCATTAGGAATCGTGTACAAATAGGTTCCAACTAGCCAGTGAAGCTAATGGTAAAACCAAACGGAATGACACCAAAAGACTCTAGCTAAAAGGTTAAACCTTTTACTTTAACCCTTTATTTTACTCTTTTTACTTATTTATTATTAAAGAGTAAAGTTTTAAAGAAATGAAAAAATAAATGTAAATGTTGAATTTAAGAGGGAATGACCGTTGAAAAATATATATTTTGTGTGAGTAAGTAGAAGTGACATGGCAGGAGAGATAAAGTTTGAAATGGAATGTGTTGGAGATAGTTGATGAGACTCAATATCACGAATCGAACTATACTTATAGTAATACAGTAATACGTGATTTAAGGAATAAAGGGACCAAACTGATGATAAGAAGGGATCAAAAGAGTACTTCCGATCCGGTCCTTAACTGGCAAAGGCGTTAATAGTTAGTAGTGTTTTTCTAATTATTTAGATATCTAGTTTATGGTACTAGATTAGTTTAGTTGCAATGCTTATAGTTACATTAATATTAATGCTCAGAAGAAGTCTAGTACTAGTAGTATTCTATTTGTCATGTCAATTCAGCCTATATAAGGCCTTGACATCATGTGTATTAGAATTCAATGAATTATCGATAAACAAGAAGTATATTTTAGTGTTTGTACTCTTCTTATCTGTTAAGAAAAATAATCAATTAATCACGAAATTTAACTCAAACAAATAAGAATAAACAGTAAAGTAAGAACGCAAGATTTAATGTGGTTCAACTATATATATATATCCTACGTCCACGGGAAGGAACCGATTCTCTATTAGAACACAAGAGTACAGATACAAGAGCCAAAGATGAAGCTATCCGCACAACCTGCAACTTCTACACCTTTCTGATTTCTCTAAGTTGTTTTTCCTCTATTGTTTTCTCTCTGTATTGTAAGATTAATAACCTAACAACAAACTCATAATTTTCCTAACAAAGGAACATGTATATACTACTTTAGACTACAGCAAAACGACAAAACTTGTTCACCAAGTTGTAGTAACCGTGTTATATTTAGTTTCCTAATTGATCTCGATCCCTTATTCTAGAAAGAGTTCTTATACCATATGATCAACTTGTATTGAGTTAATTGTTTTCAAGTCGAAGTCATGTTATAAATCTCACAATCTCCACCTTAGCATGATATTCAGTTCCTTCCAAGATGCCCCTGTTGGGACAGACCCCTCTGGTCCAACAGACCAACTAAACTCATGCACAATTCAAACTTCTCTACTGGCAGAGTTTTAGTAAACGCATCAACATGATTTCTTCTCGTGCTAATCTTCACTATATGAGCTTCACCCTTATGCGCAACATTCCTGATGAAATGATATTTGATATATATCAATGTGCTTTGACTTGTCATGAAAAGAGTGTTCGATGTAGTCCAACACGTGAACCGGACCTCGGTTAATTAACTCTGTCTAGCTAGCACATGGAGCCATCACCTGTGCCACCACGAACTGCATACCTACTCTCTATCTATCCCGTGGCCCCACCTCAACCCAACAATCCTCTGTGTGGCATGTTCCCACGGCCCACTAATAATGTGTTATATTCATTAATTTAATGCCTTGTAAAATTGGATCAAACCCCCTAAACTATTACTCTTTTGAGACTATGCCCCCCAAACTAATAAATTTGGCGATTAACCTCCACAACTATCATGTTTTTGAGACAATGCCCCCCATGTTAAAAATTTAATAATAAATTCTTAATAAATCAACCAAATATGTTAATTTTTTAGATGTTGTCATACAAAATTTATATTTGTCGATTATCATGATGTTTAAGTGTCGTTCAAACTTTATTTTATAGTTTTGAAATAATTTATAATTAGTTCATCTTCCATTACTTTTATTATTATTTTTTATTAAATGTTTTGAAAACATTTTGACAACGAATTTGTTTTAATTTATAATGTAAACAAATATATAAAAATATTGTGAAACTATACTTAAAGTACTTTGATGATAAATATAATATTATTTATATATTTTTTCAATGTAATTTAAAGTAATTTGTGGCAAAAATAACTTGAAAAGACCAATATAAAGTAATTACGGAGGAAATATATTTTGTAATTTTTTATGTGTCATGTGAAATATAACTTAGTAACTATGAAATATGAATAATATTTTTATGTGTTGAATATATAAATTTAAACACCTACATATGTTATTTTATCTTAAAAAATTCACTTTAGGGGGCATTGTCTCAAACATATAATAGTTGAGGGGGTTAATCACCAAACTTATTAGTTTGGGGGGCAAAATCTCAAACGAGTAATAATTTGGGGGGCAAAATCTCAAACGAGTAATAGTTTGGGGGGTTTGATCAATTTTTTTCTTAATTTAATTTTAACTATAAATTAATTCTAAATGATCGAATTATAGAATAAAATTATATTGTAAAAGTAGATTTCATGAACTTTTATAATATAATATTTTATCATATATATATATATATATATATATATATATATATATATATATATATGATCATTTGAAAGTAATTTATAGTCAAAATTTACCCTAAACAATGATATATAATGTTGTATAGTTCAACCGTTTGTTCTTCGAGTTCCCCACCTTTATAAATATACCTTGGATTAATTATTATAGGTTAGTCTCATATTATTCCTAAAGATTACGAAGTTTGAGGATAATAAAAACATTCTCATCTTCACCCATCAATGAGGATTTAAATATTTTTTGGTGATAGAGAGAGTGGCTCTAAAATGAGATTTAAATGTTAACCACTTGGCAACAAACATTGTTTTGAGTTTTGACAATTCTGATTCAGGGTTCTTTATCGAAACTTTTTATTTGTTTGGGCCATCTCAGGTGTCGGCCCAACCCAAACAGTTAGTGGACTACTGCAAATCAGAAGCGGAATATGCAATTAAAGAGAACAGAAGAACCGAGAAGAGAAAATCCGCTACAGAAGCCGAAGCTGAAATCAAATCAGGTTCTTCTTCTTCTTCTTCTTATTCTTCCTCTTTCTCCATTCCATGTAAAAGCTTTTCGATTCTATGTACATACTCTCCTATGCTAAACCTAAACCTGTTAGTGATTTAGCTCCAACATAGAAAATAATAGTACGAGCTGAAAGGAAAGGGTGGTTTGTTTCAACGCGGCTGCTAATTTGGGATAGCTTATTGTAGATTGTGCAAGTGATCTAGGGTTGGTTTATGTGTTCGGTACTAAATTTCAGAGGGAAATACATGCTTACAGCTCATTACCTAGGGTTCTGTACACTGGCATCTGGCTGTTGGGTTTTAGGTGTTGCGCGAGTGTTTTCAGTTCATTTCTGTGAAAATTGCTTAAAGCTTTCCTAGTGAACTGACATGACATAGGAAACACTCTGACTGACATGATAAGCGATGTGAAATCAATTGATATTTGCTACCTAGGTTTTTTTTCCCCTTTCCAGGTAGAATGAATTTCATAGCGCCTTTTAAGAAACATAGACGAATTAATTGATATTTGCACAGGTTGAGCATTGTTTTATGTCACATGGCTGTCATCATTGTCATTTACCATAACTCTTTGCATTCAAAACATTAATGTTTCTGCTGTAAACCTGAATGGGCTTCTTCTTGTCCTGTTTAACTCGATAAATTACAGTTAACCACATTCTTTCTATATGTGTAACCGCCACATTGCTTATCATGTCAGCCACTGCTTTTTGGGATACCCTTTGAACTATGTTTTAAACAATTGTTCTGCAAATCACGCTACATTATGCACCTTCTTCAACTGTGTTTGTAACATGGTGTGCGCCTCCTTTGTCTTGAGCTAGTCTTGCAGATTCTCTTTTTTCATAGGATGAGACAAGGCATGATCAGTTTAGTGATTTTCTAATTTCACTTGTAGCTCCTTAGAGCTGAGTTTATGAGTCTGTAACTAGCTTTTTTGGTCAGAGTAAGTTGCCAAGTAATTAGATATATCAGATGTTGAAAAGGAACCAAATTGTATTAAGTGCAGTGTCTGGTCTTCTCAATTTAAAACATTTGATATGTTGCTCAGTGCTCATTGGGTTAGATGATATGATATTAAATTAATTTTTTCTGTTATCAGTAAAACATAAAATTAGCGAAACTGTGGCAATTATCATTCAAACATGTATTTCACACTTTCACTTCCCAAAAGTCTGGTCCTAATTCTAACCATAAATTAGAGATTACTTTATGTTGATCCTAAACTCTACTCCGATCATTTTGATCTAATGTACTCTCATTTCAGGTTGAACTCTGGGGCAGCTTGTTTAGTAACTCTTGCAGCAAGCATATAAGCTAAAATGGTATGCTAATCTCTATGTATGTGTGTTTTGCAATCATTTTCTTATAATCATATTCATATTTGTTGATTGTCTTCCCTTTTTCCGCAGTCGGGAAGGAAAGAAACAGTTTTAGATTTAGCAAAATTTGTTGACAAGGGTGTCCAAGTCAAACTCACTGGTGGAAGGCAAGGTGAGTGGTGTTTCCCCCCTTATTCAAATTTTTTTTGCCCTTCTTTTATTGTACATTGATGCCATTGAAAGATCTGTTTAATGTACATAAATTCACATTGAATGGATCGGATGTGTTTTGGATTCTGATATTTATATTAGCTACCACTGAACTGTTTTAGGAGATTCTATGTTCTTATAAAGCTATAATATCACAATGGAGGCCATTATGTCATTCTTGAGTGAGCTTTTATATTAAGCTCAGCCTTTATCGTGCTCTATAGTTGGTCCCATCCTACAATGGAAATATATTCGTGGTCATGTGCTCTAATATTTTATACTCTCAATCCAACACCTGGTTTGACCTTTGATTCTTCTCTTCAGTGACTGGAACACTAAAGGGATATGACCAATTGTTAAACCTTGTGCTGGATGAAGCTGTGGAGTCTCTTCGAGGTTAGTATTTTAGTTGCGGGCATGGGATTTAACCCTGCCAATTAGATGCCGATAGCATTGAGCAGAAATAGATTTTGTATGTATTTATCATGATTCTCCGTTGCAGATCCAGATGACCCATTGAAGACCATTGATCAGACTCGACGCCTTGGCTTAATAGTATGTATAGTCAAGATAAGCTTCATTCATTAATCTGACTTTACTACACTTTTGCAATCCAACAACTTCGAGCTTGAAATTAGTTTTTAACTTCAGATCTATTGTGCTAGTTTTTACTACTTAACACAAAATTTCTATTTTTATACTTGATCCAAACTAGTAAATTCAGCCTGGTCTTTCAAATCGACTATTTTCACTGTGTCTTGTGTATCCTATAATACATAACTCTTAGTTTAGTGGACGAATATCAAACTTACAGTTTTTGTATTTCTGACAATCTTTTACCCTGTATTGTAGGTTTGTCGTGGGACTGCAGTGATGCTTGTTTCACCAACAGATGGAACAGATGAAATTGCCAATCCATTTGTCCAGGAAGGATGATTCAAGATACTCTCTTGTTTAATCTTGCAGTTAGTTATTCCAGAAAAGACATTTAAGCTGTTGTAGAGATTTGTCATAAATCAACATTTTAAGCAGTAACTACTAAGTATGACAAAGTCTTGACATGATGTGGAGTATATGACTTTTAGTAGACTGAGTTACTTGTGAAACTTTGGTAATATGATTAATGAGATCCTGCTTGTTTTCCAGTGTGTTACCATGCCCAACAATAAAGATCCAATCTGCTATGCTGCCTTCATTGTTTAGCAATTTATAGTGTTCTTGAGTTTCAGCAGGGCAGATCCATGGATTAGGTGAGATTCGAGTTACATATATAGTTGGGTGAATCAGGCCCTGTTGGAATTCTGGACTTCAAAAACTTTATGGATGAATGGATACATGTGTGATGGAAATGGAATAAAACATTGTAAGCCGAATGAACAAGCAAGTTAAACCTATTCTTTAAATAAGTGATCGTGGAGTATGAACTTTAGTGAATCAACAGCTAAAAGTTGTATTGCAACCATTTTCAACTAAATTTTGAGCTACAGAATGAAACAAATTTGATGTACATTTTGTCCGAGATTCTTGAAAGACATTTAGTAGTAGCCGGTAATATAATAAGCCATGAAACATATCTCAACCTCTCATAAAAAACACTCCAAACGGCAAATCAGGGTGGTTAGGTGTTGGCTGAATCATTCCTCCCAGAATTCCGTTGTCTGGCACGCTCCATCTTCCGTCTACGCCAGTCCTCAATTGCTGCAAAAACATGTAAACTATAATTCAGAAACTATTCTGTCATAAAAGGTCATCTCGAGATACCTCTAAAACTGAGCCTTCTGAATTTGTGATAAATGAAAAATGCATGGGTACTGTCAACTAAGAGAACTACGCAAGTAGTTAAGCATATGGAGCTATGTATTTCAGAGGTACAAATCATACTAGCTAACGTAGGATATAATGTATAATGGTAGTTTCCCCACAGGGGAGGCCGGAGGGTCTAATGGCCGTCCACCACTGGGCATTATAGCATATATTTATTCTTTTAAGTCAGGGACGCCATGTGAGTTTGATATTTGAGGGGTACG
Source organism: Plantago ovata (assembly GCA_028274465.1). Taxonomy (NCBI): domain Eukaryota; kingdom Viridiplantae; phylum Streptophyta; class Magnoliopsida; order Lamiales; family Plantaginaceae; genus Plantago; species Plantago ovata. Next base: position 7,251,573 of record CM051456.1, on the reverse strand, counting down.
TGCAGGAATTTCACAAAACAACATAGCAACAGTTTTGGCTTCTGCTAAGCTTTTATCTAAACAATGAGAAGCAGAAGGAAGCCAGAAAATAATCTCCTTGTGAATTATGATGCTTCTAAAAGCCCAAAAGATGAGGCAAATTAAGGTGCTTCAGAAACCCATGAAACGGCAGAGGAAATGAGGTACAAATGGATAAACGGTCTAGAAAAAGATAAATTTATCAACCAACAAGAAATTTGAAGTGATGAACTAAAATCACCTTTCAGGTTCCCCGCATCCGTATATGAGTGAAAATTATTCAACCTAGATATTAGGTCCACTGCAGCCGTTTGCTTAACATCCTTTGGTTTATCTGGCTGTGAATTCAGAGACACTTCTTGTCCAATCTCTCTTACCTGTAAAACATAAAATTTCTTCATCAGACACCGACACCAAATGTATTCGCCTGATGTCAATAACAACACAGATAGCGCAGGCATATACGACTTGGAGGAGTAGCTATACAGCTTTGTGAAGTATGAAGTTACTAAAAAACCCAAGAGAAGAGCCACCTTCAAGTACATACTCTTTTGATAAGATCCACTGCAACCATTGTTCGGCGTATATCTTCAGATTCTTTTTTTATGTGCTTGTAAACTGCTGTACCTGAAAAGAGAAGTAAATGAATAGTAGTAAAGATCACCGACAAGTAAAATACTACCACATAACAAAAGAGAAGATAAAGAATTGAATTGGACAGAACACCAATCGAAAAGAGACAGATTTGGAAAACATATATATCACGAATCATTCTGAAGAAACTTTGATATCGAATAGCTTTCTATATCGATCCACTCAGACCTGCAGCAATTTGTCACAAATACTGTACAGCCAAACATATTTTATGGATATCATCCATCACCTCTGCTGCTACAGGATATATTAAAAAGGAACAACAATGGCAAGTGGCTTGGGTTACTAAAAAAGATCTCAGGATATTGGCGAGTGCTGCTTCGGTTGAGGGGTTACAACTTACAAGATGATGCTCCAACCAAAGTTAGCTGTTTGTAAAAAGATACTACTACTGATAGTCAAGACACACAAGGGCCGAGGTTCTGCGATTGATTGATTCCCAGACATACGGTTACTTATATGATTTCCTCAGAATAATAAGGTTGTTTCTTACTTGATCATTCATTGACTGCATGTGATATAGTTTGTGATGTGATTTCAAGTATCTCAACAAAATAAATAAAACAAAATCCATCGACAGCTTGATTCTGCATTCTGCTAATCTGCTTTATTGAATTGAATCAATTCAGAATGGTTCGATTTTATTGCAAACAGGCACTTGATCCCACGTTTGTTACCTCACTTACAAGTCTAAGCAGTAAAAGCACAAACCAAATACAAATTCATTTCATATGAAAGCTTTAAAGAAGTGAAAGATTTGAACAAATAATGACAGTAATGGAGAAAGCTCATACGCCCACTAGATATGTAGTACTAGTGTGTTATAAGTAAATCATGATGTTGGATCGATAAATCGGTATCCACTGCTCATAAATAATGTTAGGTAAGCATCATCTTACTTTGCAATCAATAAATAAACCGTTTAGCATGGGAAGAGCCGCCCCTTAAAAAATGTTAATGATTCAACATTGCTCGGTTGGAGTAGTAGCTAGCCAAAGCGGATACTACTGAGAATTCGGGAAAAAAAATCGTTTTGATTTCATATACTACTAGATAACTAATCAAACTTCCTCTCTATATTTTCCTTAGAGATCGATATAGCTTAAACAACAAAGTCGAATCTGCAGCTAATCAAAGCAATATTTTTCATGGTAACTAAGGTTATTTGAACCAATGCATCTTCATGGCGGGCAATGCAACTAATAAAATTACATGTGATTTACGAGCAATTTGTGGTGTAAAATCACTCGAACTTGGATTTATTTACTGAGTAATCATAGCCTCCAGCTTTCCCTTTTCAAAGTTTTGGGTAACATGAAATTGATCCTCTCTGTCTTTATTGTTCACAAGTATTTTCAACTATGTGATAACTAATAACATCGTAGAGCACACACTTGTGAAGATTGGTATATGTTGGTCAGCCTCTCCTCTTTCATTGTTAAGTTGAAAATGTTTTGATACTAGATTTGAGTCATTTGACTGGTTTATGCTAAGAGTAGTACAATATTAATTGTAAATAAAGAGATATAGCGTTAGTTGGAATACACATTTTTAATGATTTTTTTTTTCTACTCCACAACTTCAATTTTCCTTTTTAATATTAAGCACGCCTGTTTTGAAATATAGTTTCTCAGTTATTCTCCCCGCATGCTTTATGACTAATAATTTAATCTCAAACGGAACATGAGGAAATTAAACAATACCAAGTTTGTGCCAAAAGACTACCTGCAGGGCAAAGGGAGATTTGAATAATTTCTTACTCGATTGTAAGATATAACGACCCGAGAATATTACAATACTCTAATATTAACAATCGCAGGTTGATAATACTTTGGGTTGTTCTTTAATCAAATCCACCTTACCCAACCTTCAAAGGCCAACCTTCGAATAGAAAAATCTTGAAAGGCCAACATGTGAACCATACCTCGATCCTCTTCATTCATTAATTAAACACCTGAGTCCCGAGTCCCGACTCTAGTTGCTAGCACGTGGATGTCGATCCATCAAGTCCATATTTGGTACCTACTACAGACGTACTCGCACCGTCCACAGTAAGTTATTCATTTTCACCGTAAATAATTTTTTATTTGATTGCAAATTATATTTCAACTCAAAATGTATGAAATTATTTTATGAAAATTTATGGCCAATGTTTATTACTTTAATATAGTAATTTATGGTGTTTATTACTTTAATATAGTAATTTATGGTCAAAATCTAAATTTATTAAACAAATGAAGTTAATTTACAGTGGAGTAGTATAATTAATGCACATGCAAATTCATACAACCTCCTCCTATATATACCCCCATCACTTCTCACCATTACCAGCTCACTTAACACACACACAAGGACACAACTCACAAGGCAAAAGATAAATAAAATGGCGAGGTTGTTTCCCTTTTCATTTGTGCTCCTACTGCCGCTCCTAGTCGCAGCCGCCTCTGCTTTAGTGGAGGTTGACCTGAGAGAGTGCAGCAGCCAAACGCAGATGGCATCGTGTTCGCAGTTTTTCACGGATGAAGCCCTACAGCTAGAGAAGCAATGGGAAGAGGCTTTTCCTCAATGTTGCAGCGAGTTGAAGAACATCAGTGAACAATGCAGGTGCCAGGCCATCAATCAGGTCGATATATATATACATTTCTGTTTTTAAATTTGGTTCTTATGTTATGAATTCAAGAAATACAATTTGACTAATTCAAGGAAGGAACTCATGATCAACTGCAGGTAGTATCGGATAATGTGGAAGTGCAGAAGCTAGAAGAAGGAGCGCATAAGACACAGATTCTCGGTATCGCACAAGGTTTGCCGGTCTTGTGTGACGTCTCAAATGCTGGCTATTGTGAGATTAACCAACTGCAGCAACAATAGCAACAAGAACAACAACAACAACTTTCTGTCTTTTGAACATGCATATCTATTAGTATCTATTTAATTTACGGTGTCTGTTTGTTATAGATAATGCATGATGATGATAAATAATGTTAGGAAAGCTAGTCTTGCTTTAATTTCAAATTTTCAATCAATGAATCGTTTTGCTTTCATCTAGTACCCTACATATATACTTAATCTAACCTGTTTCCTCTATATTGCTTAGAGATGGAGTATGTAGTTTACCAACAACCAAGTCCAACCTGCAACTAATTAAATCAAATATTTTTTCATTGGTAACCAAGATTATTAATTAGAATCAAATTCATTGAATCAAATCAAATATTAATCATAATGATGATAAAATAGGTTCAATTCGTAAGAGCATTTTAAGTCGGTTTAGACCAGTCAAAAGGATAAACATGGTCTATTTTATCTAATTGAGTCTAGTCCATTAAAGTTATATGGGCTCAAATAATGAACATCGAGGAATTTGGAGCTTACGCATGGCACTCTTGGATGAGAGCATGATGCACTAGCATTTAAGTCAAAGACAAATGACTCATTCTCCACTATTATACTTGGGAAGCACGACCCACGAATAATGTCTACCATCACTTTGACAGTAAAGTAAACCGTTCTTATAGTACTAACCCCCTCCCCTTTCTTATAGGTTCCTAGTTACAAGACTAAGGACTATAGAGGTTCCAAAGAGTCCTACGCTTCAAGACTTAGAGGAGATTCGGGATCCTTTTTGTCACTACTCGCAATTACACATCCTACGAATTGAAATACATATCGTAACAACTTTCATGAACTACCGAAATATCTAACATAAAAAAGAAGTATATGTGTAGGTAAATGAAGTACTCTAATTTCATAATATAATTTAATTTTATTATATATTTTATCGTGTAATTTAAGAATAATTCGTGATGAAAAAATGATTTGTGGAGGTCAAGTAGGAAGTCATTGACACATGGACAGAGTATATGTCATTGTTTTGAGGGATTTAGGGCAATTTTAATACTAATAATTAGAAGGAATTCTGAACTTTGCCAACTGGGTCTCATTTTATTAGGAGTGCCCGTTAGGACAACTGGACAAGGACCGATTGGAAAATAAAATTGGGCTGTTCTTCAATACAGCCATATAGGTTTCCAAGCCACGAGCACACGACCACAACCACCATACCCAGAGCCATGAAAAGGGACTCGCCCCATTTCAGACTTGAGAAAAACATGTGAACCAACCGAGTGACCAACAAACCTCGTCTTCGTGGGGTAATATTTCCGGCTCCGGTAGAACTGTTTCAATGCGGACAGGTCCGCTCCGAACCAAATATTGAACACCAAATTTTATTCTTTCTTCTCCCGAACAATGTAGCCAACTTTCTTTTCTCATCTTCTCCACAATTACGCAGCTAGCTCCTCCCTTTCCTAATTTGCATAACAATTTTGGTTTGCCCAGTTTCAAATTATGCAAGTTTGATTCCGTAGTTTGTAGTAAAGAAATTGCGGAACCACTATGACAATTTCTAATAATTTCTAATAAAGGATGTGAGTGAAGTCCACTAGACCATATATTCTAGAGTGTCGCACTAATCACCAAAAATGAGGTTTCATTGCTGGTCCTGATTATAACTCTACTAGTACGTGGAACCATATGAACAAATAGTCCATCACCAATTTACCATGCAAAACCTACACCATACACATCTGATGGTACAATCAGCCACGTACTACACATGCAGATGCAATGATGCATATCCGTGCCATCACACTCATATACCAAGCCATATATATATACCAATGCCATGCCATTGCCATCACACTTACACTCACTCACCATTTCCAGCTTGCTTAATTAATACATACAGATCAATGGCAAAGTTGTTACCAGTAGTTTCGTGGCTGGTCGTCCTGTCACTCCTCGTGGCAGCCACCTCTGCCTTCCGCACTACCACGATCAACACCCAGACTGACGTGAGGACAGGAGGACAGCTGAGATCATGCGAGCAGTATCTCGGGGAAGGCCATCGGATACAGGGCCAGTGGAGACAGTCTTTCCCCCGTTGCTGTGACGAGTTGGAGAACATCAGTCAACAAAGCAGGTGCCAAGCCATCAGTCAGGTATATATACAATTAAAGCATTTACTTTATTTGATTCGATCTGCTACGTATTTCATATTCATTCAGAAATGGAATGTTTATTGAATTAATGGAGGGACAATGAACTGAACAGGTAGTAATGCAAAAAATACAAGGGCAGCTACAAGGAGTGGAAAAGGTAGAGATGTTCAAGACTGCTCGAGCTCTGCCTAGCTTGTGTCGCATCTCACCCCAATACTGTCAAAATATCCAACTCCCGCAAGGACAACAGCAGCAACAACAATACGATGAACCTTCTGTCTTTTAAGCTAAATATGTGTGCACTATTACTACTGCACTGCACATATATGCTATGGTATATGTATCATGATAAATAATGCCTGTTGGATCGATTCGGGATATGCCGATCCACAGCTCATAATGATTGAAAAGCTCATCTTGCTTTTCAATCAATGGACCATTTTAAGATGAACATGTTTCCTCTTAATTCGCTAGAAAGAAATCAGCAGCAACAACGACATAGAATGGACAACTAATCAAATCATATCTTCATGGTAATTAAAATTATCAGAAGTAATTTCATGGTTTTAAATATCCTCATGCACGGATAGCTAGGTCATAAAAAGATTCAGAAAGTGCTAGAAACATATCCTCATGTACTAATACAATGGAAGGTCTTTACTTGCAAATAAAAAAAAGTATAGAGAATAAGGGTAGTATCTTCTGCAGCCAGTACAAACCTCAAGCACCCGGAGCTATGGGTTTGTAATTCGAAATTTGAACACGAAAGCAGAGCCTCTTTTGCTCAAATCCCAATCCATAGTTTCATTCTCCACCAGATGAGAGGATACCAACTTGGAAGCCAAGCGAGGCGCATTTCGGCATGTGCAAAAACTCGGGCAGTTAAAGCATTCATCTCCAGTTGTCAAGAGAACCAACTTATCCAGGAGGCAAGAATTGCGCATTATATATTCAACAAGTTCAAAGTCAAAACACTCCATCTCTTTTGGATACCATTCGACAAGATACTCGATTTCAACACTTTTTAGATTCGCATAATTTACCTCAGGCAACGGCATGTGAAGATATTTGCAATCTAAAATATGGCTAGCGTGGGGCATGACAGAGAATCGCTGTATGGAGAAACAAAAAACACAATTATATATAATGCAGTTGCAATTTTCATAAATGGATGAACAGAATAGCTAATGAACCATAATGTATCATAAAAACATATTCTTAATTCTGTTACAGGCCAAAACTGGTACACGGTAAGAAAATTTATTAAACAATAACATATAAACTCAATTTGTTAAAATTTGATGACAGAACCATCAAGTATACAAGTATGACACAAGGGGCAATGATATCATGAAGTTGGTTCCTTAGTCATGGATGATGCATGAAGATTATAAAAAGGAGAGAATTGCATAAAATTCAAACCTGCCAATTTCTCAACTTTATGGATAGCTTCTCCACGCAAGGCGCATTTTGTAACAAGCATGCTATAGCATACAAGTCATTTTTCCAGATAGGGGAAATAACCTTCAGCTGTTTGCATTTAAATAATGGATATGGTTTGCCCAATACTTTTGACACTGCCAAAGCCTGTCATGAAACAAAATACCAAGAATGAGGGCTATAAAGCATGAATAACAGATAGTGTATTGACAGACCAGATCACAGACAATCACGCAAATTAGACTCATGACACAAACTCCGTAGATTAGTCCTCACTCAAACCAAAACAAACAAATCATAAGCTTATGCCTTACACACTACATATGAAAGACTCCCTGATCTTCTAGTGAAATCTCCGAAAGCTATACTTATAAATAAACGCAGTACTGAAAATCCTCACCTGAAGAACCTCGGTCCCAACTATGAGATCACAAACATGACTGAAGCGTCCAAGTATATCATAAACCATATTATTCCACCATACACCGTATGAAAATACGGTCCCATCATCCTCGGTAGTACCACGATGATAGACGAAGTAGAGAGTAGCCTTCTTCAAGGAAGAGATGTCAAGCACATAACACCGAGGAACAAAAAACGTACCCATAATCTCTAATTCTTCCAGCCAAGGAGCATTAATTGTCATGAACTCATCAGCCTGAACATAATATAATATTAGTTTTTTAACACTTGGAGAAGTAATATTGAGGTTGTCAATACCACCAACACCATCCAGAAGTATAGTTTCCAACACGGGACAACCAGACAATATGTTTGCAATACCACTGTCATTGAGATGACAACGCCACAAGGACAAACTTTTTAACAACCTCCAACTCACAGGCAATGGTAAGACATCGTACGTGTGCACCTCAGTCAATTTCAACTCTACGAGCGATGAACAACGATACATGCAATCAGGGGCAGCACATTCCATCTCTTCCTGTAAATCAAGCCTAATACACTTCACATTCTTATCAACAACAAACGAGATCCATCTACCAATCTGCTCATTCATAGGCACAACATTCAGCAAATCGGAATGTAACCCTCTGAAAGTAAACATGTTAATGTTGGGACAAGTACATTGCACGAGCGTGCGATCAACAAAGGAGATAAAACGTTGCAGCTTTTGCATATACAATTCCTTGTCCTCTGCTTCTTTTCTATCCGCTTCAAGATCTTCAGATGTATAACCACTTTGCATGTCCAGAGGACAAAAAACGTAAATGATATTCTCGACTTGGGTCCATAGGGTTTTCCATCTTTTAGAAAGCACGCTTGTTTTGACGGCATCTTTCATTTCTAGTGATGAAAGTATTCGAACTATCAAACATTCAGGTAACTCACTAAGTAAATCTGGGTTACCTCGTTGATGATGATGATCAGCCGCTTTTGCTTTTCTTCCTCTTGGGCGAAATTTCATCGGTTTGCTCTGCATTGCGGAAAGCTGCAAAGTGAAGCGACTGCTATGAGTGTGGCAAATTGAGTTTCAAATTTGAAGGATGGAGGCTTCGAGCAGGTTAAAGAAATTAGGGTTTTAAGCCCCAATTTTACGGATTGGGAGGAAAACAGATTGCATTTGCCTTAAAAAAGATACAGTAGCTGTCCTTTCCCCAAATGTGCTGATCTTTACATTTTTACATTTATTGTATTAACAATTCTCTTAAAAAAATTGATTTTGCATAAATTGGAAAAAAATTTAACTTTAACTAAAGTAAGACATTAGATATTTGTGATACATGTTATCGTAATTAACCTAAATTCTCATGGGTAATTTGTTCAAGTTCGACAAAAAAAAAATGTTAGGCAGAAATGTAATGCATCCTTAAAAACACATTTTACATCTAGGTTCCACTAGTTACATGTGTGCAACTCTGCATTACCTTTATCATGAAATATACGCATTGACACTTTGTCGGACGAATATTTTAATTGGTTATCCAATGTGAAGTTTGGCTTATTTGGCATTTCATTTCATTATAATAGACTAGGTTTTGAGGTTACGTTAGTTCAATTTGGATGGTCCTAGCTAGAATTCCCTATTGGTTCCGTTATGATTGAAGGATTTTTTCAGTGAAGGAAGGTACCGGTTTAAATAAGTGACGGAACCAAAGGGGTGCATTGGACGTTCACACCTTTTCAGAATTAATTAAAACAAAATTTGTATACATAATATTTTCGATAATTCAAGATTTCGCCCTAAATTTTGACAGATGATTGGTCCTCAAATATTAAATCCGGCCCCAACCGGTGCCGATCTTCTATCTCACTTTGTGGTATCCCATTTCATATCTCACTTTTATTTACCTAGAAAAATTTATTTAATTACACATGAATTAATTGTAACAAAATAATTTCTGAACTAAACCATCTCTAACTCCTAATAATTAAGAAAGCCTAGCAGTTTAATTAGTAGAAATTCTAGAGATGATCTTGGATAATTACTAAAAGGAAAAGAATAACATAAAAGGTTTATATAGTTTTTTATGTTACATTTTACTGGTTACTATTTTGGACCTCATAATTATCATGATTAATATATTTGTTTGTTTAATTTTTGTTTACGGTACATAGTGGACGTGGACAACAGTGAAATTAATGAGCAATAACCTCATCAAGACCTTGTGTAGTGCTTATTTTAAGGAAAAAAACGAATAGTATAGTTAAAAAAATTATTTTTTACTCTAGCTACTTAGTTAATTTTCTCAAAAAGAAAAAAAAAAAAAAAAAACTAGTTAATTCATGTGTAATTAATTTAGGTAAGTAAAATAAGAATGCCACATGTAGAATAGTGGAATATAAAATAGGACACAAAAAAGTGGAATAGAAGATCCCACCCACCATAAATTGAATTGTGGATTTGTGGGTTTGTGGCACCATCACGAAGTTTCGTTGATAGAAGCTGGTAGACATGTTTTCCAGGTCAGTTAGCGGTCCATTATTTTCCTTACGATGACTCCGTCAAAGTGTGACATTTTAGAAACATCCAGTTTCTGAAAATTACATTTCAATATCTACAACCATCCATAGACCATAATCAATAATCATCCATGATAGAATAACATTCTTAACTTAACTACCAACGCTATAGTTATTGATTAATTGGAAGTTTTTTACTTTTCGTACAGTTTATAATAATATATTAATCACCAGCTAATACGATATCAAAGGAATGTTGTTTTAACGAAATTAAGGTGGTGCAGCGTAGTTGTAATATTTGTCGTTTAAAAAAAAAAGTTATGTCAGTATCGATCCGTTTCTAATTACAATCGATGATGCGACGCCAGAAATGAGCCAAGAGTTTGTAAACAAATTAATATTATAATAATTAAAAAAAAAGCATCGCAAATTCAACGCGTTTTTTCTTAAATAATGATTAGAGAAATTGTTAATCACTAATCATCATGACTTTTACTTTTATTTAGGACAAGTCAACATAATGTTCCTTTCCCACAAAATTTAAGAGCATACTGTATTTACTTTTAATTGGACCTTTAATATTTGAACGTCACGATTGTTATAATATTTGTAGTAGTAAAATAACTTTAAAACTTCAAATTTTAATATCATTGATAATGATACTGATGAATTTCCTATAGCAATCCATTGGTAAGAATTAGATAATTGATTGAAAAGTTTCTAGGTGCACACGAACGAGTTGAAAGTATTAGGATACATCTTTAATTTGTGCTCTTAATTTGTGGGGGCAAGAGCAAGAATGTAAAGCGGAGAACGGTCATTAATAAACTGCATCCGTAATAAAGTTCGGGGCCTTGTAAATTGTGATATACTAATTCGTATTACAGAGTCACCCACCCACCCATTTTCTTGCCATGAACCGGAAATATTGCTTTTAATATTCAACCCCTAAAAGCTCATGACCAAAAGCTAGAAGCTACAACAAGTCTCCTACCCAAACCCGGTCAAAGTCTACCCACAAATGAACAAGTCAAGTACTACTAATAATCTTGAGCCTTAAAAATCCTCAAATCACAAAACAAACCATCACACAAAATTAACAATGGACAGAGAACAAGAAGACATCCAGTTTCTTGGTTGCTTTGGCATCCTAAGAGAATCATGCAACATAGTTTCTTCATGGAGAAAAATATTCAGCCAAATAACTCTCTTCTTTATCATCCCTTTAGCCTTCATCTACCTAGCTCACATCCAAATCCAAGAACTTCTCTTCAACAAAATATTACACAATGAATTCGTACTCGAAAACACGCCCGAAGGTACGCGTTCCTACAACAAAGTTTCCGACCTCTTATCCTCCGAATGGACGTCCTATTTCTTGTTCAAAATCGGTTACTTGCTCTTTGTCATCATATTCGCGCTCCTATCCACTTCAGCCGTCGTTTACACAATCGCATGCATCTACACCGCGAAAGATTTGACCTTAAACAAGGTCATGAGCATCGTTCCAGTTGTCTGGAAGAGGCTAATGGTCACGTTCATATGGAGTTTTGTCGTAGTTTTCGGCTACAACTTCGTGTCTATATTAATCCTGTTTTTAGGAGCTATCTTATTTGGACAGGTTCCAGTTATCGGCTATATCTTTCTTTTCGTTTTTGTGGTGGTCTACTTGATTGGAACGGTCTATATTACGATGATCTGGCACCTGGCGAGTGTGGTTTCTGTTTTAGAAGAGAAATATGGGCTAAATGCGATGGCGAAGAGTAGAGATTTGATCAAGGGGAAGATGGGAGTCACGGTGGCGGTTTTCTTGTTACTAGGGATATGTTTCTCTGGTGTTCAACTTATATTCGATTACTTCGTGGTGATCGCGGATGGAGAGGGTGTTTGGCTCCGGATCATTTGTGGGATGGTTAGCTTATCTGTGATGGCTATTGTGATGCTGTTTGGGCTGGTTGCGCAGACGATTCTGTACTTTGTTTGCAAGTCTTATCACCATGAGAATATTGACAAGTCTTCTTTGGCTGATCATCTTGGGGGTTATCTTGGAGAGTATGTTCCTTTGACGACCAAGGATGTTCAACTTGAGCACTTTTGATCATAATGTTAATGTTAATTACTTGACGTCAACACACTTATTTGGTTGGTTTGATATATAATTTTATTGATCATACTTTACTTTTGAATCTTTGATCAATGATCACCATTACATGTATCATGTTTAGTGTATACTCCTAGCCCTTCTCAAGAATTCTTTGAGTTAGATTTTACATTTTCCGTGTGTTTATCAATGTTATGTTAGCCTAATTAACTTAGACAAAAAGAAAGTCACTACCCGTAAAGTTGACTTAGTTTGTACTTTAAACATATGAATATCATTCTATTATCACAAAGTAAAATTTCAATGGAACTGAATTTGCGATGAACTCTTTCTGAATTTGGGCCAATAAGCATAAGAAACAGAGAGGCAATGCAAAATAAATTAATTTATTTAGATTAATTGCACAGAAAAATATCCCTGGCATGAATCGTGCCAGCCAGCGTGTACCTTCATTTTTTGAGAAAGAACTGGCTTATATTAATAAAATCAAGGAATCACAATGTCTGAATTGTCAAAAGGAAACGATGAAGATCCTTCGCAATCACACCTCGAGTCATATGCCACAATCCTTCGCAATCACACCTCAAGTCATGTGCCACAACATGAGCGGCTATATTACAGTTTCGGCTTTTTATTTCTTTCCTTTGTGTGATGACCTTCATGGGGACATGAACATGATAACTAAAATGAGCTTAATTTCAAAGCTCTCTAATATTGTACGAAGTATTTTCGTTGTTTAACATTTCGTATAGTATTATTGACCTAAATTAAACTACAAGCATGTATATGCATTATACTACACGCCCTAACAACTCCTTGGCACGTTTCTCACATCATAATTTATATATCACCTGCTTTTCATACTATAAATACCAAAAAAAAATAGGAGTTATAAGTGCAGTTGAGGGAGTGGTAAGGATGTTGGAGTAGCATAAATGAGGTTGGAAGTTCGAACTTCGACGGAGTATAAGGTGGTTTAGAAATACTGTAATTGGAGTTTTAAGATTGATTTAGGGGTAGTGCTGTTACGCGAATCGAACCTTATCGAGTACTCGGCTTGTTATCGAGCCGAGCTCGAGCCTAAACTTAGGCTCGTTCCATTAACGAGTCGAGTTAGGCTCGGCTCGCGAGTACTCGGTAAGGCTCGATATCATATAGATTATGAGTAGTATTAGTATTATAAGTTATGATTTAAATTTCAGATTATTGGCTTGAATTGCTTATATTTGCAATTTGTTAAACTTTAATGATTTCATCATTTGAGAGTTGATTGTAATGCATAATCTTGAATTTGTTTACATTTTATTTAATATTTTAACATATTTTTATGGTATTTTAACAAACGAACCGAGCTCGAGCCAAATGAATCGAGCTTGAACCTGAAATTAAGCTCGCTTCGTTAAACTTAACGAGCTCGAGCTCGAGCCTGATTTCAGGCTCGCTTCGTTAACGAGCCAAGCCGAGCCTCAGCAATACTCAGCTCAGCTCGGCTCGTTAAACAACACTATTTAGGGGTAATGTAGAATTATGATAGTTAGATTTTACCGTTAAATTTTTTTTTTTTTTTTTTTAATGTTTTGATGTCTTTTTAACAGATTCGACACTAATAGAGTATACTAATTGTATTTGTAAATTCCAAATTTTTTGTCGGATAGTTTTCATGGCACTTACACTTAGTCCCCTCGCATCTATAAACTTTTGTCACTTCTTTATTCTTTTTATATAATTCAATCTTTAGGTTCGAGCCTTGTAGATGTAAAAAAACACAACTAGGAGAGCCGTTCCTCAAAAAGAACATGATAGTGTTCGGTTGGATTAGTCGAAAAAAAAATCTTTAATTACTCCGACAAGGTACATATTCGATGCTGAGCTAATGACTGAATTAACTTCAGGAGTCACAATATATAATCATCATGCACTCATTCACATTGGGACTTCACTAACCCAAGCCTAGTTTGAACTAAAGTTAGCCAAATGGAGCAACTTTGCCGTTCTGTCTTAACCATATCCCTCTTCTGAATGTCGTAACCCACTAACCCATATATAAGTGTTGATTAGAGCAACAATTAATGTTTAATTGGATCAATGTCACTTTCTAAGGAAAAGGGTACATAGAAAATACCGAGCCCGGCCCAATTCATCGATCCCCCAATTCAGTAGATCCAAACAAGTTTTGACTCTTGTTAATTAATTAGCTATAGGATGTTTTGTAACTTTGCAAATGGCATTCTAGTGATAATCGATAATCGCTAACACTATGATTAAGATACATTTCTATCAAATGTTCATTTAATTAACACTATTAAGAGACTTGTATTTTACTACAGATAAATTATGAAGTGTGACTTAATATGTGACAAACATGATTATACCCAGACCAGTATTATATCATAAGTTCATAACATGCCAAATTCACTATCAACTCTGTTCACATATAAAATGTCGATCCATTGATCTTATTTCAGTTCACTAACACAACAATACCAATGGACAAAGAGCAAGAGGAATTCCAGTTTCTTGGTTTCATTGGCATCCTAAAAGAATCAGGCAAAATAGTTTCAACATGGAGAAAAATATTTTGCCAGATTACTCTCTTCTTGATCATCCCTCTGTCCTTCATCTACTTAGCTCACATACAAATTCAAGCAATCATCTTTGCCAAAATCCAGAAAAATGAATCCACATTGGACACAACTCCAGATGATTCTGGTTCCTACAACGCCACTTCCTACAACGAAACATCCAACCTCTTATCCTCCGAATGGACATATTATTGCTTGTTCAAGACCGTCTACTTGTTCTTCTTCATAACTCTGGCACTCCTCTCCACGTCAGCAGTTGTTTACACAATTGCCTGCATTTATACTGCGAAAGACGTGACCTTCAAGAAAGTCATGAGTGTGGTTCCTAAGGTCTGGATGAGGCTAATGATGACTTTTTTATGGAGTTTCATTTTCATTTTCGCATATAATTTTGTTTCTTTGATACTTTTAGTTTTGGGAGTTGTTACACTTGGACAGAATGCTAAGATCGTGGGACTTTTTGTTTTCTTGATTTTATACTTAATTGGGATATTCTATCTCACAATAGTGTGGCACTTGGCTAGTGTAGTTTCTGTTTTGGAAGAAAGTTATGGCCTAAAGGCAATGTCTAAGAGTCGAACTTTGAACAAAGGAAAGATGGGAGTTACTGTGGCAATTTTCTTGGTATTGGGCTTTTGCTTGTCTTGGGTTCAGCATATGTTCATAAACTACGTAGTGATTGCAGACAAACAGGGCTTTGGAAGCAGGATCTTGTTTGGGATGGTTAGCCTGGCTCTGATGTCTATATTGATGTTGTTTGGGCTCGTTGTGCAGACAGTCATATACTTTGTTTGCAAGTCGTATCATCACGAAAACATTGATAAGACAACTTTGGCTGATCATCTTGGGGGTTATCTTGGAGAGTATGCTCCTTTGAATAACAAGGATGTTCAACTTGAGCACTCTCAAGTTTGAGTCCTTGTTGTTTCCTTTTCTCCAAGAAAAAAAAAAAAGTAAGAATCCTTTAATCCCTTTGTGGTTGAGTATGGTCACACATATGACCTTAATTAAATTTTATGGCAGATATCATCAATTCAATTGCTTGGCTGTATCTACTACTCCTATACTTTTTCACCAAAATGTGACTAAGCATTTTCCTCATTTATAAGAGGGAATTAGACATTAATACAATTATACAAAACAATAACATGCAGTTCAAATTTGGCAAAGATCATAAGGCAAAGTAACTAAAATGTATGTAAATATCTCAGACTCTCAATTTGTATATATTTATATATGCTAGCTTCTCCTACTCCACACCATCAATCAAACACAAAACAATGGATAGAGAACAAGAAGATATCCAGTTTCTAAGTTTCTTTGATATCCTAACAGAATCATGCAACATAGTTTCGTCATGGAGAAAAATATTCAGTCAAATTACTCTGTTCTTGATTATCCCTCTTTCGTCCCTCTACCTTGCTCACATCCAAATCCAAGAAGTTCTCTTCGTTAGCAAAATCATGAAAAATACTGAGCACTTCTTAGACTTTGATTTCGAGACTCAGGGCATGAGTTCGTACAATAAAATTTTCAACATCTTAGCTTCCGATTGGACCGTGTATTTCTTGTTCAAGATTGTATACTTGAGTATTTTCGCCATTCTTGCACTCCACTCGACTTCAGCGGTTGTTTACACCATAGCATGCATTTACACCGCGAAAGATGTGACTTTAAAAAAGGTGATGAGTGTTGTTCCTAATGTCTGGAAGAGGTTAGTGTTCACCTTTGGATGGAGTTTCACTATCGGTTTTTTCTTGAACCTAGTGTTTTTGTTACTCTTAATCATAAGAGCTGTTTTATTAGATATTTCCAAGACTTTAGGAATCATTTTTCTTGTGTTATCTTTGATCGGGTACCTTACCGGGACCTTCTATCTCACAATACTCTGGCAATTAACAAGTGTGGTTTCGATTCTGGAGGAGATTTGCAATGGCCTACAAGCAATTGCCAAGAGTCATAATTTGATCAAGGGCAAGATGGGAGTTTCAGTTGCGGTGTTCTTGTTGTTAGGGTCCTGTTTCCTCGGTGTTGAACTTATGTTTAAAATGCTGGTTGTGGTCGCGGATGGAAAAGAAACAAGAGCAAGGATTGTGTATGGGATTATTTGCCTTGTCCTGATGTCCCTAGTAATGTTGTTTGGACTAGTGGCGCAAACTGTTGTATACTTCGTATGTAAGTCGTATCATCATGAAAACATCGATAAGTCGTCGTTGGCTGAACATCTTGAGGGTTATCTTGGAGAGTATGTTCCTTTGAAGACCAAGGACATCCAACTTGAGCAATTTGAAGGGTAGCCATTTACTTGTTTCATGATGATGCTTAAAGGTTCGTTCTTGTTCAGGGTTGTGATAGTCATAGTTGTTTTTTACATTGATAATGTCCAATGTTGAAGGTGTGATGAAAATTATTGATCATTTTAGCAGTTTTGATTGTGTACTAGTTAAATTATTTGTTTTGGTGCTGAATGCAAAGTTTCATAAGGTTGGCAAAGTGTTGATTCATAAATTGCTGAGTTCAAAGCGTAGTTGTATTTTCTTTTGATACATAAAAGCGTTAGTTCTTATTAGCCGTGAGATTAGATATTTCTGTTGAGATCGGACGGTTTCTGCGCCTCTCTGCCCCTGTGCTCTGTTACTTGGTGTATTTAGCTCATTTTCAACAGTTGAGCTGTGTGAAGCAGTTCATAATCTTCCTTGTGTTCGCTATGTGATTCAGTGAGATAGTACGACGTTTAGAGTTTATCATTGTGAGTGATTATGTGATTGAGATCGATTCAATCGTCTCTTCTATGTAACTTGTAAACATTGTTGATTAGTGAAGTTTGGAACCGGTCTTCCTTGGACGTAGACCATTCAATTCGAACAACGTTAAATCTCATATTCGAATTGATTTCGTTCATATTCAGTCGTTACTTAGACATAGTCCATTGACCGTTACGTCATTTCCCCAAATTCCTCAGCTAATCCTGGTTTGTAGTGTTTGTCATTTTTACATAACGTTAATCCGTCTTACTACTATTCTAAAATATCAAAAGACTCTTGCTGCCCTGTATTAATATAGTCCACTTTGTGTACGCAAGTAACTAAGATATGTAGCAATATAGTAATGCAGATACAAATTAAATCCATTTCCTCTTTCGATTTAATGTGATGGATTGGTTTGATGAAATATTCAATAAGTTTAGCCTGTTCCAACTTATTTGGGGATTTTTATTCTCAGGTCGGCTTCGTACCAGACTAAACGTAGGTCCTTGTTATATATTTCATTCTAATTATTAAATTTTGATAAAAATATATAAATGTGCAGTTATACCCCTACTTTCAAAAATTCATTTAAATAATTTAAATAAGTGATTATTATTTTATAAGTATTAAATTAAAAATAAAAATTTACTTTAACTAAAATTAAAATTAATCAATATATATCAAATTAATTTCAACAACAATTCAATGTATATTCGTTTTCCATAATCTAATTGCACTAGCTATCAAGATTTGTAGAGGACAATAACAGAGGCTTATTTTTTTAGCTACGAAGTATATTATTTAGAAGTGTTCGATAGTTTATGTATCATTAAAATGGATAAATTAATTGTGATCAATTAACTTTGGTTTGTGATTAAGATTAATTAATAAGGTTTATGTGTATATGTAATCATATAAATTGAAATTAAGGGCATTATAGTTAATTTGTATTTTCGTGGTGATTTTTAATGTTAAAGAAAATTAATTATAATCCATCGTACGAAAAATGACTTTGAACCGAAATGAATAGATGAGATTAAATTAAGCGCCACATGGCAACTATTGAATGAAGACCTGAGTTTAGGTCGGTACGGAGCCGACCTAAGAATAGAAATCCCCAACTTATTTACTAACTTCTTCACCTATCTATAGATTTTTTTTTACCACGAATAAAGATAGATATGTACGGCATTTTATGCAAAAGTCAAAAAGGGCTGTTCCTTTTAGAAATAGTCTTGGAGTTGAAAGAACTGAGCCCAGCAATCGAGTAAGACCTGCACCACCGAAAGAAGAAATTAACTTCCCCACAATTTGTATAAGTATTATTTATATGAACAATTGAATAAACGGGAATGGTTCGAGCAGGTTCAATAGTTGTCAACATTATTCGTTCAAATCATTTTTTTGTGTATCCAAGTGTAATTCATCACTAAACGAATCCACTCTCGAACCTGTGTGTAATATTTCACAACAAAACATGATAGAGTATGTATAAAATATACGGATACTTTGTTATATTGTATATCACATTTGATACCCTATTTGTGTAAATTAAAGGAACACTAGTTAGTAATCAATTTGATTGTGAATTTATATGAGTTTGGTATAAAACAGGTTATAAATAGGCATACCCCTATTGTTGATACTAGAACGTTCATTTTAATAGTGAAAGGGAAATCTCAACAACACAAAATTAATTTTTGAACTCTTGTTTGTATTATATGATTCACTCATTCAGTCTTGAGTCTTCACTCTTCGTAGCACGTGATGTTAACTTGGCAGTACATTTTGCATACCTCTCAATTATGGGCGTAATAATAAGGGATGTGTGTTGGGAATCAAATCGCAAAAAATTTCCATCAAAGTTTAGACCGGTCAGTGTTCGCAAGTAAGAATGTCTCATTTTCAAGTTTGATTCGATCAAGCCAACACGAGCTCAATTATGTAATGCTTGTGAATTACGAGCCGATCACACCTAAATTCTGGCAATCATTGTACCAAAATTCGACTCGAATCCTCCTCCCCCTCCCAAAATATTAAATATATACGAGTATATATATATAATTAATATTGTCAATAATTGAAAATTTCACGTATTTAAATTCGAAAAAAATCTCCATACTATATATAATTATGCAAACCAACTTTAAATCCAGAATCCACCATCATCTCACCCAACATTCCCACTTTGTATCAATTACTCAAGAACATCATACTCTACTCTTAAGAAAACCAAAACCAAACAAGAAAAAGAAAACCTAGAGAAAATATAAAATACCATACACTTGAATTTTTTCTCTAAACCATACACTTGATTGAATTCTTTCTCTAAAATAAATAACAAAACAAATTATGAAGATTAATAGACTAATAGCTATAACTATTACATTGATCCAAGCAATTTCAGTACTGTTCTTGCCTTAGTTTTAACCCTCACACTACACTGGCTCTGAAGCAACAACAGCAACTGAGTTAACACACCACAAGCAATAGCCTTTTCCCTCACACTCTCCGACTCACAACACAAAATCACCAATGTGTTCAATGCACTTTCACTTCCTTCATGATTTGACACTCTAAAAACCATCTTCACAATCACATTAACACCAAATGGTTCATCCATCAACATCTCTTTAGCCCTCTCCACAACTAAAACTCTCTCAATCACACCTATAGCCATTGCTTCCAAGCTTCCTTTCCCTTTCTCAGCACTTGACAAGTACTCCACAAGCCCCCGAACCGCACCGTTCTCCGCAAGATTCTCGAGGTTCGACTCGACTAGCGACAACGCGGACAGACCCCGGACCCCGGCCTCCGACTTGTCCTCAACAAGCTCTTCTACAAGCCTCTCTGACTTACCAAGCTTTTCGCAAACCGGCCGGCTTTCGACACTTGATACCATTTCCTCTAGTAACAAACACAAGCTTCTCTTGACCAAACCACTCCCTTTCTCGAAAAGCAGAACAAAGTTCTCACACTTAGTCTCATCTTCCATCATGGAACTCAAAGCCGCCTTGTCACTATAAGGAAGCAATTTCAGGACAGAACCAAGTGCTTTTTCTAAAAGTCCCATTTTTACCTGCGAAAATTCTAAAAGTACTAGCTCCAAAAGTGCACCCAAAAAATCAAACTTGATCAAACAGTGATTCTTGTGCAACTCTTGTGACAATGACTCAATTTTTTCCACTACCTCGATCTTATCTTCCAATGCAGACTCTTCTGACTCAATCACCCTCTTCATTGCAGCAACCGAATATTCGACATCCAGCACCGAATGATCATGCAGAATCCGGTTATTCGAATTCAGCCACCGTTCGATCAAGTGACGTAGAGTGTGGTTAGGCACCATGGAAGTGTCATGAAGCCTCTGCATTGTGACAGGGCAGGTTAAGTTGCCGGCAAGAAGCCATTTCTCAATGCAGGATCTGTCGTAGGTTTGGCCTGTTGAGAGTGTGACAGGATCTTTGAACAGGTCTAGGCTTATTGGACACATGAACAGAGGAGGTACAATCATTTCTGAACCTGCAGATTCCATACTTGTAAAAAAGATTGAATACGAAGATGATGAGATGGTTTGTGAAGATGTAAGTAAGAAGTAACATAAATTAACACATGGGATTGGTGGAGAGAGTGGAAGTAGTAATCTTGGAATGGGAAAAACGGAAAAATGAGAAAGAAGTGAAGAAGAAGAGGACAAGTGATGATTAGTAGATATTTTTAAATATTTATGTGATGAATTAAGGTCCTACTTTTTGCCTACCGGAAGGGAAATAATGAAATATGGATTTGGATTGGCAGTCAAAGTGAGATACAGAGATAGTACAATTTTATGTATGTTACTTATACCGGCGAGAAAGCAATAGCTGTTTTATAATCAATCTAAGTTTGAATGTACCAAAATCCTATTTGGACTTGTTGAATATCAGTCCAAGCGGATACAACAATGACTTACATGCCCCACACAAGAACCATTGCAAGAACCATAATTCCTTCACTTTTTCTCCATGGGCTGTTTGTGATTGGTCAAGTTATGGCCAGAAAGTATGGCTGAAGTTTACATAAATTATGGATCAATAATCATGTGAATGTTATTAAATTCCAATATGTATAAATAAACAAACTATACTATACTAACTGGTACGAGACTTTTGGGAACGGTATAGAAATAAAATCTCGCGTTATCATATCAATTTGACTCATACTTCACAACAATTCGACTAGGAAGTATGACAATTTTGGGATAGAGTTCAAACTTCCAACTTCCAGCTGTGAAATATACAGTGATTACCATAAAACTTTTCGAATAGTTGATAAGTTAAATGAGTTTATTTGGTTATTTGCCGAATAAACATGTCTAACTTCAAACTATGACAAAATTTTGCTAGAATTCCAACTTAGAAATAAAGTGTGAGTGTGATTACCTTAGAAATTATCAGATATTTTATGAGTAAAATGGATTTTATATGAACCAATAAATTAAAGAAAGTATGGATAACAAGCTAATTAATCTATTCCCACATGCTATAACTATCAAATCAACTATTTTATTAAGCAAATCTATATCATATTTTAGTTAGTTCTACCCAACTTATTAAACTAACATATACTCCCTCCGCCCCAAATGTGTTGCACCATTTTGTCATTTTGAACGTCCCGTTAGAGTTGCACCATTTAATTTATTTGCCATTTTTGGACATGTATATAATAATTTTATATTCCATAAACACATTTATATGACCATAAATCCACAATAAAGTAAAATCAAACTCCACTATCATATAGTTTAATATTTAATTATTTTCTTTATTTTCTGTATCCGAAATCAAATGGTACAACTGGGACGGTGGGAGTATATATTCAAATAGCTATCATTCCCTTTGAAGTGATATTAAGTCGGAAATGTTCCAACGGTTCAACTAGGTCGTCTTTTAGACACTAGGGATAAATTATATTACTCTACTATCTTTTCTATTTATTGTGGAACCTACTGTCACCAGAGATGGGTTTTGATCCACTTTGAGGTCTAATTTTCTATTTTGTAGGGAATATAAATATTAAATAAGGAGCAATCGAAAGAGGAAGGTGATCAAGTGATCAACATTAAAGTATCCTATACAAATGAACATGTGCTCTGAAAAGCTTGCATGCGTCGCGCGGCATAGTGAGGTAGGTTATATTACATTACATCTTAAACATTTTATTTTTAAATAGTTGTGTCTGCATTCTAAAAAGAGTTAGAGCAAGAAGAAATGATACAAAATGGGTCAATTTTGGACGGCAAATGCACTTTACATGACCGCACCGCCAATAATTCTTTCTTTTGTCTGTTTTTCTCTTAAATAAGTAACTTGCTTGCATCTACGACATCAACTTTGATTCTTCAAAGAGAAAAAAAAACAGAGAAAAAGAAATTGTTTCTTTATCTTATGTTACTCCCTTTGTCACACAAAATATTATTTTATCTTAAAATAAACAATAAAGTAGTATAAAGTAAGTGGAGTATGTGATTCTTTTAATTGAAATGAAGTATGAAGTTGTTAAAATATAAAGTAATGACAAAATTATAATATAAGTATACAATATAATAATATAATATTTTTAATATGTGGGGTAACTTCCATTTTAATAAACAATTAAACTATAAAGTTTTGTGGGACACCTACTTTTTTGTTTAACTTTTGTTTTTGTTTACAGTCGGTAGTTGACGTGGGAAACAGTGGGATTAATTAGCAAGAACCTCATCAAGACCTTGTGTAGTGCTTTTCTTTAAGGAAAAAAAAGTAAACGAACAGTGTAGTTAAAAAAAATATTTTTTACTCTAGTTACCTAGTTAATTTTCTCAAGTTGATTCATGTGTAATTAAGTAAGTAATTAATTTAGGTAAGTAAAAATAGAATGACACATGTCATATGTAGGAGAGAGTGGGACATAAAATAGGACACAAAAAAGTGGGATAGAAGATCCCCACCCTCAACACTACATTCACTATTCACTAGTAATACTTTGTTCTATTCGTCTGAAAACTTATTGTAATTTGTTCAGTTCAGTTCAATTCAATCATGTTCCAATTTGTTCTCTTCAGTTCAATTATTTATTTATTTTTTGAAACATCGAATATTACAACTACTCCTACACTAATGCTATATGCAACAAATCTTATACCACCTTATATCTCCACGCCTAAATCGTCTCGTCTCCGTGGGGGATCGAACCATGCACCTCTTTCACCATCCCGACTCCCTTCCGCTGGACCACCTTATAACTCCAGTTCAATTATGATCAGTTAAGTTCAATTATGTTTAATTGTATTTTATATTATAAACAAATTCAGTTCAACTCCATTCAATTCAGTTCTATTTAGATGAAAATAACAATTTCTAATGAACACTACCCAACCAAGAATGACATCTCCATCTACTTTAATGTGTGGGTAAGAGTATGGAGTATCACAAAAAAGTACATTATCATATGAAAAGTATTGAACGTGAAATAATAATCGGAATTATTATTATTATTATTTTTTTAAAACCACAAAATATATTAAACACAAATAGAGAAATCACAGTCTGAGGTCGCCCTGGTACGCGGTCGTGCGGGGACACCACTTATTTAAATCTTGATGCAAGTACAACGACAACCAGTCGGGACATAGATCTCAGATACTAACTACGTTCCTACATGGATTAGTTAACACCTGAGCCAAAGTTATGTCTAAACTTGCTAAATTAAATTAAGCACTCCACTGACTAACTTAGCTAAAACGCTTGAAGTACTGTTGTATATTGTCAATATACAAAGAGAACTTGTCATTCCCCTACTTGCTCGAATTATTGACACCGTTTACACTAATACCATGAAATGATACCCATTTTTCCATTTTGTATACAGGTAATAAAATAAAGATGGCGAGTACATCATGATTTGAGATTTATTGAAATGATACCCATTTAGGGTGGATTTTGATCATGCCTCGACTTTACCACTATAGGAAATAAAAATGGGTGTCGTATTGGACAAGAACTACATTACATTCAGATAAGTCATGATACTGCTGTTAAGCCACCATAGTAAAGGGCCGGAATGTTGACTTTTCTATTATTATCTTTGACTTCCCACTCAATTAAGGCTTTCATTCCCCGCAACTTAGTTTCAAAGACGTAATTGGACCAAGCCCCAAGGGCGCACCACAGTAATTCTTCATCGATAGAAATTCCCCGCTCCAGACCATTTTAACAAGTTCCGGTTAATAAAAATTTTATTAAACATTTTACTACTATAATTTAACAATAATTTATAACTTAAAACTGTATGATTCCATGAAGGGAAAAAGTCAAAATAATATAATTGATTAGATACAGAGGGAGTACGTACATACTACATACTCACGGACGAAATTCCTCCGTTTGTGGAAAAACAATCCACTAGTACATGGTTATCATTTGGAGTTGGACTGCATATCCTCTCCCATAACTTTTAGGTCCCATTTGCTATGCTTTTCTGCTAAAAAGAAAAAAAAAAAAAAACTTTTAGGTCGGATTTGCTAAATTACCCTCAAGTTCTTAACATCTACATGTCCAGGATACGGTATAAAGAGGTAATGAGCGTAGTAGATTAATCTAATTCATTTTCTATACAAAGTTGATCATAATTACAACAGCACTCGGAGGGGACAAACAAAACATCGATCGAAGGGTACTGGTGGTGAAGAATATATTGGATAAGATTGTTGTTTTGCCAGTTAAAATTCTGGCAAACTCACTGTACTAACACTTATCTACAATAACTCCATGCTTAGACCGCCACTCGATAGGACTAATTTCTAGTTCTACAACCTCCTGATCAACCAACATAATCACTGAGGGTTCGATCAGTCTCTGGCTAAGGTGATACATCGGAAGATGATGAACGGAGGAGTTTCCTGGATGCACGGACATTCTTAAGCGTCATCTTGAGTTTCTGCCTCTCGCCTTCCACCTCAGCAAACTGGAGGCTCAGCTGAGAGTACCTATCGTGCATTTCTCTCAGTTCGGCCTCAACACTCTCGTGCTTTCCCTTGAGTTCAAGCATTTCTTTGATCAGTTCATTGATGTCTCTAAAGCTTTTCAACACTGCTTCGTCGTTGCTATGTTGTTTCAAGAAAGAACTGGGACATGAAGCAAACAGACACATTACTAACACAATGAAGCAAACAGCACTGCATAATGAAGGAAAGAAACTTGGATTGTTTAGGTGCTTAAGATGCCATACCTCTGGAATTGGGTATTACGTTTGTTCTTCGTCTTCAAGGCTTCAGCAAGCTCCATTTCCAACGCGAGAACACTTTCTAATGCATTCCCACCACCAGAAATTTCATTAAACGAGGGGAACATCCTTCTGATTTCTTCATTTGCCTGGCAGCAAGAAAACAGCTAAGTTGAGAGGCTAGTGTCAGTGAACAGAAAGTAGTGCATATATTTGTCAACAAGATCATCACCTTCTGAAGTTGCATTGTTTGTCTTTCCGATGCTTGAAATTCTTGCGAGTCATAATCTTTGTCGAATATTAGATTTTCTTTTTTCATCTTTTCCAGCTGCAGAAAGAAAAGGCAGAGATTTTGAGGGAATAATAAACCATAGTTTAGATAATTTCATGGCATGTTAAATCGGGTAGCACTAGGTTTTAGGGATTTTCAGGAGCAAATACCTCTTCATGTAAATGCTCCATGCTGGATCTCAACATTTGAGCTCCTCCAGCGCAATCACCGTTGACATCTAAATTTTTCCCAGTGCTCTTTGGAGATTCTTCCATTAGAACGTCGGGAATTTGGTGCAAACCTTCAGATGTAGTAGCAACCTGCGTTATTGTAAACCAATTAGTATTCTGTTTACGGAATCTGTTTGAAAGAAAAATTCACACTTCATTATAAATGCATGGCACGATACGAGTACAGATTATCATCTAATAGAGAGGGTAAAATATTACCTGAACAGTCTGCAACCGCATAGGTTCAATAGGATCTGCAGATTCACCATCTTCTCCTCTTAAATTGCTCAACAACCCTTCACGGTCCAAAATACCACAAAAAGAGTATCCTGTCGAGCCATTGAGCTTGCATTCATCCTTCTTCATATTCATGGATGATTTCAATTCCTCCAGTTGCTCCCTTAACAGGTTAATTTCATTGGCATGTCCAGATTTTTCTGCCTCGTATTCACGCAACAAAGATTCCAGCTTTTCCTTTTCTTCCTTGCAGCATTCCAGGCTTAGTAATGCACACTCCAGTTCTGCTTTTGTTCGGTCATAAGTGTTAATTCTTTCACGTTTTTCTGTAAGCACTGACTGCAGTTCTGTTTCCAAATCCAAGAGCCTGAGTGCCAGCTCCTCATTCCTCTTTGTGTTCACAGCTTCAGACTTTTTCCTATTTTCGATTTCATCAATGGAGTCTTGTAGCTTTAGAAGCATCTCTTCTCCATGCTTCTTGGATATTGCAAGCTGATGAGTCAATTCTTGAAACTTGGTTTCATACTGCTCTTTAATGAACGCAACTCGCAAGGAATCTTGTGCAGCAACAGAGTGCCCTTCTTCTCTTTTCTCACGAACTTGAACACACTCAGCTTCAGCCTTGTCTTTAAGTGCCTTCAGGTGGGTAGACAAGTTCTTGAATTCCTCTGTCTTCAAAACTTGTTCTGAGAGCTTTCGTGACAGTTCATCACAATGCGAGCGAAGCTTCATTCGTTCTTCTCTGTACTCTTCTAGTACAGCCAGCCCAGCACACTTCTCATCGATATTGCCTTTAAGTACCAAAACCAAAATTTCCAGTTGCTCTTTTGAAACATACAACAAACTAATTTCTTCTTCAGTCATTTCCAGCTTCTGTTTGCACTCGTCAAATTGATCTCTTATATCATTGTTGGAAGCTGAAAGCAGCTCGTTCTGCGCTCTAGAGACTTCCAAATCAGATCTAAGTCCATTAACAATCGTTAACAGAGTGGACTTCTCTTCGTTCCAGCGAGTTTCACTTGCAAAACATTGATTATATGCAGCCTCCAAATCAAGATGCATTTTCTGAAGTACAGTTTCATACTGGTTTGACCAATAAACCAGCTTAATGTCAGCAGCAAGTGAGTAGTCATGCATGTCGAACAACTGATTGGTTTGACAAGCAATATCCTTTTGAAGCTTTTCGATGGACAAATTTTGCCTTTCCAGGAGACGAGCTAGCTCTGCTTTCTCCAGCTCAAGATCCGATGCCAGTCTCGTAGCATGAAGCAGCTCAACCTTTTGCTTTTCCAAGCTAATAAGGACATCATCACCCTTGTTTAACTGAGAAGTAAGATCACTCACCTTTCTTTCCAATTCATCTTTGCAGGCCTTTTCCTTACGCAACTCATCATGCAAATTTCTCACATCTTCTTTCAGATGATCAATCTCGGATGTAAGCTTAATAGATTCAGCAGTTTTATTCTGCAATGACACAAAATTTTCTTGCTTAACTTGAATTTCTTGTTCAAGCTTTTTAACTAATATATTTTGCTGTTCCAGATGATTAGCGAGACTTGTTTTCTCCAGTTCAAGATCTGACACCAGTTTTCTAACATGAAGTACCTCGGACTCGCACTGTTCCAAGTTGGACAGCCTAGCGTCTTTCTCATCCATCTGAGAGCCAAGATCTCCAATTTTTGCCACTAGTTCATCTTTGCAAGCCTTTTCCTTGTCTAATTCTTCTTGCAAATTTATCAAATTTTCTTTCAGACAATCGATCTCAGACATGAGCTTGAGCGATTCCTCAGTTTTAACTTGTAAGGACACAGCAAGTTCATCATTATCCTTATTCAACCGAGATGTAAGATCACCAAATTTTCTCTCAACTTCATCACTGTAAGCCTTTTTGCTATGCAATTCATCCTGCAAGTTACTCAAATCTTCTTTGAGGCGATCAATCTCAGATGCAAGCTTGATACATTCATCAGTTTTAACTTGCAAGGACAGAGCAAGTTCATCATTATCCCGGTTCGACTGAGATGTAAGATCACTAAATTTTCTCTCGACTTCGTCAATGTAAGCCTTTTTGCTATGCAACTCATCCTGCACATTTCTCAAATCTTCTTTGAGGCGATCAATCTCGGATGCAAGCTTGATAGATTCGTCAGCTTTCTCCTTCAAGGTTAGAGCGAGTTCATGACTATCCTTGTCAAACTGAGACGACAGATCTCTTAGTTTTCCCTCCAATTCATCCTTGTAAGATTTTTCCTTGCGTAACTCATCATGCAAATTTCTCAAATCTTCTTCCAAAGAACCCATCTCTGATTCAAGCTTCACACATTTCTCAGTTTTGTCCTGTAACAGTGTGTGAAGTTCTTGCTTATCTCTCATTAACTCCGCTATAGTTGAATTTCCTCTTCCAAGCTCCTCAGCCAAAGTGTCCAAGCCCAAGATATCTCGAGAGAGGTGACCACCATTACACATCAGTTCATGCATCTGATCTTCCAAAAGTGTGAGATCTGCCAAAAGTAGTTTATTCTGCTGGGCATGATTTTCTTCAATTTCTGAACTGAACTGGAGCTTATTAGCTACAGACTCAAGTTCCGACTGAAGCTTCCCAACTAGAGCAGAGGAGACATCCAGTTTAGTCACCATACTTTGCATGTCGCAATTGAACTTCTGCTTCGTTGCAAGAATTTCTGATCTGGCACTACTCAAGGATGCATTGGCAACATCTCGCTCACTTTCAAGATTTTGATTCTCTCTCATCAATTCAACGATCTTGCTACAAGTATGTTGTTGGATCTGTTCTAACTGCAAAAGAGCATCTTCTATACATGGGCATGTGTCATCAACACAGAGAGAAGTAGCAGAGACACCAACTTGCTTGCTGTAAGATGCCAACAGATTGGTAAGCTTATCTTGCAATGAATTAATATTTTCCTCGAGAACTTTTTTCGAGGAAAAGACACCATCCGATTCAGCTGTAAGGATTGCTAACTTCTCCTTCACATGTGACATTTCAGTTTGAAGTTTATCCTTTTCAGATATTTCCTGTTTGACTAAAAGAGAAAGCTCTGCATTCTCAGATGAACAAGCTTCAGATTTGCTTTGGTAACTTCTGTATTCCATCATCATTACATCCAAGTCTTTCAGGTTCTCAGCAAGAAGCTGATTTTCACCTGAAACACTTTTGACTTTATCTTCCAGAAGCTGATTTTGCAGAGCCATATCCCTGCACTGTGACATACAACTGGACTTGTACTCATTGAGCACATGAATATCCTCCGTAGCCTTCTGCAACCTTACCATCAACTGATTTTGAGATGATGTTGAAATTACCAACTCCTCTGTAAGCTCATCCATTTTTTGCTTCATGATTCTACCATCAGCATTCGCTTCAAGTAGAGATTGTTGCAGTGCATTTGAATATACATCCAAATTAAGGTATAACGAAAGCATTTCGTTAATCTCTTCTTCAGCCTTTCTGTAAAGTTCTTCCTGCAAGTAGAAAGACCTCTTCAAGTCTTCCAAAATGACATCTCTATCCCCCGATATTTTCCTTAGACCCAGATTGGAATTGGGGTATCGAGATAGCATTTCAGAACTGTCATCTTCCAATGATTCCACAAAAGCCTGCTTAATGAGGCTTTCATTAGTTTCATACATGGACACCACCTGCGAAGAGAGGAGCTCGAGATCCTTTTGTAATTTATCCACTGCAATAGTGTAATTCAACCGGGCTCTTCTAAGCGCTGCTTCCGAAGTGGTGGCTCGTCTCTCCAGCTCCATATTGAGAGACTCCAGATCACGCCTTTCTTCCGCTAATTTTAACATCTGATGATTCATATTTTCGTGCATCGACTCCATTTCAGCTCTGCTGGCTGACAAAGTATACAGGCACGTCGAGTGCTCGTTCCTGAGGAGCTGCAACTCTCCTAACACGAGCTTCTGATTTTCCTCGAGCTCCAGGATAAGGGCTTCATAGTAGCATTCCATTTGATGCATTTTTTGGATAATACCTTCCTTTTCAACTTTGGCATCGTCCAATTCCCTCACGAGATCCAGAATTTGGCCTTTCATTGCATCTATAGTACCTGTAGGGTTATTTACCTCAGAAACTGACGGAATCATATCAAAATGCTGAAGAATACTTTGTGGCTGACATAAATCCAAACCGAACCCGTTTTCAGCTGCAGGCAGTTCACCAGTTCCATGTTTCACATCCTGTAGAATTTTAGAAAGTGCTTCCAACTCCGAGTATATAAAGCTAGTGTCACTATCTTGATATGAAACAGGTCTTTTATTTAGTAATTCTTTTATCTTTCTCTCTGCTACATCAATTCCATTCAAGGCCTGAACCTGGGGATCACTAGCTTCAATTATGGTCCGAGAGTTAATTTTCAAATCCTTGAGCTTGACTATGTCATCTTTGAACTTGAGGCACTCAGACTTCATAAAAGAGACTTCTTTTGCCAATTCTTCAGACGAGGATTTCTCCGAAACAAGGAGCTGGGTTAGCTTTTGTGTTTCGGCACCTAATTCATCAGCTAGGCCTTGCAAGGAGCTGACCTCCAGCTTAAGGTTGGAAAAAGACGATTCAGCAACTTCAAGGCTTTCTCTTAGACGAGTGTTCTCTTCACAAGCCACAGCTAACTCATGATCAGCAGAATGGTTTGAATCCCAGATATGAGCAGAAACGCTAATTTCTCTGGTCGAGTTTTGGTGGTCAGACAGATCTCCTTTCTCTGTACCTGGACTGTGAGAATGTGAAAGCGTGTGAATCTCACTGGGAATGTTGCCTCTTAAGCCTTCATTGTCCTGTTTCTCAGCATAAAGACTTCCGGAGGTATTCGACGAGCCATCGAATCCAGCACCTGAATTTGAGTCTGCATAATCTTCATGAAAATTTCCCTCTTCCTCAACAGAAGAGAGTTCGCTAGAATCGGTTTTGAATTTCATTGTTGGACTAACCTGCATAGCCAGATTAGGGAGTACAATCGAAATCAATTGATTTAGAGAAAACTCAAGCAAGATAGATACATAAATACTCTTACTACTTTACGTTCTTGATTATAAATCCATAACGCTCCAAGACTTTACAAGCATTGAATTTCATATTTAGCAACTTTACCAGAACATCCATTGCTTAAAAAGACTAATAATAATGAAGGGCTGAATAAATTTCAACCAAAATCCCTACCACAGGCAGAAGGATGAAGATTGTTCTACTGTTTAGGGGAGGTGTTGGTAAGTCTTAAAAAAAAAAAAAAAAGAATAACAAACAGGGGGTGTTGGTAATTGGTGGGGCAATATATAGCAGAGATGGATGTTGCCTTAAATAATATGTAACCATTATCATGCATGTCCGTAACAGTTCAGAGCAAAGAATACATAGAACAAGCTTAGGTGGAGTATTAAGATGGATAACAAAGCAGAATAATGACCTTATCATTCGAGATCTCATCAGAATACGGTTTGCCACTGGTGCTTTCACTACCACGGTCGTGGCCCGAGCGAAACCCCTTTTCTCTGAGTTCTCTCTGCTGCTCAAATTCCCTACAACCAATAATTTTCCGAGTGTTTTACATAATTGTACCAAAAATCCAGGGTCAGCTTCCAAAAGAACAGGCCAGTACCTGAATCCAGTTTTTGAGGTCAGCAGCTGGACGGTAATCTGAAACAAATAAATGCAGTCGATCATAACAATGAACTTGAAGACAAGCCGGTCTAATATAGATGTAATAGATCATAGGTAACCTCACACTCTATGCAGTGCAATACACAATTTTGCTTACGTGTATTATAGTTCCGAAACTGCAGCCATTAAGTGGAAGTGCAAGAGTAGAAGGTTTTAAAGCATCTATATAATCAGCAAGGTTCACGATAGCCTCCCCGAGGGTGCTTGCCCGTGAAGATCCCTGAAGAAATAAATAGAATAAGAACAGGTATATCAAATTTTAAAATTGAGAAAAATATGAAGCAGTAACCATGGATATGCTTTCTACAATAAAATAATGCATCTAACTTAAGGAGATCTGTGGATCCCAGACTCCCAGTAAAGCCATTGTGCTGTATGCAATATGCATTATGGGATACCATAATTCCTCTTTAACTTTATCATATCAGTAATTTTCTGAGTATTGACATAGATATTGGTCATTGACATCAATAGATACTAGAGGCATAGCTATCACCGACCAACCTAACTACCTAAGTGTTTCACAGACATTGTCTCTGCTGATTAAAAATAATGGAGTGAAGTAAGTGAGCAGCAACAGTTGAGCTATATTGAGCCAAAGTTCGAAAAACTTCTGAGTTTAACATGAGCAAATGAAATAGCTTGTGACAAACAAAAAAGTGTGAATCACATGAATTAATTCCAATTTTGTTACAAACCTTATTTTCCCCTCAGATCAAATTGTGCAGCACTGAACAAAGTTAACTGTTTCGTTATAATTCTAGATTAAGCAGTCCTTTTAGAAACAATGTTCACAAAATTATTTGAAATTTCTTAATTGAGGCGGAAATAGTACCATGGAGACGACAATTTTGTAGAGCTTCTCATCAAATTGTTTGGTGTTGGAATCCTGAAGAAGCCTCGTTGTCTCATAAATAGGATCTCCCCATTTACACATTCCATTTCGCACATTTGCTTTCGTAGTTTTTGCCGTTACCTTTCCAGTATCAGCAGGGATAAATGATATAAACAGCTTATCCCATCCAGACTGTGGAACCTGAAACATCATGCGAATAGTATCATGTCAAAATTTGCCTAGAACATTGGCCGGTTAAGATATTTAGTACTCTAGTTCACAGTACCCTTTATTTAACTACACCAAACACCTCCAAGACATGGGAGCATCTAATATTTATTTGTAATTTTCTGCATAATAATATTGCGTACCTGAGATACCCAAATCAAAATACGCTTTTGTGGTTTCAAACTAGAAAGGGTGATTCTATGTAGGATGCTACCAAGGAGCTTATATCAGCAGTTTAAAGCTTACAATTTCTGGAGTTCATAAAGAACACTGCATCTATAACAATGTAATGCTTCATGACAGAGACTCTGGAGCCTAAATTTCAGACAACGGACAAGTCAAATGCTTTGTAACCAACATTAGATGTTATTCTCCATCAAATCGTAAACTTATAAACATTGAAAACATATATCTAAATCACCTTAGAGCCCATACCTCTGAAGTATACTCATAAAATGATAATAACACAAACTCTGATGTACACAAAAGCTCTAGGAGCAGACGAATCTTTAGAATGACCACTCATATATCAAAATGCTCAAATTTAGTACTAATAGAATATAGAAATCATACATGTGTGGCATGAAATTGGAGCCGGAAGACCACTTTCACTTTATTCTTCTCAAGCTTCCACTTAGAATTCCTTGACATTATGCCACAACTCGTCCAAGCATAGTCGTCTGGAAGCGACACAGTAATCGGCCTCAACTCAAAGCCAAAGCAGCAACATCAATGCCTCTGCAATTATTCAGGTATTTGAGAATAGGTCTATACAAAATATCAAATACTTGTAGCGGACAAAAATACCTACACTCTAAGCAAGTAACAGAAAAAAACTCAAAATCAAACTGAGAAAATAGCACACAACATTTTCCCATCTAGGAACACAAAAAGTGCAATTCTAAAGAAACCAAAATTCATTTGAGGAGCCAGTAATACTCTGGTAAGTAGCCAACTCACTTATATAGTAGTAAGTAGTAAACAATATGTCAGCTTCTCATTCCCATCAAATGGAAGTAACCACAACTATAACAGATCCGGTAAAATCGGACAACGGTATAGAGGGATCATACGAAAACGGTAGATCTTCGACAATGTAACCACCACAAGTGGAGCTGCAAAGAAGCCAGCCAATACCTTCTTCACTCGAGTACAGTGAGTGGTCGCTAATTACTCCTTAATTTGATCCGATCACATTTAAAAAAGAGGCAACCTTTATTAAACAGTAGCATTAAATCTAAACTAAAACAACAGAACCCCACATAATCTCTTTGTATCCAGAACTAAAGTATATATCAATTGGATGCACAAAAAAGAACTCTTTATTGGAAATTGGAAATCAAAATCAAAAGTTGAAACAACTAGAACTACTTAGATGAGTAAACAAAGTATAGTCAAAAACAAGAAAGTAAAACCTGAGTAGCAATAATGCAAGTGAGCTGATTGGGAAAAGAAAAACATAAAATAAAATCACACATACATTCACCTACTACTGGTAATAACAGTTGCGGAATGTCATATTTCAAATTGAGCTGAAACATCACTTTCACAAATCAAGAAATGAAAAAAACCCATCACCCCTTTAATGCCAAGAAGAAAGATCAATCAAATCAAATCAAATCAAAGAACAAGAATATGGGTTGAAGTAGTCTGAGTACCAAGAAATGGATCTGGGTGACGACAAGACAGACACTGCTGTCAGGTACTGGCGGTGGAGTGAAATGCCAGTCTTGAGAATTTTTCACCGCTGGAAATGTGTTTTCTTGAAATGGGTTTTTGTTCTTGTTGGTAATGAGGTGAAAAAAAATAAAGTTTCTTTGTTTATTGTATTAAAAGTGGTGATGAATATCCCGCCAAACACTGTAAATTTGTTCAGTAATTAATTGCAATATTTGGTTGCAAGTAATTCTTCTTCTTTGATCTTGCTCTCAGTGGGATACAGCTTTTGTAGCTGCTAATGAGTGTACTTTAGTGGTTAACCTTCACATTTATTGCCATACAGTCTCTGTAGTTTGGTATATTTCATTTTTAGTAGCTACTTTTTGCTAAAATGTGTGTATGATCCACATCAAATATTTATGGCAGATGAATTTTCAGTTATGAATCTAAAGTTTTGTTTTGCCAAAATGAGTGTGTGATCCCCATGAGGCCATCAAATATTTAAAGAGAAAAGGAGTGTAATGATTTTCTGATGATGGATTTGCCTTGAAAATTAATGTACTTCCACATTATGCTAAGAAAAAATATGAGAGAGACTTGGGGCTATCATATTAAAAAGAAAAGAAAAAAGAAAAAACAGTTATCAACCTCTGAAATCTGAATGCATAAATCACAAAAACTCACTAGCCGGAAAGATATTAATCCTATATTTTAACTAACTATAGTACGATTTTTAAAACTTTGATTTACCTAAAACATAAATTGGAAACGTTGAATCACTTGTGTGTAATTTATACTTTCTAGAGTTATTATTTTATTTAAATTGCAGGGTGAGCCCAAAATTTTGGGCGTATGTACACTTGTGCGTATATTGTTGAAATTTTGGGAGCTGTGTGCAGTAAATCTGCAGTATCATCGTGTCACTCGCTGCTAGTGCTATGTGTTTGACTTTAGGTGCCCAGATCTATCCAAGGCATGGGGTTATTCTCTGTCCTTTTTTGGTTTCAGGTTCCTCAAATGAGTCCTATCAATTTTTATATTTTTTATTTTATCCTTTCCAAAGTTTAAAATACTTACTTTTGAAATTTAAATATGCAAAACATTTTCTCCTAGAAATAAAAAAAAGAACGCCCTTAATTTTTTGAAATTTTGAAGAACACCATTTAAAATACCATAAAAGTTTTAGAGCACATGAAGGCTTTTTTTTATTTTTCATTATTCTCTTATCCCCTTCTAATTTCATTTTCAACCTTTATTAAGTGTAACAGGCATTCACATGGTTCTTGTTGGTGTAGGTATTATAATTAAAGATATTTAAATTTTGGATGGAACCATTTATTATTACTAGGAAGACAAATTGAGTTGAGTTGAGATTAAAATTAGTTCGTGAATTAAATATAATGTATCTGGTAAATATTAGTTATAAAAGATTAGTTTGGTGCGACCATTGATTAGGCAGAGGTGACAAATTTGTATGGAGCCGCTGGACTAGAAATGATGGAATGGTCGTGCAGTGGGTAAGGATTCTAGCCTACCATTTGGGCATCGGCATCCGGCCCTGGGAAAAAGTACATTTATCTTCGTTATCTCATTTGCAATTAATTGTTAATGTGTCGTATGACATGCGATACATCTCTCGATCATACTTATATGCTCTTGTTGGTTATGTATTCAATGGACCTTCTTATATCACCAGTTATTGATCATATTCATTTGTATCTTTATCAATTATCGAACAAGTCAAATTGTTGTTCACTTCTTGACATCCAACCTTGTTTTATATCTCAACATGTTCAGTGCACTTATAGTCCATCTCTTGAGACCATACGTGAATTTAGAATTTGACCTTCAAATCCACTTGTGAATATCTTTGAGAATT
The DNA here is from genome assembly GCA_028274465.1 of Plantago ovata. Lineage (NCBI taxonomy): Eukaryota > Viridiplantae > Streptophyta > Magnoliopsida > Lamiales > Plantaginaceae > Plantago > Plantago ovata. The sequence continues at coordinate 7,214,843 of CM051456.1, read as the reverse complement.
CTTATCGAAAAGTAATTCTCTCTTGATTACTCACTTGCCGTTGATTTTGTGTTCTCTTTGTGCATACCCTCAATTACCCTTGACTTTGTTTAGTCTATTCTTTTAATTATTAACCAACTTCTCCTGCAATTCGAGATCATCTCAATTCCTTTCAAACGTCTATATTAAGTTCTATCATCACTCTAACCGGTTTGTAATTATTTTTCTTAACTTTTTACCCATTGAATTCTAAATCGAGTACTCTTGTCTCTAATACTTTCCGACCAATTTCACCTTTAATTGTTTTCCTCTTTTGTTTTCTTTCTCTTACTTGGGATTGAATCTTTACCCACTTCTATTGTTCGTTCGGATCTTTTTCAATCAATATACCCTTTTAGCTATCATTCCAATACCTTTGGTTCTAGCATACGCATTAACTATTCTATCAAACTTTTACTCTCCTTTGGATTCTTTTTATTAATTATATACTCAATATTTCTCTATGGCACACTGTTCTAAATGTACGGTCACACATTCCCTTCGTTTTCTATTACCGGTGTCATGTTCAAATGGCCATGCTATTGCCCTTCTATCATCTCGCGCATGCTTGCATTCTTCTATTCTTGGAAGTTCTTCATTGTATTCCATTAGTGCGATTCATTTCATATTCATTATTCGATATTGTTGACCTCTCATGCTAAGTCATCAAAGACTTACTCCTTTTCTTTGTCCTGCCCATATTTTTTCAAGTGCACTCTTTTAGGCGATTCACATTCTCTTTAAAAAGAATTCAGGATAATTGTTTGATGTCTAACTTTATGGAGATCAATATATGCGTCGATTATATTGAGGATCGATGGGGCCCACATCCATGTTAAAAGAATGTTATTCTATTATGTTAAATAAAGTGGCCTTTAAAATTATGGGTTGTTATTTTAGTCTGCTCATGTAACTTTTTGACAGAGCTGAAATGGCTCTGGAAGGAAAGCTGCAGGCGGGTGGTGTCGAGTTATAGGAGCAGGATGCTTCCTGGCGGGGAGTCTAAGTCTATTATTTTGTTTTATATCGTTCACTGTCATATGTATTGGTGTGATTTAGTTATAAATACTCCCTCCATCTCTTTTATTACTTCCTAATTGGTAAAAATCACCAATTTTAAGAAATAATATTAAATTATTAATTTTTATGAGTATTTAATTATAAATGTGTGATAAAGTATGATAGAGACTGAAAAAAGTCGTTATAAAGAATTAAGGAGAAAAAAATAATAAAAAATTAATAAGTGGGTTGAAAAAACTTTTCATATTTGGGTTAGGAAGTTTGTAAGAGAACGATCAAAATATAAATTTAGGAAGTTATTAATGAAATGGAGAAAGTAATATTTATATGTCTTATTTTGTATGAAATGTAATCATTGTTTTAGGCATTATCGAACTAGATGATTATCGGATTCACCAATACTCTCCTCCTTCCTCCCTCGGAATGGCACGGGAATGTTTTGTACTTCTTTTGCTTTGAAGCGTATGTAACATTATTTTGAATCAATTTTTTATATATAGAAATTCAGTTCTTTTGTAATTATTTTTTCCCCTCCTTCCGAAGGGCACAATCTGTAATTTTTATTTTAATTTTGTAATTTTATTTTCAATCAATATTTTTATGTATAAAAGTTAACTCTTTTATAATTATTTCTCTAACACAACTTATATATGTATTTCTCTAACACAACTTATTCCGAGTACTAGTTAATTTTGTAAATAAGTTTATCTGGTTCTGTTGGTTTTGTACTTCTGGTTCGGTTTGATATTTGGCCCAAGTGTAAAGTTTGGAGGTTTGTACATCGGCTGGTTTGAGCCAGGCCCACTTGGGATCTACTAAGACTATTCTACTCTAAGTCTACCTATCACCGATTGACCATCAGCACCAGTCTCCTCTATGCCAGCCGCTGCTCAAAGCCATCACCATTCACCACCCGTCTCTCTCTATGCCTCCTGCACATTCCCTAGCCGACTAAACTTGATCAGTAAATCATTCGCTAGCTTGAACAGAAAATCAATCGACGGCAGATCATACCAGTAAGTTATCAATTTCAATCGAATTCTAATTATTTATCTAAGTCGTATGATTATGTACTATCTCTTTTTTTGTTTTTGTTTTTAAAGAGAGAATTATCCGATAAGTCATTTTGTCGTTTCAAGGTCCAATCAATCCAATGCCAATCAATTCACGGAGGAAACTAATTTACAACACACAGAAAGATCATGCCTAGCGAAGAGATAAGCTATAAGCTCCGTCCATGGCTGGGGAGGAAACTTATTTACCACACCCCAGAAAGCGCTCCTAGCTAAGAAATAAGGTATAAGCTCCGTCCAGGAGCTCGTTTGATTTTTTTCTTTTATACATTTTTTATTTTTATTTTTTATATATCATGTTCATTTTTGTCATTTCAACCATTTTTAGAACGACCACACCCCGAAAGCTCATGCCTAGCTGCTAAAAGAATTTCGTTTGATTTTGTCTTTTATAAATTTTTATCTCAGTTATTTCATTTCACTTTGACTTTTAGTATAATTTTTAATAATATTTTCATTTTTTAAATCATAATTTTTTAAAAATATTTTATCATATTTCAGTAATATAATAAAAACTCCGGTCTCAATCTTATTTTAATTTCCATAACTTTTACTGGTTTACTACCTTTTCGGAATAAGTTCATATTTACTTATTAGACCACCCTTATCGGTGACTCCTTTTTGGGTCGTCAACCCAAATTTCACTCAACCTGGCAATTAACGGCAAACAACAAATGGGTCGTGACCCCAAACAAAACTACAACCCACCGTTTGGGTCTGAGTTTTGCTCACATTGTGAGCAAAACCACAACCCATTTTGGTGTGTTGTGGTCCAATGGGAGTTGGACACTCCATTTTTTTTTTTTTTGTTATTTTTATCTTTTTAAGATTTAATAATAGTTTTATTTCGGTCCGTTTTAAATTTAACACTTTATTTTGTTGAACTTTTACATCCGTGTTGTATTAAAAAAAATTATTATGAGAGAATAATCAATATATTTTTTGTTTAAAAATATATTTATCCTTTTAATATGATTCGAAATTAATTTCAGGTTAAACGGATCTTTAAAAAAACGAAGTGTTAAATTTAGGACGGGATCAAAATTAGAACATCCAATGATGAAATTGGCTGGTCAAATATTTTGACCAATCTAAAAGATTTATTACAAACTAATTTATATTTAATAGTGTTCTAAACTCTATAAATTGAGTCCCTGATACATTTCTACACACTTCAACCACTTCGACTTCTACATTTTAAGTTTTCTCTAATGGCCAATCTCTTTGAAAATGATCCTCAATACCAACAATAAGTACTATATAGTAAAGAATAATTAAATTTTATATTATAATAATAAAAAATAAATCAGGTATAGTAATATTATATTAATTTTATTAAACATAATAATTAATAATTAGTAAAGATAAAAAAGATTTAATAAATAATAAAATGGGTCATGGTTAAAAAAATGAGTCACGGTTAAGAAGACAAATGTGGTTTGGGGTCACAACCCACATTCTTGCAACCCAAATGGCAACCCAACAAATGGGTTGCGGATAAGGATGCTCTAAGACAAATGTGTTCTCTTTTTGAGTTCATTTCATTATTTCATTATTTTATTTCTGTTCAGACTTAATTATATTTTATAAATTTATCTATTTAACAAATAATTAAGTAGCGTCATTCTATACTCCTTTTTTTTTTTTTCACCTAATACCAATTACCAATAGGCTTTTTATTCCTATTATGTACTCTCATTTCCCATTTTAATAAGACACCTCATTACTTGATTGATTTTATAAATATTACAAGGGAAAAAAAAAAAAAAAGAAACATAAAGTGAGTAGTACTTGGGCATTACTATTACTAATTAAGATGTTTTTATGATTTTTGCCACTTTCACAAATATTATATGTTTTAGCTTTTTTTATTATAATTTCAAGTTAATTTTTTTTATTTATTTACAAAATTGTAGTATTAAATTGCAATAATTTTGTAAGAACTTTCTTCCTTTAATAGCCAATATGGTTTAGATTACGTAATATTTAGATTTTTCATGACTTTGGAACTATAAATATGTGGCGAAGGTTAGTAGTTTATTCATAATTTCTCATTCATTATTCAGATAAATCATTAATCATATTTCTTGACATTTAGCTTTGCTCTGGACTTTGAGTTTTATTGCAAATACTTCACGTTATAATAACAGTTTAAAATCCTACTCGACCCCTCTAGAGTTGTCAGCCAGATTAATTTGCTGAAGATTAGTGTATACTATATTCTTAATTGTGGTAGTTTGATTTATTGTCATCGTATCTCTTAGGTGTTGGATCAATATATGAAACATGAGCCCAGGCAGCAATCATGGGTATAATTTGCGCCCCTGCAGCAAGAGACGGCGGCGAGTAACAACTAATCAAGACCGCATAAGTGATTTGCCACATGGGATTATTTCTGACATTCTGTCTTGTCTACCCGCAAAGTATGTGGTTCGTACTAGTGTTTTGTCTCGAGATTGGAGATACAAGTGGATGTCGTCAATCTACAATATTAAGATTGACGACGACGGAAATACAGGAACTCTAAGTAGTCCCGGAGACAGGTATACAAGTTTGCGTAACTTCGTGATGCAGTTACTACTTCGTACTTCTTGTGATTCGTCGATAACATTAAGGATCTTTGATCTTTCCTGTAATGAAGTCGCCTGCCACCCTGCTGATCTGGAGACGTGGATATCGGGTGTTTTGATGCGCAGTGCTAAGATTCTCAATATAAGTGTTCATAATCTTCAAGGGCATGATAGCTCATTGTGGTGCTTTACCGGTTGGACCTCGTCGTTGAGGGAACTGGACTAGCAATTAGTAATTGCACTGTGAAATTTCCGAGAAACAATTGTTTCCCTAATCTCAAGTGGTTGTTTCTGGGTCGGCATCCTGAAAATGAAGCAAGTATCAAAATAATGACGACTAGAGAAACAAGTAGTGGTCGAGCGGTATTGGACTTTCCTGTTTTGGAATATCTTGAATTGTGGAATTGTGAATGGTTGGACGTAAACTTTGTGGAATCCAAGCTCCGGAATTGATTAGTTTCAAATCTGTATGCCCACAGAATCGTTCACATAATGCTGGTTATGAAGAAAGGAATTCTTATGAAATCAAGATATGTGGGCCAAAGCTTGCCATGTTTGAGTCATTTGGACCCATCAACAACTACGTTCTAGTTGCTCCTGCAGTTACCTATGCGTCTCTTCATATGAATCTCGGCGAAAGGGTTCATTTGTTTCCATACCGAGCCCACAAAGTCTTGAAGGCACTTCCAAATCTGAAATGTTTCAAAATTTCAGGCCAAACTCTTGAGGTTAGTGCTCTTTGCTTATTCGATACTTGCTTGGTTATTGAAAAACTTGTTTACTCTGTTTCAGTTATGCATGAGCTCTCAATAGGTAGCGATTCTAATAATGTTTATGTTTCTTTTGTCTAATTTTGAAGGCTATGGTGGATTCGGGGCAAGGACTGGTTTTTTCCGGCCTGGAACGAGGTTAAAGAAATTGAGGTAGGCCATCTTTGTCAACTGAAAGAGGTGATGATGTTGTTAAAAGCATTTCCATCTGTTGAATCAATGTTGATGAGTGTGAGTGGGATTTTTTATGAGTTGGATTACCAAGCTTTGAGGACAATAACACCCGTACCGAAGAATATTATGTCTAACCTCAAGAGACTATGTATCTTCAATATCAATGACAAGAAGACTCAATATGATGTGGTCAAGTATTTTCTGGAGAATGCAAATAACTTGGAGGAAATCACACTTAAGGTACATCCTTGGCAGGGGAAGCTAGGCTTTTTGAACGCATGGGGCTCGATCGAAATATATGCTATACTATTTTTTAACGTCGATAATTTTTTTTTCCAAACAAATAAAATATAGCCAAATGTTGATGTAATTAGTCCATTTAACAAGATTGCACATCAACAAAATATATATTGGGTGGGGCTATTTTTTATTTTCTTAAAAAAACACCTACTTAAACTATTATTTATTTCACTTATATATATATATATATATATATATATATATATATATATATATATATATATATATATATATATATATATAATTTGGGTGGGGAAGGGTAGTGCTCAAGCAAGAGGTGACTATTGGGTCAGCCGTAGAACAGCTCGGCCCAGCCCGTTAAAAACTGGCCCAGCCCAGCCCGCTAACATATTGGCCCGACCCAAACCGTTTATGGGCCATATACTGGCCCAGCCCCGCCTGGCCGGCCCAAACCATTCATGGGCCATATACTGGTCCAGCCCAGCCCGACCCGATCCATTAAAAACCCACTGAACAGCCCAGCCTGGCACATCCCGGATAGCCCGTAAATTTATGTACATGATTTCAGCCTATACATTCATATTTTTATCAATAATTTCCTCCAATTTCAGCATTGGGCTCTAATTTCATCAATATTTGGCTCTAATTGACAAAAGCCCAATATGCATTATTTGTACATAATTCATACTTCCCTAATTCCACATGATAAGCACAACGCAACAACCTTTCTCATCTGATTTTTTTTTAAAAATCTTTATTCATACTAGTTAAGCAACTATGCTTATCTTCACACTTTTTCTCTAATTAGTCTTAAAATTTTATGCTTAGCATTTTTTAGAAAACATTTTCCAGTCCGGTCCGGCACAGCCTGTAATGTATAGGGCTAGGGGCTGTGCTGGGCCTTCTAATCTCAAGAAAAGCCCGGCCCAGCCCGGCCCCTTAAAATGAGGTCAGCACAGCCCGAACTCTTAAGGGCCCGGCTTTTAAGGGCTGGCCCAGCCCGGCCCATTGGACACATGTCACCACCCCTGCCCTTCTTCCCTTCGCTCCTGATCCTTGGTGTTCTACAGACACAGTAGTGCCACAGTTGGACAATATTCTTCGTCAATGCAAAGTCGGCTTAGCTCGTACTACAGTTCATGTCGGATGTCACAAAGGTTATTGGTCCGGGTTGTATCCAATATTAATTATGGGCGAGGGGGGTAAAACTCAACTTAAAACTACTCGTTCCGTTATGAAATATGTGAAAACTTCAATTTTTTTGGACAAGAATGATTCTGGGTAATGTAATGATTTTATTTATTTAGAGTACATTACAAGGTTGAGAAATAAATATGCTCATGGCAAAGTGCAGTACTTTTTATTTACATTACTATATTTTTCATAATTTTAAATCTCATGTAACAATTGTTTTGATTTTTATTACTGTTACTTTATAATGTACAGTACTTTTTACTTGTGTAATAATTGTGGCGTAACAGGGTAAATAATTGTCGTTAGTTTCGACTAGCTGATCGATCCCACATAATTACCTTCAAGATCTATTGAACTATAACGTTTCGACTGATACATTCAAACAGAACATTTATGCAAAGTATAACCAGCTGCTGTATACATTGATTTGCTATACAATCCATTAGCTAACAAATAGTACCAATCCATCAAGAGTTTCCTGCATTTGCAGAAGCAACTTCCCTGCGATAGAAGGAGCTGGAAAGATTCTCAAGTGACCAGCTCCCATTGTTAAGATTAAAAGAATGAATAACGGGGATATGTTCTACCATCCGACGCTCATCACTGCGTGGTTTTAATCGATCAACAAGCTCATCTGCCATGTCATGCAGGACCAGCTCTTTTACCTTAGAAAGGCTATTCATGCCCAACGGAAGTATCTTCATGTTAGGGCATCGACGAAGTGACATCCTCTGGAGATCAGGCATTGAACCTTCTTGTATGCCAATGGTGTGAAGCTCAGAGAGATATTCAATGACCAAAATCTTTAGCTTCTTGAATGTTGAAGCTTTAAAATACAGCTCCTCGCCAGTGTAGCAGTCAACCAGATGAATCTCCATTAGATTTGGCAAGCACTCAAGACCGTTCAATGGACAGACATTCAACTTGGACCACTTCAGATGAATTCTCTGCAGATTATTAAGCGAGCATATGGTGGGAACACTTGTCAAGCGGCCTTTCAAGTAAAGGCGCCTTAAGGATTCTGGTGGAATCATCTGTTCCAGATTCATATATTCCTCCTTAGAGTCCGAACATAAATCAAGGGTGGTGAGCATTTCCATGCTGTTAATCGCCTCGCACAAATCTGCTCCATGTTCTCGCTTGAGGCCTAAAAGTCCTAACTTTCTCAGCTGTGTCAGTTTTTTCAAATCTTTAACGATCCTACCATTCTGGTCTACCCTTACAAGTGACAAATTCTGCAACTTGGTTAAGTTACTAATTCCCTCATGCACCGTTACACCGCTAACACTATGAAAATTTACATATTTTTCCGTAAGATACTTATAGGCAAAGAGGTGACAAAGATTGTGCAGTTTCGAAATTTCTTTTGGAAGCTCTGTGACATCAGTTTGCTTTAGATCCAACGTTTCAAGGTAACGTAGCTTGGCTATTGACTTGGGAATCTCCTTTATTTTTGTATCTCTAAAGCATACATACCTTAAAATGGTTAGACGGCATATGTCTACGGGAAATTTTGTCAGGGGTGCACCTTGGAAATCGATGAGCCGTGACAATTGAAAGCCACTTGAACTCTTCCAAATATCGCCAGGCAAAACATCATGAGAACACCTAAAGAAATTAAAGATTGAGAACATTCAGGTTAGAAAATCTGCACATGATGAAAATTACTCTACAATCAATGAATCAAGATAGGGCATAAACACACCTGAACAAAAGCAAGGAACGGATACCAACAGAGTTAGTGTTGTGCAACAAATGGGTGCAGTCGCCATGGACAGATAGACGGCGGATCTCATTGCCTGCAGTTGTATTATCTCCGGTGAGAAATGCAGCAAAATTCTCGTCCTTGCACTTCTGGATGATAAACTTATGGAACATGTTCAGAACTCGTAAATTTCTTGGTCTTCCATCCAAATCCCAGTTTGAAACATGAACTAAGTTCCGATTTATCAATTCATTCAGATATTCTTCTGCAACCTCCTCTGCGGTTTGAATGTCTGTTCCCATGGCAAACCGTTCGGCTACCCATAGGCGTATGAGTCTCCCGTGCTGTACTGAATAATCTTCTGGGAAGACGCTGAAGTACAAGAAGCAACTTTTAAGGTTGCTTGAAAGATCCATGTAGCTAGGCAACAGACTATTGCTGATAGCAGACATATGAGAATCACTTCCAATTTCACATCCAAGATTCCGATGAAAATTTTCCCACTCAAATTGAAGTTTTGGTTTCTGGGCAAGTGCATCACCTACTGCAACAATAGCAAGGGGCAATCCTTCACATCGTTTGACAATTAGCACAGAACAATCCTCCAATTCAGCAGGGCATTCTCCATCGTTATCTGCGAATGCCTTCCTGCAGAAAAGCTTCCACTGATCTTGCCATGCTAAACTATCAAAACAATAGACATAGCGCCGTGATGATGCACATAACGAGGCCACACTGGAATCCCTGGTCGTGACAATTATCCTGCTACCACGAATTGCATTAGGAAATGCACCCTTAATGGAATCCCAACCTCCTGTGCTCCATATATCGTCAAGAACGACAATGTAAGTCTTATCCGCCAGGTACTTCTTAAGCTTATCATGTATTGATATACTTTCATCGGTTGGACATGGCTCCTTTCTCGCATCACAGAATTGTTTCAGCAAATCGGAAAGGATCTTGTCCACATCAAAGTCTCGAGACACATGAACCCAAGCATGGCAGTCGAATTCCCCCAGACTCCACGTTTCCAGATGTTTTGAACAAACGTCGTCTTCCCAGAGCCACCAGGTCCTGCCACAGCTAGGGTGACAAGTGGCTTTTTTCTATCCACCTCCAATTGACGAAGAAAGTCTACTTTCTCATTTTCATAACCAACTATTTCATCGTCAAGAAGGAGAGGGCTTACCCGATTTCCTCCGGTTCTGAGGCCAGAACTTGATCCCCCGGCAGCAAAAGCATCATTCTGCGACTTGATGTCTTCGATACTCTTTTTTATGGCTGCTATCTTGTCACTGATCTTTCGAAGTGGAAAGCCATGCTTGACGTTGTGCGCAAGTTTGTGAACCCGCTGAGTGATTTTGTGATTGTGAAATACATGGGGGGAGTGGCGGACAAATTCCTCAAGAACATCCTCAATATCATATGCGATTTTACGAAATTGCTCCACCTGGTCTCTCAACCTCCTGCTACCTTCAGGGCCATCATTGTCTTCAATGAAAGCCTTCATTGATCTCAGCCAGACTTTCATGCTCTGCATTTCTTCGCGCAAATCTTCATTGAGATTGAATGAGCTCAAAAAGGGTAGTGCTAAGTGCTCGATCGAAGCCAAAGCAGAAACAACAGCAAGTTCTGCCATAACTTTGCTAATTTGGTTTGTGTTTGTGATGGATGTTTTATGTGCAACTTGCTAGAGTTATAAGTGCAATAAAAATGTACAAGTAGAACTTGTATATGTATATATACAACTCGAACAACATACAAGTAGTGAAGTAGAACGACTATACTTGGTATAAGTCAATGGGGTTTATGTAGAGAGTTTAAAACAGTTACCATCTTGAGTCATAACTAAATTACTACTTGCACTTAACACTGAAAGAGACAGAAGAAAAAAACTAGCTAGCAAACTGGACTGGATCATATTATATACTAGCTACATGAAACTAAATATTTCACTAAATTAATAGATTCACATCGATCAATGATCATCTTAAATATCAACTGTGAAGTTATGAATTCCCACATGTACAATTGCAGACACCACATTGATCAAGCAAGCTGTTGCATATAGTCACTTGTTTACTTGCATCTCAAATGACTTCAAGTTACATGCGAACCAACCAACGTACGTAAATGGGGCTTAAATGTTGAGGTTTGTTATATGCTGCCAGTAGTCAGGTTATTGGATTTGCAAAACGTTCTAATGCGTTTAACTGCATGCTTAAGGATAAAATCATCTTACATCAGTACTTTCTACATTCAATTATACTGTTGAGAATTAATTAAAAGGATAAAATTTCACCCATCAAAGATCAAACCATTTAGCTTGGGACCTAAATGCAGGAAAACAGACAAGATAATATGGAACTTTCAAACATGCATGGAACAGCTAATACAAGATTCCCACAACAAGTTGCATATTTGTCATTCTTTGGTGCAATGCAATAAACTACCAAGGAAAAGTCATTAACAACCAGCTAGGCCAAGACAACATCGATCAACTTGCATCCACCACCTAGCTAGCTACCTAACAATCATAGTACATCGAAAATTCGTCAAATAGATTAGAATGGGCCCAAAGAAACGCGGAGCGATTTTACATAACGCGGAGTATTTCTGTAGACAAATGATTCGAGAAATTATTAACTAAAAAGCATGCTTGAAACGACCAGGAACTTGTTAAATGTTACTTCCGGAAAGAAAAGACCAAAGATTGCAGCTTTTCAACACTTCATTGTTCATTCATAACCATGCACATTCTCTTTCTATACAACTTGTACGTACATGCCAGGCGAATGGAGAGATACCGTGGACAATCCGTGTCCCATAATTTAGATGCTCTGCATGATGTACTTGTTCTGTTGTTTGTGGAATAGTATACTTGATAATTAATTTCAATTTAATGAAAATCAGTTGGAACTTGGAAGGGTATGAAATTTCCCTCTCTCTCTTTTTCTTTTTTGAATGTTCTTTCTTTCAAGCTTAACTGAGGGAGACTGTATTTATGGGGAAACCTGCTAGAGTTAAGTACAATAAACATGTTAGAAGTAGAACGACTATATATACACTACCATACATGTAGAACTACTGGTAAAAGTCATTGCGGTATGCAGAGAGTATTAAATTAGTTGGCAACTTGAGTCATAATATACTACTCCTACTTACACAATGATGAACGAGACAGAAGAGTAAAACTAGTACTACTTGTATAGCAATCTGGATCATGTTATATGAAGACTGAATTAAGTAACATGAAATTATTTGACTAAACTACACTTGCACATCAATGGTCATCTTAAATACCTAACAATTATGAATTTATAAAATCCCAACTATATATACTTACACATTTGCAGACACCAGTCCACATTGATTGATCAAGCTGTTGCATCATTTGTCTTGTTGAAGTTTATTAATTCTCAAAACGGCTTCAAGCTGTGCAACCTAACTGCCAACCAACCAACCAACCAAAGTGAATTAGTCCTAAATGTTGAGGCTTTGTACTGGTTTTGCAGAATGTGCTAATGCATTTAACTGCTTAACGTTAAAATCATCGATCTCATATCAATGGGTATAGAACTTTCTACATTCAATTATACTGTTTGAGAAAGGGCTAAAAGTTCACCCACTAGTCCATTCTTTGGTTACGAAAATGCAGGAAAACAGTCACAATACAGACATCGATGAACTTGGTAATACAGATCGAACAGCTAATACAAGATTCCTTCCACTAACAAGTTGAATATTCAAAGAAAACGACAGACAAACCCTTTAGTATTTCTTTTTGTGGTGCAATAAACTACTAATACTAACAAGGATATGTGTTATGTAACAAAAAGCTAGACAAGACAATGGGTTGACTGACTAGGTATCACAATATCAACTTGCATCCACCGCCTACAACCATAGTATTAGTATATCGATAATTCGCAACTGAGAATTACAGAATTCAGCAAATAGATTAGAATGGGGCCAAAAAAACGCAATGTGATTTACATAAAGGCATCAATAATTGGCATCAAAATTGTACTACTATTTCTGCAGACATATATATAAAATGAATGATTCGAGAAACTAAAAGCATGCCTGAAACGAATCGACCAGCATTGTCAATGGGCTAAAGATAGCATCTTGATTGTTCATACATAAAACTGTCAAGCTTCTAATACCCCAATTCCAATTCTCTGCCTGTCCTCAAAAGTGAAAAGCATATTTCTATGTTTCTTTGATGAATTATGATGAGATAGAGTTGACCTAAATGCCCCATTCGAGTTTAAATGTTAATTTTAATTTTTTTTATTTTAGTTTCAAATGGTATCTGATACGATTAAGGCTTTGTTTTTTCCTTTTGTTGTTGTTTCTAAGTTTGTGTGTTTTTTGTTGTGTTTCGAACATCTATTTTGCTCGTTTTGTTTTTTAATTAATAAAAAGAAAATTTGGCCGCTTAAAAAAAAAAGGATTAAGGCTTTGTTCTCTTCGTATGAAAACTCATTGATTTAAATTCAGTTCAGTTTCAATTTTGTTCAGGTTTGTTTAGTTATATTTTATACTATAAATAAATCAAGTTCAGTTCTATTCAGGTTCATTCAATTATGTTCAATTATGCTCAGACGAAAAGAACAGTTTCTAATTCAGTTAAACATTATTTGACCTTTTTTAAGGGGCAAATCTACTGACATTTAAATACTCTAAATACAAATTATTCATAAATAATATGGAAAAATATTTAATGTGATTACATTGATGAAGTATGTGAAATGTGTAGTTTAGCCTTACCGTCATGATATTATTATTTTTTTACATATGTATGTACGAATAATGTTTTCGTCAAAATGTATTGGGAATTTTAGTTAAAACTTTAAATTCGTTCGTTATATTGATCTAAGGGTGCCCGACACAGTTCATAATCTTGTGTAATATCACTAAAACGTGTTAAGTCACTAAAATCTCCTTGAGGCGAAGATGTGATTAATGCAATAATAACTGTGTTGATCAATACTTGAATAAATTAAGTCATTTATAGACACATGAGTGAAAGTTTCATTGTACTAAAATATTCAAGTTAAAGACTAAGCGTGAAAATTCAAGTTTTGGAAAAAGGGACTCTTGAAGCAGCGAAGTTTCATTCTCGTTGTAGCATTGATATCATAGAAAGTTATTGGTAAGCTTGCTTATATAACGATGCAACAGTGATATCAAATGTATGTCATAGCTTTACAGTAAACTTCACTGCAACATTATGTAAATGAATGCTACAACATTAAGGTTCACAACTATCTGGAAAAGGTTTCGCAGCAGCGATACTAAGACAGCTCTGCAGCATATGAACAAGTACGCACCTGTTCGGAAGTGACGAATTTTCAAGTGTTTTAATGAAGAGATATATCCCTTAAATTGTGATGGGACACATCCACTAATCTTAAAAATACTTGGATGATAATTTAGACACGGTTTGGAAGGGTTATAACACTTGGGAGATGGTGCATTTGTTGTATAAATAGGAGAAGAAATCATTTCTTCCAACACACTTGCAAACTCAATCCCCTTCCCCTTGCTCTCTTGCATTTTTCATACTCAAAGTAAGTTCGATAGATTCGGCTATTGGTGCTGCTTAGTTGTCTTAAGAGTAGTTTTTATCCTGGGAGACTATTGCCACAATTTCGTAAGCACCACGAGCGGGGCAATCATGTCTTAAGGAAAGATAGTTAAAACTATCGAATCTACTCGCCTGGTTACATTCTATATTGTTCAAAACCTTCGCTCCAGAAAATAAAGCACACGCTTACAACAAGTTGTAACGCTCCGACCACTAGTCAATCGAAGTCCCGACCCTTTGGGCCGACGCGACTACTCCTGGGATGCTATTCGGGGTGATATGTTGGTCCCAAAGACCAATACGTATTCTAATGTGTACACTTTGTTCTTACTCGTGAGCGCACCGGATACTTTCCAATAGGTCATCTATTTTAGAATTGCCCCAAGTCAAACACACTTAACTCTAAAGTTCTTTTAGATTAATTCACGAAAAAAAAGTACATCTTGTTGATATGAGTAGCGTTCTCAACCCCTTTAATTCTCTAAATTTCATGGTGTTACACAAATACTCAAATACAATTAAAAAATTCAATTAAAATTGTTTTGCCGTATATATAATACACATATTGACATTGTAATGGTATGATACCTTGATTATAATCTAATGTTGTGAGAGTTGCGGTTCAATTCCGAATGTATATGATATGTGGTCTAATACTCTAATTATGTGTAAGGAAGGACACCATCTTAAATGTTTTAATAGTGTAGTAAATTATTAAAGATTTTTTAAATTTAATTAATTTGACGTGACAAATGCATTTTCAGATTTTCTTGAACCGAACACCAAAGCATGCACCACGATGTTCCAAATAAAAAAGAAAAGAAAATTAATCAGGGTCACCCGGGCCCCGGCCCTATTCTTGGAAATAAAAGAAACGCCAAAAATGGGTAAAAATCAATCAATCCAAAAAACAGATAAACAAGAAGCTCTCATCCATCTCACATGGCACCAGAAATCACTCACAGGAGATGATACCCGCATCAATTTCTCACTATCAATTAACACGAGGAGTTCTATTGCAATTCACCCCCCGAACAACCACTAATTTCCCTCTACTAGCCATTAGAAGAAGAAGAAGAAGAAGGATATCTGTATCAGCTGAAATGTCGTACGAACAACAACTCGCCGCCGCTAAAAAAGCTGCATCCGTCGCTGCTCTTCTATGTCAGGTCACCCACTGATTTCACTAATCGAACTATTTTCACTATCGTAATCATTTCATTATTCTGTTTGATTGTACATAGCTCTAGTCTACTCGTGGTTATTTTTCATTCTAACTGTTGAAGGTTTGGGGTGTGCAAGCAAATATGTAATGCACTAGTCTATTTGGGGAATTTGTTGTGTTCTGCACTCTTGGATTGAATAAATTCCTAAATTTGATTTTAAGGAGTATGTTGTGCATTAAGAGTTGTACACTAGGTTATGTAAGTAAACTTCATTAGCTGCTGAATGTAGCATTGCTTAGAGTTCCTGTTGGGTCGTCTAACTGCCCTCTTGAATTCAAATGATGGAATCACAAGTCAAGACAGATGTTAACCTACTGCCATATTATATGTATGGATGCAGCATTTATGATTTGTGGTTGAGATATATTTTGATTTTTCGCTCAACAGAAAGTGCAAAAGGCCTTGTTGCAATCGGATGTCCAATCAAAATCGGACAAGAGCCCCGTTACAGTGGCTGATTATGGTATGCGATTTTCATCTGTTCATATGTACCAACACTAGTATCAAGTGTTTTTGGTCCTGAAGTCCCTTTTTCCTCTGGCAAGTAAGCTGGATAAACTGTCGTCTTGTTTGAATAGGAAAAACTGATGTTTTATTCAATGTATTCTACCACACTTGCACACTGCTGACATGTTCCTTTGCTTTCACTGTAGCACTTACTTATGATAGTTAACCTGTACGCTGTCTTGACAGTCATGACATTTTCAACCTTCGGATGGTCATTATTCAGCAGAAGATTACTCATTCGTGTGATTAACCTTTGATTTTCTATCGGTTATTGTGCTAAAGACGTGGAAAAAATGATTAGAGTTTATACTGTTCATTTCTGAAGATATTTACTGGCTTTGCTTCACAAACAAAACTCATAGAGGAAACCACTAGTTCCACTGTGAATCTCTCTACAAGATTAGGAATAGCAATTGTAACACCTTTTTTTTTTCTTCACATTTTTATCTTTTTTGCTCTCATTAGCCAATAACTGCTGGATTTTCTAAATGTTCTTGCACCAATCTCACTTTATTTCACACTAGTTATAATTTGTAAGTTTCTCTCTCAACTACTTGCAAATTCTTCTCAGGTTCACAGGCTCTTGTGAGCCTTATTTTGGAGAAAGAGCTGCCATCCATGCCATTCTCATTAGTAGCAGAAGAGGTACTTTTGAAATTTGATTTGTGCTGGTGGTTAGTTGTAGATAACATGTGCAGCTAATTAATATTTTCTCTTCCAGAAGAGGGAGCCTTCCATTTTATTCTCTATCAACTGTTTTTCGTTTCTTCTTGCCATGCTTTCACCTAGTCACGTTATAGTATTGTTATACTATATCATTTCTGTTTTTGGAGACAAAGTAACACTAGTATATATATAGGACTCTGGTGACCTCCGAAGTGAAGAATCCAGAGAAACACTGCGTCGCATAACGGAAGTTGTAAATGATACCCTTGCTGGTGATAAAAGTGGTGATACATCACCTCTTTCTGAGGAGGATCTGCTTGTAATTATAGACAAAGGAAAATCTGAAGGGGGTCCTCAAGGCCAGCATTGGGTTTTGGATCCGATCGACGGCACTAAAGGGTGTGTAAACAGAATTAATGCTTATTGCTCGATCCTAGAACAACAGGCTAGAGCTTTTTCTTTCTATTGCTTTACGGGTCTCCTGTGGAGTGTAGACCCCTATCACATAAGTGGAGTAAGCTACTTCAAGCAACCTACATTCATTTTTTTAAAATGGTTTTTTCATCATCTTCCTCTTCAACTTTTCTTACTCAATGCTTAAAACTTAAAACACAGTACGGTTGAAGGACAATCTTAATCTTGGAGTGAACACAGAAATGGGTTTAATCTTTTGAGCCATAGTATTTTGTTTCAATGGCTCCTCTTATTTATCTATTTATCAAGTTCAGTAATAATTTTATTTTCTAGCAATAGTGAGGGACATATCACCTGTTCTTATCCTGTCAATTTAAAAAGGCTTTTCAGCATTATGTAAGAGCTGCATGTGCAAAATTCTTAGCCGTCCTAATCTTCAGACACCTTACATAGAAAATAATTTAGTACTATTGATCTATGATCATGAGAACCGGGCAACATGTTTCACGGTGCTTCCACATTAACTATTAGGGTATATATAAGGTTTGAATTAGATCTAAAGAATTGTAGTATATAATAAGCTTTGGTTTTTGTGGTTGTCATGTAGATTCTTGAGAGGAGATCAATATGCTATTGCATTAGCATTGCTAGATGAGGGGAAAGTTGTACTTGGAGTGCTGGCCTGTCCAAATCTTTCCTTGACATCTATTGCCACCAATGATCAGCCTGTTTCTGAAGATAAAATTGGTTGTCTGTTTTATGCCCAAATTGGTACGGGAACCTATATGCAAAGTTTAGATGGATCGCCCCCAACGAAGGTCAGTTTTTGGGAAAGAAAATCTTACAGATTCTATCTTCTAGCTTCTAATTATGTTCGTCATAACTTACAGGTACATGTTAGTACTACTGAAAATGCTGAAGAAGCCTCATTTTTTGAATCGTATGAATCAGCACACTCTTCGCACGGCTTATCAGGCTTGATAGCTAAGGTAACACACTAAGATGGCTCCTGTGAACAGATGTTCACTTTTGCTCCGAAAACAATCTAATCTTGTGATTTATGTACAGAAACTTGGCGTTAAAGCACCACCTGTCAGGATAGACAGCCAAGCCAAATACGGTGCTTTGTCTAGAGGAGATGGAGCAATATACCTGCGGTTCCCTCAAAAAGGTTACAGAGAAAAGATTTGGGACCACGCTGCTGGCTACATTGTCGTTTCAGGTTAATAAATCCATCTATTATAATGAAAGTTTGAAGCAGTTTTACCCAATAACGTTCCTTATCATCAATATAATACTGATTTTTGCTCGTAGCATTAGCATATTGAGATGATTTATGATTTAGACCAGAATGTATCAATAGTTAATAAGATGTTAGAATAGACAATTTGTTTCTGCGTCCATACCTCATTCAGTATCAATTTATTTTCTAGTAGAATGTGTTTCTGGATCTAATTTATAATTTCAAAGCTGCTGCACGGCTGCTCCTTGTAGCTTGTATTCCCAAGCTTTACAAAGAACCAGGAAGTAAGATGGTTTTCTTGACTTATGACTTAAATAATGGTAGTTGAGGCTGATCTATCATGAATTTTGATGGTTCAGGTATGTAAATGAGCAAAAACTGCTGGCTATGGTAGCTCTTAACGATGTTTTTGAGCTCCGCAAATGTAAATGGGCATATAGTTTTTGTCTTCAAGTTGGAGTCTGAAATCCTTCCTTTCCTTATTCATGAGAAACATTTTTGTTATGTGCAAAAATAAAGACAGGATATGAGTCATATGACAGTAAAGAAGAATTCAATTGTGTTTGTTATTCGGGTACATGTCCCTCTTTCTCATTACGAAGTCTTTTAATAATTTTGTACTATGATTTGTTTTCACAGAAGCTGGAGGTGTAGCTGCTGATGCGGGTGGGAATCCCCTAGACTTCTCAAAAGGTAGATACCTTGATGTAGACACAGGCATAGTAGTTACCAACCAGAAGCTGATGCCTGCACTCTTGAAGGCTGTTCAAGAATCCCTCAAGGAAACAACTTCATCTTTGTAATTTGACTGACTTGATCACAATCGACTAGTGGGGGAATATGTTGTTCACGCTTCAGCTTGTGTGAATGATTCACAATAAAACAACAGTTCACTTGATTTACCTTGTTTAGACAGTTCACTTGATTTACCATGTTTAGACGTTACATATAGGCGGAAATTGTTTTTCAAAATTTGTATCTCCAGACTTGCTGGGCATGGTTATTGTTTCATTTACAAGGTATAAAGTGAAATTATGTGTAAAACCTAGTGATCAGAATAATACTCAACCTGTTCTTTTCTCAGTGTCGTAAGTCGTTAAAATCTTAAACTTGACAAAGAAATACACCGCAGATTTATTAAGGACAATAATGTTGGAGAAATAATGACCTTATAAATGAAGTAGATATATACAGTTCCAAATTATTTTGTTCAGATCTGGCTTAAAATGTGTTTATCTTGAAGTCCACTAAACTTGAAAATCAGAAGTATAATCTTGTGGATGTCGTTGAATCGTCTCTCTAAGTGATTTCTCTTGTTCATGGAGATTTGAAGGTGCAGTGTTATACACGTCTGTGAACATTTCTTGCACACCGGGTTTTTTGGCCTTCTCTGCAACTTGAATTGCATGCAACACCTGCAAAGCCAAGCAGGCGAGGTTAAAATGATGATGGAAAGGTAAGAATGTCGAGCAAACATCGTTTCAAATGGCTAATGACTTCTAAAATGACACTGGTGTAAGCAATTTCTATGGCAAGATCTAGCAGAAAAATATCAAGATCCTATCCTAATTGTGTATCTAAGAACTTCTCAGTTGGAGTTCATTAATTTAACGGCTAGTTAACCCAGCTTTTTCCAACCTCTATGGCTTGAGAACTTAACATAATAGTTGCAGGCATGTTTAGAACACTATTTGGTTGTGTTTACATTCGCAACCGATGAGCATGTATACAAACTTCGCCATGACAATAGAAGAAGCCATTGTGGATCAGTTTTAACTCATAGCCATAGGTAATTTTTATTCTGTTACCTCCTTACGGGCAATGTCTCGCAGTTCTGCCTCAGCCTGAGTAGTCCACCAGCCATTTCCTACGAGCCATTTGCTAAATCTAGTCACAGGATCTTGAGCAACTCTCCACCATTCTATCTCTTCAATAGGACGGTATTTCGAGGAGTCATCAGAAGTGGAGTGGTGTCCAGCTCTGTATGTAAGAGCCTGACAATACAAGATTCAGCATTACCTAACAATTGATGCATAATACTCTAGACTTGCATCAAAGATAAAAGCTCTTGTCACCTCGATGAGAACAGGCCTGCTTTCTTTAACTGCCATATCACGAGCCATACGAACAGCACTATAAATAGCGAGGGCATCATTGCCATCAACTCGGATACTACGAACTCCATAAGCCTGACCTCGGACTACAATACCATCACCTATAGATATGAGAAGCTCAGTTTAGAGACCATATACTAAAATTGGGAATTAGGCCATAGGCATTTTAGGTAGAGAAAATATACTTCGAAACTGATCACTAACTGGTGTGCTGATGGCCCATCCGTTGTTACGGCAGAGAAATATGACAGGTGCTTCCATAACAGCAGCAAAATTTAAAGCAGCATGGAAATCACCCTGTACATAGTTTATACAACAGATACGATAATTTATAAACAAATTAAGCTGTCTCCTATTGGCTAAAATTTAATAGTACAAAGAAATAGCATTTCCTCTGTCATGAAAACATAGCTGAGTAATATGATTCTTACCGTACTAGTGCCACCATCTCCGAAATATGTGATAGTACACACATCTTGTCTATCCATCTTGAGTGCATAAGCAGCACCAACAGCATGGGGAATTTGAGTACTGTGGGACATTTTCGACGAGATTAATGAACTCAAATTGCAATTAGAATAATAGTTATCAAGAATGAGTAGTATTTGAGATATGCCTTACGCAACTGTTGAAGCAACCGTGAAATAATTGTGCTTGTTTGATCCATAATGGGCAGGCATCTGCCGGCCTTTACCATTGTCACTTTTATTTCCAAAACACTGATTTGCAAATTCCTGCAACGTAAATCCCCTCCAAAGTAGAACTCCAGCCTCTCTATACTGCACAATTCATCATTATCATTACATTGCACAGAGCAGGGATAAAATAGAACTGAAGTCAAGTAGTAACAAATAACTATATTATCTGGGATGCTTGAACCTGGGGAAAGACAAAGTCGTCTGGACTAAGTGCAGCTGCAGACGCGATGTTGATAGCTTCTTCCCCCATTGCTGTAACATAGAAGGATATTCTTCCCTGTCTCTGTGCTTCATAGAAGACAGTGTCCATGGTTTTGAGCATAACCATGTCTTTGTACATCTTCAGTGCAGTCTCCTTGTCTATCTGGTTACATTTTTATCACCAAAATAATTGTTAAATGATCCTCAGACTGATTAGTTAATAATAACTTGAAGCATTTCTCAAAGCAGACCTGCACAAAGTTGCTGCTAATCAGGTGACCATCGTCACCAAGAACTCGGTAGCAATGAATCCTCTCCTCCGGAATGTCAGCTAGGAATTTCAGTTCTGAAGTAAATTTCACCACTCCCCCAGGGAAATTTAGTACCTAATAGGATAATCTACAATCATTAACCAAAAGCACTCTGTATATACAAAGGATAAATATGACCAAACATGAGATTAGCCACATTCTTCATGAGAATAAATAATTTTTCGACAAACTCACAGAAAAGTCATCACTCTACTAAAAATCAACTTGCTTGCAACTAACAGAATCCTCGATTTGTTTTCTTCGATTTACGAATTCTGAGAAAAGAAGTAGAGAGTTTTTGACTGGACTAACCGAGTTAATATTGGTTTTCAGTGATCCACAATATCTATAAGGTCTCACCTATACTCATTGAACTAATTCAAATCATCCAAAACAGTATCGATTACAGAACACCAAGCTCAGCACTCAGCAGCAGATTACAATCATTGACATGACCGTTTTTAAGAACCTAAAACCGCATCATTCAGTAATTCGCTACATTTCAAATTGAAAGAGAACAGCAATACTATACAAAAAGTAAGTGATTACCTTAGAATCGGTAGCATCGTGAGTATTGGAATCCAATTTTTGGCCAGATACAACAGATTCAAACCGGCGGAAAAGTGAATTGGGCGAGAGAATGGAAGTAGTACTAGTCTGTAAGTTGGAAATGGCAGCGATTGAAGCCGGAGTTTCCGATATGATATGGCGAACAAGTTTCCCAGATTTGGACAAGTATCGAGCCATTTTATTTGTTTGACTTAATTTGAAAAACGGATGATTGAATCGATTATTATTATTTTACAGAGGAAGAAGAAGAAGATAGTAGGAAGAACAGGACATGATGGTTTAGGAATTTTTAGGATATACCTAGCTTCCCTTATTAGTTTGGAGAGCATTACATTATTAATGTTCACTTGCAAGTATTCATTCGCAGCTTCGAAGCAATCCGTTTGTATAGGCAGTTGGAGTTACGTGTAGAATTATCCAATCCAATCGCATCCTTTTCCGAAACTACTTTCTCTTTTTTCAATTCTTCATTGTACACTAGTACATTTTATATTTGTTAAAATAGCGTTTCACCTCCAGAAGTTTGTGTACTTGTGCAATATCTATACTTTTAAATTTTGCTTGATTGCAACTTGCTCTCCTAGATTTTATATGGGTTGTGAGTGCTCTTTTTCATGTCGCGTTTGAATCACACATTCCGTTCAGGAGCACATTATAACCCACACAAAAGTTCACGGGGCAAGTCACAACCAACCAAAGTTCAGAGGGCAAATCTCAAGAACATGCAAATTTTATAGGGCAAAACACGTTTTCTTTTTTTGATTAATCAACATCACATTTATATATTATGATGTTTGGTACTAAGAATGTTTCCAAAAATGTTACACAATAGAATTATGCCCCCTTCTTTGTTTGTGCAAATTTTTACCTGAACTTTTATGGGTTACGATGTACCCCTAAACTTGCGCAAGTATGTTTCACACTTTCCACACGAAAAGGCAAAATAAATAAATAAATAAATAATAATAATAATAATAATAATAATAATAATAATAATAATAATAATAATAAAAATAAGAAAATAAAAGAACACTTTACGGGATACAATAGCACAACATAACCCATATAAAAGTTCTTTTTTTTTGGGGGGGGGGGGTAGGGGGCAGGTCGCAATGGAGCAAAGTTCACGACGCAAATCACACAAACATGAAAACTTCGGGGAGTGGGGGGGGGGAATAGCTTAGAATTATGTGGCTGACTTCGCATTAGCGGGACAACACCACCCCTCCCCCCGTTATGATGGCTTACATCCTCACTGTAGCAGTGTGTTCATAGATCACCGTTAACGTGAGTCGGTATCTGGGTACACACTGGATTGTTGATTTGAGAAAGTTGGAATTATTCAAAAGAAGGTTGGGTGGTCCTTCAGTTGCAAGCAAAAGGAAGTCAACTCTGATAGCAAACGAAGAAGGTAGAATGTAGCTGTGGAAGTTGTGCCAAGTATTCAACACCTACGAGAGAATCCATGAGGGAATTTCAATGGTTCTTTGTTTGAGGGAATAAGAGGAACGCACTCAAAGTCTCGCATCATTAACATGTGAAAATATACATGGTTATATAAGAAAATAATCCATCCTAATTGGTAGAATGAGTCATTATAAAGAAAAATTCAACGAACAATACCACTCTGATTATCAAACAAGTAAGCATATGGAGCAAAAAGCAAACTTAATTTTCATACCACAATATATTCAACTCTTTATATACTAACATAAGAGAATTAAGGTACAAACCAGAAAATGCATGTCTGTATAAGTAAATACTTACAACAAGCTTAATATACTAGATATAAAACCATGCAGGCATAACAATCTAATTATGAGAGTGGTATTTATCTTACATATTCATTCATGTGTATATATATATTGGTCTATATACATATCTAAATTGGGAAAGTTGTCTCTTCTTCCTGATCATCACTACTATCTATAGACAGGTAAACTTGATCAAGATAAGAGAGCACGTCGTCATCATCATCACCATCGCCATTGTTTTTGTAACTCTGAGAATCAATCACAGTACTAGCTTCACGAACTCGACACAAGACCCATTCGTTGTAATCCTACACAAATTAAATATCGTCCAAATTAAACATGTTAATAAATTAATTGGGAATAACAAATTAGTAGCATAACAGCTTAACTTAATTACATATTTTGATCAGTTCTAGGGCTGAAAATGAAAAGCAACATGAAATCGATTCAATTCAAACAAACAACTAGTACGTAAGTAGTTACTGCAACAGTGAGACGTGCGTAACTATTAATTGTTTGTTTGACGTAATTAGTTACTGAAACAGTGAAACGTGCGTAACTATTAATTGTTTGTTTGAAACAAACAACCGTACGTAACTAGTTGTTTGTTTGAATTGAATCAAGAGTTATAACTGAAACGTGCAAAGTATGTAACCGTACGTAACCGTAACAAAGAGAATGAACCAAGTACAAGCCGCCCAATAAGTTACTTAAATTGTTTATTCAAAAACTGAAACGTGCAAAGTTTTATTAAATCAATCTTTCAAGAAGTTACTCATCCGTTTTTTTAGATTGTTTACGTTTGCTTTTGAAACGATTTTTAAGGAGGTTGGTATAATGTGTGTGGTGTTTGAGTTAGTGGCAGGACCCACAATAAAATTATGAGATAAAAGGTTATCAGAAAAGGAAACCTAAACAATCTAAAGAAACGGACTAAAATGGAATACGTAAACAATCTAAAAAACAGATGAGTATAAGGTAGTGCAGTGGAATAAGAGAGTTTGGGCTGGTGAAAGAGAGGTGCAGGGTTCGATCTCCGACGTAAACATAAGACGCTTTAGGTGTCGAGATATAAGGTGGTATAGAAAATTTGTATAAAAATTAGTGTACGAGTAAGTCGGTTTAGGTGTAGAGATATAAGGTGGTATAGAAAATTTGTATAAAAATTAGTATATGAGAGTAGTTGTAATATTTGCCGTTTCACAAAAAAATCAAATCAATCTTTCATTTTTTTTTGAAACGGCAAATATTACAACTACTCCTACACTATACAAATTTTCTAAACCATCTTATTTCTCCATATCTAAACCAACCTTATAAATCTTCCACCGCCCGGGATCGAACCCTACACCTCTCCTTCACTATCCCAACTCCTTACCGCAACACCACCTTATGACTCCCTAAATCAATCTTTCATGAGATTTTAATTTATACATGGTCATAATATATAAAGCTAAAAATATATTCCGTGGCAGTTAATTTTTTTCGTCCAGTCAAATATTTTCCCTTTATTTGTCTTTACCATTTTCATTGGTAAATTACTCCTAAACACATCGGAATTAAAAAAAAAAAAAGTTTGATATTTATAATTTTTCTAATTTGATTTGATTTAAAAGTAATTTTTGAAGGGGAAAAAACATTAAAAGAAAGGGGAAAATTTGACATGGAGTATTGTTTTTCCTTACTTGGAGTTTACCCTCTGAGAGTTGAAAGATGGCTGATAAACCAGATTGAGAGAGATGATATTCCTCCATGATCCAGTTGAATTTCTGGTCTCCATGATCATCATGAGAATAAAACCCAAGATATATTTTGGAACCAATTTGGATACCACCATTCGTGAAAATTGGATCAACATATCCAAGTTCTTTCCACAACCCATTTCCGGTTGATCGGTTTTGCTGCTTTGATCTGCTGAAGAAGTAACAATTCTGGCCCGTTTCGCTAACAAACGCCTTCTCTATAATTTATACAACAACAACCACCACCATAATATCAAGCAAAGAAAAGTGAAGAACTAAATAGATTATCACTTAAGGAGAACATGAACTACTAGCTACTTGATGATTTGACAACAAATTAATTAAAATCACAGCTTCACAAGTACGTTTTTATATTACCTTTAAGCTGATTATGTCGTGGATCAGCAAGAGAAATATCGAGTTGAGGAATTATTTGCAGGTAGGGGTAAGGTAACCTTGCAACCTTGTAGTACAGGAAGGACATGACTAGTTCTTCATCTGTAGGATCAAATTCAAATCCTGGAGGTAGTAAATTGCATGATGCTGATGATCTCATATTCTTACATGATTCTTCCATTCTTATGTGAATTCTAGGGTAAGAATTAATAATGAAGATGTAGTATATAATATTGGATAAGGTGAGTGGTGACAACATTTTCATAGAAGCACTAATGTATTTATATAGGCTATGTGAGCTGGGGCAGTTGGAATTAACCTCATAGTAAATTATTATCAGAGAATAAGTAACTCTATCTTATCTTCCTCAATCCAATTTTACTGAACTGGATTCATTTGTAACAACTAAACAAATCTGAACTGACATAATTAAACAAAATTGAATTACACTAAAATTAATTAGTTTTCAAATGAAAAGAATAGGATCTAAGTAGAAGGTTTCGAGATTAAATCCCAACAAAGTTGAATGGAGTGTAAATTTCTACGAAATGGAGAATCTTGTTAATAAGTTGAGATAATAATGATATACTTATATTATAATATATGATAGGTGATAATAGATATTGTAACTTTAAAAGAAGAATTGCATTGCTAGGTTAGGCTATGTTTTTTTCATTTGAAAAAGTCTGAACTAAACTGAACTGATTTGAACCGAACTGAATGTATATGAACTGAAATTATTTGTAGTACAAAATACTATTAGTCAAATCTGAACTGAACTGAACTTAATGCAACTGAACTGATTTGAACTAAACTGAATTTAAAATAATCAATTTTCATATGAAAAGAACAGAGCCTTTGTAAGTACTAGAGTATAAATTAACTAAAATGTTAAACTAATTCAGTTTATATCTAAAAAAAAATAAATAGTTTAGTTCTATTTCAATATTAAAATTTAGTTTACTTTATATTTGATTAATTATTTTTTATATTACACATAAACACCATTCAGTTCAAATTTAATAAGTTTAGTTAAGTTAATTTTATTTCATAAGAAAAGGGAGCTTAACTTATCAAATGATCTAAGTCAACTATTAGCGAGATGTTTATGTAGTGAATTTGTTTTTGAGATACTTAAATAAGTTGACATAATTTATAATTCCGAAGTTTTTTAATCAGCAAAATTTATTGATTGAAACAAAGATATTACTATATATATTAAGGTATTAAAGTGCATAAGAATTGCACACAAAGATCACAATGTGTAGCCATACCATACTACATAGATAAAAAGTGAGAAATGTTATAATCCAAAATTTGTTATGGGCGGGACAAAAATTAACCACTCTATTTGTCTAGCATGTACATACATAAAGTGCAATATAATAGTACATATATGCATAAATGTTGCAAATATATTTTCAAGATAAAAAATGAAATGATCAATAAATGTGTGAAATGTGTCTGCCCAATTCGTGAATGAATGATGATTTACACTTGTAGTAAAAATGGCGATAAGATCGTCTTTTTGAATTCAAAAGACGGCTAGTACTTAGTAGTAGTAGTGGATATAAAGATAGATGGCTGATAGATGTTTTATGTTGCAAGTGACATCTGTTATCTGTATATCTAATCTAATTGACTGCCCTTTCGCGTCATCTTCAGTCCGTTATTTATAATATCCGATCGATCACAATTTCTATTTGAAAAATGGATATATATAGGCAACGTTGCACATTTTCATTATCATCTCTCATGCTCAGACGACTGGTAGCTAGAGTGTGTACATGTAACACTGTAACAGGCAGCTAGATCCTTAGATTTTGTTATTTTCGTTGAAAACTTTGAATTGAACTAAATTGAATTTAATTGAACTAAATTAAATTAAATTATGTTATATAAAATAATTAAGCCAAATTGGATTGAATTTAAGAAATTTAAAGTTTGCACAGAAAATTTTGTTTTATATTGGCAAGGAATATATATGTTCGGCCGTCAGGATCGTAATTATATCGTCAGAGCCATGTAAAATGAAATGTTTCAGGTGAGGTGGAAAGGTCAAAATTGATATGAAGCCATGAAAATGATGATACTATTATATTCCTTTCAAGTCTTCTTCTGTAAGTACACAACTGTCTGTGTAAATGGAAGCAATTTTCAGTACTACTCGCCAGTTGTATGTACCATATATGTTGTTGGAATGAACATCACCACATTATTATCCTGAGAATAAAGATCAGACGAAAAGTAGTCTAGTGTTGTCACGACAATATAGCTTAGATGGAGCAGTAGCACGATGTAGTAACAAAGTAAACGATCGACCACCTGTGGAAACACCATTGGAATTTGCAAAAGCATGCAAAGCGAAAGCTACTATAGAATGGAACATACACTTTAATTATACCAACTTTCTCTCATTTTAATTAAACCTTTCTTATAATCAAATTTAGGGGTACCCGTTTAATTACTTAATTCTAGCTAATGTACATATCCTTCACCCAAAATGCAGTAATTTGTATTGATATGTATGAATTGGACGTTCTCCGGATATGGCTAGCTCAAAAAAGAAAGAGAGGTCGTGTTCTTGCATGAACGAAATGGCCGAAGAAGACGGAGCATCAACCAAAGAAGAAAACGACACCATCAAGTAAGAAAGAGAGAGCATTGAGGCCTTTTGGAAATTATCTTTAATTCATCAACTGAAAAAAAGAAAGAGAGAATTTTTGGGGAATTATCTTAATTCATCAACTGAAAAGTACACAGGGTCGTAAATATATATTGTGCAGTGCGCTACAACATACATAGTAGTTACCGGATAACAACTTCGATAAAAAATAGACTTTATGCGTCTTATCTCCAAGAAACCTTCCAAAAATCTTAGTTAGGAACATTTGAGAAACCCGCCTATTCTATATAATTCCCCACTAATAGACTCGGTCCACGAATTAGGCATGAACTGAACAGTCCGTGTCGATAGAAATCCCAATATCAAGAAATGGTCAAGACTAGCTTTTGACAATAATATTTCTCCAACATAATTGTTAATGGAAAAAATCAACTAAGATCCATCTTTTCTTCAAACAAAATAACTTTACAAATTCCTTGATTTCTTCCAAAAAGATGTGAAGATGTCACAAACTGTTGGTTGTTGCCTTGTTGGTATTAATGCGTCAAGTTATATAGTTACCAAAGACTGTTAACGATAACTATCATATTGCTATTTTATTACTATTACAGTTTTATTTTTACAGTTCTAGTGCACTACCCAATGTCATGTACCTGCCCAACATTTTGGGTCCTCCACATAATTCGTGAAACACCATACATATTTTACACATGTTCTCTTTGGCTACCCACCCTACCTTGGTCACATGAAATAATTACTCTCGACGTGAAAATGCGAATTAACTTGGGGAATATTGATTTCCAGTACAGAATATGGAGTGGACTTTATGTTTGTATCTGTTCAGTTCTTTTAAAGAAAAGAAATCTCCACAACTACTACTGTTATATAAAGAAAGGTTAGCACCAATCAACCTTCGTAACGTCTGTGTTTCTCTTACTTTATGCGCCAAGTAACACATACTGTAAACAAAAATGTGGTCCATATTTACTACTGCCAGATCTCACTAATTTAATTACATGATTACATCTTTACCTAACAACTTAAAATGGGATATGTCATTATCTGCTTTCTCTGCTAACCATGTCTAACATGAGTTCCCATCATTTAACAGGAACTATGTGTCATGCGGAGTCATCTGAAATCGAAAGTAAACGAAAATGAAAAAGAAAAACATACAAAAAAAAATTACGTGGTTCAAAAATTGACTATGTCCGTGGAAAGTTGCACATTTACTGATAGGATAAATATTACGAACATTCAGATTTCTCACTTGGATGATTATCACACTGAAACAGAAAGCTATGCAGTGATGGAAAGAACCTCAAGTTGGCCAATTCGGTGTGGCATGCTTCCCCTGTTCAGTCGGTCCGCTAATGAAGTTAGCCTCTATTGTTCCTGTACACACTTCAAGATTGTCATTCAAGAATGAAATGCTATCAAAACCACAAACTGAAGGCCTAATAGCTGCAACAGAGATTCAGCCAAAGCCAACATCTCACACTATAAGTGAAGATAATACTTCTACTGAGAGAATTTCAGAAATTGTTGCTTACTGTAGACGAAAATTCAAGAAAGTGTTAAATGGATTCTAAAGTCACAAGTACATAAAATCAAGCACAATAGTTCTCAATTAGTACTACTAAACTCAGACTCAGAAAGCTATCAATAAAGTCAAGCTGTAACTTCTCAAGAAAGAGAGTTTAAATCCTCAAAACTGAGGGCTGAACCAACCGAATTCTGACCGTTCGGGAGGGTCATAATAAGGTAAATAATTTAGCTGCATTTTCTTCTTTTTCATGGAGTAAACACCCACTTCACCAACAATATAAGAAGAAGATCCGTTCAAATCACGCCAACGAGCGTCTCCCGTAGCAAAATAGATACAATCTTGCTTAACACCTTTGACATTACGAACCGAGTAAGAGCCCGCTGACCCCAAGAATATGGCCTGTTCCCCTATGCTTTCCAGTCTCACCATCTTTCCTTCCCTGGAAAGACTGAACACCATAAACTCTCTCGTTTCCTGACGTTTCTTCCTCCCATTAACAATGTTGCCCAGGACAGAAACAACAATTAGCACTTCATGTGTAACCGACGACTCCACCAAACGCATAAATTTAACGTGTCCATTGACAAAGCCAGGGTAGAACCTAACTATACCAGGAATTCGAACCAAGACTGACTTGACACGTACGCAGCAACCCCTTAAACGAACCTCATCCAAATGCCACAGATAACTCTCACACCCATCTTCTTCTAATGATACGCATCCCTTGTTGCGTACAACAT
The DNA here is from genome assembly GCA_028274465.1 of Plantago ovata. Classification (NCBI taxonomy): domain Eukaryota; kingdom Viridiplantae; phylum Streptophyta; class Magnoliopsida; order Lamiales; family Plantaginaceae; genus Plantago; species Plantago ovata. Next base: position 7,183,705 of record CM051456.1, on the reverse strand, counting down.
AAAGGGTTTCATCTCTCGTGTTAAACAGCATTCTGTCAACCGGATAGATAAAAGAAAACATTTTTGAAGTGAACAAAGTCCATTTTCTTGCCCACGGGGTACACATGAAAATTTTATAAGACCAAAGCACAGCAACAACGCATTCTACAGAGCCTAATGAAAACACTTGTACTCCTCGAATATAGTGGAACTTCCTTGGCAACTTAGGAAGTCGGCGAACGGCACCAGAAACCGGATTCCACAACGCTGCCGAATGCGGATACCCTTCAACAGATATTAGAATCCAACCACCAGAAAACCCATGACACCGGATTCTGTCAGACGGTGTGTATACAACAGGTAACTTAAAGCGATAAGTCTTCCCTTCGAAGAGGCTTTCAAACTCTTTTTGCTGAGTTTTTGAGGATATGAAATCCGGCATTATCTGCCAAGGAGCTTCCATTGCCTTGGGGATCTTGTTTTTGCTTGGTGCCAGGATCCGGTTCCACTTCCTGCAAACTAGCCTGCACCGGAATCTCTCTCCAGTCCACAACTTTCCCAAAATAATCTCTAGAATATCATCTGGAAGCTGATCCAACAGCGATTCTCCAGATGGTTGCTTTTGCAGAACTGAACATATACCAAGGATTTTATTATACAGCTTTTTTAATGATGCCATTAATCTTATTCTTGTACCTGGAATTCAAATCGCTGCAAGATGAATCATGCTAAAAAGGTTAAGATATATATACTAATTACAATTAATAACCTCACTACTGATTAGGGTTTTGAATCATCCAAATCTAACCACTCTCAAATTAGAACAATTTCATCTAAATCTAAGCAACAAATTAGGGTTTTGAATCGGACAATTTCAACCAGAAATTAAAAAAAAACACATACCTTTGAGTTGCTTATGCCTGCCTCCATGGATGAGGCTCTGATTTTCTGTTCACTAGTACTCCATAGATGTGATAGTCTGAAGTATTTGGTAAAAAGATAAAGTACTAAAATAACTCAACGAAGTGATAAACTGATAATTATAATAATATCGATCTAAACTGTATTATGGGAGATGATATATATAGTATATGTAATTATCCGCAAAATAACATATACTGTATATTCTTTTTCTTCCACCCGTAATTATAGTAAAGTCAGTAACCATCATAATACAAGAAAACAGTACTTAAGTTTTGATCCAACATTCACAGGGAATGTATGTGCTTCACTTTCTGGATTGCTTGCTTCACCTTGTTCGAAGGTTCTTCGTACAAAAACGCAGGATTATCAAACTCTGAAGCCAGGCTTGGTTCCCCGATAAAGGCACAAAACGAGTCTGCAACTGAATGGGAAAGAGACTCTAGATTGTAACCTCCTTCTAAGAAAAATACGCAGCGCCCTCCACATAACTCTTTTGCTAATTGCTTAATGTTTGCAGCTAGCATGTAGTACGTCCCAGTCGTGAATTGTAGATTTGCTAGCGGGTCCAACACATGGGCATCATATCTGGATAAGTACTTGCAATGTAAGTAACCGATAAAATAACTGAGTATAATGATGATTATTATTTAATAGCACATCAAATCATGTTAAAGTAGTACTCACCCTGCTGAAACTAGAATTATATCTGGCTTGAACCTTTGAGCACATGGTACAATAACTTCATCAAAGACGGTTCGCATGGAGCTATCCCCTGTTCCTCCAGGCAGAGGTAGATTCAATGTTGATCCTTCACCAGCTCCACGTCCTATCTGGTTCATTTTACCAGTACCCGGATAGCTCCCATCCTATGATTTGATAATATCAGGAAAGCATTTAATTTAAACCCCAACGTTGTACGAACAGGTCTGCCTTAGAATCAATCAATCATAGACCACGAATAACATACGGGGTCACTGTCAAACATAAGAACGACTGGCTTACTTGGTGAGTTGAGAGGAAAAATATATCAGGATCATCGTAGAAGGCATCATTGGTTCCATTTCCATGGTGAACATCAAAATCAATGATAAACACATGCTTCAGTCCATGTGTACGTTGAGCGTAGCGAGCTGCAACAGCTATATTTCCAAACACACAGAAACCCATGGGTCCAGTTGGAACGGCGTGATGACCTGGAGGTCTTACCAGGGCAAAACCAACTGGAGGGTCTTCCCTTAATTTTGATGCAGCGACCTGTATGACGAATGGAGATTAATTCTCAGTATTTATGTGTCTTATCAGCCATAAATAGGATAGCACAGTCGTCCAGAAGATGCATAGTTTGTTTGACAAGTACAAACAAACTTGTAGTATATGTATGGCCGGATAGATCATCACAAAGCGACTAACGTGCTAGATTGGGACTTCACCACTGCATCAACCAACGAAATTCCAGCTCCAGCTGCCAATAATGAATCCTGGTAGGTCTGTATGAATCGCAAAGAAAATAATAAATGAAATTATTGAGAAGAAGAAAGAAACAAACACAGTTAGCGAATGAGGGGCAAAAAAGTCCAGTTCAGCAAGCTCAGAGCGTGCTCAGGTGCTCTCACCGTGGTAGTAGCGTAAGTTGGTCCAGAGCCATCAATGTGAATGAGCCCTTCTTCAGAGGCCTGATCCATTACCTACATTTCAATGAAAATTTGAATGTGAGTATACAATCAATAAACAACAAAAGCTCTGAACTCTCATATCTCAATAAGGACACAGCTGGATAATACCACTTTGACCTTCTTAATGCATTCAAAAAGAAATCACAAACAACTTAACTCTGTAGTTCCATCACTAAAAGAGTTTATGCACATTGTGAATTTTTGACACATCGCATGCAAACAAAATCAGTGATTAATTAAGCATGCATCTTTCTAACATGCCAAAGGCAGTTCAATGCAAAGATGAAATCCAACTATAATGCCTTCTTGAAGGAAAAAGTCACTCTTAGCGCAACAACAAATAATCGAAGCGGCTGAGTGTACAAGATGCCAAAGAGGGACTGAAACGGCTTATCATGTGCTTAGGGACTGCATTGGAGCTGAGGAAGTTTGGGAGTTCTGTGTGGAATCTTCTCAACGGTTAGAATTCAAGTCCTGACCTTCTAACAACTGGTTATGGCTGCATTTATGTAACAAGAAGTTTCGCAATAGTTTAGTACCGGAGGCACCTTGGTACTTGTTTTTGTTTTTTTGTTTTTTTGGCAGCGACTTGGCACATTTGGAAAGCAAGAAACAATTCCGTTTTTCTTAACGTTGTCATGCCTGTTCACGTGGTGGCTGCGCTGATTAGGCACATTGTACTTGACTTGATGGCGGCTTTCCCGTTTCTGATGCACACGGCAGGCCAAGCTTGGATGCAGCTGTACGATGGGTGCCTCCCCCTTCCGGGTGGGTGAAGATGAATACAGATGCGAGTGTATTTGGTTGCAAACTTGCACGAGCAGCGTAGCTATTGAGAGATGCTCAAGAGACTTGGAGCTTTGGTTTCTCAAAGAAGCTACTGGAAGTACCAATTATTGTTGCGGAACTGTTGGCCTTACGTGAAGGCCTCATTTTGGCATGGGACAGAAGAGCTGAAAAGATAATCTTGGAAATTGACTCTGAGGTGATATTCAAGTTGTTTCAAGCAACTGAACTGAGGATCATCCTTGGCACAATACACTAGAGGATTGTCGCAAATTCAAAGAGCACCATTGGCAGATGAAGCTTCAGCATAGAGCATAATGGAAATTCTTGTGCGGATCACTTGGCTCAAATGGGACATGGAGTGGATGGATTACGCCTTTGGGAGTCCCTTACTACATGACGATGTCGAGGACACCACATCCGTACTGCTTTATTAGTAGTAGTTTCATACGGAAAAACAAAAAGATAACATAACTTTTGGTATGTTCTTCACTATGAACTCTATCATATGTAGATATTCCATGACTAAAATACAAAGTGAAATAATAAATCTGTAAAGCAATTTAAACAGACATACCTTCTCGAGTCCTGATACATAAGCTCTTTCATGAACACTTGCTATATCATCAACTGTGGCAGGTCTAAAGTGTAAAAGCTCAGCAACCTCAGAGCTCCGGAACTAAGAATGCAGAACATTTGAGTATATTATTAACTAAAAATGATGAAAAAATTGAAATTACTACACAATGTCATCTAAACTTCGTGCTTTCTTAGTAACAGAACAGTATGAATCAATAAAGTATCCACTGAGACCTTGAAGAAAAAGAGCGAAAATGTAGCACCACATACCAACAATTTCTTTGTGAAAGTATTTAAAAGAGTATATGTTAACATTAAGAACCTCCAATCTCACAACCATGTTCATTGAAAAGTGCAGTTAAGTGGAGATGAAAAATTTTCTTCACTGTGACTTATATCTTTCCAATACAGTTGTATGCCCAGACAACTCAATACTATTCAAACTACATCATAGAGTTTTACAGTCAGCACACACACACACACACAAAAAAAAAAAGAAAAGAAAAAAAAAAGAAAAGAAAAGAAAGAGTTGGACGAGGAATTGTACCTCTGGAGTAAGCTGCATCTTTGAAAGAGCATTGGTGATGGCAGGAACGCGTGAATTACATTCAGGATGCATGTCCTGATGGATGTTGTTGAAAAAACAGAAAATAAATGCAACAGAATAAGATTCAGACCAACAAATTAGTAATATTGAAGCTTATAGGCTGGAAAAAACTACAAATGCTGTTTTACTCTGCTAGTCAAACTATGCCGCAACCATACGGACACCCCAAAATTGCCATCCTGATAAGTGATAACCTACACTACATTTTGACAAACATTTCTGATCTCTAGCCCTTGAGTAAAGGAGCAAGATATGGATGACAAACAATTGCAGCAATGAAGTGATTCTATCATAGATGAATGTATCCTGCCCCAGTATATATAATATGGATAAAGACTTCTTAGTGATTCTTCTATTTTATTACGTATCTACTGATAAAAAAAAAGTTAAAGTAGCCGGATAGAAGAAAATTTATAACTTGGTTGTTATTTACAACATATGATGAAACAATCACATTGCTATGGTAAAGCCAAACTTGCTAAACGTAATGAGATCGTCATTCCTAGTTATAACATCAATAATACCGGACATTTTCGTTTTTCTTTTACATTACAACAGTGTGAAGAAAATTGAATGATGAATCTGTGCTCAACATATGGAAGACCCCCCAGATACCGTTGCAGCTAGTGTCTAAGCATTTGAGTATAAACCCATGATCGTTCTACCAAAACCAGTAAAAGATTGTACCACTACTCATAGCGACAACATCAATATCAATATACTCCATAGGCTCTATATGAAGGAAAAATGAACAAATACATTAAACAATGTGAATGAATAGACAAGAGATGTCCTTAACCTTGTTATGGCCTATAGCCGCAGCAACGGAGTAAATGACTTTGGTAGTGAATAACTTAGAGTCAAAAGGCAATTGCTGATTGTCCTGCAAGCTGTTTGAGCAACATACAGGACCTCCAGTTTTCCTGGAGTTAGTAGGTTTCACATTTAACTTCAACCCCAGATACTGATTGTTATGAAATGCAAACAAATACGGCCTCGTCCAACCACATATCTGATGCCTTACACCATAGAACAGACATCCTACCAAGGGGGCAAAAAAACACAAAATAAAGTTTAAAAAAAAAAAAAAAAAAAAAACTTTCCAAGAAGTTAAACATACAACAAAATTGGCTAATTTCAGTATTCAGGAGTATTATTCATTACAAGTCAAGAAATCGACTAATCGTTTACCAAATGGGAATCAATCACTCAATCAGGATTCAATATTAAGTATCACAATTCACACACAGCAATCACTAATTCAATAAGGAATCATGAAGAATAACCATTTAAAGAATAGGTAGAGAGATGAAGAAAGAGAAGTACCGGAAGAAGAAGATGGAAATGACAAGGTGCAAAGCAGCTCCATACTCTTCTTCTTCTTCTACTCAACAAGTCCACAAACTGGCAGCACCAATATCTTCTTTTTTCCGAGAGAGAGATAACAAGTTGGAGTGCGTTTAGTTTCAGGCTAATTCGTGGTCTGGTCCCACCACCAATCTATTAGACCGGAGGACTATGATTTTTGAACTGTTGACCTGACCACATAGCTGAAATAGAGAACCAGTGATGAAATATTATTCTTCTACGTTCGCCATTTTCAAATGAAAATGTAATTTATTTATTTTTTTTACATTTCAAAAATCAAAATTGTGAATTTGAATGCCGTCCCGTCTTAGAAGTAGAACCGATCACCAACGGTTTTACTACCTAATAGGATCAAGACTTAATTATAAATTAGTGATGTTACAAATAAGAGTTTGATAGATTTATGATAGTGAGATAAAATTTGTGCCAAATGTCTACTATTACATACTATACTACATTTTATAAATGAGCTTGCATGGGTAGTGAAGATTACATACTATTCATCTGTTTTTTTTTTAGATTTATTACGTTTGCTTTTGGAACGGTTTTTTAGGAGGTTGATATTTGAGATAGAAAGTTGACAAAAATGAAAACGTAAAGAATCTAAAAAAACAGACAAAAAAGAAATAGGTAAAGAATCTAAAAAACAACAGATGAGTACATTTTAAAAATGAGTTTTATATTTGTACTCACGATTACATATGTTTTATCAACTGGTTTTGTGTTTGTACTCGTATTTACATGCGTTTCTCGAGACAAGTCGTTTAAAAGACAAATTCGATATGGTGTTTTATCAAGGATTCACTGTTGTGGTTTTAAAATTTTAACATATTTTAGTATAGTTTTAAATTCATATTGTTGTGGTTTTAATAAATATATAATGCTATTGTGTTAGATTTGTCGATTGTATGTAGGCGATATGGTGTTGTTATAAGTATCTTTGTTGTGGTTTTAAGAATCCGTGTTCAGGTTCTAAGTACCCTTCATATGATTTTTAGCTTCGGTTGCATGTTACTGATGTGTTATGTTTTAATAGATTTTGGTGTGGTTTTAAAAAATACTCATCTTTTTTTTTTAGATTCTATACGTATTCCATTTTTGTCCTTTTTTTTTAGTTTCTATACGTTTCTATTTTTGACAAATCTCTATCTCACAACTTTATTGTGGTACCTGCCACTAAACCAACACACTACACTTATTATATAAACATCCTACAACTCCAATCCAAAAGCAAACATATAGAATCTAAAAAAATGAATGAGTATATAATACTATTGTGTTGGATTGTTCATTGTATAGCTTTAAGGGAACATGGTGTGGCACTGTGGTTATACGTATTTTTGTTGTGAATTTTAAAGAGAGATATTATGATTTTAAGCGGGTGTTGATGATGCCAATCTAGTTTGATGAAGAAAATGCAAGAAGTAGAAGTTTTTCAACAAGTTTATTCGAATAAAGCACATGATGTTTCAATATTGTAATGTCTAAAATGTTTCAAGTAACTTATTGTGAACTTGTTCATTGATGTTTTAATGACAGTTTTTAAATTTTTAGACTTGTTCAATAGTGATTTTTTTTTATACTTGTGAATAATTTTAGATTGTCGTTTAAAATTATAATAAGCCATCTTAAAGTCATAATGTAACTTCTTGAAACCATCACATCATCTCTTAAAACCACCACAAATGACATTAGAACAATACGGAAGACTTTCAATGCTAAAAACGTAAAACCACGCCATAACCTCTTAAAACCATATCGTAAATGGTCTGACCGTCCGGACAGACCAGGTAAGCTAAAAAACCAGACATTTCCATTGATTTATGAAATGCTAGCATCTCCCTAAACTTTGGCATAAAAAACGACCTAACTAATGATTACATGTAGTAACGATTATATACATTTTATAATGAGTTCTGCAGGGGCGGAGCCAGGGTCAGCGGGGAGCCACCCTACCCCCTCCCAAATTTTGAATTTTTTTATAGGTAATTTTTTCGAATTTATAAGTTCCCCCACCCTCTTCCCCCCCTCCCAAACTTTCAAAAATAATAATATATATGTAATTTCGCCCCCTAACTTTAATTCCTAGTTCCGCTCCTACTCACGAGTATATAAATTGTATAAAGTAGGCATTTTTGTATATTTATAACAAATCTATCTATCTATATATTAAAGGAGAAAGATTTCAAACTTTCTCCTTAATTCATGCTCCTATTTTTGACATGTGTCACAATCTTCTATTCATACTGGTCCATTATTTTATTCTTGCCACATGTCTTAAATCTATTCATCTAATTTACAATTCTACATTTCACCATATATATTCATTATTTTTATTTTAATATAACCATTCTCAAATAAATATATACATATTAATTAAAAAATAGATATTATGTTCAAAATGATTTTTAATATATATTATTAATTCATGCTCTTATTTTTGACATGTGCCACAATCTTCTATTCTTATTGGTCCATTATTTTATTCTTGCCACATGTCTTAAATCTATTAATCTAATTTACAATTCTACATTTCACCATATATATTCATTATGTTTATTTTAATATCATTATTCTCAAATAAATATATACATATTAAAAAATAGATATTATTATGTTCAAAACAATTTTTAGTATATATTATGAATTAAAATTATTTGGCATTATTATGAAACACGGATACTAAAAGTAATTTAGTTTTGCTATTTGTAAAAAAATTAATATAAAAAATATAGAAAGATTGAATTAAAGAAATTGTGCAAGTAAATAATTTTTCTATGTTAAAAATAAAGATTATGTAGATTGAGGATTGTTTTTTTAAGTCTACTATATCCTCAGAGTGCGGAGTCACAAACTCTGCTATTTGGCATTATTATGAAATATGTATACTAAAAGTAATTTAGTTTTGATATTTGTAAAAACATTTATATAAAAATCTAGAAAGATTGAATTAAAGAAATTATGCAAGTAAATAATTTTTCTATGTTAAAAATAGAGATCACGTAGAATGTGGAATTTGTTTTTGAAGTCTTTTATATCCTCAGAGTGCTGAGTCACAAACTCGGCAAAATATTCACCCATCGCAGTTAATTATTCAACTTACCCGTCATAGACAGGTCGGCTATAATATTGTATCTTCACATTTATTTATTGTATCTATGCACTTAACATATAATTTTATATATTACAAAGTTCAGTTATTTTTCTTCACACATTTTTTCTCCAAAATATTTTATTTGTATAATTATTTTTTAATAATTTTAGTTTTTTGTATGAATCATTTTAATATTATTTAGTACGAAAAGTATTTAAAATTTATATTAATATATTTGTATATCTATTAAAGGAGAATATTAAACTTCCTCCATAAAAAAAATGTTCTAGGGTAATAGGGTTGGGCTCGGACGGGTAATACGGATTTTGGGTTTAGGATATGATGATTTATTAACATCCAATCTCCCACAAGATAATTTTAACATTTTTTTCTAACATTTTATTCTATATTAAAATTTAAAACATTATTCATCATTATGTAATCGTAACCCAAATATGTATATATTCTACAAAGGAGGAAGTTTTCATACTTCTTCCTTCAACCACATGGCATTTTCAACTTCACTTTATGTCCATTTTGATTGGTCGAATGTTTTTCACATAGTAAAGTGTCTATTTCACAATAATTCCGAATATTAATTAATTATGTTCGACAGGTCTCTTTTGCAATACTTTATAAGAACACTAAATGCGTTCGACAGGTCTATCCCACAATACTTTAGAATACTATTTGCATTTGGTTGGTCTCTTCCTCAATACCTAAGAACACCAACTGTATCCGACGAGTCTATTCACAATACTGTAGAACACTATTATGTTCAGCGGGTCTATTCGATAATTCTTTGAATCACGAACTGTATTTGGGTTTATTTCTCAAATTAAACTTCATACCACTAACCGTGATTGACGGGTCTATTCCGCAATACATTATAACACTAATTGCGTTTGACGGGTCTATTTGGCACTACATTATAACACTAACTGCGGCCGGTGGTCCTATTCACAATACTTTAGAACACTAATTGCATTTGACAGATCAATTCCGCAGTACTTTAGAACATTAATTGTGTTCGGTGGGTCTTTTCGATAATGCATTAATCACAAACTTTAGAACACTAAATTCAGTTGGTGGATCTGTCCGCAATACTTAGAACACTAATTAAATATGTTCGACAGGTCTATTTCACAATACTTTGGAACAATAACCGTGGCCGACGGATTTATGATACAATACTTTAGTACACTAATTGTGTTCGATAGGTCTATTGCACAGTACATTAGAACACTAAATTTATTCGCAATACTTTAAAACATTAATTGTGTTTGACGGGTCTATTCGACAATGCTTGAACTACATCTGATGGTATTCCGCAATACTTTAGACCACTAATTGCGGTTGACGGGGATATTCCACAATAGTTTAAAACACTAATTGCGTTTGACAGACCTACAATACTTTAAAACATTAATTGTGTTCAACGGATCTATTCACTAATACTTTAAAACACGAACTTTAGAACATTAGATGCGGCCAACAGCTCTATCTCGCAATACTCGAGATACGTTCGACGGGTTTATTCGCCAATACTTTAGAACACTAACTGTGACCGACGGGTCTATTTCACAATATTTTAGAACACTAACTATTTTCTACTGGCCTGTTGCACAATACTTTAGAATACTAATTGCGTTCGACGGGTCTATTCACATTACTTTAGAACATTAACCGCATTTGACATGTCTATTTGGCAATACTTAAACTATATTTGACGGGTATTCCGCAATACTTTAAAACACTAACATCGGTTTACGACGCTATTCCATAATACTATAAAACACTAATTGCGTTGGAAACTCGACGGGTTATTATTATTTGTAAATTTACTATTTCCCGTCGAGTTTCGACGGGTTATTTACTAGTTGAAATAAAAATGAAAACTTTTACAAATAAAAAACAGTGAGAAGTTTTGAGATTTGGGAGGTTCAATATGTGGAGGCTTGTAGTTTGGGATGCATACATATTACATTACTACTTGTATTGGGGAAAGGCATTTTTCCACTTTGTAATGCTAATCCCATAGACAGATTAGGCAATGTATTGGCTTCAAATGTACATCCAGCAGTTTTGAGGGAGAAAATGTGACAAGAAAATGCAATTAAGTTGCTGATTAAGCTTAGTCTAAAAATATAGTACGGGCCAATTATATGTGTAGACAAAACTTGACAGCCTAGCTAATCAAGTTTCCATTAAGCTTCCATCCCCTTGTGAATCAATTACACAACTCTGAATCAATAATACTATGTATATCCTATGTTTCTAATTTAATTTTACAATATCTACAGATTACGGAGAACAAAACTTTCAGTTAGGTACGGTTTTTGTAACAACCTATGAATGGAGACAAGACTTTGAAATGGAAGGTCATTGACAAATTGATCCCCAAATATTTCCTCCATATTCCTTACTCACAAAATATGAAAATTTGGGGTCCCAAATACAAAAATATGATTCACAAATTCTTTGTTTAAATAGGAAGAAGTTCACGGGTGACAACTTATCACAAATGGACAATAACAGTTTCCAAACAAGTGAGCATTTTTGTGGTCTTCAATTTTTCATGCTTCATTGTCATGGAATAGTTTCCAAGTCAAGCCAATAATCCATACATAAAAGATCTCTATTTAAAACTAGCTCAAAATATCACATTAGCCTCTCGTTTCTTTGGGGTTTCTTCGACCATCGGAGGGATCACCCTAGACCGGTAGACCCTCTCCTCAATGTTCATGTAGGTCCGAGCGAGTGACCCCTCTAGGATCTAATTTCCTTTCTTTGCATTATTGCATATAGACATTTGATTCAACCGTAGTATTCATCTGTTATCGTGTGGTTTGAATGCCATATCATTTTTCTACCATGTGTTTGTTTTGTGTATTGAAATGTACTCTAAAATCACTAGTGTAAGTACAATGTGGTAAAAAAAATAACATGCGCATATATCTCTCTACGTGGGAATGGAAATCGATGTAATTATGTAACTTGAACTTGATTACGGGACAAATTTACCAGATCACTTGCACCCAATTAGATGTCCCAAAACAATTCCACTTTTGTCACTTGTGCATCTGTTTATCCACTAAATGACATTAAAAATCCATCTTGGCAAGATCACCTGGTATCTACTATCTACACATACTACTCAGTAAACTGTCGGAAAACAACTGGATTGCGCTGGTTCACCCATCCATGAAATTCCATGGCAGAAATTGATCAGATTTATATTGGGAAAACAAATACTATTGAGAACTGGAAACAAATCATTGGTTAATCAAGTACTACAATTCTTCATTCTTGGGATAACAACATCATCTTTTATACTTCCGAAATGAAGTAGTAACTTGATACAGTACTATATTTTTACGCTGCCCGCGTAAAAGTTACACAGGTTTAAAAGCATATAGATGAAGATGTGTAAAAATGGGATTTACAAGTCATGTGAAGTGTGCAAATATCAAGGACATGACATATGGATGATATGAAACTATGCAAGGTTAACAACTGCACGTGAACTCTCAATTAAGGGAGTTTTCAATAAGTTAAAACTATGACATTTTCTTATTTCCAACTCCAACCAGAGTTCTGGAAACTGATATATAAGTATAACTAGCAAACACAGGATGATCAAATTTAATAGTACACATTGCCATTAAAAACAAACTGTGTTTGCAACAATACAATTCAAGCTTTTGCAAACAGAATCAAACTAGTTAGAGAGAGATCAAGCACCAAAGTAAGGACAGATATATTGTCTTTCTCTAATGAAGAAACAAGGTTGTGAGATTGAAGCAATAGGCATCAACTACACAATCCACACACACAAAAAACAGCCCCTCACCACTACCACTGAGGAAAGCCCAAAAAACACTAAAAACGCCCAGCGGCCTCAATCCAGGCAAGTTCTTAAGAATGTGGACTTGAGAGCTAAACCATGGGAGATTCTTGCCATTCTTGGTCCAAGCGGTGCGGGCAAGTCCTCGTTGCTCGAAATCCTTGCCGGGAAAGTCACTCCGGAATCTGCTTTCATTTACGTCGATCAGAAGCAAATAGAAAAATCCCAGTTCAAGAAGTTAATAGGCTATGTCACACAGAAAGATGCACTTTTTCCACTGCTAACGGTGGAAGAAACTCTTCGTTTCAGTGCGAAACTCCGGTTAGGCCTCCGTGAACCGGAATTGACGACAAGTGTCAAGTCCCTGATGCAAGAGCTAGGCCTGGACCATATATCAGGAGCGCGTGTTGGCGATGGGGAGCGGATTCGCGGGATTTCGGGAGGCGAGAGGCGCCGCGTGTCGATAGGGGTGGAAGTGATCCATGAGCCAGGGATACTGATTCTTGATGAGCCAACATCCGGGCTTGACAGCACTTCAGCTCTTCAGATCATTGACATGCTCAAAACCATGGCGGAAACGAAGGGTAGAACGGTGATTTTAAGCATTCACCAGCCAGGTTTCAGGATTGTGAAGCTGTTTAATTCTGTCCTGTTGCTGGCGAACGGTTCGGTTTTGCATCACGGTTCGGTAGATTTGCTGTCTGTGAACCTGAGCCTGATGGGCCTGGAACTTCCTCTCCATGTAAATGTTCTTGAATTCGCACTCGAGTCGATTGAAGCTATCGAACAGAACCACCAGCCAATCCAGCAAAAGGAACGGCCTGCTAACAAGCGTGTGGTTGAAAATGGAGTGAGCCGGACTGATCGGTGTACCTTGCAGATGCTTTTTCAACAATCGAAAGTAATGAATGTGGAATCAATTGAAACCGGGATGAATTTTCGACCTGGTTTTGCAAATTCAAGATTAGCAGAAACAATAATCCTGATGCAGAGGTTCTGGAAGAATATCTACCGAACGAAGGAGCTTTTCGCATGTAGATCGATCGCAATGCTGGTATCAGGTCTCGTTCTAGGCTCGATCTTCTACAATCTGAAAGACGACTTGTTCGGTGCAAGGGAAAGAGTCGGCCTATTCGCGTTCATCCTGACATTTCTGCTCTCGAGCACAACAGAAGCTCTCCCAATTTTCTTGCAAGAAAAGGAGATACTAATGAAGGAGACATCTAGTGGGAGCTACCGAGTCTCGTCTTACTCCATCGCGAACGGGCTCGTATACTTGCCGTTTTTGCTCATTTTGGCAATGTTGTTCTCTGTACCAGTGTACTGGTTAGTAGGGTTGAACAGCGATTTCATGGCATTCGCGCACTTCTTGCTTATAATTTGGTTGATTCTCTATACTGCGAACTCCGTGGTGGTGTGTTTTAGCGCATTGGTTCCAAATTTCATTGTCGGAAACTCACTTATTTCCGCGGTCATGGGCTCGTTCTTCTTGTTTTCGGGCTATTTCATATCAAAGAATGGGATGCCACATTACTGGATTTTCATGCATTATATCTCTCTGTTTAAGTATCCGTTCGAAGGGTTCCTGATAAACGAATTCGCGCAGTCGGGCAAGTGCTTGGACTACATGTTCGGGGCGTGTGTAGTGACAGGAGAAGATGTGCTGAAAGAAGAAGGGTATGGAGATGAACATAGTAGATGGAGGAACTATGGCATCATGATTTGCTTCATTTTCTTTTACAGGTTTGTTTCTTATGTCATTCTCAGGTGTAAATGTTCTGAATCAGGGATCAAAGGGTTCCTGGTTTGAAGAACATCCTGTCCTTTTCTGTAATTTCTGTTAATCTTTTTACAGAGAAAAAAAATAATGTCTAGGTTCTTGATTTTACTTCTTTTCCTTTACAACCATTGTTCTGTCTAGTGTTCTTGTTGAGAGTATATTCATCTGTTTCCATAAGTTCTTGATGTTAAGGACAATCTGAATGACTCTCATTCAGATTGCCTATAGATGATTATCCATGTACATATTTGATTGGTCAAAGACCGGATTCTATGATTGAAAGTTGATTATATTAAGTTTCTGTTCGGTTGTACTAATCGTGTAGACGTTAGGAGAACCGCTATGTAACATCATGGGTTTAACACAAGTTTTCGCTTTTTCTCTCTGGTGACTCGAACTTCAAACCTAATGATTGGAGGGGGCATGATGTGAAGGGACTTACCAACCCTGCTTTGCTTAGTTGTCGATCTAACGCTCAATAGAATCTCGTGGCCGAAATGATCTAAGATCAAAGTACATTCTCAAAGAGGCCATCTACATTCCACACATTGATCTATTCTCAACATGGAAAGAATACATCCACATTCTATATGCCATATGGATATCTCGGAGACTCAAGGGCGGACCCTAGAAAAGAACAGGGGACCTTCTTATGCATATGAACGCGTGTCTAAATTATATAACTTCGCTATAAATACCTCGATTATAATCCTAGGTCCGGCTCTGTCGAGGTGGGCGTGTCAATTCTGATTTAACCATTTCTAAGACAGCACAGGAAATGTGTTTTTGTCCACCTCAAAGAAGTATGTGGCAGGGCAAAGTTGGCGAGTTCACATGCCTATTGGGACCGTCCAATTCTGAATCCGTGAAGCTGAGATTTTTTTGTGGGCAAATACAATTCAAAACCAGCTGAGCACAAGTGACAAACTATTTTCACGGACCCCCTTATACTTCACTCTCTTGTCCTCATTCCGTACACATACACATAATAAAACATAAACAGTATTTCTACATAAGTTTAATCAGACCATAGTATAGTCAGGAATCAGAATACGCGTAAACCTACAAGCATCTGGCATGTAAACCGACCGAATAATAACTCGTGTTTTTGCTCATGTAACTATATATTTCAAGGCTTTTAATCGGCGGGTTTTGACATGTATCAAACAAGTCACGTAACTTCTAGAAAACACAAATAGCTACATACTCGAACTCGAACCTACTGATCAAGTCGTACATAAGAACTTTTGGGAATCCAGCGAGCTGACAAATAACATATTGATTCCCTCGCGCTCGCCGCATAATGTATCACCTACGCTTCGTGTGATGTATATGCAGTACAGCAGTAGTGCAGCACCACGTAATTCTCCTAATTGAATTTCAATTATCTTTGAAAATACAATATTTAAGAGTGACTCGAAAGGGTGCATCAAAAAGGGAATTATAGACTGATACTAAATATATAAATCATTTTAGGAAACGTTTAACAACTGGTTTCGTGCTGTAGTTGGTTATCACGTCAGTCTAACACACTGAAGGTCTCCGGTTCGAACCCGGGCGAAGCCAAAATTTTTTTTTTTTTTTTAAATCTTCCTTCATTTTAAAAACTAGAGCCATTTATTTTTCATTTTAGTTTCTAATCTTCTTTCAGTTTTAACTTATAACAACTACACCCATTTTCTTTTTCTGTAGATTTTTAATCTTCCTTCAATTTTAACAACTAGACCCATTTTCTTTCACATGAATATTCTTTCGGTTTTTAGTATGTTTGGCTTCGTTAAATACTTAAGTTTCTGCCAATATTCCCGTGTACTAGTAACAAGTAACAACCAGAAAAGGGAATCTGGAAAAGCAAAAAAGCAGAAGAATAATTGGCATAAAGGTACTGAAAGAACCTTATACAAGCAAAACAGGACACTTGCGGGAGCTGAAAGCGTTCAATCTGCCAGAATGAGTGATTGGTTTAACACATTAAATATTTGCACCGGAAGCAAGAAGTAGCACTTACAGCACCTGGAACAAAGTAAATTCAGTTTTATTTTCATTCGCAAAATCAGTATAGGCCAATTGAAATGGTTCCGATAAGAAACTTACATGTTCAGAATGTCATATAGCTTGTGCTTAGAGAACCAAATATATGTGTTTAAAGCAGACATAGCACTTTATGAAACAGCAGTAACCGAAGGTACATCCCACTCCGGGAATAACGTACATTCAATTTCAGGCTTGTTATGTTCCTCATCATCAGCATCAAAATCACCAGTATCCGGAACATATCCTGAGAGCTTCATCATGTTGGTAAGTTTTTTCAGCATCAAATAAATTTCTCTCTTTCTTGAATGCCTCGTATCTTTGACCATGAAAACATGCACCTGGCTTCCTATTTCAATCCAGCTACAGCCAGGCTGTTTTACAACGCCACGATGTCTCATAAGTTTCCGAACATTATTAGCATCGCTAAATTGCCCACGCTCAGCATACATGTTCGACAGGAGAACATACGGTCCAGAATTTTCTTGATCCAATCCCAAAAGTTTCTCAGCCACGAAACTTCCTAAGTCAACATCTCGGTGAACTTTACACGCTGCAAGCAAGGATCCCCATACAACAGCATCAGGAGGCACTGGCATTGAAACAATCAAATCCTTTGCTTCAACAAGCCTACCAGCCCGGCCAAGTAAATCAACCATACATGTGTAATGATCCTTCTGCGGTTCCAAACCAAATTCTTTGCTCATCGAATCAAAATACTTTCGACCTTCATCAACCAGTCCAGCATGACTACAAGCACAGAGAACACCTATAAAGGTGGCATGGTCTGGCTTCTCTCCAGATTCCAGCATCTTATCAAATAACCGAAGAGCTTCAATCCCTTGACCATTTTGTGCATACCCTACTATTGTTGCATTAAAAGACACAACATCTTTCTCAACCATTTTACTGAACACCCTGTTCCCATCTTCTAAAGATCCGCATTTCATATACATATCTATAAGAGAGTTACCAACAAACACATCAGGCTCGGGCCCCTTTTGGAATCGAAATCCTTGTTTCAGGACATGGGTATGTGCCTGTCTGCCAAGCTTCAAGTCAGCAAGATTAGCACAGGCGTTAAGAAGGTTCCCGTATGTATAGTGAGTCGGCCATATAGATTCTCGTTTCAAGAGAAGAAATAGTCTTAGTGCTTCTTCATTTTCCCCACTCTGTGTATAGCCAGCAATAAGTGCGTTCCAAGAAACAACATTCCTCTCCATCATCTGGGAAAACATATTCCTTGCAGCTTTCACACTCGAAAACTTAGCATACCCACTTACCATCGATGTCTCAGTCACTACTGTTCTTATCGGCATGCTGTCAAAAATCCACCTCGCCTCTTTTATCAAACTACATTTCGCGTACATATCAACTAGAGCATTGGATATTACAATATCATTCCGGAACTTACCACATTTCACTATCCGGGAGTGAATAGCCTTACCTTCTCTAAGAGCACACAAGTTCGCACAAGCACTAACCACACTAGCAAGCGTCATTTCATCGGGCTCAACCGCACATTCCATCATCTTAACAAAAACATTAAACGCTTTCTTCGCTGGTCCATTCTGCTCGTAAGTAGTAATCAAACTGTTCCAAGACACGACATTCCGCACAGTCATGCCGTCAAAAGCCTTCTGAGCACCTCCCACATCCCCGCACTTGGCGTACATATCAATAAGCGCAGATCCGACATGAACAGCCAACGCAGACCTCGACTTAGCCAGCGAGGCATGAACCTGCATGCCAATGTCCACGTCTCTCAAACCAGCGCAAGCACTAAGCACACTCCCATAACTATACTCATTCAATACAAAATCATCTCCATGCATTCTCGCAAAGTAGTCCAACGACTTATCGAACATCTCAGACTGCGAAAAACCCGACACCATCAAATTCCAGGAGCACTGATCAGGCTCATCCATCGAGTTAAACACGCGCTCAGCTTCATCAATCCGACCCGAGATGGATAGAGCGCCAATAATGGAGTTGTAAGTGAAGGTATTTCTGTACGGCATTTCGTCGAACAGTTTCTGGGCGTAAGTGAAGCAGCCGCATTTTCCGTAAGCGTCAACGAGCCTGTTGTTGATGAAGATTTCATGGATGAACTGGGACTTAGTAATTTGGGCGTGAATCGCACGGGCATGGAGTGAAGACTTGGACTTGATGGAAGCGTCCAAGAGCTTGGCGAAAGATGAGGAGGAAGGTTGATGGAGGGAGAGTTTATGAGTGCAGTAGTTTAATGCATTTCTTGCCATTCCATTACTAACCAAGAAACCATTACTATAAAAGTGAAATATGACAGATTTAGCCCCATACACACCTGGATGTGCATTCCACGCGGATAGGGATACAATGTGTGATACGTATCGGATACACGTATTAGATACACTTGTATGACATATCCGATACATTAGGTCAAATTTCATGAAATTGATTAAAGAGATAATTACATAGTGCACTCATGCTGGACCTCTTTATGTTTTTATCATCGTTAACACTTACCATTGACCAACTTACAAGCCCTTACCAATTATTTTTTTATTTAGTTTTTCTTTCCTTTTTTCTTTTTTTTTTTTTTGATTTTTTTTCTTTTCCTTCTCTTTCTGGAATTAGATTCATATACCGGAGTAGTTCGATCAAAACTAAATCTGCTCCAATCGTATCCTTAGTACTTTGAAAACTCCATATTCCTATAACCATATCGTATCCAATATATATTGTCATATCCATATCCGTACAATCTAGTTTGATACAAAAACACAAATAGGCCCATATAAGATTATTAGGTTTGGAGTTAGGCTCGGAGCAGACTACAAGCCGCATAATAATTTCGGCTAAAATCCAGCAATTACATTATCTGCCGTGTTTATTATCTCCTCCTTGACTATTTCTCTTTCACAGTTTCACCAAAATCATGGCTCAACACGATCCAAATTCCCGCGAAAATTATTGGGCGTTCCCTCCATATTCTTTCTCTTCTCCAACACGATGTATACCACGATCTCTATTTTCTTGTGGCGGGAGTTTTGGTCAAGGATCATCATCAGGATCCTGAGATCTATATAAGGCACATCCTGATTCATCTTTTCATATACAAGTTGAGTTGAAGTTCAATCAAGAAATCAAAAAGGTATCTTAGAATTTCTTAGTCTTGTTCTCGTTACTCCATTTTATTCTATGGTAAACTAAGAAATTTTTGTTCTTTTTAACTCCAAGAGAAATTATGTAGATTCTGAGATTTAAGTTTCTCTTTTAATGGCATGTCTGAATTAGTTCTCTCTTTTGTGGTTTAGATTCTTAGTAATCTTTTTTAGTTGTGTTCTTTTTTTCGATTTTGGTTTTTGGTTTTCTTGTTACTGTAAGTCCTTTTGCAGTTTCTGGGTTGTTATTTTTAGGGATTGAGTATAAATACATGTTATATTTCAGAATGTTTTATAAGAATTGTGTTTTGCAATATTGCAGTTAGAGAAGGTGAAAATCGATATGGATTGGAGGCTGAAAATTGTGACTTTGATTGTTATTCATGAATATATGTTTTAGTCATCATTGTTGTTTTTTCTTATGCTGGTCCTACATGAGGCTAGTAGGAGACATAGGCTTATAACACATGTAGATAAGAGAACTTGGAGGATGAATAGTCTGGTAGGTGAGCACAGGAGTTATTTGCATCGTGTTGTCCTATAAAGCGATAGAGATTGTCTTAACTTACTTAGAATGGATAGGAGAGCGTTTTGCAACCTGTGTTACTTGTTAAGAGATTCAGGAGGGCTTCATGATAGTATGTATGTTCCACTGATGGAAAAGGTAGCAATTTTCTTGTCTGTCTTAGCTCATCATAAGAAAATTCGCGTGGTTGGGTTTGATTTTAAGCGTTCTGGCCAAACAATTAATAAGTATTTCAAAGAAACCCTCGATTCCCTGATTAGGATATATCCTCTTCTCCTTTCCACCCCCACTGCGATCGACGATGGTTGCGATGACTATAGGTGGAGGTGTTTCCAGGTAACTTAATATTATCTAGATGATTTATTATACTGATGCTTTCATATTCAGAGTTAATTTAATCTATATTTTGTATTTGCAGGCTTGTCTAGGCGCTCTAGATGGGACATTCGTTGATGTTCGGGTTCCCGCATCCAAACGTGCCAGCTACAGAAGTCGAAAAGGAGACATCTCAACCAATGTACTTGCAGTTTGTGATATTAACATGAAATTCGTGTACGTGCTATCCGGTTGGGAGGGATCCGCAGCAGACGGGAGAGTTCTTAGAGATGCAATAACTCGACCAAATGGCCTCAAAGTACCTACAGGTGCACTTCAACTTCCTTGTACATGTTTTGTTATTATTTGTTCATTACTACTATGATTATTTTTTTGTTTTTTGTTTTCTTTGTATTGACATTTCATAATAAATGCAGGACATTACTACCTTTGTGATGGAGGTTATACCAATGGAGAAGGATTTCTTGCACCATATCGGGGTGTGCGCTACCACTTAAGGAATGGGATGCTGGTAGCGCAGCACCTCAAAACTATCGTGAATACTTCAACA
The DNA here is from genome assembly GCA_028274465.1 of Plantago ovata. Classification (NCBI taxonomy): domain Eukaryota; kingdom Viridiplantae; phylum Streptophyta; class Magnoliopsida; order Lamiales; family Plantaginaceae; genus Plantago; species Plantago ovata. The sequence goes on along the minus strand of CM051456.1, from coordinate 7,162,479 downwards.
TGAAGCATTCAAAAGCTAGGAATGTTATAGAGCGTGCATTTGGTTTGCTAAAGATGCGATGGGCTGTGTTGCGTAGTAACATTTTCTATCCCCTGGAAACGCAAAATCATATTATTATGGCTTGTTGTTTGCTGGACAACTTTATAAGAACTGAAATGGAAAGTGATCCACTAGATCAAGGACAACAGTTTGGTGATGGACAAAATGCAGGGGTTCTAGGAATGAATGAAGGTCAATATGTGGAAGTGGTTCAGCCTTCGCAAGCATGGACAAACTTCCGTGATAACATGGCACAACAAATGTTTAATGAGTGGCTTGGCAATGGTCTTAACTAGTCGATTGGATCATATTAGCTTTTCCTAGCTTTTCTTAGAGTTTTCTAGATTAGCTTTTCTATGTTGTGTTTAGTTTACTTTTATGCTATGGATATTTTGTGATTATTAATATTTGTTTCCTTTGTACTAAGACCTTTGTGATTGTGTTATTATATATGGCATTTTTTTGTTGATTACTTGCATTTTAGTTTCCTTTTGTTTTCTATAATTATTTGTTTATTTTCGTACCTAACGATGGATTTATATTTTATTATATGGTTTTTACCATTTTCTCTTAATAGGAAATGGATGCTGCTAACAATGGAAATGCTGATGCTCAAGCAAGGAAGAGGCAAACCCGCCGTACGTGGACAAGAAATGAGGAAGAGGCACTTGTGATGGAGCTAAAAGAGCTGGTTGCTGCTGGTTGGAAGAAGGACAATGCATTCAGAAACAATTATCTGAATGAACTTGAGAGGAAAATGGCTCAACGTTTTCCTCATGCTGGCATTAGTGGTAGCAAACATATCAACTCAAAAATCATTGTCTGGAAGAAACAGTTTGCTGCTCTCCTTACTATGATGGGCACATCTGGATTTGGTTGGAACAGCGAGGCCAATATGGTTGTGGTTGAGGATGATGTCTGGGAGAAGTACGCTAAGGTATGAATGAATACTTATAAAAAAAATTATATATGTCATATGCCCTGCATATATTATTTATGTATCTTTATTAACAAGCAACTACTGATTTTAATTTATTTGATATTATTTGGAAGGTGAATCCCGATGTTGCATCATTTCGCTTCAAGAGTTTTCCGTACTTTGAAGATTGGTGTGAGGTGTTCGGTCGAGACCGTGCAACAGGGGAAGGTGCACAAGGTTTTCAAGATGCATTTGATCAAGTTAATTTGAACAACCAAGATGAAAACATAGGTGGGGCTCCTGCTGATGGATTTTCTCAAATGCCTGGTAATCCTGTTGTTACCAATCTCGGTAGTGATGATGACATACCATATGTGTTCCCGCAAGGATCATCTGGATCCAAGAGGGTTTCTGCACAAGAACCAGGCAAACAGGTGGACAAGAAGCTCAAAGGAGAATCATCTCGAACTAATTCACAACTTTCTGATGTGATGGCAAAGTTTCTTGAAGTCTACAAGCAAGTTTCCTCGGATTTGACTACAAAGCTTGCGTCTGGAAATGAAAGTGGCACTGATAAGGCTGGACGTGTGTTCGATGCGGTACTTCGTAGCGGCATGGCTAAGCACACTGGAATTGAGATTGCAAGTAAGATCATTGCCAATCCAAGCCACATGGACTTGTTCCTAGCTATGAAACCAGAGAACCAGACCACTTTCTTGCAGATGATGCATAACGGACTGATGTGAGTTGGGAAGATGTTATGATGCTTGCTGCCAGTGAACATTATCTATTTTATTATATATCGTTCAATTAGGATTTTGCTTTGTTACTTTTCTTCTATGAATTCTCATGTTTGGGGCACAAACTGTATGTCTTGGTGCCTTTTTGTGGTGGACTATAGCCACATTTTCTTTGCTTAAGTAGTATTAGGATATTTGATTTCGTTTATGAACTTTGATTTCGTTTATGATATCGTTTTCATTTTCTCTAGCTAAGTTTGTTGTTATTGTCCTTAAATATTTTACTTTGATGTTTCCATTGTACTGTCGATGTTTTGGAAGAAAATAGCTGCTGCCTGAAATTTAGCCGAAGGTAGGCCTATTTCAGCTTCCATTTTGAGGTATAGAATTATTGCATTTTTGTCTACATATCTTCTTTGACATGAATGGGTAGATTAGATAACAAAATATTTTGAATCTTAAGATCAATTTTACCTTTCAAACAACCAACTAGACTAGACTAGATTAGGCAAGATTGTAAATTTACGATTAGAGTGGATTGGAGTCTTAATTTTTGTCAATCTGATCTCAAGTTATCAAACGAGGCCAAAGAGTATGTGGTTAAAGTCATGTTGAAAGGAAAATTAAAATGGATAAATAGTATTGGGAGATAGGGAATATATGACTGTATGAGTATCTAGGTAAGCTGCAGCGTTAACGTGTTACATATCTGAACTCTACTCTGAAGATATCAATAAATAATAAAATTAATAACTAAACCATCCATTAGAAGTCTGACATGCATTATTTGAAGTCTATCATGCATTGAATTGAAGAAGTGTTGCTTTGACAATCCAAGTACCGCCGGTCTTTCTCGCAATCTCACATATAATAGTCAGCTCTGGAAGCCTGGAACAGCTTGCGACTTTATGATTTCAGTTTCTTAAATAATTAATAGGACCACTAGGACTACTACTCAACTTATACCATATGAATATAATATGAACACAATTACGAAAACTATATAAAGATTTAAAATATCAAAATACACGAATAATATCAATATAACACAAATTAAAGTCCAGTAAATGATGATAAAGCCCAATAAATACTCCTAACATACAATTAAATAGACAAACATGAAACATTATTAGGGAATTTGAGAAAAATAATACGTATTTTTGTGATATTTTACTGTATTTGAAAGGATACGCAGACCAAAAAAATAAATATGAAGAACGTGTGTGCTTTTTTTTTTTTTGAGATACTATACTATTACAATTACAATATTTTACCTACAAATTTGCATCAATAAATCTCTAATTAACCTTAATTCAATAAGTCTTTATACAAAGCAAATAATCACTCATTTCGGGGATCAAACCCCTGACCACTTATAAATTTATTAACGAAAAAGTAACATTAGAAAAATGCTCGGGTTACAATAAAAAAACCGTGAGTGCTACTTGTCCACTCAAGTAACTGCATCAATTAAAAGATACCTGGTGCCTGCAGGTGGACCTATCCGTGTCCATATAGTATATAATTCCGGCAGAGCCACGGCGTTGATAATTTCTGGTATTGCATGGCAATGAGATGACCGACCGAATGTCACGAAAGGTTAAATTATTTCAACAAATATATGAAAAAATGCAAGTTATGTAACTAGCTTCTTGACTACCAGACTTTCGGATTGGTGCGATACTCATGAACGGTTCTCCGAATAATATATTAACCCCAAAATTAATAATGAATCACATTCTCAATTCTTTCAAACTATGGATAGGATCGCCAAAGCAAGACAGCAAGGGGGCCTTTTTTAAGGCATCGGTCTTGTTCGGCTTGCTTTGGCTTCATGTACTTGAGTGATTTACAAGTTAATTTAACACTCGGGATTTAAAAATTTATTATTTACTAACATTCTTTACAATGGTGATTTAGTCGTTTATATAAAATTTTGACGGTTAGAATGGGTGTACAAAGTTTGATTTTCAAACGATACATTTCATCTGCATTAAGAACTCTGAACTCGAGACTTGTATCAGTATTAACTTTTCAGAAAGTAAGGAGCACTGTTACATGAACGATCAAATTGTATAATCACAACCAAATCTAAATTCAAGTTCAAAGTTAAAAAATTTATTTAAAAAACCAAAACTTCCGGTATCCCATATAACTCTTGGCCCAAATAAATAACAATACAGTTCCTTTTCTTAGGAATTGAAGCTTGTAAATTAATTTCTAAATTTATAATTTTTTTTGTTTGTAGAATTTCTAAATTTGTGCTTGTCTATATTTATTTGGAATTCTTATTTATTTTCTAGAGAGTTTGGTAGATTCCAGTGCGTCATGTTAAATTTAGATAATCTAATGGGCCAATTTTAATACTTCATTTTAATAACTATATTTTAAATTTAATAGACACAATATAATACTAACATGACGTGCAATTTGTTTAACGCGCATGTGAGGCTCTCTGTTCGCAGCAAATTGAAAACTGAAAAGATTAAATGCTATAACTCATCATACATGTAAACGCCAGGCCATCCTAGCAACTATCGTAGACGAATACGTACAAGTTATTTCAAAGAAAAAGTCAGAATTCAAAGTAAACCAAATCCTCCCAGCTCATTAACTCCACATGTAAGCCTATAAATATCCAACTTAAGCCCTAATCATTTCATAATAACATTGTAAAAACAAGTACAGAACCAATTCCAAAAATGGCCTATCTCGAAATCCTTTTAGCAACAATCATAATCTTTGTACTTGTTTTGCTAGCTTCCATTATACTTCCTCATAATAGCCTCTTTCCATGGAACTGGCCTTTCATCAAGCTAATGCCAACAATATACCTCAAAAGCAACCAATTGTACGACAAAACCACACAACTCCTAGGCCAATACAAAGGCACAATTCTCTTCAACACATCCTGGTTCTCAAATCTTGATATCTTGGTCACAAGTGACCCTGCCAATGTGCAACATGTCTTGAACTTCAACTTCTCAAACTACCACAGAGGTTCCGCATTCAGGGACGCCTTCGATTTTCTAGGCGAGGCGGTTTTCATCAAAGATCTCAATGCGTGGAAGGAGGACAAGAAGTTCACTCATGCGTTCTACAAGGAAACACAGTTCCACAAGTCAATTCCCAGGATCATTAGTCATAGTTTGAAAGAAGGCCTAATCCCGATTCTTGATCATGCTTCGAGTAATAATCAAGTGATTGATTTGCAGGATGTGTTTAATAGGTACATGCTTGATTCCACTTGTATCCTGGCAACGGGGTTTGATCTGGCTTCGTTACGTGTTGGATTTCCATTTAGCCCGCTGTTGAATGCCATGGATGATATTGCGGTGGCCGTGTTTTACCGCCAAATTCTACCAGAAAGAGTATGGAAGTTACAAAGATTGTTGAAAGTTGGTAATGAGAAGAACTTGGCTAAGGCTAGTGAAGTTTTTAATCAAATGCTGGAAGATTTTGTGGCAAGAAAGCGCGAAATGGCAGGCGAAAATGGCGATGATTTCGATGTTTTGAAGTTTTATTTGAAAGAGATTGGTAATGATATGTCTAGAGGATCAACCAAACATGGTGAAAAGGCCTTCTTGGCTGCCAATATAATGACACTTCTGTTTGCCGGAAGAGACACATCTGGTGCAGTTTTAACCTGGTTTTTCTACCTCATTTCCACAAATCCTGTAGCAAAAGAGATTATTCTAGAAGAGATTGACAAAAACTCGCCAACCGGAAAACATACATTTTCAAATGTAGAAGAGCTTAGCAAACTAGTTTATCTCCACAGTGCTTTATATGAAAGCTTAAGGCTTTTCCCACCAGTCCCGATTATCATTCGAGATACGGTGCAAGCAGATGTCCTCCCAAGTGGCCACAAGGTGGATAAAACAACAAAGGTGATCCTCTGTTCGTACGCCATGGGGCGAAATTCAAAGATATGGGGAGAAGATTGCAACGAATTCAAGCCAGAGAGATGGATAACTGATAAAGGAGGTATCAAACACGTAACGTCAAACTGTTTTCTCTCGTTTGGATCGGGTCCTTGGGCTTGTCCTGGCAAAGAACTAGCCTTTGCCAGGATGAAAGGTGTTGTAGCTACAATGTTGCATAATTATAATGTTGATGTTGTGGAAGGGCAGAGTGTTAGCCCTAGTCTTTCTGCATTGCTCACCATGAAGCATGGTTTGAAAGCAAAGGTTACTAACAAGTGGATGTAATAATCTACTAGTTGTACCAAGTAATATAATAGGCCTTTAGCTCTCTATATCTTGATGCATTTATGTGGTCATGATTCTGATATATAAACCAGGTAATAAAATTAGTTCAATTATCAGCAAATCTTGATGAATGAAACAAAAGATGAGAAGCTCAATTTAAATTTAAAAAAAAAAAAAAAAACCAACTAAATAAGTTATTGTGAACAAAATCAGAAAGTAAAAACATTAAATAAAAGCTTAAGAAAAAGAAAAAAAAAAACAGTAAAAGTCCTGGAAGAAAATCAAGATCAAATGTCCATCGTTCATTCCAAGTTAAGGCAAAGCTTCTTCATCTGTTTGATCTTCTCGGCGTTCTCATCGGAGGTAAACGCCTTATCCAAGTTGAGGCAAAGCTTCTTCATCTGCTCTTCAGTAACACCAAGCGGCTGCCTCATTAGGCTCATCATCTTCTTATCATCCATCACCAACTCATTATGATCATCATCTTCGTCCTTTCCTTCGTTCTCCACACCTTCAACCTCAATCCAGCTATCCAAATCTTCATAGTCCTCCATATTCTCATTATCACTCAGTTGAATCCAGCTATCCAAATCTTCATAGTCCTCCATATTCTCATTATCACTCAGTTGAATCGAGGCGTTATTAATCTCAGCATCAGCGAAAACCTCCACATTCTCATGATCTGCCACTTCTTCTTCTTCTTCTTCTTCAACTATGTAGTCTTCGCGATTAGGCACCTCCAAATCGTCAGTGGCATCTAGAACAGAATCAATCTTCATGAGCAACGCAGCCGTCTCCCTAATCACTGCCTTTCTACACTCCCTAACCCCTGAATCGAAACCTCGAACCGAATCCAGACTAATCTGCAACAACATCAGAGTCTGAGCCATCCTCTGCTGCTCCGTCTCATCCCTCCGAATCAGCTCCACCACCCTACGCTCGGAAAGCCTCGCCTCGATCTCATCCACTTGCTTCTTCACATCCATAATCATCTTCAAGCTCTTCCGAACCATAAAACCCCTGAAAACCTTCTGTATCTTCAAAGCAGAGCCAGGTTGATCAACAACAACAGGCTCTGAACCGTCTGTGACCGGAATCTGGACAGCCTTCTTCCACGGATGTACAGGACAAGAAGTGCAAAGTGGTACTAAATCGCGATCGATACGTGTAAACAGTTTGAGTTTCTGACACTGACATCGCTTGTTTCCCAAAGAGCCATGCAAGTTGTCGGAAGATGATGATGATGCAGGGGCGCCATAGTTGTAGTTAGTCCGTTTCGATAGATGTTGCTGCAAAAACAGTTGTTGCTGCAAAAACAGTTGTTGCTGCTTAAACTGTTCTGCACACATGAGTTGTTTTTCTTGATGTAGCTTGTTTCCCAAAGAGCCATGCAAGTTATCGGAAGATGATGATGATGATGATGATGCAGGGGCGCCATAGTTGTACTTACGGCCGCCATACAGATACGGGTGGTACTGATTGGACCCGGTTGCTAAAGGCAATGGACGGGCTGTGGGGTCGGGATTATAAGGGTGAGATGAGTAATCTTCTGAGTAATAAGTTGGGAATTCGGCAGAGGTGCGGCCATATCCAGGGTAAGGGTAATTTGGATCCATTGAATTAAATTGGTAACTAACAGAGGATGGACAGAGCGAGAGAATCTGATAGGAACTTTTACTTCTTCTGGTTTGGATAATCGAATTGAAGAGAGTGAATGCAATACAAGAATGCTGCTGCTGCCCTATCTATTTATAAGGAGGGATGGGAAGAAGAGATTTTGAAATCTCTGACTTGTAATGGATATACAGTCCTACGAGGTTCTGAATTCTGAATACGAGGTTCTGAATTCTGAACCCTAAACCTAAATATACAATTGATTATTTTCCTCAACGTTCTGGACTTCATGTGGTACATTACACAATAAAAAAATAGAATAAAATTATATTATGAAAGAAAATCAGCTATATTTTCTAGTAAAAAATTGATCAAACTCCCCAACCTATACTACAACTGAGACATTACCCCCTAACCTATTAAATTTGAGACTTAACCCCCTCAACTATATAAATTGTTGCAACATACCCCCTATATAATATTTTACTATCAATTTAAAATTTTCCATTCAATTTAATATTTTCCCTTCAATTAAATATTTCCGTTTGATTCCAAATTAATTATAATATATACCGAAAAACTAATTTTGAAAATTATAATATGAAACTATACAATTTTCACTTTTATAATATAATATAATATAAGTTCTAATATTATTTTTCCGGTACAATTAATGAAAATATTATTTTTCACACTTTTATAATATAAATTGTATTGGAAAAATAAGATTTGAACTTATATTATAGAAGTAAAATTTTATATTTTTATAATATAATTTTAAAAATTATTTTTCGGTATGAATTAGGATTAATTGGAGTCAAACTAACATGTAGGAAAAATATTAAATTGAATGAAAAATATTAAATTAAAGGAAAAATATTATATAGGGGGTATGTCGTAACACTTTAAATAGATGAGGGGGTTAAGTATCAAACTTAATAGGTTAGGGGGTAATGTCTCAATTGTATTAAAGTTCAGGGGGGGTTGATCAATTTTATCCTATTTTCTAATGTAACTCTATTATATACGAATTATGTGTAATATAGTAGTAAATTACGTTCAAAATTCGAAAAAAAATAATTTTAGGAATATTAGTTTGGAACGGAGGGAATAGTAGTTATTAAATCATTATCACCGCATAGAAACATTCCTTTTAGAGTAGCTGATAATCCGCATAAGAGAAACTCTGATCTATCGATTTCATATTTGCAGGGTCAGATCTCGGATCACCAAATCTGATTCACAATTGGTAAATTGCTGTTATCCATCGGCAATGGTATTTCAGTTTAGGCATGCCTTCGGTTTATCAGATTCAACAATTCATGGGCTGTCACTTGGAGTCACAGGTCTCACTCAAATTAGTGGACTATTTGCAATCGTATTGGTGAGGATGGATTATGTTCAATTCACATGTCGTTTATTGAGAGGCTTATGAGATTTTCTCTGTTTCGGCGTGTTGTTGGTGAGATTCATGGCTTTGCATACTCGACTGTTTATCCGTGCCTTGTACGTACATGTTTGTTGAAATGACTGAGGAGTAGTGAATCTGATATGAGACGTAGATTCATGGCTGGTGTGTCACTTCACTTGTTAGTTTACTCACCAGATCTCATCATCTTCACTCTCCAGATTCGAATGAATCCGGTGAGATTTCACACACGTAGATCTATCATCTTTGTTGATGTTAGTCCTGGTTATGCCGTTTCATTCATCACCAGATCGCTATAATACAAACTACAAGGGTGTCACTTAATTGTGTTAATCTTGATGTTTTCCTTCAATTATTCTTCTGGTATGATTATTATATGTTGGCATCATGTGTCATGTGCATATAAGTTGCATTATTATTGATATGCATGGTTTATATTGATTGCAGACTTGGTCATCTTAGTTGATACATCGAATTGTGTTTTCCTATCTAGTTTAATCAAAATCATTTGAAATTCTTTGTCATCATGTTTATCTTCTTCACAACTGATCTAGCTGCTCATACTTTACATCAAAGAAATAGCAACATTTTATCCTTCAATTAGTTTATATAGATATTTTGTAATCTGTAATTAGTTGGTTAATTAGGCTAGCTAGAATGATTAGTTGCATATGTTAGATATTTTTTCCTGTCATGTATAAATGCTAGAGGCTAGTCACTGTAAACTACACAGACTGATTATTCATTCATTCAATAAACATACAGTTAATTAATTTACACAGCTTCTTTCAATTCAATGATCCATCTCCAGCTCCATCTCTTCTTTCTGCTGCAATTCTGAGAGTACCAGAAACTACAAATCAATTTTGAGAATCAGAAGAGCCTGCGCCATTGTGGTCGATCATACGCCATTTTCTTCAGGGCGATTTTCCGCTAGCTCACAAAAACCAAATGATCCCCATCTCTTATCACTTCAATATCCTCTATCGCTGCCCCATCGTTACTCACAATCTTCGCACCAGAAATTCCATATCGCTTTGCCCCAATTTCTAACAATTCCTCAAAGCTACGTGGAAGCAAGATCAGCTTTCCTCCGAGATCTCCTTTTTCTGGACAACTCACCTTCACTCGAGCAGCAAAGCCAGCAACACAACTGCTTGTCACCTTATCGACTGAGGAAAGCAATGTACTTTGTGCTGCTTCTGCTGACATAATCCCGAATAAGGAATTCGAAAAGTTACTTTTTGTCCTACGTTTAGGAGGACGGGATGTTTTCCCCCAATTAGATCCATCTGGAAAGCGTAACATGGTCGGCTCACTTTGATACCTCCCCTGCAGGAAGCGAACTTCATCAGGAATTGGGGCGGTTGATGAATCAATCTTAAGTGCATCCTGAGATTCGAAGAGTTCAATGATATCCTCATGTCCTTGCTGTTCTGCTAGCTCTCTTGCAGTCCAACCGTTTCCGTCCACCTTTTCCATATTAGCACCTTGCGTTAGAAGAAACTTTACAATTTCCGCATTTCCTTCACAAACTGCGATATGGAGGGCCGTGCAGCTACCGTCGTTCTCCTTCGGCTGAGTGACATCTCCACCGTGGCGAACGATCTCCTTAAGCAATGCCAAGTTGTTCTGTTCAGCAGCCATACAAGAAAATGAACCAACGTCTCCAGTTGTTATTTGAGCACCGTTCTCGGATAATAGCTTGATTATACTAGGTTTGTGCACGCCAAGATTGAGCATTGCTTCCCATAGTGGTACACTTCCTTGGTTATCTCTGCTGTTAGGATCTGCTCCATAGTCCAACAGCAGAAGAACACAGTTTTCACTTCCGTTCGCTGCTGCGAAATGCAGCGGCGTCCTCCCATTATTGTCTGATTCATTAGCGTCTAAACCCCTCTTCAACAAATTCTGCAGTAGCAAATCATCTCCTCTTTGCGCTGCAAAGCCTAGAGTGAGAGGAAGTTCCATTCTTCCCCAGCCAGCATTCTTTCAGTCTCTCGTAGAACACCCTCCATTACAGGGTCCTTGAAGCCCTTTAAATGCTGGAGAAGATTATTCATGATAATAGTCCCATCTCCAACATTGGCTTGTATGATATTTAAAAATGTGGTGCGGTTCAGGCGTAGTAGCTGGCTCAATCTTTTCGTTCGCACTGTGAAAAGTTGAGGCCTGTAACAAAGTACACCAATTTCACCACAAAGCTCACCGGTCTTGGCCTCGCCAATAACCTGTTCAACTCCATTTCTCATAGCTAGTAGATCCACTGCTCCACTAACAAGAATGTAGAAATCCGTTGGTGCTTCGTTTCTCAAGATTACATCTTCTCTAGGAGGGAAATACTCGGGTTTCATCTCAGAGACCAGCTGGAAGAGTAGATCATTAGATACTCCTTGGAACAAGTAAACTTTGTCTAACAGAGAGTAGAACAGGAAGTTTGAAATGCTAGAACGTATGGGCTTTGGAAGAGAATCAAGAGTCTCCTGCTGCTGCAACCCCTCTGAGTCTGTTCGGTACTTTAAGCACAAATGTGAAAGCATTTGGTCTTCAAGGCGTGCAGGCAAATGATTCCGTTGAGCAAAACTTGAAGCAGCTTGAATTGTATCTCTAAATGCGCGAGTCTTGCTGGTACCATGGACCACCAAATTGGTCATGTTACCAATCAAATAAGATATAAGTCCCAGGTTAAAAAGCATATAGGCAGTGCTAAATGCCATCTCCCAGGTAGTTATAGCGTGCAAATCTCCATAGCCAACCGTGGTAAGAGTCGTGATTGACCAATACATGGATGTAACATAACGTATCCACAGACTTCGTTCATGAAAATTAGGCATAATTTTACCAAGCCATGTGGCATCTCTATTATCATGAAGAACAGCAATTAGATAAAAGAAGCAACCAGCGCAGTGAACCGAGAATATTGTAACAGATATCAGCCGTGCACACCTAACCCAAAAGTAGTTGAATTTTCGATCTTTCTCCAACCTGGAAAATAAGGCTTCAACTCTTCTGAGACGCCAGAGACGAAGCATGTTGAGTAAGCCATAATACCGGAGAGGAGCGAGTTCAGAAGGAATTGTAGATATGACATCAAACGCTAACCAAGAAGTCGCGTATTTGAAAGCAATCTGCCTATGGTCGTCTACAAGAAGATACGTTTTTTTATCCAAGAAGGCTACAAAGAATGTGAGGAAAATATCAATTGCGAAAAAGGCGTTTACGACATTGTCGATGACAGAGAGAGGTCCTTGTGGCTGATCAAGAAATCCAAGTTCAAAAGGAGAGACCCATGCAGTGTAGAGAACCAAGATAACCAGAAAACCTTGCCAAATTCTGTAAAGACGATCATAGGGCGATATAATGAAAGAACGGACCTTGATTCTGCGGTTGCTGGTTGAACCAAGAGACGGCAGAATCCCTGTCGATAGACTGTAATGGCTCCCTTCTCTTGAGAACTCCAGTTCGTTAATCTCCGCCGCCTTCATCTTATTATTCTTGAAAATTTTGTATGAATCTTTTTAGAAATTAGGGAACTATACTAGCTAGCTTAAGCCTTACTGTGTGTATATTTATACTATATGTTTTCGATGTCAAATTTAGTTACTCTTGGGAAGAATAGATTTAAAATCTCCGAGTCCTACTAGGTTTAGAATTTTGATTTCGAACGTTCTGGACTTCTTCTGGGTACGTGTCCTCAAGCCGACAAGGATACGGTATCGTATTATGTGTATGCCTGTATGGGATGTAAATAGCAGGAAAACCCCCCACATTTATGAGAATTATATTATATCCCCACGAATACTAAGAACATTACATAAGTCCCTACTTTTAAGGCCTTTCGTTTTTCCTTTTCTATAGTTGCATATTTGGAGGTGTTTTTTTTTTTTTTTTCTTTTTAATTCAAGCTATTACTAGTACTCATCCGTTTTGTTTTTTTTTTTACATTGTTTACGTTTACTTTTTGAATGATTTTTAAGGAGGTTGGTACAATATATGTAGTGTTTAATTTAGTGACCAAGCCCAAAATACAATTGTGAGATGAAAGTTTGTCAAAAAAAAAGAAAATGTAAACATTCTAAAAAACGGACTAAAAAGGAATAAGTAAATAATATAAAAAAAACATATGACTATTATTTATTCATTGGTTTGGTTGAGTTCAAGTATAATTCTCTTTTCATTTTCATTAGTTGCTAGTAGATATTTATTTAATTTTACGGTAATCGTGATTCATTATAGCAGTGACTTTGGTTCACTTACGGTGTAGATTCCCAAACACACACATATCTTGATCTTTACTGGGATTTTGGACTTCATAAGAGATCCCAATTGAATTGTGGGGTACAACTTGAAGATCCGGTGCGATTAACCATTTGTTGACTGTGCAACTCCTTAACCAGGTAATACACTGAACTCAATGTGAAGGCTCCTGTTTTTGTATAGTGCCAGATTAGTTGATCTGAACATTCCATTTGTGCCAAGGGAATAGTAGTAATTTTATCACTGTCATCTTCTTCGAATATATTACTTATAAATTCAGTATCCCACATTCTATCTTCAATAATTAAATTCATAACTTTTAGGTCATCCATGTCCACAAAAAGCACAGAACGAATTGTCACCAAGTACCCAAACATCATACCAAACACTAATATTTTCTCCGTCCACAACCCTTTCTTTAAAAACACGTAGAGCCTGCACAGTACTCCTCAACGTGAAAGAACAATTCAGCGTAGCTTTTGCTTCCAAGATATTAGTATTAGGAGATAATAATGTTTCTGGCTGCATTATTTCAAGTACTCCTTCCCGCATAGTAGTCAGCTGGAACACTTTGCGGCCTTTTTATCTCATTTTCTTAAATAATCAATAGGATACTAGGGACTGCTACTCAACTTAATTATTATACCCAAACAAATATTTTACGGAGTACGAAACATGACCTGTAAGCAAAGGTTGCTAACAAGTTCATGTAATATACCAAGTAGCAGCAATTTTGCTCTCTGGTGATAACTGATATGCTTATGATATCAAGGCTCATGGTCCATGTATAAGAATTAGTAATATAGATATCATTCCAAGACACAAAATGTAGTAATCATAAAGCAAAAACAAAGTGACAGTACATTCTGATAAACCAGGTAATAAAATTACTACTTCAATAGCTGCCAATCTTGATCAAAGAAACAAAAGATGAGAAGCTTAATCAAACAATAACACTAATTAGTGTATATTACTGCTATACTACCATCAACAAACATTCTTCATCAGAAGAATGTAAAAAACAAAAGCTAAAAAATCAGCCAAATAAATCCCTATAACAAAACCAAGATCAGATGATGATGATCACTCCTTCCTCTTCTGTTTCGTCTTCCTTCGGTTCTTATCGCAGATAAACGCCTTCTCCAATAGCTCGACTCGATGAGCCAATGCAGAAAGCATCTTCATCTGCTTCTCATTACTATCAAACAGCTGCCTCATCATGCTCATCATCTTCTCATTATCCTTCACCAGCCTCTCCACCATCAACTCATTATCCTTTTTCTCCCCTTCCTCTCCCTTACTCTTACTCTCACCTTCAACCTCAATCCAGTTATCCAATTCATCATCTTCCTCCGGCACAAAATCATCCTTCTTCTCAGCTTCAACATCAACAACGGACTCCATTTCCCCATCTTCTCCACCACAACAATCCTCCATATCCTCATGATCACTCAATTTACTCTCATCACCAACATTCTCATGATCAGGCTCCTCTTCTCCAGTTTCATCACAATTAGGCACCTCCAAATTACCAGCAGATAGAAAAGAATCAATCCTCTCCTGCAACGCAATCGCCTTCCTAATCACCGCCTTTCTGCAATCCCTAACCCCCAAATCGAAACCTCGAATCGAATCCAGCTTAAGCAGCAACGACATTAGACTCTCACTCATCCTCAGCCGCTCCTTATCATCCCTCCGAATCAGCTCCACCACGTCACGACTCGAAAGCCTCACCTCAATCTCATCCACTTGCTTCTTCACATCCGTGATCCTCCTCAAGCTCTTCCGAACCATAAAACCCCTGAAAACCTTCTGAATCTTCACTGCAGAGGCGGATCGGTCGATAACAGGCTTTGAGATTGAGCCGCCGTCCGTGACCGGAATCTGGAAAACCTTCTTCGGCACTGGCTGCCGTTGGACGGGATGAGCGGTCGGAGGAGGAGTGAAGGAGAATGCACGGCCGTACGGGTCGGGTCGATAGTACTGATTGTACCAGTTTCCGAAAGTTGGATCCATTGAATTGTTGTTTGCTGGAGTAATTAACAGAACGAGAGAAATTGAATTTGCTTTATAAGAACTTGTAGGATATTTTTTCTTGTTTGTATTGTGGAACTGAGTGGATGCGTCTTTTTCATTTTATACGGAGGGAAGAAGAGATTTGAAATTTCTGGAAAGTTCTAACGATGGCACTAATAGGTTTATGATTTGTACAAATCTAAGCTAAATATAGTTTCGTGAAGGTTGTGGTGTCTTCTAGGCGACGAGAATTACGTACCTACATATTTTGCGTATAGGGTACCGGGTTCTCAGAAATAACAAGTTGACCTCTACAGAATTAAAGGAAATTTTTGTGAGAAGGTTTACGCATCTAAAGTAAAAGATTTACTACTCATCTGTTTTTTAAATGGTTTACGTATTCATTTTTCGTCCATTTGTTTAGATTGTTTACGTTTTCTTTTTTAACAACTTTTTATCTGGCAATTTTATTGTGGTTCATGCCACTAAACCAAATACTACACTCATCATATCAACCTCCTAAAAACCGTTCCAAAAGTAAATGTAAACAATGTAAAAAAACGGATGAGTAATTTTTTATTCATTTATCATTAGTTTGATCGAGTGATTATTATCACTTCACTGAAGCCTCCAAAGTCCAAACAAGGATAAATTAGAACAACGGGAGTAAAATTTAGATGAAATTGGAAAACATTCAGATGAAATTTGAGGAGGAAATTATTTTGAGCTACTCCCTTTATCTAGTGAAGTTTTTGTGTTTGTTAATTCTTAACTATGTCGAAAATATTTAAATTATAAATATATGAAAGTAGTCTGTTTATAACATATATTTATTAATATCTTTTCCACTCAGGAGTAAATAGTGTTTAAACGAGAGAAAAAAAATAAAAAAAATAAAGCAAATGTGAAAAAATCACTACTATAAAGGAGTAAGACGTTATAAGCCTACAAACTGGAAAAGTGTTAAACTGAAGGAAATATAAATATAAAGGACTAAAGATAAAATCGAGAATTTAACACAGAATTTGGATTGTTCCCTGGTTATTAGCTCAGCAACCCAAAGTATAGGTAATCCGATTAATGCTATCATTGCTATGTAAGCATGCAACCATATTATTATGATGGTGGATGGAGTCCAAATTATGTTTCTACCCTTTTCTCGAACTGCATCAAATCAAAGAATCTCAATCTTGGTCGAAATTTACACTCTCTACTCATCAAAACATCTCTCATTCTTGACACATTCTTAGTCAATCGATTAATCCAAATGTACTCATCTTGCAACTCCATAAACTCTTCCCAGAAAGCCTTCGATGATCACCCCTTCAAGAGCGCTCAATCCTGGAACATACTGATCTCTGCTTATTCCCAAAAGGGTCATTTCGTGAAAGCTCGCCAGGTGCTTGATAAAATGCCTGAACCGAATCTTGTCAGCTACAACTCTATGATTTCTAGCTTTTGTAGAGGTGGGTTTTTCTTAGAGGCTGTAGGTGTGTTTAAGAAAATGCAGGGTAGGGAACAGAGTGGGGTTCTGATAGATGAGTTTACAGTTGTCGGTTTGTCGAATGCGTGTGCTAGCTTGGGTGCTTTGGGGTTGTTGCGCCAGATACACTGTGTTGCTGTTGTGATGGGATTAGATTTTAATGGGGTGGTTTGTAATGCGATGATTGATGCTTACGCAAAATGTGGCTTGCTGGAGATGTGTTGTGCGATTTTTAGTCGTATGGAGGAGGAGAAAACTGTGTTTTCATGGACATCTATGGTGGTTGCTTATGCTAGTGCTGATAGAATGGAAGATGCGTGTTGTTTATTCGAGAGAATGCCAGTTAAGAATGTTGTTTCATGGTCAGCTTTGATCACCGGCTTGGTTAGAAATGGGGATGGAGAAAGAGCATTGTTGTTTTTCACTAAAATGCTTGATGAGGGAGTTGTTCCGAATGATTTTACGTATGTTAGCGCTCTGACTACCTGTGCAGATTTAGCTCTCAGTGCGACGGGGAAGCAAATGCATTGTCGCATAATTAGAAATCAAAGTGGCCGTGTATTTGATAGTGTGTTTATAGTGAACGCTTTAATTGACATGTACAGTAAATGTGGAGACATGATATCTTCAATGAGGCTTTTCGAAAGATTAGACAAGAAAGACATCGTCTCTTGGAATTCCATGATAACCAGTTTAGCTCAACACGGACATGGAGATGCTTCACTTGCCATCTTCGAAAGAATGACTCGAGCACACGTAAGACCAAATCATGTAACATTCACAGGAATGTTGTCTGCCTGCAACCACGCAGGCCTAGAATCTGAAGGGCTTCGATTCCTTGACATGATGGAAAAGGATTTTGGTTTAATCCCGAGATTAGAACACTATTCGATACTAGTGGACTTGCTTGGGCGGAAGAATAGACTAACAGAAGCTCAGGAGGTGATAGAAAAGTCTCCTTATAATGGCTTGGATTGTATGCGGATGTGGGGTTCTCTACTAGGTGCTTGTCGCATCCATGGGAACTTAGAAGTTGCGACAAGAGCAGCAGAAGAACTGTTTAAGCTGGAGCCTCAGAATACCGGAAGATACGTAATTCTGTCAAATGTCTATGCGGCGGCTGGTAGGTGGGAAGATGCCAGGCGGGTAAGAAGCATGATGGAAGGCATGGATCTGAAGAAAGATGCAGGGTGTAGTTGGGTAGAGATAAACAATAGTACTAGACATGTCTTTGTAGCTGAGAACATTGCAAAGTCTATGGACAATGATTTGCATGAGTTGCTGCTTACTCTCGTAGATCAAATGAAGGGTGTTGGACATATTTTGCCCAATGAGAAGGAGAACGGACTGCCTTCTTCTAGCTTGGAGTAAACACATTGTGTTAACAAACAGTTTCTATTCACATCCATGTGGATCTCAACTACTCTTGGGGTAATTTTTTTCCATTCACAAAACTCAAACTTGAAAATAGGGAGAGGGATTGCAGAGAGATGTAGATTAGCATAACACCAAGTGTCTTTTATACGAAAGAGGGAAATTTACTTGATTACCACATTTAAATGTTCATGTCAAACACAACAAGATAATCACTACTCCGTTGTCCCAATTCAATTAAGTTTTGTATCACCGTTAAAACTTCAAACTTCAACCGCTCGTATGGCACTAGTAGTATATTATTCTCAATTTTACGATAGTGATTTATAAAGTCGTATAGAGTCAATTTGCAAAAATTGCTAGCTCCTTTTGTAATGTAATTTGGAAAAGAAAAAAGAAGCTTCCTAATAAGTTTCATTTAAAAAATGATCGGTTATCATATAAATTTATAACTTCTTCAAAACTTTAAAGAAGAGGAAATAAACAAAGTCCATTAGAGACTTGAGAGTCGTGTGACAATAACAAATGTATCACCATTCACCGAACACTTCAAAATCAAATACACGTCTTCCTCGTAGAGTCGTACTTGAGTTTTTTCAATTGAATACCAGTCGCATTTGATTATTTTTTGACATATCCATTTACTTCAATCAAAATTAATTAATGAATATTGTAGAATTCTTAATACTTGCATTATTGTAGTTATCTTTTTTGTTAATAATAATTAGTATCAGTGTCCTTATCTTGGACGACTTAATAACTTTAAGAACTGTTAGTGTCGTTTTGTACTAATGCCGACTTCCATTAAAATAGATTTGTTTCCGATAATTGCTGTCATTAAAAACAAAAAGGGTCTAATCCAACGGGAAATAGGATATTCCTGAAGTAAAAGTAGATTTGATTTTTAACAATTCCCACCTTACAATGACATAAATTGACATGATTGCTCTAGTGAAAGAATATCACTTCCTTTCTTGATCAGCTGCACGACTCAACTCTCGACCATACCTTACAGTATAAAATTCTACACACCTATCACTGTATAGTCTACTTTGACATTTCAATAGTGGCTGTGGGTCTACCACGTACTTAATTGCTTCGCAAAATTATTGTCGGATTCGTTTTGTAGTAATAACTCCTCCACCCATTCGACACATTTAGGGTTCATATTCTGAAATATACATCTTATAAAAAAGACCAAAAAGAAAAAAGGACTCTGGTGTCAAAGAGTAACACCACACCAATGTATATTAGTATTAGTTACTACTACGTGATGTTAATAAGGTGAACCGGTAATAAGGGTGCTCAAGTAGAAAAAAAAAACTTGTCCATTTCTCCATATTCTCAAAACCAAACAAAAGCTCTTCACACAATGTAAGCATACAAATTTGATGACAAGCACTCAGTCAAGAATGCATTAAACAAAAGCCTGCTGATGCTATCACTTCATATTTGAAAAGGACCTAAAATATGATATAAATAAATAAATAGGAGCACTTAAACAAATAAAATGAAAGGGAAAGAAAGCCTACTGAAAGTTCAGCTTGTCCTACTAGGTGTCCAATAAAGTAAGACAAAATGAAAAACGCATTTTTGAGGCCTGAACAGACATTTGGAAAATAAGAACGAATGCATTTAGTCATTGCCCCTTATAGACGGCAGGAACAAAATGCATAGTGGAAAACTCCATTGACTCACTACTGCTATTGCTAATCAAATCAACCACATACATCTAGCCACCCACAAGCTCATATATGTCCATACACCAACACCTCTAAGTCCAGCTTCTAAATCGCTACACACGATGGCGAGATCACCTGAGTTCGAGTTTTGGGAAGAAAAAGTACCTGCGGAACAGCTTCTTGCCCAAGATGTGGAGTTCCAAACCCAAAGGTGCGATGAGTATCCTAGTTCTCCTCCGCTTTGGACAAAAGAACGAAAAGGCTACATAAGGGAGGCGCATTATAGGCGTGAAGTCTCACCTTGGCTGCAAGGACTCAACCACTACAGCTTTCCAGCCCCAGGATCACGACGACAAGCTATAGCTGATGGTAGACAGCAGATGATGGATATGATCAAGGATATGCCAGAATCTGCATATGAACTGTCGCTTAAAGATATTGTTGATGGTCAGCAAAGCACGGAGGAGCTGCAAGAGCAGAGACTAGTGTCAGTGGATGAGAAGAAAGTGGAGCAAAAAAAAGCAGCTGTATATAAGAAAAAAAATCAGAACGGGGGCAGTGGTCGTCGAGTAAGCAGATCAGAGAGCATGGAGAGTGAATCTTTGCAACTAAAGATGTTCCTACCTGTATCTGTGAATTCCAGGTCAAGGTCAAGGGGAAGGAAACCCTCCAGAATCTACAGTGAGCGATCCTCAGAGGGCTTTCAGATGAGAACTGCAATTGATTGGTGGAAGATGATGTGGCTAGCAGCAAAAAGGAATTGCACTACTACGAAAACAGACACAAGTGATGGTGGTAACAAAATGACCAGGTATGCTTTCAGATCTTTCTGCTCTTAGCGTCCTGCAACATTTAACAGTAAGAGTAGATTATTTGAAATTAAATTTTGATGTCCTGTTCCGACTGTGAAAATTATCCACCAATAATTTCCACAAAATGCGACGCTGAAATTGATTTACACACAAATCTCAACAAAAGCAAGAACATTAGATCTCACCTGACCAACTTTTGATCATGCAGGTCCGTTGAGACTAGCCTGGTACCTTGCAAATTGTCCCTTGGCGATGAGAAAAACAAATCAGATGGACCAAGAAGTCGCTTATTCATCTGGCTGAGTTGCACAAGTTGAAAACAAGAAGATCACAAGCTGCACAAGTGCTCGTCTCAAATACCTGCTCAACTCATAGAACTTCGATCCAAGCAAAGGCATAAAATATTGATTTATTTATCATTTGTCATTTTAGGACTGATATCACTTGCTGTCATAAGTGATAACCAATAATGCCAGATCATAGTTCAGTAGTGTACGAGGATCAAACGAGACTTTGATTCTAGAAGGAGAACGGAGAGGATATTACAACTCTTTCCGGCAAAGAGATTTTTAAGATTTTACATGTCAATTCACTTTCTAGTTTTCAGTAGTAAAATAAATCATGTTTTCACAAGAATCCTCACAAGTTACAACAAACATTGCGATTTGCAGAAACCCTTCAGTATATATTACGCTATTCATTCAGCTGGCTGGTTGAACAACAGCCCTTCACACTTTTGAAGTGAAATATTTACGAAAGACAAACAAAAGCTACTAACTTTAGCATCCAGCAAGATGCGGACTCAATTTCATGCTTGTTTCTATTAGTCATCTTCAGTGTCTTGCAATACTGCCCCTCTTACTTTAGACCTGCAACAAACAGATTGAATAATCAGACCAATTTTTCATGAAACCAATATTAACAAGTAGGATAAATATTCACCTGCGAAATGCTGGGACAACTCGCTTGGCTTTAGGTGGCCCTGGAATATTTGCAGCCTGCTTAACTGCAATAGATGTAACTAATGATTTATAGCAAGAAAAGTGAACTTGAACAAAAATACAAACAAATAGTATGAATGAAAATGTAAAGAGTTTGGAAGAATTCAAGACACATGCGAGCCCGCTATGTGTACATCATGATTGCAGCTCCACAAATTTCATGCCAGTACTTTTAATTGCACTGCCATAATTACTAACACGCACTCCAAGGAGATAGGCAAGACTGCCAGATTTTTAATCTTAATAGAAGTATGTTTTTATTTAGTAGTGGGCCTGAGTCGTCTGACTACAGTTGTTTGATAATTCAGCTTTTAAACCTCCGAGATCGTTTCAAATTATGAGTTAGATAGTTGCACCAGCCACAGCCTAGTACCTACAATTAATTTTCATTTCATACAATTGTCACAAGCAGCCTCAGGTTAGTTAAAAGTGCTAGCTTATTGACTAAACGGGTTCATTTGATGGTTGTATCAAAAGAGCATGTTACCTGAATGGCTAGATGTTAAGCAAGCTGATTTAATACCCTACTGCAGCTCACTTATTTAAAAGTATTAAAAAAAAAAAAAAAGAAGAAGAAGAAGTGGGCTTATCTGTTTTTACAGTTTTCACGTAATGAAAACTTCATTTACCAAAGAGAAATACCTGGAGAATCTTGCGATGAAATAGCTGGTGTAGAATCTGGATTGTCTGTGCCATTTATCTTCTGAAACTTGCCCTTCCTCGAATAGAATAACATGTCCAACTGCTTCTGGAGAGAGTCGCTCTTTTCCTGAAAAAAAATGTTCAAAAATCATTTTACAAGATAACTGATGATAATTAGGAGTTTTTAAGAATCCAAACCCTCATTTCATGCCAAGGAATTATGGCAACTAAGAGATATCCCACATAATCATTACCCAAAACGAAATGATTGAGATGTGCAAAAAAACGAAATATGCAAATAACTTGTGCGCATTAGAGGAGCAAATCCAGCTAGCATTTTCTTAGCGCCAGAGTATGGCAGGGGTTTTCTAGAAGAGGTACAATGGAGAAATGGGGAGGCATTAGCTCTAAATAACAGAGTCTGGAAACTCCAGCAAAGAGAGGGTCAGAAGGGCATGTTTGGCATGCTTCTAACTTGGTATTAATGTTCCATTTGAGATGTGTCATTTACATGCTCAAACAACTAGGAAATACAAAAATTTAGAAACTTGTCTTCTATATAGAAGTTGCAAATACAAAAATTCAGTTACAGAAACTAGGATCACAATGAAATCAGAAAAAAGCTGACACCGTGAGATTTTTCTCATGCTCAAACTAATGTTGCATCATTACGACAACAATTGTCAGGACTTTACAAGATACCAGAAAATTCTCACAGTTGTCAAGACACTAAGCATCTCAGCAGCAAACAAGCATTCCATAAAAAACAAACATAAAATGGTGAGAGGATTGTCCAAGTGACAGTTGGGTGTACCTTTTCAGCAGCTACAGATTTTGTCAACTGATCATTGCTTAACTGCTCTGAAGACACACACAGAGGTGCAAAACGTTATCACTGGCTGGTGAGAAATAATAATGAATTAAATGGTAACCACAAGAAAAGCACACATAGATGCAAAAAGTTGTCCCTTTTTACAAACCTTTTGCAAGTAATGACTTCACGTCTCTGTAATCTTTGTAGAGCTCCAAGGAAAGCGTTGACATGGCCTCAGCAGCAGCTCCATCGGCGAGTTTGGAGAGGGGTATAGAAATCCGTGGCATTCCTTTTGCTTTTTGGGCAATTAATTTTGCGCGAGAAGCACCTAAAACAGGACACATGCAGTTATAAACTAATAAATGCATGACTTAGAGGGATACACATGAATCATGATTGCTGATGTGCATGATGGTAACTTCATTTCTGACACAGAAAAGATCACACCCTTGACAGTGAAGATATTTTATGCATTGTTGGACAAAAGGACCTTTGCTTACAGGCACAAAGATATGTATGAACTCTGAACTCGAAAGCTTAGGAGTCAGAAAAGCCACCACATCTACATCTAGATTCTAGAAAACTATTCGACAATGACAGGTAAAAAAATTGAGTGTGAATGTTTTTTCTTTTTTCATTTCTTTTTAATTATATAAAACCATTTAGGTAAAGCCAAACTCATTAAGGATTTTATTATCCTTTAGACTGATTACTTATTGTTTTTTCATCCTCAGAGAACTATAATCGCCCAAAATGATTCCATTACAGTTTCAAAAAACATTTGTAACTTACCATTAGATTCTGAGGAACCATCCAGAATAAGCTTCACATCCGAAGATCCCAATGAAGTTGCTGTATAGTCCACAAACTCAGACCATGAGCCACCAATGCCAATATCATCCCTCTTCATTGCAAAATAAGTAAACCAGGTTCAGTTACACCAAATTGAATCATTAGCTTCTGCACTTTGGGATGCTCAAATTGAGCAATCCTATCACAGAAGTGCATATGCTTACTCAAATGAATGCATTCAAGAAAAACCTCCAAAATCCTTAGTATGTTATTATACAGTTAAAATCACGCATTGTACACCAAGCCGGATCATATTCGAACTATCTCTGTGAAATCAATCTGATAGATAATAGATAGTCATAATTGAATGTAAAGCACTCCATTGAAAAATAAGCCAAATAAGCTACAGATAATAATCAGCAGTTCAACACTAGTAAATGTAGAGCACCACAGCTAACGAAATATTCACAAGTACTACGTAATAGACTATTCTGCTAAAGCGACCGATTAAACACACATTGTTTTCCTTGTATGTTCTATCACTATACTAAAAAATGCATAATCTGCAAGCAGTTTTTCTCTAAAACAGCAGAAGCTTGGGAACTTTGTATTCCAATCTAACCACATATGAAATCATTACAATCAACATATTGATTCAACAGGATGATACAAGCAACGGATCTTCAATAGTGAAGCAACTAACACAGATTGCACAATTGATTGCCTCGATTTATTCATGTGAACTAAACAAAGAATCATTGAATTGAATTGAATTGAATTGAAGAACCATAGATATTATTGATGAAGTAATTGAAACGCCAGAATTTAGGAAATAGGTGGAATTGGTGACGAACCAGGTCTTCGAGGTCTAGCTGAGACTTGGTGACGTGAAAGGTGTTGGAGTTGAAGTCGGAGACTGTGAGGCGAAGGGCACGAGGTTCTTCGTCTAAACCACTTGCCAGAAACAGAAACGGCGGCGACTCATCGGTTTCTGATTTTGTGGTCGACCATTCTGCCGTCACCTTCCCGAATATCGGCGACATTTTCTGATGCTCGCGAGTCGTAACAATTATGTTTTATTCCTGGAAATTTTGATTTTTTTTCTTTCTTCCTTTTTAAATGTAAATGTGGTACTGTGTCGTTTGGTGATTATTTAACAAAATCTAAACTCTTAATTTGAATTTTGAGCTAACTGATTTATATTATAAATTTCAATTAAATTAATTCGAACAGTGGAAGACTCTAAAGTGTAAATTTATTTATTTTTCGAACGAATTAAATAGAAACTTACTGCATCTAATAAATCACATGATATGAAATACCAAGTGTTAAAATTAAGTTTGCACTCATTTTTCAATTGATCGTTTGGTTAAGAATTATAAAATCCATACAATTATTCATGCACCAGTCTATAAACAAAACGTGTGCTCTGTACTCATGTTGTGAATTATAATTTATATAAAAGAAACCACACTTTGTACTCTCATGGTGTGATCATGTAAGTTACAGTTGTTCTGATGTTTGCAATACAAAATGTGTGTTTATCCCGTGTGATTCATCAGCCATACATCCATAACAACCCAACCTGCTTAAAAAGTTGGTTTTAAAGAATGCTTGCATCGAATTGAGTTTGTTTTCTACTTCTCTAATGGGAGCACCAATGCAGACTTGAAAGATAATCCAAGAAAAAAAAGTACTCCATGACACATGCAAAGTCGTTGACCAGTTATTTGTATAATACTGAGAGAACAAATGTTAGAATCTGTGAGTTGCTAGCAAAGTGTTGCTACCTGGTACTGGTAGGCAGTTACACTTCCAGCATATAAGTTAACAACAACAAAACCACAATCTACAAAAGAGTACCTAATTATATGTGAGCCCCTATGAAAGAATCAACCTATCTCTATTCCGTAAAAAAAAATGGAACACGCAAAGAGAAAATAAAAAATTTGCCAGGTCTTGTATAAATGGAGTTATTTACTTGCTGAATTTTATGCCAGACCAGAAGCCATCTATTCACTGATGATGTCTTCAATAGTTCTCTCATTCTCTGATTTCGAATAACTTACATGCCAGTGACAAGGAATCGAAGGTTCTTCCAGAGCACGCGGAAAAGTTTCTTTACAGAGAGCACGCCAAGAACTGGCAATGTAGAGCTACAACTCAGGAAGCAATTTTCTCCATGAAAGCCTAGTTAAAAGAATAAACTCATAACTGTGCATAAAGCAACTCATTCCATGTATCAGGAATGCCGGGAAGGCACCAATGTAAGCAGTCATTGATACCAGTTGATGCTTTGATACTATATCGCGATATGTGACTCTCATCCCTTAGTTCTGAAATTGCAGTTATATCCAAAAGCTTCACCTTTGTACCCTTGACAGCACTCTCAATAAGAGGATCACTTGAATTATTGCGAAGTACTTCACTCCCTTTAGATAATGGAGTCAAATTATCACAACTGCCTCCAGTATTCCAATCTCCATGGGCAAAGTGTCTTGGTGATATTGTTCGGAAAAATCCTTTAAGTTCTGGGCGAAGGGAAATTTGAGAATCAAGCCATTTGGCAATGCTGTGAACTGTGAGATTTTTTGCATTATCCATCATAGCCAGCTTTCTATCTGTGACCCGTTTCCCGTCTGCGTACATCACCCAGCGATTTGCATTAAGCTTACCCCTGTTCCAGTGATGACCCGTATTTAGAACTACGACATCGAATGTAGGAATGAATTTGCTCAAGAAAAATGGAGGTCGATCCAAATGCATGGCAAATTCAGTAGCTGGATCTGTTGCATTGATTGGCTCAATGCCACAAAGACTTGCTGACCAATAATATAAAATAGTGGTATTTGTATGGGGGAACCTAAATGCCCATCCGTCAGGACGAACAGCCCCTTTTGGTTTGACAAGTCCATATTTCCATCCCACGTTTTCAATTTCTGGCATATACTCACCGCCAGTGGCCATGCACATTAAAGACTGGAACTGTTGTCTACCCAGTGAATCTCCTATAAATGCAAGGGTCTTGTTCTGCAATCTGGAAAGTAGATACTTCATGAGTAATAATTGAGACAGGAAACAATACTCTAAAAAAAAAAAAATGGTCAAGAATGTGTTATAAAGGCAAATCCTATAAGGTACAATTGGCAAAGAAGAATTCCATAATTATATTTTATCAGAACATATGCTCCACAGTTCTCTTTCTTTCCCCTCTACTTAATCTTATGTTTCATTAATGAAATCAGTAGAAGAGTTGAGTAGCATCATATTTCAGTATATACACTTGTTCAATGACAATGGCACATACATTCCAAAAGGCATGAAACCTATGTAGCTATAGTTCATAAAACAAGTGGAACTATGTGTAAAATCACACATTATATGCAAACTTAAATATAATTCACTCTGTTACCTACGTTTCTTGCATAGAAATCTCCACATGTTTTGAGAAATTTTAGACCCATGCCCCCATGCTTAAGAAATTTGGAAGGGAAAAAAAAAAACGATTGCAGTTTGTTTGCACCAAAACTTTATAATTCGGGAAGTAAAAAAGTTTGGTGCAGAGTTAAAAAGCAGGCTACATTAGGAAATGATGTGCAATAAAAATAACATGGCAGCCATCATTTGAAATGAGGAAGATTAAAGAAAGTTACTTTTCCAAAAGTTTGGCAGCTTTGAAGTCCTTCATATCACAATTGTCCGGCTGCCAGCGATAACCTTCATAAGAGAAATCCGTGCGCTGGGTAAGCCTACATGCCCACATGTCAGACAACCACTGCTTGCATCCAAATCCAGAATACAGTGGCCTTCGACTGTCTGCCACCCATCTTCCTTTAGCATAATTACAAGCTACAGAAAACAATTAAAAAAAATTGTTATACTTATGTAATCATGGGCGATGGCCACTTTATTTTGAAAGCTTATACTGGGCTTTTCAAACATTAAATAACAGCAAGAGTCATGGTATATATGAAACTCCAAATGATCAGGACTCAGGAGAGTTACACAAATGGGAACAAAAGTAACTCTGAAACTATTTCATATCATACATGATTGACTGGTATATGAACTATGCTAGGTCCAAGGGAAAACATACACTGCAAATTATACAAGCAAATCAACAACATGAGCCTTCAACTCAAACAAAAGAATTATAAATAATGATGTTATACATTAACTGGAGAATGCTTTTTAATATAATCATATTGTCAAAGAATGATAAGGTATGTGCATTCATGGCCAGCCAAGATTTCAAGATGAAAAGCAGATATTGCCTAAGAAGCTCTAACATCAGGCAACATCAATGACAGGCAGACTTCATCAGCTTAATAATACTAAATTAGCATTACATAATCATTAATTACATGCTTGATACCTATAAAAACAACAAGAGCTATGTGTACTTTCATAGTTCAGTTCAGGAGATGATTGAGCAGTAAAAGATAGTCAGAATGGCAACTTACAGTGGTTCGTTGGGGATGAGGCCAGACCTATGTCCTCAACTTTTCCTTCAGGTGAGACAAAGGATTTATTATGTATAACATCGTCGTGACCTGTAGTCTTGTCATCTAGATTTTCTGTGACTTGTGAAAGTGAACTTTCATCTGGTATCTGTTCTTTAGTATGCCATAGCACTGAAGAATCAGCAGAATTATCCACAAAAAGATCTGTAATTCAAGACACAATTCGGTTAAAGTAATCATAAGTTAGAACTTAAATGATTAGGGTTGAAAAATTATTATTAACCTTCAGACAAATACTGGCAATCACAATATTGCACAATCAATGTTAGGAGTACACAATAATGATGATCTAACAAGGCACAATTGTGTTGAAGACACATGCTTTGACATGATGGGAATTACAAGGTGTAATAACTAGAAGTACTAGTGACATCCTTTTAGGCACAGCCAGGATTTTTAAACAATATACCATATCTTATCCATATCACATCATAACATGTAGAACAAAACACTGGCAGTTACATACTATCAATTGCTTATCATCACTCACAGTTCAATATACCATATTTTTTCCATATCATCATAACATGATAAACAAAACCCTGACAGTTACATACTACAAATTACTACTCATCGCTCACAATGGCTCACAAAAACAAAAAAACATATCATATCGATATTAATACCTGGAGTATGCATTATGAACTGGTCTTCAGCAGTTAACATGCCAGCAAGGAGTGGGTTACTTTCCCAAGTCCAAAAGAATACAGTGGTGAAAAATAGAGCAGCTATAGAAAACGAAAATGGCCGTGCCCATTTCCTGCTAAATTGTTGTCCACCCTTCATCTCTTCAAACTCCAGGGACAAAGATCATACTCAAACCTCAGTAGCAACTTTCTAAGTCAAGCTGAGGCATGTACACCTCCAGCAGCTTTTCATATGAACTCCTTCACCTACTCCGTTGTATCTCTTACTTCAATACTCTGAAAAGCAAGCTCTAGCGACGTGAGTGGATGAGTGTGGATTGAAGAAAGTAGCTTTTTAAAGTGCATTAGATGCAGAACAATAACAGCACAACTCCTACTACCAACAGCATCTATGAAAAATATAGCAAAACAGAAGGATAGTAACAGAAAGATGCCATAAATACGATAACTCATTCAAATATTTACTTCATTCCTTCCCATCTACTAAATCTCCATTCGCTTCCGTGCAAATCAAACACTCAAATGTTCACAATTAACTTATTGCACTGGTCAATGAGGATGTTGAACAATATACAGCCTTATTAATGTTCCAATAGATTCACCAAATTTTACGAAATCGTTAACTAAAACTAGTGAGGCTGCAATGTTTATCATTCAGCACATCAATTGTGATAACGAAGCTTCACCACATACAGTAAATGTATTTCTCTCATCCACGAAAATCATCAGGTGGCCTTTCAATATCAATAACTTTATAATCCAATCAGGCAATCACATAGGGATAATTTACCAGTAACTAAACCTATACTACAAGTAAATCCTAAATAAATACATAAATAGAAAAATATAACACGATCAAACATGGTAAATTGAGAGCGACAGCGATGAGATTTACAACATGCAAATTGGCATTAACATAGAAAAGTATATGTATGAGCGCACGATTAAAAAGCGTGAATAATGAGTTTTCACCTTAATGGATCTTTCGAAGTTTGTTTAATTTGATGGAGAACAAGTTGGATCCTGTTTCGGAATGTAGATGGAGAGATCAGGGTCTGAGTAAAACTTGAAAGTGCACTGCTCCAATGGCGAAGCGTTTCGTGGCGATTTCGATCTGGAAATTGTTGGAGGTACAGTGTGAAAGCGATGGAATGACAGGCAGGGTAATTGTAATTGTCGGGAAGAAGACGAGGGAAGACTAGTGATTACAATGAAGACCGCTTCGCTAAAATATGCACCACCATAAATTTTTTTTTTTAATTTATAATACGGGTTACTTACGTTTTATTATTCCCGTTAGATTTTATAATTGCATTTTAATACCCAATATTATCAAAGAATAAGTTAGATATTCATTTTAGATTTTATAATCACATATTCTCGTCTGCGCTCGTGGCCAATTTCATATTTAAATATGTTATCTATTATCTTTTCTATATTTATTTTAGTCTTCTAGATCTATATCTTACCCTTTTTTTTACTTCTTGACCAAGAAAATTTAGTTTTAACGTGATGATACCATGCCTATATTTGTTATTTGTAATTCATAGTTTCTTACATTGAGAAAATATGAATATACCTAATTTCAATTTCTCGTGTTCATCGCGTAATGGTTTTAAATACAAATGAAATCGTGTCCTATTCCTTCTATAGTCACTCAGTTTGAACTAGATATTTTATCATTTTTTTGTGGGAGCCCCACCAATATTTGATTTGAACCATTAGCTATGTAGTACCACTAGTATATTGCCCGGTATGTGGAACCTCTGTATACTTTTCTTTTTTTCTTTTTTTTAAATCAGTGCATTAGATAGATGACATAGTATATATACAACAGCTTAAGCAGCTTACAGACCAAGGTTCATACGGGTACTAGCATAGGAAATGTTTGAACTAAGTCATTAGGTACAATACTTGTCAACCAATTCGGACATTGATCCCAAATTCGAAAGCTACTCACATGACTCGGACACAAAAAAGAAAATGTCAACTCACTTGAGTCCGACTAGTACTTCAACTGTCGTTGCCACTTCCCCGCCAACTCTTCGTTTCCAAGTAATGCGCCCGCAACTTGGTTAACCTGCTGATAAACAAAAAGTCATCTAAATTATTCTAGTTGTTCTGCCAGTGATAATACATAATTTTCAAAAAGTTGTTGCTGCCACTAACCGGCGACGTTCCTCCTGCGAACAACCATCCAAACATACAGGGAATCAGTTTGAATACACAAATGTGAAAAGTTCACTTGAATGGCTAATATCAATCCATGTTTAATAGCTTGAAATTCAACAATATTATTGGAGCAATATTGACCGATATAAGCAGCTGCATATCTAAGAAATTTGCATGTACTATCTCAGAAGATGATACCGATACCTGTGTCCTCTGAATTACCTTTAGACGAGCCATCTATATACTCTTTAGTCTCTACTATCTACTCAGTGTACTTCTTGACGGATTAGTAAATGTTAGGGAACTTGACACTAGACAATGAAGTATAATTTTAACAACAATGTCAACAATTAAATAAGTGTAGAAATTGATGACATTGACTGCATCACATGAGTTGTCTAGCAACACATTGCATGTCCAAGAGTGATTGTGGTATCTCCGATAGTTATTTCCTTTTAAACTTTTATCTATTATGCCACCTGACTTATTATTTATTCATATTAAAGACAAAAATACTCTCTAACAGTCATTCATTCTTAAATTTAAGTTCTTAATTTAAATTTTCATTTATTTTAAAACTTTAATCTTTAAGAAGTAAATAAAAAAAGTAAAAAAAATAATACAAAAAATAAAAACAAAAGTAATTAAGTTTATCCCAAAATGATAGGCATCATCTCAGCTCACCCACCCAGCAGTATGTGACTAGAAATGAACTAGCTCATTTCCGATAGATCACACGCTCTGTTTGGAATAGCAAGAAATTAGTTACTCCGTACTCCACATTACAGAATTGCCATTTGTTTGATTCTAGTACAGTATAGGGAAGTTAAATTATTAATCTAAGTTAATTAAATTAATCCAATGATATCCAATTCTCGATGAATTAAGTACATAAAGTAGCTTAGACTTCAGCATCAAGCATATGAAGACGGCACATCGCGTTTAACAAAGCCTAGTTGATGTCAAAATTTCAACTAATTATATTTTGCATTCTACTCAAACTTTTGAGTTTGGAATTTGGCATCGAGTTAAATTCCCTTGGTGTTCTTAATAGTGGTATACACTTGCCGACAGCAAGATATTCAACAGTCAACACTCGTCTTTTTCGTGTATTTTTCATAGTAATAAATAGTGTTTCAATTTGTTAGTTGGCAATTGGCATGACCAATCGCGTAGCTTAGCAAGATGATGGCATTGATGCTTTACCCATCTTAATAATGATTATTCTGCCGAGATGCATCATATAGAAGTGTGTTTTGGGGCGGATGTTACTTTAAAAGTTCAGATAAGATGAAATGCTGCAATAAAAGTAAAATTTTCAAAAATGTTGAGAGAAAAAAGACACAACGATAAATTTTAGAGTATGACCGCTCCGTCTACACCCCATGTCATTCTATGGAGTAAATGTTATGTACGTCTTCTTTTTTTTTTTTCAAAAAAAATAAAAAATAAAAATGGAAATCTAACTTATTCTAATTTATTCCTACACTACACTACTCCTTTGCTGACTTACAAATCTATATACTAAACCACCTTATGTTTCAGTCCGGGTTCGAACCTCCGACCTTTCCTTGTTACTCAAGCACCCTAATCACTTTGTCACCCTTATAACTCCTATGTACGTCTAATTATATAGGGTTTGCTTAGGGAAAAAGACCCGATAAGGTAAAAATGGTGGTTTATATTAAGTGTGTGTTTGGCGTCACCTTATTAGTACTACTATCTTATAAATTGATTTACATTATTTGACTGTCGGTTCATAATAAGTATGTTCGGTGAATGTCAATAAGGATTTGATAAGTTACTCCATATAACCTTATTATTATAATAAATAAGGTAACCGATCAACTATCAATACTCTTATCAGCTTTCAGTTACCTTAATAACTATCAATCACTTTATCATTTTATTTTATCAAACTTTAAAAATTCTAACTGTATTAACTTTTTAAATTAATTAGTTAAACAATGAAGTTATGAGGGGAGATGTTTTCTCTATCAAATGTGGACTCACCGACTCACTAAGATTAAACTGGCGATCATCCACACGTTTGGTTGTAGTTGTAATACCATCTCCAACCATAAGATGATACTACAGGTAACAACATCATTTCATCATAAGATTATAAGATTCAAATCTCTTTTCACCTCCAACCATAATACTCAAATACACATTGTTTATTCTTTCTTTTTTTTCATTAATAGATAAGGAAACAAACAACAAACAAAGTGGGAATAAAGAGAAAAATAAGTAAATAATATTAAAAAATTACATAAAACCCCACTAGTCTAGTCTTATGTGGAAAGACTCATCTTATGTATAAATGATAAGACTCAATTTTTTAATTCTACAACCATGAATCTTATAAGAGTCTTATATAAAAAAAAATATCATCATTACACCCTTTATTGGAGTTAGCATTTTAAAAAGTATATCTTTCGTACCACTTTTACCAAAAGATACAAAAGATAGTAAGTGTAAATTTGCCATTAAACTAAAGTCCGGTCCCATGCTTATGCTCCCACAACCTAAAACGAAATATAAACTACTTAGCTTTCACGCGTATATTAAATAAAAGAGAAACCTCATGATGAAAATAGAGAAGTCATTATGAGAATACATTTGGAATTTAGTTAATTAAACAGTATGTTGCGAGCTGGTCAGATATTTTTATTCTAAGTTACTACTTCCTCTATAATTTTGCATTTTACCTTACCTTAGAAATAGAAAAGTCACAATGAAACTAATTTGACTATCAATTCATTTAACTTTTTCTTCTAACTATTTAGGGCCAACCAACGTATATAAAAAGATAAATATGAATTTATAGTCAAATTTAGTCATTGATTAAAACATTGGTGTCTTACCTACAACTCTCACATCAATATATTATTATTATTATTTTATTTATTATTTCACCGAAGAAGTAAAATATAAAGCGGATACAAGGTACTCCCTCCAATTAAATTTAAGTGTCGTTCTATGAATTTTGCCATTGTTTGATAAAGTGTCGTTTTGTAATCTGAAGTGTCTTTTTTCTTGTAAGTCTACAACTTTTTCATTTTTATTGACTTCTCATCGTCTAGTACAAAAGTAAGTCATATTTTATACTGTCATGATTATTGTCCTTAAAATTTATGAGAAATGTAGTACTCCATCCGATTTTTAATACTTGTCGTTTTAGCTTATTCACTATTGGAAAAATACTTGTCGTTTTACATTTTTCAAGAAAGACTTTCATCACAATTAATGCATTTTTTTAAATTCCATGCCATTTAGAAGCTTACTATTGGTTGAAGTATAATAATTACTTGTAATTATTGCAATATATTTATAAAATTAATGAATTATTGCAAGTGAACGGGTTTCGTTTGTCGGTACTGTTTCTGACCGGTTTTATTTGTTCTGTTGAGCTGCGTTATGTGTTTGTTATGTTGGAAATATTGAAGAAAAACAATGAAGTAAGTAAGATTGTTGGAAATATTGAAGAAAAACAATGAAGTAAATAATGTCTAGAGGGGCATATTTGCATGGAGACCATTTCTTAATTACTTGTAACGGAACAGGTTTGGGTGTTGGAGCTAGCTTGATTTTCGTTTTAGTTTGTTGGGCGAAGGTTTGTGCGTTTTCATGTTTTGTTGTGTGATGGTGTTTGGATAGGTTGTGTGTTGTGCAGGACAGGTCCTTGGCGCGAGGGAGTTTCTTGGCTGGTGAGATTTGGGTCCTCTTTGTTGATTGGTTCTTGTTCATTAATTAAGCCCGAGGATAGTGTCTTACGGGAGCTGATTCTTGCGACTGACGCTTCTATGAGTTGGAAGAGAAGTTGTGATGATGCATCATCGCCCTGGTAGCTATGGAAGCTTAGGCTTGTTGTGTTCCGAATCACATATTTTTCTGGAGTTTGGTGAGCCATGTTGCAGTCGGTGTTTCAGTTCAAGATTCCACGAGGATCATAGCATAGCTAGAGTCCTTTAGGTTTTGTGACGTTTTGATACATCCTGTAGTTTTGTTGGCTATTTGAGTCCTCTAGTGTACTCGAGCTTTTGTGATACACGTTGTATTACGATTGGGGTATGCCCCTCTTATTCTTGTACAACTCTTGGGTTTATTGAACATTTTTTTGGCTGTTTCAAAAAAATAAATAAAAAATCAATGAATTAAATGAGATGTATTAAAATGTGTGAAAATCCTAAAACGACAAGTAAAAAAAATCAGAGGGAGTATGATACATAAAAAAATTCGAAGGGAGTAAGATTTGTACTGCCCCAACCAATAATGAGTCGGCGCGGTTATTCTTGGCGTTCTCTCTCCAGGTTGATATTGATAGGCTAGTCCCACATATAACATAACACTTGTTATTTTCTATACACTTTTTTAACTATGAAGTTCTTACTACAAATGAATTTTTAAAATGAAATGTGTATCCTACTGGTATGAATAATGCGTTTTCAAGTCCTTACAAATTTTGGGGTGTTACGTAATCTTAAATGCAATTCGTTAGGTGTTTCTTATTTTTGGAAAAGCAGTTATGAGGATGACTCGACGTGTAGCTAACATTCAAAGGGTGCAATATGCAATATAGCCAACAACAGTAATAGTAATAAAAAAGTGTCCCTGTTGAGCTGAAATTTTACTTTGTTTAACTTCTTCCTTCATCTGCGCCATCTTCTTCTTCACCTCACATTTCTTTATTAATCAATCCAAGAAATCCCTAATAATATTATACACCACCACAGCGTCGGTGCATAATTCCATTTCTCCCTCACTCCCTGACAGATTTTCACGGCTTTGTTGTGCCCTTTTCTCTCCCTTTCACACGCTACCAGAACATTTTCAAGAAAAAATAAAAAAGAAAAAGAAAATTTTGCCCTGTGATCCAATCTCACCGTCTCCAATCGCCATCACCATTAAAAAATATACAGTAGTGCTGTGGGACCCAATCAGCCATTAAACAAAAATATGAAAACCCAGGTAATAAAGTTTTGAGCTTTCTCGCGTTATCTCACTCTTTTCATCATCATATATATACACGCCCTTCAATCTTGCTCGACAATACCCCCATCAATCTCACACACCGACAGGGCACTGTGTGTTGATAGGTTCACGGTAACCATGTGCCATTGAGTGCAACCTTCTTTCTCGTCAGATCTGTGTTTAGAGGATACAGAACAGGTATGATTCTTGTACCTGCAATGCTCTGTTTCTTTTGTGTATTTGTTAGGCCTGTTTGCTTAAATTTTGAGTTGGGATTTGAGATCTCATAGTTTGGTACTTTGGTTTCATTCGGATCTTGAATGCTATATGATATATGTTGTTAGATCTATTTAATGAAGCTATAGATCACAAGTTTTATAGTGGGTGATTTTAGTTGAATGGTTTCTTTATAGTCCATGATTTGATTGGCAATGCTTTTATTAGTTTGATCTGATTGTGATATATGGAATAATGGAATGGAATTAGTCCTTGTTTTAATGAGATGATATTGGTTAGTGCTTAAACTTGCTATCTGTGTGAGGGGTTTTTAACTTTTAAAGATGGATCTTATAGTATTAAATGTGGCGTAGGTGATATAATTGAACGAATTCGGATCGGATCGGAACGTACGAGTAGAAGCGATGGCGTTAGGGAAGTATTCTAGAGTTGATGGTAGGAAAACGTCGTCGGGGTATTGCTCGACTGTCACGATTGTGGTTTTCGTTGCGCTTTGTCTAGTTGGTGTGTGGATGATGACGTCGTCGTCTGTTGTCCCGGGTCAGAGTGATATCTCGGATGGGAGTAAGAATGAGGTGAAAACAGATTTCGCTGAGAGC
The DNA here is from genome assembly GCA_028274465.1 of Plantago ovata. NCBI lineage: Eukaryota > Viridiplantae > Streptophyta > Magnoliopsida > Lamiales > Plantaginaceae > Plantago > Plantago ovata. The sequence continues at coordinate 7,125,502 of CM051456.1, read as the reverse complement.
AATACTCAAAATAATAATAACGGTGGTGGTGAAGATGCTGGTTCGACTGATGACAAGAAGTCGAAGCAGTTTGAGGATAATCCGGGTGATTTGCCTGACGAGGCCACTAAAGGTGACAGTACCGTGAATACAAACACGGAGGAAAAGGCAGCTGAAGAGAAGCGTGAGGAGGAAAAGAAGGAAGAGGAAGCGAAAACCGAAGCTGAAAATGTGGAGGAAAAGAAAGAGGATGCGGAATCTCAGACAGAGAATAAAGAATCTGAATCCACAGAAACCAATGAAAGTTCCGAGGAAAGTGAGAAGAAATCGGAAGAAACAAATGGAGAGAAGGGAGAAGATCAAACAGAGGAGAAGGAAGAGAAGAAGAAAGAAACAGAATCAGATCAAGATACTACCGAGAAGAAGGACAAATCCGGTGAGGTGTTTCCGTCTGGGGCTCAGTCAGAGCTGTTGAATGAATCATCAACCCAAAATGGAGCTTTTCCAACTCAAGCCTCTGAGTCGAAGAATGAGAAAGATGTCCAGAAGTCGTCCTCATCAGACAATCAAAGTAAATACAGCTGGAAAGTCTGCAACACCAGTGCTGGACCAGATTACATTCCGTGCCTTGACAATTACCAGGCTATTAAACATCTTTCAACAACCAAGCATTATGAGCACAGGGAGAGGCACTGCCCTGAGAACCCTCCTACCTGCCTTGTTCCCCTGCCAGAGGGTTATCAACGTTCTATAGAATGGCCTACTAGCCGGGAAAAGGTATGATGATTTGAACACAGTTATTTGTCCTCATTATTGCTTCGTTATGTTCTGACATGGGCATGTGTTAATTTTTCCACAGATTTGGTATCATAATGTACCCCATACCAAGCTCGCAGAAGTTAAAGGACACCAAAACTGGGTTAAAGTTAGCGGGGAATACCTTACCTTCCCTGGTGGTGGAACTCAGTTTAAGCATGGTGCTCTTCATTACATTGACTTCATTCAACAGGTGAGATACTCGTTCATCTTGGTGCTCTTTACTTTGTTTATAGCTAATGTTATATGGCATGAATATTTGTGATTAAACTGTTTCAACTCTTGCCTTTTCTATAGTCTGTGCCTGAACTTGCCTGGGGAAAACGTACCCGAGTTGTTCTGGATGTTGGCTGTGGGGTGGCTAGCTTTGGTGGATTTCTCTTTGATAGGGATGTGCTGACCATGTCATTGGCTCCAAAAGACGAGCATGAAGCTCAGGTTCAATTTGCACTTGAAAGAGGTATCCCGGCTATATCCGCTGTTATGGGTACGAAGAGACTTCCATATGCTGCAAGAATTTTTGATGTTGTCCACTGTGCACGTTGTAGGGTGCCTTGGCATATCGAAGGTACTTCACATCAACTATTCCTTTCTGTCTATTATCACACTATTTTTGTGTTTAAGCTGCTTAGAGTACATGTGATTGATTTCTGAATTTGCTAGGTGGTAAACTTCTTTTGGAGCTTAACCGTTTGCTGCGACCTGGTGGTTTCTTTGTTTGGTCGGCGACTCCCATCTACCAGAAACTTCCAGAAGATGTTGAAATCTGGGAAGGTAAAATTTTCATCAAATTCCCATATTATTATGATATGATGCTAATCTGGTTCATTATAAAATATAATATTGAGATATTTTCCTGTAATATTGCAGCCATGAAGAAGTTGACACAACAAATGTGCTGGGAAGTTGTCTCAATCACCAAAGACAGAGTGAATGGAGTAGGAGTTGCCGTATATCGCAAGCCACTTACAAACGAGTGCTATGAACAAAGGTCACAAAATGATCCTCCATTGTGCAAAGACTCTGACGATGCAAATGCTGCCTGGTATGTTTTTCATCAGAAACAGTATATTGTTTCCTACTTTACGTGAACGTTTACGAAGCAGAATTAATTTGTGTAATGGAACTAATGTTTTACATGATGCGTTTTAGGAATGTGCCTCTACAAGCATGCATGCATAAAATCCCTGTCGGTTCAACCGAGCGTGGATCAAAGTTGCCAGAAGAGTGGCCTGCTAGGGTTGGGAAAGCACCTTACTGGTTGTTGAGTTCCCAGGAAGGAGTCTACGGCAAACCAGCTCCTGAAGATTTCACTGTTGATTACGATCACTGGAAACGTGTAGTGGACAAGTCTTACATTAATGGATTGGGAATCAACTGGTCTAATGTGAGAAATGTCATGGACATGCGATCTGTCTATGGAGGGTAAGCCATTTGAAAACTGTGAAGCAAACATGAGTCGTTTATATTGGTGCATTCTTTCCATACCTATACAGTAGTACTTGTTTTAACCATGGCTCTACTTTTCAGATTTGCGGCTGCTCTGAGAGAAAGGAACTTGTGGGTCATGAATGTTGTGGCTATCGATGCTCCTGATACATTGCCCATTATCTACGAGCGAGGTCTATTTGGAATTTACCATGACTGGTGTGAATCGTTCAGTACTTACCCACGATCTTACGATCTTCTCCATGCTGATCACCTTTTCTCGAAGATTAAAGCAAAGTACGTATGAGATTTAATTGACACATTTCATAAACTATATCATGATTTTCTTCTTTGGAAGTAGTACTGAGTTTTGCTGTTCTACAGGTGCAATTTTATGGCTTTGGTTACTGAAACTGATCGTATCTTGAGACCTGAAGGAAAGATCATCATCAGGGACAAGGTCGATATCATTAATGAACTCGAGAGCATATTCAGGTCCATGAAGTGGGATATTCGCATGACATACTCGAGGGACAAGGAGGGATTACTGTGTGCCCAGAAAACCATGTGGCGCCCGGAAGAGCAAGAGACGGTTACATATGCCATTGCTTGAAAAGCAGCACAGAACGACGATACAGAGGTTCATTCTTGAGGCCTGAGTCCCTTGAAAGAGGAGGATTTAGTATTCTTTTTTTTGTATTCCGATATATAAACATAAACGCTGGTAATTGTAATTTTCTGCAGGCTTGTTATGTATCATTCATGCCCTAGTCAAATTAGTAGTGTCTTAGTTTTGATATATCTCCTGTTTAGAGGTTTTGGTCAATGTTCTTTCATTGTTTAGAAGGGTTTTTGGTGGCTTTGCAATGCAAACACAAAGCTCTGTTGGTTCGCTGAGACACTGTAGAAATCAGTTTACGGATATACCAAGTGTCGATTTATTGTCTACTTTCTCATAATTGCATGGAGTTATTACATGTTTATTGGCATTGATAGTTTTCTGCAATCTCTTTAGATTGGCTTATATAGTTTTCTGCATGAATTAGTAAAATTTCAATTTTATTGTTGCATGGAGTTTTAACTATGCAAATGAAGAATTTCATCTCAACTCTAAAGCAGATCCTCACTGAAACTTCCTTAGAAAAGGGCATATCTATTAGATCCTGCAGCAAAAGTGTGAAGTACTAAAACACTTGTGTTTATAGCTCATTTGAACTCATAACACAGTAAAATCCGTAAGTATCATGCTCAACGTTTATGCAATGTAGCAGTTACTTAAGATCTTAATAGGCCACACGAGCAGGTCCCTCAGGACCCTGACCATGTTAAGCAAAGAGTTGCTGGGAAGGAGGTACAAAGATTGTGTGAAGGCGGAGGCAGGAGTAGGGGTAAAGGAGGTATAGGGATTGAGTGAAGTAGAAGACAAAAAAGTAATGGTCCGAATGAATGGTTTATAATTAGTTTATTAAGAAAATATTAAGGACACAGTTGATTTTTTTTTTACCAGAACTCTCAAGCAGTTTATACGCAGCAAAAGCATAGTTAGCAGATAGCAGCACATTGTAGTAGTAGTAGTGATTAACAAAGAAGTACGAGTACTAAATGAATAACCTAAATTCCACTAACTTCGGGTGGAAATCGAAATCCGATGACCAAAATATACATAATTGAGTGAATAGCCTAAAGTGCACTAATTTCGAGTGGAAATTGAAATCTAATAACCATAAGGTCAAGATCACATATTACTAATTGAAGTTACCGGATAGATACCGGTTAAGAGTGTCTCACACACAATCCCTAAGTTCGGACGGGACTGGATGTTATTGTTTGTGATGTTGCAAGTATAAAGATTCAAAATTGGCATTTCTAAACTTGCATGACATTACATGCGAAATTCGATGCTTAAAGACGGATATAATTTTAATTTGTCAAGTGTATCTCACAAGCAATCCCCACACTCCATTTAATGTGATTAAAGATTAAAACTTGAAATTTCTATAACGTATATAGAATTCGTATTGATGCTTAAACATAACTTCTATTAATTACTTGTACATATATAACTTTTTTAATTAATTTCAGACACAAAACAAGATTTGCCATGCTAGTGATTAATTTCATATAGCATTTTTAGTTTAGCTTTAAGTTACAACTTTCCTTAATGGGAGCGAGTCCCAGGGAATAATTGTTAGAAGTTAAACAAAGGATTTGCCATGCTATTTAGATGCCGATTCTTCCGTTCCTTTTGCCATTACCTTGACATGTAATAAAAACTCAATATACCCAAAATTAAAAAAAGAAAAAGAAAAAAAAAAGAAAAAGGAAAAGAAAGCTCATTTCCATCCTCACAAAGATGAAAAGAGATAGAGAAAATGATGATGAGGATGATGATATTGAGAGAACTCTGCTTGGACCAAATAGAACCTTTAGTATTAGCCCAGATAGTAATTCTTCAAACACCACCAATCATAACACCACCAGCACCAATACCAACAACCAAAATGTCACCATTTCTACCACCAACACCCTCCCTTCCAACAACGAAAATCCCCCTAGTGCCTCCATAGGCGCGACTAGCAATACCAGCAACAACAACATCATCAGTAGTAATGGCGGTAACAAAGAACAAGACCGTTTTCTCCCAATAGCCAATGTGGGCCGAATCATGAAAAAGGTCATTCCAGGGAACGCTAAAATTTCCAAGGACGCAAAAGAGACAGTCCAGGAATGCGTATCTGAGTTCATTAGCTTTGTCACAGGGGAAGCCTCTGACAAATGCCAACGTGAAAAGAGGAAGACAATTAATGGCGATGACATTCTTTGGGCCATCATGACTCTTGGGTTCGAGGACTATGTGAACCCGCTCAAACTTTATCTTACCAAGTATAGGGATATAGAAGGAGAAAAACTTAACGTACCAAAACAACAACAGCAGCAACAACAACGATTACACCTTGAGCAAAAGCCGGACATGGCCTATGGAAATGTATATTCGTCTACAAGTTTGATCCATCAGCCATCTTTTGCTTCGAGTGATTCATCATTTCCCTTGCCTTTCTCTCAAAGTTCTATGCACAGGCCTCCACAGGATAACATCGACGAGCATTGGTAACAATAATTGATGGATCATTGTTTTTATTTTCATTTTAAAATTAAAATATAATATTGCACAAACAATTTTATTTTTTTTTCTTTTAAATTTTACTGGACAAGAAAATATAGAGTGGTATACAACTATAATTAATAACATGAGCGGCTATTCGGATTTATTTTGTCTTACTTTCAATTACTTTCTGATTGGAAAAAGAAAAAGGAAAACACAAATCAAATACCTTAGTGAAACGCTTTTTTTTATTTTTTATTAAGCATCTTGCTTTCAAACTATTTTCATTTAAATTCGAGAAAAATAGGGGCAACCAAATTCATATAGCTCCTCCCTATGTGATTAACCTTAATTCTACTTGTCATTGGTATTCCAATGTTTGATATTACATTAAAACCCACAAAGAACAAGTATATAGATATAAATCGTAGTACAACAAATTTATTTTTCATAAAGAAAAATAATTTGCATTGACTTCTTTCATGCTCACATTTCGTTTTTCTTCCTTCCTTCCTTTTTATATTCATTTATTTTGGATGGCCAACTACATTTATTTATGTTGTATAGTAAAACGTTTATAAATTAAACTTAAAACTTAAAGTTGTCTTCTATCGAATTTCAAATAAGTTCTACTAAATGCTAACATACTAATTTATATATTTTTTTAAAGTCCAGTGAAAATATATAGTCACCGAAAAACTATTAATTGCTAGTTTATTGATATCTTATGTGTTAATATTTATGGCACGGTTACTCCATCCTAAGTTGCTTATCGGGTGATATGCTAACACCATACACCAATACGTATCCTTCTTCGCACACTTTGTCCTCACTTGTGCGACCACCGAGAAATTTCTCAGTGGGTCACCCATTATAAAATTGCCCCAAATTCAGCAACACATTTAACTCCAGATTTCTTATTGATGCATGAATTAAAAAAGAAAGATATAACCTGTTGATATGACTAGCGTTCTTTTTTTCTTTAAATTCTCTAAAAATTTAGGGTGTTACATTATATGGTTTCATAAATATTTATAAAATGAACCATCTCTTCTTCTTTTTCCTCTTCATTATGTTTTCGGTAATGGTTGTTCTTCTAGCATTTTTCAAATTAGACAAAATGATACTTCCACTTATTTACTAGTAATTTCATTGTATACTTGTTAGATATTGAAAATAGTGTGTGAAGTTATTATGTTTTTGTTGGGTATGTCTGCAATCAACTTTGACAGAAGGACTAAAATGCATTTATGAATGTCGTTGTAACTGACACGCCTTGGTAACGATCCAATTTGTTGATTATTATTATTTTTTTCTTTTTTTTTTAATCGGCTAAAAATTTTATTCCATACTTTCAAGCATAAGAAATGTTTTACATCGTAGTAATACATCCAAAACCTATTACAACCTTCAAACCAATTGTTGATTATTAAAGTGTATGTTATGATCGAACGACGACTACTCGCGGCAAAATTGACGATTTATATATATGAAGGCTAGCGATATCTTGAGAGCGAAAAATGATTCATCCATAGCAAACATTTTTATTTTTCAAACCTTGCAATTATGTTTTTCTTCATTAATCTCTTGTTTAGCTTATTTCTATGTTACATATATTATTCTGGTTATTTTACATTTTAGATTAAAAAACAAAAATTATATATAAATACCAATAAAACATTAGTGTACGATAGAAGAACGTAAAATTAAATCTAAATAAACATTAACCATCTTTAATAATTAATAATGATGCAGATGAATTCTCAATCAATTTAATTTGTAATTGTTGATTGATGTTTTATCAGTTCTTAAATAAGTTAGTTTCCAATTCTAAGTATATTTTGTAAAATCTATCATACTGATATAAAACAAGATTATAGTTTTCTGTTTCTTGTTAGCCTCTTCAACTAATTGACGCAGATACGTTATATAAAGTACTTCAACAGTAGTCGATACCTCAATCACTCCCAGTTCCAGGAGACGATTCTTAGGTTTCGCCATTACCTCCCTTTCGATCTGCTCTTTCTCTTTCTTCAGCGAGGTCACACGGTCGAACCCTGACAGCCTTGCGATTTGTCCGTCGATGCGGTCGACTGCTTCATAGGCTTCGCCAAAGCTCGTAAGAAGGTCCTGATGCGTTGGCATTTCAGTTGAGCAGGAGAGTTTCGAGAAGGAGAGAGGGTTTCGAGAGGGGTTTCAAGGAGAGAGGGGGGTTTCGAGCAATGCGAATTTGAGAAATGTCCACGTAAAACTACTGAGAGTAGTAACTATTAGTTAGAACTATAAAGAAAGGGCTAGCATCTGGAATTTTGTGTGAACTAGCCGCCCTTTCTTTATAGTTCTAACGAATGGTTACTACTTTCTGTAGTTTTTTGCGTAGACACACTTTTTTATTCCAGATTCTATGCTAGCATCATTTGGTCATGTTAAAAAAAACAACAACTATATATCTATTCATATTTTAGTGATACGGAAGTTGATTGTATTTATTACCGTACAAATTTTATATTTAAAGTTAAGTTTACTTCATATGCGAATTCGTCGTCGTTAATATTACTATGCAAATATGTAAATAATGAAATTTTGTGGTCAAAGAACAACTTAATTTTTGAAACACTCAGAATTAATGTTTCCTAAATTATTGAAGATTAGAACACTTATATTGCAAGGCATTGTTCTTGTGAGTGTACTAATCTATTTAGTCACGTTCATTGCCCCAAACCCATATTGTTATGTGAATAGAAGGGTAAAGTTAAATGGTATGTTGTTTGTAGTCCAAAAGTCTTGGGAGGTTTTGGTATTAGAAATTTACTTATGCTTAATAAAGCTTTTTTCACTAAAACAACTCTGGAATCTTCTTAAAAAAACACAAATTCTCACTAGTTCAAAGTTTTTATAAAGCAAAATATTTTTCTAATTCCCATATTTTGGAAGCCTCCTCTAGCTAATCCTTAAAACAGCTGGTTTTGGAATAACTTTGGTTAAACTTAAAAAAACTTTCATGTCAAACCTTGCTATGAAAATTGTTGATAGTTGTGATACAAGTTTAGTATACTTGGTGCCAAAATAAAGTACTTAAAAACTACACTACTGCTAGCTAGTACTAGTCATAATTTGCCTTTTAGCATTGCCATTACTAGGAATACTTGGGATATCTTGAAACTTGAACACCTTCTTCCTACTGATTTAGTTAGAGAAATCCTGAGAATTCCCCTTCCATCTCTCCCTCTCCCCGGTAATGATACTATTATATGCAAAACTAGTCCTAGTGGAGTGTTCTCCATAAAGCATGCCTATAATTTTCTGATGAATGAAATTATTCAGACTGGTGCTACTTGGCCATTGCGGAAATTTGTAAACTCAAAGTGTTGCATATAGATTAAATTCTTTGTTTGGCTTGTTGTTCTTGATAAATTACCTACTGCAATTCTATTTTTTCAAAATTAAGGTGACTGATTTTAAAATTTGTTCCCTTTGCAACCAAGAGGTTGAAACAAGCAAACACCTATTCTTTACTTGCCCCTCTTCCAGGATATAAGAAATGTTTTGGTCCAGTATTTTAGTGGTTCTTTGCCTTCTAATTTTTTTATCTTGTTTTCAACCGTACTTTGTCAGAATTTGATCAATTAAAATTTATAATTTTTTGTTGGATGGCTTGGACTACTAGGAATGAATTAATCCTGGCACGGAAACCTTTTGTAGCTGCAAATTTTGAAAGAAAATTCCATCAAATCATCATGGATCATCAAGTAAGTTTTCCTCCAAAAATATCCAAACATGTTTCTTTAGTTCCCCGTAAATGGCAGCCACCTCCTGCATGTACGTTTTGTGTGAATATTGATGGATCAGTGGATCCACAAACTGGTCATATCGGTGCAGGAGCCATAATACGAAACAATCAGGGTGATTTCATAATAGTTGGAGCACAATATTTGGGCTGTACAGATGCCTTAACAACATAATATTATGCTTTAAAACTGGGATTGTCCCTTTGTTCGCGTATTTACTGCAAAACAATTATCATTCAATCTGACTCACAAACTCTAATCTCCTCTCTTAACAGGGCACAAGCAGCAGGGTTCCACCATCAAACATTATTGGAGAAGCTTTCAGGACTGCAATAGTACTGCTGATAAACTAGCTAACGAAGCAAGATTGAGAACTTTTGGAAGATCAACCCCCCCGCTGTACTAGCACTTGTCTTTTTGTTTGGGACTCTTGCCCGTTGCGGCTTTCTAGTTTCGTATTCTCATACATTAATTTTAATTCTATCGGTGTGTAACTAATGACTCTTTACCTTTATGAATTTATAAGAGGTGCTGCTTTTAGAAAAAAAAGAAGAATAAAATGGTGGCACAATACTTGGTAGGCCCATTGCATTCCCGATATACAGGTCCACCCCCAATAGTTCAATGCAGGCCCTAAATATTGAGGCCCAAAGAGGTCAACATGATCCAGCCTATAATTCATCCCATCACCTTTCATAACAAAGTCTCACACAGCAAAACCCTCAGCTCACCTGCAATTGTCACAATCCGGCAGCCGGAAATCATCTCAATCAACATTGAAGAGTATGTATTTTCTTTATAGCTTTCATCTGCTATAGTTTGATTTTCTTTATAGAACTAATAGCATGATAGATATTACGGGATTTGTGTTAGTTTATCTGTATATATATATATATCTAGAGAAAGGAAAACTCATCCCTGGTACCACCATGAAAATCAATCCTGGAGTTTGTGTATATAACTTTGGTGTTAATGAGCTTACTTTTAGGTTTAGTATGTTCAGGTATATGGAATTAGGACTTGATTTGCCATCTTTAACCATGTTTCCTGCTGCGATGGCTGCATCAATTCAGTTTCGGTTTTCTTCAAATCTCAATTAGACTAGTTAGTTAACAACTTGCTATACTATGATTCGATTTTGGGACCTAGTAATCAATCAGTCAAGGAAAATGAAAAACAACAGAATCCAGGTTTGAGAACAATTTAGGAAGTGTGAATTTGACAGGCGAGCAATAAGATGCCTTGTGAGGCAAATCATTCGAAGAAAAGTTCCACTGATGATTAAATGCAAATATCTGGCTTAACCTTTCGACATTGAGGATTCATCAGTTGGTTTGGTTTGCTTAGCTTATTGCTTGTTGAATTATAATCCTAGTTTAATCTATAGGTATCTTTCTTTCTTTGGCAGGTATGGAAGAAGACGGAGGTATGTTTAGGGTCACCCATACCATTGGCACTGTGCTGTGCTGCAAATGTGGCATATTAATGCAACCAAATGCCGCGAATATGTGCGCCAAGTGCCTACGGTCTGAAGTTGATATTACGGAAGGTCTACAGAAGCATGTCATTATCGTCTATTGCCCTGATTGTGAGTGCTATCTTCAGCCGCCAAGAACTTGGATTAAGGCACAGTTGGAATCCAAGGAGCTGCTCACCTTCTGTGTCAAGAGATTGAAGAACTTGAGTAAGGTCCGGTTGATAAATGCAGAGTTCATTTGGACTGAACCTCACTCCAAGAGGATTAAAGTCAAGCTGAGGGTCAGAAAGGAGGTTCAGAGTGGAGCTATACTTGAACAAGCTTACACTGTCGAATATGTTGTTCAAGACCAGATGTGTGAGTCTTGTTCTAGGGTCCAGGCTAATCCTGATCAGTGGGTGGCTGCTGTGCAGTTGCGGCAGCATGTTTCTCACAGGCGTACTTTCTTTTACCTAGAGCAGCTTATTCTCAAGCATGATGCTGCCAAGCATGCAATTCGTATCGCGCAGATGGACCATGGGATTGATTTCTTCTTCAACAATCGTAGTCATGGTGTCAAGTTTGTTGACTTCTTGGGTAATGTTGTTCCAGTTAAGAGCCGTAATGACAAACAACTTGTGTCCCATGACAGAAAGAGCAATAATTACAACTACAAGCACACTTTCTCGGTTGAAATAAGTCCTATATGCCGTGAAGATTTGATTTGCCTTCCACCTAAACTTGCTGTTAGTTTGGGAAATTTCGGACCACTTGTTATCTGCACCAAAGTGACCGATAGTATCGCTCTACTAGATCCGTTTACTCTGAGGCAAAGTTTCTTGAATGCCGATCAGTATTGGGGTTCCTGTTTCAAGTCCCTATTGTCAAGCAGGCAGCTTGTGGAATATATAGTGTTAAACGTGGAGGTTGTATCATCTGAAGTCAATATTGGGGGCCTAAAGTATGTTTTAGCTGATGCCCAAGTTGCCCGTGTATCAGATTTTGGAAAGAACGACACTATGTTCAACATCAGAACACATTTAGGCCATCTTTTGAATCCTGGGGATTATGCTCTTGGTTACGACTTGTATTCCGCCAACAACAATGACATCGAATTGGACAAATACAAAGGCCTTGTCGTGCCCGATGTGATACTAATTAAAAAGAGCTATGAAGAGAAACGCCTAAAGAAGAGAGGGAAGCCTCGTGCCTGGAAGCTCAAGTCTCTGAACATAGAAGTTGATGACTCTACCAGAGCCAGAGATCATGAGGAGAAGATGAATACAGAATATGAGCTATTCTTGAGAGATTTGGAGGAGAACCCTCAGATAAGATTTGATATTAACCTGTACCGCAATAAGGAGTACCAACAATCAGAAATGGCTTCTGTGACTGATGGTGAGGATGTTCCTTCTGTGCCATTGGATGAATTGCTTGCTGATCTTGATATTAATGATGAGGCCCTTGCTGATGCGGATAATGATGACAACGACGAAGATAGCATGCAAGAGTGATCCAAAATTTCCTTTCCTATGGTTCATTCACCAAGTATGTAGTTTTTGGGTTACTCTACATGTAACTTATAAATTTTTTTATGCGGTCTTTGCTTGACTTCTGTATGGGGGATTCTATTCACAGACTGTATATTTGAATCAGACTTCTGTATACTGTATTCACCTTGCTAATGGAGAGTAATGGTGTGATGTTTGAAAGTTTGAATTATTTCAGTGTTCAATGTTATATGCAGGTAGTGTATCCTAAGCTTTTGTTGATCATGTTTGTTTGAAGCTCGTTTTCGATAAATAGTGCTTCTTCTGTACTTGCTTTCGACATTATAGTTGGTGTTATATCACGTACATAAGGCTCGAGGAATTACAGTTCACATTTTCTGCTGCTGCTGCTGCTGCTTTTCTTTTGCTGATTGATATAGACTGAAGTTGGTTGTTGTTGAAGATTTCTGGAGCCTCTGTTTTAGAAGTAGCTAACTATTGTTCTTGGAAAAAAAAGAAAAAATGTAAATTGACTTCTTTCAAGCACACATTTCATTTTTCTTCCTTCCTCCCTTTTTATATTTATTTATTTGGATGGCCAACTACATTTATGTTGTATAGTAAAACCTTTATAAATTTAAAACTTAAAGGTGTCTCCTGACTCCTATCCGAATTTCAGATAAGTTCTATTAAATGCTAACATGATTATTTATTTATCTTTGAAAGTTCTAGTGAAAATATATAGTCACGAAACTGTTACAATAATTGCTAATTTATTGATTTCTTGTATTTAAATGAAAATATATAGTCACGAAACTATTACAATAAATTGCTAATTTATTGATTTCTTGTATTTAAATAGTACTACCATCTAATAATCCAACGTTTTTTACCCCAACTCGATTGATATCCAATCTTATAATTAAAACGGCATGGTTACTTTTTGGTTATTCCAATGCATTTCTTTTCTGCGTACTCTATCCTAATTAATCGTGTCAGCATTGAATTTTTTTTCAGTGGGTCACCCATTATAAAATTGTCCCAAAGCAAACACATTGGAATATAGAGTTCTTATATAGATAGCTTCAAAAAGAAAGTCACAACTCGTTGGTATGATTAACGTTTTCAATCACTTTTATACTCTCTGAAACTTTGAATTGTTACAAAAACTATTTATGATTTCATTTATATTTATAGAACGAACCGCATCATCTTTCTCTTCCTCTACTTTATTATTTTTTTTGGTAATGGTTGTTTTTCTAAAATTTTGAAAATAAAACAAAACGTAATACTTCCACTTATTTCATAGTACGTAGTTTCATTGAACGCTTGTGAGATATTGAAAATAGTTATAAGTGTGAAGTTATGAAGATTGTTTGGGTGTGTCTGCAATTATCTTTGATCAAAAGGACTAAAATGCATTTCTCAATGTCGTTGTAACTGACACGCCTTAGGAACGTTCCAACCGTTGATTATTAGAATGTATGTTAGGATTGATCGACAACTGCTCTGGGCAAATTGAAGGATTATATTTGTTTCTGGTGTATTAATTCTATTTTACTACGTCCGTCCCATAACAAATGTTACACTTTGTTTTGTTGACTGTTCAAGGGTCAGTTTGACCTTAAATTATTCTCAAATCATATGATAAAAATAATTAAAAAAATTATATTATAGAACTAGAATGTTTATATTTTCGTTATATAAAGTTTTTAATTATTTTTCTTGTATAATTTGAGACTAATACGAGGTCAAACTAATTCTCGAAAAATCAACAAAACAAAGTGTAACATGCATTTCGTTATGGGACGGAGATAGTAGTAACTTTCATCCATCCCTATGTAAATTATGTTGTTGGGTGATGTTTTGAGTTTAAAATGCACTGATTGATATCTTGTTAGGTGATTAGGTCTTAGGGTTGAGATTTATTAATATTTCTATGGGAGCTCCGGTCATCTTTTGTATGTATTCATTTTCCAGTGATTAGTGTTTTGATTGCTTTATTGTGCGTCCTTGTAGTAGGTTGATTCGTTCATCTGAACCATGTAACTCGCTTCTTCGTATTCAATTGATTGATTCTTCTAGTTCTTTGTATAAGTTCTCGATCAAGTTGGTTTGTCATTGTTGAGTATCAGTTTTTAACTTGGAAAAGAGGGGGCTATTCTTTAGTACGACGGAGCGTGGATGTAAAAGGTGCGGAAGCGACTTAGAAACATCTTGGCACATCTTTGGGGAATGTGAGTTCGCCTTAAAGGTGTGAAATCTCTTGTTTGATTGGCTTCGAGTGGAGTATCCCTTAGGCTCAAGTGTCATTGAGAGTCTAGAGGCTCACTTATTTGTCACTCCTACAGGAGATAGTAAGGGGTGACAAGTCTTTTGGCATTGTAGAATGTGGAATCTTTGGATTGGATTGCTAGAAATTATATTCTTTTTAGCAATGATACCCATACACTCCAATTGGCAAGTAGTAGAGAAGAATTAAATTGAATTGTTGGTGGTGGTTGAAGGTGAAGGGCAAGTTGAATGATTTTGATTCTTTAGGGTCTTGGTTTTTGGAACAGTGCCTTTGTTTGAATCTTGGGGATTAAAGGTGAGGGAAGGGTAAGGGAGGAGGTCTTTCTATGTGAAGGAGGAGCGATGGGAAGGGTGTGAGAGGGTTGACTTGTAGTTTAAAAGGAGGGAGGGATTTTTGGTTTTTCTTCTAACATCCTAACGGTTGTTTCTCCTTGTTTCCTTGTTTCTTTTGGCCATAGGTGTTCATACGGTGTGGGATTCCGGTACTTGGTGCTTTTTCTTGTGCATCCGTTTTGGTGAGTAGATTTGGAAGGGGACTAGACCCTTGGGTCTTTTAACCTCTTCCGAATTTTAATTCGAGGACTTGCTTTTGTCAAGAGTAAAAAACTCGGAGTGGCTCTTGTTTGCTTGTTCTTTCTTGGCTCGTTTGGTCTCATTTTTGTGTGGCCTTGAATTGCTTGCCACTTTTCGGTTGCGTCAACTTAAGAGGAGGGTTAGGGTTAACACAAGTCGTAGTCATCCCGCATTAACAAGGATGGACCTTGGCGTTTGATAAAGTTTCGGATGTTCCTAACTTAAAGTTGCTCTTTTTAAGTTCACTTTCCGACATAGGGTGTAGGAGTGTGACCACATGAGATCTTTCAGGTTGGTGGTGTGTGCGACCTTCGGGTTGGTGTTGTGGAAGTGGTGTTGCTCCGTTATCATTCGTGCGCTTTGTTTCTCTTTAGCGTCAATGGGCTGGGATTTTCACCGGGGCCCTTTTCTCCTTCCTCGGTGTTCTTCGTTGCATGGTGCTCCTTGTTGTTCCTGACTTGCTATGTCTTTGGGCGTTTGCACCGTTTGTTTTATCTCCATGGAAGCTCCAATCTTTGCCTCTTGCTAGTAGGATGAGCATACTAGACTGGGAGGGGGGCAAGTAGTGATACGGTCATAACGGAGGTGGGGTTTTCTCTTCTCTACTACTCGTCTCTCGATAGGTGGAGTTTGTTTTCGAGGTTTTGTTTCGGTGTGCATCCCTTATGCACTTTATTGTATAAACTTTCTTTTTTTTTTTTTTTTGAAACGGCAAAAACAACTTTTATTAATTACTGAGCATAAGAAATGCTCTCTCACGATTACAAACAACTCACGGAGCATACTCCGGAATCAAAGCACCCAAAATTGTCTAGGAATCACCAATACAAAAGATAGACAACATCCAAACCAAACCCACTACTTACACCCCTTACTAACAACACTTCCAACATTATCACCATATATAGCAACAACCGATCATCAATATTACCAAGCCCAATTATCAAGTTAAGTCCAACATAACAACATGATATCACATCTTATAATCTTCAGCATAGTCCTCCACACAAATCCAACAATATAGTACCATACGATCAGTTTTGAGGTACCAAACCGTCAATTCCTTTTAGTTACAACTGCTACCCCTAGCCAACCTCATACACCCTATACCCTTACGGATAAGTGGCAAGAAATTTAAAGATGTGGTACGGGATAGCATCGATTTACCCCTAGCCAACCCCCTACACCGTATGTCCTTTCGGACAAGTGGCAAGCCAAATTGTATAAACTATTTGGTGGTGATTAATACATTTTTAACCGTTTCAAAAAAAGTCTTCGTTTTTAAGTATATTTTATAACATCTATATGTAATGATATAAAATAAGAGTGTAACACGGAACATAAAAGATAAAATACGGATCTTACATGTATAGATATTAGGAAAAATGCATGATATAAACGTTCAAATTCACTGGGCGCCCAAATTCACTATCGATGAGTACATAAACTCAAAAATCCCGTATAAAATCTATAGGTTGACAATGTCTTAGATTTCTTTATGATAAATAAATGCAATTTCTAAAATCTAACCCAAGGCCCACACTAGTATCCCTTTAACTGGGTCTAGTTTGCGTTGATTATTTCATGTGTTTGATGTTTATCCGGAGTGACTTTTGTCTTTTGTAAATGTAGACATGCACTGTGCATATTGATATTTTTCAAATAGGTAAATGAAGTGTTCTTTATTTTTTATTTATTTAAGTTCTACACATGGACCAATTTTTTTTTTTTAAACGGCTAAAGTAATATAATATAGAACAAAAGAGCATAAGCAATGCTCGAAATGAATACAAATTGTTACGGGATTCAACAAATGAATAAGGTGATGCAAATGAAATGAGGAACATAGAGCGAGTAGTTTAAAATAAATTACCTATACCTCCATCAAACGTCGAGTATTCTCGATCGTGATGGTACTATAGTCGAAGAACCAAACCAACCTGTGATAGAATAGAGAAAAAAAAAAGCGAGTAGTTTAAAGTAAATTATCTATATATCCATTCACCGACGGGTTTTTCCGAACGGGGTGGATAGTAGTCTATTCCTCGCTTTAAGCTCTAGGAGCACCAAAACCCCGAGAAGATTAAAACCACAACTCGTGTGCTTTCTCGGGTTGGAACATTGAGTAGGGAATGACCCCCACTCAAGTCTACTGACCATCCGAACCAAAGAGTTACCAAAAACGACTTCCTAGGATCACAATCCTACACCCTATGGCATTAATTGAGCACTAGACAAGTAATTTAGAATAAATTACCTATATATCCACCGAACGATGAGTTCTCCCGCGTGGGATGGATACTATAGTCTATTCCTAATTCAATGCTCGAAGATCACCAAGTGGCAAACAATTTAAGGCGTAATCAAAGGAAGGACAAAACCATCAACACCAATCAAATAAAATCCCTTACCCTCTACACCTTATCTGCCGCAAAAAAAACAGTGCCTTCCCAAGGTTTTGAATTGTCCAAAAAAAGGACCTAGCGGTTTCCACAACTGAGGAAAAGAAAGGAAAGAAAAATAGAAAATTAAGAAGGAGAAAAAAAAGAGTTAAGAGTGCAAACAAAAGAACCCTGTCCTTCGAACCGCCCGAACCCCTTCAATTTTGGAGACACACCTTGGGATTAAGGTACCAATCCTCCTCACGGTTATAATCTTTAATTTTTCCTTTCCCTCTTAGCCACGACCAACCAACAAACTTTATTCTTTCTACGATTGGCCAATGACTCCACTCCACGCCTTGAAAGGTAGAATCATTCCTAACTTTCCAAAGAGTCCAAATTGTTGCAAACCAAAACACTTGCCAACTCTTCCTATGAACACAAGTACCCCAACTTGAAAGATTGATCAAGTTTTCCTCCAAGTTTGCGCCTATGGAGAGGTCACTACCGAGCCATGCAAATATCGACTTCCATACCTCTATCCCACATTCACCAAAAATGTGCCAAGAGCTTTCCACCACCCCCTCACATCTTTTACAACTACAATCATTATTTGTGAAGAACACTCCCCTCTTTTTGAGATTTTCACTGAATGTAATTCTATCCTGTACAAGTTTCCACATGAAAGTAGTTACTTTAAGGGGACTAGATTATTCCAAACCAACGATTCCCACCTATTGATTG
The DNA here is from genome assembly GCA_028274465.1 of Plantago ovata. Lineage (NCBI taxonomy): Eukaryota > Viridiplantae > Streptophyta > Magnoliopsida > Lamiales > Plantaginaceae > Plantago > Plantago ovata. The sequence continues at coordinate 7,107,449 of CM051456.1, read as the reverse complement.
GCAACTCTTCTTCTTGTTTGTTCCAAAATACTGATCAATCCAATTAGACCAACTTTATTGAATACTCAATAGCAAGGGCGGAAGCCCCAATTCCCATTCCGGATCATACTAGCTAGATGATCATGATCCCATTCCCTCCCTAGTTATTTACCTATTTACCATTACAATTCTTACAACTCCAGTAAGAAACTGTTCTTTTTGTCTGAACTGAACTGAATGAAGCTGAACTGAACAGAACAAAACTGAATTTATTTGTAGTATAAAATACAACTAAGCAAGACTGAACAGAGCTGAACAGAACTGAACTGAATGGAACTGAACAAAACTGAACAGAATGGAACTGAACTGAACTGAAAATAATGAGTTTTCATACGAAGAGAACAGAGCCTAACCACATTAGTTTGTAAATTAGAGTACATATATAATAAATTTTGGTTTTTTACAGAATTATTTATTAAACTACATACTTCATTTTCTAACACAAAAAATCTATCTATTGAATACTAGCCATTGAAAATGTTAGATTTTTTTCTTCTTTCACAATAAAGAAGAAAAAAAAACCTAGATGGCAAATATATATTAAAAAATGAATGAAGATATTATAAGGTGTATCAAGAAGCTCTAGAAATAAATGAAGTTGATAGCTAGTGTGGTCACAATCGTTTATCATAATGATCAATCGATAATTTGTGTATGCAAATTCCGAAATTGAAGCCAATGTGATCCCAAAAATGGACTTCAATGCTATAAGATCAGTTATCTCAAAAAACAAAATAAAATAAAAATCTATAAGATCAGTGATGGCCTGTCTATATACAATTAATACATGATCCACAAATTTAAGTCATAGGCAGAGGCAGAGTCAGGTTGTTAATACATCATATCAAACACGTGGTACTGAATCACTCTTCACGCCAGGTTTGCAACATATCCACGAGGAAGACCACGACCTAGTTGGATTCTGGCAAGACAATCTTAACCAGTTCATTCTAATTTCCCATTAAAATATTCTTTAAATCTCCTTCTTGATCACGAGTTCAAATTTTAATAGACCAGAAGTCCAGAACTATGATCGATACTTTTGAGTGTGCGATTTACCTGGTTTGCATGGTTTATATATATTTAGAGGTTATTGTATATAGGAAAAACCTGTGGGATTCAGTCGGACATTTTCCATTATAATTTAAATATGACAAACCACCCTAACTAATAGCGTCCGTGGTCTTGTAGGTAGGTGAAGAAATAGACCTGGACCCCAAAAATCACATAATGTCATGTATTTTGTCATTTAGTTCTGTAGAATCCTACCATATCTTAGCATGCATCTGCATATATGATTCCTCAACTATTAGTCTATTACAAACAGCAATACGAAAATAAACCGTGATGTGATGATATTTAATTATTTACCTTGTGCAAAATCAACATTGTAATCGGACCAACATGTACACCAAAGTTTAAGTGTGATAATTTACAAATTGCTACTAAGAACTTAAATACGCTCTTATGCAGACTAATAGTAACCGACTTAGATAGGTCAGCCGACAACCACCAGGGTCCTAACACAACTTCACAACTAACAGAGGTTAAATTAAGTCACTCTCGGCACCTTCATGACAAGTGCGTTGGCCTCCTGTAATTCAACCAACGTTGGTATAGGAGCCACGGGCAACAAAGCAAGTACAATCACTCAAGTGAAAGTTAGTCGATCAGGAAGCCTGTGTAGTAACTCTCCCACGAACTAGGTGCAGAAAATAACCAAGATAATCTCGTCGAGTTACTGGTTGACCAACTCTACTCCATATGTGGTAGAACCTAGTCAACAAGTCAAATTTTATGTCGGGTCCATCCAATTAGTGTGGCATAATACGTAGTAAACACTTGGTGCGTGGTCATCCAAACGCGATAGGGATTAACCTATACCATAATCATCAACTAAAAATATGACAAATTTCCCATAATACTTAATGTATACACTCCATGTAATCCTTGTAGAGTTTAGGATAAGAGCTAACGACCTCCCATTATTAATGTCTAACTACTGGCTTGACTTTGGCAAGTCGATCTTGTAGTACTACCTCATCTTCGAAAAGAAAATGATTTAAGACGGAAAAGACTTGGAGATGCAGGGGATCGAACCCCGTGCCTCTCACATGCAAAGCGAGCACTCTACCATTTGAGCTACATCCCCATACAATAGAAACTCCTTTAGTGACTATTTAATTAAAGAGGAAATGCACAAAGCCGACCTTGACTTTTTCCATTTCCAATGTTTGGTTGGCAAAAAATAGAAATCATTTTCAGGGATTTGTAACCGAATTCCCCTCTAAAGAACCAAAAATCAGTTTCATGTGCCCATAGGGAAGGAGCCAAATAAAAAAATATTTGATACTCCCTCTGTTTCATAAATAAGCTTCCTAAGATTAATTTTTTTTGAACTTTGACCACAAATTACTTCTACATTACACACTCAAAAAATATAATAAAATTACATTATGAAACAAAATTAAGTATATTTGTATAATATAACTCTATTATATACTAATCATGTGAATATAGGAGTAATTTGCGGTCAAAGTTCGAAAAAAAATCAACCTTATAAAGCTTATTATGGAAGAGATGGAATAGTACTCTACATATGTGATGGATTACAATCTTTCTAATTGAATTTTACGAATGAATTTTGATTATAAATAACTTGCAATTTGTCGGAATATATAAAACCATTTGTGAAATTAAATTGAATATAGTTTTATTTTAAAGTCTAATTTAATTTAAAGGTATTTCATGGTCAAATTAAATATTGTTAAGAAAAGTCAACTCGAAAAACCGTGAAAAAACAGAGGTAGTTGAGTTACCCAGCACCACTGAAAATCATGCCGATGGCCGACACGTAATCAATATGGATCCAATCCTTCCGGGTCATTTGGGGTTAGAAGACAAACTGAGTTCACGAACTTTTTTATTTTTTCTGTTTTGTTCCCATCATACATGCATACAGATACAGTATATTATTATTAGTACAAAGGTGGCACTGTATGTTTCCACTTCAAATTGTTCCATAATGTTGTGAATACTTCCAATCGAACGTGGTTATAGAGTCAGACCAAAATGAAGTACAAAATAGGTGTAAAAACTCCTAGCCCAATATGTATATATCGAATCTCTTCCATTTTTCGACTCCATCCAAGATGACAAATTGACAAGTACTCATATGGTGTTCGATCGTGAGATGAGGAATTGAGCGGTTCTCGAATTTTGAGAAAATAATTACATTTTCTACATTATGTTTTCTTAAATAATACGAGAACTACTTTGTTTTACTACAAAGTCACTTATGTAACCCTAATGCGCCGGCGCGGTTACTCTTCGACTGCTCTTCGGCCGAGATAATATTGTGGCCTCTCAGGCCAACACGTGTTCTTTCCCGTGCACTGGGAACATCCTAGGAAGTTATGTATCCAAGAGAATCGTTCCATAACTCTAGGGCTTTTCTGGAGGATTCCGAAATTAAAAAAAAAGGTTCGCCTTGTTGGTATGAGTATCGTTATCAATCCCTTTAAGTTTTTCGATATTATGGGGTGTTATATTTACTCCCTCTTAAATTGTGTGACATTCTCGTCGCGCCTCGTCCTGACCAACCATATCCACCCATTGTTGGGTTTTGGGTTGGTTCGGATCTGATACCAATTTTAATGTCCCGACCACTAATGGGCTAAAGACCCGACCCTTAGGCTGGCGTGTTACTCTGGGTATGCTCTCCGGGTGATATGCCGGCCTAACAGACGAACACGTGTTCTTTCCCGCCAAGTTCACTTAGGTATAGAGATCTTTTGGAAGAAAGGTGCACCTTAACATTATTAATCCTTTTCATTCTGTGAGGTATTACAACTCAAATGAAAAAAAAAAGAAAAAAAAAAAGAAGAACAAGATTGAGAGTAATTGGAGAGTGAAACAATTTAGACATGATTATATGAATTTTTATTTTAAAACTGTATTAACCACTTAAAAGCATTCCATGGGATTTTTTACTTAAAGTAATTTGTCTATTTAAATTTTGATAACCAAACACAAAAGTAATCAATTAGAGAATTCGCCAACACTAATTTTTTATACTAATATATTGGAACGAAATAGATATATACCACTCGATAATTCGAGATGAAAGAAGGAAAAAGAAAAAAACCCTATTTTATCAGATATGCATTAATTGTTAAATGATATTGGTCTCCCAAGTCCCACCTAGTTAATTATTTCAGCAACCAATAGAAGCAGAATCACCATAAGAATGGACAAAAATATGGATCGTAAATGGCGATCCGAACAATCCAATCATGAGTCACAGCCCAAGAAATACAGTTCATTTATCTTTGCGCTCACCAAGTTAATTAGCTAAATGCTGCTAACCTAGCTAGATCAATTCTTATTGCTTTTTAGTTTTTATCCTCCCACCAACGCTTGATATATAACTGTCACCAGTATGTATCGGGTATATTGGTTGCAACGGCATGGGTAGTACGTATGAGTATATTGGTTGCAACGGCATGGGTAGTGTTATCATTTCATATCATAACTCAAATTATTTCATAATAATGAATAATGTCAAAATATATGTTAGATTCGCAAACCACGAACTTGGACGTTCAAAAGGGCGTTCCTAAATAGATAGGGTCGACCAAGTGGTATGGACTGGTTCCTAGCAGTGTGGGCCGACCCAAATGATCATCAGTTTTAGGAGTTTTATAAAATACCATATGAGTCGACTAAGTCCCTAAGGGGCGACCAAGTGACAAGGTCCGACACCTGTCATTATGGGTTGATCAAAGGGCCCACCAAGATCGTAAACTGAGCCAAATTAGGAGCAGTTAAACCCGATCAAAAGTAAGCTTAGACCCGTCTAAGACACCCAGACTTTGATATTAGACTAGGGACCTCCAATAACATCGAGAAACGTATTATACCCTGAGTCCTTATAAAGGGTCGAATACTGAATGGGACGGATAAGACCGAGCTTTTTGTAGCGGACCATAAGAGGCAGATGAGAGCCAGGGCCGAGTTTCCTGATGACTCGAACAGTCCTCATTAGAAGAAAATCTTCCCAAGGACCAAGGAACACATAGTAGCTCGGACCTTAGAGAAAGTTGATCGGACACAACCTTGGCCAATGAAGAGCATTCAATCTGGAAAGTTCACAAAGATAGTACAAAGACCAAAGTACCCCTGCATTGCATAACCCTAATTGGGTAGTGGCCAGGCCACGCCCACTAAATGCTAAAAGTGCCTCAAGCACTCATATGGCTCCATCTAAGGCATACACTTGTCATGAGTTTGAAGAAGACGTACACCTACTTGTGTGGAAGACATACATAGCCATTATATTATATTCATATTACACAATCAAGATTATCATCACACTTGTACACTACGTACTTACTAGGCATCATACAACTCCATGTACGTAAAGGCGTCCCCCAGTTTGACCTAAGGGTTGACCGGGTATGACATGAGATAGTAACAAACACCCCCTCCCCTCGCCCCCCCCCCCCCCTCAAGTTTTTCGGGTCATATATAATAACTCATGGAAGAAACTTGATTTGAGGATTTAACTTGGAAGGACGCTCGCTCTTGAACTCATACTTAATTAATCTTCGGAAGCAATAATTTACCCAACAACAATAACACTTTGTGTAGTCTTCATTATATATTACAATTAATGAAATATTGAGTAATTTGTACCTCAAGAGAAAAATAAAAAGAGTAATTGTCATGGGAGACAGTCTATGCACATAAAAATAGACCGAGAAGCATAGGGGTTATTATTTGTTTTTGGTAAATAAGAGCTCTTAGACTTTATCGAAATGTAAAAATGATACAATTGTGAGAGAGGTAAAATCCGAAGGCTACCATTCTTCAAGTCCCTTGCATCTAGTTTGGCCACAAAATCAGCTGTTGGCACCTTTATTAACCCAACACAAAAAGCATAGGGGTTATTAATATTAATGAATAATGATAACATACTAAACGGTCTTTCCAAAAATTTTGTGGAATAAAAAACGAGTTGTAAATTGTAATTCATTTATACACAATAGGAAATTAAAAAAAGGCAGTGCAACAACATATATATTACAAAGGGAAATCAACAAAAAAGATGCATGGTGATCACATCCCTAATTATTTATATATATTTGGCTGGATGCATGCATGTGGGATTAAAAGGACAAAACACAAGAAGCTAGGTACATTGCTGCTAGCTAGCTAATTAACCCAGGATGTTTTGTATGATTACATGATGGATCATATCATGATCATTGATCATGTATCTAGGCTAGCTAGCCATTTGAAGAAGACGAATTGAAGAAGATAGTAGACATACATGTATAAATCCAAATCCAAATCCAATTAAGGTTGGTGATGTTGATGTTTAAGCCAGTGGACAAAGTTTTGGAGTGTAGTAGAATCTGCCCTGTAGTGGTTTTGTGTAAAATCTCTCAAATCCGACCATGTGAAGTTTGGATACACTCTCCTCATTGCACCTTCTTCGACTTCAATCACTAGATCCCCTGGGGGCCTCACTATTTTGTCCTCTCTTGGATTCACAAAATACACCAGTGATCTCCGAACCCTTTCTTTGTTCACCACTGCTCTGTGCAAGCAACTTTTGTATTTTCCGTTCGACAATGCCTACGCACACGTACAAAAAGTCACCCGTAAACAACATTATTACTATACATTTTAAACTTTACAAAAAGTTCCAACTTAATTGTGAAGAAGTTTGTTGTAACACATACATGTGATAAGATGATCTCATATACCATCATAGAATATAGACAACGTTAGAGTGAATAAGAAATACACTCCTCCACAACCCAAAACCGAAACTGGCGATCCGCTTGCTGGAGGGGTACAAGATGTTTTTAGCTGGTATTTATTTATTTATTTTTATTATTTTTTGAAACGGTAATTTTTTTTATTAATTAAAACAAAACGAGCATAAGTAATGATCGGAACGATTACAAAGCCATCGAGAACAACACTAATATCCAGTTTTAACCGTAGTTTGACACCGATTGTTACATCGAAACCTAAACCAACATAGATTATATTTTCACTGCAACTCTATTGTTAAACAAAAATTATCATAGATTGCGATGCCACTTCAATTCAAGATCCAATAAATAAAATTTGCAAGAGATTGCCGAGCAGTTATCTATTTTTGTTTTAATTTCAATTATTTTAAGTAATGTTTGGTTCAATCAAGGTCATTTTATGGATATGCAAGTCGGCTAGTGATCATAAGACTCGTAACTAGTGGCTGGGGCGGAGGTTACGTGTGACCCTTTATAAGGGAAGTTTACTTGAAAATTGTCATTACTTATATTCTAAAATGCCAAATATCGATGCGATAACAAAATTGACTTTTACAAGCCAATAGGTAAAATATAGTACTGTAGTACTGAGTACTCTGTACTTCATAAAGTTTTGGAGGATTTATGCATTATTTTTAATAAGTAAACTTCATTTCTTTCCATTCAAAAGGATGAGGATTTTATGCAATTAAGCAATTCATGTAGTAGTATTTTTTAAGGGTTTATTAATTAGTTCATTCTCACATAATGATAACACGTGCACTTAGATGCATCTTTAGACAACTCAAAATAGTTCTGTTGCAAAATGACAATAACTTATTACTTATTTTACACTTTTATTTTCCTTTTTTGAGAAATATAATTTATTTTGTCATATTATGTATTATAATAATATAATTATCTGTAGTCCTATCAGAAACACGTAGTTTTCAATTATCACAATGCGACGGACCAACTTGTCCAATCCTTGTTTTTTATGCTGGCCTCCTCATTAGGAAAATGGCGCTCTATTTTTGGCCATGTCCGGCAGCTACCAAGTACTTCCAAATTTGGTAACATGAACCCTGTTAGGTTCGAGTCTTACGAATGTAAAATACTGTTCATAATACGTACCTTAAAAGTGTCGCCAATGTTGACAACAAAAGCATCTGGACGAGGTGGAATAACTTGCCACTTGTTGTCCGAGAATATTTCGAGCCCTTCAACCTCGACTTGATGGAGTATCGTCAAGGAATTCGGATCCGAATGAGGTCCCGTGCCAAATGTGAGTCCAGCTTTTTTACAGGGTGGGTAATTGTTACCTCTCATTATCGACTTACCATCTTCGAAAAATTCACGGTAGTGTGACCGATCCACTCCCAAGCTGATCGCCAAGAGTTCGAATATTACCAAGGACAAATCTTTCATTGCTTCGCAATATTTTTGATAAACATGCCTACAAGATCATAAACTTATAAATTTTACGTAAATAGTGTATCATTAGCTTTAATGTTCATAAATGACATGGTATTATTAGATTTTTTTTTTGTTAGGGTGAGAATTGAGCAAATTTTATGATCTTTGTACGTACTTTGGCCCTTGATAGATAGATTTTAATGTTCATATGTTTTGTCACAAAAACTCTCGTTAAATGCAAAATGTAATTAAGCATCATACCCGGCATCTTCAAACCCTAGCCCGAGCCCGGTTTTGATGTAATTAACCACATCAAGGCCCGGACCATCTGCATGCGTATATGTAAACGAAAATGTTTCCTTCCATGGCAATTTGGACGCGTATCTTTCAGCATGGGCCCCTGAATAGCCATAAAGCTCACCGGGCTTGCGTCTTACAGTGAGCTTTTTACTAAATGGAAGCTTGAAAAAAGCGTCCATTTGTTGGTGCATCTCATGGATCAAAGCTTGGTCTACACCGTGATTGATAACTTGGAAGAATCCATGTTTTAAACATGCGGTTCTTATTTGTGTTGCGGCAAGATTTATGGCTTCTTCGTCATTATTGAAGAAACCCTTTAAGTTGATGGGTGGATCTTTGAATTTTTCTTGAGCAACATAAGCCAAGTCCTCTTTTGGCCAAAGGAATTGTGTTGGCAAGGTGTTTGATTGCTTATCGAAGTCGAAAAGTAGAGTGGCTGAGGGTTTTTGTGTGAGGTTTAGAGGGGGGAGAATGAGAGTTGAGGCACTTGAATCCATTTGGAGTTTTTCTTTTTAGTTAGCATATATGTGTTTGAGGTGGAACATTTGGATGCAAATGGGGTTCTACTTATAATGAGTGAGGAGGAGTGATGGTTGATTTGACAACCCAAAACCAAACAGTGGGCCAAAATTAAATTCCATTGAAGAAAAAAAAATAACTCACATATCACATGGAAGATATCTTGTTACGTTTCAAAATTGCGGAGAAACACCATCATTTAATTTTATTTGTATTTTTTCACATTTTCTATTTTATTTTATCACTCTTTTTTAGAAATTATCACTATTTTATTCACTTACTCTATAATACAATAATACTTTATCATCTATTTATAATAAAATAAATAATACAATAAAGGTAAATTACTCTACTACCATGGATGAATCCATAGATCTTTCATAAGATGTTATGCGGGTTGAGTCTTACTGTGGGCTCGATCGGTTCGGCTCAAAACTCGATATATAAGACATGTTAAAACTCGTGAAATATAACATCTATACTGTTATTGGAGATGATAGCATTAGATTTGAACTGTTTATGTTTTGTTAGCCTGTGATAACTTTATGATTTGGGATATTAATTATTAACGAGTAATCTTGAATTTTAGAATTTTGATATTTCATTCTATATTTTTGCTTTTTTTTTCCTTTCATTTTTATGCGGGCTAGGCTCGAGTTCGTTCTAGCCAAATGAGTCGAACACGAGTATTAATACTATGTGATGAAGTTAGGTATGGATTAATTGAATGGGGCTCTCGAAATTCCTTGTAAGACAACAAAAGGGTGAGATGGTTAAAGTCCGACTTATCTTAGTCAGGCCGGAGTCAATTTAACGTGAGAGGGGATTTTGACAGACTCCCCAAATTCCTCGAGATCCGAGCTTATGTCAAACTAGCTCAGTAGCTTGTACTATCTTTATTATTTATGATGCAAGCAGTCCACAGGTCTTTCTTTCATCCATCTCATTTCAAGAGGTGGTGATGTTGGGTACGACGTGCCATGCTACCACATGATCGAGTCATGCTAATTAAGAAGTGTACTTCGAGGTCTTCCAGGATCCTGATACATTTCGAGGACCCCCAAATCATACTTGGGAGGAATGTCCTCTCAAAGTGTCATATGTTTTGAAGCCTTGCAGTGGTATGACGGAGATACATCCCCATCAATTTGGTTTGAGTTTGAATTTTAGTTCGTTTCATTAACGAGCCTAGATTTGGCTCGAGTGTTGTTAACCTCGAGCTGAACTATGCAATACGATGCTCAACTTTTAGTTTGTTTCGCAAAAGAGTCTAAACTCAACTTGATTGTTATCGCACTCGAGTCGAATTATGTAATATTCAGCTCGATTCGCTTCATATAACTTTAATAAATTTAGCAAATAGCAATAGCAAGACAACTTCCCATGTAGTATGTGATCATGAAGGGGTCTTGTCCCCTTGTCCGTATATATAATCCTTTTGGAGTGGTCATGTAATGTAATCAAGTTAGGACCATTAAACATTTGGCGTGTCATCAACCCAGGAACCCTTTGGGCTTATCCAATCGTCCTTTCTAGACCCTTCATAAAAGTATGATAATCTTTGTCTTCATGACTTAAACCAAAACCCAATCGATCAGCCGCAAATGTAAAGTTACTTACATTTGCAATCCAATACACCAATATTGCAATTTAAATCTGAAATTTGTATTACCAACAATACCCTTAATTAAAGAAAATTATTTCACTTCACAAGATCCACATCTATATTACATGTTCTTCATTACCAAGGCATTTCAAGATAATGAAAGTGTCAAAATGGAGCATGGTGTGTACCACACTTTAGTCTTTACCCACACCTTACGCTTGTAAACGGGTGAGAATCATGTGTTGTATTTTCTAACACGCAAAGCACTATATTGTTATATTGTTGTATAACATTCCGAATCAGGGGAAGGATGTCAGAATAATTAAGCTTGTAGTTACTTGGAATTGATTAGGTTGATTTGTACTTTCCAGTGTACTGTAATGTATTGATGAAAAGCTTAACAATTTTGTTAAGCATACTTAATTTCCATATCGAGAATGACGAGGACACTTAGACGTATCAAAAGGACGCGTGTATATAATACAATTTCCAATCTACTGAGATGATAGTAAACAATGAATTGAGACATTCTTGAACCTGGGATATTTAACGAACGTAATTTGTCGGATCAAGATAATCCAAATCCAAAACTTATCTGGTGTGATTTAAAAATAGGAAAGTTACTGTTGAGATGGATAGAGAGAGGAGTAGAAACAAAGGCAGCCCATTGGGATGGTCGAAGATAATAGAATTAGTGCCAACACCTGAGACGAATTATCCAATTGAGTCACTTTCTGTCCCATAAACAACCCAATTTCCTTCTATTTCTTCTCTCAAAACGACTCCAATCCAATTCTTACCACCTCAACTTCTTGTCTCTTCTTCTATTTTTCAATCTATACCAACAAATAATAATCCACTTTTACCCTTTCTTATATTTATCTAATCCTATTTTTTTACGCCATTATTGATTGATTTGATGTTAAACACCAACAAAACATTCAAGTTCTTAGCTAGCTAAAGATATTCTATTATCGATATTTAAAGTATGTTCTACGTACGGACTTAAATACGCTCTTAGACGAATTAGGATCCCTGGACCTGATGAAATTGGTCGGCAGTCACTATGGGTCTGCACAACTAAGGCCTAGAGCCCCAAGTCACCTGGATGACAGTTTGTCGGCACCACATTGTCCAACCAACATTACATATAGGACCACGCACTAAGAGAACCACCCAAGTACAAGTCAGTCGGGAACATCACCCCGATTGACTTTTTTCGGTAACTTCCTAAATAACTAAAGACAGTGCAGGAAGTCCAGGAGGACTCTTCCATGCAAGACTAAACAAGCTAGACTTTATGCAAACCATAACAATGAAACAAAAAAATCTTTCGAGTGACCCCGGGCAACTCTGCCAACCAACTTTAGTCCACATGGTCAAACTTAGTTAGCGGGCCAAATCTTATACTGGGCCCACATGTCACCACTTATATGGGCCTGGCCCAGTAGGCTCAAAGGCCTAACCTACCACGACATTGGATCAAGCACGCAATCTGAAGCAGACACTTGGTGATCATCCGAAGAAAAAAGGATTAACTCTAAACTCTAATCCTCAATTATAATATATATGACACATCTTTCTATGATAACTGTAAGTATGTAAGTCATTTATTTATGACACTTATACACTATACCATATACTTGGAGAATATAACCTAATGCTAACAACTCACAATTTGTAAAATTAGTAAAGTCTGGCTTGGTTTAGGCAAGTTGGTCCCCTCTCCACTCCACTTGAGTGTCCATGTCCTAGCAACGTACTTGTTGTCTGGTGGTATTGGAAGTTCTAAACCTGTCCCAACAACTCATATTTGAACATTCGTCCAACACACTAAGGAGCACTACCAGATTTACCTCGCATCAACTACAATCTTAGAGTGTGTTTGGATCTTCTTGATGTCTTCATTGTGGTCTATATTTCACTAATGAGCAAGAATGCCTTTCGCGAACAGTACTACAAGTCCCCGAACTTCATTTGCAACGTTTTTTTTTTTTCCCTTCAAATTTCAGGGGGCATCCACCCCACTATATGCACCCCTGGTCCGTGTGTTTCCTAGCTTGCTTACCACTAAGTCTATCATGTCTAGGGCCTCACAGCCTACAGCCACCACAAGCTACATATCTGCGTCACTATATAGAAGCTTGGGTTGGATACCCCACTTGTATTATGGTTTTGAGCTGTGAATTTTATCCATTTTATAAGGTGTTTGAAGTAAAACAGTGGTCCAGTGTTGATATGGTATGAGAACAACTGAACCAAAAGCTAATTAATGGTGATTTTATATGGAGATCGAACTGGGTCAATGATTAGATTAAGTTGGTCTACACGTGAGGCCGGGTTCGGTTTGGTTTTGTTTGGAGTCTCACTTTGAAAATCTTCGAAGATTGAAAATGAGAATCATGAGGCCCTTCACGTGAGGAGGCATGGTGCAAGTCCCACATCATAACTACCACAATGGTCCCGAGGAAAACCCAAGTCTGATTGCTATTTTCCTTTCAAAAAATACTCAAAAAAAAACATAATAATAAAAAAAAAAACACAATAATAATAATCAAAATATAAAAATAAATGGAAGTAACGAATCAATGAAAGTTTAAGGGTAGCTAGGCGATAGCGTTATTCATACCAACTACCTAGACATACCTTCTTAGTTTGTAGGATAAATATATTAAACGAAAAGTTTTTTGTGGGTCACTCACCAACTTAAAGAGATTAAAGATTGTAAGTGTATTTGATTACATTATAGATTTTACTATAAAATGAATAGAAACGGGAAAGAATTCAATGTCATTTTACTTGGAAGCAATTAAACGTGTGTCGTTTTACAAATTCCCTTTGAATGGACTTGGTTGGAATTCTATTAGGATTCAGGAATATGGTAGACCGTAGACCTATATGCGAAAATTCAACCTTACGTTGTACCTTGTAGGCCGCACTGTCACTCTAGACGTCTAGACCCCTAGATTAGAAGATATCACATATACTATTTTTGTAAGATACATAGTATACACTTAGATGAATTTGAGGGGGCATTCCAAGACACACCAGCCCACATAACATGTTTTTATTTCTAAGTCGTCTTACAACACTAGTCTGATACAAACAAAAGTCCAAACCAAGCAAATGAAAATAATTTTGATGAATGTATATTGTGGATTAGCTTAATGTAACCCAAATGGCCAAATTGTGCCCTCAGTTATGATAAATTTGAAAGTGAATGGAGGGCTATATAATGTATTCATTACGTGATCCGGATTAACGTTCCGAATCAATCCGGATTAATCCGAGTTGACCCCACCGAGATAGTTATTCCATTCAACCCCGGGTCCAGATCTCATAGATAATTGAGACTACTACCCCATATGCATGTTCATATTTCAAACACTAGTCTGAGAGAAATAGAATGTATGATACAAAAAGTCCAAGTAAATGAAAATAATTTTGGTGAGTATTGTGGATTAGCTGAATGTAGCCCAAATGGCCAAATGTTTCTTCGTTTTGTTACAGAACACTGTTCAGATAACGGCATGTCGATGATGATGCTAATTACTCCAGTTAACTTTGTCCAGTCTCCGACAATCGACACACCACACGTGTCGGTTAGTGTCCGGTTCCGGCCAAAACAGTTTCTCTTGTCCCCTTCTATCAAGCCGAAAACTAATCCTTCTACGCTTTTTCTTAAACCCTATCCAATTCATCTCCAGTACTTCTCCACAAGATTAACAGAAACAAGAAGAACAACAGAAAACCAAACATTGTCACATTTCATTGAATTGTAGCAGGATTTTGTACAATAAGTATGCAACATGTATAGACACAAGAGTGTGTATGTGCCTAAAATGCTTTCTAGTGAGGTAAAACAACTAACCGAACCGGAACGGATATATACACTTGACACTTCACTGTAGTTTAGGAAGTTTCGACTTTCAATTATCAGTATCAATCTTCATCCATCTGTTTAGGCTGCTCCGGTATGCTTGTGGAGTAGTCCAATTTCACATTTGCATCTGGTGCGTCCGCTACTTCTGTGGTCGAAGGCAAAGCCTGCTAGAGAATATCAATAACTTCAAAATCTTACTAATATACTTGCAAGTATATGTTACTACAAAAGGATAGAGGCAAATCGGGGGTGTAGACGGTAGAGTACCATTGTGCTGGTCGTCTGATCAATGCATGTCGAGTCCATCTCTTTGGCCAATGCATCTACGGCCTTATCATTTATCTCCATTTCATTCTGATGAAGTAACAGAAATAAAGAGCTATATTAGACAATTCGAAAACGAGCAAACATTTCCCCAAATAGTACTGTATAATGATTATCCACCTCTAAATGGACAAATTAAAGAATTTGAAGAGTGCCAGAAACCGAAATGGGAGATACCTGCTCTCTTGCATCGATTCCAGCAACTTCCATGTCGGCTGTGCCAGGTGCAGGTCTCCTGTATGGACATAGTCACAAATCAACACATGGCGGATGTAAAATTGAAGAAAATGAAAAGGTAATACAAAAAAACGGAAATGCAGATGCTTACTCATTATCAAAATTAACATCAGGCTCAGGATCATTTCGTTTATCTTTATTCTCTTCAACTTCATCTGCCTGCATGTGAAACATAACAGTTGCAGTAATTCCCTGATCAGTAACATCATTCTTTTTTCTTCTGATATAGTACTAATTTTCATGTTCAACTAATCTTCTAACGAGACTATAGGAATAGAACATCTTAATTAACGGAACAGCATTGCATACATGTAAGGCTAGTGAATTGCAGGATGATATGTCAATTACAGAGTGTGTTTCAGAAATAACTGGATCTCCCAATCAGGAAAATGGAAATTTGAGGCAATTCTGTCGAGGTAAATACAGTTTTAGGCCCAAATAACTCAGGCTAGCAATAGCCTCGTGAACAATATTGTTCCTGCTCTGAGCAACGTACATAGCACTCACAATATTATGTACCTTAGCAGTTAATTCATGAGTCTTACCACGTTTAACGGTTTCCATTAGTTAACTAGCGATATGAGTGACACTCGTAGTACTTTCAGAAAAAGTTAATCATGTGGTGTGTTCTGTTTTACTCTAATGGCCTTATTTACACTGACTGTTATTTTTCAGATGAATTAACAACATAAACAGATTTCTTTAGCCCCCAAAACAGAAGATGATGATGAATAAAACTATCACACACTTTATAGTACTTTTCCATTAATTTCTGGTTTCATAGTAAAATATTTTATTATTTTTCATCAATGAACCTTTTCTTCAAAATTGTTCCATTCCCATTGTTTCTAATTCTAGTCTCTCTTTTGAAGAAGTAATGGAACTACTTTTCAACTATCTACCTTCTCTTATGTGGACATTTGTTAATAAAATGCTGACTAGTGTAGTTTGAAATACAGAACTACTACTACATGCTAAGTTTAGGTGAAACATGAGCTGGCTGGCATGTTGAAGAAATTAGAAATAATTGACAGAAGGTATGTTCTTGTACCTCTGGAATTTCAGTATCAGGAGGCCTCTCTTGGAACTGCATGCTTGGCGCATGTCGAAGTTTTGATAAATTATGAAGGAGCTTCGCTCGTATACCATCCAGCATCGCCCAAGAGTTTTTGTTCTCCATGTTACTGGGAGCTACATGAAGTCTGTATTCTGGTCCAAAATACTCTATGTATTCATTTTCTGGTACTTTATCATCAACCTCTATTCCAAGGGCCACTCCAGTCTGTTTAACGAATAAAAAACAAACATATTAACAGGAGAGGACAACTACTGGTAAAGTTGTTTATGATACTAATCGGTTTTTGTACCTGCAAATTGTTTTTAAGTAGCAATATAATCATATTTTTTCTTGCTGCTAATTCTGTAGTAACTTCCATGATTGTTTTCAAACACATCTATGGCATTCTAATTTTGCTGCTGAGATGGTGCTACAGAAAATTTTGAAGGACACAAAAACAAAACGGAAAATAATAATAATAATATAATAATAATAATAATAATAATAATAATAATAATAATAATAATAATAATAATAATAATAATAATAATAATAATAATAACGGAGAAGCAGAAGTAAGAAAATAATAAGAGTGATTGAACAAATTTCTTCCATAATTTAGTCCCAGGAGAGGATAGGATTCACTAAGTTGGATCAACGAAATACGTGCATGTATAATATTCTTCATATTTCTTCTGAGAAGGACTTAAGTTATAACACCGTTAGTGAAGAATGTTTGTTCATGTTACATTTGATCTTATTTTGATCCCAAATGATGACATACTATGTTGATCAAAACTAGTAGCACACTAGCAAGTGTACAGGCTTCAAAAGTTGATGAAATAGAGAGATACTCTACAAATTAATATTGCTGAGTAAAGGTTTGAATTTCCAAATATCTGAGACTTCATAACTAGTACTAATATACTTGGTATTAATAAATAACTAATGTGCATCACGTACCTCATAACACCAGCAACGTGAAACATTGCGAATTGTATAACCACCTCCACCCAGCAAGAGAAGTGGGACGTTGAAAGATCTCATAAACCTAACACACTCTGCATGACCTTTAATTGAGAGATTGAAGCAACCTAACCTATCCCCGGATAAGGAGTCTGCTCCACATTGTAAGACTACAGCTCCTGGCCTATAAACCTCCATCACTTTACTAATTATCGGCTTAAATAAGGATTGATAGCTTTCGTCATCTATTCCATCATCTAGTGGAACATTAAGGGCATAATACTTTCCCCTTCCATATCCAGTATCTCGTATGTCTCCAGTACCAGGGAAATAATCTCCGAATTTATGAAATGAAACGGTCATAACTCTGTCTGTCACATAAAAAGCCTCCTCAACTCCGTCACCATGATGTATATCAATATCCACGTACAAAACACGCTGAAAGGTGAAGCAGATTAAATTAGACTCAAATTAAATTAAACCATTAACTGGAAAATGACAAAGCTGCATGAGGTTAATTTGATATGGATGTCAACTATTGAATGAGGTTCTTGAAACATAAATGTTGACTACATCTTTTCACATTCCATCATTTCCCATCTCTCTGTCCAATATCGCCGGGCAGCAATATCGTATGATTACAATAACGTTCAGGTTGTGTTAACAAGTTTTACAAAATTGTTTGTATTGCTTCATTTGGTACCTGCGCAAGTTGCGCAGATATTACTGTATGTGCAAGTAGTGCAACTTACGGAAAAATATTTGCACAAATTGTGCTCTATCTCTGTGATCTTATAAAGCAGTGTACCTCGTGAGTTTTAAGGAGCTCCAGAATTGCCAGCACGATATCATTCACATAGCAGAAACCTGAAGCCTCACATTTCTTTGCATGGTGAAGACCGCCAGACCAATTGATAGCAATGTCACAATGTCCATGGTTTAACTTCACAGCTCCACCGATAGAACCTCCAGCATATGTTTGACAGAAGGAATAAAGTCCGTCAAATACAGGGCAATCCTCACCAACATTGAACCTCTTCAACTGCCGCATGTGGTCCTGCTGCGAGTCTGGTGTTACTCTTCTCAAGAAGGATACATAGTCATCTGCATGAAACCGGCATAGATCCTTCTCCCGAGCAGGATTGGGCTTCAAAACATGCATGTGCTGCAGTAAGTTATACTGGGAAAGGAGAGCATGAGTCATCCGCATTCGATGTGGTTTCATTGGGTGACCCTGCCCGTAGTAGTAATTTCCCACCTCTGGGTCATAGAAGTAGCACACTTTTCTTTTTGACCCGTCTGCTCCGGAGGGTAAAGAGTTGCCACCAGTATCCATAGTCTAACCTGCACAAAGAAAGCAAACACATGTTTTTACCACATTTACAGTTGGCATGCTAGACAGGATATGACTAATAACACCGTGTGGTACTGTCAACATTATCGACAAGAGGATATGAACCAATAAGGACAGTCATAGCTGCTCCCCAAATGCAGAAAACTAACCAGAAAATTAATGTCATGCGGAAGAATTATTTAATGATCAAAGAAGTTCACGCAGATTCTTAGGCGTTGGCTACATTTTGTCATGGTCAATTGTTTATCGCAAAATAATCGCATTCTAGAGGATATGAAGTCTTGAACAATAACGACAGTCATAGATGTTCCCCAAATACAGAAAATTAATGTCATGGGAAAGTATTACTTAATGATCAACCAAGTTCACACAGATTCTTAAGGTGTTGGCTAGATTTTGTTATGGTCAATTGTTTATCGCAAAATATTCCCATTCTAAAACTTTCTTCCTTTTATTGTTTCTGTCAAGTGTCTTTGATAACGTTCACAAGCAAGTTAAACAGTCTTGGAATGTTGTCCCATGGTCAGTCTTAATCTATCTTAATATATCATTCTCAACAGAATTCAAGAATGCAGATAATTGCAGCTAGGATGATAAATAACTTTAAATATGGGGGGAAGGGGGGGGGGACTATTGATATCGTTACAATATTCGATGGAGCTAGTAAGGTTTTGTCAAATCAGATTGTTGGAACAAATTCCACCGGACCATCTCAGTAAACCATAGAAAAACAATAAAATCAGCCAACAACATGCTAAGAAAACAAAAGAAAAGAGACCAAACTGCGAGAAATATTACAAACTGACACCGCCTTGTATACCGTTGACAGGAAAGAAATAAGAATATGCCTATCAGAAATGCAAAGAACTAGCCTGTAAGAATGCTAATGGCAAAAACGCTAGTGGTCAAAAAACAAAGCTACTGAAGGAAATAAGAGAAACATTAAAATGAATGCAACAAAATTTTGTGGTAAACAAGGAAAAGGCAGTATAAAAACATTAGAAAATATCCAAATCATAATGCAGCAACCTAGGCTCAACTGTGTGTATGTGGTACTCAATCACGAATACAAAGAAATCTTATTTCATGGCTTGTTTGAATGCAGTACGTATTAGTTACTGGTAAAATACAGAATATCATTCATCAAACATTACTTTTCCATAATAGACAATAAACTCAAAATTTACATAGAAATCAATATTCAAACAAGCATATACATAACATCAAGAAACCAGCTATAATCACAATGAACAGCAAATAAGTCCATGGAGTATAGATTTCATAATGTTGCTTTGTTCATGACTTTATAAACCCAAAAAACATTACTATAAAAAAAATGAAATCAAACAAAGAGGAAATAAAGAACTTTCTATGTATTCGACAGTTAAAGCACGCGCCATCCTACTCTGTAGGCTCAGATTATTCAAAAAACTAAATCCGACCGTTATAGGAAGCGCCAAATTTTCACTATAGGAGCCACTAGATCTGGAAGATGTGAAATGCAGCCATACAAACAGTTAGGAAATGCTCCATGCATTTCCAAACCTTAACAATTTACAAGTCGAAAAGCAATAATAAAATTCATTTAACAACGAAGTGTAGCTCAGTTGGTAAGCTGCTTCACCTCCAACCAATAGGTCGGAGTTTCGATTCACCACGGAGGTAAATTGGGAACCATTATTCATTATTTATTGATCCTCGTTTTGCCGGTTAAAAAAAATAAAAAAGAAAACTCCATTTGAATCAAATCAACCCAATCTTGATTTGATTCATATCTGATATGTATCTCAATTCAAGAAGAAAATTCCCATATAAAGTCGAATTGAATAGGGGAAAATGAATCTAGCCACCCTAGAACAGCAAAGAAGTCTATTTCAGTTATCAAAACACAAAATTCACATTCGATCTAACCTTGAAAGAACAGGAGCTGCTTAATCAAATTAGCAATCATAGTTGAAAGATCATCGAAAAAGGTACAATTAAACAAAACAGATCCCAAAAACAAAAAATTCGAACAAAACCATACCAGAATTCACCAGCTTTTTAGTTTTCATAACTCTAACATCGCAACAAAGAGATAAGAATCTTGCATGTAAGCTAGAAATCAAGATCATCCCATCAGAATTCAATCAATAAACAGTAATCAAAACTCGCACATGATCATGCACTAACTAAGGTAAATTGTAAAGAAAAAAAAATCTAATCTTGATATCGAATTTCACTGTATAAGAAGAAAAAAAAAAAAACAGATCAAATCGGATGCAATAAACATAAACATTCAATTTGAATCGCAGAAATGAAGAAAGGAGACCTGAAAAAAATGTGTCGAGATAAGTGAACGGAGTGAAGAAAGGTAGTAGTGGTGTGAAGATCGAGTGTTGAATGGGAAATATGATAAAGGAGAGAGGTTACTTGTATAGGTAGTAGTAGTAGTAGAAATTCTTTGCCAACTTTTATTTTGGGAATTCTTTTATATTGCCAATTTACCTTTACACCCTATATTGCATATTTACCTTTATACCCTTATTTCCCATCTTCTCCAAACGGGTGATTATACCCTCTCAAGCCTTATCTCTCCCGTCATAATATAATGGTTATATTATCTTTCATAATATAAATTACTTTGTAGATATTATTAAAAGATTAATACGGGTTAAATAAGACATTAAAAAAGTTAACGTTTTTCAAATGGAAGATTGTAGAGAAAAATGGAAGAAGTATCACTTAGCTTCTACACCAGGGTAGAAATGAAAATTCAATGACTTTCTAATGTAAAGGTGGAATATTTGATGGTCATGCTCAAAGGGCAAAGAAAAGACATTTATGTCAAAATGAAATAGTATCGGTGGTTATTGGAGATTGATAATGGCACCGGTGGTGCTAATGAAAATGATGGTGGGGTGATATTAAATTGCCATATGATATTTTGGTACGATGGCATAGACCACCGTAAATATGAATAACACTTATCCATCAATTTTGTAGAATATGTATGCTCAAAATTATAGCAGGGAATTGAAATGCAACATTCACATAAACAAATAAGGTGGTAGAGATATACGGCCAAGTGGTAATGCGGATTATTTAAGTTCAGGTTGCATAAATAAGGATGAGGTGGAAGACGAAAAAATACATTCTATTGAGTTTCTGGATATTACAAGATGTTCTGATTAAAGGTTGGTGCATAATAAATTGATAATGCTAAAGAAAAATATAGACCAAAATAACAAGATGGACAATTGTGTAACAATACAAGTGATATTTTTCTTTATTTGTTGTTGAACCCAATTAAATTTCTAAAGTAATAATTGTGTGTCCAATTTTTCCAAGTCCGGTGACTTTTGACAGGTCAATGAACTAGTGTTATATAGTATTAGAGATCATTCTAGATATCTGACCTAATTAGTTCCTAATGTTTTATATAATATTATATATCATTCTACACAATTGATGTAATTATTATGATTCCTATAAATTAGTCATTTATCAAGTTGTAGAGACCTCACACACCCTATATGCATACGCCCATGTGAGTATAATTAATGATATCAATTCCACAAATACATCCACCTGAGTACAATGATATATACCAACTCCGATCCACCAATTAAAACGTTGTGCTCTATAAATATATATTTAAAAATAATAATTAAAAAAAAAAAGAACGGAAGAGGAGGAGAAGAAGAAGGCTAACTAGAATTAATCTATACTCCTTAGTTTTTTTTAGATCGAACGGTATTAAGAAAACAAATTAAATGAGTAATAAAAAAGAAAACCATCCCATCAATATTAATCACTCATATCCATTTAAATGTGGAAATTTAATAAATGGGGGAATTTGACCTCTTCTTAATTCAATGATTGCAAATTTATTCATAAGCTCGCAAAATTCAATCTTCATAGCCATATATATTTTTATGATATAATGCATTGTAAACGTACATGAATAAATAACGGGTTATTTTGGATTAAATACATAAGGAGTGGTCCTCCCCCTATACGTCATCCCCTACTTGACACATTCACATGGAGGATAGCAGATTATACTGGCACATACGTCACCTGAAAGTTTTTCCGAGTCGAAGCTATAAACATATAGGTGTGGAACATAAGTTGAAGGATGATCTATTCCGAAGAGTTCTTAAGAGAAAATTATTTATTTCATAATCAACATTCCCAACCTATGTTTCTACGGACAAGAAAAAAAGAAAAATGTAACATGTGGTTGTCCACGTCTTGCTCTAGTGACACTGGGGCAAATACTTGAGCGATCCATTAAGATCTCAATACCCTTGAAAAGTCTCAATGGATATGGGTTAAGTCAAATGTGAGATGGGTTTTGAATATCAAAGCTTCCACCATTGATGACATGAATGAGAGAATTCATTCTAAAGAAATAGGAAGTAGTATATTGTGTCATTCTAGAGAGAGATAGGAAGAGAGAGAAAAGTAAATAAATAAGTGTGTTTGTAGGTATTTATAGTAAGCGGGAAACAAATTAAAAAAGAAAATAAATCGGAATAAGCTATCTGTGTAATGACATGTCGCTCAATTTGGAGGTACATTTTTGTGAAAAACTATATCATATTGTAATGATAAGTACTACTTTGGTGAAATTTTTATTTTAATTTGATTGAAAATAAAATTTGACATTTTCACACAAATTTTCTTCAAGGAACAAAATTTAGTGAGTTAACTCAAGCCCCAAGGGTTTATTATATTCCCGATTTGGTCCTTACCTCACGTAAACTTGTAACAATTTTTGTTTTCTTTTCATATAAGAAATTGTTCATCTTATAATAAAAAAATAATACTAATGAAATACACAAAAAGGAAGGAAAAACTATATTAATAACAATAGTATTTCAGAAAAGAAAATTTACTTTGGTGAAAAAACTTTCGAGACGATCAACCTACTTTGGTGAAAAACTATATATACTCCCTCCGTCCCAGAGTAGTTGCACCATTTGATTTTGAGCACAGAAAATCAGGAGAAAAAATGAAATGGTGCAACTCTAACGGGACGCCCATCAAATGGTGCAACTGTTCTGGGACGGAGGGAGTAAATACATATTACGCAATTATACGTATACTTATAAAAGGGTAGTCATCCGCTCCTACGGATTAAGACGCTTTGAATACTCCATCTTGAGGCTTTCACGATCTACCGAAATTCTCCATGTCAGATTTAGGTTTCAAATTCTTAACCGTTGATCAATAGCCCTATGTCTTGTTATTACTATTAAAACAAACCTTAAAAAATAGTTATTATAAGATCCAGTTATATTGATCTTAACATCACTTTCAAATTTTGTTTGACAAATTTAACCCTCAAAAGAACTATCATTTGGTGCGAGCCACCTACATCTAGATAGTTTAGTACATAGAGTTGGACACCGATGTCTGGTGCCACTAATTTTGTTTAGCACCAATGGTCGGTGCAATTATATCATTCATCACCCGTTGCGGCATGAATATCTAATTCCAAATATAATTCACTAAAGTTGTATATAACACAACCAATCATTTTTTTATGGCACAAATGGTTGCTAATGTACATGTTGATAAATTTGACTAAAAGCTATTTTGTCAAATAATTTGAACTTGAGCAAATTCCACCCCAAAGCTAAATCCTAAAGGAACGAAAGGATTGAACTTTGAAGTGATTTTCATCTCACAAATAATTAAGAGTCAATGCCAAGAATTGCATTAATACACAAATCCTCAAAGCCTACGTGCATGACAGTGATCTATTTAGTTAAGTAACAACATAAATCCAATTTGCATTATACTCCCTCTATTTTTTTTTCTTTTTTTTTCCTTCCAATTCTTCAATTTAGGAATATTTTTGGCCCGGGGGTGCCAAAATGTAATAAACCACAAAAGATGAAGAAAACAAACTAGCCCCCCAAGTCTCAATAATTGCATTTGTACCCATAACTAACTACTATACAGGATAAGAAGAGGAAGAAGATGTAGAGAAGAGAAGTGCACGCAATAGGCAAAGCCTAAAACAGAGCATGTGCAGTGCATAATAAGTATAATCAACTCATTCCACCGATGTATAAATATAATCATCAGCTGCAGACTTTCGGCTTAAACCAGCTGGATTTTACTGTTGGAACCCATTTCCTGACCAGACACACAAACAAACTTGACAAATTAAATATTATACACTTTTTTAAGTTGAACTCTGAATCTGCAATACACATATTCACATATACCAAACAAACTTTTCTGCTTTCCCTTTCTTCCATTTCCCAACACCTACAACCTGGAGGAGCAGGTAATCTTCTGTTTCTTTTCTTCTATGCTGATTCTTACTTATTGTTTTTTATTGTCTGCTTGTACATATATATACAGTTTTTGGTGTCTTTGATAGCAGCCTTTACTTTTCCAATTGAATTCAATTTAGGTGATGGATCATGATTTCTTGAATTGTTTGGTTGTTGATTGATTGTTTTGGATTGTATTTGTTGTCTGGAGAGAGATGTAAATTAGTTTATGATTTGTTCTTTTTGCCCATATACTGTTTGAGGAAAATTTGGGTGTTGGTACTTTTTATATCAATTGGAAACCAATTGATGCAATTGGACTAGTATCAATTCTGTTATGCTTCTTGCATAGGTGCTTTTTTTTTTTTTGGTAGTATGGTGTTCTTTCATATGCAAGACTCCAAAAGGGGGGGCCTTGATTGGAAGAATTCACGCCGCTTTGCGTGTTGAGTTGATAGCAAAGTGTGTTCATTTGGTAGAAGAAAATGAGAGTAGAATAGGGAGATCTTTTTAGAATCAACTTGAGCCTTAGTCTAATTTTGCTAAGGGGGGTGTTTATATTACTACTTACTCTGATATATGGAAATGGAGAAGTTATATGTTGAAGAAAAATAAGCTGCTTCGGGAATGAAAAGCTGGCAGTGTTGCAGAAATTGTGAAATGTAGGTAGAGAAAACTGTACGTAGAGGTCATTTCCGAATGACAGTATGACACAAATTGGTTCAGATTCGGATTATTTTCTTAACAATTACTACAATGAATCCAAGAATCCAAGACATGCTCCATTGTATTGCTTATTTTTAAGAATCTGCAGCATTTTCTTTTAGGTTTGTTCTGCTCGGCTTGAACAGAAAAGTACTTGAAGAAGCATCAGAACATAAATTACTTACATAAGCGATTTTCTAGTTAAAAGTTATAACCGTTTCTTTTGCTATCTATATACATATTCTTGGAACTGAATTTTTACTATATATGCTGAACATGAGTGAATGTAAAATTACTTTTAGCTAGCTCATGCTGCTTTTTAACATTGTTAAATGTTAACGCAGGGGATAATTGCTGAAGGTGGTAGCTTATTATAGAGAAAATTCCCAGCTGTTCTAGCAACTAGAAAGAGATTTAATTTAAGGCCTCTAAATAATGGGTAACAGTGAATCATCATCACCCAACGACGGGACCAATTTTTATGCACGCGACCCTGATCCATATGCAGAGTATACTGTTGATACTGGCCATAGGCACCAATCTCCAGAACGTTCTAGAAGTTCAACGCAAACACATTATCAGCAAAGTTCAACACGTGTAGATTCTCAGCATCATCCTCAAGCACATGCACCTGATTATCAGCATTCTTCCCAACCAAGTCTAGGAACTTCAAAATTGACTGATTTCAGAACACGGCGCTCTACCAGCATAGCTGACAACTATAACTCCGCCGACGAGGTATACATTTTGCTCTTAGTAGTATTGAGATTCACTTCATGCTTTGTCATGTATACCTTGGAGAGTTGGGAATACATATGAATTCACTTCACTCCGATCCTGATGAACTATTGCCTTTTAGTCTGTTTCATTTCCTTCCGTATTTGAAAAAGTGAATACTGTTGCAAGTACTCGTTAAAACAAGACATGGAATTCATGTTTTCAGGTTATCAATGCCTTGAGAGAAGCTGGCCTGGAATCTTCTAATCTGATCCTCGGAATCGATTTTACCAAAAGCAACGAGTGGCTAGGTTGATTCATCAATAAGCCATTTTTCACTCTTAAAGTACTAGAGTAATCAATGAAGAGGACAATCTAACCTATAGTCAACGTTTGTAGGAAAGAAGTCTTTTAAAAGGAGAAGCCTCCATGCAATAGGTGACGTACTTAACCCGTACGAGCAAGCAATGACAATCATTGGACGAACTTTGTCACCCTTCGACGAGGACAATTTAATTCCATGTTTTGGATTTGGAGATGGTCAGTTTTTCTTATTAACAAGTGTGTTGCTCAATTACATAGATAATAAGGTGATGGATTTTCTTTTATTTTCAGCTTCAACTCACGACCAATATGTATTCAGCTTTTATCCTGACCATCGACCTTGTGATGGTTTCGAAGAAGCTCTTGCAAGATATAGAGACATTCTTCCATATCTGCATTTATCAGGTAATTTGGCCAATTGTTCAGTGGTTGCCAATTAGCCCAAATAAATAAATAAAAAGGATCTATATCATATATGTATCTAGATGTTGCTCTTTGATAAAGCTATTCGAGTTAACAGCCTGAAGTTTGACTAAATTATGATGGATTATAACTGTTTTTGTGGTTATATCACATATAGGGCCAACCTCATTTGCACCAGTGATTGATGCTGCTATTGACATCGTGGAAAAGAGTAATTTTCAGTATCACGTCCTTGTTATCATAGCAGATGGGCAGGTTGATATCTCATATTTTCAGCAATTGATTCTGCAGTCGGTTTTGGCCTCAGAAGCCACTCACTTGTTGAATTGCATCATTTGTGCCTTTTTGATGTGTTATAGGTCACAAGAAGCCCTGATATACCACCTGGAAGGTTAAGTCCTCAAGAACAAGCAACCATCAATTCCATTGTAACTGCGAGGTGAGGCAGATTAGTAACTTAATGAGTATATATCGCATGCTCGGACCAGGTTTAATATATCAGTTACTTTTCTGTCATGCTTATTAGTTTTGTAAAATTTGGTATGCAATTAAACAGTGAATACCCTCTTTCAATCATTCTTGTCGGCGTGGGAGATGGACCTTGGGATGAGATGCAACAATTTGATGACAACATTCCTCAGCGAGCTTTTGACAATTTCCAGGTACAAAGTAATGTAGAAAATGTCATATTAACCTGATCAATGACTTAGCTTTTCTAAAATGCTTCGTTCAATTTATGGATTATAAAGTTACTTATTCTTCTTAGATCGACATAATCATGTGTGGAAGTTGCATAATTTCTGATGTGTTGTAGATATCCTGCTTCATAAGCATACGTCAAACCATGTCGTTTCATTATATTCTGTGCTAAAAAAGCAATATCTCCTTTGTTGATCATATCATGTAATGGGTGTATATGTATGATTTGTTGAGACAATTGCAACACATAATTGAACATTTTCCCTTCTGTAGTTAACTTTCCTATTGATCATTCCACAGTTTGTCAACTTTACCAAAATCATGTCGGAAACCACGCATGCAAATAAAAAGGAATCAGCATTTGCCCTGGCTGCTCTTATGGAGATTCCGTTACAGTACAGAGCAACATTAACCCTCCCTCAAAAACAGTAAGCCGTTATACTTATAGTTTCTACTTTCTACGTACTATGACATGAAATACTCTAAAATAGTATCCAGATTGATGCTACTTCCTAAACGCTTGCCCATATATGGTGCTTTTCAAGACTCCATTTATAAACACCATTCTTCCTATCACTTTTGCAAAGCCCAAGTATTTAAAACCAAACACACCCATCGGAAACTGATAACGTACTTGATCAACCTTGCACTTCACAAGATTCACATTTGGTATGTGGAGGTTAACTTTATATCGGCGTGATTTCTTGTTTTATACTTAGTAGTGAAGGCGTCCTACGTACACCCCTGCCCAGTTTACCATTCCTTTCCCCTGTAACTCCTATTTTAATATTTAACATGCTGAAATCATGACGGTTCGCCTGTTTTTCTTTTGTGAAGGAAATATAATGTAAGAGGTAGGAGACAGCCGCTTCCGCCCCCTCGTGAAGTAATTGAACACGATAATGCTATTAAGTCACGCCCACTTCCAACAGTCTTGGAGCAAACTGATAAAGAACCATCCGCGGACCAGGTAATAGAAACCTGCCAACCCAAATGTCGCCTTTTATCATATTAGTATATGCTGGAATGTAGTACATACTAAATGTTTTTGGTATCTCTCAAAGGCATGCCCTATCTGCCTGACGAATCCAAAGAACATGGCTTTCGGATGTGGTCATCTGGTAAGTTTCAACTTCTCCTGGAATTTATACTGCACTTGTGTAAATGTTTCATTTACTGGAATTAAATTAGAACATTACCTCATTTGTCATGTCTGAAACACTTTTTAGTTTTGTGTGTGTGAACTTGTTGCATAAAGGCTCCAATGTTTTATATTATTCCTGCATAATGATAGATTGATAGTCCTGTTAGACCGAGTTACTTGCAAGCTCATTCATTAACCTAGAAGCACGTCTGTATTGTTCTTGCTGAACCAAGCATGCATCACCATATTTTCGTAATTTCCTCATTAATGAAGTTGTTCGCTTGTGTTTGGAATATCAGACGTGCCGGGATTGTGGTGTCACCATAACTTCATGCCCCTTGTGCCGACAACCCATAACCACTCGATTGAGACTTTACGGTTAAAACATGACACTCTGGGTGAAGAGCCTATTTCTACGAGATCCCGACTTGTATTCAGATTTTTTTTTCACGTGTAAATAATGTATTGTTGTTTGAAAAGGTCAGCTGCAATGTCACCTCAGGTCCTTCATTGAAAGTATGTTGCAAAGTCTGTAAACACTGAGACTCAATATTATAGAGAAATATGAAAGTTTTACCAGGGGGAAGTACTATTAAACAAGCATCGAGTTTCAGATGGCAAGCGTCATGTAAAAATAAAATACTAATTTTAGTATTTGTATCATGTATTGATGGCATTTGTTAGAAACATACACTGGCCTAATGAGAAAATGAAACACAGATTTTATATCTCACATGAAGAGTAATGACTCAATGTGATTAAGCTATATGCCGGGATTCTTGCAGTGGGATTGCAGTTCTTTGATGGAGGCAGATGGTTGTAACCGTACAAATTTTCCTCTATTTTCAGGTAGTACACTCTCCGTCCAGTTGATTCATATATATTTCCAACTCCTAAGGCGACTATAGTGACTCACGATAAAACTCCAGCATTATCTTACAGAGAGAATCATGATTCAATAAACTGAGAAACAACACAATTATCAGAAGGTGCATTATTTACATAAGAGAACCGAGGAACCATTACACTGTACTTGCACCACAGCACATAGACGTTAGTATACTGTTTTGGTGTCAAGAGCATGTTTCTGTTCCTACCAACTACAGTGGAACATTTCACTAAATAAAGAAAACTCTCCTGTCGGAGTTAAATTATTGAAATTACACAGGTCACGAAATCACGATCAGAAAAATGGTTAGGTAGGATTGAAGATATAAAATCATCAGAAGCCTCACTGGTCTAGTAGCAACCTTGCTTTGGCCATGTGCTCATGTGGTTTTATACTCTTGAAAACTACATCTAGATCAGAAGCTCCACCGGTTTAGTTGTGACCTGACTTCTGCCATGTCCCCATGTACTTTTGTCTTCTATATCAGAAGCTCCACCGGTCTAGTTGCACCCTGGCTTCCGCCATGTCCTTCTGTGCTTTTTTCCTTCGGTAAAATATTGGACAGTCTCGACTGGAAAAAATATACAGTAGAATATTTTAGAATCACAACACCAGTTTTGGCATGATGGAAAACACCTCAATAGGGTGGATAGAAATCTGACTGCATGATGCAGGACAAGGTAAGTATTGCAGAACAGACCTCACACAACATTTATAGGATAAGATCCCACAATGATAAACCACAAATTGTAAAACAAATGATCAAATTTAGAGATAGGTTCATATTTAACCTTGTACACAGAACATCTTGGTGAAGTGATCCTTGGCACTCCTGGCATTGAGTCCATAGTCTACCAAAAACCTCCTCTAAATCAGCAACTGAAAAAAAAAAAAAAAAACACGTGACTTCTGCATTAGAGAACTCAGAACTGACACATCAAGATGTGAAATCAAAATCAATATGCAATACCTTTTGTTATAGATTTGCAATAAAGCTCAGCTTCTCTTCCTTTGCAGTGTGAACATAGAGTATGATCTGATTTACTGAACCATGATGAAAAAAAAAAAATTATTATATATAACAGACCACATTCAGCAAGACAAACTTGTGGAATGATCTGGAACAATCTATTCATCCAATGGTTTCATCCAACTTGTATTACCTGAGCAAAGCCTTGCATCCTATGCAAGTTGCCTGCTTTGTAGCAAACTTCATTAGGCCACCAGTTGTAGGAGTAGAAATGGAAATTGATCTTGTATGACTACCCTGAAGGAGCTGTTTGCTAGCATTTGGTAAGATGGGATCAAAAATCCTGAGCAGCGGCTGCAAGTACCATTTTAATTAATAACTAGCTGGAGTGCATATGATATATGACTATAATTACCGACTTTATAATCCAATGCACCAAAAGGTAAAGGAAACAAAATAGTCACTAACCTTGCTAATTTGATTTTCAAGGTAGTATTGAGGGTCTATAGGAATGTTGTTTTCGAGGACATAGATAGGATCCTCTGATTTCTCATAAGCCTGTATATCACGAGATGTGATGTTTTGAGAGTACATACTACATAGTAAGTCCCATTGAGGTGCAGAGAGATGAAAACGAAAAATTTACCTTGGCACCTTTAGCGGCTTTGATAATGACGTAAGGCACTCGATCCCCAACACTTGGAGCAGTAGCAGCATCTCTCTGATAAAATTATATGAAACCGCCCAATTTTTAAATTGCTCAAATGTTATTGTTATGATTAATAATCAGATTTACTCAGGGGACAGGATACAAATGAAGCAAAGATATATAGTGAATACTATTATTCGATCAGCAGAGCAGCATAACAGCAGCAAATGTTTGGACATATTTCTTCCAGTGAAAAATAATAAACAAAGATAAAGTAACATTACACAATAATACACAAGCGGCAAAACTTTTCTGTTGGTAAACTGCAAATTGTGGATTACTCCCTGCATCCTAAACCGTATTGCCATTTATTGTTCTGGGAAGAAAAATAATGTTTAGTATGATTTACTGCTTTTAATTACATTAAATCCAAACTTCAGGGGAAAATCGCACCGGATTTGAAATATAAGAAGGCAAAATGCTTTTCTTAGCCTACTTTTCCATTGGAAAGGTCATACCCCATCCCTAATTAAACTCCATGCATGGTAAAATAACAGGGATTAAAAAGTGACTACAGAGTCAACATAAGTTGTAAGTGGGTTATTGTTTAAACCAAGTCTAGATAAAGGATGAACCAAAAATGGTTGTGGCAAGTTGCAAGTATGTGAATGTGCTAAGGGCAGTAATATGTCCACAACTGGACGCGGAAGTTTCTATTCGCACCTAAAATGGCCAAGTTAGAAGTTTAATATGGGACTCCATTAATATAACTCATTGCATCAAAGAAATGATCAGGGCGTTTATTATCATTGCAAGTATCAGTATCAGAGGAGCTCCAAGAACAGTCAATCCTGGTAATTCGAGAACCAAACATTAACTGTATATAAAGACACCTCTTACCACACGAAAGCATGTTAAATGTGTAAGCTTCATACCTGTTTGATACTTTTAGTTGACATTACAAGTTTATAAAAAATGAGGAATTATATTAACTACTGATTTTCACAATGTTGCTTAGCATTTTTTTAATCTGTGCGAAAAAATGAACTGGGCCTGTTAGTTTGGCACGAAGGGGGTATATTTATATGTATAACCAACTTGAGGCTCTCTTTTTTGTGATGAATAAGAAACTAAATTATTTTCTCGTTAAGAGTATAAGTACACAATTCTAACCTTACGCATTCGTTCCGCAAGCTCCACATGTGCTGTTTTTACTCCGTAATTTTCTCCAACTTTTGTCAGACCCTATTGGAAACAAAATATCAGTTGAAAAAGAATGCTAGTCAAATGAAGGTATGAAGCATGTTGAAATGAATTGAAAAGGCATATACCACATACTGAAAACATTATATATAAGCTCAGTTACCAACCTTGGTAATAACTAACAGAGACAAGTCCATGCGATTCATTAGAAGATCTGATATTGTATCCTTCACATATTGAATTGCACCAGGAATATCTCTTTCTATTAGTAGTTTGTTGAGGCATTCACTGACAAGGTTTTTCACCAACAAACAATTATCCCTCCTAACAGTCTCAATTCCTGTGGACAGAAGAAATCCATTCACTCATTATTGAAGCATCTGTTGGCAGTCTCTGATTCTTCAAATAAAAAAGAGGTATGCTATTTGCAGGGAAAAATTGGCTAAACGCAGTGACAAAACTAGCAATTTGACTATAATACCCCTTTACCATTATATGTTGTAAAAAAAAATAGTTTTAATGTAAAAAAAAAAAAAAAAACATTCGGGCTGCACTATACATCCGGGCTGCCACCGGTGGCTCATTAGGAAAATGAGCCACTGGTGGCTCATTTGGAAAATGTGTCACCGACGGCTCATCTGAATTTTTTTAAATTTGAATAAATAAGTAAAAATTAATTAACTTAACTTAAAAATATTAACGTTAATATTGAAAAATTAATTAATTATAATTTTAAATTGTACTTGACATGTTAGTGATATATCAAATTATATTACTTAAAATATAATTAATTCATAAAGTGAAAATACGACTTATATTACAAAGAAAACCAAGTTACAAATACAACTAAGCTATGTCATCACGAAGAATACATATGATCTTGTCAACTGCATTCGCAACACCAACATGATATTGTTCTTGTGTGAGACACTCCCTTCGTTCTTCGGTGAACGGTGAAACTAAAGATGCAATTTGAAGCACCTTACTTCGAGAACTACTTTCATCTTTGTTAGAGCGAGACTCTATTTTTGGACACAAACACTTATAAGAAAAAGCAATCATAAGTAAACAACATACCGCAGAAGATGACTCTGATTCAATATTCACCGAATTGTCCATTGTTGTTGTGGAGAAGTATTCAAGATGTTTACTATGATGAAATATAACTGAAGAAATCAAATGAAAACTGACACTTTAAAATCTAAACTACCATCTACTTATATAGATTTTTTTTAACAGTAAAATTGAGCCACCAGTGGCTCGTTTTGAATGGCCATCATGAAATGAGCCACCAGTGGCTCATTTTCGAAACCAGTGGCTCTAAGTAGGGCAGGCCGGCAGCCCTATTAAAGCTCGAAATTTAATTTTCTAGTTTTTATTTTTTATATTTTCATATGTTTTATTTATAAAGAATCATAAATTATTCTATGTCCTATCTTTGACATATATAATTTTTTTCATATTTTTTTAGATATTTAAACAATTTTTTACAAAAGATAATAAATAAGGGCATTATAGTCAAATTGCTATTTGTTGTCACTGCATTTAGCATAAATTTTCCCTGTAGATAGTATTAGTGATAAAAAATTGAATTGTCTTTTACATTTAGGTGGTTTATTCGGTCCAGCAAATAATTTGGAATCTTTTACCTTCTTTTGTAATATATGCCATTTTGTGTCTCTATTTATTGGAGGACTAGCAATGTAAAAGGCATACTGAGATTGTTTGATTTTTATTGACAAATTAATAAATAATAAAAAATGCACAAATTCAAGCCTCGGAGTTTGGCTAACCTTTGGCGTCCATCTTGTCAAATTTGCTTGGGTTTGTCCAATAAAGACCAGCATACCTCTTCTTACTAATCAGAAGATACGGAAAGTAAACCTTTTCAAACTCAAGTTTTATGGGCTGTACAACAGAATCAGACAGCATTAGTATAAAAAAAGAAAAACATTGTAGGAGAAAACTGACAATTGCTGAGGAAAAAAAAAGATTGGAGAAAAAAGAAGTATATTTTGGCTAATTAATGCAAAAAATAGCAAGTAAAACATGTAATGATAAAATCCTCAAGCAAAACGCTTTAGCATGAACGCCAAGCTTTCTACTGACATGGAACTTCATAAAAGTAGCTAACGAAGACAGTTACATACTGAAAAGAGAATTTACCCTATAAGACTATAATATGCAGAGTTGCGAACAGGGCTAAGTCACACTCACTAGTCATACATTCACATGCTACCTAATGAATCATATTCTATATTCTTGAAATCTTATCTACCAACAACCAATGTGGATTATCGAAGGCCCAAAATCATACACAAAAGTGCTCGAAGCACAAATGCAATTAATTATTTCCAGACAGTAGAGAAATACAAGAATGAGGATCTATGCACAATGCATCTATAGTTTGTTATAGAGAGATTGACAGAAACATTAGTTGCCGGAGCAAGAATAATGCGGAGCAAGAATAATGGAGCAAAAGAAAGAATATTCACCGACTTACCTTGATAAATTTGTCACTAATATAGTCAGCAGCTTCCCTGCCCAAGGCCATAGCTTCTTCCACTGAATCAACACCAAATTTCACCATAACTGAATCTGTATCTCCATATATGACCTGACATGTATGCATCATAAAGCCTTCAGATTATATGATCATGTGTTAAGCATAAAAGGAACATAAATAGCAACATAAGGTGTCAGAGAATACTATTCTCAACTTCAATATATGGAGCACTTAACCAAGAAGAGAATGAACTAACAAAGAACCACTTGCATGAAGTCATGAACAATCAAACGTAATTCTTACCCGGAAAAAAACAAAAACAAAAAAACAAAAACAAAAACCTACCCTAAGATAGCCTTCATAGTTAAAGAGTAAATTGATAGAAATCCCTACAGGAATAACAGGATGTTTAAATTTTAAATTTGTGTTGTTGGTCACAGTTAACATCCCTGTCTAGAGTCTCTAGACCAATCAGATGAAATGAATTTGCTTTAACATTACGTGGTTAAAAAGAAAACAAATCTAACAAAAAGAATCAAAACACAGGTGGCAGGACCATGTCGACTTATATAGCAACAAAAAATGGGGAGAAAAAGACAAACGGCAAGGAAAACCATAAAGTATGAAAAAGATAAAAAGTAAAATATGAAAACTGTAGAGAAGTTGATATTCCTGAACTCTCACATTAAATGGAGACATAACATGTCACTTTTGGTGGTAGGATAGTTTTGGATTTTGATTTTGTTGACACTTGGCACAGTGGGTTTTTGCATATATCTAACTGGAGGTTTTACCAATTAGAATTTCAAAATGAACAAAATTTGTAAGAAAGAAACTTAATGGTATACCTCCGCATTGTGATTGTAGCACCCAACCTTGAACTTATCTTCCACAAGTTTTTTCGTAAGGTCAATCATCTCTCGACCTATACAAGATGGTTGATAAACTCAATACACTGAAAAATTATACAATTATATCTCTGAAGAATATTTCAACAGATATGATTCAAAACAACAACAACAACAAAACACACACACACACACACTTCCTCCAACGTTTATACAGGAAATTAATTACCATAGCTTGTGACACTTGAAGATATAGCTAGACAAGGTAGTTGACCAATTGAGGCTCCTGTAAACCCATACACAGAATTTGCACTAATCTGGAAACAGTAGGAGAAATCAGATTCTCACAATACAAGACAGTGAACTATAATAAATAAAAATAAAAAAGATAAACTGTTTCACCATTTACCTTCAAAGCCAATTGACGACCATCTAACACAGCTTTCTCAAAAGGATCTTTTGCTTCCTAAAACATAAATCAGATGGTTTGCATTGAGAAATATTTTGTTTTTTACTTCTTCACACATAATATAATACTAACTTCCAAATATACTAGATATAATAACTCATCTCCACTCAAGTATCTATACTTCAATAAAATCATATCAGCATGCCAAACAATATATCCGGCAACCCGCAACCATGCAAATTTTATTTAGATAAAAATCGATAGAAAATCCACAAATAATTTGCATCACTTCCATGTTGCACTTCCAAATCCAACTGTGACCTACAGTAATTATGGGAATCCTAGATCGATCACATCAATATTTTCATCAAAAATTGATAATGAGGAACTTTCAGTAGGGACAATGTATTGAAGTCTATATTACAAGATCAAGATTACACATCAAAGTGTCACCACAGAAGAACCATCTGGCCGTATGCATTTAGTAGGTAGACTTAAAAGGTTTTGAAAATATTATTTATAAAACCCACTGTTTCAATTTTACAGAAAATTTATATCCTACCATAACAACAGAGGTTTAGTTCTTCAATATTCTTTCTGTTTTCTTTTTGTTTTCTTTCAGTCTTTTTTTCCCCCTCTCCTTGTTTGCACTTGGACATGAGTACTTTGAGATTCACTTATGAGAGAAGGTAAAAGATTGCCAAATTATATTTTGAATATTTAGTTCATGCCAAACTGTAAAGGCAAATTATATTCTACATAGTTAGTTCATGCTGAACTATAAAGGAAGCAAAATTCAAACAAGTGGACATCAAAAGATGGTAGTGTCTGACAAGCAAAATTCAAGGAAATAAACATAGGGATGAAAACTTAAATAGTAGATAAAATTGCCACCTTCAGATCCGCTTTTGCCCTTTTACGAGCAGTCAAAAGCTCTTCAAGAATTTCCGGTAGTATGCCCTGAAACATTCACAGAAGAATAACATAGTTTAGATTATTTATTATCAGGTATATGACTTAGTTTGTGGAATTGGTTCAGGACTGTTGCTGAATGGAGAACATCATATCCACATGACAGGGATCAGGAACCTTCACCTGCTTATGTTTTTTTTTTGTGTGTGTGTGCGTGCGCGTGGTAGCATTATATGTATGGTAATAAGACAGTTTATAAAACATGAAACATAAACTGTTGATTAAAGGTACAGATTGAATTATATATATACACATATATGGCAGATGATGTACACAGTTGAACAAAAAGAAATACCTTTTGGAGATTTGATTTGACAAATGTATCACCAGATGGAGTTCTATTCAAATATTCTGGAGGCAAATTAAGTTTTTGAACATCTTCAGGAGTTACCTGTACAGCAATCAGTTAACAGAACATTATAATGGAAATAATTTATTATGAATAATTCTCTACATCACATCCCTCAAGTTCACAGAATGAACTTCACACATTAAACCCCCTCAACCAACAGCATAAAGAAAATGCCAATAAGAAAACAAAACAAAACCTATAGAAAGGAGAAAAGGAAACATTACCAGTGTGCAGTAACACAAGTTATATGCCATCATAATTGATGGATATAGAGATGCAAAATCCAATGTTGCGATAGGTTTCTCATAGAATCCTGCTTTGGGTTCTAGAACCTGCATATTCAACCAATTGTTTATTGTGAATATAGACGTTAATATGCATGCAGGAAGGTTTGCAAACCATTGTAGAGATAGATATCCTCTGCATGGTAACAATCCTATGCACAATCAAGTGAAGAAAACAATAACTGGAATCTCACAAACACTAAAACTCCCATGTGTTGTAAATGTGTATGCTATGTGTGTTCATTCCTGTCCAAATATATCCAGTTTCAAGACATGAAATACAAAACAGAAACAAGAAGCCATGATCTTCTGAAGCCACATTTTATATGCGCAAATAGAACGAAAAAAGGACTTCAAAGCTGTACATCAGCGTATCCTCGTATTTAATTTTGCTACTGGAAATTCTGTAAGCTAACTTACCTTGTACTAATAAACTAATAGTTAAACTCACTTTTACCAAACCGCTAAATTATAAATTAGCATTGAAGCCACCCAAAACTCAACCGGTTTTCAGCCAAGTTCACCCCAATAATGTCCTATTGAACACAGATCTATTCCATGATCAGATATCATATATAGCAATATCTTCTGTCAATTTGGTATTATCATACATTCATTCATTTGTCTAATGACCTTTACATTTTTATCAAAAATCCTCAGTCAAGATATACAGTATTACACTCAACAGTAGTAGTGGATCCACCATGCATAAACATTCAATGTTACTAGCATACAAGTCCATAAGTTTCAATATTTACTTCCACACACACCCAGGAAAACAAATCCAAATACTTACAGTTGCCCCCTCATATGTCCCCTGGGACGGTTCATCACGTTTCACATTTGGGAGAACAAAGTGCTTTTGCTTTGCTTTTCTTAAAAGCTGAGACATAACCTGAAAATAATTATTGAAATTATGTACTTCATTTGAAATCCTTCAAACCAGGTAAAATGGTAGAAACTTGAAATGCTGTATTATGTGACTCAACCTTGATGCTCTGCCCTCTGGAAAGCAGAAAGGAGATGGGAACACCCGTGACACGAGCCATCTCCACATAGTTATAAATGAACATTAACTTGTCCAAAAGCCGTTGTGGAAGGTAGGCATCCTAAAAAGGTCAACTTTCTGAAATTAGCACTTTAAGAAAACATTTCCTAGTAAGCCTAATATCTCACTCTGGAGATGATGTGTGATGAGCTTAAATATTGATTTCAGTAAGAGAACATTCTACACCTTCAAGCAATAGACAGCAAGGCGCCTCCTGGTCTCTGAGTTCCCATTCTGAAGGTCAGATATAATTGAATGATGAACATCCTCTTTCTGCACACAATTGAACAGTTGAGAAACTAGAATGTCAACTAAATGCTGAATCAAGCATACTCTATACTAGCACTGGGCAAAAATGAATCTGTTAGATGAAGTACCATATTCCAAGTGGAACAACAGGATAACTTCGAAAGATGTTATTTTAAATGTGCAAGTGGTTTTTGTTTTTTCTTTGAAATGGCATAAGGAATTTTAGATTCAATGAAAAGCTTATGTTGAGTATGGCACAGAATCAGATAATCAATTGGAATAATAATATGGGATATTGTCTTACAGGGTTGGTGGATCACCTTTTACTCGGGCATGTTATCATCTAATTGATTATTTCTCACATTCATTTCCTTTCTATAAATATGCTACAATCTCCAAGTTCTTGGAGACCTCAACTTGACCAATCAACCCAATAAAAATCACTATGTACACAGAGATCTATATTCTTACATTTTCCAAACTTACGAATTAGTCTTTGTACATTTAGAATCATCACCACTGCTATGATGAGGCAGAGAGAAGATGACAGTTTCAGGTCCAAAAATATCCCTTATACATGTAGTATAAACATTACGCAATGTAAGGCATGCAAAACTATAGATATTCACTTTTTGGTACAATGAAAGCATGGAGTCATCATTTACAGAAGCCAGGAACACAGGAAGGATTTTCATTAGTTAATGAAAATAGTGAAAGAGGATGAGCAGCTGTGATCCTGACAATCCTAACACGAAAATGATGTGTTCTTCCTGGCATCAAGGTGTAGAAAATATTGTGGATGAGGTGTTAAGGGCTACATTGTGTCTTTCTTATTGTTCTTCTCAGCAATACAGAAGCATAAATAGACAAGTTCTGGGCAATTTAGTCAATAGTAAATCACACAACGATATATACTAATTATGCATATACTATTCATTAGCAATCCTGCACCACAATTCATTAGCATGTGTGCACTGCTAATTCACACTTCATGACTTACATGCTATTCATATCTCATGTTTTCAGACAAGGTATTCAAGAGTGAGACATAGACAGGGGGGGAATAGAAGAAGAAATAAATAAATATAACAAGCAAGTGGCAACAGAATTTAAGAGTAATATAGCTTACCTGCTCATTAAGAAAGTGTGCTGAAACAGAATTCAGAGAATAAGAACTTAATTTGTAATCCCTTTGCACTGCCTGTACATGAAAGAAGCAGAAACAGTGGGTAATTTGAACAGCAATTTTCAGAGAAGTAAAAGAAAGATTGCTGGAAAATACTTATTGTTAAACGTAATCTGTGCAGATGAAAGTTTGAGAAGTGTAAGTGTTTTTATTAGTTGAAATGTTACAACAGTAATAGCTAATTACTTGTACTGTGTGGTGAAACAGCTGCTATAACAGCTACTACAGGTCAAGAAACTGTCTCAGACGGTCATAACGAACTGGGATGATTCTCCATCTTAAACTGAATCATCAACACAAGGGGTGTGTGTGTGTTGAATTATTTTCCTAACTCACCGGACAAACTTCAGTATCTACTCAATCCTGTGTCCAGGTTACGATTCTGGCGAGTGGCTATCAACGTGCAGCTGTTTCATCTAACTTTTCAGTTTACTGTGTCATTCCTATGGCTTGTAAATGTACATTGATTGACTGTATTGACTGAAGTTAGTGTTTATACTATTTATAGGCTGACCCTTGACAAACCATTTTGAGGATTATGTGTGCCACTTTTAGATCATTATGCTATTTTATCTCTTTGGGTCACAACAACTCCTGGACTCAATCTGTAACAACATTCATATAGTGATATGATGTAGCTTCACATGGAGCAGGTTCTAGCAATGACTTTATTGTTCTTATTCCAATTTTGGAGGAATCTTCATTAGACTCAATCTGGGATAATATTCATAAAATGTAGCTCTACAAGGGACAGAACCTGCAACAAATCAAATTGGACTCGCCCTTCAATGGAGATGTCTTTGCGATCTCTATTCCCCAACTGTCTGCAGTGCCAAAAGTTTTACTCAATTAGATCATTTATCATGTAATACAGCAAATATATAAGAAAAATGCATAACACTGTTTCACTTCTAACAAACTTATTTGATATTGAGCGTGAAAGTTATCAGGGGTTTTCGAAAAGAACTGAAGTATATCATCTTGGTCTGCTTAGTTCAACTGAATATCATATTAAGTAGCTGGTTGCTGTATTTTCATACTAAATTATGTATAGGCTTATTTAGAGTTAACCTTTTGGACTAAGCTAGCCTCATTAATTGTTAGTAAGATGTATTCCTCAAATGAGGGCAAAAATGAAAATGTATAAATAAAAAGAAACAAGCACAAGACACTGCTTTTTGTGAACTTCAAATTGCAGGTGAAAACACATTTAATTTTCTTACTTTGATTGAAATTTTGTATCTTTGACCCGGGATCTGCTGTTTCGGACACGTCCAAGTATGGGAAAATCAGCTATACCCAATACCTCAGCTCTCTGTCCAGGAGGAAAGAGGTAATTAGTTATTGCCTACAAAGAAACAGTTCTATGTGGCCCAGGTAGTAGAACTACAAGTCCATAAAAATGGTAATAGAGATATGGAAGTGACAGGTTCTCCCACCTCAATGAGATATGGCAGATCAAAATTACATATGTTGTAACCGATTATGATATCTGGGTCGATTTCACGAATAAAGTCCTGCATTTGGCATAGAAAGATAATGTGAAAACAAGAGAACCTTGTGCCCTCTGTGAAATAAGGACAAGAAAAAGAAACAAACTACAAAACTGAGTACTATATTATCAAGAACTACTCTAATATTATCCAAATAGATAAATAGACAAATCCTCAATTTTAATTCCCTAGTAACAAAATGTATAAGGTTAGAATAAAGGGCTCTGTCAGATATGTCTTACTTCATGTCCATCAATTTTTCATTTTTCCTAATTAATATTTGATTAAGTTCAAGGAAAACCAGATGCAGGCAATGGGATCAGCTGCAAGGTAATCTTTGCAGCTAGATGGGGAGCTGGGATATTAATTTAACACATCATAGGCTGCAAAAATGATGGGGTCGCAATGGTGTTAGGGCTCTTACAGCAGACAGAAAATTAAAAGCCAATATGGCGCTTGAAAACATTGAACCTGGACTATACTTTTTTTTAACTTTATCACGCACTTCTTGCCATATATTTATTTCTATACAGTATTATCATAAGATTTAATAGAATAAACAAAAATACAAATAAAATGGTTGAGGTGGATAAGGAAGGAAAAAAGAAAAACCAAGTAACTGAATTTCAGTAACCTGACTTACAGTGCATAATGAGAATGTGATATACTTAATAGAGCAGCAGGATGCATTGAAATTTTATAAAAAGGAGTGGGTTCAAATCCCACATTCGAGAAAATTAGTTTTTTGCAATTCAAAACAAAATTATAAAAAGGAAAGAATATCAGCAACCTTAGATAAAATTACAACATAAAGAAAGTGATTATGCATATTTACCCTCCAAGCTAACAAAACTTCCTTCTCTGTGTCAAATGACATGACATCAGCACCAACAATGGGTGAGCAGGACTTAAGGGTCATCACGTTGCGAACCAATGGTTGTTTTTCTCCCTGTAAGGTTACCAGATTGGCTACCTAGCAACATAGAGAAGTGACAAGTGTTACTCAAGGAAAGAATCATACCATACAAAACAGAGTCATATATATTGCACAGGAACCTGGATAACAGGATCATGCTTGGCTTCTGGAAAAAGACCTTTTCGACCAGCACACTCAATATCAAAACTCAATATACGAAATGGAGCCATCTTTGAAAATTCTCCTTCAGGAGCATGGCTTATCAGGTCTGAGAATCTAGGAGCATTGTCAAGAAAAATAAAGAGAACAAGACTTGTGGTACAGAAAATAGTAGGAACTTCAAATGCTTATATATGTGAACTTTCCATACACAAGGATACAGACAATCAAATTCCAATTGACAATAGGAGTGATTTCTAGCTGTCTTCTCATACTTTCCTCGTGGGACTTCGATCCAGTTGCCCCCTACGATGTCGCAATCAATCATGAAACGGAGGGCAAAAAGCACATTACTCTCGTAGGTCAGAAAGCTCCTCCTTCCAAGCCCGTCAATGTGTATTCCCTTTTCGAGAATACCTGCCAATACATGTAATGTCTGTGAAAATGATTCAGATAAGCAGAAACATGAGGTGATTAGTTTATGATTCCTCAAAGATACATTTTAGTAAGTGGCACTTACTAATCTGCTTGTAAAGATTTTCTTTTTCTTTTCTATTCTTTTTTCTTCCTTTTTTTATAGACTTCGCAAGAATTATAATGGAATAAGAAAATCATACGTTCAATCAAGAATATTTTGCAGATGCAATAAGGAACAACAAACAAAGAGTAATGACAAATCATCATGTAAGGCAGGAAAGAAAAAACATACTGCGACAGTTGGTAACCATTGTAGGCAGTGCCACCACAATTTTAAGGAAGGGTTGAAAATTCTCTTGCTGATAATGCATGATGCTTCTCCTATTGACACATTCAACTCGCCGAACACATTTTGGAACCTTGCTATTTTGGTTTGATTGTTTCATCGTATCCTGTAGTAAATACTCATCACCAAAACTTAACTAGAGAAAAAAAAAAAAAAAAAAAAAGGAAATATACCAAAAAAGAAAACAATATATGTACCTCAAGAACTTTATGGAAACCGGATATATCATCAGGACCCATTCCACGAGGACAACTGATGTAGAAATAAGGTTCAAATCCATGCACATGGCAGCACACACTATGACCTGTCCAAGTTAGAGGCTTTCAGAAACCAATACATGAAGTCTCATACAGCAATCAGAAAGCAGACACGCAAGAATATCAAGGTACCTTTATTAAGTTCGATTTGAAATTAACGGTAAAGAGATAAAAGGACAAATGAAGCTTCAGACTGCTGAAAGAGAGGATCATATGAAGAAAGCAATGTGTACTGCCCGATAATATCAAAATCAGATGTTATTCCAGTCACATTGAGTAGCTAATTCAAAGATATTTCAAGCACAGATTTAATAGCCAGGAATCAAATTTCAAAGGGCAGACCATTCTACTTGGTGTTTAAGACTATTGTACTACGTCGGAGATTTTGTAGCAGCAGCACAAAACAATTACATAGGTACAATTTACACATAAGAATTGGAGTCATCTTGCAGTGTCCATACTCAATACTGCCATAAAGCAAAGTCAATCTCAAGACTAACAGTTCACAGTTCAATACAGTCATTAAGCAATGTAACAGTTTGAGTTGGAGTTTACATTTCAGTGTGTGTTACCTTCTCTAGTCACTCCATATATTCTTAAAATTGCAGCTGGACCTGATGAACCTGGCAAGAGTTGCTTATGGCTATCCCCAATAACATAGTCAATTTCCAGCTGTTGAAACACTTGAGAACAACACAAGGGAAAATATTAGCTGAAACACTTTTAGGTACAACAATTACAGCGCATAGTACAACAACTGTGAAATGAAACAAGTAGACGAGTTTTTTAAATTACTTACCGACATTCTGAGATAGGTTAATGTAGGAATCGGAGAGAGGAGGACGCTTCCACTTGGCCATGTCATGGCGCTGCGAGTACTCCTCCTCGATCTGCATAAGGGTTTCGTCCAGAAAGATATCTTCGTCAAAATCTTCCTCCTCCATCATCGCTTGCTGCTTAGCCTGGGGTGGTTGAGCTTTCACCGAAGTTGCGGG
This sequence comes from Plantago ovata, assembly GCA_028274465.1. Lineage (NCBI taxonomy): Eukaryota > Viridiplantae > Streptophyta > Magnoliopsida > Lamiales > Plantaginaceae > Plantago > Plantago ovata. The sequence continues at coordinate 7,062,507 of CM051456.1, read as the reverse complement.
CGGAGCCGGACGTTTCTTACCGGTGGCGCTCATGGTGGTGAGTGGCGGAGTAAGGGTTTTGGGATTTTGGGAATAATGTATCAGTTTCCCGCCTGTTTTCGCTGTAAGGGCTTTATATACCGATTAGGCGATTACTCGCTCCTATCTTTTCCTCATTGGTGAAAAATACGATTATAAAATTGGAACCAAGAAGTCTGACCTTTTTTTGGAACAAAAAAAATGTTACCAGGGGAATTCGAAACAAAATACTTCCCTTGGTAACATTTTGTTACCAAGTAGTAATATATTTTGTTCAACAAGTCAGACTTTTCTCAGCGATTCGTTCACTTCAAAAACTCTGAAATTAAATTGAAATTAATAAATTTGAATTGAACTGAACTTAATTAATTTGAACTAAACTGAACTGAAATTATTTGAAATATAAATTTTAACTAAGCATACCTGAAACTTAACTTAATTTATCTGAATTGAATATATATATGCGGGCGGATTGGGCGGGTGGCGGGTGACCAACCGCTCAGCCACCACCCACCCGCGTTTTGGCGGGTGACCAAAGTCTTAACCGCGGGCGGTTTTTTACCAAAATGCTAACCGTCAAATGTGATTTGTTTTGCGGGCGGGCGGCTTTTATGTACACCCCTACTAGTGCCTAAGAGATTGGGAATCAGAGGGAAATAAAATGTAGAAAGCAAACCACCCTTAGGGCCTAGGAGACCGAGAATCAAAGGAAAAATAAAATAAAACGTAGAAATCTCCCTTGAAATTCTTTGATGTAAGAGGGGGCCAAATTTACGTTAAGATCGGGTATGTCTGCTCCAGTGGGATCAAAACGTGCTAGTTTAGAGGTAGGTTTGACAATGATCGGTAAGAAACCAAAACTCAAGATTTATGATTTGTGTGTAATGATAGATTCGGTTGTTAGCTCTTCCATAGCTTCTTCCACCCAAACCATTTCAATTTCCTCGGTGATGGGTGTCCCAAGGCACACACTCTCCTCATCCATCGAAAATTCGAAATTTCTTGTGAATTCATAGCATGCTAAAGCGTAAATGTATTAGACATCTTGGACCAACTTACACAAGTACACAACCCGGTATAGTGGCCTTGGGCCAGAAACTAACAAATGGTTCACATGGTATCATCAATGAAATTAACCGGTCCGGCCCACCGGGAATGAAATTGAAAACAAAAAAAAAAAAAGAAAAGGGAAAAGAGCTTCATCTTCCATTCTTCCTCAACTCTAGCTGGGAAAAAGAGTACAAGCAGAGCTGCAGGCGAGTAATAATGGGGCGGAGTCTGTCCAGGTCGCCGTCTTACTCCAGGCGGCGCCACTCTCGTTCTCGGTCACCAGCTGTGAATCACCGCTACACCAGCAGCCGTCGCACTAGCCGCCGTGACCGCACCCGCTCTCCTCCTACCAGGTGCAAAACCCTTACTTACTGTGGATATTCAACTAAAATTCCATTCCGTGCTATAAAGTTATCTTCTTATATTTTGATGTAATTCAATTCATGAGCATGAGTACCAACACAGTTGGGGAAGTAAAGTAGTAAACTATTCTGGAGTTATTAATTAATGATCAATCTACAAATTAATTAATGTGGTTATTGTTTGAAATGTAGCAATTGAAATTGGGAAGGGGTAGATAGAAGAGTGCGATCCAACATGAGTGAAACAATCTTCTGTCCAATTGATATGACCTTAGGGTAGCTCAATCAATCACATAACCTAAGTTGGTTGGGTTTGGTATGAACATGTTATTAGAATTTCGTGCTATAAACATGTTCTTTGTTATTAGATAGATTTGTTGATATTCTCCAACTCCTACTTGTTTCATGAGTTTTCATTCAAATGTGTTTTGAGGATTGGAAATAGTTCAGTGTCTTTAATATTATCTAAGGTCGTGTGGTAGTTGGTATGAATGTTGTGTTGTGATTGTGAAACAAAGGTGCTAACAAGGGTGGCTAAAACCTCCTGCATGCACTTAAGAATGTTTGTGAATCCGGGTCACTCGTTGATTCTCTCTCTCCTGCTCTATGATAGTTATACAAAAACTCCTAGACATAGATTTAATCTGTGTTTCACATACATTTTTCGTTAATCCATGGGTTTTGCATTCACTTTGGTGATTCCTGATCAGCTTTTCCACTGGTAGGCGAAGAAGTCGTTCTGGCACGCCACGTCGACGGAGGAGTCGTTCTCCTACTTCGAGGCGTAGAAAGAGCCGTTCCCCATCATCAAGGCGTCACAGGAGACAGAGAAGTCCCACCCCATCCCCATCACCATCGCCTTCTCCTGAATCACGTAGTCCCAGTTCCACATCAGCTGAACGCAAGATTGCCAGTGAAAAGTTGAAAAAAGAAGAAGAAGAAAAGAAAAGGTATTTCATGTAAAACTCTGATCTACTCATTCTGGCATCAGTACTGTAACATGTTTACTTATATTGGATGTCTTAAGGTAGAGTTTTTGTTCATGTAAGAGGGATACAATCTGGTATCTTGTACATGTTCTGGTTGATATTTTATTAAAAAGAAAAAAAAGTTGGTTTATGAAAGTATCAGACCCATTTCTCAATATTTTTGGAAAAGTAAAGAACAATTGGTAGTGTCAGCATGGCACTGCCGCGTCAACGTGGTAGTGAGTTTTTCCAGCTTTTATGGTAGCAATAGTAATAATAGTGTGTTTGGTAAATGACAGTGAAAATTTTATTAACACTATTTTCTGGCATTCTGATGGAGTGTTTTCCTACCACACCTTCAATGCTCATGCCTAATATGAAGTTTTGTATCATGTCCATGTACATTGTGGATCATATTTTCACTGAGTACCCTTTTTTTTTGGTTCTATTTTTCTGTGTAAGCAAGCTTCCGTGACATAGTACAGTTGATTTCTTGCTATAGGAAATGCATCCAATAGCTTATTAATTTGGTTTTCTTCCAGACTGCAGCATTTAGCAGAGCTTAAACAATTAGAGGAAGAAACTGCTAGGAGATTAGAGGAAGAAATTCGGAAAAGGGTTGAGGAGAAATTAAACTCTGAGGAAACGAGGCTAGAGGTTGAAAGACTTATAGAAGAAGGTCGGAAGAAGCTCTTTGACGATGTTGAATCTCAACTTGAAAAAGAGAAGGAAGCTGCTCTTGCTGAGGCAAGGCAAAAAGAAGTAAGTTTCTGTGGCCCCATTAAATGTCTTTGGACCTTTCGCTCTAATTCACCTGTTAAATATATCTGTTGGTCGCTGACCTTTATGAATGTATCTGTTATAGTCTTGCTCCTATAAGCTTCATGAATTAATACTCTTGTGTTGATATTACTTGGTTGCTCAAATTTACTACTACGGATGTGAATTTCATGTCTATGATAGAGGCATAGAGCTCTGAGTTTCATGGAAATTGAACTGATAATCCATTGAACTTCTGAACATGGACAATCTACAACATTTTTTTTTATTTTTTTATTTTTTCTTTTTTAATCTACACCATTTACCTGATATTCTTTTTAAAACTCTAATTGTGTATTGATACCTAGTACTGTTTTGTGCTGTAACACTAATACCATTGAATCAAACTCTATGCTTGAACCAGTCATAATGATGAATATTGATTCTTCCTATTGAACGATGGTTGCAAGGTGATATTTTCATTTTTCTTTTCACTCGTTATTAAGAAAAAATAGTATATTATTGGAGAACAAGGGTGAGTCACGATACTTGCAGAATTCAAACTGAATCTACATTTGAGACAACAATGGATTTCAACATCTATAAAGGCAGTGTGTAGTCTTCTGATGTCAACTATGATGTGATCTAACTTGATCTTATCTGTGTCAGATTTTTTGTATTTTCCATCATACTGAACCTTTGTGATAATTTTATTTACAGGAACAAGCTAGGAGGGAGAGAGAAGAGCTTGATAAAATGCTTGAAGAAAATCGGAGGAGGGTAGAAGAGGCACAAAGGAGAGAAGCTTTAGAAGCTAAACGGAAAGAGGAAGAAAGACTGCGCGAGTTGGAGCTGATCCAGAGGCAGAACGAAGAGGCTGCCAGGAGGAGAAGAGTGGAGGAGGAGGAGGAGCGTGCAAACCAGATGTTATTGGGTAAGAACAAGTCTAATGCTAAACTGATCGGTCGATAGCTGAGCTTCAGTTATTATTTCATTCTGTCTTGACTCTAGCAACTAGCAACCGAAAGCATAACTTATTCTAGAAATCTATCTACTTCCCAAATCGCAACCGTTGGTTTGGCTTAATGTGTACTACTAGTATATTGTCAAGTAGCAAATTTGTTCACATTCTCTGCTTAAATGTTTCGAGTATGGTTGTGTGTTACTACAGTTCATTCATAGTATTGCAAATAATTGTACCATGTGTTATGTATTATTGTTATTAGTGGTGAGTGCCCACCATTAATTAGTGGACACCACAATTGCATTATACAGTAATTGCTTATCTAATTGTCTGGTGGTTATAATAGTGTTACAAATCTTGCCTAGATAAGACATACTCCCAGGTGAATGAAAGATGGTGGACGGTTACGTACATATAGGAAAGCTTTGCTTTTCAAGAATGTGTAATTCAACTCTTATAGTATATGTTAGCTCTCTGATAGCCTCAAATACTGCTACTCGATGTTAGTTAGCGGATGATTCATGAAATATCACAATCCAAACCCCAAATTGCCGTTGAAGTTTGTACTTTGTACACGTAATCTCAGATGTTAGCCTTTCCATTATGCATGGTGTAGCCGTGAAATTAGTGTAACGCACTTATGCACATATGAATTATACTGTAGCGTGTAGATCAATAAAAATGGAAATGACAAGTAAGATAAAAAAAAAGGAGGTTTCACTTGGCAATACTTGAGACTTGAGAGTTAATGTCGTGCCAGCAAGTGTTCAACAGTACAACTTGCTTGTACGGTTTTGTATGCCCAAATTTCGGCCTAACACTCAACAACTACTAGCATTGAATCTGTCAAGTGTCAACTAGTCTTTTTTTTTTTTTTTTTGGTTTCTACTGGTATCGGCTACGTGCGACTAACTACCACTGTACAAAGTTTACTAATTTAACGCACCAATTCGTCTTCTGCCAAACGCCTTGTTTTTTGTGTTATAAGTGTCAAAAGTCCAGGCTCGAACTATCTTCATCCGTCTTCAGAAGTTCTTATAAACAATCATGGAGCAATCGTCACAAACTGAAGGTAAACTTTGTTACTACATAGTACATAATAATGCATTCCCTCTGTTCTTGATTAACGCTTCTTTTTCTGTTTTTCAGCAGGTATTGGAACTGAAGAGGAAATATCATCACATAATTCAGAAACAGAACAATCATGGTTCAGACGATACAAATGGTGGATTCAGATGGTTCTATTCACCTTTTTCGTACTTGGCGGGCAAAGTGCAGGCACTCTCTTGGCAAGGGTTTACTTCACCAATGGCGGAAAGAGCATATGCATGGCCACATTAGTACAAGTTGTGGGATATCCTCTTCTTTTTCCTCTGCAGTGGATGACTACATCAAAACAGCCTGATGTGGAACCTCATAGAACCCGCCATTCCCGCTCTATCCTAGCCTCAATTTACATATCCTTCGGCATTTTCATTGCATTAACCAGCGTGTTAGAGGCCATAGGTCTCCAATACCTTCCTCTCACCACCTTTACTCTGATCAGTGCTAGTCAGCTGGGCTTCAATGCCATTTTCGCCATATTCCTCAACAAACAAAAGATCACTCCTTACATACTCAACTCTGTAGTTCTCCTAACCCTCTCCTCAACCATCCTCGTATTCCAAACTGAACCCGAGGATTCAAACAAAACTTCGAAAGCAAAGCATGTGATTGGTGTTGTATGTACTGTTGCTGCATCAGCTGGGTATGCTTTAAAACTCTCTGCCACAGAGCTTGCCTTCCAGAAAATCATCCAGCAGGAGACCTTTCGTGCAGTTCTAGATTTATCAGTTTATGAGGGCATGGTTGGGACATTTGTCATCCTGATCGGTCTTTTTGCAAGTGGGGAGTGGAGGACACTGAACGCTGAGATCAACGGTTTTAAGATAGGGAGAGTCTCGTACATCATGAACTTGTTCTGGACGGCTGTGTCGTGGCAAGCTTTTAATGTTGGTACAATCGGGTTGATATTCAAGATTTCCTCACTGTTCTCCAACGTGATTAGCATTTTGGGATTGCCGTTGATTTCTATCCTGTCTGTTTTGATTCTCAACGACAAGCTGACCGGGGTGAAGGCGGTATCAATGGGATTAGCGGTGTGGGGATTTGTGTCTTATGCTTATCAAAATTACATTGATGAGAAGACCAAGGCTAAGCAATTCCCAGGACACTAGAACCGGACTTATTCTTGCCTAGATTTCCTCACCAGTAAATGAATCTATTCATGAAAATGAGACACCATCTTTAGCAATTACCGTAGAAAGCTTATAAGCATTACATTACATCACTAGCCCAAAGTCGCAAAAGAAGCCACAACTAGTTCGACACAGGGACGGAGCCAGGATTCAAAGTAGCGTGTGATTAATTTGTCTTTGTTTAGAGGCAATTTCCATAGTGACGAGTAACGATGTGATTACGAAAAATTTATTTTAAACTATTGAATTTTGCTTAAAATTAAACAAAATTCTTAATATTTTTAGTGAGACATAAGAATTTTTTAAAATTAGAACATTGCACTTCTATAGAAAAATGTGGAAAAAAGTGTTTGATTAAGCCAAATTGGTAAAGTTGACACTGATGGGATCTGAACCCGTGCAAGGATGACAGAACAACAACTCTAGCCACTGGGACAAAACAAATTATGTGACAATATTAGTACTAAAATTATAGTACTAACTAATGATAAGGGCATGGCTAAAGACACTTAGACCCAAAATATCAGTTGAGGTGTGTCACTGTTTGGTGGCCACTGTACACTGGGCCCCACAGTGACCACCTCAATTAAAAAAAAAAAAAGAGCATGGGCGCACGTTACGTGCGCCCATGGCATATATACTTGTCCCCCTCCTATTAGTTCATTTTTTTAATTTTCATTTATATTTTAATTATCTTTTAGATTTTAAATTATCTTTTTAGATTTATTATTATTTTTATATTATATGATATTTTTATATTAAATATTATATATATATATATATATATTAAAATTCATAATTTTTTTCCATCTATAAATATAACCTAACTTCATTATATTTCACACACTTCTAAAAACCCTAAATTACTCTCAATCTCTTTTCATTCTCTCCTAGCCAAATGGATCCAATGAAGATTTCTTTCCAGAGTTTTATTCTACTTATCAAAGTACCCAAAACTCTTCAGGTTTCCCAAGTTATGAAACATACACTCAGTTTCCACCGAATCCCACTCAAAATAGTCCCGAGCCTCAAAATGTTACGAACTCGACCCTCATAATGTTTAATTTGTTATTTCGGAAAATTAGAGAACTTTCTAGATTAATACAGTAATTTTATAATAATATACAATTATTATATTATAATTATTAAATGATAATAAGAAAATAAAAAACAAATAAATTGAATTGATTGGATGGTGGGTGTTCATGGATAAATGTGGTTTTTGGTGTTGTGGTGGGTTGGTTGAAGTATGGGGTATGTGTATGAGAGAGAAATTAATTTTTTATTTGAAATTGAATAGTGGGGTGGGTGGTGGTTGGTGGCTGATATTTATGGTCTTAGCACAAGCATTGCCTCCGCCCCTGGTTCGACAGTTTCATGTAATGTTTCTCATCATTGAAATGGAGTGAACATGTTTACAGGTTACCCATATTACCTTGTTGTGAATAGTTTAACTCCACTAGCGAAGCTGTAACTCATTTGCAAATGGGCAAAATATCTTTTCTGAGTCAAAAAGCAATTTAGTCACTCGTCGAACGGTCGAAGACTGCATCAATGATGTCCACATCCCGATTCCCCAGGAAATTATTTTGGCGGGAAACTTCAATATTTTTAGAAACCACTCAAATCCCAAAAGCAAAGAACAAAACCCTAGTCCCTCTTTCTACCTGTCTATCAGCTCAGCTCTACCAAAATGTCCGACATACCAACCAAAGCCTTCAATGAAATACTCCGCCGCCTGCCCACGGCGGCTCTCCCCCAGTTCCGCCTTGTCTGCAAGGCGTGGAAACACAAAATCGACGGCTATCTCCGGCTTCAACCCAGAAACAACCACCTCATTTTGAGAGATGACAACGGTAAGCTCTACAGCATACCTCTCACCTCCCTCTGTTTTTCCGGCGCACAAACCGTTAAGACCGAGTTTACCATTCTGAAGAAAATTATCCGCAAAGGTATCCCAATTATGCCTGAACTACCCCTTTGTTCCTGCCATGGTCTAATCCTTCTCTGGTCCTACAAAATTGAAAAGGATTGGGCTGTTTGGAATCCGTTTACAAAGTACTGCATTCAGTTACCGCCTTTCGATCACATTATGGACCCTGATGGACTCATGACTCGCGGAGGGCTTGGATATGATCAAGTTACTGATGATTACAAGGTTGTGAGAATTTCGCAGATAGACGTCGTTTGTGGTGACGATAGAAGGCGTACTCGTGGGCTGGAGACTTTAATCTACTCTATGAAATCTGATGAGTGGCGTAGGATTGCAGATTATGCTGACTGCCTTGTTGCGGAGGCTGGATTTGGAGTGTTTGCGAATGGCGCGATTAATTGGATTATGTTTGTGAATCCGGGAGGAGGAAGGGCGGCGGAGTGTATAGTTTCGCTTGATCTTAGCTCCGAGAGGTACCGGCAGTTCCCGATGCCACTGGATGAGAACAAGCACGAGTCTTACGACTATAGTGTTCGTTTGGATAGCTTGAATGATTGCTTGTTTCTGAGTTACAGTTATGCTGAGAAGTTTGATGTTTGGATGATGAAGGAGTGTGATGGAGAGAGTAGATGGATGAATTTCGTTTCGATTAGGAAAGTATTTGGTGTTGGTATGTATCTAATGAGCCCTAAGCTTGTTGCTTATGTTGAGAGTGCAAGACATGTGCTTATTGAAAATGGTGGCAAGTTGTTGTGGTTTGACATGGAGAGTAAGCGCGGAAAGATAATAGAGATTGATGGTATCGAGGGCACCGTATCTTGTCAAGCGTTTCCTGTTTGTCATTTTCGGCTTCCTGGAGACGGTGGTGCGGTTGAAAGTGTTGCTTCTTTAGTGACATTGAAAAGGAAGAGACAGAGCATGAAAAGGTGATATCAAAATACTCTAGTCTCTAGCTATTGTTCTTGCTTTGTTATAATATTCACTGGATACTTAATTATTCTGTGTTGTCATGTTTTCTTAAGTCTCATGTCATCATAATATATAAGTAGACACACTAATCTAATTTATGATCCTGGTCAAGTTCATATGATGATCATATGTATATTTAGGAACAGTGGATATAGCCTAGTCTAGCTGTCATACCCATAAAGGAACATTGAGTAACTTAACTCTTGGAATATTCATATATCCAGTAACTTACTTAATGAAAATAGATAGGTTAAGGTGGGAAATTCATCTAGTTTACTCAAGATGTCTGCTTTACTTTCTAGTGATTCTGGCTCTATAAATCAATGGTTATAGGATTGCAGAAACAGAACACTGATTTCATAATAAACTATAGCCTTTTGTTCTGAATTTCAGATGTCCGAACTCGAGACCCGTGACTAATATGGTTGGCGTATTTGCCCAACATGTATCTGAAGTTACATCTTATATCTTTGTTTGCATTGGTTGGCTGGCTAGGGTCCAGATGTGAAGCCTACAATTTCTCCAATTGAAGATGAATCTCTGTTGTGAGAGTATTATGTTATTTATGTGCGATTGCGGTTAGTTATTAGCTAAGGGCACGAAGCAACACATTTGGAGTATATTATTATAACTTACACGAGTCCTGTGAGCAATGCATCAGCATATTTTTTCAAGTCTTGTTATTTCCTTGTTTTTTTTAAATAATCGAACTATTACAACTTCATAAGTAGTATTACAAAGCTAGTAATAAACAATAAATAATCCCGCACTTAACGAGAATTGAACCTATGACCTCTAGTGTCATGACACCTCAGTCTAACCAATTGAGTTAGACCTCACCGGTCTTGTTATTTCCTTGTTGAACTCATAAAGAAATTGCTTTTGCAGGTTGAGGCTGACGTTAACAGCTACTACTGTTTGCTTCTCCCGGGACTAGCTATTTGTTTAATTACTCGTTTGTTTCAGGTAAGTAGGCTTTCTGGGATATATACCTGCATTTGGACATATGGTGTATCATTTACTACTCATATTTGGAGCATCGTTTAGGTCTTTCTCGCCCCTTTTGCATGAAAATGCTACCTGATTGCGTATTAGCAGGTTGTGTACCAAGAAGCAGAACATGTACTAGTTTATTTTGGCTAGCATAAAACCAAAAAGCTCTAAATCTTCAAATTCTACATCGGATTCTGTTTTCACCCTCTCCCCATTCCCATTCAAACTGTGTACAATGTATTAGTGTTGTTATGGTTTCAAGTGCTAGATGTGGCTCTCAGATTGTCATATGTATTTGCTTCGTCTAAGAGGCTATCAGTTTCAACTTTCAATGCTTGTGCAGACCGAGCAACTTAATGTCAGTATATATATATATATTTTTTTTTTAATGTTGTTCTGAAATACTATTGTCTTCAATATAACACATGCTATGAATCAACTAAAAATGAAGTTTTGTATACTTGCAAGTTGCAAGCAATAGAGTTTGATTTGTACTACCTTCTCCATCCATGAAAGAAGTTTTTTCCACAGCCAGAAATCAATTATGTACACAATAAAATGAGGTGCCTCAATGTTTGGTTATTTAACTACGTTGAAGCGATCGCATCTAAACATGACGGTGACTTTGGTTTTCATTTCTTTCTGAACCTTTCTTATTCTTGTTGATTAGCTACTGAATTAGGATCATGCAAGGGGCCCAGGGGCTGCTATACAATTTATTCAGGCACAGTACATTGAACATATAAAGAGGCAGTGTGTGAACAACGTAAAAACAGCAAAAACGCACAAGTTCATTTTCACCATCCTTAAGGTGGGCAGTATGCCAATATCATTATAGTTTAAAAATGATTTATAGTCAAAATCGAACACCGTTGACCGGTTATAGTCAAAATGGAAACATTGTTAATACATGTAGCCATGTAGGGAGTATCTAGTCTAGTAGAAAAGAAAATGAAAAAATGTAAGTGCAATATACATAGATACAGGTAGGCTTTTCAATGGGTTGGGTTCAACCCAACCCTAATCCGATTAATACCCGCTTATCATTTATAAGTGACGGGTACGGGTTGGGTTAAGACCCGAACCCATATTATACCTGTAATTATAAGACCCGGACCCTAACCCAACCCGATAAATTGACATGAACCCAACTCGGACAAAACTTTAGACACTGTCGGACCCATTTCCCCGACCCGGCCCATCCAACAGGGATATGACCCGACTCGGTCAGAAAACCCAACACAACCGGGTTTGTGACACGGCCCGCTGCCTGACCCGACCCGTGTGCACATGACCCATTGTTCTTCACCATGTCCAAACTTCAAAATGTCATTACGATTTCATTTCTTAACGAAATCTCATGATTCTAACGGCATTAGATTCGTATTGACGTCTTCTACATGTTCCAACTTACCGTTCAAAGTTTCATCGCCTTTTCGAGAATCCGCCAGTGATGACTTGAAGCTTTTCGAAAGCTCTATACAACTCCGTTTTTCAACCAAATTCAACGATTCTTTCGTTGTTGAGTCCGTCTTGACCTCCTCTATCACCTTTTGGCAACAAACCATCAATTTAGAACGAGAATTCAAATTCAAGTTCAAATTTGAATTTAAACTTTCGTTCTAAATTTATGGTTTGTTGCCCATGCATGATAGTGGAGGTCAAGACGGACTCAACGGCGAAAGAATCGTCGAATTTCATTGAGAGATGGATGCGTACGGAGCTTTCGAAAAGCTTCAAGTCATCAATGGTGAATTCTCAAAAATGGATGAAACTCCAAACATTAGTTTGGAACGTGTAGAATAGGTCAATACGAGTCCAATAGAGTTGGAATCATGCGATTTCGTTAAGAAACGAAGTCAAAATGACATTTCGAAGTTTGGTCATGGTGAAGAAGGAGTTCGGGTTATTAGGATTTTAAAAATCATAACCCGTACCCGTTGATTATTAACGGGTCGGGTACGGGTTGAGTTTTAAACACTTTCGGGTTACAACCCGTTTCTTAAATTTTCGGGTTGGATCAACCCATTCAAAATCCTAGATACATGATACTACTTTGGAAACATTACATTTTGGTGGTGAATGGTGATAGTTTTAAATTTTTATTTTTTTAAAATATAATCTAAATACTTTTCTACATCAAATTAATTTGATATAAATTATTAAAATCATCACTAATTTGTAATTCTTTGTAAATATAGTTTCTTATAAGTCAAAGATTGTATTTTAATGGAATATATATAAATTGAAAACCGTAAATACTTTAAAAAATAATTAGATGAAAATGGTACTTTTGATTAAATCTACATCTCATAATGCAGCACTTTGCCAAAAACATTCATAAATTAATTCCTTGTATTTATTTGAAACTGGAAAATTATTTTATCTTGCAAAAGTTAAGTCAGAGTCAAGAGGCAAGACAACACATCCCTAGGAAAACATTCCCGCTAATTTCCTAAGCCGATTCGGAGGGAAAATTCAATTTTGCTATACTGTACCACTAAAAAAGGAAAAGAACAAAACCCTAGTCCCCTTTTTCAACTTTCTCACTGGTCTTCTAAAATGTCCGATATCCCAACCCAATCCTTTCACCAAATACTCCGCCGCCTTCCCACGGCGACTCTCCCCCGATTCCGGCGTGTATGCAAGTCGTGGCGACACATGATCGACAACCATCTTCGTCTCCAAATCGAAAACAATCACCTCATTTTCAAAAATGACACTAAGCTCTACAGCATACCTCTCACTTCCCTCTGTTTTTCCGATGCACAAACCACTGAGATTGAGGCTACAAATGTGAAGAACATTATTCGTAAAGGTATCCCAATTATCCGTTCATTACATGTTCCTTGTTGCCATGGCCTAATCCTTCTCTGGTCGTACAAAGTTGAAAAGGATTGGGCTATTTGGAATCCGTTTACAAAGGATTGTCACAAGTTAGCGTGTTTAGATATGGACCCTCGTGGATGCATGGTTTGCGGAGGGATTGGATATGATCGTGTTACCGATGATTACAAGGTGGTGAGAATTTCTGAGATCGACGTTGTTTGTGGTGATGATCTCATGGGTTGGCGACTTTAATCTACTCTATGAAATTTGATGAATGGCATAGGATTGCGGATTATAGCGACTGTCGTATTTGGGAGCGTGCATATGGAGTTTATGCCAACGGCGCCATTAATTGGATTTTATGTGCGAGGAAGGGTGGTGGAGTGTGTAATGGCGCTTGATCTTAGCTCTGAGAGCTACCGTCAGTTCCCGGTGCCGGTGGTTGAAGTAGTCGTTTGGATTGCTTGAACGAACGCTTGATGTTGAGTTACAGTTATGCTGAGAAATTCCATGTTTGGATGATGAAAGATTGTGATGGAGAGAGCACATGGATGAAGTTCATTTCTCTTGAGAAAGTATATAACATTGGTGTTTATCTAGTGAGCCCCAAAGTCGTTGCTTACTTTGAGAGCACACAACATGTGCTTATCCGGAATCATGGGGGCAAGTTTTTGTGGTTTCATGTGGTGAATAAGTGCGGAAAGATTATAAAAATTGACGGTATCGATTCTTCTCAAGTGTTTCAAGTTTCTCATGTTCCGCTTCCTGGAATCGGCTGTGGAGTTCCAAGTGCTCCTTCTCAAGGAACATTGAAAAGGAAGAGAAAGAGCTCAAACAAAAGGTGAAATGAAACTACTCTAGCTACTGTTATTACTTTGTTTTCATGTTTCTTTTGATACTTAACAACTTATCTCTTGGAAAATTGTACCTAAAGGAAGATGAATAGTTTAAGATGGCAAATTCATCTAGTTTACTCAGATGTCTACTATCCTTTCTAGTGATGCTGGTTCTTTAAATCAACAGTTATCGGGTTTGCAAAGCAACTTTAATTATCAGACTATCAGTACTCAAATCATTACTGTATGAGTCTTATGAGCAATGCATCTGCATCATTGATTGTTGAACTTAAATAGGATTATTGCTTTTGCAGGTTGAGGCTGAAGTTAACAACTACTGATGTTTGTCTTTCTCCTGAGCCTAGGTTTTTGTCTGATTAGTCAGTTGCTTCAGGTAAGCAGCCTTTTGGGATATATACCTGCATTTGGACACATGGTGTGTATCATTTACTACTACTGATATTTGTAGCATAGTTTAGCTCTTTCTCCCACCCCCGTTTGCATGAAAACGCTCCATGATTGCCTATTAGCAAGTTGTGTACTTAGAAGCAAAACATGTACTGTACTAGTTATTTTGCCTAGCAAGAAACCAAATCTCTAAATTTTCAAATCTCACATAGACTTCTGTTTTCACCCTTGTCCCAATCCCACAGTATAATGCTGTTATGTTTCAAGTGTCAGATGTGGCTGGCTATCAGATTGTTATAACTTATATGTATTTGCTTCGTCTAAGGGGCTTATCAGTCTATCAGATTGTGTAGACTGTAGATTATGGACCTGCTATTTATAAGCAACATAATGCCAGTATTTATTTTGCAACTTGTTCTGAAATACTAGCTGACTTCAATAAAACGCATGCTATGAATAAACTGAAAATGAAGTTTAGTGTACTTGCAAGCAATAGAATTTGATAATGAAATACACTTGATTATGGTATTATTACATTTTATGATTGGATTGTTGGAAGTAAGCAATGAGCTAAGCAAGCTTTCCCATGACATTATGATGATACATCTGAAGTGGTCCATCAAAACAAAAATGATGTATTTTTTGCTCTTCACGCTAAAGATCAGTTCGATTCCAACATTTTTATACCCGGTCTTTTATGTGGCCTATTGACAATTTATCCTAATTTGATTTAGATAGCGCGTAATCAGGGCTAACTGAGACCACAAAATCTGAGGAATTACAATGTAAAACGACGTAAAACTATTGGGTAGATATCTAGTAGTACACCATTAAATTGTGAACCGTGCACCAATTTTTTTTTCCACTGGTATAAGCTACGTGCACCATAACTCCGCTGATATTTTCAACTCTCGCGTAATTGTGGCGCGAAGCTGGATTTTAGTAGGTTTGATATTGACATTGACAAGCAAGTTTCAGTCCATGATAATGATGATATGAAATTCTCAATCTCATTTCAAGAGTAAATAACCAATGAGTGTGTTTTGTACTACATAATTATTCTATATTGCTTCAAACCTAATTAAACCAAATTCACCACCAATCAACATGACTACCTTTGCGTGGACAGTAACACAACATCCATATTTCTCTTTGCTCCATAATCATTCATAAGTTAGCTTAACAACTCTCACGCTTTATTCATCTAATACTGTGCATAGTAATGAAAATTGTCTACTCTTACTAGTTAAACTAACTCGAGACTGTTAAGAGCAAAAGTAAACTGAAGGAACTTAAAATAAATGCCACTATATGGTCAAATTATGCGCTATAAATTTTCCAGGATATTTCACATGTGTCACTCCCCGCATAATATTCTAGCTTAACTATTATTTCATGTTAATCTTCACTAGTATTATAAATGGATATTCATTCATGTAAGCAAGTTCATAAGTACACTTGACAATATTTCCCAACAACACTTGTCAAAACCAAAAGATGAAGTGAAATGGCACCAATCCTTGATATTGAAATCCAAAAACTTTGCCATATTTTTCTCCACAAAGTCACATAAGTCCTCTTTGCAAGTCTCCTTCTGCCCTAAATCTTGGAAGCACCCTTTGAATCCATTAGTTTCTTGATCCTTGATCTCACACAAATAATCCCTCTTGTTCACTAAATATCTCTGTAGTCTCTATCCATCTGCTCAATCAAATATATATACACCCACCAAAATACATTCCAAAACGCTACAAGATTTACAATGTACACACCAGTGGCACTAGTTCTAACACTTGCCTTGGTAAGTTCGTTCCTTTCACCAGCTCTTTCCACATCCAGGAACGCTCTTAGTGCTCAACCTGATTCCGAAACCGGGTTCCGTGTGGCATTAAGGCATGTTGATTCAGGCCGAAACCTGACCAAATTCGAGTTCTTGAAACGTGCAATGAAGCGCGGAAGAAAGAGAGCACAGAAGCTATACTCCATGGCCCTGGCCGTGTCTGATCCAAGCATTGATGCTCCGGTTCATGCAGGTAGTGGTGAGTTTCTGTTACAACTGTCAATTGGCACCCCTCCGGTTTCTTACTCTGCGATTCTTGACACCGGCAGTGACTTGATATGGACACAATGCAAGCCCTGCGAGCAGTGTTATAAGCAACCTACTCCGATATTTGATCCAACAGAATCGTCTTCTTTTTCATCGCTATCTTGCTCTAGTGATTTATGCAAGGTACTTCCACTGTCTAGTTGTACAAAAAATAACTGTGAATATCTCTACTCGTACGGTGATTACTCGTCCACACAAGGTATTCTGGCCACCGAAACGTTCACATTCAACAATGTGTCAGTTAAAAACGTTGGTTTTGGTTGCGGGTCAGACAATGAAGGGGGCGGGTTTGATCAGGGTGCTGGCCTAGTCGGGATGGGGCGTGGGCCGCTATCACTTGTTTCCCAACTTGATGAGCCCAAGTTTTCGTACTGTCTAACATCTGTAGACTCAACCAAGAGTAGCACACTCTTAATGGGATCCAAAGTGAATTCGAAAACTGAATCTGATGAATCAAACACCACCCCTTTAATCAAGAGCTCAACACAACCAACTTTTTACTATATTAACCTTGAAGGGATCACAGTAGGCGATACACGCTTGTCCATCGATAAGTCCACATTTGCACTACAGAGTGATGGGACAGGGGGCATGATCATCGACTCTGGCACAACGATTACATACTTGGAGCAAGCCGGATTTGACGCCCTTAAAGATGAGTTCACTAAACAAATAAAGCTCCCAGTGGACAATTCGAGCACAACAGGGCTAGAACTGTGTTACACCCTGCCTTCTAATACTGATAACCTTGAGGTGCCCAAGCTCGTGCTTCATTTCGAAGGGACAGACCTTGACTTGCCAGGGGAGAACTACGTCATTGCGGATTCAACGAGGAGCGTTGTGTGCTTGGCTATGGGGAGTTCTCGTGGGATGTCTATCTTTGGAAACATGCAGCAGCAGAATATGTTGGTTGTTCATGATCTTGTGAAGGAAACACTATCTTTTGTGCCTACAGAGTGTGATAAGTTGTGATCTGTGAATGCATGTGTTATGAAAATACTGTTTGATTCTCATTGTTTATATGGCATTTGGAGAGAATAGTAGAAAACTATGCATGTATATTGTATAGTTCCTTGTTTCATGTGATTGTTGTATTGGATTTTTATGAATTTAATTATGGTTGCAACTTGTCAAATAGGCCATATATAGCTTGCTCACTGCTCAGTTTATTTGAACTCAAACTGGAGTTACTGGTCATCCTAGTTTCAACAGAGCAGCTTAATTTTAAGGAATTATACATATGTTAGTAATTAGGTTGTTCGGTTTACACCCCTAGATTCTCATCAACTATACATATTGGATTGATAGTTTATCACATGGATTTCATTCGTAGTCAACTGTTGCGGGGAAGGGGGGAATAAAGAAAAAGAAGTTATATAGTATTTCACAAAAGTTGTTGAAGGGAAATTGTTGGTCCAATTCATAGCTTATTTAAGGGAGGATGAAGAAAACGTGGCAAAAAAAAAAAAAAAAGGTGAATAAAAAGGAAATGCCGATGAGAAGAAAAGATGAAGGAAGCTTGCTTAGTGGTGCATTAATTTGAAAGTAGTACGGATAGTCACACAATTGGTCAAAGATATGCCGGTTATATATATGTGATCTCCAAAATACGCCATAATTTGCCCGGGACCGGAAAGATTATATTATACGCGTGTCATTGTGATTGTGATCTCCAAAACAATCAGTTCTAATAATGATGATAAAACCAAAAAAATATCTCAGGCCAGTTACACCAAACCAATTAAGCTAGCTGCAAATACTTTGAAGTTTAAGAATTCCTGCGTCCTAAGAACAAGAGCATATTCTGTCTTTGGTGAAACTAATTTGTCATATGTTATTCGTTAGTGAGTACGAGTATTAATTAGTCCCAAGAAGAATATACCTACATGTAAATTGCGTATTAAAACATTAATTAATTAAACACTTCTCTTATCTTTCCTTTCCAAGATTCGACTAGTCTCCCTAAAATTCTACCACTCTCTTGGGAGGTTGCTAGCTAGAAAGAGTGTTTAAGCTAGAAACACAAGTAGAGAAAGAGACCAATAATTTACGTACGTTAATTGGTTAATTGATTGATTTCTATTTTCAACCCCTAAAGTCATGGAAACAATTAAATTGATGGCGATATATATATATGCATGCCCATATCATACTTATATACTCCGCCCCGTCCCAATAAAATTCAATTATATTTGCCTTTTATACTGTTTGTAATAAATAAATTGAGTAAAAAATGACTATCATTTATTATCAACGAAAACAAATCTGGTTCTAAGTGTGTATCTTCTTGGGTTATCATGATGGATCGGGATGGGATCCTCTCATCCTCTCACTGAAAAATGAAAATGGAAATGTAGGCATATATAAAGTGGCACCGAAAGTGAACTGTGGATGTCTATTTTCAGATATACACATGGCCTACTTCCCCCTCCAACACCAAAACTATGGTGCCACAATAAGTATACAAACAATTCTAATATTCCCATCATCTCATAATATCAATTTTTATTTTTTAAAAAACTAAAAGCAAGATCTTCTTCAAACTTCATTCTTCAACCCCCCATCACCACGTGTCACCATAATGTAGGAGAAAATAGCCTATAAGCGTGATTGATCAAACTCTGGGGAGAAATCAAATCAGATAACCATAAACCATCAAATGATCAAAATATATATCAAACACCATAAAAAGAGCACCACTCGTGTTAATTGAGTCACTATGGTGGTATAGAACGCTGTCTTATACGGAAATACACAACTAGAGAAAGATCCAAGATTGATTAATATGAATTACTTATTACAATTCTACGGGTGAAATATTAAATGCCGGAATATATATCGGCTCGATTTGGAACTGCTTTGATATCATATTATAATTAAGGAATAATTATAAATTGATGATACTTTCAATACTTTTTATGAAATTAGTGTAATCTAAATAATTTCTACCAAATTATTGATACTTCTAATTTAGGATCAATCAAGTTAACTATGCTCCTAAATTTTCTCCCCATCTTAATCAATAAGTTAGTATATCATACAATACAATAATAAGAAGTTAAGAACTCATGCTCATGCGTCAAATTACTCCCTTCTTTTTTAAGTCAATATTCATATCATCATCATCATTAATAAGAAGCTAAGAACTGATGCCTCCAACCACCATACATCCTCTACTATTTTTTAGACTTTTCTCATCAAATTTTTCAGTCCTCAGAGATTATAATCAACATCTTGTCTAACATAACAATAATTTTCAGAGCCGGGTGATGCAATTTTCATCTATATCAGGTGATCAAGAGATGCTTCTGTTTCAGGACTCCAAATTCTACAGGAAATACTATTTCAAATTTTTTTGTTTCTAATGCAACTAATTACTGAAAATCGATACATGATGTAGGGAATTAATTGATACTTGTCGAAATTCACTCAATTGAACAATTTTAATAAACAAGAATCCACTGATTCATGCAAGGAGATGTTTACATGTTACTATCGCTTGTGTAATTTTGGTGATGCTTCCTATTCGATGCTTGAAAATTGGGATATGAAATAGCTTGTACGTTGAATTTTGACTGATGCTTGTAGTTTATTTGGGATGCTTGGAATTTTATATAGATCTCGTTAGACCAGTGCTTAATGAAATTGGGATGTTTTTAAACAAAGTTTAGTTAAAATTTGAATTTGGATCCGAAAATTTTTTAAATGAAACAAATTAACTAAATAGTAGGAATATATCATTATATATAGTAAATGAGTTCCTTAAATTATGTAAGGTTAATTTAGTCATGACATATTAAGACACTAATATATAATAAGTTTAGCATGTACGGAGTATACTAATTTGTAACTAACCCTATAATTAATTGGACCATCATCCCCTTAAAATGACTTCGAATTTACTCTTGGTATCACCCAAAATGTCTCATACCATGTGAGAGTGGTGGTTTACCATATTATCCCATTAACTCACAAGCGATGTGGAATATTACAATTTACCCCTCTTAAATTCTCAACGTCCTCGTCGAGACTTGGGGGTCACAGTCTATCCGGGACCAACCATCCGTGCAGGTTCTAGAGGTTGTCGAGACTTGGGGGTTACAATCTGTCCTAGGACAAACCATGCATCCGTGCATGATTCTAGAGGTGGCCCCTACGGCTTAAGAGGTGTCTTGCAACCACCCATATGGTGTAGCACTTTGCCACGCATGACACTTAGTTCTTGTAATTCTGGGGATGAAGTTTATTCAATCTTATAAGTATATTGATTTGAGTACCTACTATCAAGCGATGTGGCGGATCGCTTGGCTCGAATTGCAGCGGTGGAAGAAGACATAGATGAAGATACAACTTGAAGGAGTATATGGATGCTCCTGTGTTGAGATGGATAAAGCTCAGGGGTAGTTTTTTAATATCATTATAAAAAATAAATAAAAAAAATCAAGCGGTGTGGGATGGAGTTTAACGAATCATTGTCATAAATACACATTACGTATATAAGGAATCAAAATTTTACACGATGTAATGAGTCTCTTTGTTAATGCTTTACCATTTAATTAGACCGTAAAAAATAAAAGCTCCTAATTTTCTTTATTGTTGATATAAAAAAAAATATCATGACATTTTGTCAATGAAGAGTGCCATCATCAGACATTATGCGATCCGTATCATACCTACACTAGCAAGCTAGCTTCCATCCATGACGGGGTAGCTACTACTTCCGTACCCGAGAGGACACCTTTGGCTCATCGTTCGTAGCATATACTCCCTAGTCCCTCCCCTATCACATTCAGATATGGCCTTTACGTACACTAGCAAGTAGCAACAATTACAACAAGTACGATTCACTAATCCAGTAATCCATCTCTTTTCCAATTATATAATCTCTTTATCACTCCATTTTCTTTAATTGTTTACATTTATACAATTTAACAAGAGTTCAATATTATGGGTGTGACATTTCAGTGGGGTAATACACATCAAGATTCAAGAGCCAAAGTGATACTAGTAAATATCATAAAATCCTCATTCTTGTGTAAAACTTTCGGAATTCCGACCTCAACTCGAGTTCAACTCAAGCCGTCAGTACGATCCAAACCAATCAAATTTGAATTTACTTACGATACTTCAAGTTTCAGTCGAGTTTAAAGCTAGTAGGAGTATTAATTACCATTGGAAGTGTGGAATTCACACGAAATTCACAACTGGTGCAAGTAATTAATTACACTTCCAAAAAAAGCAAGCCAGTACAAGTTGGCAAAAGGAAAGTGAAAATAGAAAGGGGGAAACAAAGAATATTTAGCCATATCAAGAAAGTAACAACACGTAGGAATCCACGAGTTAAAAAGAGAAGTACACAATCAATCCACCACCACCCACAAAAATATTATTCCTCCGTATGGTACGTACGGTGGTACACCTATTCCACTAGTAATAATAATTTCGTACATTACAACTCCAAAGCACTATCTTTATCATCACCATCATCGTCATCTCACCTTTACAAACTCCCCTATAAATATACTCCCAACACCACATTTCATGCCACATTATACACTTAATAATAATTAACATCACTTACATAATCATACACTATCAAGCTTAATTATTGCACTCATGAACAATATGCATTTTCATCAAGAAGAGAAGAAGATGAAGATGAAGAAAGGTTGGCTCGCGGTCGAAGTTGGATTAGAAGACGAAGATGGTGGATCTCAAAGGTTTTCGATACCAATATCGTATTTGTACCACCCCTTGTTCCAGAGTCTTCTTGATAAGGCACGGGAGACCTATGGTTACAACACCAACGGGCCACTTAGGCTACCTTGCTCGGTCGAGGATTTTCTTCATGCACGGTGGCAGATAGAGAAGGAAAACGTTGGCTCTAGCCGCGGACACCTGCGGAGTCAGTTTCCGGCCGGTTCTTTGTCCTTTCATTCCTGTTAGCGTGTCTCCATCGTGATCATAATAAAAAAAGAAGATTGTGAGAGTGAATGAGTGATTGATTGCCTCTATTTTTTGGCAGAGGTGGTGCACAAAATTAATCTACACATTTCTAGCTACTATTTTTTTTATATTTTATTATTTCTTAATAATAATACTCATAGCAAGTTAAATCTTTTTGCGAAATATAACGTCTTTAATTATTTGGACATGGGTAAATTAATATACACGCCATATATATAATGTTAGGAGATGGGTCAGCTTCAATTAGTAGATAGAATCAATTAAGTAGGATGACAACTTTTAGATAACTTGTAAGTGATTATATGTACAAATCAAGATTACTAGTAATATGAAAACGAAGAGTAACTCAGTTGGTAATTAGCTGCTTCACCTCCAATTAATAAGTTGAGAAATTTGAGTCACCAGAGAGGTAAATGAGGAACCATTATTGATCATCGCTTTGCCGATTAAAAAAAAATTAATAGTAATACTTTGTGATGACAATGAGATGATGAGAGTTGTCTCGCACGTACCACACCATGAGACTTGAGTTTAGCCGATTTTTAGGCTTATAGATTTCTCTATACCGATCACTTCTATCTAATATTAACTATTGCTGGTTCGACTAGTTACATCACTAATTAGGAACGAAATCCATGAGAGAAGTTTCAATTGACACAGTACTATCAGTCAATATCACAACTAGACGCACATCTCTTCTGACATGCAACATGTCATGAACGAAAGGAGTTCACAATTAACAAGGCGGACAAGAAAAAAATTCCATCCACCTTGGACTAATTAAAACTATAATGATCGAAATATGCAACTGTTGAGTTCGATTCAACAATAGTCGATTATACCTAATCACAAAAGCTCACAACTCAACTAAACCACCAAGAACCAGCTGCACAAATCAAACACACACCCAAGCAACCAAAACAGAAAACAGAGCAAGAACGATAAGCAAGAGAGACACAAGAGTTTAACGTGGTTCGGTTGTAAATAACCTACGTCCACGGAGATCAACCAGCTTCCACTATATTATATCAATCCCAATTACAAGTCCCTAACAGTATGCAAGAAACAAGAACAAATCTGTCTCTCAAAGCTAGAACCTATAATCTATATAATATCACCATTCGAAGTAGTCGAACCGGGTCTTCAAGCTGTGTTGTTATTTCTCCAGATCTGGTTATGAGCATGCAATAATCACCCCTTTATATAGCCTTCAATTTGCAGCTATACCTAAAGGAATTCGAATAGGAATTGAAATCAAATAGGAATTGATTTCCTAATGGAGACAATTACCTTTTCCTGATTGCATTCGGAAACAGTTGTTGAGATAACACCTCACAAATCTCCACCTTTAGCTGAACACCAACGACCTCTGTATCCCTGAAGTTAGGACACACCCCTTTGCATCTCTAAGGTTAAGACACATCCCCATGTACCTCTAAGGTTAAGATACGCCCCCATATGCACCTCTAAGGTTAAGATGCCTCCCCGTTCCATCCCTGCGGTTAGGATGACCCCCTCAAAGTCTTGACACCCACAAGTTCCAGGCAAAACCTGAACTTTGGTCCTGGAAGCGCCTTAGTCATAGCATCTGAAGCATTCAACGACGTATGAATCTTCTTTATCTTCACAACTCCCTTGGCAATGATATCTCTGATGAAGAAAAACCTTACATCAATGTGTTTTGTCCTTTCATGATACACATGATGCTTAGTCAACATAATAGCACTTTGATTGTCACAGTGAATATTCACATGATCCTGTTGGATACCCAACTCATTCAATAATCCACTCAACCAGATAGCTTCCTTAACTCCTTCAGTGATAGCCATGAACTCCGCCTCTGTTGTAGATAATGCAACCACAGACTGCTGACTTGCTTTCCAACTAACTGCCGTGCCAAACAAAGTAAACACATACCCTGTGATAGACTTTCTTCCATTCAAGTTCCCTGCAAAATCTGCATCCACATATCCAACCAATGGATTCTGCAAGTCATTGCTTTTCTTGAACCTCAGTCTCATCATCCTTGTGCCACTTAAGTATCTGAGAACATCCTTCACAACATCCCAATGCCTTCTCCCAGGATTCCCCATGTATCTGCTGATAACACTCATAGCATATGCAAGATCAGGCCTGCAGCAAATCATAGTATACATAATACTTCCAACTGCACTTGCATAAGGTACTATAGACATAATCCTTGGTTTAGCATCATCCTTAGGACATTGTTCCTCAGATAACTTTACCCCAGGCGCAATAGGAGTAACCACACTACTGCAATTTGACATATTGAACTTGGCTAGAACCTTCATGAGATAACTAGGTTGAGATAGAAACAAATTCTTCTCCTTCATGTCCCTAGTGATATCCATCCCAATAATTCTACTTGCATCCCCAAGATCCTTCATCTCAAATTCTTCCCGCAGCTTCCCTTTAAGTGTTTCAATCTCCTCCATTGACCTGCTAGTAATCAACATATCATCCACATACAAGATCCTTCCATCTGCATTCTCCTGAAACTCATCATCCAGAGCTTCATATCCAGTACCTGAGTATTTTAGGACCTGATTATAAACCTGTTGTTCTGGAGTTTCGCTCAGGGTTGCCTCAACCCCTTGTCCAACACCTAGTGTATCAACCTGCTCCATAGCCCAAACAACTTCTCCGGGTGTTATATTAGTTTCATCCTCAGACTCCACCTCAACTGAAATTCCTTGTGCATATCCTTGATCTCTTGTATGCTGATAGTTTGAAGTTTCACCAACTTCCTCATCAAGTCGATCATCACCATCTGACTCTGAGCTACTACTAGACTCCTCATTCACTGGTAAGATAGGCTCAGCATCCGCAACATCATCCTCCACTGTGGGCTCCACCTGAGAGTGAACTCTCTCATCTTCTAACTCAATTCTGGTATTTTCTGCAGAGTCGAGGTTGAGTTCGGGGTTGGGTGAACCCCCTCTGTCAACACCTGCCTGCTTGTCCTTCAGAGGTAACACATCTTCATTAAACTGGACATCCCTGCTTATAATACACTTTTCCTTTCCAGGTTCTATGCACCAAAGCTTATATCCTTTAACCCCCTTTGGGTAACCAATAAAGATACACCTCAATGCTCTAGCTTCCAACTTATCTTGCTTGATATGTGCTAAAGCCAAGCAACCAAACACCTTGAGTTTTGAATAGTCCCCAGTTGTTCCAGTCCACACTTGATCCGGCGTCTTAAACTCCAAAGACATAGCTGGACTCTTATTGATAAGTATTGCTGCTGTAACCATAGCTTCTCCCCAGAAACCTTTGCTTACCCCAGAACTCAGTAACATACACCTAGCTCTCTCCAATAGAGTTCTATTCATTCTTTCCGCAACTTCATTCTATTGTGGTGTACCTGCAACCGTTCTGTGTCTAGTAATACCCTTCTCTTTACAGAAATTAGTAAACTCAGTAGATAAGAACTCCAATCCATTATCAGTCCTGAGATACTTCAATGATCTTCCTGATTGATTCTCTACCTCAGCTAACCATTCCTTGAACTGATTAAATGCTTGATCCTTAGACTTCAGAATATAAACCCATACCTTCCTTGAATAATCATCTATGAATGAGATGAAATATTTACCTCCACCTTGAGTGAGTGTCCTGGATGGTCCCCATAAATCTGAATGCACATAATCCAAGTTAGCTTTAGTAGTATGCTTCCCTGTGTTGAAATTGGTCTTGTGCGCCTTCCCCATCACACATGTCTCACAGAATGGTAACTTAGTGAACTTGTCTCCTCCAAGTAATCCCTGCTTGGTAAGTTCCTTCAATCCTTTCTCTCCAAGATGGCCAAGCCTCTTGTGCCATAGATATGTGTTGTCATTCCCATGAACTGCTGCACTTTCTCCAGCTACTGTGTTACCAGATAAATAGTATAGACCATTCTTCTTAACACCTTCCAGCAAGGTTGTCTGAGGAGTTGACTCAACACCCCCCTGAACCCCGTGCATAACTCGCAGAACACCATGACTACAACTCCATGAATATCCCATAGCATCAAATTGACCAAGTGAGATCAGATTCCTCCTCAAATCAGGTATGTACCTTACACCAGTTAACAATCTAACAGTTCCATCATGCAACTTCAATTTAACATCACCAGTGCCTTTGACCATGCATGACTGATTGTTCCCCAAAAGTACAGTTCCACCTTTCCCATATTTGAAGTTTGTAAACCATTCTTTAACTGGACTCGTATGAAAAGAGCACCCAGAATCAAGTATCCAAGATAAGTCTATATTAGAAGTAGAGACCGTAAGTACCTCTGAGATGTCAAAAAATTGTGTAGCTTGTGCTATGTCAACTGTTCCTGCCTCTCCCCCAGATTGCTTTGGCTTCTTGTTGTTCCACACAGGGCAATCCTTCTTGAGATGTCCCTTATTGTGACAGTGGTAGCACCTCCTGTTCTCCACAGAATCTGATGACCTCTTACTCTCTTGCTTCTTGTATTTCTCCTTTGGTAATCTTTCCCTTGAAGAACCCTTCTTGGAACCATGGTACTTCATAGCAAGACTCTCAGCCGAATGTCCACCTTCCTGCAGATTCTTCTGCTTATGGAACTCCCTAGTCTTCAATGATTCTCTTACCAAATCCAAAGTTACTTCAACATTACCAAACATCAACGAATCTCTGAAGTTCTCATAGGAGTTGGGCAGGGAGTTGAGCAACACCATAGCTTTGTCTGCGTCTGTAGTCTTATCACCAACATTCTCCAAGTGTTTTGTGATCTTATCAAACTCTGCTAATTGCTCCAATATCGACCTCCCTTCAACCATCCTAAAACCAAGAAACTTCTGCTTGAGATACATCATCTGGGCTGATGATTTCCCATTATAAATTTTTTCAAGTTTATCCCAGATACCCTTTGCATCAGTACACTTGATAACCTCCCTCAATGCTTCGTCGCTTAATGAGTGAATCAGTGTATTGTATGCCTTCTTCTTGATTTCCTTCTTCTTTGCATCGTCTTTAATCTCCTTAAGACCGTCATCCCCCAACAGAGCATCGTCAACTCCATAATCCGATAACAAGGCCTTAACCCTCAGTTTCCACAGGCTGAAATCTGTGTGCTTCGTCAGCTTCTCAATCTCGATTTTAGTTGATGACATTGCTTATATCAAGCTTTGGATTCTCCCTGTAAATTCCTTCGACCCTTCTTCCCACAGACGGCGCCAATTGTTGAGTTCGATTCAACAATAGTCGATTATACCTAATCACAAAAGCTCACAACTCAACTAAACCACCAAGAACCAGCTGCACCAATCAAACACACACCCAAGCAACCAAAACAGAAAACAGAGCAAGAACGATAAGCAAGAGAGACACAAGAGTTTAACGTGGTTCGGTTGTAAATAACCTACGTCCACGGAGATCAACCAGCTTCCACTATATTATATCAATCCCAATTACAAGTCCCTAACAGTATGCAAGAAACAAGAACAAATCTGTCTCTCAAAGCTAGAACCTATAATCTATATAATATCACCCTTCGAAGTAGTCGAACCGGGTCTTCAAGTTGTGTTGTTATTTCTCCAGATCTGGTTATGAGCATGCAATAATCACCCCTTTATATAGCCTTCAATTTGCAGCTATACCTAAAGGAATTCGAATATGAATTGAAATCAAATAGGAATTGATTTCCTAATGGAGACAATTACCTTTTCCTGATTGCATTCGGAAACAGTTGTTGAGATAACACCTCACAGCAACGATCGATACGCGTAAAGTGTGAAGTTCCTCTGAAGAAAGAACTTTTATTAAGGAATGTGGGCGTATCTGCAAATGTCTTAGGAGTTACAGTAATAGACGGGCTGCTCGCAGTCGCAAAGTTAATTTCTCAACGAAACTATTATCAATGGAATCCATATATTGTTCCCTCTGAAGTCTAAACTTATAAGACTAGATGGACAATAATTTAGGTGTATTAAATTAAAGTAATATAATAAGCCGATTGATTTACCCAATTGATTGACCTATCAATTAATTTTAATCCGTTGATCTTGCTTATCCAATTTCAATCTGGTGCGTACATGTGTCATTAGTTAATTAAAAGATGGGTTCGAATCCTGTTGGCGTGATTTTTCTTCATTATTTTTATTGAAGGTGTTTGGTTCGAATCTTGTTGGTGTGATTTTTCTCTATTATTTGTATCATTATTTTAGTTGAAGGTGTTGGGTTCGAATCTTATTGATGTATTTTTTTTCTTTTTTATTTATTCTCTACTTAAATTTTTATTTTTTAACATAAAGTTGTATGACGTATTATACTTAATTTTAAAATATAACCATGATATGTTCTTATAAAAAAAAGACATACTTCCTCCGTCCAATAATAAATGTAACACTTGATTTTGTTGACTTTTCGATGGTCATTTTGACCTTAAATTATTCTTAAATCATACGATAAAAATAACTAAAAACATCATATTATGAAACTAGAATGTTTATATAAAACACTTGACAATATATTAAACTGATTAAAAATACCATTTAACATGCGAAAAAAATGCATTGCAGATTTTGAAGTTGAATGTTTCCAAAGTTTAGAGATGTATCTGATGGTTTTTAACTCATAGGAAGAATATTTTTCGTATGTCTAATATAGTTCAATTTAAACTATTAGTAATTGCATAACTACAAAAACTATATACATTTATAGCACACCATTTATATTAAGTTTAATTACTCAATTAGTTATTTTTTATTACGTTTTGAAGTCATTATGTGAAGATTATATATTCACTCCATTTATTTTAATATATTATTTAATAAAAAAATAATGTTTTACAAGATTACGCGTGACGCGGTTCGTAGTAAATATCTAATTTACGACAATTATCTTTCATTCTCTATCACCGATCGAAGCTACTAATAATAAATTCAATAGTACTCTGCCTATATATGTTGATATATCTTATTATATGTATATCTATATGATCATTCATGTAAACAACCATTATTTTAATACATTGACCCTTCTTTATTGAATTTCACCATACCTATAATATAACTGCACCCGATAACTGTTTAACTTATTATTTTGTTTTTTTTTTTAAAAAAAAAAGACAGTTACATGCTTTTAAGATGACTTTTAATTTCATAATTAAATGCTACCACAAAAATAACAATAAAAGATGAGTTCTATGGGTTGGCCTCCTTGTACATGGTCAAACACACGGATAAAATCCATTTTTGATAGGGAAAAATACACATATAAATCATAAACAACAACTAATTGCAAATAAAGCCACTTTAAAACATTAGTTACCAAATGCTCGCTACTTACGAAGCTTCCGGACCTCAAAATCTCGCTCAATTGGATTTAATAGCAAATTTGACATCCGGAAGCTAGTTTCAGCCACTGAAACTAGCTGAAACTAGCTAAAATGGACCTCAAAAACTCGCTAAACTGAATTTAATGAAATTTTTGAAATCCGCCTACAGAAATGGACCTCAAAATCTCGCTCAACTGGATTTAATAGCAAATTTGACATCCGGAAGCTAGTTTCAGCCGCTGAAACTAGCTAAAAATGACTGAAACAGTTTGAAACTAACTATTAATTTTATATTTTTCCTAAAATTAACCTTTAAAACTAGTTGTTAATTTTATAAAATGATTAAATTAACTCTAAAAATTATTTATACTAAACTAAATAAATTAAAAAAAATATGAAAACTATAATTACAAAAATATAATCATTATTTTAACTGAAAAAAACATAGTTTCAAATTTGTTTCAACACATAAAAGCTAGTTTCAGAAGCTAATTTCAGACAAAAAGCTAGTTTCAAATAAAAACTAGTTTCATAAACTGGTCGAAACTAGCTGAAACTAACTATTAATGCTAGTTTCAACATTATAAAATGTTAATTTCATTAGTTTCAACAACAAAAATGTTATTTTCATTAGTTTCAGCATCATAAGTGCTAGTTTCAGCAACAAAAATGCTAGTTTCAGCAACACAAATGCTAGTACCATTAGTTTCAACAACACAAATGCTAGTTTCAACAACTAAATACTAGCTTCATTAGTTTAAGCATCATAAGTGCTAGTTTAAGCATCATAAGTGTTAGTTTGAGCCACAAAAATGCTAGTTTCAGCAACACGAATGCTAAATTCATTTGTTTCAGCATCACAAGCGAACAAAAAAAAAATGTTAGTTTCATTAGATTCAACAACAGAGATGAAAGTTTCATTAGTTTCAACAACAAAAATTAAATGCCAGTTTCATTAGTTTCTGTGTATAAATATTAATTAGTTAGAAAAAAAATAGTTAAATATAATTAGCTAGTAATTAATTAAAATTAATGGATGTCAAAAACATCATCAGAATCCATTTTAGTGAGAACATATGTGTTCAGCGAGAAATTGAGATCCAAATTGATTAGCTTTTAGGGCACCAAAAAATAGAATGACCTTTTTTGTAAGAGGTTATTAGATTTTAGGGCACAAAAAATAGAATGACCTTTTTTGTAAGTAGTTATTTAAAATGACTATTTTAGCAATTAGGTACCCTCAAGTGGTTCTTTTATGTAATTTTCTGTTTTTGATACTCCAAAGTGAGACATGTACAATTTATATCAATTGATATAACTATGTAATTAAACTAGACGTTGCCACCCTTTTACCAATGAGGTTTAGCTCAATTGGTTAGACTGAGATGTCATGACAATAGAGGTCATATGTTCAATTCTCGCCAAGTGCGGAATTATTTATAATTTATTACTAGCTTTGTAATGCTACTTGTGAAACTAGTTAATTAACCCGTCGAGTACTCGACGGGGCATAAAAAAGTTGTGCGCACACTTGTTACTATATAAATTTGATTATGTGGAATAACAAATAAAGAAAGATATTGCTCTATGTGTATTGTTACACAATTGTTTATCTCTCCATCTCGGTCTATGTTTATCATAAGCATTACCACTCATCAACTCTTAACTGGAACATCTTATAGTATCCAAAAACTTAATAGGATGTATTTTTTCATTGAATTAGAATGTCATATGTCAATTTAATATCTCCCCATTATCATTTTCATTGGCATTGGTACTATTATCGACCTCCAACAACCATCGGTACAATGCTATTTTCGATATGAATGTCTTTCCTTTGCCCTATGAACATGGTCATATAATACTCCACTTTTACCAAAGGAAAAATGTTGAATTTACAAAATACTTAACATGATGTATTTTTCATCTTCAAACTTAACACGTACATGCATAATATTCATATGTGTCATAATTAAGACTGAGTGTAGGAGAGGGGAACTGATTTCCCAAATGACAGGTTTACGGTTTTATACTCTAATGTCCTAATTGCAGTCTCTTTGGTTTTTTAATTATCAAATGTATGTTGAGTTCCCTGGATGCTACAGTACATACGTAGATAGTGGCATGGAGCAAAGTTACGCTCCCTGGATTTTGGATTCAATGAGTTATGTTATGATTCATCGGATGTTGTCATTTAATTAAATGCATATACTTTTACAGTGCAAACAGGTCTAAATATCCATTTTTCCATTGTGTTTGTTTGATTAGGTAGCAATTGAGGTTTCGTTATCACTGGATGGTTGTGTCTAATTAATGCCAATGATGTGCAGAGACATGAAACTGGTCAGGTTTTGGCAAGCGTTCTGAGATCCATTTAGCGTGGTGATTCGTAGTTCGGGTTTTGTATGATCTCTGGTGGTTGTATGTAGAACATTTGGCAATTTGGAATCCAACTTATGGGAAGTAAGTATTCATAATAAACGAAGTCATTTGTTGCACCTGATCCTTTGTTTATGCTTTTTATGTCTTAATGAATGTTCTCTGGGGCACTTTTGGGAAGATAACTAAATGAAAGAGCTTGCCTACGAAATTTGCAAAGGTCCGTACTCCGTAGGAAGAAGTCACCGCGCTAGCCATATATTGGATGATTCTTATAAGGGAAAAATACGTATAAAAATCAAGTATAACAACTAAATACAAAAAAGGACAGTTACAAAAACAAAATACAAAACAGTCGCTCCCACTAACTCGCTTTTGTGAGTGGACATAACTACCCCTCCTTTCTCGCTTCTTTCAAAACAATTAAAATACTCTCTGAACACAACCGCCATTTCATTTCCATTCATTTCAGACAAAAAAGCTCCGTTTCTCTCTCAAACAGGAAGATGAAACGACACTGCATTCTCTCAAATTCGACCAAAATCAAGCAAAATTATCAACCAAAACCACTCGAAAACCACTAAAATCGACAACCCATCCACAAAAATGGCAGAATCGAGCAAGCAATTGGCACCACAAAGCGATGAACAGGAAATAGGTACGAAACCCTAGTTGACCCACATGAATGTCTTTTATTTTCCCCGTGACCATGAACTTATCATGGATCATGTATCACCTTCGCTCTATTTTCCTCAAATTAAATGGGTTCCAATATTGGAGTTCAATAGTCATTCAACAAAACCCCTAATATGTTGAACTTCAAAATAGAATAAGCAAGAATACACTTA
The DNA here is from genome assembly GCA_028274465.1 of Plantago ovata. NCBI lineage: Eukaryota > Viridiplantae > Streptophyta > Magnoliopsida > Lamiales > Plantaginaceae > Plantago > Plantago ovata. The sequence continues at coordinate 7,029,568 of CM051456.1, read as the reverse complement.
TTATAGATAGAGAGTCTATAGAGTAGTCTCATCTATTGTGATTGTTATTGTTAATTATCACATGAGTACACCAATCGAACACATCTACTGTTTCAGCATAATTAAGACCGAGTATAAAGTCATCCACATGAATGTCTTTCATTTGCCCCGTGATCATGAACTTGCCATAGATCCCATATCACGTTCACCCTATTTTCCTTAAATGCGTTCCAATATTGGATTTCAATTCTCATTCAGATTCAGCAAAGCCCTTAATCTTTTGAATTTCAAAATATGATAAAGCCAGTATACACTTATTATGGATAGATAGCCTACATGGTAGTCCCATCAAATGCAATTATTACTTTAATTGTTATGGAACACAATGAAACCCATCCACTATTATAAATTATTTCGGCATAATTAAGACTGAGTATAATGTCATCCACATGAATGTCTTTCATTTTCCCCGTGACCATGAATTTGTCATGGATCCTATATCACCTTCGCTCTGTTTTTTCCTCAAATTAAATGGGTTCCAATATTGGAGTTCAATAGTCATTCAACAAAACATCTAATATCATGTTGAACTTCAAAATAGGATAAGTAAGAATACACTTATTATAGATAGAAGCCTACATGGTAGTCCCATCTATAGTGATTGTTATTGTAAATTATCAAATGGGTACACCAATCGAACACATCCACTGGTTCAACATAATTCAGACGGATATAATGTCATCAACATGATTGTATCTCATTTGCCCCGTGATCATGAACTTGCCATAGATCCCATATCACGTTCACCCTATTTTCCTCAAATGCGTTCCAATATTGGATTTCAGTTCTCATTCAGGAACACCCTTAATCTTTTGAATTTCAAAATAGGATAAAGCCAGTATACACTTATTATGGATAGATAGCCTACATGGTAGTCCTATCAAATGCAATTATTATTTTAATTGTTATGGAACACAATGAAACCCATCCACTATTATAAATTATTTCAACATAATTAGGACTAAGTATAATGTCATCCACATGAATGTCTTTCATTTTCCCCATGACCATGAATTTGTCATGGATCCTATATCACCTTCGCTCTGTTTTTTCCTCAAATTAAATGGGTTCCAATATTGGAGTTCAATAGTCATTCAACAAAACCTCTAATATTATGTTGAACTTAAAAATAGGATAAATAAGAATACACTTATTATAGATAGAAGCCTACATGGTAGTCCCATCTATTGTGATTGTTATTGTAAATTGTCACATGAGTACACCATTCGAACACATCCGGTGTTTCAGCATAATTAAGACTGAGTGTAATGTCATCCACATGAATGTCTTTCATTTCCCCCGTGATCATGAACTTGCCATAGATCCCATATCACGTTCACCCTATTTTCATCAAATGTGTTCCAATATTGGATTTCAATTTTCATTCATCAAAACCCCTTAGTCTCTTGAATTTCAAAATAGGATAAAGCCAGTATACACTTATATGAATAGATAGGCTACATGGTAGTCCCATCAAATGCAATTATTAGTTTAATTATTATGGAACACAATCAAACCCATCCACTATTATAAATTATATCAGCATAATTAAGACTGGGTATATTGTCATCCACATGAATGTCTTTCATTTGCCCCGTGACCATGAACTTGCCATAGATTCTATATCACCTTCACTCTATTTTTCTCTAATGCGTTCATATATTGGAGTTAATAGTCTTTCAACAAAACTCCTACAACATATTTGGATTTGGACTATAGAGGCCTCTCGACGTCTATAATTGACCTCACATTTGGGTTTCAATTAAAGAGGCACCAGGTACTGTTCACATTTTGAGAGACCTCTCGCTTTTTTCCTCTCATTTCCCTCTCTCTAGTTTCATCTTTCTCTCTTTATTTTCAACTTTCTATCTTCCAATCAATAATCAACATCTCATGCTTCCACTCGTAATATTCGAATAAATCTATTTTTGGTAATCCAGAGAGCGCCCGTGTCCAATTTATTTACTTTATTGTAACACGTTGCCAATTTTGATACTTTTTCAATTTGAATAATTCAAGCATGGTAACACATCCGACATATCGAAAATAGCGAATAAAATAAGAATTAAAAAATTACAAAAAAAAAAATGAAAAATGGACGGGTGCTATATACACTTTTTTTGGTACTTTGGAGTACCAAACTGGGATTTTAATGCATTGTATAAGACATGCCAATTTTCCTATTGTCTTGAGAATTTTGGTCCCTCAAGTGAGTGGCTATCACACGCTTGTATTGTTCACATTTTTTACGTTAAATTGGAGAAGTACCAAAATTGGTCAGTGTGTTAAAAACTTGCAATGAAGTATCTAAATTGGTCAGTGTGTTAAATTGAACATGGCGCACACTAGACTACCTAATTTGGGCAAGGGCACTCCGGAATAACTGAAATGAGTTTTACCCTATACAAAGCAAATGATAAACTTATACACGGACGGTGGTAGTATTAAATAATAAATAAATAACTATTTTCTAAAATAATTTTTATGGATAAAAAGTTTATATGATAGTACCATCATTGATTCGAATGTTATTGTAGTTCTTATTTATTGCGGAATATACATATCAAACATATCTTTCGTTCTAAATTACCTAAACGCTAAATAAATATCAAATAAAATACATAATGATATTTTCTTTCATTTTCATTGATAGACATATTCAAAATAGTATCACCAAATATGAGTGTTATTATAATTTTTTGTGTAATACACATGGCAAATATATCTATTATTCTAAATTATTGTTGAATAAATTCATGAGTAGTGACATAAATACAAAGTAATTAAAATATTATACCTTCTTTTTCTGTCATTTTTTTATTTTTTAATGTATACATGAAATTTTCGACAGAGGAATCAAAATTTTGATTATAAGATAGAAATTCTAGTGTTAATTGAATTTGGGGAGATTATATTTTCACCACGTTTATTTTCAGGAATACGCTTAGGAGATTATATTTTGAGTTAGATTAATTATTTATTTTTTGGCATATGCTTAGTTGAATTTTAATTTTATTCTATTTTTAGTCAATGTTTTCCAAGTGAATTTTAAAATAAATTTATTCCAATTAAATGAGAAATTGACACGTCAGCATGAACTTGAATTGAGCATTCTGATTGGTTGATATTTTTAGAATGTGAACTCTGCTTTTATATATTATATAGATAGATTGTAATGGTTCGATTATTAAAAAAACTAGACATGTCTGACTTTGAAGTATCATAAATGAATTTTACCTGTCAACACACATAAGACGATTGGTTAGTTTCAAACGTATTCTAACTCATCAAACTTGGTGCATAGATTAAATGTTGGTTGGGAGATACAAGTGTTCCAACGATGATGGTAGTTCAATTTTACGACAATGAGATGGTCATTCTTGTAAACAATCATTCTTTTAATACACTGGCCCTTCTTTATTGAATTTCGCCATATCTATAATATATAACTGCACCCGGTAATTGTTTAACTTATTATTTTGGTGGTAAAAAAAAAATAAAAATAGTGCCAAGCTTTTAAGATAACTTTTAATTTCATAATTAAATGTTACAACAAAAATAACAATGAAAGATGAGTTCTATGGGTTGACCTCCTTGCACATGGTCAACACACATTAAACGTATTCTAACTCATCAAACTAGTATATAGATTAAATGTTGGTTGGGAGATACAAGTGATCCAATGATGGTAGTTCAATTTTATTTATTAACTGCTGCTAGCTAGGTTAGTGTATTTCTTTGTTTCGTAAGTTGATTACAGGTATACTTTGTTCTTCACAATAGTACTCTGCCTCGATAAACAATGGGTCTTTGAATATTTTTTCACTGATTCCAGCCATATCTGTAACATAAATTCAAAAGTTTAAAATTAAGTGGATACTTGATAGTTTAAAGGCAGGTTGAAATCCACATGACTGAGATTATTGACAGCAATTCCAGTGCCACTCTATCACATAAACTGCACCAATAATGCCATAATCAAGTGTATTTCATTAGTCTACTACATGACATGCGAGAAGGAGAAAGGCAAACAACAGAAGCTTTTAAGCTAGCTAAAAGCTTTCAAAATATAAAAGTATGTTCGATCAAGTTACCAAGCACCTGGTTCAACATGAAATCAAAAAGTCTGGCTGCATATCTTCTTAATCTTCTTCTTAAACAGGAAAAACAAATACATTTAACGCCTCAACTCACGAGCATATGTAGCTTGAACGAGTGCCTTATCCTTTGAGGAAAGCTTCTTGGACACGGACACCTTTCCAGACCACCTATTTTCGTCCCTTAATTCACCAAGACCTATCACGTCCGCTGCGGAGCTTACAATAGCACTTCCTTGGAGTTTGGATACCTCCAAGTCTATAAACTTCTCAACCTGCTTTATGCTTTTGGTTAATTTGGCATAGTCTTCACGGGGATCACCAACAAGGGCATCCCTAGCAATCACATAGGCATCACGTTGTGCTCTTAGATCCACATAAGCTGTGACTTCCATCTGCAGTTTAAGAAGAAAAGAAAAAAGAAAGAAAAAAACATATATATTAAGAGAGATGAATAATATTTACACAACTCATCTAAACTTTACACATCAAATGTAAAGTTCCTCAGGATTCTCTGCAAATTAAGGAGCTAGCTAACATCAAGAAACAAGTATAAACTGAACAAACATAAAGCAGAGACATCTAGGTCCAAAAGATAAGTAGCAGTTGCTTAGGGAGGTCAAAACCTACTTCAATTTACCAATCAGAAAGTTAATTATAAGATGTTACCAACCATCTACCCACATTAACATGTATGGTGCAGCTTATATGCTACGAAAAAACACCCCGTAATTACTAATGCTAGCCCCTCCTCAACAAATGATATATACATTTCCCACTCCCTCAAATTAAAGATCCCAAACCAACAGAAGCAATTACCAATTAAATTATAACCCAATCATCAACAAACGCTACACATATTTTCAAACGTAATCTAACTCATCAAACCACTACATAGATTAAATGTTGGTTGGGAGATACAAGTGATCCAACGATGATGTTCGTTCAATTTTACTTATTAACTGCTGCTAGCTAGGTTAGTGTATTTCTTTGTTTCGTAAGTTTATTACAAGTATACTTTGTTCTTATTAGCTTTTTTTTCTTCTTTTTTTTTTTTCACTTTTTTTTTCATTTTTAAGTTTATTTTTGTACTCGCGGGAAATCTATGTAAATTTTAGTTTTCGTTCTTTTAATTTTTTTATTTAATTTTACCTTAGGGTAATAGCATTATGTTTTCCTTTTTTTTTTTTTTTTTTCATTCTAAGTTTATTTGTCTTTTTAATAGAACCTAAAATAAATAGGTGTAAAACATGAGGTACCTATTTTCAAGGGGATGCAAAAAAATGATACTATATCTCTGAATTAGGCCATCGATCCACTAAAACTTAAAAAACAAAAGAATCTTTATTAGGGATTTGATATAGGTTAAAAAATTGGGGAAATACAATCTGATAGACTCGAAAGCTAACATAGAATCGATCAGTCGGACTTGAAAAAATGGTATACCTATGTGTGTACCAATCTCTGCCACTCTGATATGGGTATCACTATGTTTATACTGCGATTTGTGGATTTTCAGTTGTTGGTTATATATATATATATGATCTCTTATTTGTTCACTTGACCGAGAGGAGTAATTAGCAAAGAAGAAGAGAACTAAAGAAGTACACTAACTGTTTTATAGTATAAACTTCTTTTTTTTTCTTTTTTAAAACGGCTAAAAAAGTTTATAGATTAATTAAAAAAATATAAGAAATGCTCGGTTACGATATAACCAATATTGTACCATTACCTAAACCAGAAGTTGATACATCACCACAAAGAAAAAGAAGAATAAGACCTCAAGTCCAGACAATAATGCTACACCGCTACCGAGTACCAACTAAAACAAAGTTATTAACAAAATAATAATAAACCGGAGGTTACTCCGTCAAAAGCATTGAGCCTTCCCAAACCACCAAGAATAGAAAAAGAGCACGAACCATGAATCCACAAGCTCCTCACCAAAGAAACAACACATACTGCAAGCCTTTCCTTTTCTCTCCTCCTTTCCACGACCGCGTTCTACACAATTCACCGCCCCCTCTTCATCCGAGGGCCAAGGCTACTAATTTCTTCCAAAATAGATCATTACATGCTTTTATTTGCCCACCACTTGGAAGCCCTTCATCAATCAATTTCCCAATTATCTCCATCGGGGTTGAACCCGTCGGTTTCCTTGGCTTCCTTCTTTTTACACCCAATGGGTCTTTAGTTCCCCCGCTCCCGGTTTCTCTCCTAATTTACTCAATGAATTTGACGGGGTTGCCTTGGTAATTCTGGGCTTTGACTTCTAAATGTTGTCAAATCCTCTACCGCCTTTGCCAAACCAAAAGGATTAGAAGATTCCCCTCCTCACAAGTCTCCTGTTTAACATCCGACTCCACTCTCGGATGGGATTGAGAACCTTCTTCCTCCGGTAGCAGCCAGTCAAGGTCATCTTCTGCGGGACTCCCCATAAATGTATCAACTCGCCAGGGTCCGAACCCAATTGATTTGCATCAACAAACTCCTTGCTCCTGCAAAGTCCCAACAAGCACTCTTACAATGGCTTCCTGATTCCCATACTCCTCTAAAAGACTTGAGCCTTCACACTTATACTTAGCTAAACCAGACTGATCATAATCTACGGCTTCCTCCTCCTCCATCTAGAATCTACTCAACCGGAATCCCTAAAATACCCGAATTAACCAAATTCTGGCGCCCAACTTGATTAAAACCCAACCCACCATAAAAAGGAGAACAAACTTTGATGGGCCTAACTTGTTTGCTTTACTACACTTTGCGTCGAGTGCCAAAGGTTGCTTTCTCTCTTGCCTCTTTCCCCCCCTCTATATATCTTCTTTCTGCTTTACCTTCCTGCTCAATTGAATTGATGATGTATCTTTTTATATTCCCTTCTTGTTGGATTTTCATCTTTTATCATTCACCATATTAAGTGCCAGATGTGGCTCTCAGATTGTCATGTATTTGCTTAGCCTAGTAGCCTAGCAGTTTCAACTTTCAATGCTTTTCATGGCCTTGCTATTTATATTCTGGGGAAAAAGGCAGTTTCGGTCCCTTATGTTGACGTTCGCGGCGATATTAGTCCGCTCTAGACGAACTGAGCGCTCTTGGTCCTCTATTGGCGTATAAACAGCGTTTTCTTGTGAATTAAGACATACGAGGAGAACTAAGCTATACAAGCTTGCCACCTACTATGTATGCTGCCAAATCAGATCCAGACACCTCCTAATGGACGCCAAATGTCATAAAAACACACTCCAAGCACAAACTAACACACAACCACACATGCTAAACACACAAGGACCAGTCTGGAGGGAAAATTGGCAAGTGAAGAACATTTCCCTCCACTATACTCTTTTACCTTAGTTATATATTCATCCTTGTTACAGAATTTTTCAGATTTTAGCTACTATACCGAATGAGTTGTATATGTATATCTGGTGTATATAATTATTTTAGGTTCATACCTGTGTAAAAGCCTTGACTCCATGGCGCTCAAGCTTGACCTCAAGATCAGGATGCTCTGCAAGATCCAGCAGCACATCCACCATATCTTTACATGACGACTTGTTATCCGATTTTTCCCTCCTTTCCTGGTGTTCTGTAAGAACACGTTCCAAGAACTTATCAAATTTCTTGCTTCTTGTCTTCATCCTCTTGACATACCCCTGTAAATCCAGAAAACTGATATACTCCACATATCCGATCAGATCAGATCAGTTGAGGTACGTATGTGTGATGGTGAAAAACAATAGTGAGACTAAAACATGTAATAATATACAGTAGCAGTACCTCGCTCTCATCAGACTGCACCATGTAGCGACGCAAATCACCCATCACTGGCCTAGCGTTAGACATGTCATCCTCGGTGGCACAACGCCTTAGCACACGGTTGTCACACACCTCATATATCTGCCTCCTGTGGTAAAAATGTTTTCAGAGGCGAATGGAAGACGTTCCCCTTCTGGGTAGAGTATGGGTTGGGAATCTTTCTTTACCAGCCCTTTGCACCCAAACACCACTTAGACTGCTGTTTTTTAGAGGTTTTGCTTTTGCAAGTACTGTGTCTCATGTCTGCGACCTGCCATGAATATGAAGAAATTGAATAGCTTCATAAGTATATGTTGCAGGTGTATATATACATATAGTCCATCCATCTAATCTAAATCCACTACCAGTCGGTTTCAATTTCAGCCAACAAACTACAAAAAAAACAACAATGCTACTAATTTCTAAGTAACTAAAAGATGCAATACCCGTTGCCCCATACGCCTGTTTTTCTCAACACGCTCTTTGATTATCTTCTTTACTTTCTTATATTCTTGACCAGGTTCACCGTCAAAACTATGCAGTAGCTGTGGAACATTAATCCCCCGGCGGAGCTTCCTATATTTCATCGCAATAGGTTTCTTCGTGGTACCAAACTTACGAAAACCTCTTCCGACTGATGCAAACGCATGCTGCTCTTCCTTCTTCACCTTTCCCATGGAGATCGAAATGGTCAGAACCAGAATCCCCAAATTGAAGATTAAGAACCCTAATTCCACTCAAAACGGCAGTGTTTCTGAGTTAAAAGGGAGTGGGAACAAACCGGCCAACACTTCTGAAACAGTTCGCGCACCACCAGAAACAATTCGCGCTGTAGACAACAGTCCTAATTTTTGGGAATAGAATTTTACTTATGGTTTGTAACCAAGTCAAGGGAGTTTGCACTTTGTTTAAACCGCTATTGAATTGATAACCAATTTGGCCCCATGGAGTTTCTAGCATGACCGTGGACACCTATTGCCATCCTTACTCCTAGTAGCATCTTGTCACGAAATGAAAGTACTTGGGTGATTTTATTCGGCAAACTACATTCTAAAACGAATGGTGAGAGTAACACGTTGCCTCGAATACTCATGAATTGATAACCAAATGGACCAAATCTTGTTGTAATCGGTTAAATGTATGTAGCATATATGTTGTCCCGAAATGCAAGTATCGGTGGGTGGTTTCTTTTCAATTGGCAAATAACTTGATAACGTAACAGTAAAGAATCAGTTTTCCATCAACAAGTAACAAACGCAAACGCTTCACAATGGTTTTGTAACCGAATTTAACCGATATCTAGAAAGAAGAGGAACAGTTGTATGGGACTTGATTGGATTGAGAACCAATTTTGGCCCAATGGGATTTGTAGCATCATCATGGGCCTATTGTTATAGGCCTGTCAGTAATCACTAGTAAGTACGAGTAGTAAGTACACTGCACATCATCGTTTTTGGTAGGGCTGGGTGTTTGGGATGAGAATTTGGGAAATTCCCGATCCCGATTGGGATTTTCCCGAATAATCCCGATCCCGAAATTCCCGATCCCGTTTCGTCCCGATTCCGAATTCACATTAATAAGTTTGGGATGGGATTGGGATTGATTTTACCATCCGAATGGGATTTGGGTACCCGAATGGGTATTTTATTTATATAATATTATATATATATATATATATATATATATATATATATATATATATATATATATATATATATATATAAATACCTAATAATTATCACTAAAACTTAGTTAGACCTTAATTAACATACAAAATACTACGGCAAGCACAACCTCAAAACTACATCTTTTTTTGTCGTTGTGTCTATTGTTTCATCCATGGATCCAAGTAAGTCTATACTAGATTGCTTGATTAATTAATCCATTACTTTCTTCATGATTCTTCACGTTGATTATAATTTCTTAGTTAGTATAATAATCATTAATATTGATTGTTTTCCGATCATATACGTACATAGTCTGCTTGCTCCTTTTAATTCATATTTAGTATTGAAATCTTGTCAACACTAGATGATTCAACTGGAAAAATCTTGACGTTGGTTGATTACTTGATTGATTTTATTTTGTTTTGATTAAAACTAGTTGTTAATGTTTCAATTACGATTACTATTGATGAAAAATATGTTGAATTTTTATATTAATAGTAATATATTGAATAAAAAAATGTTATGCATCCGTGTATAAAAGAGCTTTTATTTTGTTTTAAAAACGCAAAAACTAAAGATGGGAACCCGAAATCCCGCCCGAGTGTTTAGCAACACTACAACTTTACTCATTAGGTAATTAATTTTTTAGCACATCAGATTGTGAGACCGATGTGGACAGTGATGAACTAATGCGATTTATATCATGGGCTGGAGACTTGGAGGCTAGATGAAGAGTTTAAGAGTATGGAAAATCTCGGCAGATTGTACTCGTTTCAGCCCGATCTCTCAACTAAGTGAACCCAGCCCAAGAAGAAACATTTTGTAGGCGGGTCGGGTGTTGGGGCTAAACTTGACAACTAAGGTTCTGTTCATTTCACCTTAATTTAAATTAAAATAAGTTCAGTTCAGTTCAGAATAATTAAGTTCAATTTAGTTCAGATAAATTCAGTTCAATTCAAGTTTGATTAGTTAAATTTATACTTCAAGTAAGTTCAGTTCAGTTCAGTTCAGAAATTTTCATGCCAGAGCCTAATCCTAATCATTAGGCACGCAAAGTATGAGTGATTTGTCCGCTTACAAAAACGGATTATCCATTCAATATTTGTTTAATATGGATTGTAAAGTGACTTGAATTTTTAAACTATTTATAACCTTAAAACTAGTACGAGTACTACACAAATTAAAGATAAGTTTGATCATCCATCCACATTTGAATACTCGAAAGATAAAGTTTGTGAGCTGGCCTCCATGCACATGTGTCGGCTAGGGATGGCAATGGGCGGGCTGGGTCGGGCTTTCAGAGGCCCGGTCGAGCTCGGGAAGACTAGTACCAAGCCCAGGACGGGCCTGAACATTATGCCCAAGTCCGGGCCCGTTATTTGCCAATTATTTAGTAATCTAAATGTTGTTCTTTTAGTTATGTAGTGTAGTATTAGTAGAATGGTGAATCTATTCTTGCCTACATATATTTTATTACTTTATTATTTATTATTTTAAGTATTTTAATGTTTGTTCATCCTCCTCGAAAGTTAATTTTAGTTACGTTCTACACTCAAATATAAATTCAATTCAAATTTAAATTCGAATGCAGTTTTCAAAGACATCAACAATACAAGAACTCATGGGTAAATACGTGTAGAAAGAAACGAAGTGTAAAGAGATAATATTTCATCAGTTACTTTAATTTTTTTGGAACTTATGTGTAATTGTAATGTATGAAGATTCGGAGTCAAACACAAAATGACGATCGAGTGCTCATCAGTGGTTAAGCGATCTATATCGATCAATCAATTAATACTGAGTAGTAGTATCTATCTTGTGATGATGATGAGTACATTCCACAGCTGAACTGAAACATATTACATAGTCTCTTTGAGACCACAAGAAGTGAGTTGATGAGATGGGAGAAACAAAAAGCAAAGATCAAGAATCACACAAAGTGCTTGTGCCGAAAGCTGAAGCTGATATACATTGATCATGAGTTTGAGTGTATTTTTTCCAACCTCCTCCAAATACATATGTTTGGTTACTTATATTAGATATCTATATTTCACTAGCACAATAATTAAATCCATATAGTAGTACTTAAACGAGGGTGATATATGTGCATATGATTGAAATGTTTCATCCATGTTTCCCTGTACCAACTGCAACTAAAGGGGAAAAGATAAGATCAATGACTAAGAATATCATCATTATATAGTTGGTCTTATAGAACTATATGGTTACTTCTACTCCTTTTTTACTAACGAGTCATTTCGGGCTCCTTTTTAAGGTATGCCCCACTGCCATCCAGTAACACCATTACCACTACCTTAATTGCTATGTTTTAAAAAATGACCGGTTCGGCCGTGAACCTGTGTGAACCGGCATATGAGCAGTTCAACAATATTCCGGTCTGACTCCGGTCTAATCCGATCTGACCTCTTTTTGGGGGTGTCCGCTCGGCTTCCGGTTCCCAGTTTGAAAACATAGCTTAATTGTGTGGACCTTGGTCGTGTTTGGGTTGGTGTTTTGGTGAGGTTTGGTTTCTAAGTGATGATGTGTATGTCCGTCTTGTAAACATCTTGTAGAGGAGGTGATCCTAGAGATACGGATTACACGATTGCTTTGTGATTTTGCCCGTTTCTTGTATCCCCTCCTTTTGTCAAGAAAGTTGAGTTACATACACTTTATCACTTAGAAAGCCTAATTCTTGGGGGTGGTTTTCTCGGTTTTTTTCATGAGTCCTTCCGTGGTGTCCACACCTTAATGTTCTACTTTTGGGGTTTCTCGGTGGGTTAACCGGATCACACGTCCATCGGTGATTTGCCCGGCATACTTGAACTTTCGAATGTAGGGGTGTGGGTTGCACTTTGGGTAGGGTGGTGCCTTTAATGTTGGTGTTGTGTTTCGGCATGTGGTTGTCTAGCCCTACTCTTCTTTCTCTTTGACCGGTTGACTTTTGGACCGAGTGAGGTGTGTTTCTATGGTCGTAGGTGACGGTTTGATTCAGAAAGCACATTCTTTAGCCTGGTTTCGGGTTTCTACCCAAAGGTATAACTCACTAACTTGTCCATACCACATCTTTAAATTCCTTGCAACTTGCCCGAAAGGACATAGGGTGTAGGAGGTTGGCTAGTGCGCTACCCCGTACCACATATTTATATTGTTTAGTATGAACCGTTTTTTCCTATATACTTTTCTTAAATATTTTGCAAATATAATTTTAAACTAGAATTTAGAATTAAATTTCGATAAGATGAAATGAAATGTAGCCATTGTGAGACGGGTCGCGGGGGAGACGGGCAACTTCCAGAATGATATTTTGTCGACAGAAATGACACGTTAGGGGAGGCGAGTAAATTAAAATAGACTTGAGCACTTGACCTCATTAGTTGACTTCTTGACCAGCATGCATGTAATAAAATTATTATAATAAATATATTCCGTATTTATTATGTACGGCACACGCAGTCCACCAATTTTATACCACCATAACGTGTCAAGTATCTGAATTCAGAAACACTTTGCATATCTTGTCATCATCTATACCACCACTTGATAAATTCCCTATAAATTAAGCTATCTCCACACCACATAGTTAACCACAACTCAACTCAACACACACACACTCACCTCTCACATCCAACTTTGAAATATCTACTCATTCAATCAATCAAGCAAGCAACAACACAATTCATCTATCAATAAGTTGAAAATGAAGAAAGGTTGGCTCGCAGTTGAAGTTGGATTAGAGGACGAAGATGGTGGATGTGAAAGATTTTCGATTCCGATATCGTATTTGTACCATCCGTTCTTCCAAAGGCTTCTTGATAGAGCTCACGAGACTTATGGCTACCATACCAATGGGCCACTTAGGCTACCTTGCTCGGTGGAGGATTTTCATCAGCTTCGGTGGCGGATAGAGAAAGAAAGTAGCTCTAGTTCTAGCCAACATAACCGTCATCAGTTTCCGGCACGTACTTTGTCATTCAGATCTTGTTAACGTTTTGTTTGAATGTTCGTGTAACGAGAAGGTGTAGTAATTTGAAGAAGAAAAAGAAGAAGCAATCTTTTCCTTTTGATATTACTCATTATGGATCAAATGATCAATTAATCTTAGAGTTAATCTCACATTAGTACTCTGATAGACTACTTAATATCATATTTGTTCCCATTAGATCAACAATTACATTCTAGTATTCTAGTATCTGAAAATGGATTTTTGGGTGACTTTGTTGTAATTACATAATTGCCATTGGGTGATGCAAACAAGGTCTTAACTTTCTTTTTTTTTTTTCTTTGTTTCTTAAGTTACATAATTTCTAAAACTTATTACCCTATAAACTTAATATTAAAAATGAAATATCATAAAAAGTAAAATATATATTAAAAATAAAAAAATAAAAAAAATTAAAGAAGATCGGAACTCCGGTGACCGGAGCCATCGAAACTTCACATCTCCGATTTGGGGCGTGAAGCTCCAGATCGGAGCTTCACATCCCCAAACTGGGGTTGTGAAGCTCGGTCGGAGAGCTTCACTGTCTCCATGAGTAAAGCTCAATCGGAGCTTCACTATCGGAGTTCTGGTACCGAAAAATTGAAGAAGAAGAAGATGAAAAAAGAAAAAGGAAGACAATAGAAAAGAATAAGGTGAAAAGAAAAAGGAAAAAAAAAAGAAAAAAAAAATTATGAAAATTCTTATTCAATTTATGAAAAATTATGAAAAAGAAAAATTAAGAAAATCATGTTTTTCACTAAGGCTGTTTGGATCAACCAAATTCAATAATTAAAAAGTGAAAAAGTCAATTTGGGTATCAAAATGTAATTGTTAGTTTAGTGGGAACAAATATGATATTAAAGTATCTTACAGAGTACTAAAAAGATATGGACCCTAATCTTGTTGATGACTTGTTGTGAGAAGGAAGTTTTGGAAGTTAAAAATGGAAGAAATGAATATTAAGCAAAGCCATATTCAACCCTTACATATTTGTTTTAGTTACACATATGCCAAGTAACTAGCTATACTTGCTCATTCTCAGTTTCGTGTTGTGATGAACTGGATTTAATTTAATCATGTTTAGCACGAATTTAATCCCTATCAATTGGTTACGAACTAAATGGATTCATTGACCCGTTTAACAATGAGAAATTACCTTTGGATTGACTTTAATTTAACGAATTTTAATAGGTTTTTTAAAGTTGATCAATTTTTATTACAAACTCTACAAGAAGATATTCAATAAAGTTATTTTCATTATAACCATCAATCACATTGGCTTGTGACTCACTCTTGACTCCTTCGATCTCGACCACGATCTCCGACACTCTCTTCTTGTTGATCCCCAATCCTGGGCCTTCCATCCCCTTCGAAATCTTGACACGCCCCGTGTCACCCAAGCCCGGGTATTTCCTCAATCCATGCCGCGAACAACATGCGACCCCCCTTGGCTTAGATCGTTTCTTGATTTCACATGGCTTGTCTGTTCCATCAAATAAACTGAGTTAAAGTTAGAGTGGGTGCAATGCAATCACGTACCTTATCTAGCCACTCCAACCCCAGTACCGCATCATAGTCATCTATAGGTTCCACCGTATAGGTCAGTGGTCCCTTCCATCCTCCTACCTCGATCCTCGCGCACACACATATTAAATTGTATATTCATGTGAAGTTTAACATAATGTTTTTTGCAGAGATAAATCACCATTTAAAAAGAAAAGAGAAAGACAACTAGCAATGATTTTAGACCGATCAAAGTACAGAGTCTACAGTCCAGCATAAAGCTCAACGAATCCAGTCTAATCCATTAAGTACCGTGTCTTGATAGTACTCAGGTCCATGGAGCTAGAAAGAAGGGGGGAAAATAATAATCAGGAACCTCCTTCTCACTTCTCCTTCGTTTAACTCTGGTTGCCGCTGACTCTACCAGTTCATGCGAAGTTGTGCGGTCTTGTTGGTGGCGACCAACCATCATATCAGCTGCCTTTGCTATTGAAACACAGGAAGAAGTAGAATCAACACCGGGTTTCATCGTTCTACATAAAAAAGTCCATCCCTTCTCTCCTTTTCTTTTGCAATTTAATCCAAGAACCAGTTGAACCATGACAATATCACCATTTACTGATTAACAAAAGCAAATTGTTTGGCAAAATTGAAAATTGTCCAAAACTTAGGTTATAGAACATACCTTTGATAGATGAGAAAGTTAAGAGAATAGGGATGACATGATGAAAATACAACAACGGGGAGGCAACGGTGGAGTCAAATTTTTCGGCGTGGTACGGCGGCGAGCAGTGCGGTGGTGGAGTGATTGTGTGTGTGTCAGTGAGTGAACCAGAAAGAGACAGAAAGAAAGCGATCGAGTGTAATAAAGAAAGAGATCGAGATCTGTTGTTTTTATTCTAGTTTTTTTTTTCTTTTTTCTTTTTCCAGTTTACTCACCAACGGAACACCAATTCCGTTTCTAAACACCAACGGAAAACCAGTTCCGTTTCTAAACACCAACGAAATCTCCATTCCGTTGGTGAGTTAACAACCTAATTTTTTTTCCTTTAATTTCAATTTCTTTTATCTTTTTGAATTAGTTTATCTAATTAATATTATAATAAAAATTATTTAAAATGTTTTCTAATCAAAGCAATATGCCGACGGAATACTGATTCCGTTGTCGGATGAGCAATGGAATACCTTTCCGTTGGTAATATACCGACGGAATGGTATTCCGTTGCTACTCTAACAACGGAATAACAATGGATTACTAAATAATTATATGCAAAGTGTGTTTCCGTTGTTAATCGGTCGGTAAGCCGTTGAGCGTTAAATTTCTGTTGCTATTCCGTCGTTAGATAGCAATGGATGTGATCCATTGCTAAATTTCCATCGCCTTTCTTGATGTTTCTTGTAGTGGGATACATTGTTGAATTCACCATTATTGAAATGGAATTGAAACTCCGAGGAAACTTATTGATAATTGATTTTTGATGTGAATCAAAATGAAGGAGTTGTAACGAAGAGAGAGAAGGGGATTATTTTTCTTATGTAGTTTTATCTCTAGGATTGTGTCTGATTCGGACCAATCCCGTCCAGCCCTAGGCCAACCCGACCTTACATTTATGAGTGGACTTTTGCTGAATCAAAATAATTCATATGGATCCGACTCGTGGTGGACCGGTTTAATCCGGACCGAAGTTAGACCAATCGCCAAGTCCCATATGAAATTCCTCTGTGTTGCTTTTTTGTTAAACAAAATGTTTTTGGAAAGGAAAAATTACAAATTGGTGATACTTTTAAGAGTTTCTATCAAATTAGTGTAATCTAAATACTTTCCTACAAATTAGTGAATAATTTCTTTCAAATTGGTATTCCACTAATTTTAGTATTATTTTGGTTAACTAAAATTCCTAAATTTTCTCCAACTAAACACACTATCTCACGTTTATCTTAATCAGTCAAATTCAGACTAAAATATCAAGCATCATCTCAAATAACCAACCCCATATTCAGCAAAGTCAAACACATTATCACTATTCATTTACAACAAACTTAATTCCTCCATTTATTTTCCGTTCTTCCTCATCAGCTCATTGCTTCTTTTTTTTTAATCAGTCATATAATAATATAATAATTTGTTGTTCATTTATCCTAAGTTGGTTGCTTAGCTTAGCTTTAATATAGTGATATGGTCTTATATGATAATTGGTTTTCTATGATGACACCATGAAGTCCTTAAACTTGTTGCTTGGATTTTCTTCATCAATTATGATGCTCTGGCTTTCAAGTTTTTCTTTTTTTTCCTTGCATTTATTTTTCATTCGATCAATGCAGTTTAGTGAAAACCATAATGACACGTAATTGATATAAGCAGTGAACTGAGGATTATATATATATATATATATATATATATATATATATATATATATATATATATATATATATATATATATGCGCATAAAAGAAATACTGATGCATGCGCATAAGTTACATGTTAATTGCCGAAACTGAACGGATGATTTCGGCGACAAGTAAGTCGCTTGGTGCTTTGATGATGATGCTTGGTAAATGATTATCTGGCTCCATGCAAATTGTTAGAGATGATGCATGGGTTTAGTTTATCCTTGGTGAAATTGATGTTTGGAAAATTAGCTAAATTATCAACATATATATCTAGAATTCTACTAATGAATAGAATAGAGATACTTGAATAAGATAGATGCATGGAGTTGATGATCGGTGAATTTGAAATAAAAGAATTTTTAGTTAGACTCTAATAATAGTCAGAATTTTAAATTTTAGATACATGTGTATTAACTAATTTTCTAAAAGTAGGTAAGGTTATTTAGTCTTAATATATTTAGACACTAATTTATAAGAAGTTTAACATGTAACACTAATTTAATGAAAACTATTAGAAAGATCACTAATTTGTAATTAACCATTTTAGAAATTAGGCTCGTTCATACTTTGCGAAGAGTCACATGAGAATCAGAATAGTATAGTAATTAAAGAATAGTCTACTAAAGAATTATCACGTGAGATACTACAATAACTTAGATAACTCTAGTACTAGTAGTAATTATTACCTGCGGAACAATTTAGGCGCACTATAAAGTTTATAGTCTACCTTTAATCACATAAGGTGGCCACACGTAGGGATTCCCCCTTGACCAAAACGTTAAGTGTACCTTATATTGGGCCATGTACCACAGAGTTATTCCCAAATGTGTGTACCAAAATCAATTTCATTTCTCCAAAGCAACTACTACTTCATAATTCCTCTCTATAAAAATCATCATAGTAGTACATATTGTGCCCACTTAAGGAGTCCCTATAAATTCACCAACTCAACACCACATAAACTCAAGAACGACGTTCAATTCTCAAACATCTCCCTATAGATCAACAAAAGAACATAGTAGAAGAAGAAAGATTGAAGATGAAGAAAGGTTGGCTGGCAGTGGAGGTTGGATTAGAGGAAGAGGATGGAAGATCTCAAAGATTTTCGATACCAATATCGTACCTATACCATCCTTTGTTCCAAAGGCTTCTTGATAAAGCTCGCGAAACTTATGGCTACCACATGAACGGGCCACTTAGGCTACCTTGCTCTGTCGAGGATTTTCATCATCTGCGGTGGCAGATAGAGAAAGAATGCAACGCTAGCCATAATCACCATCACCACCACTATCATTTTCCAGCTCCGTCTTGTTAGTGTACGTATGCACTTTATTTATGTAGGCTTCCATAGTTACAAAATTGAAAACCTCCCGCTCTGTTTGGTGATGGTTTGTTTGTAAAGTGTAAAATGTGTGGAAGTTGGAAAAATTGATGTTACAGAAAAAAGTTAGGAAAATTGGAGTACACTTAAAGTTATTATGTACTATTCACTATCCCTATAAACTGGAGTCTTAAATTATCCAACAAAAATTTTAATTAAAAAAAATTAACATACAAAAATTACCATATAAAATCTGAGTCACAACATTTGTCATTTACGTAGTCTTTCTTTATTTTTCTTATAGTCAAACACATGAGTTAATGGTCAAAATCGACACGTCACCACATTCCGACCGGTACATATGGTAACTCGCCGGGAAATTGACCGGAGGACCAAAATTCGACGGAGTGTATTTATAGAGTACTCAATTGGACAATATAAGTTTGGATTACCCAAAGTGAGATCTTACCATTGTAGAGTTCCCAAAATGAAATTTACCCTCTTTTTATTTCTAGCAGATCCTTTTCTTTTTTTAATAATATTTTTTCCTCATAAATTATTAACTCCAACAA
The DNA here is from genome assembly GCA_028274465.1 of Plantago ovata. Lineage (NCBI taxonomy): Eukaryota > Viridiplantae > Streptophyta > Magnoliopsida > Lamiales > Plantaginaceae > Plantago > Plantago ovata. Next base: position 7,010,201 of record CM051456.1, on the reverse strand, counting down.
ACATCCGATTTGTTTGGTCTCGTTAACAAAAGGATAACATAATTAAACCCTATTTGATCCGTCTCGTTAATTAAAGTAATATACTAAGCCTGTTGATTCAATCAATTGATTGACCTACCAATCAATTTTAAACCGTTGATCTTAATTATTTAGTTTCAATCTGGTGCGTACATGTGTCATTAAGTATTTTTTCCTTTTGAAATTCCTATTTTGATATTTGATATAAAAAAAATTATTGAGATATTTAATTTTATTCCAACTCTTATGTAATGGATAAAAAAGAGATATTTTCCCACAAGTGTACAATAGAGACCTACATAATATATAATTCCTAATAAATTACTACTATATATATTCCCACTATATATATAATTCAATTTTAGTCCGTTGATCTTACTTATTCAATTTCAATCCGGTGCGTACATGTGTTATTATTTAATTATTATTATTTTTTATTTTAATAGTTAACCTCTATCTATAATCATAATAATAAGAGAGAATTTTTCTCTAATTTTCCGTCTTCTTCTCACTACGAAAACTCTTACCCCAACTCAACTCTTTCACTAAAAACCCATCTTCGCCTCTTCTTCTTTCCCTCAGAATCTTAATTGCCCAGTTCAATTTTTCCATCTCTATTTCAATCTCAGCTTCTCCTGCAATGATATATATATATATATATATATATATATATATATATATATATATATATATATATATATATATATATATATATATATATATATATATATATATATATATATATATATATATATATATTTTTTTACAGTGGGTAATGAAAATTCGGTGCTTCGCGGTCAATTCATGCCACTGGTAATTATTCTCCTGCCTTAGGTGTTTGGATTGGTAGAATCGAGTTTACGGCAACTTCCAACATATTTGAACATCGCCATGAAGATATTCATAATTAGTTAGGACAGACTTCATGATTGCATAGAGGTCAATTAGTTTAAGCTTCTATATAACAGAGTTGAAGAGAGATTTTAAAATTACTATCCGCAACTTTGTTGATTTTATCTCCCGTGACAGCTAGCGCAATTATCGAAAGACTTCTATGATACACAAATTGTGCAAATGCTTCTAATTCTACAAATTGCGCCAGTTCCAATTTTAATTTTCCAACTACTTGTTTCATGGCTTTAATTTGAGCCGCAGACCCGACTCTGGAAACAGAGATTTACACCAATATTGTACTATGATGAGTTTTATCATGTAGAAGCACGTGTTTTCTTGATTGTCTTGTTCAATCTGTGTCATTTGGTTTCTCCCATGTTGTCTAGGAATTTTGAATGTTTGATGCCTCTCAAGTGGGTTATGTTGCTGCTGTATGTTACTGTTTTTTCCCTTCCTGGAAATGCTTTGTACAAAACTTGAAGGCGGTTTATATGTGTTGTGTGCTTTCTTTCTATTGTGCTCTGTTCTATACTCATGTATCAGCATGTTAGCTTGAAACTGAGCAGTTTCTGTTATGAAATTTAAGCTATTTTTTTAGTTGACTTGATAGATGTGCTCCACACAATGAATACCCTGCTCGAAGTTAACACACTGTCATTTAATTCTGTAAACATGTTAAATGTTTGATATGTTCTGCAGGCTCTTGTAATTGCATACTCCACTGTTTTAACAGTAACATTTTTTCATTCCCTTGTACATGTGTCTTGTTCCTTTTCATTTTTTTTCCACTTATTGCTATATATCTTCTTTCTTATTGCATCCGTGTATAAGTAATTGGATGTGATGATTTTTCTTTTTAATTTGTTCCACAGATTTGAGTTGGCGCAATGCAAATGGTTATAAATACACTTGTCCTGACGGAATTCAGAGTACTCAGGGTCCTCAATGGCTCGGCTTTGACCGTGCGGAGTACTCTGGTGTTCAATTTTGTGCTCATGAAGTACACCGGAGATGGAGTTGCTAGCCTTTCACTGCCCGGATCGAGTACACTGGAGTCCAATTCTACGCTCACCAAGTACACCGGAGATGGAGCTACCCGCCCCTGGAGATAGAGCTACTTGCCTTTGACTGCCCGGATATCAAGAGTCTGAGTTGGAAATTGAAAGTAAAACTTTGAAAGATGAATTGCAGATGTCCGTATGTTAAAGTGAAACTTACTTTTTTGGACAAATTACTTCTTTAGCAATATAGCCTCAATTTTCAATAGGAAACAAATTCTTCAAACTGTGTTAGCAACATGTGCAGCTTCTTTGACCTAAGCTAGCTCTGCAGATTCTGTACTTTATAGGATTAGACAAGGAATGATCAGTTTCGTGATTTTCTAAGTTCACTTGTAACTCCTTAGATTTGAGTTCATGAGTCTATGTTACTAGCTTTGTTGGTCGAAAACTAAAACGTGTTGAGTAATTAATTAAATATAATGGATGTAGAGAAAGAAACAAATTGTATAAGATGTAGTATATGTTCTTCACAATTTAAAACTTTTGATATGTAGCTCATTGGGTGACATGATATCGATTAAAAAATTTATGTTATCATTGAATAAATCAAAGATTACTTTATGTTGATCCTAAGCTCTACTCTGATAATTTTGAACTGATGTAATCTCATTTCAGGTTGAACTCTAGGCAACTTGTTTAGTAACTCTTGCAGCATATAAGCTAACATGGTATGCAAAATGTTTGTGTATTTGCATTTTGCAATTTTATTGTTTTTTTTTTTTTTTATAAATGCATTTGGTGATTGTCTTCTCTTTTCCTCAGTCAGGAAGGAAAGAAACAGTTTTATACGTATTTGGCAAAGTTTGTTGAAAAGGGTGTCCAAGTCAAACTCACTGGTGGAAGGCAGGTGAGTGGTGTTTCCCCCCTTCTTCAATTCTTTTTTCTTTTTAGTATTTGTCCCTCTCTTATCGTACATTGATGCACTAGAAAGACTTGTTTACTCGTAATTTCACATTGAATTGATCAGATGTTTCGGATCTGATAATTATATTAGCTACGAGTGAACTATTTTAGTAGATTATGTGTTGATCATTATTTGTGCAGGTATTTGAGTGTTAGAGGTTTTGCTAATGACGTCATGAGGGGCGGAGTACCTTTACAAACGTGGAGTACTATGCTAGACTGAGTACATCGTAGACTGTTGCAACCTGGTTATGGTTGATTTCTCTATTCATTTATTTTAAAGTGACTCAACTGAGTCTTCAGCCGTCTCTGTGATGTTGATGACTTCATAACACCATAATGAATAAGGTCATTTTTTGCCTTCGATTGGGAACCAGCTAGCGTCTATGTATGTCTACTGTGGTTCAGAATGTCATGCAAGGGAAGATTGAATAGGCTATCTAAATTAGTGATTCTCAGCTGCATCATGTTGTATCAGTAACAAAGGAACCACCTCTTGAAAACATTTTTTTGCCAAGTTACTCAAATAAGTCTGTCTACAATTCTGATAAATAAAGTTTAAAGTTGTTATTTTTCTGAACTTCTGATTTAGATATAACTCTATGTTAATAGATTGCTTGAGAAAGACCTATTTTCAGTACCAGAAGGATTGCTTTCTCAATAATTTCAATGACTGTTGTTGGCATTATTGAGAAGTGTCTTACTACTGCTGCCAAGTATGGGTTGGTAAACATGGCGGAGGTAATAATTTTGTTGAGTATATGTAGTTGATTCCTTAATACCTGGCCCCAATTTGACCATTTTGTTATAACCATCCACTCTCAATGTAGTAATGGATTCCAATCCACATAGTTTCCACTCCGATAATTAGATATTAGTCCACCCCTCATAGTCATTCTCTCCAATGTAGCAAGAGTTCACATGTGTGAGATCCATTGTTATAGTGAGAATGTATACTATGTTGGAATATCATAAATCTCTAAGATAGTAATGACTGTTATAGTGATAGGAATAACCACAATGTAATAATGTGTACAAAAGTATAAAAAACATTACATCGGACAAGGGTATCACAGACACATAGAAAATCGAATCAACATTATATAAACCGATAATATATTACAAGAAGATGTGCATACACGCGTGGTTTGTGAGGCATATTTAAGTGCATTCTTTTCAATGTGAACTAGAACGAAGAGAAAGTTGCAACTATTACTTGGCAAACTGGAACACCAACTTATTCATTTGTATCCTAACCATCATACCATCATTGTTGATTAAATTTTTCCCAAACATTATTATTGGTTAATGTTAGTTAGTTTCAATTATATCCTACATACACATTAATTTATAAATAAATTTAACTTAATTAGGAAAACGCATCACACGCGTAGCGTGTGACGCAAATTCTAGTAAAAGAATAAACCTACTAAAACCCTATTTGATCCTCTCGTTAACAGAAGGATAAGCCAACTAAAATTCGTCTGAAAAGATTAATTAAGTATACATTTCAGTTTCTATCATATAAGTTCAATTTATTTCTTTACGTAATTACTTTTACATTATAAATAAATTCAGTCCAATTTAAATCATTTTAATTATATTTTTTAAGATGAATCATGTGCAAGACAACTTTAACCATTTCAAGAAATGGAACAAAATTGCTTTGAATCTCATGAGGTTGACTATGAACCACCAAATAAAGAGAAAAGAAATTATCAAAGGATTCGCATTTCTTGTCAATGCCATTGAATGGAGAATAGTATTTTGTAGTCCACTTCCGCTATTTCCAATGTTAATGTATACAACTAATATTCGAAAGGCTGAGAATCCAAGTCTTTAAAATAGATCCACATCTAAATTCTCCATATTAATTTCCATTCAACTTGGACAAAATATTCCTGTGACAAAAAATTCACATCGTGTCAAACAATTTATGTACCATGCATGCATCATTCAACGATTACTAAGCTTTGTTTCGTACGGCAACACAACTTCACAAGCATTTCATTTTTCTTGCCTTGATTTTAACGTACGTAGTACCATACGAAAGTTCTCAAGTCTCAACCTGTAGTACGTAGATTCTCTCCCTTATAAATATCCTTCGTAATCTTTGTAATATTCCATCAAATTAACCATATTGAACAAACCAGAAGCCACTAGTCATCAAAATGCCTTCCGCTTCTCTATCGCTACGAACACGAAGAACAAAGGAAATGAAAGTGAGGAAAGGATGCGTGGCTGTGAGAGTTGGACTGGCAGTCGATTGTCAAGAGAAGGAGCAAGATGGTATGAGATTTTACATTCCGATTGCGCACTTGTACAATCCCTTGTTTCAAGAGCTTCTTGACAGAGCAAGTGAAGTTTACGATTACCACATGAATGGACCCCTGAAGCTGCCATGTTCGGTAGAGGAGTTTCTTGGATTGCTATGGCAGATAGAGAACCGAAAATGTTAGAAATACTGTATCAATATATAGATTAATGAGTTTAATTAGACCTCAATCATTTGTACAGTTTTGAATGTTCTTCCTCTCTTTTTAGACCTCCTTCAATAATACTATCAGTTGCAGTTGCAAAGATATTGGTGAAATATATTTATCCGGGCTCAAGTATTCTTATTTATTGATGGTCGAGTAAAATGTTTTGCAAGACTTACTTATTGACGCCACCCCCAAACATTTGTATTTTTCTGAAAAACTTTCGTCATGTATATATTTTCAAAATTTACGTTTCAACATCTGTAAATTTTTTTGTCATGTATAAAGCTCTTGTTATAATATATTTTGCCACCCACCCAAACTTTTTAATTCAGCTCCGCCCCGTGGTTAGAGAGGCAACCTTAGGTACAAGCGAGTGATGAGACTGAAGTTGAGCTTGTGAATATGCAATATTGAGATTTTGATTATTAACCCCCTTCCTCTATGATTGTGTCTTCTGTCTTATAAATCAATTTTCTGGAGGGATCCCGATACGTTCACCAAGAACACGATATGCGTGACCTTAAAGTCTTAAACCGTGAAAAAGTGGTTGGAAGGCTCAAACAAAATGGGCTCAGTGACCCCATATCGTCACGAAGTCAAAGAATTGTCAATCTTGATTGAGGGACTTTTGACTTTTGAGTCGATCGGTCAATCAATGTTAGAACTACAAATTGTGGACTGGCCACTATTAATCTTGACTATGTGATATTGTAATGAACTGTCAGTCTTTATTTCTGTATAAAAGTCAATATTGATATTGTTCAAAAGTAGTGCAATTAATCATTGACAAGTCACAATTATTAACCATGTAAAATTTCAATCTAGAAGTATCCAATAATTTTCGATTTAATCCAACTCCAGAATAGCCATTGAGACCACAGTTATTACAAGGAAAAAGGAAACAAGTTCTTTCTAAATCACCTATTCCAAGGTACATAGTTATGTGCAGATCAAGTTACTACTAATCTCATTCTGCTTGCCTGAGTAATTTCTCTTCTCAATCCGCCATCGGAGTTGAAGAAAATCTTCAACTGAGCAAGGTAGCATTAGAGGGCCATCAACGCTGTACCCATAGACCTCACTAGCTCGGTCAAGAAGCTCTTGAAACAAGGGGTTGTACAAGTATGAAATTGGGACGCAAAATTTTTCAAGTGGTCGAGTAGAATCTTGTAAATATTGATCTTCTGATATTCCCACTTGCACCGCGACCCATCCTTTCTTCAACTTAGACTTCTTCAAATTTGCCATTTAGTTTCAAATTTGTTCTAATTAAAAATAAATATAAGGGAACTCGATGGATGGACTTTTAATTAGCTTGTGATCAGTAAGTGCGCTGTAAGACAATATGTCATAGCATGAGAAGCGTTCGTATTTATAATGTTACATGATCAACAAGAGATTCTTTAAGTTCTTGTTTATAACCAAATGGAATGGAATTTTTATAAACCACCCTGTCTTATGTTACTCTCTGTCTAGTAAAACTTAATATACGGACGAAATAAGGCACTGAAGAGTTACATAGTACATGCATGGTGGAATAAAACAACCTCGTAAGGTACGGAATTGTATTCGATTCGATCCCATTTCCTAGTGTTAAATGTTGTCACTACTCACTGGTACAACAAAGTTAATTTGTAACTTAGTTAATCATTGTTGAAAATCCATTAAATGGTAGTATTTTACTAATATTGAATTAATTATATTAGCTTGCAGTTTATGCTTATATATATCAAAAGAAGCTAAGCAACAAATGGCAAGCAAGAGAAATTAAGGTATCCAAGACTAGGTACTCGTCATGACGACAAGGAAGAGGAGAGAGGAATCAAATTTACACATACGATGATTCCACCTGTAAATTGTGAGTGATCTCCAAAACTTAATTGTTAACAATAACAACGATGGAATCTCTTGTCTTGTAAAAAAAAAGAGCATTTCAAGTGTACTCCATTACCAACCAAACGTAGAGATCAATACTTTTCCGGTATGATTTAAAGTAACATGAGGTCAAACTTGAAATTAAAAAAATTAACATTTTGAAATATGAAGCTTTTATATAGATGGAGAAAGTAATGAGTAGCAAGTATAAGGATGATAGTGGGAAATGACATTTACATCCCCCAACTGACATTAGTTGGATGACAGTTTGATAGAAGGTAGAAAATCCAATGTTAGTTGAGAAATCTAACGACGATAGTAGTTTGTTTTTACTTATCAAAGTTAGTTTGTAACTTTCATATTTAAATTGATTACATGTGTACCTTTTATTTATTTATTTATTTTAATAGCAATTCAACTTCATAAAACTTGACTTCACTACGATCAATGTATCACTAAATGCAATCAAATTGTTAACTCACTAGTCTCTCCATTTGGACTCATAGCTTCATCCATCTTCTGCAGTAGTAGAACATAAAGACACAAAAAAATAATTCCTAAATAACTAGTTTTGAAGTAATAAGTAACAACTAATTTGGTACAACGAATTCATATATGGTTGTTGCCTGACCGATTATATTCAGAGTTTTAAAGTTGTCTATCGTACACAGTTGATGTAACGGTCCAGATCGATTGATACTTTCGATCTAGCGGTCCAGATCGTCTGATCAACTTGTACGATCCAGTACAACCCGGGATTATACCCGAATCTAGGTTGTACATCCTTTACAACCCAATTCCGGCGAAATTCCGGAATAAGCAAGGGGTTGTAAAATCGAAATGCTTTATACTTATTAAAAAAGTTAACGGCGGGTGGGGATCGAATCCGGGTGACGAATTTAAAATCATTGTACGTTGCCAATCGAAGACCAACAAATATGCATATGATTGTCGGCCTATTTGGTACTTAACCATAAAATAATTATTAATATTATATTTAAGCCTATGAAACCCTCATTACTCATCTCCTCCCAAACGCAATTCATTTAACTTATTCTACCTCTTAATCGCCTGTCCTGATCTGCTACCGTGCACTTCAGATTTCTCTGAGCCACTTCAATTGAGGTAATATGCATGTTTCAATTACAAATCAAACATGTTAGATTAAATTTAGGGAATACAAACTGTTTTGATGTATTTGTTTTGTTGTGCAAATCGACTCAACGATGAGTTCGGTCATCGCATGGAAACTGCTAATGTTGAAAGTGACCCAGTACTAGAAGCCCTTACTCATACACCAGATTCAACAGAAAATACTGAATAAAAAGATGAAAGAGATCACCTAGTGTTTGTTTAGATGTCTATAATTGTACATCATTTTCACTTGCGTGTTTAGATGCATTCACATGGTCTATGCGGCATTACAATTTGAGTTTTAAATCGGTCTAAACCTTGAATAAGTGATACAATTTGGCGACTTTCAAGAGCAAGAGCACCCGTTGATAGAATTTGAGAAAAATGTGCGTCGTTGAATAAATTGGTGCATGTTGATACGATTTGGCTACTTTCAAGAGCAGGGGCGCCCATTCACTCCATAATCACACTTGTAGACCCTATGTCAACAAGAAAACAAGTGACAAGCAATTAAAGATATGATCAGAGTTAGCCCATTTAACCGCTAATATCAACACTCCTATATGCTTCCGAGGAGGCAAGTGGCAATGTTATCCCCTCCCCGATGATTACACGATAGAAAACGTACCTAATCAATATAGTTTACAGTTCATAACTAGACAAATCATAGTTAATCGTGGACAATTAATTTCAATCCGAAAGTACCCAACAAGTTTCAATTTAACTCGGCTCCAGGATGTACATTGAGCTCATAGTTATTACAAGGATAAAAGGAACATGTTCTGCAAAGTACTTCTAAATCATCCTTAACAATGAACCCAGTTAAATGCATATCAAACTACTAATCTTATATGCTTGTCTGATCCATGGCAGTTTCTCTTTTCGATCTCCCACCGGAGGTGAAGGAATTTTTCAACCGAGCAAGGTAGCATCACAGGGCCATCAACATACTTGTAACCATAGACCTCACTAGCTCGGTCAAGGAGCTCTTGAAACAGGGGATTGTATAAGTATGAAATTGGGACGCAAAATCTCTGAAGTCCTCGCGTAGAGTCTTGTATATTTTGATCGTCTGCTATTCCAACTTGCACGGCGACCCATCCTTTCTTCAACTTGGATTTCTTCAAATTTGCCATTTATAATTTCAAACTTGTTTTCAAGAAGAAAAATAAATACAATATGAAGCTTATGAGCAAGACAATATGTGATAACATGAGATGCGTTCCTATTTATAGTGTTGAAGTTGAACTACGATACTGATCAGCAAGAAATTCTTTACATTCTTGACTATTATAATAACCGAGTTTAATTGGTTATTTAATTAATAGTACAGATGGAATCATTTATTCTATAAACCACCTTTGTCCTATGTGTTACTAATTAATCAACTAACTTTGGTGCTAATTAACTTTTGTGATTAGTGAGAATACTGAGTATATACTAGTAGTACAGTACTAGTATGACATGCACTAACATTGTATAAAATTCGATCCTTTAATTTATTTTCCTACGTACGTACTAATGTTAAATGTTGTCACTAATCACTATAACAATGTTGATTTGTCTGTTAATAGCTCATTGTGGAATATCGACTCATTCAATGGTAGCTAGTATTAAATTAATTACAGTATATTAGTAGGATTTTATGCTTAATATCATAATTAGTAGCAAAACAACAAATAGCCATAAAGAAAGGTATCCAAGACTAGACTCATGGCGACCAAACAGAGAGGAATTAATTGGAATCAATTTATTTACCTATACGATTCGATTGATTCCACTTGTAGTTGATCACCAAACTTAGTTAAAAACAACGGAATCTCTTGTAAAAAACTTGAGTATCAATCAACTGTACTTGAGTTGTTAACAACAAAGAAAATTATGATTCTATCCGCTACTATAAATATCCTCGGTTATCTTTGCCACATTTCATCAAACCACTAAACAAACCAAAAGCCATTTGTCATAAAAATGCCTTACTCTTCTCTATCACTACGAACTCGAAGAACAAAGGAAATGAAAGTGAGGAAAGGATGTGTGGCAGTGAGAGTTGGATTGGCAAATGGTCAAGAGAAGGAGCAAGATGATATGAGATTTTACATTCCGATTGCGCACTTGTACAATCCCTTGTTTCAAGAGCTTCTTGACAGAGCTAGTGAAGTTTACGATTACCATATGAATGGACCCCTGAAGCTGCCATGTTCGGTAGAGGAGTTTCTTGGATTGCTATGGCGGATAGAGAACCGAAAATGTTAGAAAATCAATAGGTATAGAGAGGAATCAATAGTTCAACTGTAATGGTACATGAATGGTCTTCATATATTTCAATAATATTATCAGTTGCAAATTAAAATTGGCCAACGTACTTTCGTCAAATCGTCAATTGATATTTTTATTACTTGTTGGATATTTTGGAAGACTTATTTTTACAAGACATTTAGAAATATATAGAGCTAAATTATTAGTATTGAGAATAAAAAATATTGAAATAGCTATATTAAATTGGACTTTTGATACCAATTTAAATTTAGGATATGTTCGGTCTCTTCGTGCTTAAGGAATTGAATAGAACTGAGTTCAATTGGATTAATATGAACTGAAAGAAGCTGAAGTTTGTTGTAGTACAACAAATAATGAAGTAAATTTGCACTGAACCAAAATGAAATTGATAGAATTGATCCGAACTTATTTTCAGACGAAAAAACTATAATGAACTGATGTGAACCGAATTTTTAGACAAAGAGAAGACAAACACACTCTTTTATGTAGAGAAGGCCAACCGCATGGGTCACCTAGACCCATTTATGGGCTCCTGACCCAACCCATATCCTAATTGAGTCAAGAATGAGTGAAACTCGGAGCAGCCTGAGGTTTTTAGCCAATATATCTCAGTTGATGCATGTTAGAACTTAGAACCAATTTGGGGCCATTAATAAACTATGGGGATTGCAATTAATTTGTAATTCTCTAGCTCCCATATAAGATTTACCCTTCTAAACCATACAACGCATATATCACCCAATTTTTCTTATTTTTTCCATACAAATACTTTTCCGGTCTGTAATATAGAGTACATTCTTTCTTGCGTAATCAAATTACAACCAAACATAATCAACATAGTTACAGTTCATAACCTCACAAATCATAGTTAATCATGGACAATTTCAATCCAAAAGTACCCAATAAGTTTCATTTTAACTCATCTCCAAAATGTACATTGAGCTTGCAATTATTACAAGGAAAAAGGAAACACTTCTAAACTCTAAATCATCTATTTCCATAAACTTTGTCATATGCATATCAAACTACTAATCTCAACTTGCTTGCTGGGGTAGTTTCCCTTCTCAATTTGCCACCGGAGATGAAGAAAATCTTCAACCGAGCAAGGTAGCATTAGAGGGCCATCGGCATTGTATCCATACACCTCACGGGCTCTGTCAAGGAGCTCTTGAAACAAGGAATTGTAGAAGTATGAAATTGGCACGCAAAATCTCTCAAGTGGCCGCGTTGAATTACTTGAATATTGTAAATGTTGATCATTTGCTATTCCCACTTGCACCGTGACCCAACCTTTCTTCATCTTGGACTTGTTTACATTTACCATTAATGTGAAATTTTTCTTAGAAGAAAATTAATTAAAGAACACAATTTTTTTGGAATCAGCAAATTTATTAAACAAAACGAAACCGCACATAAATACAACGCCGAACAGTGCATAAGCAATGCACACAAAAATAAACTCACAAACCAAGAACTACACCCACAACCAAGAAGAGATTAAAAGCGTTCGAACCTAAGATCTGTTATGGCCGTAACACAACTTGACCACCTACGTCGCCTAGTATGTCAATCTTACTAGCCAGATGCCAAGAGTAAGAAGGTGACGAATAACAAAATAACTCAATGGATTGTGAAGTTCGAGAATAATTAATTTCTATACTTTCACTTTTGTAAGACAATAGTATATGTCATAATAACACTAGAGATGCGTTTCCTATTTATAATGTTGGTTTAGACTTTTAGTGCGTCATCACAGATTAATTAGTGAGGGACTGAGGGATGCCCTAACAAGGGACGAAATCGAATATATAGATCCATGGAAGTTATGAGAAAAGGTGGTTTGTTCTACGACTCACTATCGTTAAGTTGCATCCAAAATGTTGATGGCTGTGAACTAAGTTCAGTTGTTGTTTTGTTATGTAGTTATCTGGTATAATTTAAAAATAATTTGTGGTTAACATCGATATCGATAAATTAAAAGCACATTATTAGCAGGGCAGTAGGAGTATTCATTAGTGATTTGAATCAACTGAGTATCGATTTGTCTATGTAGTAGTGATGATTGTTGAGTCTACTAGCTAGAAGTATACGCTATACGGGACTAGACCTGGCAAACGGGTTGATCGGATCGGATTCAGATCGGGTGAGTGTGCTTGTTTCGGGTGATTTTGGATCGGATCGGATTCGGATGTGTTCGGATTTCAGGTTTTTATCGGATTCGGGTGTTATTCGGATTATAAATTTGAAAACATTTTCGGACCGGGTCAATTCGGCTCGGGCCAATTCAGATTCAGTGTTGATTGAATATTTAAATACAAAATTATTTTTATGATGAAAATTTATGAAATATTACAATTTCAAAATCTTTATTGTAAGTTAGTTATATATGAAATATATATTTTAAATGAAAATAATTATGTATTCCCTATAAATTTAATATTGAAAGAGTTCGAATCACATTTAATTCGGATCGGGTGAATTTAAGATTGAATTTATTCGGGAGATTTCGGATTGTTTAATTCGGATAAAAAAATTTGGGTGCTTTCGGATCGGATTTCGGGTCAAAGTTCGGATATTGGACCACAAATTTTCGGGTGAGACTCTGGGTTTCGAATCGGGTCGGATTTCGGATGATTTTTTCAGGTCTATACGGGACAAGTAACGGACGGAATAAGGCAATTTAATTGGGCGTACATACATGCATGGTCGAATAAAACGATAAAAATGGTAAAGGTACGGAAATGTATTAAATTCGATTCTGTTCCATAGTGTCTAACGTTGTCACTAATCACTATAATAACAAAGTTTATTTAATTTGTCCGTTAGGCGTTAGTTACTCATTGTGGGAAGACGTAGTATTAAAATTATTTAGCTGCTTATGCTAATTATATATACCAAAAGAAGCTAAACAACAAATAAGCAAGCAAGAGAAACGTATCCAACGACCAAGACTATTATACATTATTATAGAGTCATGGCGACCAAAAGAGAAGAGGAATCGATTTTACCATAAGATTCCACTTGTAATTAGTGAACAAAACTTAGTTCTTAACAACAAAGGAACCTCTTGAAAAAAGATTCTAAATCAATTGTACTTGAGTGAGAGTACCCTCTCATAAACCATAACGCATTTTCAAGATTGCGATTGTTATATAAAGCACAAGAAACTGGCGCACAACTTATTGAAAGTTTGAGCATCTTTATTCTTGTCTTCTTAATTGATTTGGCAAGACTGAGAAATGGCAAATGAAAAGAAGTGCAAGTTGAAGAAAGGATGGGTCGTTGTGCGAGTAGGGCTAACAGATGATCAAGATTATTCTTTGCGAAGAAGACTTGAGAAGTTTTCCGTCCCAATATCATACTTGTGTAATCCCTTGTTTCAAGAGCTACTTGATAGAGCTGGTGAGATCTACGGGTACAATGTGAATGGCCCTCTAACACTTCCATGTTCGGTCGATGAGTTTATTCATCTTCGGTGGCAGATTGATCAGAACAGAAATTGTGTGCAGAAGCAAGCATGTTGAGATTAATTAATTAGTAGCTTCAATGTAAACAACTTGATTAGACAAGATTACTTGGAAGCTGGTTAGTTTTAGCTTGGAGGCATTAAGTTGTTACATATCTTAGATCTTTTTGTAATAATGATGAAATTGAAGACTACACATTCTGGGCATTTCTATGTTTTTGTTTGGCAATACCACCCAACAAACTTAAAAGCGGTTATCAATCACCTTATTTTCGAGCAGATTGTTAAAGTAGTGTTCCATAAAATTCGCATTATTAAGGTGAACCAACACAAAATTCGACAGCCCGGCCAGTTGATCTGATTGCATGTGGGCATGTGGCTCTAATTGGTTTGTGCCTTTGTTGTGTTTGAATTGGGCCTGTCATCTAACTATCATAGCCCAAAACTGGGGTGTAATCCAAATTTATGGAAGACTAAACAACAACAATTCTCGGATAAATCATATAATATGAACATAATGATTTAAATTAAACAAATATATAAATCTCAACTTTGGTGGTAGGTGATGTTTTGATTTGGTGGTAGGTGCCTTTTCAGGTAGGGCTCTTCAAAATAGTTGCGTTTGTCCACAAGATTAACATCCAAAGCACTCTTTGGTATGTGATGTCCAATTTTTTACTTAAACATTTCAGATAAAGCTCTTCATCTCTTCATCTCTTCATCTCTTCATTGCACCAGTTTGTTTTGCTTTTATTTCGATGCGGTGCAAATGTATTTCACTTTTTTCACGGAACGTTTCTATTCAAACGGTTGTAACTTCAACAGTCATCACATTGTTATCATTCAACATTATTTGTCTCCATGCGTTACTTGTAACTTCATCCTTTCCCCACCGGCTGCAACAACCCACCGATTCATAATGAGAAAAAATATCAGCGGCAATTTGAGGAGTAGTTTTTAGTCATCA
Organism: Plantago ovata; assembly: GCA_028274465.1. Taxonomy (NCBI): domain Eukaryota; kingdom Viridiplantae; phylum Streptophyta; class Magnoliopsida; order Lamiales; family Plantaginaceae; genus Plantago; species Plantago ovata. The sequence goes on along the minus strand of CM051456.1, from coordinate 6,995,120 downwards.
TTTAAGAAGGTTGCACGAGAAGGACCTTAAAGTGTGTATATTATTGCTGGCTTGCGAGATAGAGAAGTTGGCTGACCAATGGTGTTGCGATACAATTGCCGCGGGTTGCAGGAGGAAACATTTGGTGTTGGTCGTTTGGGCTGGGTGGAGTTAATAGTGAAGGCGGTAAAGCTCCCTGTGTTAAAATTATTGCATTGATTTGCGTGCTTGAGATGTTGAATAAGGATGATATGGTATGATCGGTTATGTTCAGTTAATTATCAGCCGTGGTGTTTCAGGTATGTACTCTGTTTCATACTTTGAGCGGTGTTGGCTAATATGACGTTATGTTAGATTGTTAGTAGTGCTTCGTATCCTTGTACTATTGGGGTCGGCCTGATTGGTCATTGAGTCATAATCTCTTCTTACATTGTGTGGTTGGATCTCTCTTTGATGTGTGTTTTCAGAAGTGTCCAATTCTCAATACTATGTTCGTTTAGGAAATTTCTTGATCGGGAAGGATAACATAACTATGTGGTTGTGCCCTTCGCCAGTTATAATTTTCCCTTATGCTGAATAGTGAATTGGGACACATTAGTGTTTACATGAGGGAGCATCTTATTATTTCATGTCTCAAGAAGGAATTCATATGGTTATTCGGTTAGTGGTCGAGTTTTACGGACTGGATTATACTTATTATTGTGACGGGGATAACTGATAATACTAATACTAATGACTAATGTTTGTTGGATTAACTCTTGTAACCTGGTTTAGGAATGTTGTGGGCTCGTTTATAATATATGTGCATGAGAGTATAAGTTTGGTTATGAATATAGGTGGATAGCAACAAGTCACAAATACTTCTCATTTCAAGAAGTTGTATTCTTAGTGAAGTTGAAGCTTTTTGTTAGCTCTATAGCAAGTAGTAGTAGGTAAAGAGTTTTTGTTATGGTTCTTTTTCCATTCGTTTATATCAACCTTTAATTTAATTGTGAAGGATTGGGCTTTCGTAAGGATTATCACTAGCCGAGATTTTGATATAGTTATTCTCTAAAAAATGGCACCGCGCTAAGCGCGGTGCATTAATTCTACTAAACTTTATTATCTTCATATTTATTTAAGTGTAGATTAGCATTAAAGCAACAACGCATTATATTAACTTCTTGTGAAGGTCCATTTCATGAGTATAACATATAGAACTCATAGGACAACTGTGATACTACTATCTTACGTTATTTATCTTGTGATTTTTCCACGTTTGACGTGTAGCTAGAAAGATTCACAGCTTGAAAATTTTATTGACAAGTACAAAGCTAATAAAAAAAATTAAAAAATCAATATTAATAAGCATAAGAAAGGACTAAATTGTACGTACTAGTCTTAGTCTACACGACTACACCCACGAAATTGAGCAATGAGGATCTTTTTCGAGTTTTAACCTCTATCGCGCGTTGTAAAACAAAAACTATATAGACAAATCGGCAGTATATTTATATTTGTATTAGCTAGGTGTGATAATTACTAGACTAGACGATATATTCCATTGACATATCCTAAAGAATCGTTTGTTTTAATTGTACATTTGTAACTATTGATCAATTCCAAACTTAGTTATTACCAAGACAAGATTCTTCTCAAGTCTCATGCTTTTTCATCCTATAAATAATTTCCAACCTTCCAGTATAACTACTTAACACATATTGGAGAAAGAACAACTATACAATATAAAGGATCAGATAAAGAAAAAAGAAGTAAAGAAAAGAATTGTTATGGACTTATGGCTAATGAAAAGAAGATGAAGCTAAAGAAAGGGTGGATGGCAGTGCAAGTCGGAATATTAGATGATCAAGATAATTCTCCACGATTTCAGAGATTTTACGTCCCAATTTCCTTCATATATAACCCGGTGTTCCAAGAGCTTCTTGATAGAGCTACTGACGTTTATGGCTACGATGCCAATGGCCCGCTAGTGCTTCCGTGCACCGTGGATGATTTCCTCAGACTGCAGTGGCGAATTCAGAAGAAAAACACTTCTACCAAGTACATCTTCCTTTCGCCGCCCTAGCTAAACATGCACTTCAATTATTTTTTCCTTCTTCTTATAGTTTTCTTGTTTTAGACATGTTAATTTTTCTTTTGTACCGTTCAAGGGATCAAGATCATGTACTTGTTGTCAATATCAAAGAATTAGGCAAGTAGAAATTAAGTAGGAGCAAATGATATTTACAGCTTTACTTTAGAAGTTAAGCTATGCTTTTGTAGTGAACTTTTAGTGCAATTTCCCGTATGAGTTTCTGTACGCTAGATGCTAGATAGAGTGGGCGGCCTAACTTTCAAAACATTGAGAAACAATAAAAAAAAATCACTCCACCCATAAATGGGTCTGCCCTGCACTTATGAGTCACCTTAGGAAAGGAAGACGTACTTGGTAGAAGTGTTAGTATTAAAATTTTAGGGAAGGAAAATAAAACAAATTGTTACCCCTACTTAAAGAAATGAGCATTAGGGGATTCTATTTTATAATATAGACAACATAATTAGTCTGATGATTATTATTCTTGATTAGGAAAAAAGGTGAATGGTGGAATTGATCATGTAAGTTATATCTATCAGTGTAGTGTATGATAAATCACTTCCCATTAACATTTAAGTTAGTTGAATCCAGTGAATTTCAACTTACTCTACTAGTGAAGTTCTTGATTATACACATATTTGCGAAATTCAAATTATCTTCCTTTAGTTTTTGAGATGCATAAGTTGATGTAGTGGTATGAAGTAGAAGTGGGAAAGGAAAGATACATGATTTAATCTCTAAGGCAATATAAATTAATTTAGGATGTTGGTGAAGTGTGAATTCATATAAAATGATTAGGAGTACCTTTAATTCCCTTGAAACGTAGTGAAGTAGTAGGATTTAATCAGTTACTTCCTCCATTTCATTACAAACTTTCTCTTTGGTCAACTGCGGTCATGTATGACTCATATATTACACCTAAATTATATTGATAAAATAAATTTCAAAAAATATTTAAAATACTGCAAACTTATGAACTTTAATTACATAACTTTAAAAATGAATTGGATCGTATAATTTAGGAGTAACGTGCGGTCAAATATAAAATCTGTTGACTGAAGAGGAAGTTACTAATGAAATGAAGTTAGTAATTGATTACTCAACCAAGTCGATCCAAAAAGAGTTGTAGAAGAGAACATTGTTAAAGAAATGAAAATCAAAGATGTAATTAAAAGGGTAAATAAATGTAAATGGCCCTTTTTTGCAGTTAAAGGAATAAACAGTAGTCAAAGCGCAACGGCATGATATAATTAGCATCTATGGGGCATTGTACCTTTCCACGTTATAATGGTCGGCGAGTCAATTGTACGTGCACTACCTTGCATGATTTAAAAAAAAAAAAAATAATATTACGACTACTTTTATGTAAACAGTCTTATAACTCCACACCTAAACCAACCTTATAACTCCGCCACCGTTAAAGATCGAACCCGACACCTCTTCTTCACCAACCAAACTTCTTACCACTGCACCACTTTATGGCTCCTACACTACCTTGCATGATCATGTCTATATTTTTATATTAAGAATACATTATTAAAGTTCACTATACGTTTCATTTTTATCAATGTTTAACACATACTCCTATTCTCCGATTAAAGTTTATACGTTTCATTATAGTTTATACACAGTTATCAGGAGTATATTCTATGATTATCGTGACAAAAAAAAAAGGTTTATCATGGGAAATAAAATCTAACTTGTTTGGCTTGAAGCCCCCCCCCTCCAAACTTTCAGATCTTATAGTAACACAAGGCGATTTCAGAAGCATCAAGGACCATCTTGAAGACCTGTGCTACGTACGCATTAAGCTAAGGGGAATTACTCATTATTTTTTACTAAATTCGGAATAACAGTTGTGCAAAACGTAGACGTTCAAAACTTAATATACTATATATAAAACGGTGCCAAACCTGACGAATTTAAGGGTAAGAATAATCTTTAAACTAAAGCGGTATAAGACGATTAGTAATAGGGGAATAAGCTTTTGAGTAGTTTATATTATCGGGTTCAATTTTAATAATTCAATGGCCTTTGAGTACGGATGAGGACACAATTTCAGTTCGTAGTACATGACAAGTATACAATTCTGTACTATCATAGGATATGCTGCATGGATTCGACTCCCCCGTTGTTACTTTACAAATGCACTAGTACGTTTAATGAGAATATATTTAATAAAAATGGTATTCTTTTAAAAGTGCCGCACTTAAATTCAATTAGTGTCGATCGGTACCTAGCACGCTATGTATATATCTGGTCCCAACGGTAGTCTACAACACACCAAAGATAAAAAGTGATAATAGTAAAAGTTAAAGATTAGGAGAAAAGTGAAAAGGACTCAAAGTTAGTAAAAGATTAGGATATGATGCGCCATCAAATTCTACAAGCTAGAGTGGAAGTATATAGCTAGGAAAATAAGTGGAGAATATATATATGGTCCCAAAGTTTGAAATTAATGATTACCTTAATTTGCTCTACCACTTGTGAGGAGCTAAAATAACAAATAAGTCTCCTTAAATGATTCCTTGAGTCCTACAAGTAGTGGTTCCTCTTGAAATGGGCCTTCACGAGTTGAATTAATTTCGGTTCCACTTCAATCATTTTCATATTTCAGCCCCTAGCTTATTGATTATATTCGTAGGACCAAATTTCCACAAATACTATTAAGATTGGAGGAGTTCAAATTTTTTTAATTATTTTTTTAATTTGTTTTTTTTTCTTTTATAAAAAATATGGAGTGAAATATGAATCAATAATTGTGTATGGATCATTTTGTTATAATATTTAAGAACATTTTGAGATTTATATAACTAATGGGGGTTAATTTAAATAATTTATAGTTAATTTTGTAAAATAGAAAAATTTAGAGTCAAATATGTAATAAAATAGAATTGAAGTTGTTTGGTTTTTTTTTAAACTAAAACTTAAATGAGGGCAAAATGGTACATTTCAGGCCTTAATTCGCTAAAAGTCAAGATCGTGGGTTAAAATGTAATTGATTTGCACTAACAAGCGATAATGTGTAGTTGTTGAACTAGTAGGGGCCAATGTGTAATTGATGAAACTAACAGGGGATCTTGATGCAAATTTCCCCGAGATCTATAATCATGAAAAAGAATGAAAGTAAATTTAAGTAACCCCACTAGCTATAAATGTAATTAATTTTATTTTCATGGCGAAAAGTTGACTAATAGAGCTCATCCCTTTACTGTTAAAGTGCTTGCATGGGGTGAAAAAGGATAAGATTAAAAATCACAAATGAGCATGTACGTACGTAGAAGAAACTTTATAATCATAGTACATTTTCACTTTCTGATTCATAGATTCGAGCTTTAGAAACCTTATATGAGGAATTTCAGTACCATTTCCAGCTTGAATTTCTTGGTTATGATTTTATAAAGGAAGACATAAGAAGTGTCGGAAAAACAGGTTACAAATTGCGGAAAAAGAACAATCGAATTAATTAAATACACGAAATAATTAACTTTGACAAATAGTTATTAAAACAATAGACATAATTTAAACCACCCCCAATGCTAAAAAATAATTAGATGGTTACTTGAGGTTTATAATTATTCATCATCTATATAATATATAAAAACAGAGTTCACATTCTAAAAATATCAACCAATCACAATGCTCAATTTAGATATGTGCTGACGTGTCGTTTCTCATTTACTTGGAATAAACTTATTCTAATATTCACTTGGAAAACATTGACTAAAAATAGAATAAAATTAAAATTTAATTAAACATATACCTAAAAATAAACAAACTCTTATAATATAATCTACTACGCGTATGCCTGGAAATATACAAGTTAAAAATATAATGTCCCCGCCTTAAACTAAAAAAAAATTACCTTATAATCTCAATCATGTTTCCTCCGCGACCAATTCATGCATACATTTAAAAAAAATTAAATTACTATAATACATTCGATGATACTATTAGACAAACTCTCTGTCAATAATTAAGACTGGAATAAATGTTGTTACTTTACCCAAAAAAAAAAAAAATGTTGTTATATATTTTATAATTGCTTTTGATTTTAGATTTTGCTCACGGGTTTATTCAACAATAATTTAGAACAATAGATGTGTTTGACATTTCCATTTCGCAATAAATTAGAATAACATACACATTCAATAATACTACATGAAAACTCACTGTTAATAAAAATGAAAGACAATTATTTTTTATATTTTATTTGCATTTAGTAAATTTTGAATAATATATATCTTTAACATGTCTATTCCACAGTAAATTGGAATAACAATTGCATCCCATACTAATATTTTGTAAACTCTATACCAATAGAATATAAATGAAAGCAAATTTCTCTATATGTGTTAAACTTATTTTATTTACCTTCGTGGTTAACAAGTTTGTTTCGTAATAATTTAGAATAATAGATATTTCGACGGGTCTATTCTGCAAAAAATAGAATACAATCTCATTTGGTGATACCATTAAGCAAACTATCTATTAATATAAGTGGAATAAAATGTCATTATATATTTTAATTGATTTTAATTTAGAAACCAATTTATACGGGTCTATTCCGCAATAATAATAGATCGATGTGTTTGACATGACTATTTCACAATACACAAGAAGAATAATTGCATTCGATGATACTATTTTACAAACTCTATACCAATAAAATAAAGAAAAAAATGTTGTTATACAATATGTTATTTATTTACAATCGTGCTCAGTTAGTTCTCCATAATAATTTAGAATAATAGATGTGTTTAACAGGTCTATTCTGCAATAAAGTATGATAACAATTGTATTCAATGATACTATTACTCAAGTTCTCAATAAAAATAAAAGAAAAATGTCATTATCTATATTTTAATTTCCTTTTGATTTAGGATCCTTCGCAACGGTTTATTCAACACCAATTTAGAATAATAGATGTGTTTGACATGTTTATTTCACAATAAATTAGAATAACAATTCCATTAACGAGACAATTATTCTGACTCTCTATCAATAAAAATAAAATGAATGTTGTAATCATTTGGATTTACAACCGTCCTCAACGGGTTTATGCCAAAATAATTTATAATAGTGGATGTGTTTGATGGGTCTATTCCATAATAATTTATAATAACAATTACATTCGATGGAATCACCCTACAATTTCTCTATCCATAGTAAGTGTATCCTCGGTTATTGACCCATCCTAGGTTATTCCGGCCCATTTCAAAGTTAAAGACATTAGGGGATTTTTTTGAATAATTATCAAAACTCCAATATTTGAACACATTTGAGAATAATAGAGTGAAGGTGATGTACTCCCTCCATCTATCTATAATCTTCTCATCTTTCCATTTTTGCTATCCACCTTCAATCTTCCCATTTCCATTCTAGGACATCACATGTGCTATCTTATAATTTAAAAATAATACTCATGGTCATCCACACATGGTATTGAACACTTTCTCTCTCTTTCAACTATCATGATATATTATTAATTTAATGAAATTTTAATATTTGTTTTTAAGTCAAAATTCAAAATGAGAAGATTAATGGTAGATGGAGGGTGTAGTATCTATGAGAAGTTCATGGTCACGGGGAAAATGAAAGACATTCATGTGAATGACATTATACTATGTCTTAATTATGCCGAAATAATTTATAATAGTGGATGTGTTTGATTGTGTTCCATAATAATTTAAAATAAAAACCGTATCGATGGGACTACCCTGTAGGCTTTCTATCCATAATAAGTGTATCCTGGCTTTATCCTATTTTGAAGTTCAAGAGGTTAAGGGTTTCACTCAATGACTATGGATATCCAATTAATATTGGAACACATTTGAAAAAAATAGAGTGAAGGTGATAGGATCTATGACAAGTTCATAGTCAGGGGGCTAATGGAAGATATTCATGTGGAAGATAATAATTGATTTGTTCTATTGGTGTGTTCCATAATAATGCACAATAACAATCGCAATCGATGAAACTACCATGTATGCTCTTTATCTATAACAAGTGTACCCTAGCTTATCCTATTTTGAAGCTCAATAGATTAGGAGTTTTGTTGAATGACTATTAAACTCCAATATTGAAACACATTTGAGGGAAATAGAGTGAAGGTGATATAGGATTTATGGCAAGTTCATGGTCACGGGGCAAATGGAAAACATTCATGTTATTATATGGTCATGCTTAGAGGGAAAAGAAAAGGCATTCATGTCGAAATAATATAGTATCGATAGTTATTGAAGGTCGATAATGGTACGGTAGTACCAATGGTTCTAATGAAAATGATGGTGGGGTTGATATTATAGTGTCATATGACATTTTAATACGCTATGCACAAATCACCGTAATAATGGAGAGCACTTATCCATCTATTGTAGAATATGATCAGAATTATACAAGGAAAGTGCAACATTCACACGGACAAATAAGATTGTAGAGAAGATTAATCATTATGTACACTCTTTGATGCCAAGTGGTGATGCCAACTACTTCAATTACGGTTGCATAAATAAGGAGGATGAGGTGGAAGATGAAGAAATACATTTTATTTTATTGAGTTATTGGATATAATAAGATGTTCCGATTAAAGGTTGATGCATGAGAATATACCAAAATACCGAGGTGGACAATTGTGTAACACAGTACGCGTATGGGTGATTTTTTTATTTATTTACTGTTGTTCCCAATCAAATTTATGTACTAACAAGTGTGTGTCCAACTTTTCTATGCCCGTCGAGTTTCAACGGGTTAATAAACTAGTTGCTACAATATAGTAGTAATATAGTGTAATGTGTTGAGATTTCTCTCCGCTATGACCGTGAATAATTTGCGGACATTAGAATTATGATGGGAAACTTCTAGAAAATAGTTTATTTATAGTTGACCAATATCTATGGATATACAAATATATGTTATGATAAACGCGAGTAGATTTGAGATTTACATTCCAAATTATATTCATAGTACTCTATTTGTTTCTCTAGTATATAAGCGAACCATATTATTTATTTTGATTGATGAATAAAGTGCTTCTAGATAAGCTCATGTCTCTCTCCCTATGCACTAATGGCGCCAGTTTCCTCGTCCCCTCCTTTTTTTACTGTTGTTGTTCCGTTCACTCAAACACGCGATTCATCCTCCTTTCCGCGCCAATTTCCATTGGAGTACATCCAGTTTGCACGCTCCAAGATAAACTATTCGCAAACACTTTTTTAAGACCTCAACACAATGCTGCATGATATTTTAATGTCTTTGTAATATGCAACATAATTACATTGTACAATAATTTATTAAACACTGTTGAGTTCGCTTCAACAATAGTCGATTATACCTAATCTCAAAAACTCACAACACAACTAAACCACCAAGAACCAGCTGCACCAATCAAACACACACACAAGCAACCAAAACACCAGAAACAAAGCAAGAACGATAAAAAAAAGAGAACACAAGATTTAACGTGGTTCGGTTGTAAATAACCTACGTCCACGGAGATCAACGGGCTGCCACTATATTATATCAATCCCAATTACAAGTCCCTAACAGTATGCAAGAAACAAGAACAAATCTGTCTCTCAAAGCTAGAACCTATAATCTATATAATATCACCCTTCAAAGTAGTCGAACCGGGTCTTCAAACTGTAATGAATATGTCTCCAGATCTGGTATGAGCATGTAGTAATCACCCCTTTATATAGCCTTCAATTTGCAGCTAAACCTAAAGGAATTTGAATAGGAATTGATTTTCTAATGGAGACAATTACTTTTTTCTAATTGTATTTGGAAACAGCTATTGAGATAACACCTCACAAACACAACACAGTAGTATAAGACACTTTTTAGGTTAAAAATGAAAAACTAATCTCCTTTCAATTTTTAAGGGAATTGATACTTAGCCACTCCATCATATAATTAAATATTTACTAGATCCTTCACATGTGACATTTGTGATACATTATTCGATCTCTATAACATTTAAAATTAATTTCCTAATTTGAACGTGTCTCCTATTGAAACCTCAAATTGGAGGAGAGAATAGATGCAATTCCAACTCCATGAAGAGTGTCACTGTTACAAATATTCAAGCATATCAATTAGTACACTTAACAAAAACTAAGTGCTAATTAATAATCTTAATTAAACCACCACTAGCTCGATGGGGCTCAGGAGTACTATATATGTCAGCAACACTATCTCACAAGTCACAAACATAAGTCCAATATTTCTCCAACTCCACCTTCTTAATATTCTCTCTCTCTAAACATAAATTATGAAACCATATATGCTAAAGGAAAAAGAAGGAATGAAAGTGAAGAAAGGATGGCTAGCGGTGAGAGTAGGATTAGAAGAAGAAGGATTTCAAAGGCTCACTATGCCTATATCATACCTCTACCACCCTTTATTCAAAAATCTACTAGAAAAGGCTTATGAGGCCTATGGCTACACAACCACAGGCAGCCTGAAGCTGCCGTGCTCCACCGATGAGTTCCATCAGCTCCGGTGGCGGATCGAGAAGGAAGGCGGAGGCAACAACTACCACCACCATGTTCATCATCAACACCATCACTTCCACTTGCCAAATTTCCAATCTTGTTATAGTTAGGGAAGCTTGGTTTGCATGTCTATGATATGTATGTACCCGAAACAAGATCCGCCATGTAATGTTGCACGAGTGTTGATTAATTATGTTTTTAATTATCCCACTGGATAATTTTTTTCGTGGCATCATAGAGTATCTGGTCCGGTTTGCGCGAGAGTACTAGCTAGGAATTTTAGAGAAGTAGTATATGATAAATCAGATTTGTAAATTACTTGAGTTTCAATATATTTTGCCTTTTTCGTTCCCACTATATGATTTAGATTATTTATTTATGAAACATTTCTTTTTTTTAAAGAGACGTGTACTCGTATTATTTAGTTGATTATAGAATCTACCGTAAAATGTGATTTAAAGTTTACTAATAAAAGAGACCTGATTAATAAAATGGTCAACAATAGATGCAGAAGGATGATTTCACTTCACTTTGCTAGATTTCTTGTTCAAACTTTGGATAGATCTTTGTTATCTTATTAAAAAAGAAAAACACTTTGGATCTTAATGGAGCGGAGGGGAAATATATGTGCTTGAGATGAATAGACAAATCCGAATGTATTGGGAAGTCTCAAGTAATTGTTTCTTCACTGGGTCGGGATTCTGTTGTCTGGCCCGACCCAAATGCAACACTAATGGAGCGGATCTGTGATTGTCGGTGTGAACGATCACGTACAAATTGGTCCAGTTGCTAGGCCCAGTGATATGGATTAAAAACTTGATTTCCAAATATATTTCGTGTGTGTATATATATATATATATATATATATATATATATATATATATATATATATATATATATATATATATATATATATATATATATATATTATTATTATTATTATTATTATTTTTATTTTTTTAACCGGCAAAGCGATGATCAATAATGGTTCCCCATTTATTTCCGTGGTGACTCGAACCCCCGATCTATTGGTTGGAGGTGAAGCAGCTTACCAACAGAAAAAAATTAGTAACACTAAGTGTTAAAAAAAAATTAATTAAACCTTATTTTAGAATCAAAATAAATTAATTAAATTACATGCTCAGTTTTATCTCTAAGAGTTAAAAAAAGTTCAGACGTTTTGATATATTAGCTCAAATCCATCATGGGTAAAGAAACCATTATTATCTTGACAAGCTATTATATTATACCATTAGAATTGAACCCCATCACCTGTTAAAAGATTTTATTGACTAAAAGGAGAAGTATACTCAATCTATCTATATGTTGATTTCAGAATGTTTTTTCAATCGGCGTGAAAAACACGTAATTAAGTTGATTATATTAGAGAATGATTTTAGGAATCTCTAGTGGAATTAAAATCATCACGGTTCTTTTCATGTTGCACCTCCCACAACTGCCGCGCTCATCATCACCGCGACTACAAGTAGCAAAAGTGATGGTCTCATGGTCAGTTGCATATAAAACCAGACCAGGCTACTTCTAAAGAGTAAAGAAACTAAAAAAAGTGATGAGAAAATTGACATTTGAGGAGTATTGACTTCTTTAGAAAAATTTGATGGCTTAGCAGGACAGGACAAAAATAAAGAACATGCAATGAATCCAAAGAGCAGTCAACATATCTATATAGAGTTATCATAGGTTGGGGAACAACCATTTTTCTGAGAAATGGATATTACAAATTCACACTTAGCATCATGATGAACAAAATCTACACTTTCATATATAGTTCACACAGCTGAGAGAGTCTTACACTCTTACTCTTACAGGAATGTTCTTTATGTATACATCTACTAACATTAACACATAACCTTTATTTCATGGTCTATTGCAAATTCCATATAGTTTACACATGGGTACTGGTTAAAAATGACCTGAACATTTTATAATCCCAGATACATAGCAATTGAATGAAGAACATGCTACATATATTCAGAGAAAGACACATACACCGCAAGATTGATCGAACAATGAAGGAAATCTCATCCTACTGCTTAATTAAATTCGATCTCTAGTAGAGTCATTTGGCCTGAGTCTGGATCTATCATCCTACGCGCTTCTTCCCACAACTTGGTCTCCAGCCCTAACTTCCGCATCTCCATCAGACCCCGCTCAACTGCCAAACAAATGTTGATAAACACCGTGTTATTTGTACACTGGAAATAGACGCCTTATGCATGATATGACATACATTTTGTATACATGATGAACAAGTCGATTGCAGATAATTCTGGATAAGAACTATGAAAATGAGAGAGAATTCAATAAAAGGTGTTTCAGAGGTGTAGTAATTGGTTGATAAACTTGTAATGAAACTATCCTAGTCGATTCATTTAAGAGATCCCATGCCATACATTAGTGAAATTCACAATTGTAGGACTAGGGACAAAGTCATACCATTCACAGCATCATGTGAGTTAGGTGTCTTGCTCACTTGGTTGATCCAGAACTGAAGTCTTTCCTCTGCGAGGTCAGGTTCTAGACCATTATTTTTCACTCTTCTCCAGAAGTATGTAAGCCAAGCCTATGATATTGATAAGGTCACAATCAGTTGAAATATGTTAAGTTTGTTTTGAGTTAGCCAGTATGGTTGATATAAATAATAAACAAGACATCATGACTGAAAGGGAACAAAAATGTAGAAGCAAAACTAGGAACATTTCCTGACCTCAACTAACATAGCAATTCTTCAGAGTCAGACCAACAAAGTGTGGTGTCTTTGAGAAAGATTTGTCACAAAGAGTAAATATTCTAACAGTATAATTATGTTTTTCTTTTTAACTATGCGAGATGATTCCACCTATTTAACAAAACATTACAGAAAGAAGAGAAGAAAGTAGGAGCAAGAGAACAAAATTGAACGCCAACTCGCAAGGATACCTGCTTAAGGAGCACATCCTCAATCTCTTCCTGACTCAATTCTGGAAAAAAAAAAGTACGAATTTCAGTTAGATTCAAAGATCAAAGTACTGATGATATATTGCTGAAATATATGTGTGGTGAAGCGTACCATATAATTCCTGAGTACTCTGGCCATCAATCGGAATCCTCAGTTCATCTACATTCATTGATAAAAACAAACACCATTAGGATTTTTGTTTTGTTTCTCTGTCAAAATAATGAGGATATATTTTATCACACTTGATGTTGGTGCACAATCATGTTCCTAAACGCCACGAAATCATTACCAAAGATGTCGCATAGATGTTCCACATTAAAAAAAATGGAGATTTTCAAGCAAACTTTCCTACCTGTCAAATTAGATCTTAACACACTTGGGCGACGACTTCGGGCCATGGATATTGCTATTGCCTCCTCAACCTGTAAGAGGGGTAGAGAAGAAGATTAACATGACAAAGATTATGTCAACACATCTTCCTTTAGAATCATGTAAACATCGAATATTGGATAATTAAGGATCGGGGAGCTGAACCTTAAGCGAGATTAATTCCCCTAGTCCTTTCTCAACTAAAAGCATGCTCTCAACGTTGACCTTTTTCGTAACTTGATTCTGCTCCAGCAAAACGTACTCCCTTTCTTCCAAGTCATTGTTGACTACAACATAGAGACAAGAATTATACATTAGTTATAGTTCCAAACAAATTTTGATAAGAAGATAAGCCGAGTCACATCAAAGATGGAAGTGTTTCAGAAAGTGGGGCTATGACTTGTGATATTGTGGAAAGACTCGGGTAAAGAATTATCCAAGCTACATGTGATTTAATGTTATTAAGAAATTTTGATGTTTTTCTGGACTGTAAAGTAGATAACACACCTTACATTACAATGATCTCTGGTCACTTTTGACATTCTCTAACTATAAACGTAACACCGGCCTATTACTAATTGAACGTGAAACACATTACTGGACTTATTGTCACTAACCTTTGGGGTTAGCTATTGCTTCTTGTGATCTTATCATCTATTGGATTTTGAGTAGCAAACAAAACCAGGTGTTCATCTTAGAATTCAAAGCTAATATGATTGAATTTATGCTTGAATCATTATTAAGTTAAATAAAGTTAATTTAACATCATAATCATTTCTAAGTTTTAACTGGAAACTCCTAATCGCTACATCTTGGTGTAGAATACTGGACGTGTCAGGCTGTCAGCATGTAGAGTTATCAATGTGTGCTAAAGAACTAAATTTGAATGAATCTTGTTGCTAATGATTAAACATGGCGGCGTATATATTTACCAAAGGAAGTGTCATCTTTAGCTTTCTGCCCTGCATCCAGTATAACTGCAACAGGATTGGAGACTAAAGATGACCAATATTCATATCTTGCCCCAGCAATCTCAGCATGAATACCTGCAACAACACATGAACCATTAAGCAACTCAGAAACAAAAATGCAACAACTTATTCCCGTGGTCTACTGCAACAGATAAAAATATGAGATGGAAAAGAAAGAAATCACACATTTATTAATGCAAGACAAGAAATATTGTTGTTTCTTGATCATGTTTATCTACATTTACTATGGTACTATAGTGTATACAGTATACACATCCATTTAATGAAACTACCATACGCATGTGATTAGTAATATGATCTCATGTTAAGGCGACTAAATGTGAGAAAGAATAGTTGGGATTAGTTACCATGACGAACACATAAACTCCAGCATCGAGCAAGCCAACACCTCTTGAGAACGACCTCTTCCTAAAGTTAAGAGTTTGTCAATCACATAAATTTAGAGATGAAATGGAGCAGTAAATGTAACATAGTACTTCCAATATCAGATACCATCTCTCGTCGAGTCAAGATCATTCTTTGTGTCAATGTACGAAGTGATTTAACTTCGCCCTCAACATCATGGAGCTTCCCGAAAGCTGATGTAGCTTCATCCCTAGCAGTCTTGCAGTAAAATGCTCATATAGTTAGAATACTTTTAAATGCAATTATTAAGTTAAAAGTTAGTTTTGTACTTCCCAATATATGGTAATGACTAAAAAATTTTGATAATCAAAGAAAATTGTCCAAGTGGAGTTTCTAAGTACCTCAGCTTCCACTCGGAGGGCTATTAACTCTTCATTGCTTCCACCATATGTTTGTGATGCAACTTTAAGAGCAGCCTGCAGAGAATATATAATAAGCAGTCACCACTAATTTGCACACTAGGAATTTAGTAGTCAACAAATGATTTTTAACAGGATACGGGATACCAGTATGAATTCTCAATAAGAAACGTAAAACCTCATTTCCCGAGATGAAGAGGAGAGTTGTCTTTTTTTTGTTTTTTTTTTTAAATTGTTCATGATGCATTACTGAACTTAATAAAATCTATTTCCTCGACACTGTGTGGTATTTTATTCGAAATAACCAGGGCGCATTGCTTTTTACTGTACTTAAGTTTCTCCGGAATCAGCTGTAGAAAATCCTATCTAGCGTGAAAGTAATTCTCACCAACACATAAGCTGAGTCAAGAAGGTAAAAGCATTGGTTATACTTTGTACCTCTCGTTTCTGAAGATCTGCTTCCTTCCTACATAGAGAATAAATCCAGGAAACAAATTAGAAATATGTCCACTTTGATAGAGAAAAAAGTTCCAGAATATATACTTGCCTGCTCAATAGACGGGCTTCTAACGATACACCTTCTCCTAGAGATGCAATCTACAAGATGACCAGCAGGTATAAAAGCAATGTTAGAATTTAAAAAAAAAATTAAACCAATAAGATAGTTCTTAATGGATGAGAAGAAATTAATATCATTGTTGCCACAAATTACCATTATAGCCAGAAATTGAAGAAATGAATTATATTATACATATTGTTGTTATATTATTTTAGTCAATGACGAATATGATTCCTGGAACTCCAGCATAAAACACTCGGTATGATTCCCATGCACCCTAGATAGAGGGGGGAAAATAGATACAGAAACTATTTGTGTTGTACCTGTTTCTCGAGCTGTCTGGTTCTTGCTTCTGCTTCCTCAACCCTTTCTTCTGCTAATCGGAGCTAAAATAGGAGAGTACACATCAAAATATATATTACATAAAAGAGGTTATAGTATTATTATACATAGAGAAACAATGTAGATGAATTACCTTTTCGAGCAAACTGTCATTTTCTTCTTGGAGCATATCAACCTACAACTCAAAAGAAACACAATCAATGATCCTACTATGAACATGGAACAGAAGATAATACATTATTATGTTATGTACATTCAATCAGTGTTTAGCAACAGGGTCACATGTAAAATACAAATCAACAACCTTAAAAAACACACTAAAAAGTGATGAGAAAACAAGCAGTTGAGAAATATTTACTTCTTTAGAAAATTGTGATGGCTTAACAGGACAAAAATATACAATAGGCCATGAGTCCAAATAGAACGTGCAACATATCAATATACTTGCCTTGTTGCATGATAAAAGAGGACTATACGAACAAAATCTTTTTTATGTACTTAATTGTACCTCATCTTGTAGAGCCGAAGAAGACTGTTGATCACTAGGTTCTTTATACTTGAATGTTCCAAAATCTAGTGATAACCTGAAAATATACACATAACCATCAGAACGCTCTTAATAACATATGAATTGAACCATGAGACTTTGATTAGCAATATTTTTCCAAAGAGTGTCACTATCTTGGAATCAAAAGATCGTACAATCATGTGGCAGTACAGAGTCATCATATAAACTAACAAAGACCAAGAAGCTTTTGCTAGAACACTTCACACACACTGAACTATTTTTATTCTAAATTCTCAAATCAATTTCCAGGCAAACAATACGTACATTGACATTTTCCTCTGAAAAGCGGTATTAGTTCAGATGATAAACAATTTAATATCAGGTGAATCGAAAAATATATGCTCCTAACATCTAGATTAATAATATCATAATATGCTCGTCATGTAAAATAAAGCTTGTAAGAGTCAAGAACCTTTTATCCCTGGTTTTGTCAGATAATGGAGACCCATTTGGAACGGATGTTGCAGACCTGAGTGAGGCAGGCACAGGTGGGGGTACCATGGAATTTTGCTTAACACCTAAATTTGGTCGCCCAACTGATGAAAAACGAGCAGATAAAGGCTGATCCAGCGTAGGAAAAGCAGAAGATGATCTTCCGATAGAACTGTAACGGGAAGATAGTGGTTCTGCTTCTTCGACTGAGTCTTTGGATTGTGATGAATGAATTGCCACCGGGGATCGCCCAACTAATGAAGAACCAGCAAATGAAGGTTGATCCACCGTAGGAAATGCAGAAGATGATCTTCCGATAGAACTGTAACGAGAAGATAGTGGTTCTGCTTCTTCGGCTGAGTCTTTGGATTGAGATGAATGACCTGACACCGGGGAGTGCAATGCTTCTGCAGACCTGGAATGGGATGGTCTGATATAAAAAGGTGAACGAGCAGATGAAGGTTGTTGTTCCACTGAGTTGGTGGCTGCAGATGCAAGCGAGTCAGTGGACTTGGAATTGGATGGTCGAAGATATGAAGGTGAACGAACTGATGAGGGCAGTTGTTGTTCCACTGAACTAACACCCGCAGATGACCTGACACTAAATGACGAGCGTGTAGATGGTTGCGGTTCTCCCGAGGTACGAACTGACTAGAAAGAACAAAAAGCTTCAAGCTAGGTACCGAAAGAAGATAAAAAAAACAAGTCCAACAACAGAGTTTTGTTACCATTGGAGCACGAGGCCTACTTGGTCTTCCACCTGCTAATCCTAAACCGGTTGAGGGCATAGGATCATAGTCAGACATTAAATCATCGTCATCATCATCGTCGTCAGCTGCTTGATGAGCCATAACCTGAGCAAGCCTTTGAGCTGCCGCTTTGGTGTTCTGCGGCCTCCTCATATTTGATACACTAGATGAACTAGAACGTGTATGCCGATGCATTGGGGGTGCCATCGGTTATCGAAGATTCACTGCTATGCCTCAAATGCACTGGTCTCACCCAAGTTCATAGCTACAAATGTAACATGTACACAAAGATTGCTATGACTCTTTAGCAAGATATACTATGTCTACATGCAGTATCAGATTCCATAATATTGATTCTTGACAAATAGGCCAAATAGATGGAGGAGGCGCTATGGGGCTGATAAGTGCAGTTTCCCCGAATCCAATGGGACACACACACAAACTGACAAAAGTGATTAGTCATATAAAACAAAGCTCTCACAAGCCCTCATTTTGATTTTTGGTTTCACATTTGTACGGAACTAATACTTTCTTATGCAAATAAATGTACATATGTTGAACTGTCCAAATACAATAAGTAAGCACAGAAATCTAAAATCAACACGCCAATTTCGAACGTTTTTCCAGAACATAGACGAATCAATTGCGTGTTTAAAAAAAAGAAAAAAGCACAATTAAATGTTATCAGATGACAAGAAATGACAATATCCGAACTGATTGTTTTGAGGTGAAGAGGAAGAGGATCCATATTCAATCTTTCAGTTCGTCGCCTCGTCGGAGGCTCTGTATGTCTGTAATTTTGTGTTTCTTCGGAGTAATTTCAGAGATTTTCGCGCTCTATTTGTGAGGAAGCGAGGGAGAGACTGCCCGTTTGATTCCATTAAGAATATCTCCAAACTACAACCCATCTTAATAAAATTCACATCAGCATTCACTAGCAACTTTATCATACTATTCATCTTCAATCCCCAACTTTATTTTCTTACCCAAATTTTTCTTTACTTTTTTCATATATAAACCACTTTATTCTTTTTATATTGTTTTTTTTAGCTTCATACTTCATCCTTGATTAATTAAAATAACGTAAAATTAAAATAATATAAAACTTCATTATTTCATATTATTTAAAAGTCGTTTTCTATTGATTTTGAATATTTTAAATATTACAATTGATATTTAAATATAATTTATCAATAGTGAAACATATGAAAAATAAAAATAAAAATAAAAAGAGAAAAATAAATTAAAAGATAAGAAAATCAAAATATAAGGCAATTAAAAGGAAAAAAAAACAAAAGAAAAAACCAACTAAAAAAATGAAAAGAAAAAAAATAATAAAAATGTCAACTAACGCTTAAGGCCATCTTACGCTGATATACATGGCTCTCCAACCATGTATATTAACCATATGTATATGTATGATCATATTTTATCATACGTCGGTTGGACATGACCTAAGAAGGAACAATATTTCGTTTAATTTAAATTAATTTAAGTTAAAATTTATATTTTAAATAAGTTCACAATATTAAACCAAAGCATTAACGCTAGCTCAATATCACCTCAAAAGTCATACTTATTTTATTTTCATCGATTTTTTAGATACAGACAAATCCATTGTTTGTTATGTTGGTGTTATTATTTATTTATAGAAAGAAGGAAAAAACGAACTAACGAACTACTAGTGATGTGAGTGTTTTAGGTGTATGATTCACCTCACTATTCACCTCTTCACTCTTTGATAATGACACCACTCTACTTTATTTTATCGCAACTCAACTAATGTGCCTAACTAAACATATTAGTTTCTGTTTTGGTCCTCGAATTATTATTCTAAGACCTTTTCGTTCGTTGTGGATTTTAATTGCAACATATGGGTGTGCAGTATAGCAACATCAAGTTCCAAGTCTGGGATTTGATTAAGTAAGTCCACTGCATAAGCAAATGAAATTCCATGTAACCAAACTTCAATATTCACCATGGATTACATCAGATGAGGTCGTCCGTATGGAAAACAAAAACACTTATATAAAAATAAATGGTGTATTCTAAGAGAAGTCAAACACATGCAAACGTGTGGCATAATTTTTAGTAATTTATAGTGTGAAACATTGATTTTGTAGTGTCAGACACATTTTCAAAGTGTCCTAGACACTCTTTTTCTAGCTTTCGAAGTGTCGGACATCAATTTTGTAGTCTTGTTTTTCTAATGTTGGACACTAATTTTGTACGTTCAAATTTTGTTACTTTA
The DNA here is from genome assembly GCA_028274465.1 of Plantago ovata. Lineage (NCBI taxonomy): Eukaryota > Viridiplantae > Streptophyta > Magnoliopsida > Lamiales > Plantaginaceae > Plantago > Plantago ovata. The sequence continues at coordinate 6,974,587 of CM051456.1, read as the reverse complement.
TTTATATTTTTTCCTTCTTTTCCCCAAAAAAATATAAAAAACTAAAAAAATAAAATAAGCCCGGATTGAAAGTCATGGAAGCTCTGAATTGAAGGTCATGGAAGCTCTGATCCGAGCTGTCATGGAAGCATCGCATTGGAGCTTTCTAAACTCTGACCGGAGCTCGATGGACCGCATGTTTGAGGAGGCATACCACAAAGTTGACCAGGAGGTAACAATTCACTATCGAAATGGAGATGAAGCTCTGATGCGAGCTGTCATGGAAGCTTCGCATTGGAGCTTTTTAAACTAAGACCGGAGCTCCGGATCTAGAAAACTTTATGAGCCATGACGAAGAAAAAAGTGGACCGAAAATGGAGGAAAAAGGATTTTTTTTTGTTTGTAATATCGGACTATGCTTTTTTATTATTGACACTGTTATTGTTTAAAGATCATAAATACTTTTTGTTTTTTTTGGCCTACCTATAAACAATTAAAAGGTATACTATACTATATACACCCTCACTTGTAGCAGATAAAACGACCAACGCTCAAGTAAATTTTTTCAAAATGTTCCCAATTTCGTCAAAAACATATCGTCTTCTTACATGATTTCACATAATGAAGTTATGAAATTGTAACAAATTTATATAATTTTTTCCCGCATGAATTTAAAACTATTGAAGTCCAAATAGAGTTTTTACAAGATAAGAGGAAAATACCCCTATAAAAGCCTATAGTAATAATCAAGATGATAAATCAGTGCCTATATTTATAACTTTCACTAGTAGTTTGAAAGACTTGTATTTTGTGTTGACGATGATCTGACGTTCATGATGTCTTTTAAAAATTAGCTTTTAAGAGGGATTATATTTCATTTTGTTATATACTCGTCAGTTTTTTTAAATTGTTTACGTATTCCTTTTTCGTCCATTTTTTAAAATTGTTTACGTTTCTATTTTTGATAAACTTTTGTCTCACAACTTTACTGTGGGTCCTGCCACTAAACCAAACACCACACTCGTTATACAAACCTACTAAAACTTCGTTCCAAAAGCAAACGTAAAAATCTAAATAAACGGATGAGTAGTGGCTAAATAAATTAAATGACTACTAGTGGAATATATTTATCTTAGTCTCCAAAGGATTAATTAATTATTGATAGTATTCAAATATACTACATTAAACAAACAATCATGCAACATTCATGAGAGACTATGGCCATTTTCCTATACAGATACTGAAAAGAATAAAGTAGCATTAGGAAAAGAATGGGTTTTGCTCATATATCACATTTGGCAACAATATGCCCAAAACGTTTGCTTTCAGAATTATCAAATACTTACAAGTAAAAAGGATGAGATGATAAAATTTATAAGGCTCACAAGATTTGTTTTTGTTCACTTCCAAATTGAATATTCATAATACGTACCTGCACAGTGGATCTGATTTATATATATTCTTGTGCCAATTGGCCCAATTCATTCATCGTCACTCATCATCACCTGTAAATCCATATGAACAATAACACCGATCAAACAAATCATGATTATTTATCCCTCATACATATTCCTCATGGTTACGTACCTTAAAGTTGCCTGAATTGTGATCAACATGTCTGGTATTTTGTTTATTTACATACTACTATGTGCGTAACGTAGTGAGGCCACACTGATTAATTTGACGTGGTTTAAGGAATTAGAATATTGTTTGTTTTCTTGAAATGGATTTCTTTTTCCAGGATCCTCTCACCACAATTATTCAACATCTCCTCCTACATGTATTGGATCACCGACAAGTGGCAATTTAACCCAACCACATCAAACTATATATATTTTGAAATTTAATTTGGAAATGATAATGTAATTAATTGTATCATATCTATATATAGATTGAGCTAGCATAAATGGGGAACTAATTATTTTATTGAAGTGTATATCGTTTCGTATGTAATTGTCACGCTTATATTAGTTAATTATTTTTTATTAAATTGAAAAATTATCAAAATTAGAAAGAATGTTGTGACAAAGTATATTATTTGGATATAAACATTTTAAAGTTAAAGGTAAAGTCGAAGTGGGTAAATATAAATAGATTTTATCCGCCATTATGCAGTACTAGTATAGTGTTTTCAAACTGCATATAGTCACACGATTAGCCCAAGATCATTCATAAACCACCGACAGAGCCTTGTTGAAGCTTAAAAAACTCTTGCACCAAATTAAGTGAAGCTAACTAAGCAAGTTCATGGCAACTAGTCTAAATCTGACCTCTGACATTATAACTTACTTGATTATCTGATAGATTTGGGAAACATTTGACTTTAAACAGACAATGAAAGATCTACAAGATAAAGATGATTAGTTGGCAGCTTGATATCTCAAATTCAAGTCAACACATCAATTCCACCTAAACTTCTAAAATCACTAGCCCTCTTATAAAATGAATGAACTCAACACCAAAACCAAACCAGTAACAATTCAAAATGCAACTTTCAACTAAACTAATCCTCCTTTTCGCCTTGTTAGCATTCTGTGCCATTTCAAATGCTCAAGATTCTCCAAAAGCTTTCATCTTTCCCATCAGCAAAGATGCCACAACAAACCAATACTACACCAGCATCCAAATCGGTTCGAACAGCACCACATTCAACGTAGTGATTGACCTCGGAGGCAAGTTCCTATGGTTCAACTCGCTCGACTACTTCAACTCTGCCTCTTCATATCGCCCTATCCTGTGTGACACACGACAATGCAGGATCGCAAATGGTGTTGGGTGCGTTTTCTGCTTCTTGTCACCTCCCGTGCCAGGATGCACGAACAACACCTGTTCCGATTATGCCCTCAACCCTTTCACAGGCACGCAAGGGTATAGCGGACTAGGACAGGACACGTTGCACGTGTACTCGACAAGTGGTGATCGGTTCAATGTGAACAATTTCCCTTTCCAGTTCTCAGATCCTGTTTTACGGGAAGGCCTGGCAAGTCCTACTGCAGGGCTGGTCGGTCTAGGCAGGACTAGAATTTCCCTGCCGGCACAACTGGCATCAACATTCAAGATTCAACAGAAATTTGCTCTTTGTATTCCATCTGCTGGGAGTGGTGGTAACATGATCATCGGAGAAGGAACATACGGCAGTCCTTTTGGAGAAATCTCAAAGTCACTCATCACCACATCCTTGATTAAAAATCCTGTGAGCACTGACCAAAATGAGGTGATAGGCAACTTAACAGTCGAATACTTCATCAATATCAAGTCTATACGAGTCGATAACAAGATTCTTTCCTTCAACAACTCCCTGCTGTCAATTGACAAAACAACCGGAGCAGGAGGTACATCTCTCCGCACAGTTAGGCCTTATACTAGCCTGCACAGATCAATTTACCGAGTTTTGGTCAACGAGTTTGTGAAGGCAGCTACGTCGAGAAACATTACAAGAGTGGCAACAGTGGCTCCATTTGGGGCCTGTTTTGATGCGATTACTATCAGGACAGGCAAAGCAGGGCCAGAAGTGCCGACTATTGATCTGGTTTTGCAGAAGAAGAGTGTTTACTGGAGGTTTTATGGCTCGAACTCAATGGTTCGAGTCAATGAAAATGTTGTTTGCCTTGCATTCGTCGAGGGGCCGCCAAATCTAACGGGACCAACAACTTCAATAGTTGTTGGAGGGTATCAAATGGAGAATTATCTGCTCGAGTTTGATGTAACTGCTTCACAGCTCAGGTTTAGCCCTTCGCTTTTGCTGCGTGATACAAGCTGTTCCCAGTTCAGAGCTTCCTAGTGATCATGTGATTCTGGGAAGTACAAAAGGCCTGCCTTTCACTCAGTATGATACTATGATCAATTTGTTTTTGTGATACTCTTTGATAAGGAATAATGTTTCTATGGTCTGCGTGTTTCTAAGTTTCATGGATCAGAATAAGTTTTGAGTGTAAATTTGCATCCGTACTCATGCAGTCATGCCTAGCTTTATATATCCTCCAGTCTTAATGACAAAAAGATCTCAAAGAAAAATTTGCATGTATACCATGTTTAATACTATATCTCATCTCCAGTTGAAGCTTCAAAGCCTGTCAGGCCGTCGCAAAGCAGGAAAGTTAACTATTAAATGGATATTCATGAGAAATTCACACTGTGCATTCATTCTTCTGGATATATAAACGGGAAGCATAACTGTTCGAAATGGACTAATTTGCATGAATTATATATCTCGTCTCTTCACACTGTATGGCCTTATATACGGTAGCTAGTTTACACGGATAAATCTAACAGTTTTTCGGGAATTTAACTGATAATCTGACACTGATTTGCAATCTCAATTAAACAGAAAGCAACTTATTATTCATCATTCATGCACTGTGCATGGAACTTTTACACAGTTCAAATGGAAATAAAAATTGATCACAGAAACAGAATACACAAGTGCTTTTGTCTTTCAAGATAATTCAAGACAGCTGCTAGTGAACTCTCAACTTGGAACAGCTTGTATCGTGCAACAAGAGGGAAGAGCTAAACTGATGCCTAGAAGAAGCCACATCAAACTCAAGCAGATAATTCTCCATCTGATAACCTCCAATGACTATTGAAGTTGTCGGTCCAACTATATTCGTATTCCCGTCAACAAATGCAAGGCATGTCACATTGTTAATTACCAACTCCAACCATTGAGTTTGAACCATAAAACCTCCAATAAACGCTCCCCTTTTGCAAAACTAGATCAAGAACAGACACATCAGGCCCTGTAATACCTTCAGTAACAGTTTTCGCATCAAAACAGGCCTCGAACGGAGCCACAGGTATCACTCTAGTTATGTTTTTAGACTCAGCAGCCTTAATAAACTCATCAACATAAAGGGTCAAATATTGATTTGTGGAGAATAGTATAAGGCCTCACTGTGCGAAGACATGTGCCTCCACCTCCGGTATTCTTGTCGATTGACAGCAGAGAGTTGTTGAAACTCAGAGTCTTGTTATCAACTCTGATTGACTTCACATTGATGAAGTACTCAATCTCCAGCTTACCTATCTGGTCATCACCCAATGTGGTCACAGGATTTCTGCAGGGCTGATTTGGCCCTGCCTAGGCTGACCAATCCTGACACGGGACGCCAAGCCATTGATTAAGACAGGATCTGAGAACTGAAAGAGGAAATGATTCATGTCTAAATGATCACCGTGCGGGGAATATACGTGCAACGTGTCCTGTCCTAAAGCGGTATAGCCACGAGTCCCACTGAACGGGTTGAGGGCATAGTCTGTGCATGCGTTCTCGGTATAATTAGGCGAGAAAGGCCCCACGAAACAGAACATGCACGCGGCAGAAGAGAGGTAATCGCCGGAGTTGAACCAGAGGAACTTGCCACCAAGATCAATCACCACAGAGAGTGAGGTGGTATTGGGAGTGCCTATCTGGATGTTGGTGTAGTACTGATTACTGGCTTTCTTGATTGGGAAAATGAAGCCTTTTGGTTTTGGTGGATTTTTGGCATTGGTTAAGGTTAGCAGGACAAGTAAGGAGGAAAGGAAGATTGACAAAGTTGAGCTAGCCATTGAAGAAAAAGAAACAGGACTAATGGAGCTGCAAATGTAATCTCTGATGCATAGTGTATATATACTTCGGCTGATAAAGTTCAGTTCCTAAATTGAGTATTTAGTAATTAGTACTATGGATTCCTTAGACTTTCTTGTAATAAGAATGATATGATTAGGCCAATATGATATTTTGTTAATCAAAGTAGTTTCAGATAATCTTGTCGAGTAGCATGGAGATGATTATTTAGGAAACTGTAGCTGTAGTCTTGTACCAATCTATTGACTTGATCATGCAGCTCAATGGTCAAACCGTGTACTATAGAAAAATGATTCTTAAGGCAGGAGTATAGAAAACAAGGAAAATTGCATAGAAAAATATTATTAACGTGATGTTCCATCCCCCTCCTCCCAAAAATATTATTAACATGATGTTCCATCCCCCTCTCCCAAAGTATTTCACCAATAACAAATCGGGAGTAACATCATCCGTCCAAAGGGTCGAAACTTTGACCCATTAGGGGTAGAATATATTATATAATACACTGCATTCCACATCAATTAAGAGGAGGTGGAATCGATGGTATAAAGTAGATCACCATTCTCATATGATATGGCATGAGGTTATTTAGTGATTTTATAAACAAATTCATACGCGCTCACCATGCAAACAATTTCATACCGGTGAGATATACGTGGACCAGATCATGAATAACCAAGTGGTGCAAAGGGTCATATCTCAGCTCTCAAGTCAAGGGGCTCAAATTGAATTATACCAGAACTGATTTGAAAAAGGGAAGGGTAAACTCATTTCCAAATGGGCCTCATGTCATGACCAATCTCTCAGGCCCATACGATTAGATCCAACTGCAACCCATCATGTTATTCTTCCGTTCAAGTGCACTCTGTTAAAATTCATTTTCTATTCTTTTTTTCCAATTCCAAAATCTTCTTCTAAAACACTACTTAGTTCAAATCAGTTCAGTTTAAATTTGTTAATTCCACATTTCAATTGAGTAGAGTTTTTTTTGTTCTGAAACAGAGCCCTAGTGTCTAGTACTAGTAATTATGTTAATTTGTTTGTGAATATATTTTATTTTCAAAATTCATGTTGTTAAACTTGACATCGTATAAATGTTAAAATCATGATACTTTTACGCACTACTACATCATTTCATCACTAGTTGTAATTCTAAATTTCAAATTCCAGGCTCATCATCAATTAAATTTGAAAAATAATATCTAATTAATAATATATTTAGTGTTTAATATCAATTCCCAAGGAGAAATGTCAGTGTCTGCTCATACATTCATACATTTATCAATGCACAATAACCTTACATGTACTTGTACAATTTTCATTTAATTCTACACCCACAAAAGTTACTTTCTTGAATATTTTTTCTCCCTCTAAAATTACAAATAACATGCACTAATTAATTAATTATCATAGAAAAATACAAGAGAGATAGAGATTTATATGAAATATGGGAATTATTAATGAGGGCTTTCAAGGTGTGGAAGAGAAACAGTTTCCATCCTTGTAAAAGAGCACTTGCACCAAATTTATTTCTGTCTGTCTGTTTTTCAATACTGTTCAGTGTCCACAATAAGCAAACGAAAGTGACGCAGAATCTAACTCAGTTTCTTTTCTCATGCTTCATCTGACCGGCCCTTCCTAGGGTTTTGAGAGAATACTTACTACTCACATTATTTTACATTAAAAATAACATTTACACTAGTACAAATGTTACAATACATTCTTGAATTTTTACATGAGATTTTGGAAATGTAAATGACACGGGTTTGTGAAAATTTTGGGGTTGTTTAGTGGAGCTAGTTGTGTGAATATAACCAAAATAGTGAAAGAAGCTAGCTAGATCAAGCCTCAAGGAGCAAAACCCAAGACAAATATAAGTGCCTGCAGCTGGTTTGTTTGACATTTAATTAACATGCAATACATGATGGTCGATTATCTATGGGATTTTTGTCTCTTCTTGCGTACTGCTATCTAGCTGCCCTGCAGTGAAAACAACAGTTCATGTGAGTGAAAAATACAGATGATATGAGTAAGAAGAAAATCCAGTAAACATAAGACATAATCTAATGGTATCGATAAAATATTACTATTTCCTACTACATGCTAGATTCTGTCTTTATGCAAAACTCTGTAACAAGAATTAGAATTACTTGCGGTGATGATATGTCACATTGCATTGAATTGATGGACTGATTTGATCACTCTCTAGCTACGTACATTCCACACTTGTATTGCTTATACATTACAGTGACCAGCTCATAATAAATTTAAAAAAAAAAAAAGAAAGATATATTATGAATGAACATTTTAAAACTTTCCCCATTGATTAAGCATGACTACAAGGAGTACAACACTACTACAACTGTGAAAACTAAAGAAAATTGAAGCATGTGATCAGTACTTGAGAGGAAAAAAAAAGGTAAGATAAACAAACATGGACTGAAGCAAATTGTTTAATTGGGACAAAAATGTACTAGTGTAGTAGTACATGTTATAACATGAGAATGTGTGAAGAAAAATTTGGGCTGATATATGTAAAGTGTGAGACAGGAGTGTATATGCAGGGGTAGCAAATGTTGTTTGAGGGGGATGAAGCCTGGTCCGAGAGTCATTTAGGGTTTCAGAATTAACTACCAAAGAATACAAATTAACACACCTCCATGACCTCGAGCCAGCCAACATTCCTCTCAACCTAAAACACTTACATAACAACTGGTATTCTTGATGGATCAGGCTAGCATGTTTCTATCTATCTTTGGGTCTGTTTTGAGGGGAATGAAGCCTGGTCCGAAGCATTTCCGGTCGGAATCTGTGATGAATATATAGATAGATGTATATTCAAGAAACCATATTATGACCTCAGAAACAGCCTCGAGCCAGCCAACATTCCTCTCAACACCACCACCACTTGTTTGAGAATTTCATGTTGAGTGGAAACCCTAGTGCTTTTCACCCCTTTATATAGGAAGGTGAGAAACCAGCAGTGGACTTGTTGAGGGGGCTTTTGGTCTTTTCACCAACTCCAAAAGACACAAATTCTGACTAATTACAATCCACATGTGGATTCATCACCATTTATATCCTAAAATTCAATTAAACCTCTGCAAAGCGGCATTTAAAATTATTACCCCTATACCAATGCAATGTAAAAACAAGAATTCTTCCTTCAGAAACTTTTTTACTACTACTACTGCTGCTGCATTTAAGTTAACATTGACTAAGTAGCTAGTACTCCTACTACTTACCTTGACTAATCACACTTATTTTCACTTCTTTCATATTTTAGGAGTACTAGATACCATTCATTTTTCTACATTTTACTCTTTTATCCGTCTAATTCTTTCATCTACTTTTTTTTTACTCAGTAGTTTTTCTCACCGGGTTATATGAATCAAACAGAAGTAGTACTACACAATAGTGTAACTAACTCTCTTTAAAAATTGTGAGAAAATGAATATAGAAAATTTGTGGTACCTAGATTGTTGATGCAAGCTAGCTATGCAGGTGAATAAGTGAATAAGAAGGTAAATGTGAATGTCTTTCATTTCCAAGGCTATCTATCTATATCTTTATGACTTACCATTTCATCACACAATTTAGATTCATATTACTCCATCTTTGTTTCCAGTCAACTGGGCATTACCTGCACACTTGAAACTTCTAAAACCCTCCTTTTATATTTACTCCAATAAACAGTCAAACACACACACACAACAAGACAAATTGAAACTCAAATTTAAAAAAGCACTTTACACGAGAATGCAGTGGGAGATAGATAGATACATGACTGATCAAGACATAAACAGAAGCCATTCTTTCTTTCTTCACAAATGAATATTAATGCTTGCTACTACTATACGTACGATTTTTCTCTTACCAGTACCACTTCACTATACAGTACTCCTTTCTTAAAATACTGTTTCTCTCTTTGCTTCCTTTTCTTCATCATTACCTTATTATTTTTAGCTTCCTCTCTACACCTACTTTATAACTCCCATATCAAATGCAAATCCTTTTATTCAATGCATATATGGTCCACACTCCCCAGTCATTAGTATAGTATGTAGTGTAGTAGTATCAAGTTATTTTTAAAACTTGAAAGTGTTTAAGTATACTTTTAGATGGATGATCATTTGTCTCATCAATGGAAAGAGATTGATTTTCTTTTTTACTATTTTTAGCTCAAGAACGAAACTTGTACATTTAGACTTGCTGATGTGATCAGTGAGTGTATGTGCCATGTTATTTGATGCATTTAGTAGTGATCAAGTGGGTGACATTTTTGTGTGAAATCTTGGGTAGTTTGAGGGTTTTTAAGGGGTCTTGTTACTTTGATTACTAAACATGCCATTTATGTGTGATAGACACAAAACATGATTTTGTCCTATGTACATGTTCAGGATGAAATCTTGGCTACTATTTTTGCTCCAATATATCTGATGGTGACACAAGTTACTGACCTTTAATCTTGAGGTTACAAAATGGATCGTATCCATAAAAAATGGATGGTAAATTACATCATCTAACTGAGTAACCGAACCTGACTAATAATATAAAAGACGTTTTGTTCTATTCAAATTCATTGACGGGTTCATTCAAATTTTTATTACTAGTTGTTTTTTAGAGCTTCATTCATTTATATTCAGTTATCTTTAATCGGTTCAATTATGTTCAGACGAGAATCGCAAAGTTTAATTGCAACCGGATGTAAAATAAAATTGATGCTAACCGTAATTTTTTTTTAAAAGATGGAGGGAGCATGAAGTATAAAGATGAGTGGCATGGTTATTTGAGGGAGCTGTATTGGAACAGTGTGGTTGCGGAAAACAGGTGCTGAGGAGAAAGAGTGATATATTGGGAATGGAAATCTCCACCGTCAAATCAATTAATCCAACGACTCCAAATATATCTACTGTTGCTATCGTTGTCAGCGCCAGCGGAAGAACGGGAGCCCGAGGTGAGGTGAGGACATAGAAACAAAGTTCCCGCTTTACGAGGGACTATACCAGAAGGAACGACAGGACCACTCCACCCCCAAAATAATTTTTTAACCAACATATTAGACAATAAGCAATAATTTTTATTTTTTTTATAAATGTTATTAGTAGTACTTTTCTACTCTTTCTTTTATTTAGAGTCTTTGATAATTTTACACATATTAATGATTTTCATTATTAAAAACGTTCCGGGCATTAATCGGCCAAATGATCGACTATTTGGGCCAGCAAAGTTACTCATGGTCACAAAATGGTTTTCGGGATGATATGATGGCCCCGCAAATCAACACATGTTATTATATGTGCACTTTGACCTCACTCGTACATTTACAGAATAATTTTTTAATGGGTCACTCATCATAAAATTGATCCAGAATCAAACATGAATAGTGCTCTCAATAATTTTAATTCAATGAAATCCTTCAGCGTTAAAATTACTATGTATGATGCTAATTTTGATATAATTTAACTAATCAATTTCAATATTCAAAATTTGAAAATGTAAGATTTGACTAGGGAAAACATAATTAATTCATTAAAATTTAAACTATTAAGAATATATATTTAACTTTGCGAAAACTTTAAATAAAAGGAAATTGGGAATTAAAAATGAAATATTGGCGTGGACTGGTCAGTAAATTACTAAGTTAGGCATTTAATGTAGTGACAGGGCTCGCCACTGCACCCGAGTCAAACAACATGTCCTTGTTAAAAAGCACCTTATTTTCACATGGACATGTTTATTTAGGAAGAATTAACAAGATATACCCCCCTCTAGACCAGTCCTATCGATTCACAAATTTATAATTCAATTCGTCACTTAAAAATTATTTTTAAATTATATTAATAATATCATATCATAATAAAATAATTCATTTCTCCCATTGTAATTTATCCACTTTGACTTTGTTAGTCGACAGTTTTCAACTTTGACACCGATTACTCTTAAACTATAATGATAAAATATTTGACAAAATCATATTATAAAAATATATAACCTATATTTCCATAATATAATTTTATGAAATTTTTTATCATTATAGTTTAAGAGTAATTGGGAGTCAAAATTGAAAGTTGTTGAACGAAAAAGTTAAAGTGGGTAATTTCAATTGGGACAGAGGGAGTATAGTTTCTAAATTTTTATAATATAATATTGTAATATTGTTAAATATTTTATAATTATAATGTTTAAATTTGTGGACTTAGAAAAATTAAAATAAGTAAATTAGAGTGATATTGTAATACCTCACATTTGACATGGAGGTGGGATAAAGGGTATATAAGTAGACAACGACTCTTATATGGTATGATCACTTTTGGATGATTCAAAAGTAAATTCGTGCGAGCTCAGGCTCAAAACGAATAACATCATATCGGTGAGACATGTGTAAATCAGTCCACGAGTAACCGCCTCAGCCTAAAGAGTTGAGTGTGTTCCCAGATTGTGTAATAAAAGAAATGAAATGTGTAATGTATAAAATTTATGTGGGAGTGATCATGTGGCTAAACTCGTTTTTGGAAGCGAGAATGGCTTAATATAGTTTTAAATTCATACTCTTTAATTAAGATTCGATTTTTTTAATAACTCTTAACGATTTTTAATCAATGAAGTTCTTTATCCTTAAAAAAAAAAAAAAAAGGCTTAAGTGGTGGGTCTACATACACTTACATTAAAGGGTACAGTGAACACTGAACACAATGAATGAATGAATTTTGAATTGAATTGAAAGGAAAGGGAAGTAATGGGCTAGTAGTCCTAGCTCAGCTAAGGGGACACCACACCAGATGAGTAGGGAGTCTCTAACGTGCCATATACCCACTGGCTCTTCAGTGTCTGTTGGACCCATCACAAAATAATCATGAATAAATGATGATATCTTGATTACCTTATGAAATGAAATGAATGAACGAGGAATATGAACTTTCATCATTAGTATTTTGATGCCTCTCAATGGGAATGCTTTCATGTTTTTGTGTCCTCTGCTTCACCCGCCTATTGTCAATTTTTCAATCTTGTCAATATATCTATCATTAACAATAAAATTGTCATATTAAAACTCACCAGTGAGTTTACTACTAAAAAGCTAAAATAATAAATAGATCTACATTTTAATTTTCGCTACTATTATCAATTTTCACAACGTAAAACTGACCGGTGAATAAGTTTACTATAGAAAAAGCTAAGAAATACTTATCTGGCCAGGGTTACAATTTAATTTTCGTTACTAGTATCAATTTTCACTTGCAATGCATCGGTAAGCATCAATTTTCACTTGCATTGGTAAGGAGGTTACTAACTTAACCAAAGATCTTGATTCCAACCCACCCTGTAAATGCAACTAGCGATAAATCTTGTGATTTATTACGAACTACGGAGAGCTTTAGAGTCATTCCTAAATGAAAAAGATCATTCTATCATGGACCGAACAGAGACTCTTATTCGGCAGAGTAACAACTAACAATTAAGCTCTGATTAGCACTGCAACATAATGTAATGTAATCCAATCTATCCTTGTAGAAAAACAAGAAAACAAACCATTCACATGAACATCAAACCATACTAGTGGTCACGGGTTCGATTTTCGAAATGGGTGATTATTTACTCTTTATAGAGACTTATTGAATTGAGATTGATTAGAGATTTATTGATGCAAATCTGTAGACCAAACATTGTAATCGTAATAGTATAGTATCTCGAAAAGAAAAACCTCTGCAAGTAATCCTTTTGGCACATAATCAAGTTTCTTATTAGATAAATTACAGTCTTGGTCGGCTCAAGATTGGAATACATACAACTTATACATGCACTGAAAATGTAAAACAACAAGACCAAGAGCAACAACAATGCCAAAAATCTATGGAGATGTCAAGATACCAACAAACAAAGTAATGTACTCACACCAAAAGCTAACAATCATACATACATCTAGAGGCGATTTCAGGTGGTCATTACCATGTTCCTCCACCCCAACCTCCCCCACTTGGCAGCCAAGTTTCTCCCCAGCCACCCCCACTCGATGACTGACTTCTGCCCCAACCACTCACACTCGATTGCTGGGAGGTTTGCGGAGTTCCTCCCCAACCATCCCTACTCGCAAGTTGATTTTCACCCCAACCAGCCCCACTCGGTTGCTGTGATACCCCCCAACCCCCCATGCTCGAGGCTTGAGTTCTACCCCAACCGCCTCCACTTGGTTGCTGTGATACCCCCCAACCGTCCCCACTCGGTTGCTGTGACACTCCCCAACTGGACCCACTCGGCAGCTGAGTTCCCCAACCTTCTGACCTCGGCGCTTGAGCTCTAGCCCAACCATCTGCACTCTGTTGGTGTGACACCCCCCAACCGGTCCCACTTGGTAGCTGAGTTCCCCAACCATCTGAAGTGGACTTAGTCCCCGCTGCAATTTGCACATTTGCACCCCAACGCACACTCGGCACCCAAGCTTCAGCTGCACGCATCTTTTTCGCTGGAGCAGGCTGTGTTGTGCAACCTTGCATAGGGACTACTTTCTTTTGAAGAGCAGGATCAAAAGCCATGGCGTTGTTCTTTCTTTTCCCTTTTCGGCTCTGGTTTGCTTGAGGTAATGGTGGAATTGTGTGCAGGTTTGGAGGAGTATGGGTAGGGATGCCATCCTGGCCAAACAGAAGATCCTTCAGTCTATCTCCAGTTATCTGACCTCCCATGAAGGCAAAGATGTTGCGGATAGAGATGTTTATGCATTTGTATATCTGTTTCACTTCTGCTTGCCCCACAGCCCGGGAAACATTTTGGGACCGATCAGTAAAATCCTCAACCTATAGAGAGTTGTGACAACTATATATTCAGTGGATCTAAGCACAAACAATTCAAATGCAAGAATATGAAGTGTAGTTACACTGATATTTGCAACTTTAGAATCCCAGGTTTTGGATATCCAAGTTGCGCTACACGTGCTTGCGCAAAGACCTTTTGCCCACAGTTTTTCAATAGAAGATAGCTGCAAAGACGGAAAAACTAAGTGAATCTTTTCGAGGTAAAGACCATGATTTTTTTTTTTCCTAATATCACCAGTAGTACAAAGATTACCTTGATTAATAGAGTGACAAAGAGTTCCGCAACCGATTCTTTATTTCCACTTCCATAATTAGCAAACTTAGGAAGTACTTTTATGACACTAGCAGGGTCAGAGCCATCTAGAGAACATGAAAAATCAACTAAGATTAAAGATGAAGCAAAACCAAAGCAGAAGTTACCTTTGTATACTTCTTGATTTTGTTCACAGAAAGTAGCATGGAAAATTAAGATATACTGAAGACCAATTACAAATAAGACTACATGATTGTTAAATTAGAAGTTACACAATGTATGGACAAATAGATAGCGCATAACCAGTTTATAACTTTTGTAAATGATGAATGATATTCAAAGTGCAGCAGTTCTTAGCACTACAAAACAAGAGTGAGAACATCCTTTGTTGGGAGATCGTTCAGCTGAATTTCAAGGACGAAAACGGCAGTTTAAAGGATAACAAAGGTGAAAGATGTTGCTTCCATATCCATACTCACTTTAGGAATGCTAAAATAATTTGAACAGAGAGATGGGATCACAAAAAACAGGTATACAAAATCTAGCAGGCCTGTGCAAGATTCATTTGGTTTGCACAATTTTACCAGTGTAAGACAAATCTACATTTCATACATTCAAAGTGATTTATTATGTCTTAATTAGAACATTAGATCAACAGATACGACAATGTGAAAGACCAAATTTAAGGTAACCTCCTTGCTAAGATAAACTTACCTTCAAGTAAAGCAGAAAATGGAGGTAGAATAGGAGGAGAACGAGTCTGGAGAAGTGAAAGCAAGCAAAAAGATAATTTTAGTTAATTATCGTGTGCCCAAAAAAAACCAAATATGATGCATTGACATTAAGAAAGCACCAAAAATATGCCGTTGGTGTATAATGAATGGAGTATTTTCACTGAGAACATGCAATAGGGACAAAGTATCATGTCAGAAGACAACATCCTTTTATACAGAACAAATTCAACTTACTGAATATATGTCTAAGTAAACAGACCAAAATTTCAATTCAGTATCAATTTAGTACTCAAGGATGACAATAGTTTTATTTCGCATAGATGCAGACTCAGCAAGTGCATATCAATACATATCTTCAGTTACAAACATGATGATAGCAACAATATGAACGAAACTGAAATAAATACTTGCTACTACTAGTTAATAATTGCTATCCACTCAGAAATATGAAGACGGAAATAGGAGACATGTATAGGAATGGGAGTGAATAGGTTACCTGTAAATGGAAGGCAACTAACAGTATTATGGAAAGAGAATTCAAGGTTTTATCTTTTGAACTGTTAATGTTGTTCGCTTTTGCCCAATTTTTCATCTGCATGGACAAATAAGTTTCATGACTATTTGAATATGCAGCAGAAAATTCTTATTTTGCAACAAGAATGAGCATTTGAAGATCATAAGCATGTTCATATATCATGTTGCGTTTATAATAAGTTCATTGAGAAACTAAAAGCGGATAGAAAGGGAACCTCAAAATTATAGTCTAACACTTCAGCACTTCACTATGCAACTCTAGACAAATTAATTCATGAAAGAACTGAGCAGTAGCAGTTCATAAAACAAATTCTGAGAAGATAAAATGCAGAAGGGCAACAGTTGGTTTGTCTTTTGTGTAATGAACTTAAATTTTGATTGAATTACATAAGGCTTCTCAGTTCTACTGGACCTCAATCTTTCAACCATCATGGTTAGGAGAAAGCAGCCTATCTTCAGATTTACAGTGGGAGTTCCTCAGATTTAATCTGGTCTACAAAATTAGAGACAGGGAAACTGATTTAAGCTGGCACTGCTGAGTCTCTGTGATCTCAGTCTCTCTCATCCACTTATACAACACCATCTTAATCTATGTCTTCACCACAAGCGGTAACGCCAAAGGGTTGTTCGATACAGCTGCTTCATTAAGCACTTTTAAAGGTTGTTGGTGGAGGTTATGCCTATCACCATAACAATTTAGTCACTGAAATAGGTGTCTCTCTTAAACTAGTCCTACACTGAGAAAATCCTACAAGAGACCTTTCCAAAGGTTATGCACTATGTTTTTCACCCACTCTTTCATAAAAGTTCACATTCAACTCATGGCAACTAGGAAGAGTTACTGCATACCTTACCTCAAATTAGTCAGGAAATTGACTAGAGCAGCACTACTTAGTAGGTTGAATTGAAATAGGAAATACGGAAACAGAAGCCTGTCACACCATATATAAGCCCAGGATAATGCATCTCCAAAATATAAGGTATTGAACAGTTGCTGAAACAAATGGAAGTATGTGCCAACTGGGTGGGTTTTATTTTATTTTATTTATTATCATTGTTATTTTTGGTGGGACATAGTTCAAAGCTATATGTGGAATCGTTCCATCAGTACTTTGCATAATTGCATAAACATATTCTTTTCCTTTAAGTTCTACATAGATAAGTAAAATGGCCAAAATTTCAGATCGGGGTAATAAATAAAAGAAAGGTGGTAGACAAACTTTACCAAAAAGCTTAGCTTATGAAACCTTTCGTCAATAGTTGAAATACTGTGAATTATCTGGGATTTCGAAACCCCATCTCTGTTTTCAACAGATATATCACACTCAACTCCAGTTCCACGATCAATACATTTCAGAATAGGCACCTTGGCTGTAGTAATGGGGAGGACTCCACAAACATGCCCTTTACCTATAGCAAAGGAATGCATAAATGAGGGTTCTGGCTTCAATTCTCATTTAGGGGGTGAGTCGCACATGTTAAACTTCAGAGGGTAAAATGCACATATATGGCAGAGTTCAGGGGGGTTGAAACATTTTTCTAACCAAAAAAAAAAAATGAAGGGGAAAATATATATTTATTATGTATAAAATCATAATATAAAAAATAGCAAAAAATAACTCCATGACGACACAATGATAGCGATCTATCCGAGAATGTGATAATCCGATAAGAGACTAACAATAATAGACAATGTCCCTAACAACACCAACATGTAAGTTACCTAAACTACATAAGTTCTTAATAAACTACAGTAGTATGAAAGTGGAACATAGGAATTACGGCAGTTCACAGAGGAAAATGACGAGAGGAGCCGTAGAAGACATAGTATAGGCAAAAACTTTCGATCATTATGAACATATAACATTAAACATGAGTTTTAGGTTTTACGAGTAAAAAATGATGGAATCTGAAAAATCTTTTCTTTCCCAAGAACCACAAGATTTAGTACATCCACTAGGGAATGTGTCATTCAATTCTTCTACCTTGGCTTGATGTATGTGATTGGATCACCTAAAGTTGCCAGTTGAACAATAGTATCACTGCATAAAGCCTAACCATGAGAAAATAAAGCAACTATTCCATTTGACTATCGCAACATTAAGCAAGCGATGTGTATACTGACAAACTCTGCTAATTGAACTTAATTGGAATTCATCGGGCCATTAAGGTGAGAAAGTCCTCACTTTCTTTCACAACCTTCGCCTGCAAATGTGTTTTGGTCTTTGGCTCTTTGAATCTCAATGGATGTATAATAATACCAATAGAAGAAAGGAAACTGTAGAGTTCAATTCCTATTCAGCATATTCTCTTTAAATGGATCCCTATTGTGCCGTATCCTAATTCGGCTAAATTCTTATTTCTCACGTGATTGAGTATCCTAACATACAGCAGAGACACGTGCATACTTGATTATTACTAGTTTCATTTTGATTACCAACAACAAATAAGAGAGCCCAGTGTAGTTTGAAAAAAAAAAAAAAAAACAAGCAAGATTATATTGGCAGACACATATGCAAGATTCCAAAAATAATTGAAACAAGATAGTGAAAAGATATTTACTCTGTAAAGCATATAATTTTTTCGCAAACTTCCTCAGCGTTTGAATTTTCTTCTCTCGCGGGAAGTCAACTCCATCGCCGCCAAAATTTACAGACAGGTCTAGATCACTTGTGTTGCTGAAAAGATCCATAACAAATGAACCGAACTCCACAACGACAGGAGTGTTCTTCGAAGTGCCTGACAAGGGAAACAAATTATGAAAGTGAATATTCAGCTGTGACTCACCATGCAGTTACGAAAAGGTCCACAAGACAGATAAATTAGTGGCATGCAGGTATATGAAACGAATATTGTAAAATGCAGATTGAAATCTAGATAGATAAGCCAAGATGACTACCACAGATTTCCTTTGCAATCTCATTGAAAACACGAACCAAATCTCTTCGAGCCACATACTCAGCTGGCTTTGGGCGCCGAGTTGCATAAACATCTTGAAGCAGTGGCTCAATAGCATATACTTGTTCCTTGACCACTTTATGAACCTCCAGTTTCTTTGCTTCAAATTTCTCTGCTTTCTTCTGCAGAACTGAATTCAAAGCATCCAAAAAAACATAAGAACTATTGCTGTCCTGATCTGCATTACACATAGACACTACATACAGTTTAGAATTGAGCAAGATGGAAAGAACGTAGACGGTCTGAGTGCAATCTGCAGCACAACACTTGGTGATGAGTTCTGAAAGGCCATCTTATATACCAAAAAAGTTTACATCTTTATACTAGAGATAGAAAGTTAAGTACATAAGAATTGCTATACATCGAAATATACCCTCCACTAAATCTCACAAATCACATCCCAAAACAGAAAATCTTGGAAAAAATTGCGCTTCTAGGTTATCATTTGTCATTCATGCCATACAATTCGAATCATAACCTAAGAAATCAGTGAACCCCAGGTACCTCCTTGCAGAATTTAACAAAACAGCCGTTGATACAGGAAAAATAAATAAGATCCAATGACCGCATCGACAAAATTACACCGAAGCATTGACATAGAAGAATCATAGCATTGAGAAAATCACAAACCCATATATATATATTATATATATACAAACAACATAAACATTCAGTTTAATAAACAAACATTCAACAAGAAATCTAAAGAGATACGGAAAAATAAAACAGAAAGAAAGGAGTTACCTTTAGCGCGTAACGCCATGGCTAAGCAAAGCCCCTGAACCTGAAGCGATGATGATTAATCTGTTTAAGGATCAGCAGAGGATATGTAACGTAAAATCCAGCCTCGGCTTTACTGAGCTTGTGTTGTTTTTTATACCAGCAAAATTTTGTCTGGATTTGGGTTTCCAGTGCACGAGTGACGAGACTCAATTTTCTAATCCTTGTGTCCTTTCGACAATGCTTCCTATTTATATTGCCGGAATTATCGGTTTAGCCACTAAATTTTGGATTTTTTGCGAAATGGTCCTTTTAATTCTATTTCTGCAACTTGCAACTTAATGTTTAGTCGAATTTCACCCTTTAATTTTTTTTATATGTAACTAAAAGAGTCCAAACGATACACATAAAACTAGACAGTTCATAAAATGTGACGAATGTTTACATCTTGCAATCATTGGTAACGAACTCGGTAATTAGTGACAATCAAATCTAAGCTTTGCAATTGCCGCCACTAGAATTGCAAAATAGACGAGTGGATTTATTCATGTGAAGAGTTGAAGACAAAATGAAAGATTTGGGAAGGTAAGTGATGGGATAAGTATGAAAACTGAAAACTTAAAATCTAGCATACTAGTTAACATATTTAAAAGAAACATCGCAGATCGGCTAATGACGGGTTGCAGTCGCCAATCAGCCACCCACCCAACCCGCCACGTGTTAAATAAAGTTTTAATCGTGAACAAGTATAATAAAAAGTACAAAGTTAACCAACGGATGCTACTTAAAGTCAGGTGGACGACGCAGAGGACTTTTATGTTCACCCTTAACTCCTGTGATTTATTACACGTGTAGTTTGGGAGAGGGAACAAAGGTAGGCCATTGCACAATGGTAAATTGGTACTTACACCCAAACATGTATTGTCAGCGACGCAAATGGTAATTAAGCATTCATCAAATTTGTAGGCATACATTCTCCTTCTCTTCTATGTCGTTCTTTGTGCTTAAAATGTGGATAGGCAGAATTGTAGCACTCATGCATGTGTTGCTCCTTAATTTTCCAACTTCAGAAGTAGTTTTATGTTCAAGACATGTGCAACCTCGGTTCCAGAACAGAGAGAGGAGGTGCTTCTCAGAATTAACTTGTCATCTTTATTAACAAGATGGCAAACAGGGCATGTATCTTTCTTAGGAGTTCTTGAAATTGTTCAATCAGAATATCACAAGTGAAGGCGGATTGAAAATGAAGGTGAAAATATCTCTATACTTAACTCATGAAATGAGCTCCTAAACTGTTGTTCTTTTCTATCAATTACATCACCGAAAGAACGAGAAAAAGCCTTTTGTTGCTTTTTGTCCTCCTATTTCTTTAATAAAATGCTAAAGTGTAGAGATTTGGTAGTTGGTAATGCTGAATGGGGTTTAGTCTTGGTAGCAAATTACTTTGATAAAAAACATGTTTAACATTATGTAGTATTGGGCATGTGTTCTTTATAAAAAACAACTTCACTCACTAACAGTTTAAATTTTGTTATTTGTATGAAAGTCTTCTTTCCCTCCGCTTGTTATAACATTATGTAGTATTGGGTCTTTTTGTTATGCACACACTTGACAATGGCTCCTCAAACGATTTCTTGGACTTTATACTTTTTAGAGCTTTAAATGGTCTGTGATTAGTGTATAAAGATTGGAACTTTGTTAGGTTCTTCTCTTTATAGATGAATTTCCAAATGGGGATGGAACATTACTGTGTGTAAATTTTGTGTGCCACCGTGTGATAAGAGCTTAGTTAGAGTTTCAAAAAATAAATTAAAATTGATCAAGGAGCAAAGCTTTCTTTAGCTAGAAATAATTATATCTTTTGTTTTTTTATTTGCAGCTTCAGTTCATTCAGATCTGTTCTCCAATGCATTATATTATGTTTCATTGATGCAGATCATGAGTTTCTGATTTTCTTCATTAACCGATCTTCAAAGTCATATGTAGAGATGAATTTATTTAATCGATGCTTATATCCATTGGGTATTTTTCAATATTAATCAGTTTCGTATTATTTGTACAGATGACTGAGATTACAAATGGCGCATTGCTGATGTTTCGGCAGACGGTTAATCACTCTATTCGTCCAACTGTATAGACGTTTACTTATATGACCGAATCCATCGATGTTTCTGTGTTTCCCCAATTATATTATAGGCTTTGAAATAATGGGGTTCAAAGGGGCTGACAGAAGCCAAATGGAATGGGAATTGAAATGGATGTTGGTGTGCATTAAAGGGATGACGGGCCAAAAGCAAGTATTTAAGGTGGCGTTTTTAGTAACTACACATAGTATTTGGATCAGAGTATTATCAAGGAGGTCATTTTTAATGTGTCTAGAAAATGTTGTCATGATAAGCTAGCTAATTTCATCGATTATGATGGGTTGGATGATGTGTATTTTAATTTGTGGTTTCAATGGTTTTGTTTTTTTTTTCTTTTTTAAATATCATGCACTACCTAATTAAAGAGAATTTACAAGCATGTTCACATAGTTGGCAAAATCCATCCAAATTTAAAATTCGATCCGCAATTTGAATATATTTCAATTATATAGTTTTTCTTACTGTTTTAATAGATAATGTGATGGTTTTAAGATAAAAAGTTACATTATTATATGATCTTAAAATGATTTGTTATAATTTAAATCAACAATCTAAAATCATTCACAAATATGAATAAATCACCATGAAGTAATATTTAATGCTTTTTTCGAATAAACTTGTTGGTGAACTTTCTGGTTCCTGCCTTTTCTTCATCAGACTAAAGTCATCATCAACACCTAAACTAGCTGATCAAATTTTGGCTGCTCTAACTATGTGATGGTTGAACCTAGCCTTTTCTAATGTATAAGAAAATCGTACCTCTCTATATCCAATAGTCAAAAAAATAAAATAATAAATAAATAAATAAATAAATGGAAGTATTTGCTATTGTGTAGGATTTGCCAACAGAAAGCTTGGTTATTGTTCTTTCGGTGTTTTATTCAATTCATTCAATAATATGAGTTTTAGTGTATGTGGATATTATGTGAGTTCGAGTCTAATATAAGAATAAGATGACTCACAACAACACTCAAGAAAAACACTTCGCACGCGTACGCAATTCCTAGTATATTATATAGATAGGACTTTTTCAGAATAATTGTGTCTCTTCACAATTTTGTTCTCAAGTGATGGGTCGGTTCGCTCCAACTAAAGTCTCCTCTAACCGGTTTTTCATTCATATTATACCGTTTCGCTGTTGACCTCTTCAATCGTTTCCTTTCTTTGCTTCTATAATTCAGAATCAAGGTTACACTTTTTCAATAACAACAGACACACCACAATCAATATTCAAAATCCCCTTCTCCGAATTGCATCCTTCTCCGGCTAATCACTACTCCCTCCTATCTTATTTAGTTGTCATTTTAGAAATTTTGCTATAACACAAATAGTTATCATTTTAGGTATAATGATTGATACTAATAGGCTTATATCTCTTTTGTCTCTATATTCACTACTATCAGTATAATATTTTATTAATATTAATAGGCTTTTGAGAATAATTGTTATAACTACGAAGTTAGTCATAGATCCTCCTTAATATGTGTGAAATTACTAAAATGACAACTAAAAAAAGATAGGAGGGAGTAACTCTCTAGGGGTTTTCTATTATCAGGTCGGCGTCGTACCGACCTAAACGTAGGTCTTTATTATATATTTCATTCTAATTTATTAAATTTTGATAAAAATATATAAATGTGCAGTTATACCCCTACTTTCAAAAAATTCATTTAAATAATTTAAATAAGTTCTTACTATTTTATCAGTATTAAATTAAAAATAAAAATTTACTTTAACTAAAATTAAAATTAACCAATATATATCAAATTAATTTCATCAACAATTCAATGGAATATTCGTTTTCCATAATCTAATTGCACTAGCTATCAACATTTGTAGAGGACAATAACAGAGACTTATTTTTTTAGCTACGAAGTATATTATTTAGAAGTGTTCGATAGTTTATGTATCATTAAAATGGATAAATTAATTGTGATCAATTAACTTTGATTTGTGATTAAGATTAATTAATAAGGTTTACGTATATGTAATCATATAAATTGAAATTAAGGGCATTATAGTTAATTTGTATTTTTGTGATGATTTTTAGTGTTAAAGAAAATTAATTATAATCCATCGTACTAAAAATGACTTTGAACCGAAATGAATGGATGAGATTAAATTAAGCGCCACATGGCAACTATTGAATGAAGACTTGAGTTTAGGTCGGTACAAAGCCGACCTGAGTTTAGAAAGCCCCAACTCTCTAGCTAGCATAATAGTATTATATTAAGTTAGTGAGTTTTCCTTCAACTCATTACTTCTCATACGTTTCTCAACTTTCATACTATTAGATAATAATACCATCAACATGGCCGCCAACAATAACTCTTCTTCATGCCGAAAGGTGCTTCGGGATGAGAATGCAGGTTTTATGGAAAACTTGAAGATTCGGTTGAACAATTTCATTAATGCTTCGAAAGAACGTCCAATAGTTAAGCGTTTCAATGAATATTTAGATGGGTTGGACAAAAGAGAAGTAGAGTCGTCAAAAGGTTAGGGGTGTTGAGAATCTATTAAGACCCGACGTCCCATTATGGTATAAAGGTAAGTAGTACATTATTTATTTATTTAGAAAAGGGAACTTCATATATTATAGCAATAATAATATACTACTTCAATAGTTTCGGTTATTTATTGAAGAAGTATTATTTAGCTCTACTAATAATAATAATAATAATAATAGTTATTTGTTATTTTATTTATTTATTTATTTTTTTTGGGAGGAGCACAGTTTGTCTCTGTGACTCTCTTCCAATTTTGTGTATTTTGTGTGACAACAAAAGATTATTATTATTATTAGAAAAATCATTATTATGAATTAACTTCAATTTTATTATTATTACAGAATGTTGTGGCTGTTGATTGTAATTAAAACAAATGGTGCCCTGCATGGAAGAAATGCACACACGTAAAATAAAATAAAATAATAATTGTCCCTTTGGGGAGAAAATGGTACTACGCCCACTAGGTGGTGATTTCAATAGCGGACACTATAAAAACGATCCCAGACAATTAAAATTAATGTGCTTCGAAACCGAACACTATAAAAACAATGTTGAAGATGATAAAATTATATGTTGGCATAATGATAAACAATGTCATCAAGACCTTGCATAATTAGTAGAAAATCTAGTGATAATCTTGGATAATTACTAAAAGGAAAAGAATAACATGATGAAAGGTTTATATAGTTTTTTATGTTACATTTCACTGGTTACTATTTTGGACCTCATAATTAGTATATTTGTTTGTTTAAGTTTTGTTTACAGTACGCAGTGGACGTGGGCAACAGTGAAATTAATGAGCAAGAACCTCATCAAGACCTTGTGTAATGCTTCTTTTAAGAAAAAAAATAAAAAATAGTATAGTTAACTTTATTTATTATTATTATTATTTTTTACTCTAGTTACTTAGTTAATTTTCTCAAAAAAAAAAAAAAAAAAAAAACTAGTTAATTCATGTGTAATTAATTTAGGTAAGTAAAATAAGAATGCCACGTGTCACATGTAGGAGAGTGGGACATGAAATGAGACACAAAAAAGTGGGATAGAAGATCCGCACCGATTACAAAAGCCCCTATCCCGGGGCTAACACTTCCCGAGAATAAGTTTGAGTCTGATCATCTACTATATAAGGCAATAATCAACTTGGACATATATCTCAAACTCGGAAACTATTCACATGACTCGGGACAAAAATATGTAATAATATGTCACTGAAGTTGCGCAAGTACCGATCTCTTCTACGGACGTTGCTTACCGACTCTTCACTTCTGAATTTGGCCAGTGCATCTGCAGGTCGATTAGCCTCCTTGTGCACAAAAGTAAGTCTGACTTCCTCCATCTGATCAAGTAAAAATAAAACATCCGTATATAGCGATTGCTGTAACACGACCCTGCATCTCCTCCTATAATAACAAGATAGGACATACTTAGAATCAGTTTGAATAACGAGTTTATTGTAACAAATCCTCCATTTATCGTTTAGTGGTAGGAATGGAAGATGTACTTGTAGTATAAATGGAATAAAAAAAGAGTGATGATTTATTCCACATGTATCGAGTTTGTTGGTAAGTTATTTCATCTCCAACTAATAGGTTGGGCGTTCGAGTCACCACTTTGCGGATAAGGAAAAAAAAAGGGGTAAGAGTAAGCATTGTACGAGGGTAAATAGGTACTTAAAAACCCAGACATTTGCACTAATATGCAACTAAATATAATGAACGTTGACATCTTGCACCGATTGGTAGAAGAACCCCTTAATTTAATGACAGTCAAATAATCTAGTAAGCTTTGCAATCGACACTAAGCTGGGGGTACAAGGCGGCGCTCGGAATCTGTGACGGAAGCTTTAAAAAAAAACGTGAGTTCCTAATTCACTCTCGATTTGCCCCATCTAGATTATTATTATTTCTCTGTTTATTCGTCTTTGGTTGGTTTATACTAGTTTCAAAGTGCCTTTTACCTCTTGTAGTTGTGTATAACTCTATTGCTTCCCTGATCTGATCTAATGTTAGATGCATTTGCCACTTTGTTGAGAGTTGGAATTTTGTAATTTTAGTTGTCAGGTAGCTTATTGTTTGTTGTGCAATTTTGTACTAGTTTATTTCCAGCTCAATACAGTGGGGGAAAGCATACGAGAAGATGGAGACCTCTGGTGCTAGCAATGAAGCACGGGGTAATGCTCGATGTGTGCAGTGTGGATTCCCTGTCAAAACACTCTACATTCAGTATTCCCCTGGAAATATTCGCCTCATCAAATGTGTAATCAATCTACTACTTTTCTCTTCTTCTTATGAATAATCATCATCTTCGGATTCTGTATTGTGTATTCAAACGCGTCTGTCTCCTCACTGATTTATTTTTTTCAGGAAAACTGCAAAGTGGCTGCTGATGAGTACATCGAGTGTGAACTCATGGTAATTCGAACAAAGAAAAGGTTATTGGTAATTGTTGGATAGTTATGTCCAGACTCTAATATCTTCGGTGATCATTTAGATTCTTGTTATCGATTTGATCCTGCACAAGCCCGGAGCATATAGACATTTATTCTGCAATAGGTTTAGTAAACAGATTGTGAATTTCGAGGTACACTCCTGTCCGTTAACCTTGTTATTTCGTTGCTATTTTAGGTTTCAGAAATCATGAATGTGTGACTTAAGTACTATATTTGCAGAGCTTATTGTGGAAGTGTATCTGCGCGTTCCTCGTTTTGGATATCTGTATCCTTTAACCTAGTAGTTTGGGTATCAATCCGTTTCGTGTTGATACATTATTTCTGTTGAAATGCATGTCCTTAGCAATTTTAGACAGAATGTGGACGTTGAGTATTGCTGAAAATGAATGGAATCCACCTTTGAGTGTTGGATTGTTGCTTCTGCATTTTGGAAAGGTTTGGACATGTGAAAGATCAATGTTACATTTTGCTTATCCGTATGATTTTCAATTTTTGTGGGAATAATGATCTTCATGTATCATGTCTTATTACAGATGCTGTCTGGAGTTATCTTCGGGAATCTTTTCTTTTTTAGTGCTATGTTTCACGCTGCAAGGAAGCTTTTCTCCTCATCAACTGGATTTCGTAGGTAAATTTTTTGCTATTGAAACTTGTTTTATCTTCACATTTCATAATATGAAACATTTTTATCCTGTTTGTGCGGACTATGAGTTTGTAGAGCCATCAATCTATAGGGTTGCTGAATAACATGCTTTGGACTATGATATTCATCTCCATCATTTTATTCACCAGCCTAGTTCATTTTAACTTTCTTCTTTGTAATAATAATTAAATCTAAGACTAAAATAGGAAAATTTTCAATTTTATTTTTTTGGACTGTTTACTGACCATGTGATAGAACTATGGGAAATATACTTGGAGCTATAGTTTTGCTACTAATTTGTGCACTTAAGTGGCATGTTGACTTGTACACAAAAGCAGAATGCAGCCTGTTGTATTGTACTGCCATTTCGTCGATGATCATATTGATCAACCTGATTAAGAGGGATCTCACTAGCATTCATGTGTTTAGTTCATGGAGATGGTCACTTTATTACTTTTCAGTTTCTGGTTCAACTTACCCCCCCCCCCCCCCACCTCTCCCCCCTCCTCATGAATTTCAAAACAAAGTCTGATATTGGCATGGACGTGTGTAGGGTTGCACTATTGAATTTCCAACCCCACTCAGTGAGGTCTTGTTCCAACTTCACAGATAAGAGAACAATTCTCTGTAAAGAGTTCCTTGTTAAAGGAGTAAAGAACTCTTGCTAGAACTAAGCAGTTGAAGAATTTTCTTGTAAAAGCAGTGTCGTTAACCACAAATATGAGAGAGCACATCGAAATGATACACATCAAAGCACACCATGAACTCACTATTGGATATTATTAATGACATATGTGACCTGCACTTGTTTCATTGGATATATACTGAACATTGTTTTTATTTCACATATTGTTCCAGTTTTTATTTATTAACATTTTAGTATAATTCTTGCTATAAAAGACTGCCAGAAAGTATTTATTCTGTGTTTGACCTGTCAGGTGGGAAGAAATATTGATTGTGGTCCTCGTTTCAAGTTATTTTAAGATCTTTCTTGTGGCCACCCTGGTTAGTGAGCTAACCTTTTTGATAACCACATCCATAGACTTATGTTTGTGCTCCCAGAGCAACTTCTTGCATGACACAGATTTTTAAGTCCTATCAAATAAGTAGCCTTGTTATTGTGTATTCCACTCAACTAACAATTTTTGTTTTGTTGTGTAGGTCTGGGAATTTCCTTCCTCTGTGATTTATATCATTGATATGTTTGTCATATCGTCAAATGTCGTGGCTTTAAAAGGTGTGAAATATTGTTGCAATTGAGTTTACACACACACAGAGTACAATGCTTACACTAATAATAGTCAAAATTGATAAGGTGAGTTATGTTTGGCAATAAATTCAAGCACTAGGTATATTATTACCGTCTTGGAAGGAAATTTTATGAGAAATATTGTTTCAATGGAGTGTATATATTGTATGATAGATAATATGGCAAATGGGTAATATCCTGAGTAACCAGTTAAAAGAATATATTATGCCGAATTAGATACAACCAAGATTCAGCTCCTTTGAGGCATTTAACATTGTGCAAATATTGGCATGTTTTGCACACTCGAACACAATGATAGTCCTGAACATATGACGCTTGCATGTTTAGTTAATTCAATATCCGTACTATCTTTATGTATGCTGATTTACACTGTTTACGAGCAGCAATCTCCGACTCATCAATGATCAGATGCTTGGCAGTTGGCATTGTCGCACATAGTTTGAAGCTACTAGTTAGTCATGGATTCATCCAGCTATTCTAATTCTGGCAGACGCATCAATAGCTTCTTAAATTGGTCTCCTCATGTTTAGTTAGAGAACCTGTCAAGCATGTCCTTCATTCTGAGGTAAAGCTGCATCCTTATCATGGTGGCTGCCTGGATTTTTTATCATGTCGCAATTTCCATGAACTCAGACCCCCAAAGTTAGTTCTCTTCCAGAAAACCATGGAGTTTGTAAAGCATCATGTTTGGTATTTATGGATGGATGTTTCTGATGCTTGTCTGTATTCAAAGTCATAAGACTCATAACCCAGACAGAAATCGCGTAGAGTTTTGGGAATTTGGTAATTTCAGGACAATTGACCACATTCTCTTTTGGTGTTCTCAGAGAGCTTTGTTCAATAAACTCAAGTTATTGGATACTTTCCAGTTTCCTCCTTTTCTTATAGCTGTATTTTTTTGTTTTAAGAATGAGTTTAATTTGACTTCCGAAGTAGGTTTCTTGAAGAGGATATGTTTCTGTTCTGTTGTTCATTTGTTTTTGCCCAGTGTGTTAAATTATATGTAGTAGGTTTTTCAGTTCTGAATATTACAGAATCAACCATTAAGAGTTGCATCATGCCATCATCCCATGTTTGGGCATTTTACGTTGTCGTCGTGCACACACCAGAGGAGGGTGAAGTTTTGTTTGTGTATTGGATCAAAGCATTTTTCTTATAGTTGAAAAAGTCAAATATAACAACGGAGGAAATATATAATTTGCAATAAGGTCATAGCATTCAGTCATTCACCAAGAAGAAGAAAAGCGCAAAAAGGTGCATGTTTGTTTGAATTGGACAGCCCCCTGCTGGGAATTGGAAAATTTAGTCCATGAGTTTTAACTTTTTTGGCGTGTGATGTGGTTATGACAAGTTTGATTCATGTGTTTATGAAATATGGCAATATTAATTCACTTTCGTTGACCTCTCTTAATTGGACTTTGTGTTAAGTTGAGAACATAAAACTGTCCAACTAAGCGAGGTCAGCTCACATGGACTAATATTGTCGTGTTTATAAGCATATGGTTCAAATTTGCCATCACTTCATATACATCATGCGTCAAAATAGATAAAGCCAAATATTCCAATTTCCCACACTGCTGCTATGTTACCTGAGTAACAAATGATCTCGGTCCTCTGTTTCATTTCATCAGCTTGGCTTAAGGTTTCAACAACAATTGTAGACGGGTAGAAATGTGCGTTTGTAGTCGCACTCTTAGTACTTGCAGGCTTGCAGCAGTTTCAGCCAGTGAAGAGCATACTGCAGATTTCAAGTAGACCAACAGATAAAAAAGAAAGCCAGGAAGAGAATAGAGTTAAAGACAAGTTTGTCAAGCAAATGCAAATGCATACGGCCGTGGTACAAGGCATACAATGTTAGATTTTGTTACAAACTCTTACTTGTGATTGATGGATTCGAGTTGGTGTTAACAGAGTTACTGGTGTCTGTACTGATATTTCAGACTTTCAGTTGTTTCCGAGAACAGAAAATGTAGTGTACATGACTTGTATTTACATAGAGACGGAACCCATACGAAAGCTGTTGTATTTACATGGCCTCATTCAACCCAGTTTATATCGAAGTCCTTCAATTTCATCAGCCACTTGTTTGTATCTTGCGCCTTCTGATCTTGAAGGTCAGTCTTCTTTTCTTTGGTAAGGCCAGCTTGCCTGTTTGGGTGCCTCACTTTTAATGTAAGAAGGCGTGATACTTCGTGTAGCCCTCCCCATTTCTCCAACGCACGTGCAATGTCATAACGACCTGTATAAACAAGCATTTGATCATTTCAAGAGCATTTGCTAAGAATTTGTTAGTACTGCTTCACTTCACAGGTCCACGTTCATATATGGGAAATAAGATTCTTTCCATATACGAAATCCTGGCTAGATGATGCATTGATAATTTTCATTACCTGCACGTTCGAAGGATTTTCTGCTAGGCATAAACAGTGGATCCATTCCCCAGTTCCTCTGAAATCGGCTTATCTAAAGTACAAGAAAACTGTTAGTACTACAAAACAGAGTTCGACTTTAAGCATGCCAGAAGAGTGTTCAGAACTGACCTCTTCTTGCAAATTTTCAAGATTATCCCAGTAACCCTTTGGTTTTCTATGTTTATAGGCTAGAGACAGATTCATCAGCAATGCAATTTTTCTAAACCCACCCATCCGAGCGATTGCCTTCTCAATATCAACACGGCCATGCTCCCTCAGTTGCTTTCGCATTGGCATAAATCCTTCCTGTCCGTGCTCAGAAATGAAATTCAATAACTCACATTTGAGAACTTCTATGTCCCTCTGCAAGCCTGGGACCCTGGATCTTTGTCCAGGTAAACTTGAGCTGCTACACTCAGACAGTTCAGGCGTCGTATCTAAATTATAGGAGCAGCGGTCTTCTATTGGAGATATCTGTTGCTCACTGCCAATGTGGATTGTTTCTTGCTCATTTTCAGCCTCTCTTTTCTCTACATAATCTCGGATGGCACACAAGTTTGATGGTAGATCTTCGTAAATAACCTACAATGTTAATGGTCATGCATTACTTCAGTCTGTTTTCACCTGAAGGTAATCACAACGAGGAGAACTACTAGTATTCTTTCCCAGTTTTAAGAATGTAAGGCTCTAATTAACTAGACTAGAGGAGCTTGTGAAATCTTTATAAAGTGAATCACCACAGTTTTTTATATATGGACAGAAAAATAGCAGTTGGACATGTTCATCAGGATGCATAGAAGAGACGGAAACGAACCTCCTCCATAATAGCCTCAGAAAGAAAAGAATTTTTATGCATTTTAGACTCCACAGAATACTTCAGCAAAGTATGGTGGCTTCCTAGTTTCTCCAGAATCCACTTTCCTCGAAATGCATCAAAATCTCCCTCAACCTGCTCAAAGCTAACCTCTTGTTCAAGATGTTCGCACAAATCAAGAACAACACGTGCATGGAGAACCATATACAGTAGTCCTTTACATCCTTCCTGTATAAATGAAATGCAACAGGAATACAGGATTGAGAAAGGCTATCGCAGCAATGCACAATAAATCATCAGAAGAGAGGTACCGTGAATAAAATGCACATGAATTTGTGCTACGTATACCTGAAGAATTTGAACTTTATTGTTTTCACGAGCTAAAACCTTGCTGATAGCTAAATTTGGGACTATCCTGCAGTAATTTCAATGTTAAATAAAATCATTGAGTTGTGAAGTTGGGTCGATAATAAATGCATACGATCTTCATAAAGTAGAATGTCTCACTAGGGTTGTAATCGAATTTCAAAGATATTTTGAGCTATATGATGATTAAAAAACACAATGTCTCCTGGAAAATTTGCAAACCTCTGATAGCTAAGGATTACGTATGTGACACATATGATAAATGC
The DNA here is from genome assembly GCA_028274465.1 of Plantago ovata. NCBI lineage: Eukaryota > Viridiplantae > Streptophyta > Magnoliopsida > Lamiales > Plantaginaceae > Plantago > Plantago ovata. The sequence continues at coordinate 6,942,157 of CM051456.1, read as the reverse complement.
ATTACTTACTCCGGGAGTCTCTCATAATCCGTGAGAGTATTCCACACTTCACGAACAGAAGCTTTCACTGTTATGCTGGCAACAACGCAACGATGAACACCCCCATTTTCCTTCAGCACAAAACAAACTCATTAGATTGCACAATAAAACAGAAGCCACGTTTGTTTGATAGAGTACAGAGTCGATAAGTTACCAATAAGCCATCAAATCTACGTAAATGGACTTCATCCACCATACATGGCTTATCGAGTGGACAAGTCTTCCCATAGATTCCCCAGTTAGTATTTAACTCAGCTGTTGAAGGAGATAAAGGACCAAAGGCAGATTTGACAAACTTCTCCTCAGTATCTACAATTGAAGATTTCTCCTTGACTGCGGTTGCTCCATCTCTTTCTTCAACTCCTAGAGAAAGAGATTGCAAAGGTGATGGATTCAAGGAACCTTGATACATATTCTGGCTTCCTTCAAAGTGGCTTTCGGATCTGCAGGCTACTGCTTGAAGGTTCACAGGAAGATCAGATCTAATAATCCTTTCCAGAAATATTGCTGGGAAGTTGAACCTTGGGATCACATTTACTTCATAACCTAAAGTAGTTGTTTGAGACCTATAAACGCATAGTGGATCCATGTGAAACAAGAAAGAATGACACAAAGTTAGGAGTACTAAACATGTCAGGAGAAACTCATTAACCGGTGATTTTATACATTGTACTACCATATCAAAAAAGTGAGAGAGAACTGTATCTTACTCTGTTGAAGCCTTCACCCACCACTTCCCTTCGAATTTCTTGAAATCCCCATCGACCATAACAAAGTGAAGTTCCCGCTCATTTTCCTGTTTTTTAGCAAATACCAAACAAAAATCTCAAAGTCAAATTAATATATACGCATGACTATCACCAAACATATTATCACCTGAACCAAATTCACTAATACATTAATATTAAAGGACTCACAGAGTTGAGAAATTCTTGAAGATCCAAAACAACCCGAGCTTCTATATGCCAATACAGAGATCTTTGCAGACCTCTTTGCTCCAACCATATCCGCCCGGGATGAGGGCATGGAATTCTCCCACTAACATAAAAATGTGACAACATCATTCTCAAGTACTAACTAAAGCTCTTGTCTTGTAACCATTATTCTCAACTCTCAAGTACTCTACTCAAAGATTCATGGCCTAAAAACAGTTTCTTGATTCATCACTTTCTTTCTCTGACTAACCTTAAATTTCATTAATCATCTATCAACAATAAAAAATCATATCAGCTTATCAAAATCACTCTTAATGAATTGCTGCCACCCTTATCGTATAAAAATCACATTTACCAACAATATTCCACTTATGCTATACAGTAGTACTTAGTAATGGGCTAGTTAATACTGCACCAAACACAGTAAACACCCTGCAAACACCTTATATACTTGTTGGGTAATCAAAATAACAAGAACCTTATAGAAACAAACCTGCTAACAAGATTTGGGATGAAATCAGCAAGCCTTTCATAATCAGTAAGAGCATTCCAAACAGAATCAACATCAGCATTAACCAATGTCTCAGCTTTTATTCTCCTTTCCCTCCAAGATATCACTTGCACTTCACAATGTACTGTTCTTTCCCCAACAATCACAACTTCCTTTTCTTCCACAACTTTCTCTTCTTCTTCTTCAACTTCTCGTTGCTTTTTCTTGTTCTGGGTTCTGTTTTTCTCAAGATGATTGTTCTCATTTGGGAAACGAATAATCTTGGAGCTCCAATTCGGAGTGTCTGAGCTTGCAAATGAAGAGAAAGCTATGCATTTTCTTCCCACTGGTGATTTCTGGGAAGTGAAGATGAAGTTGAGTGATGAAGTGCACTGAGAAGGTTTGCTTCTGCTGATCATGGAGAATTATCTTGCGAGTGTGGTTGGAACGTGTTCTTGTCTAGTTATCAACAGTGTTGGTAGATTTTTTGAAAACAATTTTAATTATTTTTTCTGAATTTATTTTGACCACTAAATTCTGGGAATTTGGCGTTTACTGTGCAGGGGATTTTGAGTGGTTCAAGAAAAACGTCTCTCCCTTTCTGTCAAATTGCAGTTTAATCCATTCTGTTCCCAGGTTTTGCAGAAACAATCCTAGAATCCTCAAATCTCCACATAAGTCAACTGTGCTCTTGATATTGTGCAATTGTTCAGTTGCTCTAAAGTCACCTATACTAGTATTTGATAAAAAGTTCTGAGATAGGTAGTTTTCTGACCAAAAAATAGTTCTGAAAGTGAAAGATTCATCAGCTTGCTTCGCAAAATTGAAATGCGGTTAACCTCTTGCTCTAATAATCTCAAGCTCAATCTGGTTTTAACAAAGATGGCAGCGAAGCTGATAATTCAATTTGAATAGCTTGTAACAATACGCCAGATTTATCAGCTGCCCATTCTGTGCATTCAGTAGCCAACTCAAGCTCCTCAATGTCAGCAAGATGTTTCAGCAAAATCAAGTGATCAGTGCGCTATGGCTACATTGTGTGGGGTCTGATTCTGGCATAGCAACTTCGAAGCTTCATTGGAAAAACCTGAAAAAAGAATCTCATATCAGCTGGACTTACAAAATATATACTACACTGTAATGTCTGGTTTTAGCAACTGTTGTTTCTAGGAGTTGAAGCATCACCTTCTTTCCTGAGGCTGACTATAAATGCACCCCGTAAGTTGCTTGCAAGTTTCAAGTCCTGTTCAACACACTTGTTAAAGACTACAAGAGCTGTTTCAACGTCTTTCGCTAAGCAAAGGCCTTCAAGGAGAGATTTGTATGTCGCGTAATCTGGTTCGAATCCTTTCCCAAGCATAGTGTGGAACAAGTGATTAGCATCTTCAATTTCGCCAACTTCTGAAAATTTTCGAATAAGGATACTGTAACTCTCAGCATTTCCACAACAACTACTTGTAAACATCTCGTCCCACAACCTTTTTGCAGGGCGAACAAGATCATCCCTGCAGCAAGCTTCGAGAAGACAATTATAAGATGAAACATCTGGGGTGAGACCTTTCTTCTTCATCTCCTGAAGAACCCGATACCCTTGTCTAACTCTTCCTCCCTTGCAAAGGAAAGAAATCATCACATTGTAACCCTCTAAGTTCTTAAAATAGTCCTTTACTGACAGGAGTTCAAGAACTTCAACCAATTCGTCTGCTTTTTCATGCTTACATAAATTTTCGCTCAAATTCATTAAAGTAAGTAGAGTTGGAAATCTTTCCTTATCCAACATAAATTTCAAGAAAAAGACGGCTAATGAAGGGTCAATAGCAGACACAGATCTTATCAACACATTCAGAACATCATGATGAATGGCAAAATTCCCACTCACAATCACTTCACCTAATTCTTTCGCTTCACGAGTAAGTCTCTCTTTAACCAACTGAAAAATGAACTCTCTATAATGACCAAGCCTAGGCGCCACCCCTAACTTCCGCTTCCTCTTCAAAATCATCTCCACATCCACAACATTGCCCATTTCACGCGAAGCCTCAGCAACAATTCTAGACGCCATAAAATCAGGCTTACACTCTCTTTGCCTCAACCACTCCAGACCACAAATTGCATCGTTCATCCGACGCTCCGCACACAACCCGTGAACCACCAAAAGCGCCACAATCCATCCATCAACCCCTGAAAAATCCACCCTCCTAACTTCATCCAACAAACTCAAAATCTCCACCATTTCCTTCTCTCTACAAACCCACCACAAAAAAACACCAAAACCAAGCGTACTCAACCGCACACCTCTTTCAAGCATTTCATCGAACACCTTGCGTGCACTCTTCAAATTCCCATCAGCCGCCAATGCCGCAAGCAGCGAATTACAACTATCAGGTCCGGTAAGCGTGCCCACCTCGCAGAACACCGAGAAAGCCAAGTGGGTTTTCTTGGAAGCAAGAAGCGAGCCAATAACTGAACTGTACACGGAAGGTTCGATTTGAATTCTGTGAACTCTAACTTGCTTGAGGAGCTTGTCAATGGAGTTGAACTGGCGGGAAAGGGAGAGGGATTTGAGGATGGGTTGAAAAGTTTGGGAGGTATGGGAAAAACCGGGTTGCTGGGAAGCCCAGTTGAGGAAGCCGAAGGCGAGGGTAGGGTGATGGAGAAGGAACGGGTCGATGACTCGGGAGACGAGTTCGGGACTGAGTGAGTTGCGGCAGCCGAGTCGGTGGAGAGTTTGGTCGAGTGAGGGCGTCCATGGGCGAGTTGGCAGAGTTTTATTGGATTCGGTGATTCGAGCTCATAGCTTTCGCAAGCTCAGCCGAGGAGCAGCGTCGCATTGGGCCTCTGAAACTCTGATCCGCCTCTCGTGGCTTGAGTTATCCTCTCTAGTTCTCTAGCGTTTCACATCAAATGTAAGATGTTTTGTGTTTTTGAACATTTGTAAAATATAAGATGTTTATATCCTATATTCTATTTCACCACTATTAAAATATTATTTTACTCCTCTGATCATTTTTTTTTCTTGTTATTTTTTTTCATGAGTCTATTTTTTTCATTTTTTTAATGAGTTGTTTGAATTAATTATGTTTCTTATATGGTAATCATTACATTTATTAATCTTTGTGATTTTGCCAAAACATCTTACATTGATTAAGGAGGGAGTAAACAAAAGTTAAAAGTCTTTGCTTAAAACCATTTATTTTTAATTATTTTTGTTTTGACATTAAGTTACAATTAGACTTGCTAGTCTATTTGGTTTGTGAGTTAAAATTTAACTTAGAGGTCCTGAGTTCGAACCCCACATTTTTCTCCGATTACCTTCTTTATCGAAGTTTCCGTTTAGGGTCCGTGTTGTCTGTTGTTCCGTTCTAAGTTCAATCTACTTAAGGTGAGTGTTCAACCTAAAGTTATTTATTTGCAAAATCCGGAAAGCAATGTGTTATGTATGTGTGTGTGTGTGTGTGTGTGTGTGTGTGTATATATTTACGTGTATTGTATTCTGTATGCTTCCGCAACTGTATGTAGTCCTAAGTATGACTATTTTCTGCATCAATCTTTAAGATTGTACTCTATTTTGTGCTAACTCTTCTGCAGGATTGTTCTCGATTTCTCGAGCTATGTTGTGTTATTGTTTGTTCTGCTCTGTTGTCTGCTCTGCCTGTGTCTGTTTGCCCGGTCGATTAGGTTATAATTAGGTAGACTTGGGTAGTGTGGACTATCGGGTTTATTTGATTATTTCCTAGTCTATTCCCTTTTAGACGCAAGGCAGAAGTCGTTGAGGTTTACAAAGTACACGGGGCTCTGTTTATGTCTAGAGAAGGCCATCTCTGGAGGGAGTTACAAGGGCAATTTGGGAGTATGAGCAATAAGGCAACGAAATCTGCTCTGTTCTGTTATCTGTCTTCTCTGTTCTGTTGTCTGTCTCTATCTGTTGTCTTATGTGATATGCTTTCTTTAAAAACTGTTAATCTTTTATGTCTGTTAAAAATTTGAACCTCACTGGGATCCTTTATCTCACACTCTTTATGTTTTCAAAATCCCTTCCTTTTAGATTCTTTTGAAGACAAACAGGACTAGGCGTCCTACGACTGAAAGTTGGGATTGGGTGTTGGGATTTATGTTCTTTCGAAATAAGAAGAAAAACTATTTAAATTTTTCACTATCCGTTGGATTTGGTTATTTGAATTATTTTAGTTACCTTTGAACCATTATTCTTTTGATTTTGTAAGCGTTTTAGCGCCAAAGTCTGTTATTGCATTTATTGACTACCGTTACTTTCAAATTCTAAAATTTCTTTATTTTCTGATAAAATATTTTATTTTAAAAAAATCTGTACCATTACATAGAAGAAATCTACTTCCATTTCATTTAACAGTTATAGATCTGTATGAAGTAACAAACTATGTTTTGGTTAAATCCAAGAAATTGGGATGTACAACTTCCGCAATTTCACATACAATCTAGTTTACTTTCAACTGCTTGCAGACTGGACCAAATCTTTCTTCTTATTATGAAACAGTTCTTGTAATATTTCATAGTTGATGTCTATTTCAATCGTAGTCATTCGCTCTTTAAATATATTCTCTGGCCCCTGATATAATTTGATTTTCCAGTTTTACGCCGTTATTGTGTTCACATATCCTAATTAACATGCAGTATGTTCCAATCTATACATATTATGGTATATATGTACAAACATGATAAAATACAAATTGTCAAGAACATGCGGAATAATTAAGTTGAAGATGATGTAGTGTAATTGTGTTGAAGAAATATCTTGTTGCTTTAATCTTGAATTCGTGAACATGTGTCTCGGGGAATAACCTACTCCAACAGACATTTGTTTAAGATTTGAAATGCAGTTACTGATAGTAGTAGCATTTTTTATATATATGGATGTGAGCATAAACAACAAATGTATTATTTTGTTGGTTGTAACTTGTAACCGGATAAAGAATTTATTATACTTTTGAAAATTTCGTGCCAAATTTATCTCATTCCTTGTATATACAAAGAAACATTTAGCAACCCCTTTATTAAAAGAATTCATTTGAAAATTGTAATTTTCCTACCAAACACCCATAAAGAAGAATTAATGAATTGAGTCTGTTACTCTATAAAAAGGAACGATGAAGACAAAAGAGAGAAGGGAGAGATATGAAGATGAGAGAGAGAAAGAAGTCCTTGACATACACGACTTTTGTCGTACTATTTCAGAACAAATTCAATTCAAATTGGAACAACTCTACATGCTTACTTATTCAGTTACTAGGAACCGCATCACACGCGAACGTAATATTGTAAAACATTATTATTTTATTAAATAATATATTGAAATAAATGGAGTGAATATATCATCTTCACATAATGACTTCAAACGTAATAAAAAAATAACTAATTGAGTAATTAAACTTAATATAAATGGTGTGTTATAAATATATATAGTTTTTGTAATTATGCAATTAATAGTTTTGAATTGAACTATATTAGACATACGAAAAGTATTTTTCCGATGAGTTAATAACCATCAGATAAATCTCTAGGCTTTGGAAACATTCAACTTCAAAATCTGCAATGCATTTTTTTCACATGTTAATTGGTATTCTTCATCAGTTGAATATATTGTCAAGTGCTTCATATAAACATTCTAGTTTTATAATATGATGGTTTTTAGTTATTTTTATCGTAAGGTTTAAGAATAATATAAAGTCAAAATGACCATCGAAAAAGTCAACAAAATCAAGTGTTACATTTATTATTGGACGAAAGAAGTATGTCTTTTTTTATAAGAACATATCATGATTATTTTTAAAATTAAGTATAATACGTCATACAACTTTATATTAAAAATAAACAATTAAGAAGAGAATAAATAAAAAAGAAAAAAATTACGTCAATATGATTCAAACCCAACACCTTCAACTAAAATAATGATACAAAAATAATAAAGAAAAATCACGCCAACAAGATTCGAACCAAACACCTTCAATAAAAATAATGGAGAAAAATCACGCCAACAGGATTCGTACTCTACATCTTTTAATTAACTAATGACACTTGTACGCACCAGATTGAAATTGGATAAACAAGATCAACGGATTAAAATTGATTGGTAGGTCAATCAATTGGATAAATCAACCGGCTTATTATATTACTAGGAACCGCGTCACACGCTACGCGTGTGAAGCGTAATCTTGTAAAACATTATTGTTTTATTAAATAATGTATTGAAATAAATGGAGTGAATATATAATTTTCACATAATGACTTCAAACGTAATAAAAAAATAACTAATTGAGTAATTAAACTTAATATAAATGGTGTGCTATAAATGTATATAATTTTTGGAGTTATGCAATTAATAGTTTTGAATTGAACTATAGTAGACATACAAAAAGTATTTTTCCGATGAGTTAAGAACCATCGGATACATCTCTAAACTTTGGAAACATTCAACTTCAAAATCTGCAATGTATCTTTTTCGCATGTTAATTGGTATTTTTCATCAGTTGAATATATTGTCAAGTGCTTCATATAAAGATTCTAGTTTCATAATATGATGTTTTTAGTTATTTTTATCGTATGATTTAAGAATAATTTTAGGTAAAAATGATCATCGAAAAAGTCAACAAAATCAAGTGTTACATTTATTATTGGACTGAGGAAGTATGTCTTTTTTTTATAAGAACATATCATGGTTATATTTTAAAATTAAGTATAATACGTCATACAACTTTATGTTAAAAAATAAAAATTTAAGAAGAGAATAAATAAAAAATAAAAAAATTACGTCAATAAGATTCGAACCCAACACCTTCAACTAAAATAATGATACAAATAATAGAGAAAAATCAAGCCAACAAGATTCGAACCAAACACATTCAATAAAAATAATAATAAAAATAATGGAGAAAAATCACGCCAACAAGATTCGAACCCTACATCTTTTAATTAACTAATGACACATGTACGCACCAGATTAAAATTGGATAAGCAAGATCAACGGATTAAAATTAATTGGTAGGTCAATCAATTCATTGAATCAACAGTGTTATTATATTACTTTAATACTTTAATATACTACAACTAGGAATTAATTGGTTTAATTACTTTACAAGTTAAGTATTGTAGTATTTATCTAGGACCACATCATGTGACCAAAATCGTCAAGTAGTATAATTTTAGACATGGAAGTTTATTGTTGTTTCCGATATAGAGAATATAGCTTTATAGAATGCCACCACGTGCCAGGTGCATGCAAACTAGTACTACTGTAATTCATAGTATTAGCTTGGCAAATCAATCACTACTCATGTTTTTTGCCCTTTCCATGCATGGCCTTTGAGATAGAAGAAGTGAAATAAAATGACAAAGCCTTAGGCTTCCATCAACTATTAGTGGATTCATTTCTTGCGGAAAGAAAAAGACTGTGAGATAGATTTAGACATTACTTGAACAAATTCAAGCTCCTAAGTTTTAAACGAATCTAAAAATTATCACATTTAAAGTAAAAATATAATTTTATTAATCACCTTATTTGTAATATATATAATAATGCATACATTGTTTCATGGCAGTGGGAGGATGATAGAATTACTGTGGGCGGGGGAAGTACAACTTCTACTTCGGTACGTATTGCGAGGGCAGGTGATAATACGACCTTGGAAGCTAGGGGCCATACACAATACGATTTCGTACAGCTTAATGTGCGTCCTGTTGAAATCTTTACAAGTAAAAAAAATTAAAGGGTTTAGAGGGAAAAAATTGATTTTGTACATGTGTGATTATGTCATTGGAAGAGTAGACACCTCCAGCTATCAAACCAAATGTCTGATAGGAGGGTACCGATCTAGCTACGACGATACCCCTCTCGAAGTAATCTCTTGCAGTGAGGGAAGGCGACGCGCATACACCGTGTTTCATATACTCACGAGCCCATAGGCGAACATCAAACATTTGATCCCGGATGCTTGGCCAATAGTGGGTAAGAGCCTAGTTCTGATCTTGAAACTGTAAAGAAGTGAGAAAAAAAAATCAAATAAGTACTATTCCAAAAAACTAAAATATATTATTACATATATATATAATCCCTCCGTCCCAGAACAATTGCATCATTTTGTCATTTTGGGCGTCACCTTAGAGTTGCACCATTTCATTTCTTTGCAATTTTGGGACATATATATAACAATTTTATATTCCACCAACACATTTGAGTGGCCATAAATCACCAATAAAGTAAAGTAACCCCAACTATCAAAATAATTCAATATTTAACTATCATTTTTATTTTTTGTGCCCAAAATCAAATGATTCAATGGGATGGAGTATATATATTGGAAATTACTTACTATCTTAACGAGTTCCGCGTTGATATTATGGCTAGCTGGAGGGCAATGGAGTTTGTCCAAAGTGTATCCGAATGCATTTCCGGGCCAGTACCCGTGTACGACAAATTTATTAGTGGGACATTGCTTGCATGTGTTACCTTCCTCCGAGCATAAACTGGGAGCCCACGTTAATACTACCTCCATGCGGTGATATGAATGGGCCATGTGTGCTGTGAAGATAACGATGATTAAGAATGGGCAGAATATGATTTTCATCATTACTATTATGTTAGTATGCAAATGATTAATGAGTGTGGTAATTAACTGGTAATTAAAATTAGATAGCTTATATAGATGAAGGGTTTAGTGTAAACCATCAACATTGGACTCTTAGTCCCTCAAAATCAAAAATATTCTTTTAATGTCATCAATTCATTTGAAAATTGTAACTTCCCTACCAAACTCACCCATAAAGAACAACTAATGAATTGAGTCTGTTACTCTATAAAAAGAAACGATGAAGACAGAAGAGAAAAGAGATAGATATGAATATGAGAGAGAAAAATAAGTTCTTGAAGTACACAACTTTTGTCGTACTATTTCATAACAAATTCAATTCAAATTGGAACAAATTTAATACAACTCCACACTCTTCCTTATCTCGTTATTCCTTATTCAGTTATATACTACTACTACTAGGAATTAATAATACTCGATTTAATTACTTTACAATTTGTAGTATTTATCTACTAGGACCGCATTATGTGACCAAAATCGTCAAGCACTATAATTTTAGACATGAAAGTTTATTGTTGTTTCGGATATAGAGAAAATAGCTTTGCAGACTGCCACCACGTGCTAGGTGCATGCAAACTAGTACTACTGTAGTTCATAGTATTAGCTTGGCAAATCAATCACTAATGTTTTTTGCCCTTTCCATGCCTGGCCTTTGAGATAGAAGTGAAATAAAATGACAAGCCTTAGGCTTCCATCAACTATTATTCATTTCTTGCGGAAAAAAAGATTTTGATATAGATTTAGACACTTGAAGAAATTCAAGCTCCTAAATTTTAAAACGAATCTAAAAGTTATCACATCTAAAGTAAAAATATAATTTTATTAATCACCCATGTTATTTGTAATATATATAACAATGCATACACTACTAGTCTACTACTTCGGAACCTATTGCGAGGGGAGGTGATAATAGGACCTTGTAAGATAGGGTCATGCACAATACGATCTTGTACAGCTTAACGTGCGTCCCATTTGAAATCTTTACAAGTGAAATAAATAAAGGGTTTATATGGTAAAAATTGATGGTATACATGTGTGATGATGTCTCCGCGAGAGTAGACACCTCCGGGCTCCAGCTATCAAACCATATGTCTGATAGGAGGGTATCGATCTAGCTACGACGATACCCAACTTGAAGTACTCTCTTGCGGTGAGAGAAGGCAAGCACATACCGTGTTTCAGGTACTCGCGAGTCCATGGGCGAACATTAGTCATTTGATCCCGGATGCTTGGCCAATAGTGGGTAAGAGCCTGCTTGTGATCTTGAAACTGTAAAGAAGTGAGAAAAAAAAATCAATTAAGTACTACTCCGAAAAACTAAAATATTTGTTTTTGTTACTTTCACTTAGGACTAGTTATTGCCCGTCTCATCAGAAAATCAACGAGAATAAAGACAATTACAATATAAAAATGATAATTCAAGTTTATGTTAGTACTCACTGCATAAAAAATATAATATAGTAGTTTAAAATTTAAAATATAAAATAGTTGTGATTTACTAATATATTTATTGTAAATGAATAAATGCCAGCGTAATTTTATTTTTTTATGAAAAAAAAAGTAGTACAATTTAAAGAGTTGTATTCAACAAATAGACCACTTTAGTATTTTCTGGCAAATTTTTGGGGAGGTAGAGGTGAAAATTCATAGAGAGTACATTTAACATTTATTTATTCAAGTTGGAGGGGGTTGGAGTCGGAAATAAAAACTTTAAAATTTAATATAACGGGAAAACTAATTTAGAAGTTAGCACGTGACAATATGAACTCAAAATATTTTTTGAAATTGTACGAGACCTTCTCATTAAAACTCAAAAAACCGTTCAAGTACAATAATGCTGACAAAAGTCCAGGCTAACGGAAGTAACCAAAAAATCACAAAAGAGAGCAACCAAGACAAAAGCTCATAGAATCAACCAAAAATTAAATCATACACAGGTTGGAAAATTTGTTCGTTCCACATCAATATGAACTCAAATTTTAGATATTATTCTTTTATAGGATGTTAGTTTGAAAAAAAAAAGGAAAATTACTTTTAAGTTTTGTTTTCCAATCTTGATTACATATTAATGATGTCCATATTCACTCTTACAAGCCTAGTACCATTGAACATCTTTATTACTATTAAGTGACAAATTTCAGATTTATTTACAAAATCATACTTTTTTATTACCAAAATTACCCAAATTACAAAACTTCCTAACCAAAAGCTCCTTCCTCCTCCTAATCTTCCAAAATGCTAAAACCGCGATTACATTATTGAGTTTTTTCTTCACCTGAATGGACTATATAGTAGCTTCTTCTTCTTTTTTTTTTTATCTAACATAGTGAGCTGACTGGTTCTATATGATATATCCCTGTTTTGCATTAACTTTATCATTGCTTGATTCATCCATTGTAACCCATTTCATTTTAACAGTTATAAGTTCTCAATAAAATAAGCATCAATTTGATTGATTATCTCTGTATGAAGCAAATATTATCTAAAAAGAAAATTGCCAAGTTATAGAAGAAAGAAATCTACTTCTATAACAGTTATAGAAGAAATCTACTTCCATTTCATTTAACAGTTATAGATCTATATGAATGAAGTACCAAACTATGTTTTGATTAAACCCTAGAAATTGGGATGTACGACTTTCGCAGCTTCACGTACAATCTTGTTTAATTTCAATTGATTGCAGACTTGACCAAATCTTTCTTCTTATTATGAAACAGTCCTTGTATTTCTTAGTTCAAGTCTATATCAATCCAAGTCATTCACTCTTTAAATTTATGCTTCTTACATACAGACCTCTCTCGCGCTTCGGATGATTGATCGAACCCGGTATTTCTTTTTTTTTTTTTGAAAGGCCAGATTCTCTTTCGGATCGATTCTAGCATCTTTCTTTCCGCTCTTTGTCTGTGCTTCTAATACCACTTTACCCAGAATGAAAAAAGTGAATGAACAACGGGGTCCCTGTTATAATTTGTTTTTCCAGTTTTACGCCATTATTGTGTTCACATATCCTAACATGTAGTATGTTCCATTCTATCATATTATGGTATGTACAAACAAGATAACGTACAAACTGTCAAAAACCTGCGGAATAAGTTGAAGAAATCTTCTGTTGCTTTAATCTTGAATTTGTGAACATGTTTCTTGGGGAATAAACTTCTCCAACACACATTTGTTTGAAATTTGGAATGTAGTTACGGGTAGTAGTAGCATTTTGTGTATACATGGATGCGAGCATAAACAACATATGTATTATTTTTGTTGGTTGTAACTTGTAACCGGATCTGATTTTATGTTCGGAGAAACGATGTACGTACAGTATACAGTTTTTGTTCCCCAAAACCAGAAAAAGGGCTAAAAGAACAATGATTGTCAGAACTTGTAAGGTTTCAATGCCAAAACACACTAGCATGAACACTTTTGATTTGCATACTTAGTCTCATCAATCTACAAAATATCCAGCCGAGCAATCTACTTGATACTCATAATCATTTCAAACCTTCCCTGCAAGCAGTACACATTTCATTCATCAACAAGAACGATTATGTCTCCTTCATGTCCATTTTCATCACCTCAGACAAAGTACGATACCTCTTGCTTGCAGCACCGGTACTCCTTACTCTATCCACCACTTGAAAAAGTGCAGGAATGACTTTCTTTGTCGCATATTCCATTATCATATTGCCACGGTCTACTAGCCTGATATATATTCGAATCATGAGCAAGAACACATTCATATCTCCTTGAGCTTTCTTGTAATTAATTTTTATGAACAAATTTGTACTCAGTTATTATCCTGTGGTTTGAAAAATATCCTAAAAAATTCAACGAGTTTGCAAAAAATATCAAATACTCTAATTCATTATCAAGAATCAAGCATATCATAAGGCAAACAGAAAGTTGAAAGAATTAGTAGGTGAGTGAGTTTCTAAGGCAGGTTCTAGGCTTCTAGCAGATCATTGGTAGTGTCAAAGCTATAATCTGTCTTGCGAACAGAATTCTCAGTGTCTATACTTCAGAAATCTATATTCAATTTGCAATAATCATTTACAAACAAACACTAACTCTCAAAGTCCCAAAGATAAGAATAAGAGACAATCTGATAACACCAAGTTCAGTTCACATATTTTAAAAAAATGTTTCCATCTGCTTTACCAAACACATTCCCAGCAAAAGAGAGGATTCCAACAAGGACATGAAGCCTAAAGAAACTTTGTGTAAAACTCCCCCAAGCAAGCACTATTATTCATGTCAATTAAAAGAAAAAAATGGAAATGTGCCTATTATGATGCCAGTTGGAACAAATATAAACGAAAAAAGTATATCCATAGCTTCCTAAAAAATTGCATGAAGAGACCAGTTATCATACCTCTCCCAAGCACTTCTGAACCGACAACCCTAATGAAGGATGCAGTGGTGTGTGATGGGCAAGCATAGTTTTCCCTGTTCCAAGTGGACCATACAACAATACACCACGGAGAGGATCTATACCAATCTATTGGTATAGTTCATGGTGTGTCAAAGGCAACTCCACAGCTTCACGAATTTCTTGCTTCTGGATGTCACATCCTCCAATATCCTGCAAAAATCAACAAAAAGAAGTTCATCATCATCCACATATTATCTCTTTTTGAAAGTTATGCAACCAATATCATGGTAAGAAAGCAAAAGAGCACCCGGAAACAACATTAGTGTATAAAACGCTGTAGATAATATGATCATGTTGCCGTAATAGTGTTGACAAGAGTCAGTATGCTTTGAAGGCTCACACAATACCATAGCACTATGGAATTATGCAACTCACAATAAACAGCTTTGAGAAATGCATTTATAAAGAACAATAAATACACCTTGACCTTGCAACACAGAACTATACTTACAACTGAGACTTTCATACAAAAATCAAGCAACTCCTCACACACAATGTAGGTCCACGTACTTCAACTAGTAAAAACATTCCCAAATGAAACCAGCATATAACTAGCAACACTTGTACTATATATCATCAACATCTTGTTGTGACCCTTGTTACCAGAATAATGAATAAAAGCAGAATATAAATCTCCAACATCGAGTAATGAACAATCATTAACCAAACAACATGATAAATAAGCAAAACTGAATGATTGTTCAGCAAATATAAGAGTCGATTACAACCAACGCAACATGTACTGGTTCACCGGTGCGTACCTGAAGATTCAGGCAGATTGATCAGAATAATTAAAGAGATATATATACCTCTATTAAGCTTAAGAGTTACTGAGTATTACCTTATCAAAACTCCCATAGTTTCCTCCTGAACATTGCCTTGCTAGATATGGCACATTTAATGAATGATGGTGACTGGCACTAGAAGGTTTGTGCAAAATATCTCAAGATAAAAAAGTAAATTGTAAACTCTAAAACACTACAACAGTTAAGGCTTTATACCACTATTTTAAAGCGTGGTATAAAAGGGCGTGGTAAAATAAATAGGCATAAAACGCCCGTCATATAAAGTCTTTTGCCACGCATAAAAAGCGTGGTATATAGTCAGAAGCGTGGTATATGACATTTGCCATTGGTATAAAACCTGAGAAAAAAACAAAAAAAAAAAGGGAAAAATCTGCTGATGCTGATTTTACTCCCATCAAAGTCACAATTTGCACTAATTCCACTAAATGATCGAACTTTCAGATTTCAAATAAATCCAATATAAAGAGAAATAATAACTGTTGCTTGCCATACAAAGACATCAATCGATGCTAAATTTTCATTCACAAATTAAGTATTAAAGTATCAACTCTACATAATATTTTCCTGACCACTAGTCAGCAAACTCCATGAAGCTATCTACTAGAAAAATAAATAATCATGTTCAAGACTTCTCCATGTCTCTAGTGCCTTTCCCGTTGTTACGTAAACCCATTGACTTCCAAAAAATAATGCAACAAGGACTAGAGCAGAAAGATGAACTAGTGAACCATAGATTGCATACTCTAGTGTGCTCGTCCTTGCTTCCGAACAAAGTGCAGGGGGTGGGTCTGCAGCAATAATACAAGCCTTCCACACACACCCCCCCCCCCCCAACCCCCGAGCGAATTTGTGTATATGAAATTTAGGACAAGGTACCAGTTTCAAGCTGTGCTCAATGTACAGTTGAAATAAAGAGTGCGTATCATAAGTCATAACATGTTTGTGCGCAATGAAGATACATAATGTGAATATGTAGATAAAAGATACAAGTAATAAACAGAGACAGATGATTTATGCTAATCCATAAGACTTTCTGCATAACAATTAAAAGCATCACACGCATCTCGTACATGTTATTTCTGAAGTTCAAGTTCCTCATAGCCGATACATAAGAGATTGATAATCATTTCTTCTTACAAAAAAGAAAAAAAAAAGAAAAAAAGAAACACACAGACACACACAAAGAAGAAGATAGTTTGACATGCTGCTGCTATGCAGGACAAGTAAAACAAGTAACATCACCCCCGGTCAAGTGATATAGGCATCAATATTCAATCCTTCGAGGAGGAACTGGAGCGAAAAATTCACAGGACGCAACAGACATAATATCATAATCTTGAAGCTCATTATCACCGTTAACTGAAGCAAGACTCTCCTTGTAATAAGAAGGCAATATATACCCATTTTTCTCCGAATCTCCTTCTTTCTTCTCAATTATAAGATTTGTTACGGCTTGAGTTTCTGGATCATACACCAACGGCTCTGTACATACAAGTATCTTATTTCTCTTCCAGAACTTAAGCATCCCATAGAACATGCAGGGCAGGACCACAGTGCGGTGCTTTGTCCAACTCCCCTTTTCTTTCATAGACCATATGTCAACACAATTGTGTTCAACACAACTGTCTTCCATAGAGAATATCGCAAGTGAATCATCGTACGATTCAAGATGCCCATTATGCGGAAGCCTCGGCCTAATGGCCTCTGGCATCTGTATTACCTCAAACACCTCGTTATGCAAGTCAAATGCAAGGATGTCAGAATAGAATTTGTCATCCTCCAAATACTTCATTCTCCACCAGTAAATGAAGCCATTTACAAAAACAGATTCCACCTCCAAGATACATCCATCAGCACGGAGTTTATCAGAATCTTTAAACGTCCAAGGAACTTGGCTTGACGGCTTATAGACGGCAAATTCATTAAAGAGGCAGGGATAAGCAACCACAACAATCTTGAGTTCGCCAGTCAAAGGATCCATTCCAAATCCAGTCACAAAATGATCAAATTGCATGAAACGTGGAAGTTGATTAATACGCTCAAGATCACAAAAAGGGAGTGGCATCAATCTTCTGGTGGCAGGGTTCCACAAGGCCAACCACTTATCTTGAACATAAACACAGAAGATGCCATTGCAAGGACCAGTAATAGAATGGATGTGCCCTGGTAACTCAAGACAGTCTGGCTTCTCGAGCCTCTCGAGATTGGAGGAAAAGACAGAAAAACAATATGAGCGAGGATGCAAGGCATCTGCAAAGGAAGACCAGTAAAGAAGAAGAAGCGTATCGTTGGTGTGGTGATGAAAATGTTTGTTAATGAAATCTAAGCTCGAGATGGTAGCATTCCATGGTTTGCAAACTGATTTGAATCGCAAAAGAGATTTCACAGGCAACATCAACAGTATCTCAATTACAACATCTTCAGGGAGATTAAAGGCCCCAATTGACAACGGCTCCATGTTTGATTCAGATAAGCAAACCTAAACAATCAATTGAAAGCAAGCAGCATACAAATAATTAAAATTCCATTTGAAAATCCAATCAATGACCAAAAATTCCATTTCACACAGATAATAAATTAAACAGATGAATTTTGATTTAGGCAAACACAGATAATAAATTAATAATTAAGAAATCCTCAAAAAATGACATCAATTAACTAGATATACCTGCCAATTCATGGAAGATCGATCGGAACGATTCCAACAGAAATATAGATAGCTAGAGTTTCCCTTGTTCGTTCTTCGAGATCACATTTTACATAATCGAACGAACTGCAGGAAATGAAGATTATTTTATATCAATTTGACCGACCTTAATAAACTCAAATTGATACTAATGTTAATTACATGCCTGCCTGCCTGCCTGTGATTTGCCGATCGATCGAAAAGATAGTTGAGAGTTTCTATCTTGTATCTCTAGAGTATGAACAAATGTGCAGGTGAAAAGACTCTTGGGGTTTGATTGGGTTTTGCCAAAACGCAGGTTAAATGGGCCAAAAACGCATTGACCACCTGAATCAAATACATGAGAAAATATCAATCCGGTATCCTAGTAGGGAAAAAGTATCACGTTCACACCCTATCACATTGTTGACTTTTGTTGGCATGTGAAATCTCATAAATGCCCTTAATTTCATCAAATAAGAATAAAATTGTGAAAGGGGATGGAGGTTCCAGTGTCGTCACCGCGCCGGAAGGTCTCCGTATGAAGAAGACGATCTGCGTACTACAAGAAGGTACAAACTGATATGACGGCTAGCATTAGGATTAACTTTTGGCTGTTCTTGTTTTTCTTCCCATTTTAATATGTCTTGCCTCTGTGTTGCTTAAGATGAATGCCTAATTCTTGCTTTACACACTTATTGGATAAGGTAAGTTCATCAGTTGCTCTAAATCAGCAATCATTTACTCTTGCAGTCATTTACACATGTGGTGGTGGAAGCACCTGACGGTAGCTGGAGCTTGAGTAAGAAAGACAGGAACCAAGCTGAGAAGAAGGTTTGCTTTGGGCCAATGTGTCATGCAAAAGACGCCGACGCAGACTGGGCTCGAGGTATGGACTGGTCTTATGTGTGCCCAACATGCAGGACAAAGCTCGATGGTATCTTCGGGGTCATGGGCATGGTGAAAAAAGTGGAATGGTTGTCTCATTTAAAGTGGGATCCATAGGGGCCATTCGAGGAGAGGCACATGGTTCGATTGACATGGTAGAGCGGCCAATGGAAAGTGGAGGCACCAATAGAGGAGCCGGTGGTTATCAAGTTACTAGAGGCAAGAGTTGCAATATCAAAAGGGGTACAAGGTATAGGAATGGCCAGCTCACCGGAAACCGAAGAGCTTGAGGATGAGATGATGATGACTCGCGAGATGATGGAAAAAAAAACCCAAGACTTTCGCATATTTTGTGGTGTATGACACGACAAAAGGAAAGAGGTGGATCACCTCCACAAGGGTCAAAGAAGAAGGGAAACGGAATCAAAGTCGTTCTTCGTTGCATGGGAGTAGGAAGAGATCTAGACGTGTTTAGGCCACCAGCACAGCTGGGATTCCGTTGTCGACCTGTTTGTGTGTGTTGGTAGACAGTGGGGCTTCACGAAATTTTATCACTGCAACGTATGTGCACCGATACCTAAGTTTAGGCTCGAGCTCGACTCGAAAACCTTATCGAGCCGAGCCAAGACGAGTACTCGGTAAGGCTCGACTAGTTTTGCGCCATTGCCATTACGTACTTGTCCTATATACATGCAGTATCTTCCAATCTACATAGTATTATGGTATATACAAATTGTTGGCTAATTTATGTTTTGGAGAAGATGTATGCAGTATTTTGCTACCGTTCACCAAAACCACAAAAAAGGCTATAAAACGATGATTGTCACAACTTAGGTTTCAATGCCAAAACATGTACACACTCTGACACTAGCATGAACATTTTTTATTTGCATTCTTTGTCTCATCAATCTATAAAATATCCAGCCGAGCAATCTACTTGATACTCATAATCATTTCAAACCTTCCCTGCAAGCAGTACACGTTTCATTCATCAACAAGAACGATTATGTCTCCTTCATGTCCATTTCCATCACCTCAGACAAAGTACGATACCTCTTGCTTGCAGCACCGGTACTCCTGACTCTATCCACCACTTGATAAAGTGCATGAATGACTTTCTTTGTCGCATGTTCCATTATCATATTGCCGCGGTCTACTAGCCTGATATATATCCGAATCATGAGCAAGAACACATTCATATCTCCTTGAGCTGTCTTGTAATTAATTTTTATGAACAAATTTGTACTCAGTTATTATCCTGTGGTTTGACAAAGTATCCTACAAAATTCAACGAGTTTGCAAAAAATATCAAGTACTCTATTCACTCAGGTATATATCAAGATCGAGCATATAATATTCAATAAATAATTTTCTGAAATTATGGGGGCGGCCTTGCAGCAAGCCACCCCTGGATCCTCCCCTGTTTACACTATTTGCATGCGGGTGGCAATTTGATATTTTCTGAAACTCGTCGACTTTTTGGATATTCCATCAAACTACAGGCATTCTAAAACTATAATCCCTTTTCTTTTCTTTTCATCTTCATTTTTGTTTTAGAAACTGAAATGTTATGCAGATTGCGACCTTGTTCTGACAAATACAGGACCCCCTGGTTGCGGCGTTCGGTTAACGATCCGTTTTGGCAGGGTTTCCACCACCTCGACGTCCCACAAGATCTTGTCATATGTACTGGTCCGGTGGGGACTGTCGTGCGTAACCGAGTTTCTCCATGGGGGCAGACCTCCATTAGGCCTTAAAAAGTTACCCCACAATGATCTAAGCCGGACCTGCATTCCGTCTCTCAAAGGTTCCCACTGCGTGGCAGGATCACATTGTCGTGGGGTAGTTTGGACAACTTTCCGTCCTGTAAATCCGGGAAGGAACGGTTGGCTCGAGGCAGTTAGGTATGTGCCATAACAGCTTTGCAGGCGGATGTAATCCTGTCCTAGGACCATTTCAACAGTCCATATCGCGTTGCTCTCTGATCCATCGCGGCCTTGGGTTATGGTTTCACGGTCTTCTTCGGCTACCAGGTACCTGTCCAGGTAGCTCCTGAGACGGACAGTTTTGGCCTTTGCGAAAAGATCCATCGGTTCAATTCGAATAAGGTTGGTGAAAGTTACAAAATGTAATTATATATGATCAGAGAGAGACAGGGTTGCATGAAAAACTTCCAGGCCTGGTTAAAGAATGATCTTTGGAGAAATTGGTCGTTTTATGTAACACCGTTTTCTCCAATTCTAATATAAGGAAAGACACCGAAAGTTTTTGCAAGAACAAAATAAGCCGTGTTAATTCAGTGTTCATAAATATGTACTTTATGTATTATTACCATTCATGACTCTATTGCTGAAAATGGAGGCTATCCTTGAAGTTCGCATGTATTGTGTCAAGATATAGTAATGGTAGTTAAAATCAAACAACAGTATATGTGGAATTCATTTTAATTATGCTGCAGAGTAAGCGCTTTTTATCTAAATAAAGAAAATGTGACATTTAAATTAGTGATGATTTATATAAACAGATGTGCAATAGTGTCATTTTAACATGATTGAGTATTCACAATGGGGATGGGAAGTTTAAGACCACAAACAGACCCCTACGCGTCTCATGTAACTTTTTATGGGGTTCTGCACGAGTACGTTTAGTTATAAAATGCAATGTAAAGGCTCTCATTCCTCTGATCTCAACCTAAAGGAGTCAAGGCTCAGGGCCTTATACGGTATCATGTGGTGTTTTAAAATGTATTAGGCCTATTATATTGGTGTGTAAATTAGAGTATAAAAATTCATAGAGAATATTTTCTTGAAATTTCTGGACGAAGCAAATTCTATAGATAAAACATGAGTACAAAAGGATGTATTACAAACACAATACTAGCTAGTACTAACCTGAAAGAAAACATAATGATTTGTACCACAAAATCGATTGTGCAAGTTATAATTACTAGTAGTACCGAAAGAGCTAGCTGGATGTTTATATATGTTTCCAGCAAATTATTCAATTCATGCACATGTACTTGCTGTGTGAAAATAATAGGGTAAGAAACCAAAATTATTGATTTATCATTTATTGTCCTTGGATTTTAAGTTTGGGTGAGAATTGAAACGGTCCAATGCACATGTAAATCTTGCAGTGTGAATGAATGCAAATCTTGTGAGAGTTAATATCCCAGGGAAGTGCATGAATGAACCAAAATCTTGTACCCTGTACTTATTGATATCTGCAGATAATCTGTTGAATAGCTATCTCATCTAATCAGAAACAAAAGCCTTTCTGTTCAAGTTTGAAAAGCCAAATATACCTCACTTGAACAGACTGACACGTGGACCAATAGCATGCATACCTTTGTGCATATAATAAGCACTACCAGCATGCATGCAATACACTTCATATCCAACCAGCAAAAACACAACACTAGTGGTGTTGAACTATTGATTAAGGGAAGGAAATAAAGTTTGGAAAAGCTAGAAGAATTAGGAGTTTCGGCCAGAAATACAACACTAATTCGACACGATGAATTAGTAATTCTTGCCGACTTCTCCTATTCTACTGGCTTTTCTAACTCTTTTTCCTTTCCCGGTTTCTCTCTTAAACTCTAAAGAATGGCAGCAATGTTAGTAGGATTGACTATGGGAATGGAATAAAGTTTGGAAAAGCTAGAAGAATTAGGAGTTTCGGCCAGAAATACAACACTAATTCGACACGATGAATTAGTAATTCTTGCCGACTTCTCCTATTCTACTGGCTTTTCTAACTCTTTTTCCTTTCCCGGTTTCTCTCTTAAACTCTAAAGAATGGCAGCAATGTTAGTAGGATTGACTATGGGAATGGAATAAAGTTTGGAAAAGCTAGAAGAATTAGGAGTTTCGGCCAGAAATACAACACTAATTCGACTCGATGAATTAGTAATTCGTGCCGACTCTCCTATTCTACTGGCTTTTCTAACTCTTTTTCCTTTCCCGTACGTTCTCTCTTAAATTCTAGAGAATGGCAGCAATGTTAGTAGGATTGACTATGGGAAGGGAAGATAGTCTGGAAAAGCTAGAAGAATTAGGAATTTCGGCCAGAAATACAACACTAATTCGACTCGATGAATTAGTAATTCTTGCTGACTTCTCCTATTCTACTGGCTTTTCTAACTCTTTTTCCTTTCCCAGTTTCTCTAACGAAGAATGACAGCAATGTTTATGGTAATGGAAGAAAGTTTGGCAAAGCCAAATAGGAGTTTCGGCCAGAAAAAAAAAATAAAAAAAATAAAAAAAAATAAAAAAAAAAAAAAATAAAATAATAGATATATATATAGATATATATATATATATATATATATATATATATATATATATATAATATATAGATTATATATATATAGATATATATATATATATATATATATATCTTATCTATATATATATATCTAGATATATCTATATAGATATATTATATATATATATCTATATCTATTATCTATAGATATATCTTTATCTATATATATCTATATATACTCCTCCTCCGTCCCATTACATTTACCCAGTTTGAACAAATTTCAACTTTGACTCCCATTACTCTTAACTTATAATAGAACCTAAAGTTTCATAATATTGTTTTATCAGTATTTTATCATCATAGATTAAGATAATCAGGAGTCAAAGTTGAAAACTGTTGACCGAAAAAAGTCAAAATGGGTAATTTGTAGTGGGACAGAGAGAGTATATATATATATATACTAGAAACCGCGTCACCCGCGTAGCGGGTGAAGCGTAATCTAGTAAAACATTATTTGTTTATTAAATAATGTATTGAAATAATTGGATTAAATATTTAATTGTCACAAAATATGACTTCAAAGTTAATCAAAAAAGAACTAATTAAGTAACTGAACTTAAAAGAAAAATAACAAATTGAGTAATATAACTCAACAGAAATCGTGTCTTATAAAAGTTATAATTTTTGTAGCCATGCAATGAATATTTTTGAATTGAACGATATTAGACGTACGAGTGACGTTACGTGTGATGAACGATATTTCATATCGTCTACAATTTGTTTTTTAATCTCGTTTTCAATTTATAGTAATTCTATATTTTCCAAAAATGTTACTTGATGGCATAGACTCAAACTTATTGGTAATAAAAATATTTCTACTTCCATTGCACCTCACTTTTGCCAATTACATTGTCTATGACTATGATCTCATTGTACTGGAGTACACATTTTGCCTAAATTATAACCCAATCATCAAGAAATATTATGCATGTTCCCCGTCAATAGAATTCATATACAACACTATATGTTTTTTAGAATCTCGGCAAAATAAAACGATCAGAATACATCAATATGCAATGCCAACAAGACTCGTCTCTGCATAACAACCGTGTGACAGTGCTTTAATTTTACAAAGTCACAAAATTAAGACCTTAGTAACCATGTTTACAGAGCTCACTTATCCAAAATTAATCAGCTATACTACTGCTAAAAGAATTTTACATTAATACATTCAAGATCAAGTACTAATTCAGAACACTATAAATCAAGAAGTTGATGATATAACACAAACCATAAAACCAAAAAAGAAGCCAAGGAAGAACCTGTAAGGCCTTGGTAGCTACAGGAACAGCAGAGGCAACCATTGTTCCCTTCCTTGGAAATTTCAAAGAACAAATACTCAATCAGACAATTCATCAAATACTTGAAAGACAACCTTTGTACCGCGTATATAAAATAACTTTAGTTTCCAATATATATAAAGCAAATCAAAACACACAACCTCTGTGGCACTAATTAAATTTTTAAGCTAGTTGTAAGCATCATAAGTTCATAACCCAACTTCTAACACAACGTAAGCAGCACGACTCTCATAAGATTCAGCCCATCATCTTGCCGCAACCACTTGAAACCTGAAATACATGAATATAGTTCATCCTTGAAAACACTTCTACATGAAAAAATATTTCCAAAACCGTTGTTGCCACCAGAAAGATGCTCCAAAATACACTCCAAACCACACTTCATCGAAACAACACACTGATTCAATCTCTTATTTTAACTTGGTCAGATATTTATCTGGGAACTTAAACTAAGCTGCTAGTTTATAGGATTTATCTGACAAATTGCTACAGCAACCTCTTTCAGTGTAGGACAGGAAACCATCACAACATTACTGAGCATCTCCCATACCGATCCCGTATGAGTGATTTTTAGCCCGATCCAATCAACAATTTGCTTACAAACTTCTTGCTCAAAGGAGCCTGACACTTGGTTATAATATTTTCATGAATTACCTCCCTTCTCTTGATTATAAGCAGTAGGTAACCGATTCCATATCAATTTTCACATAAAAGCACACACCTTTTGGCGTTATAAAATGACCTTAGCTAGTTTACAACTTACTTCATATGAACAGAACATACATTTACGTCGTACAGTATATGAGTGCATGATTATCTGAATAAAATAAATCATGAAATGCAAACGGGAAAACAAGACATGTAACTATATCAATAGGCAAGAGTTGCTAACCCAGAATACCTCATCCATATATAATAAAGTAGATCACAAGATTCACAACTAAGAAATTCACTCCTGCATATTTTACCTGAATTCAAATGGATACACCTTGAGGTTTAGATTTCAGTTAGCTTCCATCGGTCTTTCTCTCCTGGTGCAGGTCATCCATCTCAAACAAGAGCTGCAGGACCTACTTAGGTTCAGAAGAATTTTCAGTTGAAACCAAATCTAGCAGCTCTTGCTGGATACACCAAGCTTCCATCGGTCTTTCTCTCCTGGTGCCAAGACCTTCTCAACTGCTGGATATACCAAGTTTTTTTGCTTTATTCCAACTGCCATTGCCAGCAGAACTCTCGTATTATTCGACTTAACCTGGTTCAAAAACTTCATGCTTGAAATATAAAAGTAGCACATCATTACAAAGAGGATAATACAACATATAGGATGTCCAACATCATTTGTCAGGAAAGTTTATAATCATATAGGGAAATGTTACGTAGAATGGATTTCCTATCAATCGATAATTGCAGAGGTACATACATCGTTATTTGAGATGGCCCCCCACAAAGGTTGCATATCCAAGTTTGATGTTTTGGCAATAATGCCTCGAGGCAAAACATGACTACCATTAGGAATGCAATTTTCTGTGCCAATTGTTGATAATACCTGTAAATGTAGATTAAACATCAAGCATTATTATAAGGTACCTCAGAATCATATATATTGATCAAGTACAATTGAAATCTTTATATGCGTAGAAAGGTGCCATTAATGATGATTTGAAACTTCAGTAGACATTCTGATGTCTCAAACTTAAATGAAGAATATCACATTAAATTCATAGTTGTTTAACAACTCAGGTTGATGTTAACTTAGCCTAAGCACATACGAAAGTGACTTATATTGGATGCTTGCAACGTTGTACAAGAACATAAATAAAACGCATACCACGACATTGTTATTCCACAAAGATACACTCCCCACGAAGTAAACGACACAAATGATCAGTAACGTGGTAGCAGTCCAACTGCAGAGAAACACTCTCCTTTTACAACCTGATAGTACATAAATCTAAAAAACGATAGCATGACCAAAGATAAGTTGATCTTGAAATCAATAACATATAGAGGCAATAACAATAACAAAGTTTAATATAATAGGTAGCTAATCAACAAATACAACAACTTAAATGATGAATGTATAGAGGCACACATACGATTCAACAATAACATATAGAAGAACAAAACAACAACCTTTAACGTTGATGAAAGAACATTGAAACCAAGATTACGAATTGGATCGGGAGAGCCGAGAGATGTAGAGACCATTGGGGAATAGAGAAAGAGATGGGTAGAAGTCTGAAACGAGAGGAAGTAGGTTTGTGTCGCTGTGAAACAAAGGACAGAGAAGATGAATGAAAATAAATAAATTAAAATATAAAATAAAATTTAAATGACACATGTACGCACCAGATTGAAACTAAATAAGTAAGATCAATGGTTTAAAATTGATTGGTAGGTCAATTAATCGATTGAATCAAGAGGCTTATTATATTACTTTAATATATATATATATATATATATATTATATATTTATATATCACCCAAAGTTATACGTATATACATAGTCTTGCTGATATCTCCTATTCTCCTGGCTTTGCCAACTCCTTTGCTTTTTCCTACATATATGCCCTAGTGTCTTGGTGTGATGAAAATGTCTATTGGTCATTGCCGGTTTGGGTCCTTAGGGATCGAGATTGTTTTACTTTTCGATCCAGTAGCTATTTTTTTAAGTAAACCTCTAAACGTGCGGACATATAAAATTCATCTAATTTTGAGTCGCACAATGTACAACATTTGTTCTTCAGGAAAATCCTAGATGATAAATCTCTTCGTTTGTTTCTTTTGGAGTGAAAGTAAGTAATTGAAGTTAAAAAAAATAAAATCTAACATTAAATCTAATGAACTAATCTTTGATTATGTTCTTTTTCTCTAATTAAATGTCTCTTTATGTTTTACACATTTACACTCATGACATGACTCATATTTGTTGCCTATGGATAAGTGAGACGGAAAAATATATTTTTGTTTATTATATACTGTATTGTCATTAATTAAAAAGAATATGGTGAACTAAAATTTTAATTTGGGACATACTGATTATGTGAATTAAAGTGATTCAATGTTAGATTTAAGGCGGTTTTTGATCCTACTCAATGTTGAATTCAAGGTTGTTTGAACTTGGATTCGGTATCCGGATCTAGAACCATTTTAGATTAAGAAATTGACTCTCATTCAATCCAGATCATCTATGATTCGAATCAATTACGTTAATTAACACATATAAATTGATTTGGAGCCTAAAATTGACATACCCCGCTACGGCCCAAATCAATTATGATTCAAGATGAGGCTTTATAAAGCCCAAATCATGCAAGCCCAACAAGGTAGTGGACTGAACCATAGACCCAGCACCATGTAGGCTCATGTGATGGCATTAGTCATTAGAACTTGAAAAAAACAAAAATGAAAACGAATAACAAAGGCGGGAAAATTAGAAAACCCCCAAATTATATTATTATACCCTACTACTACGCCGTGAAATACGCCGGCAGTGAAACCTAATGTCAGGCGGCGGCCGGCCAATAAGAGTCCTGAACGTGGCGGAGAAGCCGTCCGTCGCTAAGGCGGTTTCGCAAATACTGTCCAGAAACAGCGGTCTGAGGTCGCGCAACGGACGCTCCATATACAACAAGATTTTCGAGTTCAACTACATCATCAACAACCAGCACGTCGAGATGGCCTTTACTTCCGTCACCGGTCATCTCATGGAGCTCGAATTCGAAGAACGCTATCGGAAATGGTACTCCTGTGACCCGGTGGACCTCTACCAAGCTCCTGTAAAAAAGTTTGTGCCTCAGGTATAATAGTTACAAGCTGCAATTACTTAATTTTCATGTTTGAATGTTGCATTTACTTGTTTCTACGGTTTTTGAATGAGGTTATTCATAGATCTTGGTACTAATGAATGGGTGAGCTGCTCAAAATCCTCTAGATATGTCCATTTAGAATAAAGAGACTGCTCTTAACAATATGAACTACGAATTATTTTGTTTGTATTTCGAAAAGTAATTGAAGATTTGTTTCATGTCTTTTGGTTAATTTAGGACAAGACAGATATCGAAAAGACACTGGATGAAGAAGCTAGAAAGTGTCAATGGCTTGTGTTGTGGCTTGATTGTGACAGGGAAGGAGAAAATATAGCCTATGAGGTCGTAGAAGTTTGCCAACGAGCAAACCATAACCTCAACATCTGGAGAGCTCGCTTCTCTGCCTTAATAGATAGGTTTTTTTTTTTTCCTCCACTTGTGTATTTTTTCTTTCTTTCTTCCATCTTTATTAATGTGCACTCATATGAATAAACTTGTGATACTTCAGGGAAATACACTATGCAATGCAGAACCTTGTCCGGCCTAATAAATTGTTTGCTGATGCTGTAGATGTTCGCCAAGTGAGTTACTGTATATTATTTGTTGTTGACTTTTAAGCTTATTAAACACAAATCACCTATTAACTTGATAAGCAACCCTGTGATGCCGGATGCAAATCTCGTTTAACCATGTACTTAAAAATGTTTACATATTTCACTTTGTGCATCATTTTTTTTTAATATACTGCACATGATATAAAACTGTATTACAATGTTGTTGAGTGTGAGAACTTGGAAACAAGCTGATTGTCACATTGTCATGAATATGATTGTCTCGAATGCTTTCTGGCAATAAAATATGGTTTTCACAGTTGGAAAATTTATTACAGGAAATAGACCTGAGGATAGGTGCCTCTTTCACCCGGTTTCAGACTATGCTTCTGAAAGATGCATTTGTACTTGACGTTGCCACAGATGGCCGAAATGTTATTCTAAGCTATGGTCCTTGCCAGGTGAGCAACACTTGTACTTTCTCCGGCAAGCAAGATCATAACATGTTCTATGTTTAATCTGATCATGGTCATTATGGCTTCTGCATTCTCATATCTCTACTTTCATTTTTTGTTTTTTGTGTGGAATTTCATGAATAGTATGATCGATTTTGCTGATATTGTTGCCTGCAGTTCCCTACTCTTGGCTTTGTTGTGGAGAGATTCTGGGAAATCCAGGCCCATGAACCTGAAGAGTTCTGGACAATTAATTGCACCCATAACTCAGATGATGGCACAGCTACGTTCAATTGGATGTAAATAATCATTCATCTTGCAATCATCTATTTATCAGTTTAATTAGTGCTGAAGCCAAATTCCTGTGTCCATCGGCAGGCGTGGGCATTTGTTTGATTACACATGTGCAACGATATTATATGAGATGTGTCTCCAGGACCCCATTGCAACTGTGAGTCACACTGAAAACATCAATCTCTAATGAGCAGACTCTTCACTGTTGGATGATAATTAAATTTCTGATACTTCCACCTCCAGGTGACAAGTGTTAGACAGCAGGAGAAGCTGAAATATCCTCCTTATCCCTTAAGTACGATTGAACTTGAGAAGCGTGCTTCACGTTACTTCAGAATGAGTTCAGAAAAGACCATGAAGGTCAACTTCTGCTATATATATATATATATATATATATATATATATATATATATATATATATATATATATATATATATATATATATATATATATATATATATATATATAAAATCTATATATATATAAAATCTATTTTTAGCTTAGATGCTTATTTTCATCATTTTGTTCACATAGGTAGTGTTCTCACTGGTTGCTTTAATAGTTACACTTGTTATGCTTCACACTATTCATCGGTTTTTGAAAAGACTCCAATGCCTTGTCAAAATGCAATCTTTTCAGCGCAAGATGGACATTTCAAAAGTTCACTGCAAAGAAATCATTATAACGAACGCATGGTTTTGTACATAAGAATTATTTGATGTCTATTGCTGCTCACATGAATCGTAGTTTGAGTTCAGTCGGACAATCATAATATTTAATAAATCGGGACGTTCCTATTTGACATGCTAATTAATCCTCCATTCCAGTTACTATCTCATACCGTACTCCTCCCCAGCCTAAATTACACATATGTACTATTCACTGGCACTTTAAGCGAATACAAGTCGCAGTTGTAGCAACATGTTTTGAGAAGTCCTATCGAGGTCTATAGTGTCAATTTTGGACCGAATATTCTCATTGCTAACTTCCTTAGATAATACATGTTTGGTCAGTTGCATACATAATTCAAGCTATTCCTTTAACTTACTTTGGCTGACAGATCTCTTATAATTGACTAGTTTCCTAAATTGTTTTGTTCTTGCAACTTACTTGGAGTGACTCAACTCTTTCCATTAGCTAGAATCATGTATATAACTAGGGGCAAACATATGTTACTTCTCAAGGAGGATGATTGCTTTGAGAAAAAGTATTCAGTTATAAACTCACGTGTTGGAGTTTTTATTTGGCTATGGAGAAGTTACAGGACCTAGTAGCAACGAATGTTTGGATGCAAATTTCCAGTTGGGACATAATGGTTCATTTTAAGAGTGTGAAAAGTCAATAATCTGCAGCTAGACAAGCAACCTCATTTCATATGAATTCTATTCATATGCATGCTAGCTGCACATGAATTTATTAGATAAATTCTTCAGCAGATTTACTTATTCCAACTAGTACTTATAGGGTCTTTGTATGTGCTTCATATGAATAAGAAAGACACAAAATGTAGTACTTAACATATCTCCCTGTATTTTCTTCAAAGAGTTTCCCAGTCCATCTGATATTTTGATTCCTTCATTGAACAAGATTCTAGATAGTACTTCTTTTCCCCTTGTTCTTCTATTCTGATTTAGCCAAAAATTTGTTGATTAGCAACTTTTGAGTGTTCATCCAGCTTACTGATGGCATTTATTTACATGAGTTTGGAAGAATATTTATTGCGAAAAACTCAGTTGTGGCAAAGTGTAAATTTTCATGAAAGCATTCAGCACACCATTGTATCTAGACGTGATAAAATAACAGTTTTAGCTTGTCAGTTCTTTGCAAGCATTTGGTAAATTAAATTTTCATATTTCTTCAGTAATATATAGCGAACGTGATGTAGTTCTTGCTCTCTATAGGTGGCAGAAGATTTATATCAGGCTGGTTTTATCAGTTATCCTCGTACAGAGACGGATGGCTTCTCAGAGAGAACGGATTTACATGTGAGTAACTATGTTGTACTTCGAATCTCAGTTGACTCGTGAATGGAAATGTAGATAATACTATGTAAACATGTAATTTTGCGTTATTCTTTGGTATAGCTGATAGTATGAAGGTTCAATCAGATGAACTGTAGTTATAAGTTTTAGTAAAAGATACTTGGAGAGATAATTAATAATAAAAACATGGTTTCTGTCTTAGTATATCTCTTGCATTTGCAAGATGCCATAATTTGTCCTCCACTGTTAGAATTTACAGAGACCATGTAAACTATTTCTAAGGGTTTCTGCAAGGAGAATGTATATAGTCCTAGTTTTGTTAAACCTGATGGTGCTTTTTGTAACGTATCAACCTGCTTGCAATGTTAACTGTAATGGATTTCTCGTACCTCTGCTTGCAAGGTGTAGACAATCGTCCGTGAACAGCAAGAACACCCAAACTGGGGCCCGTATGCCCAACGCTTACTTGATCCTGAAACTGGACTTTGGCGGTACCCCAGGGCTGGTGGACATGATGACAAAGCTCATCCACCTATTCATCCCACAAAGTTTTCAGCTGGAGAACCTGGATGGAGTCAGGACCACCATGTAAGTATCAGTCTGAGCAGAATTTGTAACTCCTTCGGATTTATTTCATTCTGTTTACTCAACTGGCAGCCATTCTGAACTTTAAAGAATCTCTAACTGCAACAGAGAGTGTACGAGTTGGTTGTTCGCCATTTTCTGGCTTGTGTTTCTCAACCAGCCAAAGGTGCTGAAACCACAGTCGAAATAGATATTGCGGGTGAACAATTTTCTGCATCTGGGAGGGTGATAATTGCTGTAAGTTGTCCGTTTATTCGTTCATCAATGTTTTATTGTGGTTGTGTTCTCTGTTCAAAATATCTGGTGCACTGCATGCATGCTATAACTATTGCCGACCCAGAATTCTCAGCTATCCTTATAAATTTAATAAACATTCAGTTTCTTTCCTTCGTTGTGCCATATCCTTACTCCTTAGTTATTTACTTATATATTTGATTCTGGACTTCATAAATACAACCCCCTATCTTTTTTAGTTGTCTTTTAGAAATTTTGCTATAACACTAATAGTTGTCATTTTAGATATAATGATTGATATTAATAGGTTTAACTCTCTTTTGTCCCGATATTCACTACTATCAATACAATATCATATTATTATTAATAGGCTTTTGAGAATAAATTTTATAACTAGATAGCTAGTAATAGGCTCTTCGTAATATGTGTGAAATTCCTAAAATGACAACTAAAAAAGATAGGAGGGAGTAGTTATTTCCTAGAAGCTGGATAAGGTTTCCAACTTTAGACTTGTTTACAGAAACATGCAAATAGCAATGCTTAACGGTTTCTAATATTGCAACTGGGGACATTGTTGGCATGATGTACGTTTTAATAGAGGTCTTTAGCTGGAGGAATGACATTGATGCTTAGACCATTCATTAGTTTTACATATACTTGCTTTTTACAGTGAGTTGCAACTAAAAAGGTATTCTTTGGTTGCGTCATGGATACTGGTTCAGCTAATTACATAGGAAACATCTATATAGCTGTTGGTGCCCTCTATCTCAATCTATAAAGCAAAAAGAATCTTGTGTTAGAGCTACAGTTTCTTCATTTTGAAGTCACTGGCTTTTCCTCAGGTTCTTCCCAGTTAGAGTACACAGTGATGTACAATATCTACAAGTTGATCTTTTGCAGAATCTTTATGTCAGGCCTAGCATATTTCCGTCACATTTGATATCCATTTTTTGTGGTAAACTTCATTATGGCCTTTGCATGGTGAAGCAGACGGAAATTCCTTTTTACTATGCCCAGGATAGTCAAGTCTCTAAACCTATGATTGTTTGTCAAATCAACATGTGATACTCCTTGACTAGGTTGAGAACTTCTGAACTTCACCTTTTCATTGCAATCAGTCCGGTATTACTGTGTCTCTAAGTGCTAATATATGTCTAAATCAGGGATATACCATCATTGCTAATAAAAGTGGGTATCTTAGAACACTCGATAATAATGTTTTTTCTTCTTCTTTTTTTTCTTTTCTTTCACTTTATTATAGCAATCAATCAATTATCTTTACATATAAAAATTTAAGTGAAGAGATATTGTTTAAGGGAGACGATGTACACAATACTCCCGAATGGAAGTAAAGCCTTTGCAGTGTAACTGTAGTTTATCGATTATTAGCACACTGATAAAAAGTTTCAACGCCTCTATTCCGTATCACAAATTTCTCTTATCTAATTTGTGGTAATTATTTATTGGAAGAATTTTTCACTAGATTTGAGTTAATTAATTTTGTGCTTATTTCGGCCAGAAAAATTACTTGGACGTGTATAGATTTGAAAATTGGGGAGGTTCAATGATCCCACCATACGACCATGGCCAACAGGTAGCTTTTTCATCTCTTTGTACTGTCTTTTGAGGAAGGTGTTCTTCAGTTCTTTGTGATTTCGTTTTTACTTAGTGGTCAACTTTTGGTTCTAAAAATAATCACATTTGCCAGTTGCCACATTGTTTGACCCGCAGTATTTGATTATTTACTTTCACACACACACCCCTGCAAAACTAGATAATAAAATCTATTATACCACAGGCAATGTTCTCACTGGAACAATGCATTGTTGTGTTTCCGTACTTTGTAGTTTGTTTTCTTTTTTCCATTTCATGACACTAGTCGCTAAAGCACCAAATAAAGCACTGAACTTATCGGCAAAAAATAGTGGCCTGCTCTTTCCTTTTGAACCATCCCATGTTCTTATTAGTTTGACTATATTCGCCACATTAGGTTTTTGACTAGTGGTTGAATTCATTATCTATTTGTCTCAAATACACGTGAATTTTGGCACCAATTACGAAGGGAGATCTGGTTGTTGAATTGTGACATCCAGTTAAATTACTCAAAATGGCACCTTTCTTGTTTGTATTATATAAACTTATTACCCCCCCCCCCCCAGTGCGGGCTGTTGGTCTCGGATGGATTATACTTCTGCAGCATAATGCTTAGGACTGTTTATGCTCTATGACATTCATGTCGCTGGACCATATTATTGTATTTGGTAATCAACAGGTAGTTGTGAATATTTCTATTGTTCACTTAGTTTGGGGAAGGGGGGGGGGGGGATTTCTATTGTTCGCTCTTTTTTTTTTTTTTGCCATACCATCGTTTTGTTGTATACCCACCTTTTCAAATTGATCAACTTCTGTTGACTTAATTTTCTTGGCTGATGCTTATGCTTAGTTGTGAATTGCAGTTTACGCCTACAACACTGACTCTAGATTCAGGAGTTACCAGACCTCCACCTCTTCTAAGTGAGGCTGATTTATTAAGTTGTATGGACAAGGTAAAAAATAAAACTGTAGTATGTTATTTTCAACAAGAAACATCTTTTGGCATTTCTCATTACCAGCATCTTGAAATTCATTGACGCTGCTACTTATTCTATTGATTACAACATACATATTGTAGGCTGGCATTGGAACTGATGCAACAATGCATGATCACATCAAGAAACTCCTTGATCGTTTTTATGCAACTAAGGACTCGAGCATGCATTTCACGCCAACAAAACTGGTAAATTGTTTCCATCTTTGCTGACATCGTTCTTATTGATGTCCTTCACCAGTCACCGCTCTCGTGACCCATGAATATTTGTCTTTTGATGCGGTGTCACTTGCTCTGGTTCAAGGTCGAAACATTTGCACACTTTTTTTTTTTTGCATGATATTATGGAATTGCTAATATACATTTAGCTCCAATGTTCTTTCTTCAAAAGAAATGGAAGGTAACAAAATGGAAGATGCAATTGCAGGCTAATTAGCTACATTTATGGGATCAACTGACAATTCATATTTTGTTTTTTTTCATAGGTGAAGTGTCAGGGATTAGCATGTAGTAGCATCATGACTCTTATAGTTGATACATAAATGGCGATAGTTTCCTCAACGTAATATATTTAAGAAATTGTACCTAGACACACACACACACAAACAGCCACTAGGATAACCTGTGTATTCGCAAAGCCCATTAGTGAGAAATTGGTATTGTCACTAGTTGAAGTTTTAAAAGCTACAAAGATTTAACATTTTGGGATCATCCAAATAACTCATTCTTTGCATAAACTATGTCCTACGATGCTTTCACATGGTGACACATCTTTGAAAGCCACATAATTGATGTCGTTTTGAAGTACTCCGTTTTTTTAAATGACGCTTGGGCATATTTCTGATTTATTTTCTTCACTAGCTACTAGCTACAAGTGTTAAAGTCAAAGAATCATTGACATGCACCTTTCTTTACCTTCTCTATACAAATCTTAACCGTATAACTAGTACTTTATTCTTATTTTAACTTTTGTCGAAACTTATTGCTGCAGTTCCTTGCTGTTTATTATTTCTGATGGGAATTGAGACCATGAGTAATTGTGTACTGTATAAAGTGCCAGATAATTTTGACATGATCTTTGTTTAATTTCAGGGTGAAGCACTAGTAATGGGATATGATGATATGGGGTGAGTTCACTATTTTAATATGTTTTTTCTTCATGGTATCATCTTACATGGGTAATTATGTAGATTCTTCTCCTCTAATGCTACTTGCACAATTTAACTTTACAAACTGGAGCACTAATAGGCTATTAATGACTGAGCATGGCTACTTAAGCTGAGCAAAAAAAATGATGCAACGCAGTTTTATTCTAAGTAAGTAGGCTTTGAAAGCACAACATCTCAGTACAAGAAAAGTTTCCGCAGGACTCAAACTCGAATGAAAACAAATTGGAGCTGGTGTAGACTGTCTAAGGCCTCTAAAAACAACTGCAAAATAACCTTTTGACTAGATGATGTAATCTTCTTCAAATCTTGATAGATATGCATGTTCCTCTCAATCCAAACAGCATAAGTAAACTCAGAAACCAACATCTTCGATATTCTAGGCCCTGCTCTCTTACCTTTCACAGCAATACTCAGCAGTTCCTTTTCACTACTCCAACTGCAATCAATTCTGGGATGTCCTAGCCATTGTAAGATGATCAATTTAATGAAGTAATTAGAAACTTTGCTTTGATGATGATCAATTTGTTGTCTAAATTGTTTTAGATCTAACCAGAAAACCACAATTTTCATCGGTCAGTGTTACTCATAGCTAAATTTTTAAATGTCATCATACTGCCAAGTGAAATCACCAAGAGGAGTTTAGTGTGCTCCAGGAGAAGCCTCTGTAAAGTCTTTCATAAAAACCGTAACCTTAATCAAAAGTAGCCAATTCCAGAAAGTTCAACTTTATTCATTAATACAATACAAGTAAAAGCAAATAGCATTGCGCCCACAATTTGAATCAGCGCTTAGTCTCCATAAGAAATGAAAGCTTTTCAAATGAAATAGCCGATGGTAGCTAGTGTATTTCTAGAATACTAGTATAACAAACCAAACCAATAGCAGTTTGCATAAGATTTGAATCAGGCTGTGACGAATCTGTAGCCATTAGATCATGCTTTTGGTTCTATCTGTCTATGTTTTAAGAAGAGACAAACGTATGTGTGATATCTAACTTTAAAAAATGAAATAACTTGCACTATGTTATATGATCATTGGAGTTATAAACACAAAACATGTGTGTGTGTGTGTGTCTGTTATATGGCTGATATATAAGTATTTCTTCTCTGTTATTCAGCATTCAATTACATATATGAGAAAGTTCCTTTTTTTTTCACTTAACTGTGACTAGTTTCCTTCTATTTTTTTCTCATTTTTTTTTTTGGGAAATCTTGTTAATTCTTGCTATTTGTTTTTCTTTCTTCTTTTTCCAGTGTGGTATTTAAATGATAATATTCCAACGTTGTTGTATACGAGTTCAACTTAGGGATGGCAACCTCTTTAGCAAATTTGTTTTTATTGGCACAGTTATGAGTTGTGGAAACCATATCTACGTGCTATGATGGAGAGCGATATGAAAGCTGTGAGCATGGGCACAAAGAGGAAGGCTGAAGTTTTGGAAACTTGCCTTCAGCAGATGAAGTCTTGCTTTGTGGATGTAAGTTATCACTTATCAGTATGTTTCATTACAATCAGAACCCCCCCCCCCCCTTTCTTTCCACAAAGAGTGTTCAGTTTCTTGTATGTACTTGTTTTTCCATTCTCTTTTCTTCTGTGAACTTTGTCACTGGGTTCTAATTTGACTTCAAGCGATCAATTGCTTCAAATATTTCACAATGTATTTCTGTGACTGTAACCAGGAATGTTTCATGTGCAATGATAGTTTTATTTTTCATTTGCGATTGTAGTTGGATATGTAGATCATGAATGTGTTTATGTGCCATTAATTTAAATACATCCACTGACGTGCATTCTGTAACATCAACTAGTAATCTCCGGTTGACCAAGAGATGATCACATGTATCTGGATTTATTCTAAGAATCAAAATTTGTTACATGTAGTTTCAGTATACTCTATATGCCCGTTTCCATTTTCAAGTGAGTGATCCTTCTTTCCCTCGTCTTTTAAGTTCCTTATATATGAAAGTGTTGTCTTACAGGCTAGATTGAAGAAAGAAAAGCTATTTGAAGCCATGGGTACTTACTTTGAGAGGTGAATCTGTAGCTTTATCTTATTGTAAGATGCTGCTTTTCCTTTATTGACAAATATACACTAGTTGTGCAGATCAAACAGATCTAATGCCAATGATCAACATGCAATTGGAGAAGTCGTACGCAAATGTTCTGTTTGCCGGGAATCAGATATGGTTCTTAAGAAAAAGCCTGTACGTGATAATATATCCTTGTGTAGAATGTAGATGATACTATCTTTAATTGCTAAACATGGGAGTTAAGCAGACAAAACCTAAAGACAAAAGAGTTTCATAGCTATAGGTGAAGTCTTATGACTAAATAGTTTAGCAGAACGGGCTCTATTGTTGTCACGTGAGTGCATTTAATATAATTTCACAAAGATTTATTCTTATTATTATCCTGTCTTGATGCTTCTTTCTTTAAAAATAAAATAATATAAAGAACTACACACTACTTTGTTAGGATATCAACATGTGATTCTCCATTTGTAATATCTTTTAAAGTCCCCCATTGCTCTATAACTGTGTATATTTAATCTCATGTTTGATGCCTTTTGATCTTGAAAAAAGAAGGCTAAGAGTCCAATTACGCTATTTATCGCATGCACTTTCTTGTATTCCATCAGTCCATCCTATTGCACCACCAATTGAACACGTACATAATGTTGCAGGAAAGCTAGTCAGTAGTATTTGTGAACATTTTCCTGTGAGCTGTAATTTTTCGATCTTGCTCTTTACTGCATCTTTTTTTATTAGGCCTGGTTAGTCAATCAATAAATTTAAGTTTTATATCTATCACTATTTACTGTATTAAGTTTCTTAAATCTCCTTTTTATCTGCATTTAATGTTCTCATTTCTCCTTTGCAGGATGGAAAATTTATGGTTGGTTGCTTGGGCTTCCCCCAAGTAGGTGTTTCTTGGCAATTTTGTGAAATCTTCAATTACTCTCTAGTTTAAAAGAAATATAACATGCCAGATTAGATAATACTTGGAGCAACAAGACAAAGTTACTCTGCTAACCATAATAGTCGGTCATGAATGTGGTTAGGATTGTTGACTATTAAAATTGGTTTTGATAGTAATTCCCACTTATATGATTGTAGGATTTATTTATTTTTATTTTTATTTTTTTAGAGGACTATGATTTTAGGATTTGGGCAGACTGGAGTTTCACATACCCATGTAGATCAGAATGTGATTGTAAATTGATCTAATTTATTAAATTTCACTCATAAGGAAACTTAGAATACTAATAAATTCCTATAACAAAAATTATAAGATGTATCTGAAAGGTGGATGCGGATCTAGGGCACTTTCCAGCAATATATTTAATCTCTATTTTGGATCTGCCTAATCCATCGAGTTGCTACTCCTACATCCTTGCTTGTGGACGAGTTGATGATTAAATCTTGCATTACTTGGTCTCCTTAGGAGACACTTTGTGTACTGCTCACTGCATCCGGGACTTAAGGTGGCATCATGTACTAGCTGGAAGTGTAATGTATTTATGGCTTTTGCGTTAAGCTTGCCTAGAATTAATGGTCTCTCTAGTCATAAATTGTGAAGCAAAACTCTTGAGATGACATTCTCATACCTTGGTTAAATGGAATCATTCTCGTATAAAATGATCTCCAACCAGGTCAGTTCTTGTAAACCTGGGTTTGGGCTAGGATACCAACTTTGTTTTGTCTAGGTATCTTGTAATTGATGGGTGGGTTAGCTGAATGGAACATCGCCTAAGGCCAAATAATCTCTTCATATGTTGGATTTTTTTAAAAGTTTTTCTTTCTTTATCTGCCAATGGAAATTTGATAGGGGACCTTTTTCACATGTAGTTGCCATATGGTTGGCAGTGAAAACATTCTGAACTCTGTTAACTATCTACTCTTTCCTGCAACTTTTCAGTGTAGGGGTGCCGTATGGCTTCCAGGATCTATAACAGAAGCAACAGTTACCACAAATACTTGCACTACTTGCTCTCCAGGTTATTAATAGAGGAAGTTATAATCAATTGAATACTGTTACAGAAGCATCAGCATTATTCTATTTCTTCCACTGTTGAACTTATTTTCAATGAATACTTCTACAGGACCTGTGTACATGATTCAATTCAAATTCCGCCGGCTGGAAATACCACCAAATTTTGATGTTAATCACCTTGGTAAGATTGGATAATTAAATTCAATGCCCTTCAATCCATGTAACTGCAAATTTTTGATAGATCACTAGTATTGGATAAGTTGCTATGTGAGCTCAGCATGGATTTAGTTAGCGTATCCTTGTTATCTTTGATTTATCATCAGTAAATTTAATGAACCTCCAAGGGTGTAAACCAGAATTAAGAGAAAGGCGTAACAATGGTAATTAGATCATATGGTGCCTAATAGATATCCATTGCAGTCAGTTTAAAGATGAGGAGTAATTCTGCTTTTCCAGATTCAAAATTTAGAGCATCTGTTGGAGAAAGAATGCTAAGGTTACATTACTCATCAGGTTCATATTTTGAAATTTGAATCACTTTATGGAGGGACATATTAGTGATCTGCTAGTACAAGATTAGATGTGTAAATTGGTTTACTGGAATACAGTGAATTGTGTTTAATTTGAGTTATTGATTGTGCTCTACTGAAATTTAAATGATATGCTTCTGCACCTTGTATTTTTGCAAATTCATAGCTTTTCTTTGTTAATCAGGGTCATAAGTTTGAGAAAGTAGCATGTTTAATCAAAGTTTTCATGAAATGCTTATCTTGGCAGGATGTATCGGCGGTTGTGATGATATTCTGAAGGAGCTTACAGAAATATGTGGAACTGGTCCCCGGAATAATTCCAGTGTACCTGGTATGTTCTACATTGCATATTTGACAATGCCTGAAGTTATATTCAATCTCTACTCAGTTGTACGAATAATCAAACTCGTTAACCCTACTTATTTTACTAACTATTCTATTGAGAAGTGGCAGAGACTAAAGATGAAAAAGAATCTTGTCAATTTAAAAAAGAAAAAAATTCATATGAAAACCATTTTTTACTACATAAGCCATTAAGCTTCACTTAAACTGATCTGCCCACAACACCAACTATTCAATGCAGCTTCAGCTAATTCAGCTAACGTAATTCCACTTGCCACTTGGATAAGGGACGGTAATTTGGGTTCATATTAAGCATTTCGCCATGACCTAAAGAGGGAAAAAAGTTGGCTTACCTTACTCTATACAACTTGAAATGTGATTATGTTGGGTATGTTTAAGCAATAGGCTTCTGCTAACCAACTGTGTCCTCTGATGTCACAAATAAGTACACAGATGAAACAGATCATCAACATTTTTATTCTGGTACTCATGAAACACATTATCTAATGTTCGCGCATGAATGTTCTTGTCATACCTATTCTATTGTTTCTCCATCATTCTACCAACTTTATACTCAATCAAAAGATGCTGTCTAATTATTAGCAGGTAGACAAGGGCCCACATCATCATCCAGCAGTGTGCAGGGCAGAGGACAAGGATATGCTGGCAGTGCCCAGGGCAGAGGACAAGGATATGCTGGAAGTGTCCAGGGTAGAGGACAAGGGAATCATGGCAGTGCCCAACAAAGTAATTCTAGAGGCGGTGGTTCTTGGCAAGCAGGACAAACTTCTAACTCATATACTCCTCAGCCATCACGTGCTCGTAATGCACGGCCTCAGCAAGGTGATGCACATCAAGGTTTGATGAATTTCTGCTTCTCTCTCTCTTTGCACTCACATATTACTTTGGGTGCTTTATCTGTATGATCAACCTCATGTTGTCTACAACTCTGCATCTCCTTTCCTCTACCCTTCATACAAGGTTCTCAAATTACAGCAAACATTAGGACGTTTTTCTGGTCTTCATATGAACTGGCAGTTTTATGCATGATCTGAGAAAAATCAACTACGAAGAAAAAGAACCACCTGTGAGAAGATTCTGAATGTCACTTTGAAGCACGTTTATCTTTTGCAGTATATAAGGCGTTCTGTGGCTGGATTTTCTATTAGAGGAGTATAAGCGCATACTTACAAT
Organism: Plantago ovata; assembly: GCA_028274465.1. Lineage (NCBI taxonomy): Eukaryota > Viridiplantae > Streptophyta > Magnoliopsida > Lamiales > Plantaginaceae > Plantago > Plantago ovata. Next base: position 6,899,938 of record CM051456.1, on the reverse strand, counting down.
CAGACAACTAGATATATAATATTTTCTTCGTTTCATGATTGTACAGGAAATTCTGTAGTATCATGTACCACCTGTGGCAATCCTTGTAGTCTGAGAACTGCTAATACTGAAGCTAATAGAGGGAGGAAGTTTTATTCCTGCTCATCTGAGTGCAACTTCTTTGTGTAAGTCACAGTTTTAGTTATGTCTTCTATGGTTAGTTTGTGCAATGTTTTATTTTTAAACAGAACTGATAGTATCTTGGAATATTTTGTTTTTTAACACTTTTACGATGATTATTAATTGCATACCCTTGTATGTTTTTGAATAATCATGGTACAGTGAGATGGGAGGATAATCATTTTTTCTTTTTTAATGGGTAGGACGTAGGACTATATGACTTGGTCTGGACTACTTGAAGTGCGATAAATCACTTTACTAAGTTTTAGTCATATAATGACTTCAGCAAATCACACTGTTTGACATGAGGCAAAGAGAACCAAATTTCTACCTGTTAGTAATCAAGTGTGTTGTTGAAGCCAAGACAAAGGAAATGTTTTGATTTAGATCCATGATGCTTGATAATTTCATATATAGCCGCAGAAGTAGTCTCTTTTGGTTATTTATTTAGTTATATATCTACCTCAAAATGCAGTTGGGAAGACATGGCCAATACTGGTGGAGGCACAGCCACACGAGGAGGTGGCAGTAGATCAGCAGCATCTAATTTCGGCAGGAGAGGTGGTCGTGGCAGGAGCAACCGTGGTAGGGGGCGCCCAAATACTGCGGATTTTGTGGCTGCTTCAACATTCGTGTCAGCTACTGGGGAACCTGTAACTAATAGGTGCTTCATTTGTGGCGATGCATCACACTTTTCAAATGTTTGCCCGACTCGTGGTAGGTAATCCTTGGAATACTTTGTCGCCTGTCAATGGCGAACTAAGTAACGCATGGAAAGGCCAGTTCAGTCAGTTGTATATTATGTATCCTTGTAGAAAAACGATCTTAAATATGTCGTTGATGGAAGCTAAAACAAGAAGAATTCATGTCATATGCACAATGAGGTGACAATTCCCTGTTTTGAAGTGATATAGATTATAGGGAACACTTACCGTTGAACTGACAACGCCAATTTATTAATTTATTTATTTACAGGTATGGTATTTGCAGATATTTTTTTTATAAACGCAGTGGCAGCAATATAGCAGTTTTACTATATAATGTCCTTTTTTATTATATTCTGTAAAAAATTATTTAAAATGTTAAAACAAATTCAAAATAAATTTTAAATATAATGTTTTAAATAATTTTAGAATATTATTAATATAAAAATTAATAAATGTAATTAAAGACTAATTTTTTAGTATGTGATTTCATTATTTATTTAAGTGAAACCAAGTAGAAGCGTACAATTAGTGATTAAATTTTTACACGAGAAAAATAATAAATTTATCCATAAATAATTGAAGGTGAAAGTAAAAGAGCGACTACTTAAGTTATTGAATCGAACTTTGACCACAAATTTCTTTTAAATTACAACATAATTTTTTTAATAAAATTATATTATGAACGAAAATTAATTGTATGTTTCTAAAATAACTTTATTATATACTAATAGAGTGCAATTTAGAAGAAACTTTTTTGTCAAAATTCCCAAAAAAAAAAAAAAAAAAAATCAACTTAGAAGTATTTTAAAATGTTAATGATAATAACCATCATATTATTGAGGCATATGGTGCTCGAGTGGTAAGGGTGCTGGAGCAGCAAGGAAAGGTCGGGGTTCGAACCCTGACGGAGTCATAAGGTGGTTTGGGATATTTGAAATTATAAGGTGGTTAAAGAGTAGTGTAGGAATAGAAGCAGAGTAGGTAGATTGGTTGTTTCAAAATAATAATAATAATAATAATAATAATAATAAGAAGAAGAAGAAGAAAGTAGATTGGTTGTTCTAGAACAATTTAGAACAATGTACAACGTGATTACCCCACTAGTCCATTCGGTGCACATTACAACTCGAAAAAAGGGGACCTTCATAGGAAAAAGGCACCGCAAGCTGATAACCCAGCACAACACAGGACTGCCATGGGTTCATATGCTGCCCCAGCCCAACAAAAGGAATGGTAAACAAGAAATCTTGTGCGTGTGGAGCACGAATGCAACCGAGTAAAGCAACATGATATGGGCTTGAATTGTACTATGATGCAAGACGAGCCTCAATGACACTAAAATAGCACTTTGCCAAAGACTTCATCAAATGGGGTACATGAGAGCTAGTGGTGACAGAAAGAACATCAATTATATTTTTCCCTCATAGATTTCAATTTTCTTTTGACTACTCCGCTAGATATAAATGTAATTACATCCAACCTCAAACCTCATGACTTTAACTTTGAGCGAATTAAAAGTTGAAAAGTACACATTTGTCCTCATTCAAATATTTTATTTTATTCATATCCAAATACGATCAATTTTTTCTTTATTACACATTTAACTCTAAAAATTTTTATTTTACAAAATTAACTATAAATTATTTAAAATTAAGCAAAAAACTAATCTAAATTCCAAAATGATCTCAAACATTATTGTAAAACAAGTTCATAAAAATTTATATCAATACACGTCCATTTTTTTATTCTTTTTTCGAAAACATTAAAAGAAATAGAAGAAGAAAAGCTCACGTAGAGACGGACAATAAAAATGGAAGAGGTATTATTATTAATTAGAAAAACATATAAAAGAAAAATCCAGTGAGCCGAAATTAAGTAGAAAAAAAAAAAGGTGTTAAGTCGTCAATGGCAGAAGAAGAAGAGGAATTGCGTCGCCGGAAACTGGAAGAGGCACTCGAAGTCAAATCTCTCCGCCGTATCATCAGCGCTTATCTCAAGTAAAATATACCTACAATTGCCTCTTTCTTTATCTTTAATCTTGCCTTTTCAATTACCTCTCGGTGGAGTCAATAAGTTTTCTCTCGATTTGCCTCTCCATTGTACTAGTACACTGTTCTTGCTTTCTAAAGATAATAGTATTTTGTTGCTTGAGGATCATCATTCAATACAATTTGTGCTTAATTAATTGCTTCTATGCAGTATATGTATCAACAGCTTCTGATCATTGAGAACAGTCAGTAATTAATTTATGGGAATGAATTATTTCGTTAAATTTTTGGAGTCTTTGAACTTAGTACTAGTATTTTCAGCTGGCTACTTTATATGGGAAAACCAATATTTCATAGTACTACAAGTGTTTAGTTGAATATAGGTAATGAAGAAGAAGGTATTATTATTCGACAGATGCATCACTTAATCTTGAAACCAGATTACACCACAAAAGTTGATAAATTTAGTAAGATACTTGCATTTTAGAAAGGGCTATGATATTCTTGTCCTTCCCAACTTCCAAGATATAATATACGAACTCATAAATTATGGTTTTAACTCTGCAGTTATCCAGAAGCTGCAGAGGAGGACGTTCGAAGATATGAAAAATACTTGAGAAAGCTGCCATCATCCCACAAGGTATGCTTCTGTGGTCCACTGGCATGGATCGAGTGAACTGTAGAAAGTGTACACTTTTGAGTCTACTGAAGTTCTGGAAAAGAAACTTTATAATTTGCAGAAAACAAGGGCTATATTGAAGAATACGATTGACACTTAGTAGTTTAAAGGAATAATAGCACTTGATACTTTGAATTTAGTGCAAATGTTTATTACTGTATCAATATTGATGCTCCCTCCTATATTTTCTAATTGATGTTTTGATGATTTACACTCAAATTTAGAGAACTTCTTTTTTTTCCCAGAATGTTCTCCTCCTAATCATTAACCTTAGCTAATTGAAAAGTGAATGGTGTGGGAATTTCTATGCGAAATAATTAGAGGTAAAAAGGTACTAATATAGTGAAAAGTAGCCAAGTGCCAAATATTTCCAAATGGTAGAATCTCAAACAACAATTTAAAAAAATAGGAGGGAGCATATATTAAAACTAGGACAAATAATTACTAAGATTTCTACCTCCTGCTGCTGGCTATGCTCTTGAAAGAATATCATTTAACTTGTTATTCTGATGAGTTGCTATATACTAGTACCTCTTATACTTAATTTCTATGATTAATTTTCTGGGAATTTTACAGGTTCTTTTGTCACATCTACCTCATAAGTATCAGAAACTTAGATGGTAAGTCTATCTTATCATAATTTTCTGTGGAAAAGTATGCTTATTTTTAACGTTCAATAATAACTGAAGTAATTTAGCTCCATAATCACATATAGCTAACGAAATGTATCATTCTGAAACTTGAATTAATGGAGTAGCGTATAATCTTTGTTGTCTTTAAGAAAATTGAATTTACCAAAGAAAGTGATGCCTCTTTTATCCTAATACTTTGTAGCTGAAGTTTATGATGCAATGTGATAATATATGAAAGCATCCGAAGTTTTGATTTAGAAAAACTAGTGTTATTTGCAGGGATCACTGCACCATGTCATCTGTGAGCAGTATGACCTAACAGTCATTATATTGATCCAACTGTTTCAAATTAAGTAATTCAGTGTTTTGTTGTAGTATTCTAGCTAGAAATCCCTCTCCTGGTCTGGATGGTTTGTTTATACACAACTTGTGCATTCCCTATTTCTTTAATATATTCATCTGCTAACATAGAAAGAATTAGAAAACGAAAAAAAAAGAAAAGAAAAAAAAAAGTAACACAAATATACCTTCACTGTATGAGAGGCCTTGGGTAGCCCCTTTTACTTAATAATCCTTGGCTAACATTTTCATTTCACTGCATGCAATGATGGATTCTGCCTATTACATTGTTTTGCCTCTTAACATTTGATTAACCCTGTATTATTTTCCTTTACAGGTGTATCGCCCAAAATTCCTATTTTATCTTTGAAATGCTCAAGGTGATTGTCAAATATTCTTTTCATCTGCTTTTCGCTGTGGTTCAACATGTGTTTTTCATTTATGAACTCGTATGTTTGGGATTCTACACTCTGGAAGCTTATTACACCTTTACACATTCTGCTATTACTCTAACTCTCTAAGAGCTCTCACTATTGTAATCCCTGTTGCATTTGGCAGGCATTTGAACCCCCACTTGATTTGAGCCAAGATATTGATAAATCTGGAGATCAATACATGGAGAATGTCTCCACTAACCGTCTTTTGTCTGGAAAACGAAGCCTTCTTCCTTGCCAGTCTGGCTCGAAGAGAGCTCAGCGAGATTGTGATAAGATGGATGAATTCAGCTCCGGGGAAAATGGATGTGGCACACACAGGCCACCAAAATATGAAACTATCAATGAGGTCCTTGGAATCTTTATCTTGTTTATAAATTGCTCAGCCTGTTATCTTTTTGTTACAGTAGCTTATATTTCATTTATGTTATTCAAAATTTGACCACTGTAGATGACAACAGGAGGAAAAAATCAAACCTTTGAATGGAAATGCTGGCAATTGCTCCATATCTGATTACAACAGAAAGGCAGAAAATGCTGGCGACCATGGTGTGTGGAGTTCTAGAAGCTATCTGCAAGTAGAACACTGTGATGAACATGTAAGATCTTTTCTGACTTTTGAACTTTAATTCCAAAGTTACGATGATATTGATGAAAGAATAATGCACAAATATGTATGAGGATAATTCATTATCTACATTTCCTTGACAACATGAAGGAAACAAGTTATACTTGAACATAATTATGGCCTGTTACCTTTTTCTGTTACTTTTTTAGTCATCCAGCATATTGTTTTTCACACTTGGCAAAATCTCTTGCAGGTATCCTCCTCAACGCCTGATTGGTTGGACCCATCTTTACAATACCGCGTTCCTTTAGTTGATGTAGATAAGGTAAGCACTTCGTAAAGGTTGTTATTATGCTATATGAACCTTATGATTCACATTGTACTTCATTTGCTGTTTGCACAGCACTGAGGCCTGGGTCAAGTTAATTTGATGGGTTTACATTAAGTAGTTTCCATGTATTATAAGAGCAAAAATTTGTAAAATGAAAACATGAAAAGGATGAGATGCTTCTATTTACAGAAAGTCCTTAGATTTCTCTAGAATCAACCTAATTGGAAAAATAATGGAAACAGAGCAAAACGGCCCCTTTGACTTCTCTCAGAATGCTTACCTGAATTTGTGTAGATATCGGATTTGTTACAATTAAATAGTTAAAGATGTTGTACCATAGGGTTCTGTTATTGCATTCGGTTCCATTTAATAGTGAAGGCTATTGGTTGGTTTCCATGAATCAAGAAAGGTGTAATTCAATAAATTCTATGAATGGTGTTTATATTTTTCACAGTATGCTTGTCACTTCTCTGGGAATGTAACCCATAATTCTTGTTTATATTTTTTGCCTTTATGATAGTAAAAGTTTACTGTAAATTTTATTTTGGCAGTATCGTAATGTAGTCTTACCACCTTGCGGTATTAGCCAGAACTTGTTATCAGCATATAGTTTCATTTTTGTATCTCAATTACTGTCCCAGGTTCGCTGCATCATAAGGAACATCGTCAGGGATTGGGCTGCAGAGGTACCCATTATATTTCATAGCATCTGAATCAACAATTTAACGACAAAACATGTTCAATGAAAATGCAAATGAATGAAGACATAACCAAGAGGAGAAAGGCCTGCTGATATCATTTTATTTTATATATTTATTTTCTTCAGGGACAGAGGGAGCGTGATGAATGCTACAAACCCATTCTTGAAGAACTTAAGCGGATATTTTCATGTCGTTCCAAAGAGAGGTATAGTTCAAGGCTGGTTTGTCTAGAGGGTCTATTAGTTGGATCTATTGAACTCCATGCTATAGAATGTAAATTAGTGATGTTTGGTGATAAATGCTGATGGCATTAATTTTCTCGAACAGTCCACCATCATGTGTAGTTCCTGGAGCTGGACTTGGGAGGCTAGCATTAGAAATCTCAAGCCTGGGTATGCTTCCAAAGTGGATCCCCTTGTTGTACATGTCTATGTTCTTGACTTCTTTTCTCACTAGCATGATAATTTCATGACATGGCAGGTTTTGTTAGCCAGGGAAATGAGTTTTCTTACTACATGATGATATGCTCTAGTTTTATACTAAACAGGTAAGTAACTTGCCACTTTTGCTCTTTCTGTCATCATAAATGGCTTCAGACTAACCTGTTAATAATTAGCTGTCAAGTAGCTGAGGAGTGGACGATATATCCATGGATACACAGCAACTGTAATTCAATTTCAGATGATGACCAGCTACGAGCTGTGTCATTTCCAGATATTCACCCTGCCAGGTACTAGCTAAGTTCTCATTTTATTATTTGTCCCATCTGTTTTTATTTGCATATGAAACATAGAACTGATACTGGTGTAATTGTTTCCAACTAGCAAATTTCCGTTGCTATCTTCTCCTATATGGAGCCCGAGTTTGCTAATGTTGCTGCATATTGATATTTGTCCCTGTGTGTTACAGAACACTAATTTCTCGTAAACACATATTGCTAATGTAGCTGAATCAGAGTAGAAAATGAAACTTCCATGGGCTACTAAAGTTTTACAAGTGGAATCTGTTGGAACAGTGCAGGGATTACGGAAGGCTTCTCGATGTGCGGAGGTGATTTTGTTGAAGTGTACAGTGATCCAACCCAAATAGGTATAGAAAGCAAACTTTTTGGTTAATTACTCAATCTGTACCTCATTGATTTATTATTGACATAGTTTTCTTTTGCTGTAATTACAATGTAGTACATCTTATATACTGCGGTTTTAAATGGTTGTTGATAAGATAAAACCTTGCAATTACAGCACTTGGAATTTCTCTTCTGTTGCACTTTTAAAAGTTTTGGTCCATAAGTTCAGAAATATTTTTAAGAGTCTAGTCTTGAAATAGTTAGGACAGGACTGCAGACACTGCAGTGCCTATACCTCAAATACACTAGTCAAGTACTATTGTTTAGAGCCTGAGATTGAGATTGTTTGTCTTTATCAGTATAATTTATCTAACCCAATCTCTTTTTGTTTCATTTACCTCCAGGAGCTTGGGATGCAGTTGTGACTTGTTTCTTCATTGATACGGCTCACAATATTGTTGAATATATTGAAACTATATCAAGAATTCTTAAAGATGGGGGTGTAAGTTTCTTTTTATTTATTTATTTTAATCTGACCAGGATGTATTCTAATTTATTATGTTACTTGTTCTGATCGCTTGGCAGGTTTGGATAAATTTGGGTCCCCTACTCTATCATTTTGCAGATACGTATAGTCAGGAAGATGTAAGTCTAGGGTACCAATTAATGTAGTTGAGAAATTACATCCATATATGCGTGACAAGGAATTTCTGATACTTGGTTTTTTTTGGACATTCTTTTGTTGAAGGAAATGTCAATTGAGCTAAGCCTGGAAGATGTAAAGAGGGTTGCATATCATTATGGATTTGAAATGGAGGTAAGTCGATGATTTTCCTGCATTTGCCGTGTAGTAGTATAAATTAAGACTCTTTACTGAATATTTCAACTATGACTTGGAACAGAAAGAATCAATGATAGAGACGACCTACACAACGAATTCAAGATCAATGATGCAGGTAATTGCTCGACTGTTTACTTCAAAATTGAAAGCTGGCGTTGTGATGCAACATAAATTTTGGGGCTTGTGTGTAGTAGTTCATATAGTTACAGTTAAATTACGTGTGAACTTATAGATTCTGTGGTTTAAAACTTAATGCGTCTTTTGTAATGCAGAATCGATATTACGCTGCGTTTTGGACCATGCGGAAGCGGTCCCTTACAAGAAGAACGCCGATGTGTGTGGTGTAATTCGGTGGTTCCAGGAGCACGGAGAGAGACTTATTTTTTTCAGGCTTGAATGGCCATCATGTATCATCATTTCTAAGAATATAGAACAACATAAACTGAAGCTAAGTAGCTAGCTTTTTTTTTCCTATAAAGTTGGATTTGCCAGTTTATTGACTATACATTGGATCTGAGTTGTGAGTTTTTTATTTTTTTTTTATTTTTTTTATTTTTATGTTACTAAAAGAATTAGGCATTTACTGAAAAATCCTAATTTTATTTCATTTTTCTAGGTTTTCTCTATGGGCCTGGTTTGTGAGCATGTGCAGCCCATTACAAACCCAACCAGGTGCTTAGCTAAACTAAGTTTTTTTTTTATATATTTTTTTTCCAAAGACTTGAACATAATTTTGTGAATTGTGATAATAAGGTTTCAGTTGCAAGAATTTTTTTATTCATTTCTCATATTATTATATTATTATTATTATTTATTTAAAAAAGAAAGTAAATGAGAATTTTATATCGAAACTAATATTATTATATTATTAAATTATCATTATTTAAGTTACAAACATGTTTATTCCATACTTTACTAGTCCCATTATTATTATATTATTATTGAGCTATAGATATAATTGGAATACCAAAGATGATAAATTAGCTTATTAAAAAAAATAAGTTAACGTTATTAGCTTATAAGCTACTTTATCCGTCTCTGTATAAGTTTTTCATTTGTTTTTGTTGACTTTTTTTAGCCCCTGATTGACTCCGAATTAATCCTAATTCATATAAAAAAAGTAATTTTAGAAAGTATATTATGAAAATATAAGATTTTGCACTTTTATAATATAAGTTTAAATATTAATTTTTCATTACAATTTAGAATTAATTCGAAATCAAATGGAGATTTAATCAACAAAAACAAATGGAAAACTTCTACGGGTAGAACAGTAATTACAACTCATACTTGATAAGGTGCATAACAGATGTTAGGTAAACACGAGTTCATACACTTATAAGTTACGGTAGCTGCTATACATAATACTACAATATATAGTACCCTATTTAAATAAAAATCGTAAAAGAACCAAATGTGAAAAAGATTCAAATTCGGAGACGGAGAGTATCATATAAATATATAATTTCCGAGTGTATTTTGTCGCCTCGCGTGGGGCCAGACTTTCTGCAGCAGGGATAGTTTGTATTCTGAAGAAACTGGGGAGGGATATAAAGGGAGAAAGCCAGCAGAAATCAGTGATAGCAATTGATGGTGGATTGTTCGAGCACACTTGATGAGCTACTGGGTGAAGCTTCGGAGAATGTTGTCGTTCAGCTGTCAAATGACGGATCAGGAATTGGAGCCGCGCTTTTAGCTGCTTCTCATTCTCAGTACCTACAACTTCAAGAATCGTGATCCCTATCGTGTACATTTTCATTTTCCTGCTCTTTTAATTCTCGATTATGTTGTCATTTGTTTCCTCTGAATGTTTTATGAATTATGATAATATAAGCATTCTGGTATCCAACATGTTCTGTGTATTATACAGAATATCTTAGTGATTCAAGTGTAGTTTTAAATTTAATGTCCATGTACGCACAATCTTTAAAATCTGAAAGTAAAATATTGATTTTCACTTGTTGAAAAACGAAATTCGAAATATAGCACTTAGTTAACCCTAGATGTTTAGTAGAGCGTTGTCTGAAACGTCCAAATTCGTAACTCGTGGATTGGACATATTATTACACAATCATATCATATATCATATGTCTACTTAGTTTCCAAATATCTTAGTGTAGAAGATAGTTTTATAACTATGTTTGTAGTTGAAACTCCATCCCTGAGTTTGAATTCGAGTATATTAATGAATTTTTTTTGATTTTTATGCCCTTATATCCTCCTTCAATTTCTCGATTTGATAATTAATGAAACAAGGTAGCTAGCTTATGTCCTCCTGAGTTTGTTTTATATCACGACTTGATAATTACTGAAACAAGCTAGCTATAGTTCCAAATAGAGCTCAGATTTGATCCGACGATCTACCTAGCTTATTGCGAGATCCTTAACGCCCGGGTTCTCGATTCACCTTGACTTCTTAAGACTATATAACGACACCATATATATATAATGAATACATGAAATATGTAGAGACAAATTTAAGTTGGGAGTCTTAGATCTTAGCTGAAGCATATATATGTTACCCTAACCCCATGATGTGTAGTAATGTAACACCATGTTCAAAGAGAGAATTTGAAGCATGTAACCACATGATCTTAATCTTATATAATTACCTCCAAAGTGGGAGCTCAAATCACACATGGCCGAATTTACTTGACATATTTTTGGGCATTGTTAAATGAAAACATCCTTTAATTTCCCCAGACATCATTAGTAAGGGGGTGTGTGGGTAGAATGTAGAAATAGTTTTTTTTTTTTTTTTTCCTTCCGAAATACAGTAGGTGGGTACAAATTAATACTCCTTCCGAAATAGGTGGGTACAAATCAGGTAGTAGTTGATACCTGAAGAGAGTGAAGAACAATGGTTACAATTTTTTTTTTTCCGCATATCTTAAACCAGTGACCTCAATGTTTAAAAATAAATAAAAAAAAATCAGCCCAGGACCAAGGTGCTTATTATTATTATTATTATTATTATTATTATTATTATTATTATTATTATTATTATTATTATTATTATTATTATTATTATTATTATTATTATTATTATTATTATTATTATTATTATTATTATTATTATTATTATTATTATTATTATTATTATTTTGTTTTTAGCTAAACTTAAAGTTGAAGGACGTGAACAGAATTTTGTGACAAGAAGTTTTAATTTGCAATAAAGGGTAGTGGTCGATCTTCTAAAAAAAGAGTTGTTTTTTTTAATATTGGGTATGAAATTGTGTAACACAATACACAAATACACAATACAATATACGGTATATACCAATATATTCTTCAGAGTTGTGACGATTCTCAAGTTATGGGCTAATATACACAGTATTTATTATGTATGTACGTACTCCATTCATTGAATTTAGATAAGATTATTTTACAAAAGAAATTGGAGTCATAGATGCATGTTAGATTTCAATTCAATTACATATATATGAACAGTAGTAGCGCCTTATTTGACGATTTGTGGATTCACCATAAATTCATTGATGATCACGGGATTATTTATCGCATCGCATCGCGCTGTGTTGAATTAAAAAGGAGTATTAAACATTTACCAAACCAAAGAAAATCTGAACGTCCAGAGAATCGTGAAGCGTGTTTAATTAAATCCAGGGAGGAAATTAAAGATAGGTAATACAGTAACTTTTCTAAAGTTTTAATTAAAGAAACAATTTCTCCATATCCTATCAAGCTTTCCATTTTCATTCCGTTAATTTTTTATATTTTCACAATATAATTTACATTTTTCATATAATTTAAAATTAATATGAGGTCAAACGGAATAAAAACAAATCAATAGAAATAAAATAGTCAGATTGCCATTTTGGCTTCATTTGGTTTGAGGGAAAATGGGGGAAAAGAAAAAAAATAGGGAAAATTTCAATTTTTCTGGAAAATGTTTTTGGGAAAATAAATTTTTTCTTATTTTCCTCTAATTTGGTCTCACTTAATTTTCCGGGAAAAAATTAATCATTCTTCTATTTTTATTCTATTTTTAGTTATTATCCTTTCTATTTTTAGTTAAATATTTTAGAAATTTTTCAAAATCTTCAACTTAAATTTTATTTTCCAAAATTTTCAACTTGAAACCAAATGGTAAGAAAATAAATGGGTGGGTTCTCGATTAGGCTTCGTTATAACTTGACCCAAACAACATTAGTATAGGGGTGTCGGTATAAATAGTTGATACATGAAGGACCATGGTGAAAAGTTCCGCAGAGAAAAAAGCCCAGAAAAGGGTGAGAAAAGAAACAAAAAGAGTCCATCCCCAAGAATCTGCTGCTTGTCCCTTTCATCTTGCCATTTACCTAGCCTACGTTCAATTCAAATCATCTGTAAACAATATATATATATATATACCCAAAAACAAATACTGCTGCTCTAATAAATTTGGTCCACGTAAAAACAAAGGAAGCCACTCTCACTCCATACCAGAGAGTTGATTTTGAACTAGACTCACCATCAACTGTACACGCGGCCACTCTTCTCCCTTGCACTTATACCTCATCAAGAGTGCTATCCCTTTTCAGTGACCGATTGTTGGAATCTGAAAAATTAATGGGTCGGCTTGAGTCCAGCTTCAGGGAGCTCGATGAAGTTTTCTTGCAGGTGACGATTCATAAAACTCCATTTTTGTGCTTTCTTGTCTATCATATAAATTTGACTAGGAATAGACTAATAAATACAAGTTGTGCTTTTGGATCTTGATTATTGAAAACTGGTTTTGTTGCTTCAGAATCAAACTAGAATTTGGCTGGGAGAAGTTTTGGGCACAAGATTGGATGAGGATTTGCATATTTCTGATTTGTTACAAGATGGAGAGATACTGTGAGTTTTTTTTCTTACTTTTACTAGTAGTACTTGTTAACACAATGGTGATGATATCTTGTTGGGCTTAAATTTTGGATAACTTCAATCTTTGTGCTTTTGAAAAGATGCTAGTATACAGTATGTTTTATTGTTTGGCTATGATGGAAAGCAATGACAAAAAGGCCTGGTCTTTATCTTTTTGTATGAGAAGCTGTTTAATGATTTAGTAACTTATACCGGTTGATTATTGTTTATAGGTTTGAAGTGTCTAAAGTTGTTTGGAATCTACTTGTGACAAAGTGTATGGAGCTTAAACATTTGAAACTTAAATATGGTCCCTTTGGCTCCAAGAAGAGCAGTGGGAGGTACAGGCCCTACTCCAATGTCGATTCATTTCTAAAGGTATCTTCTTCATTCCATTTGTCAACACACCTTCTTTTCAGTATCAAACTTTACATTTTGAGTTGGTAGATAAAGCAAGCATTATCCTCGGCATTTCTCAATCCTTAGAAATAGAAATGATTCTCTTGAAGCATTTGTATTATTCAGCTCATGAGTTCCATTAGATTGATTCATCTCCTTCTAATGGTGGTTGTTAATTGCAAGAAACTAGCTTGTATTATGGGTACAAAAATATTCAGGATTATCAACATGTGGGGCGATGGTTTAGCTAGGATAATTGAATTGAATTGAATCGAATCGAGAAACGGTGGGGGTCTGCTTTAGTTAAAGAGTAAGTTCTGCTGGTGACCACCAGTAGGTCACTAATTTAAGGCGTGGTAAAGGCCCCTTGGATAAATGCAATCGCGTAAGGCTGCATTCAAGTTAGTAGTCAGGGCCTAAGGGGTTCGCCCTTAGTGAAGCATTGCTTACAAAATTGACTGCTGTCACAATTAAATTCATCTTGTTCAGTCGGCTGACTTTTAGGCAATTTGTATCATTGTTATTCTCCGACAACTGCATCTTATTTTAGTTTGTTGACGCAAGGCAATGAGCAAGTCTCCTGGGAGACGGTCTATTTATAAGATAAAAATAGACGGACAAACATAAGGGTTATTATCAAGAACATCATGCGTATACTTAACAACATAGATGTTTTTCATAAATAAAAAGTATATTGCTTTAACAACATAGGCGTTTTACTTAATAACATCTATGCTTTTGTTAAGCACATGGCATGGTCATTTTTTAGTTAAGTATAGACGGTATCCCACAAGAGAATTTACTAATTTGGTTTCTCTCTCCTAGATATGCAAAATTTTGGGAATGAGTGGCATCGATCTATTTTCACCCTCAGATGTTGTTGAGAAGCGAGACATAAGAAAAGTTTGTATTTGCATAAGGGCACTTTCAAAGAAAGCTATGTCTAAGCAGCTAAGCGTAAGATTACCGTTCTTCAAATTCAGTTTCTGTTTACTACTGCTTTGGGCATTTCCTTCACAATCTCCCTCATTTCTTCAGAATCATTTGAGAGATACAATTTCTTTGAGCAGGTTCCAGACTTTGATGTAGTTATGTACTCAGTAGCCATGCCAACAGATATGGTTGGTGAAATACGGAGAAACTTAGAATCATCTCAGTGCACGACTTCTTGCAGTTATAGTTCATATAAGGATTCTCAAAGAACACTGAAACAGGTAACAAGAACACTCTGCTGTCAAGTGTTGTCTTCTTCAGCCGTTCAGCTTATTTTATTCATTCCACTTCGAGGTCATTGACTAACAATTTTCTTACCTCTATTACAATTCAGAAAAATGTCCATGATGACTCTAGCTCCGAATCATCAGACGAGGCAGAAAGCAGGTACATGGGTGAGAATTCATTTTCATCCACAAGCAACTCTGATGTTGATGATGCTGAAGTTAGTTCACAGCAACAAGAATCTCCTGAAGAGTGTCCAAGTGAAGTGAGAAGCACATGTGATAATGGCCATGTGGATTCTTCAACACATGCTGGGAGTAGAAACTACATTTCTGATTACTTGGCCTTTTCGGATTTAATGGTCCATGCAAATGACAGCAGTAGTTCTGCTGTTCCTGATGGGGCGAACAATATGTTTGACTTCTTTCTAAATGTTGGTTCTCATGGGGAGAAAATGAATGAAGGGGAGAAAGTCTCTGATGATGAGGATATGGAGGTATCTTCGACCACTAGTATGACCTCTATATTAGGTCGAATGCTCAACTTTGAGTTTGGTGACGCATTTGACAACGATGAGTCTTCAAGTACAAATGTCTATTCGTCCCAGAGGAACGTGTATATGTCACCCAAAATTCACGAGACAGAAGTTTTTGAAGCGTCAATTAGTGATACAGCGCCTAGGACATCAAGCGTCTCTGTTAATGATTATCCACAATCTCCTTACAAATGGCAAACCAGCATGGAATCTCTGGAAGGTGAATCATGTTTCACTCCAGAATATGAAGAACTTATTTTTGGGAATGATAAGAATGTCCTTCCTTGTGAGGACAAGGTCAATCAGACCATTAGCGGTACACAAGTTACAACTCAGGATGACATTGAAGATAAGATCGTTTCAACAACTGTAGAAAATGAGAAGCAGGTAGGTTAAATATGATGGTTTTGTGCATTGATAATTCTGTTATATAAGCTCCTAGTCTGATTGTTTTACTTTCGCAGGATAAAACAACACAGAATCTGGATGTTCCGGTCGATGATACCACTAGTGGAAAGCATGGGCGGAAGCCATTACTGAAAACAGTTGTCAAAGGCACAGCGATTGCTGGTGTCTTATTTCTCTTGTTACACATCAGGTGCGAATTCAATACTATTGTTCTCCTTTCTTAAAGATGTGCTTGCTTTAACTTGCGAAGTAGAATGAGTCAAGTTTCTTCCTGTGGCTGTTCTAAAAACTTAAACATAATTCACATGGATGCAGAAAAAGCAGCGGGGCTAATGCTAACCAAACTGCGAAACCTACCAGGGGTCCAATGATTAAAGAATCGAAGTTTGCAACAAAGAAGCAACATAAGGGAAGCAAAGGGAAAGGGATATATCCAGCTGAAAAGATAAAGTTGTGAAAAGCAGAGGTAAAGAACTTGCAACGAGGCATTTTATTCTGCATTTTGAAGACAGTTCAACATAGTAGCGGTGTCAATTATATAGATAGTCTCAGAGTTGAGGAATGTAGACATTTCTGCATTCTACTCATTTTTGCTGCTGAGGACGAACCGCAGAGTCACACATCACTGTACTATTTTCCTCCGCCCATTTGAAGGGCTGAGTTCAAATGTTGTACTACTTCTGAGAGAAACAAGTTTTTACTTGGACATATCAGTTGCAAACTTGCAAATGCAATGCTCTCTGCAACAAGAGTTTTACTGTATAAATCACCTTCATCGTTTTAGAGCATTGTTGCATAGGCTTCAATCCTTTATGATTATGCCTCATAATGGAAGTATACTTATTCCATAATTTCTAGCTGCAATTTTTGTTTCATTTCATCATATATAGAATTGTAATGTTGTGGACAAATATGAATTAATTATTTGTTTTTAGATATAGTTTTATAACTACAATGACCGAACAGACTACTTACGAAATCATCCATCTCGGAGAATAAAATTACCCATTTCGGGGAATCAAACCTGTGATCAGTACACAATAAAACATAACAAAAATGCATGCGAGTTAATTAATTAATACAAATGAAAATCAGAAATAATTCATACTCAATTAATCTAATTTCATTATTACTATTTATTCTGGAACAGGGGAGGGGCTCTTTTTGGGGCAAAAAAAACATACTGAAAAATGTTCAGAATTATCATAAATCATACTCCCTTTTGAAAAAAGGGGTTATTAAACGTAGTAACAATTTTACTAAACGTTGGAAATTTATTTGTAATTTACAGAATGACTCTTATTTTACAAGTATTACAAATAAATCCCAAACTTACTAAATTCATACAAATTATCATAAACAATTGCAAGTATAATAAATTCATCAATTCTACTTTACCACAAACACTCCCTAAAACAAATACAATCATAAATATAAATTATTAACATGAAATGATCACTTGAACAAAAAATGATCAAATGATACTTCCGAACTTCGAAAAATTGATAAATTTGATACTAAATTCAAGTGGTCTAAAAATTAACATTTAAATTCAAACTCAAAAAAAAAAAAAAAAAAAAGGTCAGTAGAGAGCAGCATCCCGTTGGGCTGCTTCTAACCACTAGCAGCAGCCCAGCGGGCTGCTTCTAATCACTTAGAAGCAGCCCGCTGGGCTGCTTAAATATATATATATATATATATATATATATATATATATATATATATATATATATATATATATATATATATATATATATATATATATATAAAGAAAATAAAAAAATAGCAAAAAAAAATTTGTAAATTTATAAATTTATAGATACTTTATTATAAATTTATAAATTTTTTTTTTGGTAGATTTATAAATTTATAGATACTTTATTACAAATTTACAAATCAAGGTGTGAAATGAGTTTTATAAAGTCCCTAAATTTACAAGAGATTTATAAATTTATAGATATTTTATTACAAATTTACAATCAAGGTGTGAAATGAGTTTGATGATATCTCTTGGTGTGTTCTTCAAATTGAATTGAAATATGTTGATTAGGTTACTGATTTAGGGGCTTGATTTATTTAATGTGAAATTATGATGATTTTAAAAGTATTGGGTTAATTTGTAAAATTATAAATTTATAGATACTTTATGTAATTTACAATAAATTTCCAACATTTAGTAAATTTATGTTCCGACGTTTAATATTTGCCTTTGAAAATTAAATTAGAAAATAAAATGTCTGGAGAATATTTTACATAAACTCTCTTCTGTTTCAAAATATATAATTAGAAAATGAAAATATTTTCAATGTTTAGGTTGAAGGCTGAAAAGTGAAAACACAGAAAACTTTTCATATAACACTGTTCTTTAATTTAACCACCTTAGCAGAGAATAGGGATTAAGGATCCTGATTTGGTCCAGATAGGATCAGATCAGATCCAACAAAAGCACATGTGTGGATCAGATGGATCTTGTTTCCCTGCAGGTTCCATTTTCTTGATTACAATCCGTTTTCTGTACATGCATATTTTCTTGTTTGTGATGTAAGTTTTATTTTATTGCTTCAGGATCAAACCAGGATTTGGCTTGGCCAAGTTTTGGGTACCAGGTTGGATGAAGATATACATATTTCTGATTTGTTACAAGATGGAGAGATACTGTGAGTTATATATCTTGATTTCTTGATCATGTCTTGTTAATTTGTTACTTCATGCAATTTGTTTCAACGATACTTAGAATATTTGTTAATTACTCATTCATATGCTTTGTAATTTCGAAAATATGCTATCGGTTTATAAGCGTGGCAGATACATTTAATGGCAAAATCAATAGGACAAGGATAATTTGGACTCTGAACTTTTGTATGAAAAGCTATTCAATGTTAAGTCAATGGCCATTCTTAGTAACCACTTTGTGTTGATTCAAGGTTTCAAGTTTCAAAAGTAATTTGGGAGCTGAATTCGACACAATGTATGGAGCTGGAATGTGGTCCCTTTGTTTCTAAGAGGAGCAGAGGGAGGTACAGGCCCTACTGTAATGTCGATTCCTTTTTAAAGGTATCTTCCTTTCTTTATCATTGTTCATCAGGAAATCTCATGTATAGTTTGTTGAGTAAGAGGCAAGTTACTATCTTGGTTTGCATTGTGCTAGGTATGCAAAATTTTGGGAATGAATAGCATTGATCTCTTTTCACCCTCAGATGTTGTCGAAAAAAGAGATATAAAGAAAGTTTGCATTTGCATTAGGACACTTGCGAAGAAGGCCAAGTCTAAGGAGCTCAGCGTAAGATCATAACTCAGCTTGGTCAATTTTCCATTTCCATATTTCGCATTTTATCTAGAATTGTTTTGAGTCATAAAACTACTTTGAACAGGTTCCAGACTTCAATGTAGTTATTTACGCGGCAGACATGCCAACAGTGATGGTTGGTGAAATACTGAGAAGCTTAGAGTCTTCTCCATGCACAACACCAACTAGTTCTATTTCGTACAAAAAGAAGCTATCGCTGGTAACAAGAACTCTTATAGGAATGCTGTCAATTATTTTTAAGCTGCTCCACTTGATAAGCCTTATTGAACTCACTGAAATATGATGGTTTCCTTGCCTCTAATCATTATTTAGAAAAGTCTCCTTGACGACTCTAACTACGAGGAGTCAGACGAGGCAGAAAGCAGAAGCAACTTTGATCTTGATGATGCTCAAGTGAGTTCTGACTCTGAGCAAAACGAGTTTCCTGATGCTGTTATAGTGAGTTTAGTTCTGTTATTTTCGAAGGGAAGAATAATATGCTTATCTTCTGTTTGAATGTCAATTCTCAGGGCGGTGAGGAAATGGAGGTATGTTCGAGCACTAACACAAGCTCTATACTAGGTACAGACATCTATTCGCTTAGAGATGAAATGGAGAAGCTCCCAAGAATCTTGTGTACGTCTACCGGACTCTACAAGTCAGAAACGCTGGAAGAATCATTGTCTAGTGTATCATGCGATTCTCCACAAAACGAGTTTCCACCTTGTGAGGACAAGGGCATACTGACTGTTAGCTATATCCGAGGTGCGACTTGTGATGAATCGGAAGATAAGCTAGTTTCATCTACTGCAGAAGATGAGAAGCAGGTAAGTAAAAATTTATTCTTCAGATGATCTGAGTTCTGAGCCTCAATTGTTCTGTTGTGTATGTTCCTGGTCTGACTATTTTGCTTCCTCAGGATGAAACAAGGCAGACTCTGGATATTCCACTCAAACATACAATCGATTCGTCTGGTAGAAAGAGTGGTCCGGTGACAATTCTGAAAACAATAGTCAAAGGCACAGCTATTGCAGGCGCCATATTTCTCTTGTCAAACTTCAGGTGCGGCTTGAATACTATCGCGCTATTTGTTTGTAAATGAGTTTGGTTTTATCTGTGAATTAGGACAAGTCCAGTTTCATCTGTTAACATAATTCCATGTCACTGCAGAAAAAGCATGGGGACTAATGCAAACCAGATGAAGCAACCCAGTGAAGCTCCAGTGACTAAAGAATCTAATAAGTCTACACTGAAGAAGCAACAGATAGTAAGTAGGAAAAAGATATATCCAGTCGATAAGCTAAAGTTTTGAAGTGCAGAATTATTCATGTAAATTACGGAAGTTTCACGTAGAAACAAACTCCTGATGTATCAAAATTCATACTTAAGCCTGAGATTTTTCCATTTAAGAACATATAGTATATATTAGAGAATTCTCTGGGTTGCTTCATCTGGTTTGCATTATTCAAGAGAATTATTCATGAACGCCTGATCTCGCCCTGTTTGCCAGTTAGGACTTCGACTCTGCCCAACTTGATCATCGCCTGGCCAAACTTTGTTGAGAAGTCGAATCCACTGGCTATGGCTTGAACGGTGGCCTTCGATTGTGGATCAAGGGCTAGTTCTTGGTCAATCTGGAGAATTCCCCTGTTCCTGACGATTTGCCTGTAGAATGAATTGTCAACTGTTGATGAACTCAAAGGGTTCTGATCAAGGTTTACTATGTTGTCAGTGGTAGAACTGCGAGGGCATTTTGTGCGTAATGAAGTAAGTAGAGTTGAATCCATGGTCGGGTCAGGTTTTCCGGTGTTCTGGAAATTGTAGAGACGGTCCTGAATGAGTGAACAGTGAGCAATTCCAACTGTGTGGCCACCTACATTATCAAGCATCAAAATCAATTGGTCACTAGCTAGCTAACCTTAGGACGTTTTCCAAACTTCCATATAGCATTTGCAAAGAAAATGAGGCCTTCTGGCACATTACATTTTAACCAACACGACGTATGAACCAGAAGCACTAGTTTTATCGATCACAAGTGCGAGATAAAGTTCGTAGTTACCTAGAAGATAGACCATGTCTGTGGCACTCAAAACCTTTGGCTGCAAAAGCTTTGACAGAATTGGAAACAGAAACCGAAGGAGCTGGAATATTCACATTCTTAGCATTGGAAACAGTCCCATCTCTCCTTAGTCCTTCCTGTTTGCACAATGTATTTTCCACCTCCACTCTGCATCAAGTTGCACACAAGTTATAAATTGTTTTCCAGATGAATGTTATGTGCGTATGACATTCATTTACCAGGGCAACTGCATCTCTTGTGGCCATAATAATGATATCGGCACAAAAAAACACCCCAGGGCAGATAGCCTCCACTTTGGCTTTCACCGCGTCTATGATATCATATCCTCTCACGCTTAGGTTTGGCACCGCAGTTTTCTCACTGCTGCTTCCGTCCAACAGAATTGATGCATCACACCCCTTAATAGAATCAAAATAAGTTGTTCAAATGGGAACTAGCTAGTGATATGTAGATGCTTACACTGAACTAATAGAGTGTTTTCAAGAACTTATTTGTGTGAAGTCTATTGGTTATATACTCTGCTTTACAGTATTGCAGCTCGTAAATAAAAAAGGCCTAATGCATGACTCACAGTCACAAAACAGTCATGGAATTGCATGCGGAGAAGAGCAGCTGCAATGGTGGAATCCTTCTTATACAATTCATTGATCATCACACCAGCAACAATAGCCTCAACATCGCTTGACCTGCATTTTCCTTGGTAATACCCTACCTGTAGCGGTTCAGGTCCCGCACCGTGTCACAGCCTGCCGCTCATGGCAACAAGCACAATAGTGGACATGAAAATTGCTCGTGCAGTCGACATTTCAAAAATTCGAAAGTGTAACTAATGGTATGTTTTGTGATACTTCTGTTTGAAGTTTGAGCTTCGTCTTAGGGATGAATACAAGTAGTGTAATTCACAGCCTATTTAATTTATACAAATCTGTGGCGTGTAATTAGTTCAAGACATGTCAAAATTTGTATTTGCAGGTTAGAACGTGCAGCCATGTAATTTTTTTTAACATACACAAACACTAATGGTGCATGTAACCTAACCTTGCTAGGTTTACTTATTGGAGTGTCTAATGGGTAAATTCAGTTCAATCCAGACCAGTTCAGGAACACATGGATCAGATTCATAGGGAACATCTTATATTATGGATAAATAAGATTAGACTCATCCTAAAAGAATGGATGATTCACCAAAAACAAACTTGGCTTTAAGGACCAAACCTGTGTTGATCTGGTCCGATTCAGTACGATTCGATCCACATGTTTTGACATAGATTTAATCGGTGAATTCAACTTCGAGGGAATCCAAAAAGCTCATAGAGCCATTGCCAAGTATGATGTATGTTTGTTATAGATGAAAATGGCATCTTGAAGGTATCTGCTGAGAATAAAACTACACTGAAGAAGAACAAAATCACCATTATGTACTATAAGGCTAGGTTGTCCAAAGAAGAGATTGTGAGAATGGTGCTAGAAGCTGAGAAGTACAAGGCAGAGGAAGAGTATCGATCTGAGGAATAAATTGGATGATAATCTACTCGCTGAAGCTGATGAATTCAAGTATAAGATGAAACATCTCAAGGCTATTTGGAACTCAAGTATGACCAAGATATATTAGATAGAAATGGTTCTTCTGTTGCAAGCCCAGAACATGAGGAAGTTGATCAAGCAAAAAGTGTTCTGGTTTTGGTTTTGGTTTCAGTTTTGTTTTGAGTACTCTGGTGAGTCTGCTGAACTAGTTAATTTATGGAACTCCTTGTTTCATTAGCTTTATGAAGTCCCTCCTCAGAGAACAAACATTTTCCTCTACGGTTATTTGAGTTAAACTAAGGGTGTTATAAGTTCTAGTCGTAACTAGTATATGTGATTCTATCGAACAACATGCAACCTTCCTTGTTAGCTAACAAGCGAATGTTCAGTTCTTCTGTGTCTGTATTCATTCATAATGAAATACTGAGGCGGTAAAGACCACGTTAAATTCAGGATTTCTTTTTCCATCCTGTTTGATATTAGAGTTTCACAAGCGTATGTTCATCATGTTGTAACAGCCAGCAGAGGAGAGGTTTAATGTTCTGTGTTTTTGTGTTGGTAAATTAGCATTGCTAATACTGTCTGAAACTTAGCGGCTTCATCAGATTTTATGTTCTTGTTGTTATTTACTCCATACGTATTGTTTTGTATAGAACTCGTGGATACGTCTGATTTGTTCATCTGTACATTGGTCTGTGTTAGTTCGTACTTTGTACTCATCCAATTTGTCTTTCAGGTACTAAACTGATGCATCAGAATGAGATGCAGGATGGTTTGGTTGCTTTCATTTACGATCATCAATCAACATGTTCATTTGATTTAAGACATTAACTTTACTCCAAAAGATTGTAATTAAGATCTAAGAACCTCTACAACTGGAAAGTTAAACATCTAGTACATCTTACAGTTATACGGCCTTTTCAGTTTTCGCTCAAACATGAGCATGTATCATGTTCCATCTCTACATGTAGTCCAAATGTGAGATTCCAGTGCATACATTCATTTCTCTACTCGATGATAATATTTCATGTAGCCCGATTAGAAAAGTGCATTCCAGAGAGTAGCAGGATCTTCAGCACATTTGGCATGAACATCTCTAATCCGTTCCACAGACTGGCAAATTCCACTGCAGCTCCAATCAAATGATGCAACACAGTGGTTGCCTGCTTGTGCAATTGATTCGCAATCTGACCAAAAACATCATCATTTCAATTATCCAATTGCGTTACAAATTACAAATTCTCAGCAGAAAAGAATGGCATACCATTTGTACTGCAGCACATGATCTGATCATGAATGTGCTCAACTTCTAGGCCAATAACCCAAGCCCCAAGTGAAACATCTTCATTTGCATATTTATGTAAAATCGGGCTGAAATAGATGAAAGTATGGTTTCAAATTTAAGAAGACTTAAACTGCTAAATGCATTGCATGCATTTCTCAGATACCTTATGTACTTACCCGTTGGTGGCTATATAGTTTGCCAGCTCCTTCGATATAGCGTATATCTGCCCAGTTGCATGTCGAAAGTATTTGTTCCCCTCATCTCCAAATTTCCAGTGCTCAGGTTCATGATACTTCACATTCCTATCAAAAAAAATATGATTATGTAATGTAGAAATTTCTACATCAGAGTTTGAAACTGAAGCCACAGAGATGTAAACAAATACTTTTGATGAAGAACAGGCCCTGATTTCATGCATCCTATATATACTCTCGGCTTGGAGCGATGCCGGGCTAGAGTTGCACCTAGAGAGCCTGCAAACAAACTGTTAAGGCACTGATTTTTTAAACAAACGAAAACGAATACGCTGAATATACAGAGCTCATATACCCAAATTTACATGAACATCATCATCCACTTTGACGTAGAAATCAGCATCCCATCTTTTTACTGCAGTGGAAAAGAAAGATTTCGTCTTTGCTGATAACTCATGATATCCTTCAACATGTTCCTTCAAGAAGACAATATATTGGTAAGACATTACTGTAACTACAAAAAAGGAAAATAAGATGCAGAATCGACATTCATAACGCTTACAAGCCTAAGAAAGTCTTTGTGCTGTTCCTCCTCTGAGTCAAGTGCGCGATCTAAAATGCTGTTAGACGTAGCACTGCATCAACCAGTTTCAACATATCAGAAATGACCAAACCAAGTAATAGTACAATAACACTCTAGATTTTGTTAACCTGTGTCCAATCATGAACCGAACGACTATGCCTTTTTCTTGCTCAAGTTGAAGAAGACTCTTACCTGATAAAACAGTGTATAGCTTTGTAAGAATATCAGTAATGTAAAAGTTGAAGAAGACAGAAAGCAACATGATAAATGTAACCAACCTCTAGGCATCCAAGTTTCCCTAACCGAATCACGCCTCTTCCTACTACTAAATGCAGTGTTTACTCCTATAACCATAAACGCCTTCGGCCTTATCACAGTAGTAGTGTCTGTATAAACCGCTACAGCAGTCAAATTCTCAAAGTTTCCAATCTTGCGAGATATTTTAGATGCTGGCAACTCCAACCGTATCTTCGCTATGGACGAGTCCAATGATCTGACAAACAAGAACAGAAGCAAAATACTTACGAAGTTGGGTAGGATACTCAAAGTCAAGGGAAAATTCTTACGTAAACAAGGCTAAAAATCACACAATAAGTTCAAAGGCTCGTGTTAATGTAGTATAACCTTACATATAGACCTGGCCTATGCGAGTATTTTGTAAAACACGAAATTCAACCAAGAAACACCTACACAGTGAGATTATGTATGTAAACTCAACACTTACTCTATAGCTTCATGTGCTTTGCTGAACTCATCCTTTTGCTGCATTACTTTCTACACTCCAAAAATCACAGACAATAATCAGACAACATATTAGCATAGTATCATTTTTGAAGCAATTCTACATGTAATTAGTCTCATAAAAAAGTTGGTACTGAAGCTGAGCTAAATTTAACTCCAAAATGACTATTTAAAGTAAATGTGTGAAGAAAAAAATAAGGCACCTGTTTTAGATCACAGTTAATATTATCTGGAAAATCATCAGCAACATCCCTCGAACGCCGCCTCGTGTACGTAATCTGATCATCTGATCTAGTACCAAGCCACATTCTGAAACACAAAGAACTGATCATCAAAACACAATTTATTTAATTTCACAGAAATGAGTTGAAATGAACAATGTACATGATGAAAAAACAAGTATGATTGAAGAAAACCTGTTGCTGTAAAAAACACCAATGGCAAAACTGGAGAGGCATAAGATGGGAATCCATTTGAGTGGAACTATATTATCCCGGTTCCGGTTCTTCATGATGATCCCGGTTGATTAATCTTGGTGGGGTGTAGTAGTGAATGTACAAGCAGAATTGTTGATGGTGAGAATATATAAGAATGGATGATTGGATTTAGACATGGATGGCAATATGTGAAAAAGATCGGATTAATCGTGTGAAATTGAGGGGATGAATTAATTGTTCATTGATCATGTTAAGGAGAAAGTGGCGTGAGTTGTTGAGCTAATGTTGCAATAATCATAGGCTGGTACATACGTTTTGGATTGAACTAGACATGGGACAGAAAATATTGATTTGTTGCCAAATTTGGTTACTTTGATTTTATGGTCTTATTAAATCAGTGGAATTGACCTTTCATCTTTCTATTTCTATGTATTTTATCATTCCTTAGATTTAGGTTTGCTGAACATAACCCGAACTTTTTTTTTAAACGGCATAACTCTACTCTGCCACCGCGGGGATCGAATCATGCACCTCTACTTCACTATACCAATTCCTTACCGGCTACCGCTGCACCATCGAACTAAGCGTATTTAAATTGAATTTATTTATACTATAAAAACAATTAAATAATATAAATTGAATTACTTTTCAAATGAGAAGAAAGAGTCTCAGGAGTATGCATATCAATGTACATCTCAAAAGTTGAGAATTTAAACGGATCGAAAACAATATATTTACTTATATAAATATATAAGTGGGTCCAAAACTTTTTAAGGCCAATTAATGGCTCTAATTACAGAAACAATTCCACTAGACTAATAATTACATTTTAGTCCAAAATCACATTTTTGTGTTGACCCACCAAAATCAGATTTGCCTTAGCCTTAGGCTAAAAGAAAGAAAAAAACATGCGCGGGTGTGTGCAAAATCCATTTTTCGGAGATGGATTTTACAAACAAGGTCTTAGCCTTAGGCCTTAGACTTTTTTTTCTTCTTTAAAAAGTTCCATTTTATTTTAACTTTTTCTATAATCTTTTTTTTTTTCTATTTTACCTCTGATTGGAGCGCGGTGTGTGCAAAATCCAGATTTAAAATATAAATTGGGACAATAAGACAGAGCTCTAGAATTGTAAAATCGATATCGATAAAATGATTAAATAGACTAAGACAGCACCAACACTTCACCAGCGCGCATACACACTCTCACAAAAAATAAATAAATAAATAAATAAATAAATCTTAGGCTTATTTTTCTAGAAAAAAAGTTATTTTTATGTTTGGTTTATTCACTTAATAGCTTCTTCCAGAAAATAAATGCCTTAAGTTGCCTTAAGTTATTCAGTTATTTAAAAAAATAACTTAAAAAAAAAAAACAGATCTTTTAAGTTATTTTTCTGTTCTTTTTAAATTTTTTTTAAATCAAAATTTGAAGGCATGTTTGGTTGTCAAAATTGAATTTTGATAGTCAACCTAAAAATGGACTAGAATGTAATTGTTGTGTCACTAGTTGTCCAATTTTAATATTTTCAGTATAGTGAAACTTAAAATGATATGGGGACCCCCTAAAATGTAATTTTTTCTATATAGTTGTAGTATACTTTTTTGGGAACCCATCCATAATGTAAGAATTTTATAGTTAATCTTAAAATTGGTAATGTGTGGGGAAATTTTCCGTTAAAATGAGGATACAATTTACCGGAAATAACAATACACGCATGAATGAAAATGAATCAATACAGAGTGCGTTTAAAAGTAGATACTCGTATACCACATGATCCAATGAACCTAAAGGAATGACACATTGATTTGTGCTAAAGAACAATGATCAACTAGTAATAGGAGTGTAGGAGTAGGTCTATCATTGCTTCTTCGTTTCATGTCATTGGACTCACGATCGATCGACTAATCATCATTATATAGACTGATTCTGCACTTTTACCTAACCTCACTAAAAACAAAATCTAACACTTGTTCTTATGAAAAATATCTACTTAATTATTACTAATTTACTAGTTATAAAAAGACTCATTATGTGATTGTGAAAATATTTGAGATTGGCAATGAAATATTTAATTTTATTGCTGATTGATATGATACATTATACCAAATAGATTCGATTCACTTCGTTCCGTTTCTTGTCTATTCTTTTGTTCGTTAATTTTTTTGGTGTGATCAATTCTTTATTTATTTTTTCTTGAAATTAATATTTGATGTTATAGTATAAAGGGTCAATTGCATATGATACCCTCTTGGTGTTTTTAATTACATCTAGGCCCCTCTTAGTCTGAAGATTGCATCCACTACCCTTACTAGATGAAATTAATTACATCTAGATCCACGATCTTGACTTTTCGCGAACTAATTCAATAATTACTATTTTGCCCTTGGTCAATTATCGAATTTTTTGGTTGACCAAACAACTTAAGCAGGTGTGGACCTTGATGTAAATTAATTTGAATTTGTAGGTGTTAAATGTAATAGATAAGTTCTAAATTATTAAAAAAAAATAATAATAATAAAAAAAAAAAAGAAGAAGAAGAAGAAAAAAACAGTAACATCTCCGATCTGGAGCTATAACAGCTCCAGATCGTAGCCGTAAATACCTTCGATTTGGGACTGTTTAAATAGCCCCAAATCAGAGTCGTAAATACCTCCGATCTAGCAGCCCCAAATTGGAGTCGTTACAGCTCCGATTTGGAGCCTTACAACCCCAGATCGGAGCTGTATATAGCTCCGACGCCGGAGCTATTGCAGAGTACCGGAATTATTTTGGTACCGGATATTGGAGAAGAAGACTGGAGATGAAGAAGAAGATGAACAAAAGAAAAATAAAACGAAATAGAAAAATAAAAAAAGAAATGAAAAGGAGTTAAGGCTGTGTTTGGTTATCAAGTAATGAATAGTGACTTATTCATTGGTCAACAAAAAAATGAGCTCATGGACCTGGATGTAATTCTGGGGCTAAGAGTGTTGTATATGCAAAGTAGCGTCCCAAGAGGGGTACCATATGATATTTACCCTAGTATAAATCTCTAATATTAGTAGTATTGAAAAGGGGACTAATGGGTCCCGCAGAGTCTAAGAGACCGTATTTTTTGACATTGTATATGTATAGGGTAGATAGGTATTCCGTATTAACAAAACTACCTACAATAATGGTGTCATTTTGAGCTTCTTAAACAAGATTTACACACGACCTTGTCTAAAACAGTTCAAACCTATTCAGAACGAGCCAACAACGAACATAAGAAACCATTACTATCCGAGAAACATGCAATGTATACATGGTTGTTAGGCCTGGATGCAGCTCATGCAAGCATATATGGAACAATTATTAATTATCTACTACTTGATGTTTTAAAATATTTACAGAGGACTGACTACAACAACAAACTACAGTCCATTCTTTTCATCTACATTGACATAAATTCTTCTGTTACATGAATGAATGATGAATCTGGGGTATTTACAACTGATCATTTACACATTTGCCATCAGTTCTTGGAGTTTCTTCACCTGAAACCTCATTGTTACATATTGGACAAATCTGCAAAAACAGCAGTAAAAAACTCATCATCAGGAGAAACTAACTCAACCAAAAAGTAGTCCTAGTAATGCAGAAATTTACCTTCTTGATTTGGAGCCATTTGGTTATACAATCTGGATGGAACGGATGATCACAGCGTAGGCCTGCTAGCTTCTCCCCTTGTTCGTACTCCATTTGACATATCACACACCTACGCGTTTCAATTAGCAAGAAACCGCAACAAAACCAACATTTAGCAACTGTCTGTTCAGATTGTACAGTAAATTTTAACTGACAACAGAAAATGACTTACCTATCAATAAGCAATTTGGCTGTAGAGTCGTCACACGTAAGCGGATGCAAATGTTTGCTGATTTCGACTTCGGATAATCCTCTGTTCTCTACTCCTACCCTTTCTCCTAAAGCTATCAACTCCTGCAATCATAAAGAAAATACAATTTTAGGCCTTGTAGGATACTGTAGTAGACAGCAGATTACCGTTTCCTCACCTCGTAGGATAATTCGTCTGGATCAATATCATCATCTTCCAGATCATATTCTTCTTCTTCCCCCATGTCCTATAATATAGAATTCGATGACCATTTAGTTTTTTTTTTTTAATGGTGGGAATTTTTCTACAAACTAGAAGAGAATAGTACTAGTTTTAAGTTTGATTAAGCAACTATACCAGTGTGTAATAATCATGGTCATCCTCCAAGAACTCCA
Source organism: Plantago ovata (assembly GCA_028274465.1). Lineage (NCBI taxonomy): Eukaryota > Viridiplantae > Streptophyta > Magnoliopsida > Lamiales > Plantaginaceae > Plantago > Plantago ovata. The sequence goes on along the minus strand of CM051456.1, from coordinate 6,869,706 downwards.
AATCAGCTGGCATTGCCAAAGGATGAATGATCGGATCGTTAGCACGTAGTTCACAGCAGAGGTATAATGGGATACAAGAACAGTTTATGCAAGAAATCTCAGACTTACATCGACTAAATTCCTCATCGCTGTAATCATCTTGGTCAACTTCAGAGGCACTTGTCTCATCCCAATCGCTTTCACTTTGAATCGTTGCCAATACAGGGAAGACTCTCTCCTGTAATCATTTGATATGCAGCATAAGATGAAATTCACAAATTCATAAGAAATAGTAGTAATGAAACTAAAAGAGTCGAACCTGTTCAACTTGGTCTGATCGTCTTGCTCGTTTTCTCCGTTCCTCGTCCATTTCTGTTCGTCTACAAAAGCTTTTGGTGTTTCTTGTGGTTCACGGAGAGAGCAGAGAGAATAAATTGCAGAGGAGAAAATATTAATTTGAATAACAAGGTAAAGCCTGTATCAGTATTTTATATATATATGCAGCGTGTGTTTAGGTTTAGGAAGGAAACTTTAAGGAGAAGAAAAGTAAGTAATAATCCCAAAACATTCCTTATGGATCTTGTTTTACAGATTCCGACCGCCGTTATCCATTTCTCCGGTTCATCTCTTCTATTAACACACACACATACGTACTGGACATGCACACATAAGTAATTACAAAACGTGCGCTTTAAGGATTCACAACACCACAAGAAACCTTGGTAAACAATACTAAATGCTTACTTTACTTTCTTCTTTAATTTACGCCAAGACTATTCCTATTTCCTGACCTTTAAAATGGTACGACACTCTGGATATTCCTTTCCACTAACGAAACTCAAATTGGAAGAAATCATTTAATTTACTGAAAAAAAAAAAAAAAAAAAAAAAAACTGTACAAAATTAGCAAAAGCGTAAAATACTCAAGAATACGAATAGCCTGGAACCATTGAAGGTCAAATATACCCCAAATCAGGATTCAAGATGTGACATGTTTGGTAAGTCACAGAAAAATGTCAATTCTCTCGAGAGAACAAAAAACTCGCAATCAAGATCTCTCTTGTTCGCACAAGTGTAGGGGGCTTCACCCCATTTTCCTAGTGTCAGATTTTAATGACAATAGCACTATGTATTTCTCACTACAGAATTATGTGATGATAGGGTCATCATGCTCTCTCCAGTAATTCTTTAACCTTCTGCACAAATTCACTTGTAGGAACTTCATCCTCAGTTCGAGCGTTAAGGTCCTTCACTTTCACAATATCCTTTTCCTTTTCTTGTGCTCCTACAATTACCATGAACGGGATTTCGGAGCTGGTGGCACGGTCAAGGTGCTTTTGCATTCTCTTATTGACCAAGAACTCGGCTTTCACACCCGCCTTCCACAATTGACTCACAAGCTTGCCTGCCAATGGTAAATCATCTCCCAACATGCATACTAGAACTTGAGTTTCAGTTGCACGTACTTTCTGCACCATGAAACAACAGATCAGTCAATCTTTCAATACTAATGATAATCTCACCTACGATTCCAGACACAAAAACACAGCAATATCCAATACAAACCAAAGAAATATCTCGAGAGTGGTAAATTCAAGTTTTGGGTGCTGACAGAAGTCACAGGATCAGACTATCATTTGTGGGGGGGGGGGGGGGGGGGGGGGCAATTTCTCAGGGCCAAGGGGTGCATATTCAATATAGAGCCAAAATTAAGGATTCAGAGTATATACATTCATCTAGTATTATTTATGTAGTCGCAACAGATACACACTTTGAAAACAATAACTATCAAAGTCATCAATGCAAATCCAACAAAAAATTAGATCAAAGTGTGCCGACGAGCTGTACCTGGGTAGTATCCTGATCCTCCATTATTGCAAATACTCTCTCTATTCCTAAACTCATTCCAACTGCAGGGACTTCCTTTGTGCCAAACATTCCTATAAGGGTATCGTAGCGTCCACCAGCAGCAATAGAACCAACCTGCAAACAAGCTATATTACATTCCTAGAAAAGAACCTATTCGAATGACATTTATGAAGATTGCCAAGTCAATAGCCACGCAAATTTATTCCGGTGTCATAACAGGTTCCATTAAGGACATGCTAGTAAAATGAACTGACACGCATGCTAACATCCATATTAATGAAGAGTCTTAACATACCTGAGCCCCGCCTTTGAAAACAGCCTCAAATATAACTCCAGTGATCTAGACCTCTTGCAAGACTCAAGTCAAAAACAACTTTGTCTATGCACTTGGCATTTTCCATTGTTTTGAACAAAATCTCAAGCTCATTCAAAGCAAGCTCAGCATCACTATTTTGTAAGAAATCGCCGCTCTGTTTAAGCTTAGGCAACAGTTCCATTGGTGAACCCCTGTGTTTAACAAAGGTTCCAATTTTATCAGCCGTCTCCACGGTCAAGCCTTTTTCTTCCACCTGTACAAATAGCATCTAATCAATTCTAGAGCACAATTTCAGTACAAATCAAATGCCAAGAAAAATAAATTCCAAAACAATTGAGATTGTTGGTAAGAGCATTCAATGACCTTTAAATAAACACCTTAGCAATACAGTATTCATATTTTAATTTCTCCAGATTCTTCTCGGGTATAGTTGGCACATTTAAGTGAAGTCTATTTGAACAACAGTAAAATATATACTTCCTGGTGGAAGAATCTATACCTGATCCAAAAAAATACTGCAGCATTGCACCAAACTACACCAAATGCAAAGATAAACCAAACATTGCTATGGGTGACCGGTAATATAGCATATACCATGGACGTGGCGGAGTTCAAATAATGCAAATGGGGCTCCCACTCCACCTTTTACTCAGTTAGGAGAAGTTAAAAGAAACAGAAGCAGAAAAAATAAGATCGGTATTCGACTATTGGTTCATGTCACATATTTAGGAGGAATAGATAAAATAATAAACAGTGCACACGTGAACACCCTTTTTTGTCTGGTTTCTGATATCGTTTTCCTCACAAGTATACACGTGATAGCAATTCAAAACTCACATATTAATGGAAGTTCATGCGATGGAATGTGCATCCAGAATTCCCTAACTTAAAAATATGCTATAACTCATTTAGAATGTGCAGGCAACTGCACTTCCTCTGTTACCAGACTGCAGACTTTAATCTCGAAAATGAGCCTAAACCTGACCAGTTACAGCTAGAAAGGAATACTGCCCCTAGCAGAGCAAAAATATAGCGAAAAAACTACAACTATAAAGGCATTAATGTCAGAGGAAATGGTTTCGCTTACCATTTCTTTCTTTATCTGCTCAAAGGTATGCTTGTCTAACTTGTCAATACTTGAACAAATAGTTCTGAATTTTACTTGTGGCACACCACATATAGCCAACATCCCATCCAGTAACTTACTGTGATTCAGCTTTACCTGGAAACAAGGCAAAGAGGTTTAACAAGAATAACAGAATCACTGTGGTGGCTCATATACATCTCCACATGAGATAAAAACTATACATCAGGGGAAATACCTCATACTCTGATATATTCAGCTCATCCAACAACTCTAACAGTGTATATACTAGCTCAAAATGAGGCCCCATTTTCTCAAATTGACCTGCAATATCAAAATCACATTGATAGAATTCACGGTATCTTCCCTTCGATGGGTTGTACCTTCCTCTTGAATGAGGTCAATTTTTTCATAGCAACACAAGAGGAACGGTTAAATCATATCGAAGTGAACAGAGTTCTCCACCCTGCAATCATAAAGAAAAGAATTGAAGCCAAAGCAGCACAACAACTGTAGTACACACAATAATTCATGATAGAGACTGCAATAACAGTCCTCAGACGTAGAATAGAATAGTCCTCACCTCCCTCCCTCCAAACCCGGAGTTAGAGCCGTTCAAAAACACCTTACAGTCAGAGGCAACACCTTACAAGTCCAACCGTCACCGGAATCAGCCAGATTGAAGGCGGAAACATCGGCGCGCATGAGAGGGCGGCAACGCGGTGGTCCAAAATAGCACAAACGCCGGCAATAGCGGAAGCCGAAGAGACATCCGAATCGGCGGCGGCGGCGGCGGACCTTGTTTGAGTAGTATAGTGAGGACCTGAATCGGAGCAATTCTAAAATAATTCAAAAAACAAAACATGTAAATTAATCGATATAATTGTATTTACATCCCTTATTTGGGGCTTTGGACAACAAAATTCACAAAAACAAAACAAGGCACAGTTTTTTTCATCTCAATACAAAGTTGATGCTGAATTCCCCTTTTTGCCCTCTTCACGGGACCAAAATTTGGAAGGGACATGTTCCAGCAAGGCAGAAAAAAAAAAGACAAATAGAGAATATGGCCCATGTATGGACCTCACATGGTATAATTGGAGGGTGATTTCTATATATTTTTTAGGTATTTGTAAAACTCATGACTTAATTTTCCTTCTTTTCGTATGAGAAAATTGTTTCTTATTCTATGTGCATTAAAGTCATATCAAAACTGTACTGTCTTTGTTAAAATCCTTACTAATTTCAATTCAATTCAGTTTTACTTAATTATTTTTATAATAATACTACGATTCACTTTAATTTAGTTACAACGAAGTCTACCTTCCCTCGTGAATTCCCTTGGAATCCTTGTTTGCAAATTTTCTTCTTTCACAAAATTCCAATTCCAGTTTTAGAATTTTAGTATTATTTTTTTCCCTTATTTTCGAAAACTTATCCATTCTCTTCTCCACTTTTTGTCCCCACACCCAAGCAGTCCATCCAACCCACATGATTCAGAAGATGACAGCCACATCATTGTTAAGTCCTGTTTTTTTCGTCTAAAAATTGATTATTTTAAGTTCAGATCAGTTTTGGTTAATAGTATTTTATACTACAAATACGTCAACTCGGTTCAGTTCAGTTTAGGCGAAAAGAAAAGAACCTAAGTGGGTCTAGAAGACCAATTGAAAGTATATGTAATTCTTATCCGTTTACTTTTATACTTATCCGTCGAGTGATGGGTGCCCCTTAAATAGTAGTAGTATCAAGTATTGCCCTCGAGAATCCGAATCTAAACTTAATTAGGATTTAAAGTTTTAAACTAGTACATGTACATACAAATCAAACACTTCAACACATTTAACATCGGAATGGAAATAATAGGAAAAAGAGAAATTGAAAACCACTATATCGAAACCAAACAATCAATAATTCAATATCAACATATTAATCCTCACCATCACGTCTACACCACCTGTGTAGCACCACTAGACTCCTTGTGCAATGGTGTTTGCTCATCCCTCGATGGGCCGTGCTTGGTTGAATCGTACTTCTCTCCGTCACCCCACAATGCGTATGCCTCTTCCCCATGCACAGCGTCGTCTCCAATCGCCAATTGCTCCTCCGACATTCTAAGTGGAACAATTAAACCTACCACCACACAAATAATGGACGTGACAACAATGTTCCACCCAATTATAAAACCGCCTCCCACTATTTGTTTAAGGATTTGCATCCCACCAACACCACCATAGACACCGCCACGTGAGTTAGTGACAGGCAAGAAGAGGGAACATAGAACAGGCTCCGCAAATAATCCGGTGAGAATGCCACCGAGGTATCCTGCGACCGCATGAGTGTGGAAGACACCGAGAGTATCATCGATAGCCTGAAGGACCCACCACTTTTTGTGGAGTATCATCATTGTAAACCATGGCACGCTGCCGGATAAGATTCCCATCACTATGGCTGCCCATCCTTGAACAAGGCCTGTTAAAGAGATAATGAACTTGGGTCATTATGGAACCAGTATATTTAAACCTAGTCAAACATTGCATTTGATGGATAAACTTTAACTTCTCATTAACAAGTTGTGACTAATGGCCATGTCTTCTTCAATTACAAAAATGAAAAACAAGTACTCACAGACAAATTACGTGAGAAAAACTCCATATGATGATATAAAATTGTTGCATATGTCAAACGTTAATAAAGATCTTGTGCAGTGAATTCAGATAAATCGTCTAGAATTTAAAATTAAAAAGTTTTAAATTAGCGGAATACAAGATACGCTACATTAACATAGTATGATTTATTGTATTTCAATATAATCCAAAATTTTGACCACAAGATAGCTACCGTTCATTTAAAATGTTGAAATCAAATGTAGCTAGGCTGTGTCCTTCAATTAAGTGGTTAAAATAGAAGTACTACAAATGCATAAATATAATGTTATGAAATATTTAGAAAAAAAAAAACCTGCGCCAGGAGTAATACAAACAAGGCCAGTGATCATTCCCTGAACCGCGCCAATAACAGAAGGTTTGCCAAAGAAGATGACATCGAGCCATGTCCAGACGAGGAGGCTAGTGGCTGCGCAGATGTTGGTGTTGAGCACCGCCATGGAGGAGTCGATGTTGGCACTGTAAGGGTCACCGCCGTTGAACCCTGCCCATCCCATCCACAACAGCCCTGCCCCTGCCAGAGTTAGCAACACATTGTTCGGGGGAAACCTCTCCCTGTCTGCTGTCGTCCTCGGACCCACCTGAAAATATTGAAATATATATAAATGAACTAATTAAAGAATCACTCAAAGAAAAAAAAAGTAATTAATTAAAGAAAGAAACTGAATGAAGCACGAGACTTTGGAGGACGGCAACTTGTTTGACGTGTGAGAGTGAGAGACATAAAATAAAAACTTGGCTTTAAGCCTTTAACAGGTCCAACCATACTAATTATCTATCATCATCAATGTTGAGATTTGAGATCCAAGAACTTAAGACAAAGAAATGCTAGATTGCTAGTAAATTAAAATATACTGACCCAATAAGCAGCGGTGATGCCAGCAATCCCGGACGAGAGATGGATCACATACCCGCCTGAATAGTCCATTACTCCCCAATGAAACAGGAACCCGCCGCCCCACAAGCTAAATGCCCCGACGGTGTATGAGAACGTTAGCCATAGTGGCACGAACATCATCCATGCCTTGATATTCATCCGTCCCAACAAAGAACCAGCGAGTAAAATAAGTGTTATACACGCAAAAACACATTGGAACCACACCATGGACGCCATAGGGTAGTATGGCGTGATCATAGCCGTCTCCAACGTGCCGTTGCTATGGTAGTGGGTGCTGGCAGGGAGCATGGCCTGGTTGATGAGGAAGTTTTGTCCTAAGGCGGGGCCGGCTCTGCCCCAGAACGGTAGAAGCCGCTCGCCAAATGACATTTTGTAAGCCCATATTACCTGTTATTGATTTTATTAATTAATGTTTAGAAAAATATATATTCTACGAAAATTTAAGAAAGATAGCGCTTTAAAAAGAAAAGAAAAAAGAAATATATACGCCTCATGAAGAGAGAGAAAAAAGGTATAGTGGAGAGTGATTTTTTAGATGCTAGGGATCCGTTTCAAAAAAAAAAAAATAGATGCTAGGGAGCTATACATTATAACACCTACGGAGTATTTAAAATGATGACAAGTGTACTACAGTAGAGGCTAGGGTCATGAAAGTCGTGGTGTGACCCACATTCAGTGTTTGTTTACACTATAACATAAAAATTTTGGCTACAAATTGAATATTTACCCAACACAAGACGACAGATGCAAAGGCGTAAAGGGCCATGAAGGCAGAATTAACGGCCCATTTCTTTTTGACGATGCTACCATAGAGGATGACAAGCCCCGGGACGCTCTGGAGGCCGACGAGGGTGGCGGAGGTCATTTGCCATGCGTTGTCGCCTTTGTTTAGCCAGTCGGGGACTGCGGCGGAGGTGTACGCTTGGTAGGCCGATGGCACGAAGCTGGAGTTGACGGACATGGTTTACTTTCTTTTGAGAAGAAGCTTAGCTTAAGAATTTTTCATGTAAACTATGCCTCACTTCAATGTTAGCTGGCTTAGTTACCAGTCACTAATGAAAGGGATTATATATAGCTAGTAAGAGACGCGACTTTTCTCCATGCAATTTGAAATAAATATATATATAAGTAATAATTAATTATAATTATATTATAATATAGTAATAATTAATAATATGAACTCTTGTAATGTTGTAACCTGTTTAAAACTAAGTAGTTTTATAAATATTTATTTTATTTAAAGTTCAAAATTTCTGACTGTAATAATGACTGTAATAAAAAGTGTGAGGATTTTAGGTATATGTACATACTAAAAAGTAAAAGTTAATCAATATTTTAAGATAATGTTAAACTTAACAATTACTTCCTCCATTTCATTTGTATCTTCCTAAGTGGTAAAAATTATCAATTTTAAGGAATAATATTAAAGAATTAATTTGTATGAGTATTTAATTGTAAATGGGTGATAAAGTATGAGAGAGAGTGATAAAGTGGTTATAAATAAGGAGAGATAAATAATAAAAAATGGCAACGGGGTTATTAAACGTAGTAGCAATTTTACTAAACGTTGGAAATTTATTTGTAATTTACAGAATGACTCTTATTTTACAAGTATTACAAATAAATCCCAAACTTACTAAATTCATACAAATTATCATAAACAATTGCAAGTATAATAAATTCATCAATTCTACTTTACCACAAACACTCCCTAAAACAAATACACTCATAAATATAAATTATTAACATGAAATGATCACTTTAACAAAAAATGATCAAATGATACTTCCGAACTTCCAAAAATTGATAAATTTGATACTAAATTCAAGTATTCCAAAAATTAACATTTAAATTCAAACTCAAAAAATAAAAAATAAAAAAAAAATCTGGTGATGAAGCAGCCCAGCGCGGGCTGCTTCTAATGGGCTGCTGCTTCTTTTTTAAATAAAAAAAAATTTCTTTTTTTTTTCAACCTTCTTTTCTTCTTTTTTTTTTAAAAAAAAATTATTATATAAATTTTATTTAATTATGCACAATACCTATATATATATATATATATATATATATATATATATATATATATATATATATATATATATATATATATATATATATATATATATATATATATATATATATATATATATATATATATATATATATATATAAAGAAAATAAAAATAAAAAAAATTGTAAATTTATAAATTTATAGATACTTTATTACAAATTTACAAATCAAGGTGTGAAATGAGTTTGATGATATCTCTTGGTGTGTTTTTCAAATTGAATTGAAATATGTTGATTAGGTTATTGATTTAGGGGCTTGATTTATTTAAGGTGGAATTGTGATGATTTTAAAAGTATTGGGTTAATTTGTAAAATTATAAATTTATAGATACTTTATGTAATTTACAATAAATTTCCAACATTTAGTAAATTTATGTTCCGACGTTTAATATTTAGTAGGTGGGTTAAAAAACTTTCCATATTTGAGTTAGAAACCTAGGAATTTATTAATGAAATGGACAAAGTAACAAGTTACTTTATTTAGCATTTTATTACATTTTCTAGTTTTTAATTGTTTAAAACTCTTAAAGCATTTCTATGAGTATGCATGTTTTTAACTTACCGTGTCGATAGTTAATATATGTTTAATTATAGAGAAGCAAACACATAAGTAGTACTTCCTCCGGAAAGTTTAAAGAACCCCATTTGGTTTTGTTGACTTTTTTATGTTCGGTTTGACCTCAAATTAATCATAATTCATCACGAAAAAAATAATTTTAAAAGTTATATTATAAAAATATAAGAGTGATGAAAAAATAATTTTAAAAGTTATATTATAAAAATATAAGATGTATACTTTCATAATATAATTTTTAAAATCATTTTTTTCACAATGATTTGTGATTAATTTGAGGTCAAACCGGACATCGAAAAAGTCAACAAAACCAAATGGGGTTCTTTAAAGTTACCTTAGGAAGTACTAAACACTCAAAAATTACTTATATATATGTTGAAAAGAATATAATCACTTCAATTAAACATTTACAAACATTCTAGTTAAGTATTCTGCGATGCATTCCACATAATTATCATGCTAGTAATTTCTTAACAAACACCATGATAATTCGAATTTAGTTGGGGTGAATATTATTATTGGAAAAATAACCATAGACAATAGTAGTATAGTATTTATTAAGAACGGTAATTACTACGGAACGATGGAAGGGAGCTTGGGCTGGTGAAAGTGGAAGCTGTTTGGGCTGATGAAAGAGAGGTGCCGAGTTCGATACCTAGCAGACACATAAGGCAGTTTAGGTGTGGAGATCCACCGTTTTTTTTTTTTTTTCGAAACGGCAAATATTACAACTACTTCTACGCTACTACTATGCAATATCCTAAACCACCTTATATCTCCACGCTGAGGATCGAACCCTGGACCTCTCCTTCACTATCCCACCTCCATTCCGCTGGACCACCTTATAACTCCAAAATGGATCTAGTTATGATCGGGAAATATGGAGATACACCGTATGAGATGTATGTATAAAAGTAGTGTATGAGTAGTTGTAATATTTACCGTTAAAAAAAAATATACGACTGATGGAATATTCTTGATTCGTAATTTTCATTAAAAATATCGATAAAGTAGTATTTTGGAATATAATGCACGAATTAAACAGCTGTACCTCAAAGATATTTCACGTTACTGAGGAGAGGAGGATGCATCTGCTGGTCCAATACTTATTTTCCGCGAGTTGAGGAGTTGAGATTCCAAATTCCAGAAGATTCCTATGTAATTAAAAAACCTGAAAGCACAGTTGACACTTGACATGTGGAAATGGATTGAAATAATACTCCTATATCTTGTATAATTCCTCCATTCCACCCTAAAATTTCTATTTTTTTCGTTTAGTTTCCGTTAACTTTCCAATTAATCCTAAAATTCATGTTGAAACATAATTTTTTTGATTATCTTATAAAATATAAGATTTTCACTTTTATAATTTTATAATATAAGGAACAATTTCTTATAGTATAAGTTCGAATATGTATATATAAAATAATTAATTATGTTATGGCAACAAAACTATCGATGTAAATGAACGTTTAGTGATGGGAAAGAGCGTACTCTTGTGTAGAAAAAGGAACAATTTCTTATAATACTACAAATTTATTGACCCCAAAAGTCGTTTTATCTATCATTACAACCACAAAGAGATCGAAGTTTGCTTTCACTTAAGTTTGTCATTCATGCTTGACAAACAAAAAAACTTCTCGCAATTTAATTCAAAAGTAAAAACCGACTGTATTAGTAAGCCCTAAACTCTGTTATAGAATTAAAATAAATGACTAGTAATTGTACTTCCCAACCCGTTTAAACTTTAGGAAGAGTTGGATTTGTATCAGGGTATCAGAACCATCTGGCTCAATTAACCTTTTCAAAGATGTTGAAATCGACCACAAATGCAGGGAATATTAAAAAATTAATATAAATGACTAGTATTCATACCTTCCCAACAGTTTGAACTTGTGAGAGAGTCAGATTTATATCAAAATGATTAGTATTTGTACATCCATCAACTATCAAGTCGGACGCGCTACGTTGTTACTCATGATCTTATTTTCGAATGATAAACTTTTTTTGAAACGGCAAATATTACAATTACTACACTACAATTATACAAATATCATATACCACCTTATAACTCCACACCTAAACCGTCTTATGTCTCCGCTGGGAATCAAACCCTGCACCTCTCCTTTCACCAACCTAACTCATCTCCATTCACCACACCTTATTTTTAATGATACGGTTTTTAAAATATCTTAATGGGTCATCCGTCATCCATTTTAAAATATTACTATGAATCAATCACACTTAGCTTTAATTTGGTTGGTCACAACTCACAACTCAAAAATTCTGCCGAACAAGAATACACCAACAGATGCATGCTTCAGGCATGTGACGAAAAATGTAACAGACTAATATAGTCTATATAGAGGATGCAGAATCGAACCAAAAATATAACTTCAGAGTACTTCAGATTAATTAATTAACTGACGTTATGTTTGTTGTCGAAACTCGAAAGCTATGTTTTATATATTTTTTTTTATATATAAACCTGATGATTACTGTCTCCATTAATTATGTCAAAATAATCTTTATAACTACATACTGTACAAAATTCCATCTGCGTGTGGACATTTTCATGTTAAATGCATCATTAATCTTCAAATTGATTTATTGATTTATTGATTTCTTTTAGTATCTCTTTGATCTTCAATTACTGTTATATGAGATTCCAAATGTAATATTTGAACGTATATTATTAAAAAATATATTTTTTTACTTTCATAATATGAATTAAAAAATTATTTTGTTGTTATGAACTTACGATTTAAGACTAATACAAATTCAAAATAGAATCTTAAAAAAATAAACAAGATAAATGGGAATTTTGCGGCGCGGATGGAGTACAAAATATATAGTAAAACTCCCCCAATGAATAGTAACGATCACAAAAGTTGATTAATATATACTTTCCGTGATTGCATGAGCATGAGCCTACAATAACATCGATTGTTAGTCAAGTACTCAGGTTAATCACTTAATTGCACATGAGCCCTAATGTCAACGCCATAAATTAAGTTTACACTTTTTCTGTAACTTTTGTTCTTTGTCTTTCACTAAATAAAATCATGGAATGAAGTTCTTATATTTTCAATGAAAAATGTAAATTTCAGTTTTGTTTTCATCTTTTCTCGTGAGTACTCTATATTTATTTACTTCCTCTTAGATCACGGGAAAAGATGAAAACAAAATTGTAATTTCCATTTTTCATTATTTCTAGATGGTTCTAGATGGAAGTAGGCTATGCTGGAATTGGTTGTATACTTAGGGATGATCAAGGAAATTTGAAAGGGGCGTTGTCTGCTTATATTGGCGAAACCAATCATAATATGGCAGAACTCTTGGCCATTAAAATAGGATTACACTTGGCTGTTCTTAAAGGTTATGCTTGAATTATAATACAATCTGACTCAAAATTTGCAACGGACTGTGTAAACAGGCGGGAACCAGCAACATGGCAACACAAGGAAATGGTGCAGCAAACTGAGGAGTTGAAGAATGGAAGAGAAGTACAAGTGTGTCTCATCTACCGTGAAGAAAACCAAGTAGCAGATGTGTTAGCTAAGAAGGGAAGCAAGTCTAGAGTCAGCGCAATCCACCAGTCCAGTAGTCGAGTCAGCAATCCTACAAATGTGGCAGATCAGGAGAATGTAGATAGAATAAATCTTGAGTCATCGAGTCCTAGTCCAGTCTCCAGTCTTTTATCGAGTCTTTGTATTCCAGTTTCATCTTGTGTTGCACGTGAACTTTATGATGAGCAGACTTGCCCTATGTGGTTAAATTGCTTACTAGAACATGATCATAATCAGGTGCTATTTCGGGACATCCGTGTTGATGATCCTCAATGTACATTACTTGGATGAATGAATGAAGTTTGTTTACAAATAAAATAAAAAAAAGACCCACCTTTGAACTCTTTCTTCTATTCATTGTCGCTGTTTATATAAAAAATTAATGGGCGGCTAGGCCTAGAATAGTAGAATGTCCAAGCCGAAGCCCAACACCATACTTGCCAAGTCCATCCACAAAGTAGTAGGTCACGGCCTGGCTCCTGTATATGGGCTTTGGGTGGGTGGGTGGGGTGTTTAACCACTTAACACCCGTTGATAAAAAAATATTACAAATTCTTGTTTAGGACCTACCTAAACCATGAGACCAACTAATTCACTCTAATATAACTCTAATATGGATCAATCCAGCTTAATCCATCCAATTTAGTCAAATTTCGCGGGTCAAGAAGGTTAAAGCGGGTCAAGCAGCTTCGGTTCATCTATAAATATTGAAAAAAAAATAGATTAAACCAATTTCTTCTCTGGTCACGCATATTTCAAAGAGAGAGAGACGGCCAGGGATTTTTAGAGAGAGAATCATCGACAGAACCCTAGGCAGAAACTTCATTCGCCGGTGAGATTTCTGAAATTGCTCAGTCCATTCGCCACGTTTCTGCTAACTCCTTTCGCTTGAATGTTTGATTTGATTGATTTGTGTTCAAATCCTGTTGTTTTGTCTCTTTTCAGTCACCGCTCGTTAATCACTCGATTGAATGTTTTGAAAATCTGGTTCGGTGTTGTAATGGCGGATTCGGATGGTAGTGGTGGTTATACAGCTAAATCAGGTGCGAAGGAGCATATCATGTCATGACGTGGAGGTTGATAAGGAGGTTACTGTAGAACAAAAATTGAAGAAATGGAGAATTCGAAGTTTGGGGGTAATTTGGTGAAATTTTAGGTTTATTTCATGTTTTGAAACTTATTTATAGTCAGTGCTCAAAGTACCATCACCTGTGTTCTAGAGGATTCCTTATCATATTTGTTGCTCAGGAGTTTTGAACGTTATTAGGTCTGCACCTAAATTTTGTTTTACTGCCAAGTATAGTAAAGTAAGTTGTCATTCATAATCGCAATATATTCTATTTTTCATGAGCTACATAGAGTTAGTATTATGGAAACTCATCCTTATGAACCTTGTTTGTGAGTGATATTGTTTAATTTGTTGCTCTGTGCATTTTATGTGAGCTATATCCATATATTGATAATGTGTTTTTTTTTTATAGAATATCTTGTGCATTTCAATGAATGCATTCCATAGGACAGTTACAAATGCTCATCAGGAATAGGAATATGGCTTTGTGGAGTTTTAGCAGCGAGAGGAGGATGATGACTATGTTTCTTAAATGTTTCTTAGGAGTAATATTCAGGTATGTTTGGGTTCAGCTACATGTACAACTGGTTTTGCAGAATTTGATGATGTGCATTTTTGAATTCTATATGTTGTTGGACGTTGTGTAGAAAGGGTGCAGTTTTTCCAATGTGATAATGGAGTCATGGGGTGCAATGATATGTATGTACATTATCTAGTATAATACTAGCATCCCGTATGTTTCTTGTGGTCTTTTTTTTTTCTTTTCGGATGACTTTGAACATGGCAATGTAATAATCATGTTTCCTAGTTTTTGTGCAAATCCAAATAAAGGAGGGAAACTTTTAATGGCTATAGCTGGTAGACTCGACCAAAACAGAACCGTGAACCGAAAACCGAATCGAAAAATAGACTCTGGTTCTAGAATCAGAACCGCCGGTTCCAGAACCAGAACCGTACTGTTCGATTCCGGTTCCGATTCCAACATATTTGGAACCATGGAACCGGCCAGGAACCGAACCGAGCGGTTCCTGGCCGGTTCCATGTGTCCTGTGTGTCCCACAGGACACATGGCATGCAACGGCTAATTAGTTGTAGCATGCTGCAACGATTAACAACGGCTAATTAGCCGTTGTTATTATTTGCAGCAGGCACAACCTGCTGCCATTTATTATTATTATTTTTAAATAATTATATAAGGAACCGGCAGAGAACCGCCAGAAACCGATCGGTTTTCGATTCTGAACCGAACCACTAGGAACCGATCAATTCTCAGTTCAGAATCGAGAACCGACGGTTACTAGAACCGAAACCGAACTGCCGGTTTCGATTCCAGTTCCGGTTCTGCTATATTTGCCAAATGGAACCGGCGGTTCTGGAACCGAGAACCGCCGATTCCTGGAACCGCCCAGGTCTAATAGTTGGTTATTGAGTAACTATGAGCTGTATAACATTGGGAATCTATACCAAATGCCATTTCTCTTTTACTTCATTTTTACATGGGCAGTTTTGAAAAATTGGAGCAAACTACATGATGGTAAATTGGTAATGCATGTGTGTATTGAGCAAACTACATGTGAGTTGAAGATTTATATTTTGCCTCAATAGCTCAGTTCTACCAGTCGACAAGGTTGACTATATTGTACTGCACATAGTAGATGCTCTAGATAATTATAGAAATAAGGAATGCTTTCATATTGACTGCAACTTACATGAAACCCAATGATGTATAGCTAGCCTATTCTTGTAGAAGAACCTTGACTGCTTCAAGTATGGTAATGGAAGGTTTCTCTTAGATGTTGCATATATTTTTTCATTCAAGTAAATGACCAGCTGAGGTGGTTACATGCCTACTTGAGTTCTGAGGTTTTTTTACACTCTCTTAATTTTGTGACTGATAAGTATAGACTGCATTTTGCTAATTCCTTTGGCATGCAAGTAGCTATGGTATCTGACTATCTTTTCCTTATGTTACCAGGCGAAGAAGGCCGCTTCCCTCAAGAGTTAGGCGAAGAAGCCTAAGGACTGAATCCGCTAAGAAAACACGGCGCAAGGAGTTTCTGACTTTCATAAGCTACACTGATTCCTGAAAATGTATACCTAGACCTCATGTTTGATTTTTAGGCCATTTGAAAGTGTATACTGTATAGTGATGTATTTGCACAGGTAAACAGTGAAAAATGCAAGCTTTCTTATGCGATTTCTTTGTAAACACCTTTTTTATCGTAATATGTTTGAGTTTTATATACTGTTTGATTTGAGTTTTATGTGGTGTTTGTTTGAGTTTTACATCAATCATATGTGAGGATGACAAAAAGTGAATAAGATTGATGAATTAGAGGAGTTGAAGGAAACAGAAGAGTAAGGTAATTATTTGAACAAAAGTGATGGTATGTTAAAATTTATAAGAAAATGATTTCTATATTTTTGAGTTTTATATACTGTATATTTGAGTTTTATGTGGTGTTTGGTTGAGTTTTACATCCATCCTATGTGAGGATTAGGGTGAGGTTTACTTGATATTAATATTTGCTATGTTGCTTGTTTGAGGCTTATATATATATATATATATATATATATATGGTTTTTGTTTGAATTTTACATGTATCATATGTGAGAATTACTTGAGGATAAGTTTTATATGTTTGAGTTTTATTTACTATTTGTTTTGAGTCTTATGTGATGTTTGTTTGAGTTTTAAATCTATCATATGTGAGAATGACAAAAATTGAATAAGATTGATAAATTAGAGGAGTTCAAGGAAACATAAGAAGAGTAAGGTAATTATTTGAACAAAAGTGATGGTATGAAAAGTTTATAAGAAAATGATTTTTTATATGTTTGAGTTTTATATACTGTTTGTTTGAGTTTTATGTGGTGTTTGGTTGAGTTTTACATCTATCATATGTGAGGATTATGGTGAGGTTTACTTGATATTAATATTTTACTATGTTGCTTGTTTGAGGCTTACATATATTTGTGTATCTGGTTTTTGTTTGAATTTTACATGTATCATATGTGAGATTTACTTGAGGATAAGTTTTATATGTCTGAGTTTTATTTAGGAAGTGTTTGAGTTTTAATTAGAAATTGATTAAGGTTTACCGTGAACAAACAAAGAAATGTTTCATTATCCCTCGACAAATGCTTAATTAAGATCGTAGAATTCGAAAGTAATTGTATCAATTTTAAAGGTATTTGGGGTTCACCCAATCCCTTCAGGTTTTAGAAAAATATACACTCTTAATTTTATTTTGAGGTTTATTTAGGAATCGTTTGAGTTTTACTTAGAAACTGATTAAGGTTTACCTTGATCAAACAAAAAAATGTTTCATTATCCTTGACAAATGCTTAAGGGTTTAGGGGTTGGATGCCCTGCACCTCATCCAACTCCTAAACCCTAATTAAGACCATAAAATGCGAAAGTAATTATATTAATTTTATAGGTATTTGGGGTTCACCAATCCCTCTAGTGTTTTAGAAAAAATTAATACACCCTTTATTTTATTTTGAGGTTTATTTAGGATGTGTTTGAGTTTTAATTAGAAACTGATTGAGGTTTATCTTGAACAAACAAATAAATGTTTCATTATCCCTCGACAAATGCTGCACCGCATCTAAACACTAATTAAGACCGTAGAATCCGAAAGTAATTAGGGTTTTAGAAAAATATACAACTTTATTTTATTTTGAGGTTTATTTAGGAAGTGTTTGAGTTTTAATTAGAAACTGATTAAGGTTTACCTTGAACAAACAAAGAAATGTTTCATTATCCCTCGACAAATGATACACCGCATTTAGACACTAAATACTAATTAAAACCGTAGAATCCGAAAGTAATTTGGGTTTTAAAAAAATATACAGAAAACTTATTAATAAATTTCACTCAGTATATCAATAAACCTCAAGCATCACATGAATAAAACTTAAAACATTATTTACAGAAAACTTATTAATATCTAACTTCAAGCCAACACCTGTGTTCTTAAAGTCTATCTGCAAAAAGCCACGCCCACCCCTTCCTTCAATCCTTTCTTTCTCTCACAATTTCATATCACAAACACAATAAAAACAAAATCACAAAATTTCAGAGAGAATATATAATAGAGTACAAAAAACATCAACTTATAATAATGGCTGTTGGAAGAGGTGGAATAAGGTTCATGGGACCTCTACTCGCAGTAAACTCGGTGGTCTATCTCATCCTCATCATCCTCGTTAGTACTTCAATTCCTTCTAGTAATGAATTTCTATTTCTATTTCCATCTCCTTCCAGTATGAAGTATAAGTGACGATGTCGGGTGAAATGCCATTGTGATCTTCATCTTCTTCTCGAACTTATTCCGATTGAGATTTCTCTGTTTCTGTGATAGATCCAGATTTCTCTGTCAGGTTTTCTGATTTGTGTAAGAGAGTTTTTGACGGTTTATTTTAATAACCCGTTTATTAACCCGGCCTATAAGAGACCCGTGAGTTTTTGAAGACTTTGGTATTCGGATTTATCTTATTTGATTATTTGATCTGGATTTGAGTTCCTTTGAGTCTCATTTGGTCTCACGGATCATAGTGGTCTCACAGGAGACGTTCTCAAAAAATATTTGAATATTGATATCTGGATGGGATGTTTTTTTAGGTTAAAAATGTAGCTCCGTTCAGATCGGAGCTTTACAGCTCCGATCTAGTCGGAGCTTTACATCTCCGACTTGATCGGAGCTGTACAACTCCGTTCAGAGCGGAGCTGTAAAGCTCTTTACAGCTCCGCTCTGAACGGAGCTGTACAACTCCGATCAGGTCGGAGTTGTACAGCTCCGGCCGACGAGCTCTCTTTTTTATTATTTTTTTATTTTTTTGAAAATCCTTGTGGGTTAATTTTAAGATTTAAAATTATTAGGGCTCAGTTTGCAATAATATTTGAGGCAATTTTAAAATTTAAAAAAGTTACATGCCTTATGTTGAATTAATAAGTGTCAAATTGGTGAAATTAAAAAGATTTGAGGTAAATGTGTAATAAATGAAAATTGAAGCTGCTTGGTCACGGTCAAAGTTGAATATTTGACCAAGGGTAAAAATGTATTTTCATTGATTTAGTTCGCCAAAAGTCAAGATCGTGGGTCTGCATGTAATTAAATCGACTAGTGAGGGAGGTGGGTGTACTTATTTGACTAACGATGGTCTATCTGTAATAAAAAGGACTAGCAAGGGTACTATAGAAAAAACTTCTAATTTCATCATATTTTGAATTATACAAGCATTATGCATCCTACATTGCCTAAAACTGCCGAGATGAACCACGTATTTATGTTGAGGTGGATTATTTTTATTGTATTTTTGGTTTGAAGTAAAATAACTCCAAATATTTTGAAATTTTTGTCCCTTAATTTGTTGATAATTTTTGTCCCTTAATTTGTTAAACTTTGTTCCAGTGACTTCTTCCATCGTTTCTTAAAAGTTAGTTGAGTGGATCAACTTCAAAGTGCAAATACACCAAAATGAAGGGATGCAACTGTAATTTTAATCTTCTCTCTCAAATATAAATATCAACTATCAGTGAGCGAGTTAGTTACCGCTAAATTCAGTAACGAACTTGAAACCAGAAAGATTCTGTAATTCTCTCTGTTTCTCTCTCTTCTCGTCGTAACTAACTTCTCCTCTGTTTCTCTCTGTTTCTTCTTCTTCTCTGTTTTTCTCTGTAACTGAAACAAGATTGTGTATTTATAACTGTGATTCAGAAGAAACAGCTGGTACGTTCGTTCCAGAATTTGATCATCAGAATCGATTGAAATTGCAACCGGTAAGTCCAGAGTATTTATTTAATGTTTGCCTGTTCGATTTATTCGATTCCGTCAGTAGTATGCTCTGATTGCAATCAATTTCGTTAATTTCTTTCTGAAATGATGACAAACAACTGCTAGCTATTTCAATTTTCACATAGATAGTTCAAGGGAAATCTGATTCTAGGGTTTTGCGTTCAGATTGTGGAGAACTGATTCGTTTACTGCTAATTGATAAACACATTTAATTTGTTGAGTAGAGAATAACTTTCAATTACATTGATGCACAGAATTTATTAGGAATTTGGTGTTTCGAAATCACCACGTTGTTCATCATCTCAGTTTTGCTTCACAAGTTAACTGTCTTTCTGTTGTTTGCTTGTTGTTCGTGTATGAATCACAGAGATACAATGGCACAGAATCTGCCGTTTGATTTAAATGAGCCAATTGATGATTCAAATTGGCCATTTGATTTAAATTGGGCCGATGTACGGAATCTGGTTACGTTAGATGGCCCTGAATCAGGTGATATACTAATCTGCCAGTTATGTGAGGTGCACCTAGCTTTGGGAAGTCATCTCACCTGGATGGTACGTACAGAGATGAACTCATCTATTTCACTTTATGTCTATGGTTTCACATTATGCCCTTTTCAGCAGATCAACGTTCAGATAACATTAGTATAACATGTATGAATGTTAATTATAGGCCGGTGAAATGGTTAATGTGCAATTTTCTTTGAATATTAGGGGATGTACAAATGGTTATTAGTTAAAAGTTGTTGTCATGTAGAATTACTTTTGATCTATTTAGTCATGCTACTCACATATTCAATTACAGGATGAGCCTGATTCAGAAGATCCGTATGCCGTGGTCCAGAAAATGTAAGATCAAACTCTTTCTATATATTTTTAGGAGTACATGCGCGCAATATAGTTGTTGATATATATATGTGCTGATTATTTAATAATAACAATGCAACAGGCATAACATAAAGTTGCGCGGCGCCACCTATACAACAGGAAGTCAAGTGAAAATTAAAGTTTGTTGCACGAACTGTGGTATGCGATTGGGATCCAGAGTTGTAAGCCAAGATTCTCTTGCTATCATCTAGCTTTTGTTTCGTGTAATATTAGGAACAAGATAGTGTAGACTATATAGACTTACATTATACTAGTAGAACAGTCCTTAACAAAAGAATTTCTAGTTTTACAGGTTTCAGTTGACGGGAGGGACGAATGGGATTTAACAGAGAAATTCATAGTAAGCACGTAAGTTTCTGTGAGACTGTGACTTGTAGCTGTATGCAAATGACCTCCCTGTGTTTTCGAACAAGTTGCAATTGATCACCTCCTTTATTTATTTTCACAGGAGGAGGTTCCTTGTACGCACTCTTGACACCAAGGTTCCTCTTGTGAGCGATCCGAATATTCGTATTGTTAAATTCAATAGGTCACAGGGAACTTTCTTCAATTGCGGCCTGTGCACGACACACATAGCCTTGCCTACTGACCTTACCAACTCCACTGGGGTAAGTATTCTGCTGTTTCTCTCAAGTAACTGCAAGACTTCGATCTAATCTGCACCATGCATGGTGCTACGCATTTCCACCCAATAATTTAGATAATCTCACTACTTCACTTTTTCATTTCTTTTGCAGACACCTTATACTGATGAAGAGCGTGGACACTTCAAATGCGCGTAAGATGATGATCATTCAACTGCAAATTCAATCCACTTCTGTTCTGTGATAGATGACAGATTGAATTCTAATTTCTTATTAATGAATTTGCAGAAGTAACGTGTACACGGGCATGAACACTGTTAAAAATAATATAACAGGAGCACGACTTTACTGCAGTGTCTGTGACAAAAAGTTGGGATGGAAGATCTTAAATGACTCTGCACAATACCGATACGTGTTAAAGAAGTAAGCTACTCGTACTTTGATTATTATATATAGCCTTCTGTATACATGTTGTAATGCTAGACTGCTAGTTTAATTTGCATAGGAATATACTTACTTAATGATCGATGTTTGTTTGTTGTTTGGCAGGAAACACGTAGGTAACTTCATGTGGGACTGATACAAAGATATTCCTTTGCGTGCACATGAATTGAACGAACCTTTATTACAAAGACGGTGAACACCAAGTCAGTTTTATTACGGCTATTCTAGCCCGTGCTTGCATAACTGTTTTTCAGAGTCTACTGGAGATGATCGATTACAAGTACTGTATTGTGTCAACGTACTCTGTAATGCATAATTGAGGCTAGACATCTCTTCTGTGATCTGGTATACTTTTTGTATTGCACAATTGAGCTTCGTCTTCTCATAGATCTTGAGCATAATGAATGTCCTAGCAAACATTTTTAGTACTTGGTATGCTATGTAGATTGAGTTGCTATAGCATCCGCACCTGGTGCTGCTCAGGTTCATATATCTCTGCTGATATATTCTACATATCAACCTTTTTTAGTGAATCATGATTAACTGAAAACTCAATTTCCTGCTGCCTTGCTACATGCATGTAATATTTGCAAGCCATTGTTTCTTTCAATATGTTATGTTATATCCAGGAAATGCCAGTGGACAGCAAGCATTGTATGAATCTAAATGCATTGCTTGTTTTAAATCTGTGACCCGAAATAACAAAACAGCATGCATGAGATAGTAATAGAAGAAGATACTGAAAATGTCATGCATAATTAACAAAAGACAAACACATACCAAACAGAGGTTGCACCTTGTTTTTTACAGTGTAGAGTACTGAACTACTGTCTACTGTGAGTGATCAGGGCCTCTAGACTTATTGGTGATTGATTCTATTGACAAATCTGAAATTCACTCTAATCCCTTCAGGAGAGACTGATGAGCCTAAGGCAGAGTTAGATAAGCACGGGGCATTGTTATATAGTAACGTTTGGTTTGTAATACTCCTGAATACGGTTCTTTCCAGCATGCATGCGCACAGGGATATACTGTATATCTCTTGTCAACCAGTGCATTTAGATGCATGCAAGCTTCACTAACCACACAAGTCAGGTTGTTATCGAAAAAGGCATAGTTTATAGTTACCAGATGCATGTTCCTCTGCCTATATCAAAAAGTGAAATATATGTGATCACCATTTGGATCAATGCATGATAGCCAAGGACAACGAAGCATAGCTCAGTTTGTAAGCTGCTTCACCTCCAACCAATAGG
The DNA here is from genome assembly GCA_028274465.1 of Plantago ovata. Taxonomy (NCBI): domain Eukaryota; kingdom Viridiplantae; phylum Streptophyta; class Magnoliopsida; order Lamiales; family Plantaginaceae; genus Plantago; species Plantago ovata. The sequence continues at coordinate 6,846,640 of CM051456.1, read as the reverse complement.
TTCGAGTCACCACTTTGCCGATTCAAAAAAAAAAAAAAAAAAAAAAAAGCATGATAGCCAAGAGATCATTGTAATGTGGCCTGAAAAACAGTGAACATTAACATTTTCCTGTAGTATGGATTGCCTCCTACAATTAAAAATAGCTATCTCTTAGCATCTGCTTGAGCATAGCTAGCCGGCTTTTGGCTTAAATCAGCAGTATATTATTTACACTGTGAGATCTTAAAATGAAGTAATTGCTAGATTCCGCCTTCAAGTCAAGTGGATAAATTATAATGTGATAAAATAGCAACTTACTTGATCCTTAGGAAGCTGATCACTAGACATGTAGTACTAGCTAGTACTTCATAGATAAACTCTGTTTTAAGGTACATCAAAATAGTATATACAAGTACAAAGGTAAACTTAATCATCTCAGTACTACCAAAGCTAAAGCTAATTAAGGTGAACTGAAACGAACTTGTGTACGCGGTTAGTGAAGCCAATGTCATCAACAACAAACATCCAGTACAAAGGAAAACAAAATTAGAATCGGTTTCGCCGTTTCAGTTTGTTTCAGATTTACTTACTTATTTTTATTTTTGTATATCACAAATAAATTCAGTTTGAATGTTAAATTCAAAAGACAACGACTAATCAAACATAGAGTGATGCGTAGATGACAGAAGAAGAAAACGTAACAAGATTGATGGTCTGTCTCTGTGGTTTCACTGGTGCCTCGTTGACTATTGTATCGAACGCATCTATGTCTGGGTTGTTTAACAATCGGTTCACGGATTCCTGTAGGATTATTAAATTTGTACTAGTAGTATATCTTTCTTATCTTATGGACTAAATTTATATAAATATCAATTTATTTTCTATCTTTGTTGACTAATTACAAAACTCTATTCCCCACTTGGGTTTAACCTCACATGTCTCAACTCCCACCTGCCAACCAATTATAGTAGTCCAATATTATTTCCAAATTATATTAAAAAATAATTAATAAAATTATATTATAAAATTTTAATTGGTATATTTTCATAATATAATTTTATTATTTATTTTTTCAGTACAATTTACTTATAATATAAGGTCAAATTCAATATTAAAAAAGTTAACAAAATAATATGAAAACCTTATACATACACATACAGATCCAACTTTTAACGATATGATATTATCACCCCAATATTTTAACGAGACTTTTGGACATGAAAGTTAATAAAAACAGCCATTGTACTTTTGAATTAGCCCCCACTTTCATTTGATCTTGTACGTAGAAGTTGTATGTTTGCTTACTGTGTTTTACACCTATACTTGTTGAAAATGAGTGTAAAAGAGTTTTTGTTTACCTTATAGTCAAAATGAGTGGGAGATTATATAGTCAAAGTACGCAACATGCCTACGTAGCTACTGCCTACTATCTTAGACAACCGATCACCTGCTTCACATGCCAACAAAGATAGAATAATCCCTTTTAATTGTACTTATCCCCACCTTTAATTTTAATTTGAGAATGGTTTTAATATTTTGATAGAATGATCGATATAATTAAGGTACGAAATTCAATTAATCAAGGTTCAAGGTTTTAGTTTCAAACTTTCTGGAAATAAAACATGCTACTAGTCACATGTATTAAATAATTGAGCTCATTTCAAGATTTCAAGTTCAAAATCTGAAATATATGAAATAAAAAAGAGGTTTATTGAAAGAATAAAACATTACACCAATGAGGTCCAGCTCAGTTGGTTAGACAAGTTATAGGTTCAATTCTCAAAAGAATAAAACATTACGCATTATTATTATTATTATTATTTTTATGATGTTGATAATCTGCCGCCGTTACCCTTTGGGATTATATATACTTGACGGGTTGATGAAATCAAATTACAAATTGGACTGAGAAAGCATGTTATCCTCCATTTTAATGAACTGATCTAACTTTTTGCGGGTGTATTTTTTATTTTTTCCTTGTTAAAAAAGTGAACAAAAATAGAAAATCCTATACAAATCACAATAATACTCCCATGGCCCCATCAAATAATAGTCGGTCTTTCTTTAGTAAATGGATGAAGACAGACAATTGAAGAAAGCAGTTAGCCGACTCATGACACTGTACCACCACCAGCAGTCCACCACAACAACCGTATCCTCGCGGCCGCATGAAACCCATACCTGGGGTGGGCCCCATTACCCACCGGCGCACAGTCACTATCACACCAGGTCAACTCAGCCCCACAGCATTGAATTAATCCATAATTCATTCAACTCCATTCCCGGAAAATTAAGAACACACACAAGTAAGTTAGTCAATAAACTACTGACGATGCTAATTATACTACTACTACTACTACCACCAACCAAACACTCCATTTTCATCCACCATTTTCAAACCACCTCCTCATGGGCGGCTACTTCCTCAACCTCATCCTCCTCCTCTTCCTCTCCCCTTCCCTCACCCTCTCCGGCCGCCTCTCCCTCACTTCCATCACCCCTAACTTCACCGCCACCTACGCCCACTACGTCGACAACTTCGGCCCCGGAGCTTTCCTCTCTTCCCAAAACAACACCTTCCAGGCCCGAATCACCAACGCCCGCCCCGGCATAGAATCCTTCTACTTCGTCATCATCCATGTCCTCTCCAACCAAATCGTCTGGTCCGCCAATCGCAACACCCCTGTTTCCAGATCCTCCAAGCTCACTTTCACCACCCAAGGACTCGTCCTCTTCAACCATACAGAGCACCCGATTTGGTCAACGCCCAGCACTCTCTCGCCCATCTCGTCTATGCAGTTACTGGAGTCCGGGAACTTGGTCCTGGTTGATGGGTCTGGGAATTTCGTGTGGGAGAGTTTTGATCACGCCACTGATGTGATTTTGGCGGGACAGAGGCTGAGGACTGGGAGCTTCTTGGTTTCTTCTGTGGACGATGGGGACTTGTCTGAAGGTGATTACAGGATGTTGGTTGGTGAGAGTGATGCTCTGTTTCAGTGGAAAGGGATGGACTACTGGAAGCTTTCGATGGAACCGAGGGCGCATATTGACACGAATTTCGCGGTGGGGTACATGAGTGTGAGTGACACAGGTGTGTATTTGATGGGACAAAATGGTGAGGATATTGTGATTAGGGTTAACTTGGCGAATTCGTCAAGTTTTCGATACATGAAGATGGATCAGGACGGAGTGATTAAGGTCTTCACGTATAACTCTGCGGGAAGATCGATAAACGAGGAGTTTGATAGTCCTGCCGATGGTTGTCGAGTTCCTTATGTTTGTGGGCAGCTAGGTGTTTGTACTGGTGGAGGTAATTCGAACGGACATTCGTGTTTGTGTTCCGCGTTTAATGTGAACCAGAGGTCGAGTAACGGCAACTGCGTCCCGGTAGATGGTTCTCTGGCTCTACCAGGTGGTTGTGATAGTAGTTCTGATGAGGTTGAGTACTTGAGTTTGAGGAGTGATTTGGAGTATTTTTCGAATGGTTTTGTGGAGCCTGTTATGCGGAATGTTAATATATCTGCTTGCCAGGGTATGTGCACGAGGAACTGTTCATGCTTGGGAGTTTTCTTTAGTGAGAATACGGGTTCGTGTTATGCGATTAGAGGTCAATTAGGCTCGTTGTTCACGAAATCGAGTTCCAGGGATGATGTGAATCGGTTGGGGTATGTGAAAATGGTGGTGGTTGGGGATGCTGGGAGGAAAGGATCTGATTTCCCGATAGTGGCGGCAGTTTTGTTACCGTCATCAGGAGTTATATTGATTGCGATTATTGCTTATCTGGTTTGGCGGATTCAGAGAAGGAAGCGACTGGCGAAGGCTGCGAAATGGAAGTCGAAAGCTTATTCCTCGGGAGATGAGGAGGATATAGAGTACATTGCGATTCCTGGTTTGCCTGTGAGGTTTGAGTATAAGGAGTTGGTTGCTGCAACCGGGGATTTTAGGACACGGATAGGGTCTGGTGGATTTGGGACGGTTTATAAAGGGACACTTGATGATGGAACAGATGTAGCAGTGAAGAAGATAACATGTTTGGGAGCACAGGGGAGAAGGGAATTTTTAACCGAGATTGCAGTTATTGGGAAAATTCATCATGTCAATTTGGTTAGATTGAAAGGTTTCTGTGCTTATGAAGGACAGAGGTTTCTAGTCTACGAGTACATGAACCGTGGGTCATTGGATCGTACCCTTTTTCGGGGTAAGCCTGTTCTTGAATGGAAGGAGAGATATGAGGTTGCGCTTGGTACAGCGAGGGGTTTAGCGTATTTGCATTCGGGGTGTGAGAACAAGATCATACATTGTGACATCAAGCCAGAGAATATTCTTCTCAACGACAAGTTTCAAGTGAAGATGTCGGACTTTGGGCTCTCGAAGCTTCTAAGTCCGGAGCAATCAGGCTTCTTTACGACTATGAGGGGTACACGGGGCTACTTAGCCCCTGAATGGCTTACAAGCTCTGCTATTTCAGATAAGACCGATGTATATAGTTACGGAATGGTTCTTTTAGAACTCATTAGGGGGAAGAAGAATTCCACTGCTCAGAGCCAAACTGATAGCTCGGGAACGGATAGCAATGCACATTCTTCGTCTTCATCTGGAGAATCTGGAAGCAGGGTTGCCTACTTTCCCCTGTTTGCATTACAAATGCACGAGGAGAAACGGTACTTGGATCTGGTTGATCCGAGATTGACAGGTCGGGTCCAAATGGAGGAAGCTGAGATACTCGTGCGGGTTGCTTTGTCTTGCTTGCATGAAGACCCGAATTTCAGGCCTACGATGACTAATGTTGTCGGTATGCTGGAAGGTGGGATGCCCTTATGTGAGCCGAGGATCGAGTCCTTGAACTTCTTGAGGTTTTACGGGCGGAGGTTCACAGAAGCATCTACGGCAGGAGATAACAACGCCAATAGTGGTCTGATGATGCACATAGAACAAGCGACGAAAACTACGAGTTCGTGCAGTTCGTTGTCACACTTGTCCTCACAGGATGTCTCAGGTCCAAGATAGCATTTGTTCACACAAAAGAATTTGTCTGTTGTAGTTTGATTGAATTTTTTAAGTGATAGTATACTGTTTATATTAACTACTACAGTATCTATACCATCTTTTGTGGGTAGTGACTAGTGAAGAAGTATATAATAGAGCAAGTTACATATAATATGTACATATGAAGTTCAGTTTATTGTATTGGATGAATGAAATTCTTAGGGATTCTTGATGGATTTTTTAAAAAAAAATCTAGTTCTCTCTCTTTTTTTTTTCCTTTAGCTTCTTGAGGTTTTATGAGCGGAGGTGCACTGAAGCTCATCTATGATAGAAGAGAACATTGACAATAATGAGTTCTTGATGCAAACGACGAAATCTAATAGGCTGTACAGTTCTTTGTCATGCTAGCTTGTCCTCACAGGATGTTTCTCACCTCCAAGATAGCATTGGTTCACATATTGAAGTATATATGTAGTAGTATAGTAGTTAGATCTGTTTATATCATTATATGCATACCTTCTTTTCTGGGTCAACAAGTGCAGTAGTAAATAGTAATAGAGCAAGAGATATGTAATACGTTGAATTTGAGGTTATTGGATTGGTCCAATGAATTTGTTTTTACGGATTCCTGTGGATAATTTATCTGTAACTTGTCATTTGCCTTTTGTGCTTAAATCCGTCTACATGTACAAACTCTGCCCAAAATCCTATAAAACATCACCTTAGATTATGTGACCTCAATCATGATTCGCGGGGAAAAAGAAAAAGAACATCAGTAACAACTTACAAGGGACGAGAAATGGTACATCAGCTTAAGCAGTGCACACTAGATGAACACAGACAGTGAGGGATTGAGTTGTGGTCTGTTGATTATGTTGGTTCTACTTCTTCCATCTGCATCTGGAACGATACAAATAAGCACTGTCTTTAATGGTCCCGAGGCATGTAAACAGTAAACTTTTTACTTTTTACTTCAATCATCTGCTGCAGTTCTTGTTCTGATCTCACTGTTGGTAGTAAAGGTCTGTTTTATATTGTTTCAAATCATTTTAGCTAGGTTGTTAAAGTAATAATGGTTAAATTGTGTGATTCGTGTATGCATTGGGTCGTGGAGAAATTACTCAAACTAGCATTCTACATTTCTTGTGCTGTGCAGTTCAAATCATTTTTTTTCTTTTCAGTAAATTCATTTTCTTGCCACAGGTCATGATCATCTTCAACGGTGCTTTTCAACATGACTTTCTTGATCATTGGCAGAGATTCTGGTTTGTATTGGATCGTGTAGACTCAAACTAGCATTCTACATTAATTGTCGGTGCAGTTCTCTAACTTTTGAGCTTCATGGTCATCATGCACCAGTTTTATGATGAATCTTCAATTGCACTTACTGGAGGATTAGACTGATCTATAAGAAGGTGTTCAACTGTTCATACATAATATATGTGCAGATACATACAACATACTGAAGCAAGTCTGTTTGTATAAGCAGGGCTTTTCTCTGATATTCGCTGGTTCCCTCTGCTCCATATCTACATAATATTAACTTGCATGTGATGGCAATGCATTACATCTCTGATCAAACTCCATAACTCACGATATCGCTTTTCCTGTTAACAAGTTTCATCAGGAATTCAGGATCGAGTAGAAGTTAATTAGAACACTGATCAGTGATCACTCTACTGATGCAACTAGCTAGCAGAATCATGTTAAATAATCTGCTGTTATTTGCTTCCCATTTTTTTTTTTTTTTTCATTTTTTATGTAGTTCCTGCAACACACATACATGGTAGTGCTGCTAGCTGACAACAAATATGCTTCAGAATGCAAGCACTGTTGGAGAATCATACTTTTAGGCCTGTCTCCCCTGAATTAGCTATTAGATCATAAGGTAGATGTTGATTTAGGACCTATAGAAGTCTAGCTCCTGTGTCGTGGAAGGAAGACCATGCTCGAATTGAACCTTCGTCAGCCTAATGTTAAGATTTTCATTGGATGATAAAGATTTTGTGGGATCTGCTTAGAAAGCGTGTGTTCTCAACAGGCCAGGTTCATTACATATAGCCTGCAGCAAGCATCCATAGGTATATGATGCTGCTTAGATTTTGTCATACAAAATAAGGTACTGATCTAGAGAGCTTTTAACACTCTGGATAACCTTTTCTTCAACACATACTGCACAAATTTGTTAACACACTCAATTGTGTAACGTAACTTTATATGATTATGATCGGTATTATTTCAGTTTCAGCACTCAAATCCGGAGTAGTATTACAGCTAGGAACGATGAGAAATGATATTAGAAATCACGACTTCTGATATAATAGGTTCTTCCATTCGTGTGACTTACTGTATGGTATTTTTTGCAGGCAATAAATACATTCATGTCTAATAAACACAGTAGCACCCACCACTTCCAGAAAAAAAAAAAAAAAGCATCAGGTAGTTTATAGCAAAGATAAAGAGTCAGATGAAATTCTCTGTTTTTTGTCTAAAAACAATTATTTTTAACTTTATAATTAAGAGCAGAAGAAATTAAGCAACTTTGTGAGTGATCACTTAAAAGGAATGGTTTATATGTAAGAGTATCAGCATCTTCCAACACCATAGGCTTAATTAATTACTTTACATGGTGATGATGATCAAAAGAGAAAAGTTTAGTATCTGGTTCTTTGCATTAAGCCATTAAGTTACTATAATAATGCCCCAAAATGCTTGGAAATGATAGCTTATGATCCAACTACCTGTGGCTCTTATCAACTCCATTATTATAATATTGTACATTTTTGGAATTTAGGCCGTTCTTCAAAAAGTTCCAGAATAGTGAGAGAGTGGAAATTAAAGAAAAGAGACAATGTGAAGAACAGTAGTACCCAGTCATCATAGACCTTCTTGTAATCATACTTATTTTTTTCTCCAACATACGGTTCACATAATCACATGGTATTATTGTACAGAATGAGACAAATGAAAGATTTGAGATCTATAATTAAATTCGTTCTTGTTCTTTTTTATAAGTTCAAGTTTTTTAATGAGATGTATTTCTATCGTGGTTCGAGTTTCTGTTGCAGCTACATGAATTTCCACTCTGATGAACTTGTAAACAAAGATTACAGCAACGTCCATGGTAGATTCTGACTGTTCAACTTTCAAGTTGCAGGACTAAACAAGTGGCATATGTGCCTAACTAGTCCTCTTTCTCACCAACAAATTAAGAATAGTGTCACACTCCTAATAAGGCTAACATGCACTCAACAAATTACTAATAGGTAGTGTTGTAAAGAATATTGATATGAAATGTAGAGTAACATGCATGAGATAAGTGTGAGTTGAAATGAGGGTACTTGAGTGTACCTAAAACCAGGAAGGCCAAGTTAAAGAGCACCATTGAAAGTGGGAGATTTTAATTTGTTTGAGGGGTTTGACAATATCATGTGAGTGGTGGGGGAACATTTATTGTTGTTCATCCAAGATCATATGATGAATTCATCTTTTTCATCTCAGACATTTAGAGAAAATAGATCTCATTTCAATACTGCAGATTTTGACTTATCAGACAACAAAATGCATATGAACCATCAATTCTACATCTGAGATCTAATCCTGACCTGTTGTACTATGTCCCATCATTTTCTGACCTGTGTTTGGGCCTTTGAGTGCAGATATTATCTCAAAATCTCTAGCTTTAAAAACATGGTCTTTAACCAAATGTTCAAAGTGACTAAATACCTAATTAAGCAACTTATGCAACACTGCTGATATGATTTAATATTCTTGGAAAAGTTGACTGCATCTTGTGTTCATTCAAATGTTCAAAGATTCAATAATAATCAAAGATGCCAAAGACAACAATATGCCTTTAGAAAACGATGGAAGAGAAGCTCACACGTACAAAAGTGACCTTTTCTTGAAATACAATAACATTTCATACCATTAGTGGTTTGCACAGTAAACTATTTCCCACTAATTATTTCTCTATATAAGCAGGGCTAGTCCATGCAGAAAAAATGTGCAGCAGTTGCTTATAATCTCATCTCATCACTTCTCTATTGTGTAGCAAATAATCCCCTCATTGTATATATACTTGTCAATCCTCATTCTGAGGTAGAGGGCTCCTAAGTACCTTATAATTCAGGTACATTTCGATTTCGATTCTATTTTTAGAAACTTAACTGTTGAAACTCAAGCCAAACGATCCCACAATAATGCGACATTCATAACATGAATGTGATGTTACGCAGCCCTTATGCGACAAATGTTCGTTTGTGCATGTTAGGGTGCGCGTTGACATGCGGAAAGTTGTTATGGTGATTTGATTGAAATGATGAAAGTGAATAAGTATTGGGACAGGAAAATATCATATAGTCTTTAGGAACTGGCTATAAATACCCTGCATGCCTTCTCTCATTGTATACTCAGTTTCTTACTTCATTGATCACTTGCATTTCCAATTGGTCTAGTGTGCTAGATTCAAGTTTGAGTTTACATTTTTGAATTGGCTTTTGTAGTAGAGAAGATGGGAGAGGGCACTGCCACCAACAACCAACACCACCACCACCACAACAACGGCCAGATTTACGACATCTCAGTTGCTATGCCACAGCAGCAGTATTGCTCCAAGGCTGTCGATGATGATGGACGACCTCAAAGAACAGGTACTTATGCATTTCTACCTGTAGTTTCTTTAGTACTTGAGCAGTACTGACAAACTTGTTAAAGTCGAAAAACTGATAATAAGCTAATTTTTGTTTTTGTTCTAGGGAACGTATGGACTGCAAGTGCACATATTATAACCGCGGTGATAGGGTCAGGAGTCCTTTCCCTGGCATGGGCAATAGCCCAGCTTGGATGGGTTGCTGGTCCAACTGTCATGTTCCTATTCGCATTCGTGATTTACTACACCTCCACTCTCCTTGCTGATTGCTACCGTACGGGTGATCCTTTGTTTGGCAAGAGAAACTATACTTACATGGATGCTGTCCGCTCCAACCTTGGTACTTCAACTCCACACAGTACTCCAAACTTCATGAAAATATTGAAATCTTGAACTTTTCTAACATAATGTATTATCTGATTGGTTTCAGGTGAATCCAAAATGAAGTTATGTGGGCTTATTCAGTATATTAATATCTTCGGAGTAGCCATTGGTTACACTATTGCATCATCTATTAGCATGATGTAAGTTTATGCACACTGATACTGAACTTGCTAAGTTCTATGATAGTTGTTGATTTGTATTCTAACTAGAGTTTATGTAACAGGGCTATCAAAAGATCGAACTGTTTCCACGAGAATGGAAAGGAGGATCCGTGCCATGTGTCCAGCAACCCGTACATGATAGCATTTGGCATCACACAAATCTTGTTTTCGCAAATTCCAGACTTTGATCAGATATGGTGGCTCTCGATCGTTGCTGCTGTCATGTCCTTCACATACTCATCTATCGGCCTAGGCCTTGGCATTGCGCAAGTAGCAGGTTCACATTCAGTGCCATCACTTTTGCTTAATTTTAAGTTGTTGGGAATTTTATGAATCATAAGCTGAAAACATATCTTGTTTACAGCGAACGGTGCAATCAAAGGCAGTCTCACTGGAATAAGCATTGGAGCTGTGACTGAGACTCAAAAAATATGGCGAAGTTTCCAAGCTCTCGGGGACATAGCTTTCGCGTACTCATTTTCAATCATCCTTATCGAGATTCAGGTAATTTTTCTCTAAAGCAACTTATCAGGTTTTGCTGTTTTGTTAGCTATTAAGTTATACTGCATATTATTTGCTACTAGAGCTTGTAGCCCTTTTCTTTTATCTATGATAACTGAATCAACAACGAGCTAAAATTTCACCAGATCGTGGCAGCAAGGCCACTCTCGTGTTTACAATACTAAATTAGATTTCATGTCTGTGCTAAAACAGGACACAGTGAAATCCCCACCAGCAGAGTCTAAAACAATGAAGAAAGCGTCTCTTATCAGCACTTGCGTGACAACTGTTTTCTACATGCTTTGCGGTTGTCTGGGATATGCCGCATTTGGAGACCATGCACCAGGAAACCTTTTAACAGGATTTGGATTCTACAACCCCTTCTGGCTTCTTGACATTGCGAATGCTGCCATTGTGATCCACCTAGTCGGAGCATATCAAGTTTACTGCCAGCCACTTTTCGCCTTCATCGAGAAAAATGCAAATGCCAAGTGGCCTGACAGTGAATTCATCACCAAAGACATTGAAATTCCAATTCCAGGTCTGCAGGAGCCATACCGCCTCAACTCTTTCCGCCTAGTCTGGAGAACTGCATTTGTGATCCTAACCACTGTCATATCAATGCTCTTGCCTTTCTTCAACGACGTGGTGGGGATTCTGGGAGCGTTCGGGTTCTGGCCTTTGACCGTTTATTTCCCTGTCGAAATGTACATTGCACAAAAGAAGATTCCAAAGTGGAGTACTAAATGGATCTGCCTACAGATGTTAAGCATGGGTTGTCTTGTTATCTCGCTTGCTGCGGCTGCTGGTTCGGTGGCTGGAGTGATTCTTGATCTCAAGGTTTACAAGCCATTCAAGACTAGCTATTAAGTACCAAGATTCATGTTATCCTAAGATGTAAGGACCAGCAAATTTGTACATCAGGTTGATGGTTGGTGTTGAAGTGTAGTTTTTGTGTTTCAGTTTTTTTTGTTGCTGTTGCTGTTTCTGTTTCTGTTGTAACAATTGTAAGCCTTGTGAATGTGAAAAAGGCATTGAAGTTTCATGGTGTAGTCTGTGTGAGACTAGTAGCAAATAAGATCGCAGCTTAGAGCACAACAGAAAAAGAAAAATTCTGGGATTTAGATGTATCACATTTACACCAAAAGCTGCAAAATAATCCTATAAGCATTTAGCTACAAATTTAAGTTTGATTTTAACTTTCTCTCGAATTTTATTCAAACAATACTCCATTTATAATTTATTTTTTTCATTTTTAATCAAATAATACCACGCTTTCACCAATTTTTCTTAAAAAATGTACTTGTAAGAGAGAAGTGAAAATCTTCTCGTGGAATGGAGGGAGTATATAAGCCGCCTATAAGGGACGATATTTGATTCTTGTAAAAATTTCTCTAAATTAAGTCGACCTCTCATAGTACGCTCCATTTGATTCACCTGAAAAAACTCTAGACTTATCTTAAATTGAACTTAACAAACTTAAACTGAACTTAAAGAAATTGATTTGAAATTATCTAAACTGAATTTAAGGTGAAATAAACATTACTCCATAGAGTTTTAATATTTTTTAAATGTATAATTTTAAATTGATTCGTGTTTAAGGAAGAAACTATATTAATTAATTACTTCCTTCATTTCATTAATAACTTCCTAATTTCTATTTTGGGCGTTCTATTACAAACTTCCTAACCCAAAAATATGTAAAGTTTTTCAACCTACTTATCAATTTTTTATTATTTATCTCTCCTTCTTTATAACTATTTTTTCACTCTATCATACTTTATCACCCTTTAACAATTAAAAATACTCATACAAATTAATTTTTTAATATTATTTTTTAAAATTGATAATTTTTATTATTTAGGAAGTAACTAAAAAATAAAATGGAGGAAGTAATAAATAAAATGAAATATCAAGCCGGAGGAGTAAAAGAAAAATTCTATCACACAAGAATTCGTACCCTTTATTTTTTGTTTCACCAAAGTACTGGGGAACATTGTTGTAATAATAATAATCCGATTGAGTGACATGCTTCATTGCTTGCAAAATTGAGCAAAAGTCTCAAATAATCCCAAGTTTAAGACAAACAAAGTACAAATCGCATATCCATCCCAATTCTTCTTCACTCCAAATTCCAAATCCAATAGTATTATTATTGTTGTTGTTGCACGGAGAAAGAATCTCGTCATCATCGTCGTCTTCTCAAAACCCAATTTACAGATCAAACCCACCTCAGTCCTTGTCAAGTTTTGCGTCTACGGTAAGCGACGACACCCTCAATTTCTCTTCTATTTCATTACTTTATTCTCCCAATCTTTGAGTTCTTCTCTTTCCGTCAAATCCCTCTTTAATCCGTACCTAATTTCATCTCAATTCTCTCGAATATTTACAATTGCTATTCTCAAGTATGTTTTCTAGCCCTTGATAGCTAAAAGATTCAATTTTTATTCTTTGCCCAGGTGTTGTAAATTACTAAATTATGATATGAGCATGTGGAAGCAGCATTTGTTTCCGTTCGCCTGTAGTATATGATTACTTTACTAGTTAATGAAGAGTTCTGTGGAGAAGCTCTCTACTGATACTTGTTCAATACACAATAATAATAGCCTAGGAGGTTCTGTCTCCTCTCAGGCAGAGCCAACTCTTGATAACACCAAGCACCACAGTCTTTGGTCAGGAGCTTGGCCTCCTGCCTTTTCGATTTTTGGGAGCCCCGGTGGTAATACTAGTTGCAGCACTAAAAGTGATTGTGAGAATACTAGTGGTGGTGGTGGTAGTAACAAGAAAAAGGCAGCTGGGAAGAACTATTATGAGGGCTGGAGAGCTGCTGTGAGGAGAGTCATGATGAACGGTGTGTCCATGAGGAGGATCTTGGGGTTTAGTCGAGCTACTGTTTCCGCTTCTAGAAGCGACATTTGGATTTTGGGTGTCTGTTATCAGGTTGCAACAGAAGGTGATGATGCAAGTTCTTCGGATCCTACTCAAAGCGAAGGGTTTGCTGCATTTGTCGAGGATTTCTCCTCGCGGATCATGATCACGTACCGTAAAGGTAGTGTTCGCGTGTGCTGTGTTTTTATCATGTGGTTATGGGAATCAAGGACGGTATCGATAATTATCTGTTGACTGATTTTGCAGGTTTTGCGCCAATTGGGGATACGAAGTACAGTAGCGATGTTAATTGGGGCTGCATGCTGCGGAGCAGCCAGATGCTTCTTGCTCAGGTATTATACGTGTTCCTTTTCTGTTTTATCCTTGATGAAGTCATTTAACATGTTTTTTGTTGCATATTCGTTGGCTATTTATGTGAATTTTGTCGATATACCGTGTGCTTATTTATTTTCATGTCTGCAGGCATTTCTTTGTCATAAATTAGGAAGGTCGTGGAGAAAAAATCCAAACAAGGTAACTTGCATTTAGTTCCTTGTAATCCATCCTAAATTTGAAAAATAAGATTTCTCTGCTTTGCCTTTATAGATATGCTCATGTGGGATGTTTTCTAAATGTGCAGCCACTTGACCAAAGTTATATAGAAATACTGCATCTTTTTGGAGATTCTGCTGAATCACCTTGCTCCTTACACAATCTTCTCCAAGCTGGACAGGCTTATGGCCTTGCTGCAGGATCGTGGATCGGTCCATATGCCACATGTCGTGCTTGGGAAAGTTTGTTGCGTAATAAGAGGGAGGAGAGTGAAACTGGAATCTTGTCCACCCTGATGGCAATATATGTGGTTTCTGGTGATGAAGATGGAGAAAGAGGTGGAGCTCCTGTTCTTTGCATTGAGGATTTAAACAAGCACTTATCCGAATTCTCTGGAGGCCAAGCGGAATGGTCTCCTGTTCTGTTGATGGTTCCTTTAGTTCTAGGACTGGAGAAAGTCAACCCAAGGTATGATGATGATATGTGCATTCTGCAAAGCTAATGATTGAAAACATCAGAGCCAGTTCCCTTTTAGCTTATTCTTTTCTGTTTTTCCAAGTTTGAAATCCTAATGCTTCCTTTTTGAGTTAAGATTAGAAAAGGCTAAGCAGTGTACCCAAGTCATACCTGTTCTTTAATACTCCATTCACCAGAGGCGATAGTAAACTATGTGGCTTGAAGCTTGGGTTTGACTTGTTAAGTATTTATCGCTATTATGTGAAATTGGTGCAAAAGATAAGCAGTTATTAAATTGAGGAAAATAATTTAGCTTACATCCGCTTCATTCTTCGTGGTCTCAAACTCTAGTTTAGGACTAGGCTTTTCCAAACCAAGGGATATGTTCTACAATTGTCTATTCACATGATACCCATTATGCACTATGTAGCTTGTGTACTTATGCTCCATAAAACCTGTTTGAAAAGTCCGAATATTTGTTCTAAAATGCCTTTCCATTAAGAGTTCTGGGAGATGGCTTTCTGTCCCTAGTTTATGAATGTAATGAGTCTTATGGAAATACCTTTTAGGTGTTATCAAGTGTTCTTTTGACTCTTTTGCATTCTTAAGTATACCATTTGCCTTTGGCAGAGACCCATGTATTTGAAGATGTTTTTGTCAAAATGAAATGATAACCTCATATCTTCTCAAGCAGAAGTGGATTCCATAAATAACATTAGTTGCTGATTGCACAAGTTACTAAAGTTCGTAGTTGTGAGAGAAGTGGAGACTGTGATGGTTGTGACTATTCTGTTCGGTTGTTGCAGAGCCCAACTATCATATAGTGATTTGATGAGTAAATTTATGTTGGATAAAAATCTAAGTGTTTATAGTAACTAGCAAAGCTAATGAAAGGAAAGAAAGCACCGTGAATTTTGACTAAAAAATATAGGCTAACAATAGTATTATTTTGGCTGTGGCAAGGTTCGGTGAACTAATGATATATATATAAAGCAAGATAAATATACCTAGTCCCTTGGTAAATGCAAGTAATAGTAGTCAATAGATGCATAACAATGATACAATTAACAGTAGTCAATAGTAGCCTTAATTGATACTTGAGCTTTTATCATATTTTGAGCAAGTATTATATACTGAAATCTATAACTGTTAACTTTAGAAGTCCATGTTCCTTGAAATATTCTCTCTGTTCTGTGCATATTTATCCACATGGGCCAATTGATTAGGTGTAAACACAAGCATCCCTGCTGGATGTTGCTAATGTTCATGTACTCTATCTGTTTTCAACAGATATCTTCCCCTTCTGAGTGCTAGTTTTACGTTTCCGCAAAGTCTTGGTGTTATGGGTGGTAGGCCTGGTGCTTCAACATACATAATCGGTGTGCAAGATGAAAAGGCATTCTATTTGGATCCACATGAAGTTCAGCAGGTTCTTGCAATTCTCTCTGTACTTTTGTCAATATGGTTCTCATAAGGAGGGAGGGATTGGTGTTCGTATGCCATGTTAGTAAAAACATCTTTGGTATTCTGAGCTTATATAAGTTTGAAGATGTCTAACGCACCCACTCGAGCGATTCAAAAAGGAAAATGTCATTTTTAAATAATGTACCTAGTCGATGACTTGTGGTATTGCAGATAACTGGTTGATTTTTTTTATTAAATATCAGAATGTTACTATAGTCGGTATATTTCTTAAAGATACTTAACTGGGGCTGCAACATTGCTGTTTATTCGGGTGTTTTCTCAATATGGGTGATGTGTCGCATCTCTTTCGATGCTTCTTAGTTCATTAGACTATCAGCACATGCAAATGGAGTGGCTCTTGCCAAGATGCTTCACTGAATAACTTTTATTACATCTCGTAAATTTGTTGAACCTAGTTGCAAAGATGCAGCATTTTCTTATATGATGTTTTCAATTGGAAACACTGATGATAGCATATGCAATCCCTTGTTGTGTAACTTGACCAGTGTCTAGGGTGCTCTCTGAGTTAGAAGGGATAATTTGGTCATGTTCAGTAGTAATTTACGAGTGGTGGGTTTATCGGTTTTTTAGATTTATAAGATAACCCCTTCCTTGTCACATAATAACTTCTTTTGTGTGCAACATGCTAACATATTGAAAGGATTTTGTTGTCTATGAGCAGCCCATTCTTATGCTAATTACTTCCTCCGTTTCTCATTACATTCGAAGGTTCTTTCTGGAATGACTATTTGTTTACTTCTTTTTTCTTTTCTTTTAGGCAATCGACATTAAAAGCAATGATGTCGATGTTGACACTTCATCTTACCATTGCAAGTAAGTCGATCCTGCCAATTACATATTCCTCGTGAAATATGATTTTCTCATCCGACTTTGTGCTGATAATTAAGCTCAACTGTTGGTTTTGTTTGTGCAGTGTTGTAAGGCACATGCCACTGGATTCAATTGATTCATCACTGGCAATCGGGTTTTACTGCAGAGACAAGGGTATGTAGGCCTTTCCTACTTATTTACTCAGCTTGCTCTAATTCTTCCGAGCCACTGCTCTCTAATCAACAATTGCATCTCCTTTTCATATTTGGCAGCTGATTTCGATGACTTTTGTCTACGTGCATCTGATCTAACCACTCAATCAAACGGTGCTCCCCTGTTCACAATCACCGAGACACGCAGCTCGTCAAAGCATGCGAATTATCACAGCTCAGCGAAAGATAACGCTGCAGAGATGTGTGACTATGATCCAATTGATGGGGAATCGGAGAATGTTGGCCAGGAAGATGACTGGCAACTTCTTTGACCCTGAAAATGATGCTAATGAAAAAAGAGGGAAAACTGGAAACTTGTATATATATTTATGTTTTCTAGGGTAAATTGGTTCTGTGTATCAGAGTATAAAATCATTTAGTCGTATCATTTCCAAAACCACATTATCTTTTGGGTTACCTGGGAAGATATGTTTATCCAAATATCTTCTCAGGTTCCATTTATATTTTATTTTTGTCCTTAGACTGTATTTCTGATGGAAAACTTCTAAGGATGATGAAAGCTTCTTGATGTATCGTATTCTATTCTTTCATAATCACCACATTGATGTGTACTTAATTTTCTGCGGTTTATTTCATGTTATATTCATGACCTCCATGTAACGAGTCTAATGACCCGGCCAATTGAGGTTACTCGTGGTTGATCCAGCCACGTCTTGATAGTATGATTGATTTTGGTATCATGGCCGAGTGGTATTGTACATTAATAGACCGTTTATACTTTCAATTTGAGGTGACTGGTATGATTGATTTTGGTATCATGGCCGAGTGGTATTGTACATTTATAGACCGTTTATACTTTCAATTTGAGGTGACGTGGGATGTAAGGTATTAGACTATTAGTACACTCCAGTATTTAGCCTCGCTATAGATCGGATACTCCCTAAAGTTGAGGGAGTAGATGCGTAGGTTGGGTAGCAGTAATAGTTAGGTGAGTTTTAAGAATCAGTTTATTGAAGTTTCAGTGAATTGAGTAGTAATTGTGACAGCAATAGAATTAGAGTACTATAGTGTATATTATTATAGAGTAAGATATGCCCTGGACTTGGTCAATCAAATCACATGCTCAAACCGAACGGAAAGGGCCCTTAATTATGGTCCCTGTACAGTGTGCTACAAGCGTGGTTCATTTATAAGGGTCCATAAATTGTTGGATCCCCCTCACTATTGGAGCCTATTTATGATCTGCGGATATTTTTGAAATATTCTGTAATAGGAAGTAATGGAAATATTTTTATGAAACCCGTAAACCTTCAGGAAAGGGGAGGTTGAAAGCAAAGATGGTATATAACGGCACAGCATGATCTCTAAATTTGTCATCGCCTCATCGGGTTGTATGATTTTAAGATCGAAGTTCTTGCTAAATGGATTTGTTTCTCCAAGTAAATATACTCAGGAACAAAGCAAAGTAGCAAACCAAATGTATACAATGGCATAATAATGAATATATGATGACAGACTGAAACCAATCACCAATCCAACTTATGTTTATTAGGTGAAATAGTCCGATTCAATATAATATGATTGTCCCAAATTTGAATGAAGAGAGATATTTTTGTGTTCAATAATAATCAAAAGTCTATTTGACAAGACCTGAGAGAGCAAGTGATCATTAATTATAAAATTTTCCACACCCTTCATTTAGTAAAGGCCATATGTTTAGACTTTTGAGGTTGATGTGATTTGTTGAGGACTAAATTAAGTATTGATTAATCAAAATTATTAGTATTGATAAATCCATGTGATTAAGTGTATATCCTGAGCCATAGTTTGTAGCACTTGTGCGTTTCAATTTAGTTCATGTGGTTTGAAGGATATTATATGAGCTCGTGGGGTTTATTCAGTGCACACCTGAAGGGTAGCGACCGATTGTTCCCATGTTATAAAAATTAAAATACTACTCCTCTTCCTCTTCTATTAAAATCTTCATGTAGTTTACATTTTTAACATCATAGTGTAGAATCTTTATCAATAAAAAATTACAGAAATTCACTCCACTTATAACTTTTTTATTATTGTCTCCCATTTTTATCACTAAATTATCACTGTTTCTTATATTGTATTACCCAATTATAATTTTATTTATAAACTACATAAATTGATTTTCCATTCTTTAATATTATTTTTTGGACTGTGTATGGAATGGATTGCGGAAGTACACTATTGCCTTCTGCTTTACGTGGCATGTGTGTCTTTTTCTTGTTCTAAAATTGATTGATAAATGAATTACATTTAATTAATTAATTTTTTGAGGTCATGATTGACGCGGTATGTATGTATTTTCCATTTTCCATTTATAGTAAAGTCATGTATAACGGTTTACAACATTATTCTATATAATATAATATCTATCATAATGATTTGAATATTAATACTACTAATTATACAAAACAATAGTAGTACATAATACAAGTATATGATATGGAACCTTAACAAATCGTTGCATCCGAGTGACATATGGACAAAAAAAATCTTATTTATATTATATTTCATAGTAATATGTAAGTTTTAGTAATCATTAGTTAATACTACCTCCATTTCATTAATAACTTTCTAAGGGGACTATTCATCGCGACCTTTGACCACGTATAACTCCTAAATTACATTAGAGAAAAATATAATAAAATTATATTATGAAATTAAATTGAGTATATTTTCATAATCAACTTTTAATTTATATTGATACGGTTTAATTTAAAAGTTATGGATGGTCAAAGATCGCGATGAATAGTCCCTTTAGGAAGTTATTAATGAAACGGAGGAAGTAATAAATTTGTTTGCCGTAAAAAACAAAACATCTATCGATCATAATTAATTATGATGGTTGGTGAGGACGAGAGTGGTACTATACGAACATAGGCAATCAATTAGTTAGCAGCTTACACGAACATAGGCAATCAGAAGCCAACTAATAAAAGTTTGTAGTAGTTTGTAGCCATGTGCCCCGCCATAACGGTCCCCTTAATTTTTCCTCATTTTGTTTCTTCACTTACCATGTTATGGTATGTACTGTGTGTCGCATCGCCAGATCTTTTTCTTGGTGTCGTCGATATGCAGTGTATTGGCGCCTTCAAATCCCCCTCTAGCACAAGGCTAGCACGAATTGTACGTGAGACATCTCTACTCGGCTTTGAATTGGCACTTGTCAAGATGTACCATTTCTATTTTTATACGTCTCCTGTGAGACCATTAGTTTCGTGAGACCAAAATGAGACTCAAAGGAACTAAAAAATAGATTAAAAACTCGCTGATCCAACTAATAACTCGCGGGTCTTGATATAACCCGAAATGGAACCGGGTATTATCAACTCAACCCGTTAAAAATCAGAGAAATAGTTCTTCTCCGTCTCTGCAACAAAACTCGCTCCAGTTTCTCTCTCTATCATCATCGCGATTCTCTCTCTATCTCTCTCTATCTTCGACGAACAACAAATATGATGATCACTGAGGATTACTCTCCTAGATCGTTGAATCAACTGAACGATTTGAGGATTAAATTGGCTCAATCGATGAATTCGAAAGGGGAAAAAAATGTTGAAAAAAATGATGAGATACCTAGAGATCCAGAATTCATTGAAGGATTTTCTATGAGACAGTCGGAATTTGATATGAAGAACACTGTAGTGAATTTGTTGAAGCATCTGTGGAAAAAGTTGAAGAAATACATAGAGATGGAGAATTCACAGAACCTTCAGCTGATAAGGACAAAGGAACTGGTGAACAATCAGGTATGTTGCAATTTCGGTTGAGGTTTATGTATAATTGATTTGAGTTTTATTAGAAAAGCTTCTAAGTTTTGTTCTGTTACAACTGAAGTATGTTGATCTGGCTTGAATTTATGAGATCATGAATTAAAATTGAGTTTGATGTTTATGTATATGCTGAGTAATTTGAGGTTTATTCTTTTGATATTTGAGTTTCATTCATATACTGATTGAGTTTTATAATATATCATTGCAGAGCATATACCACTCTCTTTTATTGGTTTAAAGAAGGACAAGTGGGAACATTTTGAGGAACTTTACAAACGCTATGCATCAATGGTTGGATTTTCTGTTAGAATCTCAACAACAAGGACTAGATTAAAGCCAAGCCAGAGTTATAGAGTTCTTATGCACAATGCTGGAGGTAGAGAGAACGTTGGGCACACTGTTCGGGAAAATATCAACTATGTAAACAGGTTAATTAAGTTTCATGTCCTGGTACTTTGAGTTTTATATGGTGTTTTTTTGAGTTTTATGTGGGGCTTGTTTGAGTTTTACATCTGTATTCAAGAAGATGTTTGTTATGTGTTCCTGTGCTTGTCTATTATGCTATGTTTGTTGTTTTTTACTTTGTTGAACTCTGTAAACAGGCTGAGGGCCAATAGAACTGGAGGAGAAGATTCACAGTGTGTGATAAATTTATTGCTAAAAAGGCAAAGACAGAATCCTAAGTTCTTTTACAGAGTAAAGCTTGATGACAAAACAAGACTCTATGGAGTGTTTTGGTGCGACTAGGTTATGAGGAAGGATTACAAAATTTTTGGAGACGTGCTCATTTTCGATACAACATATTGTACTAACCGGTATGATATGATTTGAGCACCTTTGGTAGGAGTCAATAGCCACTGGATAATGTGGTTTTCGGTTGTGCCTTTCTTGCTAATGAACAAGCGGAGACATTTGTTTGGTTGTTGGAGACATTCTTGGAAGCAATGGACCAAAAAGGATAAAGGGTGCTATTGAGAAGAAACCAAGAAAGAAAAAACGTTCAAACACAGAGGAAGGAACAAGTTATTTGATTGATTTTAGTACTCTATTCTTTTGTGGACTATGTTCCTTGATTTCAATACTGTATTTCTTTGTATAAGATTGAGAATTTTATGGGCTCTGTTCCTTAATATCGATACTCTGTTTTCTTAATTTTTCTCATGTTTATGTTGACAGTTGTTGAGCATTTAACTAAAACTAATCAAGCATTTGTCAAAGGTAAATTGAAAAAATTTCTATGAACATTAAACTCAGTCTGTGAGTAAACCTCAAACAACCACCACATAAAACTCAAACACACAGCATATAAAACTCAAATATAAGCTCAAGCCTCAAACTAAACTAATGGTGTATATTTTTTCTAAAAGCCTAGATGGATTAGTGAACCCCAAACACCCTGAAAATGAATTGAATTACTTTCGGATTCTACGGTCTTAATTAGGTTTTAGGGGTTGGATGTGGTGCATTGTCAAGGGATCATGTAACATATTTCCATGAATGTTCAAAGTTTAACTCAGTCTGTAATGCATATAAAAGTCATGGACAGTGGTAAACCTCAAACACACAGCATATAAAACTCAAACATAAACTCAAGTCTCAAACTAAACTAAGGGTGTATATTTTTCTAAAAACCTAGATGGATTGGTGAACCCCAAACACCCTGAAAATATGTTTTGTCAACTCAATCTGTAATGCATATAAAAACTCATGGACAGTGGTAAACCTCAAACAAGCACCATATAAAACTCAAACACACAACATATAAAACTCAAACATATAAACAGAAATATAAAAAAGTTTACTAAATATGACTGGAAATAGTATTAATCTGAGTTATTACAGACAAATTTCAAATTAAAAACATGAACAAAATATCAAAATGATGGGTGAATAAACATGTTCAATGAAGTTAAAACTTTGAAATCAAATCCAACAGAAATTGAGCCTCTAGTGCCTTTATCAGCAGCCTTCCTCCTTTGCTTGACTACAGCAACATCAAGTGTCTTAGGATTTCTGACACTATCATTTGAAGCCTCCGAAGCTGAGTACTCAGAAGTATCATCATCATCATCATCATCATCATCATCACATTTCCTTTTCTTACTCTGAGGAGTATCGAAAGAATTCGAAGGTGTACCATCATCAGAAGTTATCTCAAAGTCTTTTTCCTTTTGATTCCCTACAAAACAGCATACAAGAGTTAACACAACTTAACTCAAACATACACTCTAACAAGCACCACATAAAACTCTAAAACAAACAGCATATAAAATTCAAATCTCAAACTAAACTAAGCGTGTATATTTTTCTAAAAGCCTAGATGATTTGATGAACCCTAAAACTAAGCGTGCATCAACTCCCTTACCTTTCTTTTCATTAGAATCATAAGTGCAAATATTAACCATGATTGCTGCAAAAAAAACACAAAGAAGATAAACTCAAAACACTCAAACTCAAGTAAAACTCAAACATAATATAAGTAAAACTCAAACATAATATAAGTAAAACTCAAATATAATATGAGCATGGACAGCAGTGGTAAATTTATGTTAAATTCAATAAGCTACAGAATGGAAAAGGAACCATTATCATTGTGTTAAATTTGAATAAAAAATGCATATAAAAATATGAGCATGGACAGCAGTGGTAAAACTCAAACATGCATCAAATAAAACTCAAACAAACATCATATGAAACTCAAAAAAATGAAATTTATCCTTAAGCACCATATTAATGTATAGAAGTTTGAGTTTTATCTGAAGCAGGTTTGAGTTTTATCTTTGCAGAATAGAAAAGGAAAACTTATAATTTCACAAAGATACAGGTTTCATTTTTATATGATCCATGTTTGAGTTTTATCTTTGAAAAAAAATGGAAAAGGAACAATTATAATTCAATAAGCTACAGAATGGAAAAGGAACCATTATCATTGTGTTAAATTTGAATAAAAAATGCATATAAAAATATGAACATGGACAGCAGTGGTAAAACTCAAACATGCATCAAATAAAACTCAAACAAACATCATATGAAACTCAAAAAAATGAAATTTATGTAAAACGGATGAATGGAAACCACACAGAGCAAACCTTATGCATAAATTATGCAGCATAATTTAAACAGAAACTCAATGCTATCTAACACAAACCTTAACACACTGAATCAAACCAAACAGTATTTGTAAACCTCAAAGTAAACCTTACAAACAAACAACATAGAATATCGATCACCAGCAAAAATCGAATAAATGAACAGAAAAAAATGCAGGAAACACAGATCGAAACACAGATGAAAACGAGCGCATGCGAAATCGAGCAGAAGTGAATGAAATAAACTTCGACTTACATAAAATCGACCAAAATCGAAAACACGGAGATCGAGAAAACTTACATAAATGTGAGGGAAGAAATTGAGCAAAAGTAAGCTTTGACTTGTGAGGATTAACTGCATAAACATAGCAAAATCGGAGAGAATGTAGAGTTAGAGTTAGACGTAAAGGACAGAGAACCTCATCGCGGAGGAGACGATTCAGGCGGCGGAGACGATGATTCAAGCGAAAATGAGTAAACTAGGGTTTCGAAAATGAGTGAAAAACAACAGAAAGGAACGAAATCAAACCTTCAACAGCTGAAGAAGACGAACACGATGACGGCGAGCTTAATTCAGGAGGAGGAGACGACGTCTGAAGCTTCGATTGTGGCGACGAGAACAATTCAGGCGGAGGAGACTTTCTCTCTCTACTTTCTCTCTCTATTCTCTGATATTTCAATCGATCAATGACGGAAAATGAAAAGAAATGGGTCAATTATATTATTTATAGATAACCCGTTTAATGACCCGAAAGGAGTAAACCGGGTTATAACATGACCCGCGAGATTTGATACAGTAGAATGGATGATCCGGAATGCTTTGGTCTCACGGTCTCAACTTACAAATTGGTCTTAAACAAGAAATTGTATTTTATTAATTGAGTTCATGTAATGACAGACAATATGGTCCAAATATGAAATGTAATAGAGTGATGTATAACGACCGTGATTCATGAGATTGGAAACATGATAAAGCCCGCATACTACATATATATCCTCCTGGTCCTGGACCCTGATGGTGATGACGCGCGATGAGTTCATAAACCTCCAAGCACATGGAAGTCATGAAGTAAACAAGATATGTAATACTAATTCGCCACAAATTCAACCGCATAACTGCGACGATAAATTCTGGTTCAAGATAACTTAATCATAAATTATCTTCCTCTCTGGAATTGAAACACATTACCAAGAGAAAGATGATACTAATTTCTTCAACCAGCTAACTTAGCTGTTACTCTCGTTAAACTTATTTCTTAATCTTTGTATTTAAAATAAAGAAAAGGTATATTTGATGTTGTACATAGTATATGCATGTTCTATTAATGGTCCTTTATTATATGATGAATGAGGGTTTAATGTTTGAAGGAATACATTAACGCCCATTATTATAATTTATTCTCATTTATATACACAGTATTCTCTCGTAAATAACTAACTCATTTAATTTTGGTGAAAAAGGGTTGGATCCCAGACTATTAAAATTAAGGGTGGCATATAAATTAATATCCAGATGAATATTGGTGTGAGATTATAGTAGTGAGATACATCTATAAAATATGGAGGTAACTAATCGTTTTTTCAGAAGTTAAACATGGGTCATGTATTCATATTGAGAATCAAATCGCACAAATGAACATGTTAAGACCAAATTATTTTAGGGGTAGAGTTATAACATGCTAATTGGAGCTCGCTTGTCATCACGTTGAGTTGGTTGTATCAGTATAAAATTCAGCTAGCTTATCTTAAGAAAGCATGTAGTCGGTCGTTCGAAGAGCCTTGCGGTCATAGGAGGCAACTTAGTGCTCTTCCGTTTAAATAGACATACATTTTCCCTTCCGTATGTGACACTGACCTCACGATAAGTAGTGTTATCGTCTCCCACCCGCAAGGAATGAGATAAAGTGTAATAATGACATTTTATCGACCTTGGAGTTGGATAAAATTAAAAGAGTTACTTGGTCTTGGTTTAGAAATGACAATCAGCTTGTTTGGCTCTGAATTAGGGAGAGAGCTTTTGAATAGTGACGAGAGATATGAATAGGAATTATTGTTGGGAGGATTTTGGGAAATTAGGTTTGGGTTTGAGTTAGTAAAAGGTAATAGGATATAGGGGGAATATTAATAGGTATGATGAATATTGGTGATGATTGGTTGATTGAATGATTGGTTAGTTATAGTTAGTTATTATTAGTTGTATTGGGATTGTGAGAGAATGTATTGGAAATTGTGTAGATTTGGTTGGGAATTGAATTTTTTATGTTTGATGAAATAAGATGAAGGGAAATGGAGGGGGACAAAAATCTGATATGTGAAAGTTCTCCCCTAATTTTCGGAAAATTTTTTTTTTTCATTTTTTTTTAACAATGTAAGTAAATATTATTTAATTTTTGTACGTTTACATTTAAAACCTTCAATTATTTTGTTGCACCGATGCAAGTAAATCTTCCTAATATTTGTTTGTGGCATGCAATCATAGCGCTAGTGTGTTTCGTTTTTCTGAACGAGTTTCGTGATGTTGTAACATGAAATGAAAATATTGATTTGCTTCTAACAAATTCACTTTTGTAAAAGTTTATAGTCGTAATTTGTTTTTTCCGATTGAGTTAGATTGAAGGATGATAAATGTTGTGGATTATTTGCCATTGAGGTTAGCCTCAAAAAATATGTATACGGACTACAAGATATCCTACTTTACACAACACAATTAATGTAGTGGCTTTCATATTTATGGTTACGTTGACATAATGGAATGAAAAATACACAAGTGCACAAAAGAACATCAACAAACAGGGAATAGTATTCAGACAATATTCTTCATTACATTGCTATAAGTTAAATGTTGCACAATGTTCCAAAGAATCCATATAGTTTACACATCTCCGTAAACAATACCAACAACGGCAGAGGAAAATTCGGTATGAAAAGGTTCATTACTAAATATGTATGTCTCATCCGTAAACTTCGAAATCAGTCTACCTTATAGCAAGATAGATGATAACGAAGACAATCAATTTTTAATATAAGTTGCTCCACGAGAAACATAACCAACAGTCACGTTTCGATAAATGATTTTTCGCCACGACTCAAAAAAAAAATTGATCCAATCATAAATAAACAAACATACAAAACAGATTATTTTGTTCAAAATGTGGCCACAATTATCATATCGAAAGACCATCAGTCCGGCATATCAGAGAATAGGAAAAAAAAAATATATATATATATATATATATATATATTTATTTTAAAATACAAGTATACTGCCCCAAATCAATGATAAGTAAAAAAAAATGGCCGCCGGAGAGTCGCCGGCAAACTTCCCGTTAGCAAATCAGAAAACGGCTCCGATAGGGTCGTAGATTGGGATGAGACGAACCCAACCACGTATTTTGTTTCGAAAAATAAGGTCGGAGGTGATCGGAAAGTAGGTCGGCGGAGTCGCCGGCGGGGGAAGTTAGAGAGTGGACAGAGAATATCTCTGTCCCTAGAGAGATAAAGAGATGAATGAAAAATGGGAAATGGCTTTGCAATAGTATGAACAGTGGCCAACCCTTCTATAATTGAAAGTCAAAGGTAAAGAGGCTTTCGAACAGTACGAGAGGCCTCTCTAATAGAGAGCCAAACATGCTGAATATAGTTGTGTCTTCAAAATTATTATTGAATTGGTGAAGTGAACCCTTGGCATTTAAATTCAGTTTATTTCGATTGGGTGTAAATGTAAATCCAAGGGAGAGTAAAGTTGAAAATGTAAAGAAGACCCACAGTAGAAGTAGTAGGCGGCAGCACATGCTGGCAATCCCTATCACTATAAATACATACAACTCTCTCCCTTATTATTATCTCTCTCTGTGTCCCTCCCCCTCTCTCTCATGTCAACAACACAATACTACTGCAACTCCTATCAAAAAAGCTGAACTCATTAGATTTAGATACTTCCAAAGATCCTCTTACCCTTCTTTCTCTGACTTTTACACACCAGCACACTGAATCTCAAGAACCCACTAAAATTTTTTTTAATCTTTACACCCAAAGATACAAGAAACAAATTGGTGATGGCTGAGGAAGCACAAATGCTCAGTAGCGGCAGCAGTAGTGCCAGTCAAACAGTTTCTGGTCCAGTCCGGAGAGTGCTTTTCATTTCTGCCGGTGCTAGCCACTCTGTTGCTCTCCTCTGTAAGTCATCTTCTTCTTGTTCTGATTTCTTTAACTGGTCTAGTTCATTGATTGCAATGTGCTTGATTCTTGACTGTGTTCAATTTATTGGTGATTTCTTTATTTTTCTTGATTGGTTTATGGAGGAGGTTATTGACTAGTAGTATTGTGTGCTGGTCTTAATGGTGAAATTGGTTGAATGTTGGATGTAGTTTTTGCATGGACAGGAGTGATCCACATACCTCTGCTTAGGTTTTTTGGGAATTTAGTTAGGGGGGTAGTGTGGTAACTTTGATCTGATACTTGCTGATTTTTGTATTATCAAATTTAAGGTTGTCAAATTTGTCTTTTGTTAGTGTTTCTAGGCCTATGTGCAATTTTACATTGGAACTGGGCATCCAATTAGTTGCACTAAAATAATACCATGTGGGGAAGTACTTAATCAGTTAAACTAAAGTGTGATTAAATCATCTCTTTTTCCCCTGTTTTAGTTGAGTTTTAGAAGGCTTGTTTAACAGGAACTTGAGTAGCTCTAGCCTTTAGTAATAAGTAGTAGACTAGTAGTGTATTGGATCAGTGAAAGTTTTACATTTCAAGGGTTCTAGATGATAAAATGCTGGATTGTAAATGTAAGTTGGTTCAATGTATAATTCATGCCAAGACCAAAGCTAAATTCAGAAAACTAAACAAAGCCTTCTGGTTTAAAATCAGCCCAAGTAGCAGTAGCAATTTGGCCAAAGAAATTATGATGGTGCCAGTGAGTAAATCCATTCAAGCACTTGTAATTCCTCCAATATATTGATTCAATCGGGAAAAAAATGGAATTTCTGCTTTCCTTCAGCATCTTGAATAGCATTTCACTAGGAATAAACTGCCGGAGTTCATGTTTTCCTCTACTGGAAATCATTTAATGGATAGAGTAACATGTTTGGTGCATCTTACCCTCCATGACATTATGCGTAATGGTGAACGTGTTAAAAGTTAAAACAACTGCAATTAGCATATGGGGGGCAAAGTGCACAAAGGTCTGAGGATGAGTCCTCAAAAGGTTGAAAGGTCCATTATGTTTATAGCTCTTCTAAAACTTAGGTGCTAAAGTACTTTTTTAGGTAAAGTTGGGAGGCTTGGAGTAATTGGCCTATAAAGGTAAGCTCCTTTCTCCCAAAAGGATCAGTAACATGGCACTTTTATCTTCTTGGGTGCTTCAACCACTTTATCCACGGTGTAGATCAGGCCAAACACATGGCATTAATTTGCAGGGATACTAGGTTAAGTGGAACCGTCTCATCGCCACATCATGATAATCAATTACGCCTTGTAAAAAATTCTGAAAAAGAAACGAAAAAAAGTGAAAAAAACTATGGTAACTTTTCTTTAGATCGAAAGATGACATGTTAGTTCAATTTATACTGTTCTTCGTAACTTTGTTTTATTGAGCATTCACTTTACAAGAAGATATGAACATATTGAGAAGTAATGGTTTTGCTAATCAAAATGCAGCTGGTAATGTTGTATGCTCATGGGGAAGGGGTGAAGATGGACAGTTAGGCCACGGGGATGCCGAAGATCGCTTTTCTCCTACTCAGTTGAGTGCATTGGATGGCCTAGACGTAGATTCTGTTACGTGTGGAGCTGACCACACAACTGCCTATTCTGAATCACAATTGCAAGTGTACAGCTGGGGATGGTAATTCTTCATCTTTTCTTAATGTTTATATTCTAGTTTCATATCAAGTGTTCTGCCTAGAAACACATACAAGTTTTAGAAGAGTTGCATGGTAGAACTAATTAACACTTTCTCATCATGTACACATTCACAGGGGTGACTTTGGAAGGTTAGGTCACGGCAACTCTAGCGATTTCTTTGTTCCTCAACCAATCAAAGTTTTACAAGGCCTACGGATAAAGCAAATCGCTTGTGGAGATAGTCATTGTCTGGCAGTGACTATGGATGGAGAGGTTCTGAGGTTTGTTATGTTCTTGTAGCTCTGTAGTAGTCCAGGAAATTGAATAGACATAATGATGCTATGATGCAACCTCAGTTCCAGAGTTTGAGTTTTGAAGTAGTATATGTCTCTGCCTAAGATTAGACCTACTAGGATCAAATCACGAAACGCATGAGCTGCGTAAATAATTTCTCAGAATTCGAGATTAGATGCAGCATTTTTGCTCTCTGATCTTACTTCTTTTCGACTGCAGTTGGGGAAGGAATCAGAATGGCCAGCTTGGGCTTGGCACCACAGAGGATTCACTTATACCTCAGCGAATTGAAGGTTTCAAGGTACTTTTTGTTATTAATTATTTTCCTTCATATGTTGTTCACTAAGACCACTCAGAGTAGTCTGCTACGCAGTGCAATGTTGAGAAATGAAGTATTCTACAAAACATAAGTATGATAAGGATCACATTTTGTAAATAATAACAGCAGTCATAGTAATAGTTAGAGGTGGGATTCGACTATCGACCTCTTTGGCTGAACTGGTTTCACTACCCCTGCAAGTAGTTCTCGAACACATGTACTATTTACCTTCCATTTTCCAGTGTATTTTTTAGGCCATTGATTTTTATTGGAAGAGCATTTTTATGATATCTACCAATGAATGTCACTGAAACTGTCTAAACTACAAAAATTTAGTTCTACCTTATAATCTAGCCGTAGACATCAAAACTAATGTCATTGTATTTCAGTAATGTAGATTACTCTACTGGGAGATGCATGTAAACTTCTTGTACTTATTTTCAGGGAATTTCAGTAAAAATGGTTGCTGCTGGTGCTGAACACACAGCAGCCATAACAGAAGATGGTGAGCTTTATGGTTGGGGCTGGGGACGTTATGGTAATTTAGGATTAGGTGACAGAAAAGACAGCTCAGTCCCCATGAAAGTTGCAGCTGTTGAGGTATGTGGCACGTTTATATTACCCTTGGATATATGATTATGGCATTTAGTGAAGCTTCGTATTTTATTCCTTACTCATCATAATTCATGTTGCAGACCGAAAAGATGGTCCTGGTAGCATGTGGATGGAGACATACGATATCTGTCTCCTCTTCCGGTAATCTGTATACTTACGGTTGGAGCAAGTATGGACAACTAGGACATGGAGATTTTGAAGATCACCTTATCCCGCATAAGCTGCAAGCGTTAGATGGAAATCATATTTCTCAAGTAAGGCTCATTCTGCTGTAATAATTCTCTAGATTTTAGGTTGTATCTAATCAAAGTGGAAAAAGGGGCGGAGAGCAATGAGCATATAGATACATCTTGCTCTTGCTAAGGGCCAATATATGCACCATACTTGCTTAAACGTCTGTTTTTTTTCCAGGTAGCAGGTGGTTGGAGACACACGATGGCACTGACAAGTGATGGCAAACTTTATGGGTGGGGCTGGAATAAGGTTGTGAACATAGCCCTGCTGAAAATTCTTTTTATCATGTCATGCTCATGCACCTGCATTACTTAGAAAAGTAGTAGTTTTGGTATATATCTTTGGTACTTGAAACTCATTGTTAGATCGACCTTCTACGTTTGCAGTTTGGACAAGTTGGTGTGGGTGATAATGTAGATCACTGCAGTCCTATGCAAGTGAAATTTCCACTAGATCAGGTACCTTCACGTTCTCAATACTTTCCGATTCAGTAGACTATTTTGTTTACAACAGTCAACAGCATACTTATTCCATCTGTGCCTGTGTTTGACAGAAAGTAGTGAACATCTCATGTGGTTGGAGGCATACCCTTGCTGTCACTGATAGGCAAAATGTATTCTCATGGGGAAGGGGTACAAATGGTCAGCTCGGTCATGGCGACTCTGTTGACAGGTATAACATTTTCTCTTCCAATATCATAATTACTACTTAATTGTGTTTCACTTGTGACATAGCTCTTTTCTAATGCAACTGGTATGGTAAAATGATGCTCGGTTATTAACCAAACAATGTTACACGATCAAATCTTACCCATTCTTACTGAACATACCCGTCATTACTGAATTTGTAGAAATATCCCGAAGATTATAGAGGTTATAAGCATGGATGGATCTAGTGGACAGCAGATGGAGGCATCAAAAGCTGACGTATCATCAGGTTTGAATATCATTTCTCATTTTTCCTTTGCCAACCTGGAGTATTTTTGCTCTCCATCGCGGTACTGTACTATGATAACAAATGCTTTTAACTTACAGAAAAATCCTTTGTGTCCCCGACAGAGAGATATGCAGTTGTTCCTGGTCAGAATGTAAGTAAAGCTTATCTCACACACTTCAAGCAAATTGCATGCTACACATTTCGTAAACAGCATCTTTGATGAACACGGTTATTTATTGTCCTAATTATGCAGGTCCTAGGAGATCCCATGTCATGGTCCGGCGGTGATGTTAATGTCCCTGAGAACGACGTGAAGAGAATGAGGATTTGAGAGGTATCAACTTCCATGTGAAGCGCACTGTTAATGTGAGGAACCCTGGTGCACACCAGTAGTGTTGTTGTTAGTCTTATGTATTAGTTACTGAACATCATGCTGATTCAAATCAATAATATATGAGCTTGCTTGAGAACTTATATACGGAACTTGCGCGAATCGATTCTATAGGAACTGAAGCTCTGGAGGAATAGGCTTTTCTGTGTAGTGGTTGTGTACAATCTGAGCTTATTCTGTTTTGGCAAGCATGATTCAGAATGGTTTATGAAGAAAATTGATTTTTGAGAAATGAAGCTTTTGAACATGATAGATAGAGCACTCCACAAGTAAATTTACAGACAAGTGGTTTGGAGGTAAAAACTTCAAATCACACATCAATTCTTTTGTCCTGAATTTGGACATCATTATTGATCATTGACCACTCTATTTTGCGTGCAAATTGGTTTGAGGTTTTTTTTCTCTTTTGCGCGTGAAATTATGGATAAACTTATCCGTCTCGATTTGTAATTGCAGGTTTATTCATATGTTTAACGTGTAGTACATGGTAACATATAAGGAAAATGCCAACAT
Organism: Plantago ovata; assembly: GCA_028274465.1. Classification (NCBI taxonomy): domain Eukaryota; kingdom Viridiplantae; phylum Streptophyta; class Magnoliopsida; order Lamiales; family Plantaginaceae; genus Plantago; species Plantago ovata. The sequence continues at coordinate 6,813,593 of CM051456.1, read as the reverse complement.
GATACAAACATTTAAAGCAGTGGAGTACTACGATGTGTTGTAACAAAGAATAAACTGTTATTATGCGGACGATACCATACCACACCTGGTGTGAAAGGAATAGTAGGAAAGGGAGATGCGTGAGCGGAATGTGTGTAGGATGTGAAAAGGATCAAAATGAAATAAATGTGATGATGTGAATGAAATATCATATTATCATGTATGATCCAAACAAAATGTCTGTAAGGATGAGAAAAGGACATGACTCATGAGTGGCTCTCATAATTTCCTGTAACAATATAATGTTTTAGAATCCCAGAAAGATAGATAGAAAGAAACAATGGAGGGTCATGTGTAATGAAAACTCGATCTCCCTGTTTTTACACATGTAGTCAAGTTAGTAGACAGCAGTTGTAGTACTAGTTGAAACAAGTAAGCAGATACGCCAAGTCACAAGGACTTGACCAAGTTCACTTGCTCAGGTCTTCCATTTGTTTACTTAAGTACTTAATTGGCTAATGATCCACTGAACCGTAATAATAAGCCACTGGTCCGGTCCGGTCCTGTCATGGGCCATTCAATGCCGAAAAACCGGGTTCATCTCTCATTTCTTTTATAGTACATCCATGGAAAGATTCCATAAAATATAACAACCTGTTCGAATGACCTGTTTTACAACCTTAAATAACAAGTGTGCGAGTGATAATTAAGAAAGCTGGAGTAACACACATGGAGATACGTCGAAGTTGAACATGATAATTTTCTCTAAATGAAGCCCAGTAATAACGACTAATGATCCAAAGAGATAGGATCAGTGAGAGAAAAGAATTGGACAACATGGCTCTAATTAACACGGACCATTGTCAATTCACGAGTAGCTCCCGAATATCATGGGAGCTTCTAGTTAATTAAAAATATTCGATTCGTGAATCTGTAAGCTAAAAATCATCAGTGTACCACTAGCTTTTGTGATTCATAATTAGAATTGGAAAGTTAGAATTAGGCTAAGTATCACTTTGTATGATGGTTTAGCACTCAAAAAATGCGCCACACGGCCACACCCACTGTGCCCGTACGTATCACGGTGCCCGTACATTAAAGTCCAGAGGAATGGACTCATACTTGTTGAACTCCACTTCGACACTAAATATGAGCTCATAAACTCATTTCATCAATAAATACCTTGTATCGCTGTGTATTAATTGACCTGAATGGTTAAAACTAATCAATTATATCTTTTCGTTTAGGAGTTTTAACCCCATTAAAATTAATTGAATTTAGTATATCGCACAAGCTTTGGTAATTAGGTGTGACCGTGTGAGTACAATTTTTTTCTGGTGAAAGATGAAAGATAGAGGAAAACCTAAGCTCGTCATTCACTAAACATGTACACTAAAATTAACTAAATCATCATCTTACTTATCACGTATCAGTTAGCAACTAATTCATCATCTTACTTATCTCCCATCAATTAGCATATGAGCATATCATCAATTAGCATATCAGTTTACTTACTTTACTTATGAGTTGACGTATCAACTAGCCTATTAGCTACCACCTATCTTTTTTATTTTAAGTTTTAGCTTGTTTCGCACATATTAAGGAGTTCAATTATCACACTATATCAAGATAACTTTTTTCAACTTTGATGTACTACTACCAATCAAATCTAATATTCAATTAAAATACTGCATACCAAAGTGAAAAATTATAAGTCAGACTAAGTAGCTAAAAGTTCAAAAATTTAAGATTAACTCAACTTGCTTAAAATTTAAAATAAAAAAGATAGAAGGTATATAACTAGTTGATAGCTAGTTTTGCTAAACAAAGCCTAGGTTTTTCTCTAATTCGTCGAGGACTGATAAAACAACTAGAGCGTAGATTATAAGCTCATTGTTTTACATGGAAATGTTACTTAGGCTCTTATCTCTTCTTATTATTATGAACACAACTGAATAAATTGATTTGAATTGAACTTAGTTATAAAAAATAACTAAACAATTAAATTGATATGAATTGGAGTGTTTTTCATAGGAAAATAATATAGCATTATTAGTCCTCTGTCCCAATTGTTGGCTTAAATAACAATACAGTATGAATTCGAAATCTGATTCCACTTCAAACTTACATAATTTTACCACACTACTTAAGTGGTGAATCCTACTTAGCGAAAGATAAAGAAGCCATAATAATTACATAACAACCCACTTAGTTAATGTTAGTAAGTGGTCATTATCAAAAATATATTAAGTAATCTATCAATCTATATAGATAGATAGAGAACCCCACTTTGAATTCCCCCTAGAACTTTCAAACTAGTGCTCCACATCACAACTTAACTTCAAGGTGGCTATCCAAGAATTCAGAACAAGCTTGCCGCAAAAAATCCAATGGAACCGGAAACTTCTCAGTAAGTTCACTACTACAAATTCTCTAAATCAATCAAATGATCACAAATTTCCCATTCTTTGAAATTGACTTGGAAATCTCTCTATAACATCAAATAATAAAATACTAGTCATATAATCATATCGTCCATTTTGATTGATATATATTGATTTCAGGTTTGAGTCAAGTGACATGTTAGCTACATATTTGGCTTCAACCCCACTCTTGGAGGAAACATGGAGGCGCTGCAGCCGTGCCAACGCTGCAGCTCAGGGCAGCTTCACGGTGGACCGGGTAGGGGAGGTGGCGTATGTGGCGTTTTCTGGTGTGCAAGCAGTTGCATCGTCGGAAGAAAGCAGCTGGAGCTTGGTGGAGCTAGAGAGTGGTGGTGGGGAAGGGATTTTTGGCGCATTTGATGGAAAAGAAGAACCAATTATGGTTCATTCAGGGCTCCTACAGCTATTCCTCTCTTTTTATCACAGCCACAACTTTGAACACAAGGTTAGTACTATCAAATATCAATTTTGATTTTTGAATAGTTTATATTTTAGATGCTAACTTATCATAGGAGTGTTTATAAATTATAAGGTCACAAATGCATCATGCATGGAGATATGTAATTGAAAAAAATCTGAAGTGTTGGATACGTATATGGATATGGATACGGTACACCACCCTGTATTAGCATATTCTGTATCCGGTTTTCTTCAGAAGTAGTAGTATATCATCATATTATCCGCTTCAAACTCTAGCTTACTTCCAATCGCCACCCCTCCAAATCTTGATGTACTTAAACATCCTAGTGTTGTACTGCATTTTGTCATTATTATAAACTTTTACAGTTAGACCCTTTCTGTAGATAGATAAAATGGTATTACAACCTAAGACAGTAAGTATGTACTAAATGTGAACCTATTCTATTCTAATGTGAAACAGAGTTGCTCTCATAATATTCCAGTCTCACTTATGTGGTCCTGGTGTGAACTTGGTTTCTAGCTATTCTAAGGAATAATCATGATAAGTATGTTACTAGTTGCTTAATAATCATCACCATCTTTGAAAACACTATATTACTTCAAAAATAAATCTTGTTACTAGAAATATCTCAGCTTCTATTGCAAATAGAGAAGAAGTCGTTAAAGTGTGACCCTGTTAGAAGATAGTAACACTCTAATAGTATATTTAAGAATTATAGATTAATCTAGTAGTATTTGGGTAAAGTAACTTTGTAAGATGAGACAGTTTGACATACGTTTAGGACCCGTAACCGCAACCCTTTGGATGAGCATTTGGTAAAACTCCACGGCCTATCGTAATAGGCTACAAACTACGTAATCCAAGTTAAACCACAATAAGTTACGACAGACTTGACTCCGAAATCATAAATTTCATAAATGATTAAGATTATGTTATTCATCATTTTTAACCAACTGAGCCAGAGCCACCCCTGCAGCCTTGTAAGATGAGACAGTTAAAGACTTAAAGCTCAAAAGTATGCAAAAGGTACTGTGGTAAAATGCTGAAAAATGAGGCTGAGTCATGTCTTTGTTTCAACAGACAGTAGCTAATTAAGAAACAAGTAGCTTTTTGCCATTTGACTGATAACTCTGTTCAATGGAGTATAGAGGACTTTGAATTAATATGTGGACTTTGAAATTAACACTGCTATATAAGTTGCTAACTGTACACAGTTTTCGTATCACACAAATTGTAGTTAAATATCTTAGCCATCTTTAAATAGTTCTAGTACTTGTTTAAGAAGCTTCCGAAATTATACACCTAGTAGGCTCCACATACAAACGGACCCACGTAAAATCCACTTGAATCGTGTCTGGTAGGAGCATTAGTTGCGAGAACTGATTTACCAAATCTCATTCATATTATTGACATATTTCTTCAACTATTTGAATGGTTTATTGCAGAGTAAAATAGTTCAACCATCAATCGCCAATAATAATAGTGATATGACAACCCAAATAACAAAAAACAGTAAAGCCACACGGGTAACGTAATAGACAGCCTAACTTTAAGACTTTTCTCACATTATTCCAAATTCGAGTTCAATGTACAATTATGACTTGAACATGGTTTCCATTTATTATTTATTATACTTATTAATTTTAGTTTTTTCGAATTCCTTCTAAATTGACATCTCACAGAATAAACTTGGAACTTATGCTGAGACTGTGACAGTGATATTAAGGATGGCTTTTAAGTACACGTAAAAGAGTTCATGCATGGCGGGGAAAGATAAAAAGATAACATTACCCTTTTCATTTTGTTTATCAAGTTACTATCAAGATAAAAAGTTTGCCTTTATCCTTTCTTAAAAAAAAAAAAAGTTAAACATTACTAGCAAACTTGTCTTAGTCTAATTCGAATACATGGCGGGGAAAGAATTGTTTTAATCTACGTCGAAAATGATAGATGATAGAAATACAATAGTATAATTTTACGGATTGAACTTCGCCAGCAAATGAAATCTGAAGTATTTTTACCTGGGCTCCATGCAAATTTTAGTCTTGTCTTCGCGCCTCGTTGATTTCATCTGGAAACCGCAACAGTTTGAAACCTTTTAGCCAGTTTGCCACAGTTTCATACCTGCATATTCCAAAGTAGATTATAAATATATACACCTTTTTACAGAATCAAGATCATTAAAAAAAAAAAAAAAAAAAAAAAAGGTAAATTTCTCAACTAACAGTGATCTTATATTGCAGATGCCTGAAATCTTGAATGAGTGCAAATCAGTCATTTTCACTGGTCATTCTTTAGGAGGAGCAATTGCATCTCTCTCAGCACTTTGGCTACTTTCCTACATTCAAACCAGTTCACTTCCCAAAACTGTTATGTGCATAACATATGGTTCACCTCTCATTGGAAATGAATCATTTTCTCAAACTATCCTCCAACAAAGATGGGCTGGTAATTTTTGCCACATTGTCTCCCAGCATGACATCTTGCCAAGGCTTCTTTTTACTCCACCATCACCTTTGAATGCGCACCTCAACGCCCTGTTTCAGTTCTGGCACTTATCAATGACCTCCCCGTACTTTGTGCAACTTGCTCCTCCCCTGTCGAATGAGAACAAAGCTGAACTATTTCAAACCGTGTTGGCTTGTCTAGAGGCCAGGTCAAGAGGAGAAGCTCATCTAGAAGGAAGTCCGTATACGCCATTTGGCAGCTATATGTTCTGTACAGAGAGTGGAGCTATTTGCTTGGATAACCAGAAGGCTATAGTTGCAATGCTTTACCTGACACTGGCAAAGGGTTCGGCTACTTCATGCGTTGAGGATCATCTAAAGTATGAGGAATATGTCGGGAAAGTTTGCTGGGAGTACTTGCGGAAGAGTAACTTCATGGAAGGGTGTTCACCTGAGTCGAGCAATGATGCTGGGATTGCATTGGCGTTGCATTCTTCTGGGATATCTTACCAGGTACACAAAAACGCTGAAAATTACCTAAAAGCTTGTGTAGTCCATGATGCAATCAATGTTGCTTATTGGTTGTGAATTTTACAGGAACCAGTTTATGGGACTGCAAGAAACTGCCTTGCGGTAGCAAGACATTTAGGATGCAGTCGCAACCTTAATAATGCAAGAATGGCAGTTAAGTTGTCAAAAATCACGCCTTATAGGGCTCAGATAGAGTGGTACAAAGCATACTGTGATAATTCTGATGATCAGTTGGGATACTACGACTCTTTCAAACTGCGAGGTGCCTCTAAGAGAGGCCTAAAGGTCAACATCATCCGTATAAAACTCGGTGAGTTCTGGGACGACCTCATCAGTAAGATGGAAACCAATCAACTAACTCACGATTTTCACATGATGCCAAAGTACGTGAACGCCTCTCAGTTCTACAAGCTGCTTGTTGAGCCTCTGGAAATTGCCGAGTACTATAGAACCGGTGAGCATAAGAAGAAGGGTCATTACATTGAGCATGGCAGGGAGAAGAGGTTCAAGATTTTCGACAAGTGGTGGAAAGACCGAAAAGTTGGGGATGAGGAAAATAAGCCGAGAAGCAAGTTTGCAAGTTCAACGCAAGATTCGTGCTTCTGGGCTCGGGTGGAGGAGGCAAGAGATTGTATGTACTGCCTTCCAGGTGAAATCGATCCAGGAAAGCGATTGCTTTTGCTGGAGAAAATCGAAGCATTCGAACAATATTCAAGTGCAATGGTTGAAAAGAAGGAAGTGTCTGTAGATGTCCTGGCCAAGAATTCCAGCTACAACATGTTTAAAAAAGAATGGGGTGATCTTAAACCTCAATTGCATCAGTTGCCATCTCATTTTCCAGGTTTTCAGGACAAAATGGTACAGTAAGATTTTCTAGGATTCTAGAAACTAGCATTGTAACATGAACTATGGAAATTCCTGTTTCCAACTTTTGTTATGGAAGATCTTTACTTGCTAAATAAAAAGTTATTGCAAGCTATTAGTGCAACATACACCAAATATCTTTCTTTAGCTTATATAATGCCAGGGAGACGAAGCAAGCGTTTGCAAAACATTTGTAGGATTGTTTCTTGCTTAAGGGCAGAAGATTTTTTATTTCTACATAAGTATATACTCCAAAGATAGATTAGTACTATGTTGGTAAAAGGAAGAAAGAGCAAATATAGGAAATCCACATAAAAAGCTGCCAAACAAATCAGTTATACAGTTCTATTCTACCTACCAATCTAGCTTAGAAGGCATACCTACTATCAAAATAAGAAAGAAGAAGAGTATACAAATACAGTACAAGAAGAAATAGAAGGAAGAACAAGGCCATAGCCGGATTAGAGCGAATAACCAATCTCAAAGACTCGAACCAAATGTATATAATTGATCGAAACGGAGAAAATAATATTCAATATGCATACTGGAACTCTGCTGATGCCTGGTGGTAAAATTCATTGAAAGAATGAAGATAATTGATATGATGTTAAGACAATGCATTATAGCTTTGATGTCAAGAACGATACAATATTGTGTCTATTTACACGCTAGATTCTCGTTTTTATACGCTCCACCACGAACAGAGCAGATCTTGCAAAAGCAATGCCCATTATTCCATTAACACCTGAAAACAAGATGGTTTCTTTTCAGTGTGAAGGCTGGACCAAATTTTTAGCATGAAAAAAAAATGCATTTTATAGCTTAAAAAAAAAAAAGAGGATGTGAGGAAATCTTGTTAAGATTTGCTGCACAAGAGTCTAACAACCTTTAAAGTTTAAAGAGGCATAATTCTGTTACTTAAGTAGCTAAGAGCCTCAGACAATATATTTTTCTAACTGCTTTCATTACATTATAAAAAATTTCAGAAATGATATTTCTGAAATCCTCCTTAGCTCATTATAATTACACCAGCAACATACAATAAGACAAGACTAACTGAACAGGCCCCTCAAGTCCTTAGGTCAATTTTAAATATCCAAGCTATCTTCTCTCAGTCTATGAATAAGTCACCACTGTCAATAGTTGGTCTAAATTGTCTACAAACTGAAAGTGCCTTATCTCTGATCAAGACATTGAGAGACATTCTTGCAATCTAAGTAAAGAAACATCTCTATCATAATTCTAAAACCAAACCATATTATTTTCTCAGCAGTCAGCACTCTTTTTCAATACCATAAACTGTTTATATTCTTACTAAAAAAAGAGTGCCATGCCAGGAGCCAATTGTTGGAGCAGTAAAAAGTCTGGTTCCGTTTATAAATTCGAAACCTCATAAATTATGGTGATGATATGAGTCATATGACCCCAGAAATCAATCAAATGAACACTGATACCAGAATCACAAACCTGAAAACTGGAGCTGCTCACCTCTGAATTGATATTTTCATCGCAGTAAGATACAAGAAGGCTAAGGAAGAACACGCGATTCTCAGTTAAGTTGAAGGAATAGGATCAAACGAATGTACAACTTGTTCCAGTATAATTCTCCTTTCCATGTCCATAGGGTTGTCTAACCCATCTGACTGATTGATATTCAAAAGGTAGAGCTTCTTTGATGCCACAAATGCAGCAGAAAAAATCCTCTTCAGCCCGCCCCTGGTGCTGTCAACTTTGTACTCAAACTCATACACTGGAAGGCCTCCAGAGCCTGATCTCTCTGAAAAAGAAATCACCTCAGCTTCTTTCGTACTTTCCTAGAAAAGAGTCACAGTTTAACTTTAGTAAGCCCTGAGCTATTGTGAAGGTCTAAGAAAACAAGATAAAAGCTTGAAATACAGGGGAAAAAAGGCAAGTTTCTCTAGTAGTGTTCACTTAACAGTCACGGTCTACACAGTAAAAAACTTTACAGACATTGCTTATTGTCTCAACATAGAAATATCATAAATCTTTGGGGAACTTATGCATCAAAAAGAAAAGTGAAGCAATACATAATGCAGATAATAGCTCATCTGATCCGATGCTTGGAAGATAAAATATCAGGAAGGTCGAACATCTAAAAGTCTACTAAACCTTTAGCTCAAGCTTATGTGATCACTGTTCTGAATCGAAAACAGGACAATAAGACTGAACCAAGAATTCACAGCTACACTTCAATATTAACATCAGCAACTCATCAATAAGGATCCTAAATCCAGCTCCAACCATTTATCCATTTATACTCCCAAGAAAGTCATTCAGCTAGTACAAAGATTTTTTTCTTTTTTCCCCTTCAATACTACTACCAGCCAGGAATAGGATATTCAAGTGTCTTTTGTTGATCATTCAGTAAACTCCACATATAATCTAGAACCAAACAGTGGTAACTCAACCGGATTGGTACAAACAACAATATACAATAAAGGTTAACGCGATAGCCAAATGAACTGACCTTGCGCCTTTCAGCCTGGATAAGCTTATCTGCAACAAATTCAGGAGTCCCAAATTCAACCAGACTCGAAATACGAGTTGGAGCCACCACCACACCTACACTGTTTGCTTTCTTTACATTATCCTCAAACAACACAGTAGCTCCCGCCTTATCCACCTGATCAACTCAACAGCATTACATCTCAACTTATTCCCAAAACACCAAAGACACAAGGAACAAAACATACTGTTCAATGTTAATTGATCAAGCCATTGTTCCAAAATCTAAAGTTCCCTGTTTATGATTCTCTGAATTGAATAAAAAATACAAAATTTCTGTAAACCCTATAGGCTGTATAGCCCAGAAAAAATCTTGCATTGCTCAGAATTATGAAAAATAATATTCATCCTTTCTTTTAGATTGTTCATCAATATAGTAATTTAGGAACACGTAAACAAGCTAAAAACTAACGAAAAAGGAATACGTACATCATAACTACTACCTTAGTCCAGGAAGAAGGTATGAGGACAGTGAACCCTTCAGTGGCATCGGTGTATCTACTAAGTTCCAGGGCTTCTGACGCCATGGCATTGGAGAAAAGGAGCAATCTCGAAAAGGGTTGGTCAGAAATTGACAAGAGAAATCCAAGAGTGGAGACGCTAAGCATTCTTCTACCTATAGAAGATGGAACTTTTGCACCCAATTTTGAACACTGTGGTGCTGGATTAAGAGGCAATGTAACGGTGGCGAGGTTTTGGGTAAGTGGGAAATGGTTGCCACGGTGATAGTTTGAGGAAAGGATTGAAGTTCCACAGGTAGCAGCCATTACTGTTTCAGCTTCTCAACTGAACCGAAAAACTGAAAAAAGAGAGAAAGGTTGAGAAGCTTTAGTTTATGAGCTGAGTTATGGACCAGCCCACTTCATAACGAATGGCCCATGTGATGGAAATGGTACAAATCATTTTTTGTGGGAAATTTAGATCAAATACTACTTTTCAATTTATGGAAATTTCTCATCAGGTATCGGGTTTTGAAGTTTCTTATTTGTGGCACATGAGCTGTATGTTAGTGTGTATGTGGAGAAAATTCAAATCGAATTCTAACTTTTGAAATTTCTTGTAAATTTCAAGTGTTGGATCATATTATAAGGGTCCAAAATGGCTAGAAATGCCTAGAATGATAAATACAAATAAGCATATGCATTGAGAGGCCCACATTTAGTGCTTCTCCATTCCCCTAATTGATCATGTGGTCATGGAGCAACTTATGTAACTTAGCAGCATACTAGAGATTAGGGGACAAGATCAAGATCAGGGATGGAGACCGGCCAGGAATTGCCACACACAACTTCAGAGCAAACCTAATGCACTGATTCGTGGCGGTGAAAATAAAAACAAGTGTACTTTAAAGATTGATCGCTCTAAAATACATATAGAAGTACTTATTGCTAGTATAAAACTAAGTTATAAGTTTAGCCCGTGAAGCCCGGTAAAAATACTGGTTGCATATATATATCTTCAAATATAATTGATATATTCTGAAATGATTAAGAGTGTCATTCTGTCATGGAATAAAAACATCACTCGATGTAATTTAAAAGATGCAGGTGCAGTTTAACTGAACATGTAACTAATGAGTGGAATTAAGTGTGGACTCTGGAGCAGGTACTTGTGGGAAAACAATCCATACACACATTTGCGGCACCCGCAATTCTTTCTCATTCATTTTGTCTTTAACCTTATACATGCCATTTGAAAAAAAATTAACTTATATACATAATAATTTAGAAAAAAAATTCATATTGAGATCTACCCATCTATCCAACTAAGAGTTTCAGTTAACCAATTTGATCTTTGCAAAACCTACTCAATTCGATCAACCTAAAATACCTTACGATTTACACCCATGCAAACTAATCTAACATTCTAATTGATGACTCCGGCATTAATCGAGATCATATGAATAGGGAACTCCCGATAGAAACTACTCCAATATGGAACCCCACACATGAGTAGTGAGGAAAGATCTATGATTCCTGCAGCCGTGATCTAATAAAACCTAGCCGCCTTGAAACCAAATGTTATACTCCAGGTTAAGTTAATTATGTGTGTGTTGTTGACTTGTTGCCCTGAATTGCGGATTCCCCTTCAATGTATTTGTGTGTAATTAATTAATTAACCAAAATTATAAAGTTGGTAAACACTAAACAAGGAGAAGCATCGAGGAATGTACAATTGGGCCTGGAAGCATGCAGAGACAACGTCCATCGCTTGGACTAGTTGCTGCTGTCTCTCTGTTTGTATGTCTGTTTTGTTTTACATATGAAAACTACGTTTATGATCCAGGTTCAATTTCACCACTTGCATTCCCTTTTCAACTAAGTAAAGTATAAAAAAACACAAAAGAAAAAAAAAAAAAAAACAACTAAGTAAATATTTGATTTCAAACACATACTATTTTCTTGTCTTTATCGTAAAACAGATGGACCAAGTGCTAATACATCATTCTTTCACACTAATTGTTTCTTACTCCTAAAATAATACTCCAATTTGCGTCATTCAATTCAAATGTTCAATTGCTAAAAGTAGTGTACAGCTGCTGCGCTCTATGATGATCGATCAATTCAATTAATAACAAGTCACCGATTCAAGCTTAAGCATGCATGATCGCGACGTACAACTCCATCCAATCCAAGGGCTGAATCCATTTTAAAACCAGACGTCTATTTAGTTAACAAAGTTGTAATCCAATTTTATAATTAATATGTGATCCTAATGTCGGCTTTTCTTGGTGGTCGTCAATTTTCACATTACATTGTTAAAATTATATGATCACGTATGTATACCGATCTTTTTTACATATAACTTACTAATATAATATTATATTGTTGATTAATTGCATCTTCGTCTATGTTTAATAACGTTTGCCCTTACTTGTTGCGTCATAGCTGGAAGCCAGGAAGCTTTATGTTTTCCTATATTTCCATGGTTGTTAATTTGCAAATAAATCTCCGTTTAAATCAAGTTTTCAATTTAATCCAATCCAATTTAGTTCTACAAATATGTTCATATCAAATTTCATCATCGCATGAATCAAACAGGACTAAAAAATGACAACCCCATGGAGTTGTGTGTTTGAGAAATAGAATGCTTGACTCGGGAAAAAACGAGATACAAATCTTACGAGAAATAATAACGTTTGCAAGCAGTGACATGTTAAGAGTTGGACCATAGCCCCCCTTCTAAAAAAAATATATTTTTATAGTTAATATTTATGATTTTTTTTCAAAATTTTATAGATAATATTTATGTTTTTCTTTTGCCCCCCCCCCCCCCCCCTTCCCTGGCAACTTCCGAAAAAGAATTATTATGTAATCTCGCCCCTAATCCTAATGGTTTGTCCTTGATGATAACGAAGTGGGGCGAACTCCAAGCGTTACAACTTCCACCTCCAATCTCCTAAGTCAACTAGTTAAATACTTTAATTTAAAAAAAAAATTAACGACAAGTCTACTTTACCCTACTCTTACACTACTTATTTACCTCATTATAACTTCAAATACACCAATACCACCTTATGCCTCTAGTCCCTCTTTTATTTAACAAAATAGAATGGTTCGACAATACTAAATTTATTTGATGAATGTCAATTTAATTTAAAAAGATACTCTAGAAACTACTGTATATATTTTCTTCATCTTAGAAATTAATTTTGAACTGCTGAATTTAATGAATTGAAATGGAACAAAATTTATTTGAATTAAAATTAAATTAAATGGAACATATAAAAACAAAAACAACATAGATATTGATGAGGGTAAATTCCGTTTGAGGGATTGCTCTAACATCTCTCAATCCGTAGGGGCTTACGGTATTGAGTGTTTGAACAGAGGACCTCCGGTACCTACATTGAGAGAAGGGGGAGGGGAGAAAGGGAGGGGAGGTTAAGTCGATCTACCTTAGTTAGATCGACTATAACTCAATATTTGATGGAAATAGGGGGACATAATAACGGGAGAATCTTTGTGTCATCGTGTGTAGTGGGCATAGTAAATGCGAGTATTTATAGAGGATACAATGTGGCCCCCATGTCTCTGAGGTGTCCCCCTTTATCCGGACCAAGGAGGCGGCTGGCAGGTGGACTTCGTTGGTCTCCTTCTTTCGAGGGTGCTATAGTCGTTCGAACCTGGTTCATTGGATAACTTGCTTGGTTCATTGCATCCTGTCTTCAACTTGGGTGTTAGGCTTCGAAGGTGACCCCTCCTATCCCCCGGAGTTGTGGGACGTGGCCTTTCTAGGCTTTATCCATATTTCACATATCAGATACTTTCTCCGTTTCATTAAAAAGTTCCTAAGGGGACTATTCATCGCGACCTTTGACCACGTATAACTCCTAAATTACATTAGAGAAAAATATAATAAAATTATATTATGAAATTAAATGGAGTATATTTACACACTCAACTTTTAATTTATATTAATACGGTTTAATTTAAAAGTTATACGTGATCAAAGGTCGCGATGAATAGTCCCCTTAGGAACTTTGTAATGAAACGGAGGAAGTATTAATTTTTATAAAGTTAATCTTATGAATCTTATAATAATAAGATTTAATTATTTAGGATGTACTAGTCATCAGTAGTCACGAAAAGAGAACAACTTGGGGGGATCGGAGAAGGCAGGTCAAAATATTTTTAATCTATTGCCACTATAGTGAGTACTGAGTAGTACAATTCGTGGATAAGTATTGCAGCTAGTCTATCGGTGTGAGATCGAATAAACTTTTAGAAACCATCATTAAACTTCATCCAATGGGATAAATGGTCAATTACGCACACTGGAACGATCTTGTATTCTATATAGAGTCGTTCGATCTCGTAAGTTGTAAGCATGCTAATATAATAAGTAGTAATAAATACATTTAAGAAAAAAGAAGGTAAAATTGTGCTAATCAAATCTGGATGACTCTGGAATATACCATACCGATGCAAATCAATCTCCATGCACACGCGCTTAATTTATTTGATTCCTGAAGAATAATAAATACATTCTGCTGGTAATGAAATTGACTGTGTTATTTGATGCTTCGAGAATATGCCCAAGAGAAAACGTTATCCACAACGAAATATTGTGCACAAATCGTCAATATCAATAGATTTTCATGAGGATGCATGCATTGCATGGAATGGAATCATTAAAACCGCATATTATAGCGAACAGAGTTAGGATATCTTTCCATGATGCTAAAATTTCAGTATGTGGTTTTTGGGCTATTCAGTTTGACCTGCCAAATCCTAAGGAGAACAAAAATATCGATAAATTTAGGGATTATTATCGGGGAGTATTGTGAGAACATATAATCTGTTTGAACAAAAAGAAACTATTACTGTATTAACAACAAAAGTGGAGTATATATTTTTCAATATAGTGGTATGAGTTAAATTTAAATTAAATATAGACAGTATATGAAAAACAAGAAAAACAAAAAGTTGGAATAAAGTACTACTGATATGATCCACATTAAAATTAAAGTTAAGGTTCTTCATAGCCCGAATCTAAGATTAAGACAAGCACAAAATCGTTCAACTGAGGAAAAAACAAAAATAGAAAGATATAATCCAGACAGTAATTATTTGGAGGCGATGAGATGAGAACATAGAATATTTGTGACCACAACACAACAGATCGATCTCTTACCTAGCAGTTTCCTTACAACAACAAGAGGAGGGGAGATTATTAGGTCACGGAACATGTCACATGACGTTTGTTCTAATTTTATCGATCGATATTTCGGTGCGGATCAACCTTGTCCATCACGCTATACTTAAATACTTTTATATAGTTTTATTAGTACTTAGTTCATTCATTTAATCTACAATCTTTGTACTGGTCAGTTCAGGTGGGTTTTAATTAGTTATTTAGTTTAATTAAATTCATAGCCCATTTCGAGCTAGACCTAACCTCCACTTCCTTGGGAAATCAGTGGACCAATCTATTATTCTATGCTTGATCATGCTTCGCGGAAGTTTCATATAACTTGGAAGTTAGAGCCCCACCCGATTAGATCTAACTATCCAAGATGAATCTTTGTTTTCCTTTATATTTGTTCGTATGGAAGAATTACTATAAATTTTTATTAGATTTTGCATTTTATATTAGTTTGAGTTCCTTTATTAAATTTTATTATGGTATCAAATCTATTAGATCATATTTAAATCTGAATTTCAATATCAACGGAGACAAATTTCAACTGACATGTTGCACATCATATCATCCATTACTTTACGTTCATACTTGAGAATTCAAATATGTACACGGAGACAAACTCCTTCTTGCCATATACACATCATATGATCATATCACATTCTATTCCAAAGTTGGCACATCCGTTCTAGTTTGTACATCAACCTTCGAATATTGAGGGAGGGGGAGTACTACCAAGTACTCCTACTTTCTTAAATGATCGATACAATTTATATCTTCGTGCAATTGTTGATGATCCCGACTTGATATAATTTATGGATAACATTTTCTTATGAAAATTCTTGGGAAAGAGTTTACGCGAAAAATTTACGTTTTAATTTAATACAATAATATTTTTATATTTTTCATAAGAACGTGTATATAAGTTTATTTTGACTCTATTTTGATCAATTTATTGTGCATGAAAATACATGGAATTTTTCAGATATAAAAAATTCATGGCGTTTCTATAAAGTAAAAAATACGATTCCTATATCTCCCTAAATAGTTAGTGTTGACTGTTGACTATGCCATATACTAGTATTATTCATGAGTTCAAGCGAAAGGAATTTTAACACACGTGAACTATATAGTGTTGAAGTGATAGATTCGATGGATCTGGAGATTAATCTAACCAACTTTATCTGTATTTCTGTTACTTGAATGGTCGGTCAACATGAGAGGTTTTTCTTCTCTGACCATGAATTTGGGATTTAATGTTCGGTACTTGTGGAGTCTGAATTCGGATCTGCCCCTCTATTGAATTTCAAGGGCATGGCACCGTATTTTGGAGTGATAAAAGTGGTAAAAAAACTCTCAGATGAAATTGGAATTGCTATGGCATATGGCCTATACGATTCAATCGCATGCCCAGTCTATAAATGAATCATTCCGTACCGTACCATTTCAGCATGCTCAAGCCAATAATTATCCAAAGTTTAAGGGTGGAAATAGCTCTATTAACTCAAGCCAATAAATTACTACATCTTTATTTTCATATTTAATCCTTAATAATCATGAGAATAGATGTGTTGGAAAAGATTATTGTTCTTTAGAAAAGTCATGATGAGAGAATATTTTTTATAATAATAGTGTAGTTTTTTTTAATCGGCTAATAATTTTATTAATAATATCACGATTATTTCTTATACTCGTAAAGACACTCTAATTTGAGTTTAACAACCACAACGTAACAATATAATAATAGTGTAGTAGTAGTTGTAATATTTACACTGTTTAAAAAAAGTCATGATAACCATAAATAATCGAATACCGAATTAAGAGTCATAACAGATGAAAGTGTACATATTTTAGAAAAACAATAGGACAAATGGCCTCATTTTTATACTCTTTAGTCTTTTCATCCACTAAAAGTTGTTGAATTTAACTTTTCATCAAGCATTGATCTTTAACTAAAGCGAATACTCCATAATTAATAAAATAATAATATGTTGAGGATGTGGTTCGTGAGACGCCGGGGGGTGAGAGTGTGCCATGAGTCAGCGTAACTGTTGGCAGAACGGAATTCATATTTAATCGGTTAATCCCACTCAGCCCAAACGTACCGGCGTACATCACAACACAAGAAAACACAACAGCCTCTACTGTACAAAATGCAAGCAGGGCCGACTTCACACTGTAACTGAGTATCCAAATATTTTTCCTATAGTTCGTCATTCTACATTTCTACATGCGAAAACTAATTAAAATATTCGAAATTTTCAAAGTAAAAAGAAAATTTTAAATCAACTCAATTTTATTTCCTGGTAAAGATGAATAGCTCTATCTTATCTCATAAATAGTGAAACTGAAATAAACGAGAGTTCCATATAATGAATTAGCCACATTCGGTATGGAATGGAATGGTCCCGAATACGGCAATACCAATTAAAATTGACAAATAATGTTAGCTAGTGTTAGATAACGTAAATCGAGCAAAATGAAGTAAGTAAATTATCAACGGTTGTTGACTCAAGTGGTAAGGGACTTGAGTTCACTTAATCATTGTTTCAGATTCGAGTTTTGTGGATGTAAAAATCACTAATTCTGTAAGACAACTACTCCATTATGATCTAGCCGCTCACACTCACACACGCCGTTGCAGAAGGATTTAGATTAGTTACGATTTCAGACGATTATAACAGGAACTCAAATGGGTATGGTGACGTGAGCAGTGAGGTAGCAGGGGGGTTCGTGGGGCTAATGGGTGGCGTCGGTCCGATGATTAGAAAAGGTGTCAAAATCATGAGAACCCTTTTGGACCAAGTGGCAGCGGTCAGCTAAGCACAGCCCATCACACAAATAGTAACACCACATCACCACCTTTCGCCCCAAGCAATCGCCACAACTTGCAACTTTATCATTTTTCACACCCACTAATAATAAATATCCAAATAGTCCCATTGCAGTTTTCATTTACCTTTTTAAAATTTTCGAATAAATAAAAGCAACCACTACTATAATTTCATTTTAGTTTTCGATTTCTTTTAGTGCGTCGATAATTCCTAGCCGCCAAGTTATAAGGTCCCATTTTTTCAATTTTTGGATTTCACCACCGGTTTAGTTTAATATCTCTCTACCCATCACTATTAGGAACCAGGAAAAAGCGATCTAAGTATATATTTTCAGTTGGGAATATGTTCAAATCAATACAAGTACTACTATTCAAACTAACATTTTGTTTTGCATTTCATTTTAACTTTTTTTTTTAAAATATAATTTTATAAATTATAGTTTATGAAGTCAAATAGTGCCTTAGAAAGTCAATAAGTCAAATGAGAACCACTATAAACTTTTTAAAGATGCTAGCGCGGTAGTAAGTACAACACCATCCGATAGAATTGGTGGACTCATGTGTCAAATTTGTTACGCCCCTAACATCTCTACTATACATGAGTACTAAGTCAATCTTCAATTACAGTTTTTAGTCCCAAAATATAGTTACCACCCCACACACACCACTACTTTTCGAAATCAATAATTCCACAACCAATTTCCATTTAATACCGCACAAAAAATAGAGTCTAAACAAATCCAATCGACTCATGATACAAAATATACTGGACAACATTTATATTCTTCATATTTATGTACTTTCTTTATTTCATATCTATTATTTATTATTCTGAATTAAAAATATTCACAACGAACACGCGGTGTCACATTTACTTGTCTTAACAAACTTTAATAAACTGTTTGTGCAATACGTCTCAAGAAATGAAAGAAAGAAGAACGAGAACAGGAGTTAACATAGGAGTTGAACCGAACAACTCGGGAGTTAACATAGGAGTTGAGCAAGACAACACAGGAGTTAACATAGGAGTTGAGTCAGAGCAGGTTAACTCCTTGGTCAACACCGCCATATTGAGAGAGTCCAGATCTCATCAGGAAACTCCGGAAGAGTTTGAGAAGAAGAAAAGAGTTAGTTTAGGGCTGGAGACAGGCGTGTACATATAGTTTTATTAGGGTTATAGTAGTATAAATAGCTAGCTATGTTTTCCTTTGTAAATCACGTTAATATACAATAGTTTTCTTACTTTCAATAAACTCAATTCACTTTATTTGTTCTGCTATGATTCTTAGCGTACTCTGAGAATACGCGGACATCACAACACAGTGGCTGCCCGGCGGCTCAAGGTCCGTGCGGTCATCCCGACCGCACAAAGCCTCGTAAAATGGAGCGCCTCAGATTTATTATGTATAATATTTATATATACGTGTTTACGCAAAAGTTAGAAAAATAAAATTGGTACAGTGGTGAATGTTGAAGTATCATGTCATTCATAAGGTCACTAGTTCAATATCTTTGGTGAACATTTTATGTTCCAATTTTTTTTATTTTTATACGATTGTTTGTGGACTATCTTACAGGGTGAAACACTACCCCGAAAATATAGATCCGCCCTGATCATAAATCCATTACTAGAAAAGTAATTAAAAGTGGATATCACTTGCTTGAACAACAACAGCAAGGCAGTTAACTATCCAATGCTAATGATCTAATATTATACCATTAACTATTTTGTCTTTATGACTCGTCGTCGGTCTCCCAAATTTCCACTAGATATTTTCTTTTTCGTCGGTCCTCCACTCCACTTGATATTTTCTGCTGGCAACCAAATTTTAGTCCCACGTATTGCATTTAAATATCTAATTATATCTCAACAAATCCAAAACTCTATTATTTTCACAACAATACACATTGTAAAATTTAAAAATAATTACACTATCAGGGTAAAGACTCAAAATAATTTTAAAAATTATATTATAAAAGTATTATCCTTATACTTCATAATATAAAAGCTTTAGTTATTTTTTTCGACATTAAAAATGATATGAGGTCAAACCGAATTTTAAAAAATCAGTGAAATGAAATTAGAAGTTTGTTAATACTCATAAGTCTAAAGCAACAATTTTTGTCTCATTTGATCTCCAATTACTCTTAAATTATAACAAAAAATAACTTAATTAATAACATGATACTATAAAAATATATTATCTATATTTATACTTCATAATATAATCTAATAATCATTTTTTAGTTTTCATTCAACAAATATTAAATTAACTATAACCGTCTTAAATTATATAAATTGAGCATGCCTCACAACACACAAGGTTATATAATACATATAATACCAAAAAAAAGTATCCGGGATCCGAAGTTAAGTTGAGTATATTATAGTTTAATAATGATAATAATATTATATTATATTTATCGGCGCAAAAGGACACGTTTAAAAACAATAATATCGGACAGATACAGTGTCCCACGTTGGTAAACGCGCTCGGTACGTGTACAGTTAAACGCTCGCACGTGTATATATATAAGTCTTCCATTTCCTCCTCATCTTCAGAACAGATTCAACAAACAACAACAATCAATCGCCTACAAAATCTCCAAATTCATCATCACATAAAAAGGCTAGGTCAAGAGCTCAGTACCAACAACAACAAATCAACCAGTCAACAACTGAACTGCTGTGAATGAAAGGTGGAGATCAACAACAACTCAACTTACCTGCCGGTTTCAGGTTCCATCCCACCGACGAGGAGCTCGTTGTTCATTATCTCTGCCGCAAGTGTTCCGGCCACTCGATTACTGCTCCCATTGTTGCTGAAATCGACCTCTACAAGTTCGATCCATGGCAGCTCCCTGGTTAGTTACTTGCTTTTCATTTCTATTCTCCAACCTTTTCTTTTTTGTCTTAGAAATTGGAAAGTGATTTTTAGATTTTACTTCTTATGTCATGTTTTGATCTTTGTAAACTGATTATCGATTACTTATATTGTAGCATAGCACAAGTAGAAAATTCTCCTAAATTAGTAGGAGGATTTAAAACCTGATTTAATGAATGAATCACATACTACAAAGGGATTCTCAAAATCAGCTTTAGGTAAAACACTTTTAATAACCAGAATCTGAAAAGAGGCAAACAAATATTAAAAAAATATTTATTGATTTATTTTTGGTTTGTTGATAATGTTTGGTTGGTTCTGAATGGTTTGTGTACTTGTGACAGATATGGCTTTGTATGGTGAGAAAGAGTGGTATTTCTTTTCGCCCAGAGACCGGAAGTATCCCAACGGTTCACGGCCGAACCGGGCAGCCGGAACTGGCTACTGGAAAGCCACCGGAGCCGATAAGCCAGTCGGAAAACCAAAGACTCTAGGGATCAAGAAAGCTCTGGTGTTTTATGCTGGAAAGGCCCCGAAAGGAGTCAAGACCAACTGGATTATGCATGAGTACCGGTTGGCTAATGTGGATCGCTCTGCTGGGAAAAGAACCAACTTGAGGGTAATGGTTTTAGCCCTTTTTGTAGTTTCAAGTCCAGAACAGAAATAAAATTCTAGTTCAGTTCACGTTACTAACAGTTTGATTCTTTTGTATTATTTGTATTGCAGCTTGATGATTGGGTGTTGTGTCGAATATACAACAAGAAGGGCACTCTTGAAAAGCACATCAGTGTGGATCAGAATGAGGTGCATTTCTCGGACAGTGAGGATCAGAAGCCGAACGTGGATTCGTTCCAGTTCAACAGGATGGTAGCAGCACCAGGACCTGCACTGCCACCACAGACTAAGTCACCACAGTTTGTGGCGGCGCCAAAAGGGGTGAATGACTATATGCATTACAACAACGCCTCGGACTCGGTGCCTAAGTTTCATACGGACTCGAGTAGCTCGTTGTCATCGGAGTTTATGACTGATAAGGAGGTGGAGAGTGAGCTGAAGTGGAATGAGATGGATAAGTCTCTTGATTTTCAGCTGAATTACTTGGATGGGTTTCAAGATGATCCTTTTACATCCCAAATGCAGTTCAATGACCAGGTGTCTATGTTCCAGGACTTGTTCGGTTACGTACAGAAGCCATTTTAGTTCTGGGATTTAGAGTTGTTTTTGTCTGTCCAAGATACTACAAAAAACAGTGAAAAGAGGAGTATGGCAATGCAAAACCTTTGATTCTACGCAAGTACAGATAATAGATTAGCACCAGAGAATTAGACAAATCTGCTAGTAGTCAAACTTGATGTGCTCGGTTGATGTGATGTCATGGATGAAGAAGCTTGCTGATAACTATGGCTTCGGTCAAAGAAGACGATCCAAAAGTGACTTTTTTTATGTCGCGAATGATCTCAAGGGCGTATTGTGGAAACGAACGAGCAACGGTTCTGAACGTGATGGATCGATCGAGCAGCAGAGGACAGTTGGATCTAGCAAGACATCTAATTATATAGTGCAGCTTAGTAATCCTGTGTTGTTAGGATCAATCTGTTTTTGATTTATTCGTTCCTTGTATTTGTTTGGTTGGATGCTATTGTTAGCTAGCATTCAACCATCATGATGAGGGTATGAAATAGTATACTATGTTATAAGTAAGATTTCTTTGTATATATACTGCTGCGTTTGAGTAGAATCCTGTTGAAGGGCATTCTTACGAGTTAAAGACTTGAGACTTAAAAGAGTATCAACTTCCATGTTCTAACACAATGTAGACCCACGGAACTGGGCTCATGTGTCATATTGGGAGCTGGTATAGTTGATGTTAGTTACGCAATACGAAATACAATACGAAATGCGTAAATCAAATCGAATATGTAGAACCGAGGCCCGTGAGAATGCAGTTTTATTAGAACAGAACCTATGATGCTTGAGGTTCAAAGCGAACCTGCAGCTTCTGCGTTGGTGAACTTGAACAATTGCCGAGATTTTATCACTATAGGGAACATATGGAACTTGGAAGGACCGAAGGAATAAGGAGGGCACGATTTTGGTGTCTATTTTCCCTTCCGTGGCCAGCCGATGGAATACGGATCAAGCGTATCGGGCGTATTCGTTTTATAATAGCAAATGAGAAGTCTATTTATTTATATACTCGGAAAAGTGAAGTGGAGACTGGAGAGCTTAGCTAGCTAAATGGCTCAAAATTCTAATCAGTTCATGAAGTGAAGATTTTTAGCTTAATGGTCATTATTGCAGTTTTACTTACATTAGGTGGTCTATACTTTTGAGACTTCACATACAAAAAAAATCATTGCTAATTGTAATACAGTACTTTATAGACAAAAAGTTACTATTGGTGAGTTGGAATGTGACTCTTAGTGAAGTTCGATATCCACAATGACAAAGTTAAAAATTTAAACTGAACTGAAATATAAATTTTAACTAAATAAGTTAATGTAAATTGAATTCAACTCTAATTTTAAATTGAACCAAACTAGACTTACCAGTTAACCTCATGGAACATCACTTCTTTTTTTTTTTTTTAAAAAAAAGCCGATTGACCTAGCCGAGAGGGACTATAAGCATAGAAAGTTACCGAAAAGGTGAAAAAAATCACTCGCGGTGTTAGCGATGAAGATTTATGCAACGTGGAAGAATACAATACAAAACTATCTCTGATAAAATAAATTCCAACTACCCAAGTACCCAACCACCGATCGATCGGCATACCCTATGCAGTAGTATGCATACATAAACTTTTTCCGTTTTCTCAAGAATCGCCGGCGAAATTCAAAGTTCTATATCCATGTCTTTCCGGTTAGCTCAACGACCATTCTTTTCTGTAAGCCCCCTTACCTCTCTCTTAGCCAAATAATGCTCAGCATTTTCATTTTCCTCTGTTTCTGTGTATTGATGCATCCATCTTGTCTTTTTTTATATCTTCTGATTTCCCTGATGGCTTATTTCTATTGCCAATTGTAATCTCCATTGATGTTTACTTTTGTGCCCCCATTTCTATTGGCCTCATTATAAATAACTGGAACTTAAATTGGAATCTTGATGTCACTTTAATAAGATTCAGCAACTTCCTGCTTTAGTTTTAGTACTAATTTCAAGTGTATGGTGTATGGAGTAGATTCCCAGGTTCTCAATGTGTGGGGAACCAATAGAAGAGCTTCATTGATATGTGTTGTTCACCTATCAATTCAGTCTGCTCATATTTAGAGGCTTTTTGGTACACTTTTTCGGAGAATTAATTCGATTAGCTTGACCTATTTATGTTTCCTGCACTTAGGGAGTACTTAGTTGACAAGGAGAAGATATGCTCATCTTCGTTTTCCACACTACTCTATTGGAACATATTATTGAACTCTGCCTGTAGGAATTTACATAAAACTGCCATTTTATATGCTTTCATTGTTATAAATCATGTGCTTTTTCCTTTCCGTGAAATACAAGTAAATTGATTTCGGTTTTTTTATTTACTTGAGTCTACTTGAACATGCAGACAATCAAACATGCAAGAAAGTTTTTCGGGTCATCATTGACGGGCAAGTAATCACTTTTATGAAGATTGGTTAAGTTCCACTTGTTGTGTTTCCTTGCTGATTATCTGGTACTGTCTCCTGGATCACAGATTATATTCAATTCGCTATCAGGAGAGAAAAATGTTTGTGGAAGACATCAAGATTTATATCTTCTCAGGGATCTATGAAGCTCGTACAAGCAACATACCGTGTAGTTCCTACTGGGGCCTCCATGGGAAATAAAGATGTACCTTCCGACTTTCTGAGAGAGAAAAAGATGGTTCCAAATTCAGATCCTCCTGCTGCTAAGGACATTGATTCTTTGTTTCAATTCATTGATAGAAGGTATATCCGTATATATGATGTTACGTAAATTACATTAGATGAGATGTCAGATAGTTGAAGTTGAAGTTTATTCTTATGCATGAATGTGCTTAGTGGCTTGGTGCAGAATCATTGCTGTTCAAATTTATAGTTAGTAACATTGCCATGCTTTCTAGAACAAAAACTTGGGTTTCTTTTTGGTAGTTGTGCTCTGTTGGCCTATGTTGAGGCAAAATTTTGGATAAAACAGCTAGTTATGTCAATGTCAGAATTTATCTGATCACTTGAGATTGTATAGATTTTATAATTGTAGATGAATCAAATCACTCACAAATTTATCATTAAAATAGTCATGCTGGTTTCATAAAAATATGTGATTAAACACTAGTCATATGCAAGTCAAGTATGTTGGCTGTCCCAAAATATATTTAAATTAAGTTGTATTTTATCCTAAGATGCTGAGTATATATGATTAGTTTATGTCAGGTTCTCTTGGCTAAGATTCAAGTCTTAGTTGTCCTTGTATTGGTATTCTTGCAGTTCAAAGCTTGTTATTTTGACGGGAGCTGGGATAAGCACAGAGAGTGGAATTCCTGATTACAGAAGGTTCTTCGATAGAAGTCCTAAAGATGTTACATGTTCCGCATAGAGTTTAATCATTATACTTATTAATTGAAAATGCTTTCTTCTGCCCCATTTATGCTTATTTATCTCGATTTAGCAAGCTACATAGTAAGGTTGTAACTTGAACTTCAATATGTTTCTGCAGTCCAAATGGTGCTTACAGTACTGGGTTCAAGCCTATTACCCATCAGGTGATCATAAGGCATGTGCTGCGAATTTTTGTCTTCTTATCAGACCTACTTCGTGATGTGGATCAGTCCTGCCCCATTTCTTGATTCTGTTATTCTGTGTTGAATTCTCTGTGTGACAAGATCATTGTGACATTATGATGAAAAAGTTCATCTTACTTTATAAACTCAATACTGAAAGCTAAGGAATTCTTATATTAATTGGATGCAAGTATTGACTATCAGGCTACTTAGTTCTGTATGTGCTCTGTGGATAAACTATAGGGTTTGTATGTGCCTCTACCACCCAGGAATACTTTACTTTTGAGTCTAACTTCAAATAATTAAGTAAAGATGGAACAGTAAAGCCTGTCTCTCTGAAAATTTAATGTGCTTGCCGGTGTTGGAAATAATCACATAGCACTTCTCCTAATTTGGGTCTGAAGATCATGATTTTCACGTTCCATTTGATGTGTAAAATTGGTGACTTGTGAATTGTACATAATTATAATCTGGATAAGTGTGATTATACACGTTAAGATCAGTGGTCATTTCATGGCAATGGAAGATCTCCATGATCCTAAGATTCAATGATCTTGAAAAGTTATGTTCCTAACACTTGAACAACTGTTTCTCTTTCCAGAATAGACTCGTATAACAATGTCTTGTTCAATGCATGCTTGCATATACTAATATTTTGGATAATCCAGACATTAAGTTCTAGTCTTACTCTCTTCAGGAATTTCTCCGTTCCAATCGTGCCCGAAGACGGTACTGGGCCAGGAGCTATGCTGGATGGAGAAGATTTACTGCAGCGCAACCAGGGCCAGCTCATGTAGCATTAGCTTCTCTTGAGAAAGCTGGTCACATAAGTTTTATGATGACTCAGAATGTAGACCGGTAATAGTCTCCGGGATTCCTAATTCTGATATGTTCCTGTTGTGAGTGTGACAGTTCTAGACTAATATTCTTCTCTCTACTCAGGCTACATCATCGTGCTGGAAGCAATCCTCTTGAATTACATGGCACAGTGTATGTTGTAGCTTGTACAGAATGCGGTTTTTCTGTTCCTCGAGAATCATTTCAGGAGCAAGTTAAGGCTCTTAATACAAAGGTTAGCTCTCATACACACTTTTGTAGGTTTTTAGGTTTTCTATATAACAAATGTGTCGCAGCCTCACAGAGAATCCACAACCCCCCCCCCCGCCCCCCACCCCGCAATAAAAACAACAACGACAACAACAAAAAATTAAACTCAAATGTGTACAGTAATTACGCGAACTTATTTTAACGCAATTGCTGTGTACTTAATTCCCTTCTCATTATCTCATATCTGGGCTACAGATGGGGTTATTTTGTTTTGTATCTTTCCTTTACATGGTTAAATAAGTTTTTTTTTTTTCCAAATTCACCCCCAAAAGAACTAGCAGCGTCTTTAAATATGCTGGCAACAGTGTAATTGTATTTGTTAGTTTCTTGAGGTCTAGGTAGAGCGTTTGTAGTTTTAAGTTTTTACATGATTTTTTTGTTTATTCTTTTTTTTTTTTCTTTTTTCTTTTTCTTTTTTTTCCTTCCTCATTAGCTTGTGGGTTTAGTGATTTCTTGCTCATGAATTGTCCCTACTCCCTAGTGATGTGTTCCTTGGGGGCAGAAGCAAACCAAATTCTGCTTAGACGTCCGGAAGATTAAAACTTTTAATGTGTATGTGACTTAGATCTTTGATTGTGTGAGATTCAGCTTCACTTAGTAAAGAACATATCCACTTGACCCATGTTAATCTTCTAAAGCATGTTTTAAGCTTTTACTTGATCATCTTTTTTACTTTGTTGGTAATGCAAGAAGCATTAATGCGTCTTTTATTGGTCTGCTATATCTATGACCTGCAGTTGAAAATTCGTTATTGCTCACTAAACATCTTTTACCATTTTGGTTCAAGTATCAGAGCCTGCTGTAGTTACTAATTGTAGCTCAACTAAGCCTTGCATACACAACCCCAAAAGGCATTTTACACTCAGATGGTTGCTTATTTCAGATTCTCTATCATCTATATGCAAATCTCTTTGCCAACACTGGCTTTGTCTAATGTCTAGAAAGGGATGGCAGATCTTCTGCTTTGATCTCCATTAGCCTGATTCTGACCTACATAATTCTTTTTATTTCACGTAGAGACTTCTCACTTAATATTGTTATTGCAGTGGGCAGAAGCCATTGAAAGTCTTGATTATGATAGCCGTGCAGATAAGAGTTTCGGAATGAAGCAAAGGCCTGATGGTGATATTGAGATTGATGAGAAGTTCTGGGAAGAGGAGTTTCATATTCCCAACTGCAAGAAATGTAATGGCATATTGAAACCGGATGTAAGCGAGACCTTTTACCCCCACTATGATAATTAACAAATATGTAAGGCGCTAGATCTCAAATTCTTTATTCTCTAATATCAATCACGTGTCCAGGTTGTATTTTTCGGTGATAATGTCCCAAAAGGCAGGGCCGATAGAGCTATGGAAGCTTCAAAGAATTGTGATGCCTTCCTTGCACTTGGTTCATCATTGATGACCATGTCTGCTTTCCGCCTCATCAAGTAAACTCCTTTATAACATTATGTTGTGGATTTAATCTGTATGAAAGTACCTGGTAGCGCTAGACCAAAATGTCGACCATACATTCTCTTTGAGTTGGCTATAACACAAGCAATTTACGCAAACTTGCCCTGATAATATTCCTGTGTCACTGCACTAAATACCAGACGTGCAGGATGCTAACTATTATGATCTGTTCAGGACTGCTTACGAGTCTGGTGCAGCTACGGCAATTGTAAATATTGGTGTGACGAGAGCAGATGATTTTGTTCCGTTGAAAATCCATGCTCGACTTGGAGAGGTATGCTTCTTGAAAATGTTTCTTTGGATATATGTTGATTTTCCATAGCATCAGCAGAACCTGTGATTGTTGTATTATCCTGTTACTGCAGATATTGCCCAGATTGCTTTCAGTTGGATCCCTTGGTGTCCCAGCTCTCTAGTACATGTCAGAATGGATGTACTGTAGACTGTAGTTGTAGCATTGTAGTATCTCACTCACTATCTTGTTACATTACCTATTGATACTAAAGCTTACCAATTACTATAGGAGCAGTGTACTAGTGAATTTGGACATCATTAATGATCATGTGTGCTGATAATTCCATTGATTATTGTGAAACTAGTATTTACTACGCTCGCTATGCGTGTAGCATGTTTCTGCATGCTATTATTGCCTTTTTTTATTCATTTATTTTCTGAAATTGTAAACATAATAATGTACTCATTGGTGAATTGATGATTAAACCTGCGCGCCAGAGCCAAACTGTTCCTCAAGGTGGGAATCAAGTGTGCGACCTTCTTGTCGTTTCTCAATCTTCCTTACAACGCGGTTGCTCTTCTTTGCATCAACTTCCTGCTTATATGCAAAGCCTGTATCCATAACATGAACTTTTTTTTTAAAACATCCTTTTTCCTGGAAATTGAGTTCATCTCTACGTCCAGCCTCTGATACTCGAAAAACACACAGAATCCTTTGCAGAGTGTCTTAATGAAGTCAACTTGGCAAATCGTATATATCACCTATAAAAAACTTGAAAAATCGTAAATACTATATATATTTTTTTTCTTCAAAATTTAGGGGGAGGGGGGGGGGGGGACGCCCCCACCTGCCTCGGCCCTGCTTGATTTTGGGAATTGAATCCTTTTATAGACATTGGTTCTCCTTAAATCATTCCAATTATAACATGACGAGTGTGGATCTCAGAATGTGTCACATGGTGGTTTTTTTTAATAATCGAACCATTACAAAGCTAGTAGGCCATTGTTTAATGGGTTTGGACAATGCCCAACTATGGGTATCTTCATGTTTCTTCTAGAATATGTTTGGTGCTACTTCTCGTGGTACACCATCCAAACTTTGCATGGTCTTTCTTCTGAACTAGATTTTGTCCACGAGAAGTGATTCTGAGCCTAATTCATTTTTGGGTCGTAACTCGTGGAGGTGTAGACTAAGCGGTCTTGACGTAGGACGGAGGATACAATTCGTGATCCTGTGACTTGTTGAGTAGAGTCATTCTCCTTAGTCTATGTTCTAATGGAAAGGTGAACATGACTAATGGAACCAGGGCATCTGGTGTCCTTCTGTAGACAAAATGAACTTGAACGTCCTTCATGCGGTCCATTTCCCTACTGATCTCATTCCTGAGTGTCTCCTGGTGGATGGTGGCTGCTTCCTGCCTGTTTAACGATGAAACCAGCATTTTAGAGTCTGTTTTTATTATAGCTTTTGTACATCCTATCATGTCACATAGTTGTAAACCAAAGCGTAATGCATGGAACTCTGATATGGACGCATTGGCTGTACCAATATATTTAACTCCAGCAATAACAAATTCTCCGGAGGAGTTTCTTATAATAGCCCCTACGACTGTGTTACCAGTAATGGGGTCAAAGGAGGCACCAATGTTAACACATTTATAATTTTGTGGAGGTGGACTCCATTTACAACAATATTAACAATATTGATAATAGAAGGTAAACCTTTGAAAAAGGGGTTATTAATCTTTAAATAAAATAATTTAGTTGAATAAAATTTCAATTTTGAAACCAGTAAATTAAGCTTAATATTTTTTATTCAAATTTATTAGATTTGGCTAGATTTTGATTTGTTTAGACAGAAAATAACATGCACAGAACTATTGTAATAATCCCAATTAACGGGTGAACCGACTGAGACAAAATTAGAAAAGCGCATCTTAATTCTAGTACTGGTCAAGAGTACTATTATATTATCTGATTTTCTATCATTAGGAATGTAATTTGGTTCGATCAAATTTTCACAGGGCAAAACCACATTCTCAGACTAGAATTCGATCTCCTGGAGACGAAGCAACCAAACCCAGACCAGCTCAAACTGTATGTTTATCTTTCTCTATTGTTGTTCTTTCCCACTTCCGTAATATTATTACCGAGTTTCTTTGTGTCCTTTTTGTTCTCTCTGTGTGACTCTGTTACTTACTGCATATTATGTATCTTGTAGTTGAAGCTTATCGACATCTGTTTTATGATTAATACATTCTTCGTTAGTGCTGTTCATAGTAAATTCATGCTAGAATTTGGTTAGTATGTTTGAAACCGGAAGGATCAATCAATTTAGAGTTTAGGGTTTACGCTTTCTTTGACTAATTGATTTACATTACATTGCACTGTAACAACTTTTTTAATTCCTGGTTCAGTCTATGTTTGACATAAAAATTGAAAGAGATTGCTTTACGCTCTAAAGGTGTAAAGGTCTTCCTTGTGAATGCTTTCTATTATAGGGCAATTTCATGCCTAATGAAGCACTACTTGTATGTTTTACTTACCCGGACGGGTTCAATGGGTGATCAAGAAGACCCATGGACTAGGTTGATGACGTCACTATTGAGGGTGTCTACCTAAGGTTGGCCTAAGAGTATCAACTGCTGTTCGAAGGAGTTGATTTCCCCGGAGTAATATTGGTGCTTGGTTCTGCTTTGCGAAAAATTGTGTGTGGAGGGTTTAAGCATGTGGTTAATGTTTTTTTTTTCCTGTTTTTGTTAGACTTGGTAATTTGTTTCGACAGACTAGGTTGGCCTGAAACTCAATTGAAAACATGTTGGCGTTTTCGGGATGAAAGCTGAGTGAACCTGAGAAACTCAAGTGTTAGTTTATTGGAGTTTTGTAGCACTGTAGCATTAGTCGCTCTAATTATTCGTTGTTGCATTTGTGAGTGTCCAATAATGTTTTAATTTAGTTGTGTCACTGCCTGTATTTTGTAATCCTGGGATCTTTGTATCCATCTCTTTGAATTCTTCTGACTGGGGAATCAAGTATTCTGAATGTGCCCTCTTAGTTTTGAGTTCTCTATTTTATCTCTTTGATTCACTTGCTTTTTTAGGCTGTACGAAAAAAATTCCAAAAAGATCACAGTTTGTTAATGTTCAAAAGACTTTGGTTGATTTGGTGGTCTTTATTTGTAATGGTGTTACTTTAAAACTAAAGTTATGACAGAGCAGAAGTCATTGTGATACTGAGTGGCAGTTCTTTATTTTTTGTCCGACTGAACATTCTTGTTGTTAACTATTGCTTTTATGGAAAATACGCTACACTGTACATTATCATTACAATTGCACTGTGTTTCTAGAAGTTCTGTGCTTCTTTTCCAAATTAATTGCATTGTCTTGCTACCTGGTTCAAGTATAAAAGCAGCATATACCTGTAAATTGACTGATTGAACATGTAAAGTACCACTGTTTCCTTTTGTTTTCAATCACTTTGATGGTCCTATATGCTGTTATGATTCTTTATTTTACGAACTTGGGACATAGCAGCTGTACCATTGTATGTAACAATGAGAAATGTCTGAACCAAGACTTCAAATTCACAAATGAGTGATTCAACCAATATTTTTCCTCTAGTGTATATCTTCGCCGCAAGTAGCTAAAAATCTTCCACTTCCTTAACTTTTGTTGTTCTAAATGCTTGAGTCTTTTGTTACATTCACTCTGTTCTTATTTATGTCAACCAAACATCAGTAAATTACACGAATAAGCATAAAAGCATATCAAATACTGTTGTTATTGCTTGTTTCTATTGGTTTTGGGCTGTTGGTTTTACTCTAATCTTACAATGTCATGGAGCTATTTTTTATTTCAGTCTCTAAATAGTTTTGTTCCTCTATTGGTAGGAAATTATAATCATAAGAAAGAAAAAGGGCAACACAACAACCATGAGGACAGTTCATTACAAAGATGAATCAGCTGAAGAGGATCACTTCTATCGTCTGCCCGAGGAACTGATCATTACCATATTGAATAAGGTGGCTGACTGGAAATCTTTAAGTCAGTGTTCACTTGTCTCTAAGCACTTTGCTGCAGCAGTCTTTCATATTCAGACCATGTCTGTCATTCTTCCTTGTCCCATAGACTGCAAAGCCGACTTAGAGGTATGCTATAAAACCCTGTGTACTCTTCATAAACGGAAGCTGCTTAGTTTCTTGGGGAAGTTTAGTAAGCTAGAATCTGTTTATTTGGAGTGTAAAGAAATGGAAAACAAATATAATCCCTCATTCCCCAAGTGGAAGGCTAAGCTCAGTGATGATGGAACCAAGATTGAGAAGTTTGTGGCTCTATTACCCGGTTTAGCTCGCAAGCAGACTGCAAACGAACCAGATCAGGAACACGAGTCCACACTATCTATCAAGGGTCAGACATATGACTGTTTTTGTCTATCTTTTGGACATCTTTTAGAACGTCTGTACCTCATATCTGCTATCTTCAAGAACCATACTTCAGTTAAACAGGTGACAATCAGCGATTCTGAAAATCATGGCAAATTGGTTATGAAAAATGGAAAGGTTTTTGACAACAATGACGTGATTAGTGGCCATTTCCGACAGAGCCATGCTGTTAAGGTTCCATTGCTGCACTTGCCATCATCAGGGTACATCATGAGACAGGTGGAACTCCACATACTTGACAGTTCGTGCTCAAGTGCTAAGGAGGCAGTTGATGAAATAATGTCTTGGAATTTTGAAGATGAAGAGAAGGTGTTAGCCGAAGCAATTAAAGAAATATCTAAGCACCACAGGGACAAGGTCAAGTAAACTAGCTAGATCTGGGATAGGCTAACCATGCTTGCTGGTTCTGTTTCTCTCTGAGGTAAATTTTATCCAAGCATGAAACTGTTGGCTTTCTTTGATTCCTTCTGGGCCTGTGTACTCAACAGACACGTGTGGATTTCGTATCTCTATTTTGTACTCCATCCATCGATCTGCTGCGCTGTTTTCTTTTCTTATGTAGTTTTCTATCAGATAATACAGTAGTTTATATAAGAGCTGTCTTATGTCAAACTCTTTCTTTCTTTGTGCATGATGAGTGTATTTCATATACTTATGCAGCAATTCTTTTTCTTTTTTCTTTTTTTTTTGCGATGACTTGTTTCCCCAGAGATTGTCTAAAAGTAGACATTTTGTCTGAAACTGTATATGATTAAATGATTTCTCATGGTATCAATTATT
Organism: Plantago ovata; assembly: GCA_028274465.1. Classification (NCBI taxonomy): domain Eukaryota; kingdom Viridiplantae; phylum Streptophyta; class Magnoliopsida; order Lamiales; family Plantaginaceae; genus Plantago; species Plantago ovata. Next base: position 6,780,272 of record CM051456.1, on the reverse strand, counting down.
AGCTCTGATTGTTTAAGAAAATGCCATTAAAAAAACAAGTGGGGTACATAGGCCAATATTAAGTCCGAATTGGGTAATTAGGATGCCAATTGCTCATACATTAGCCCCTCTCTCCCCGTTTCAAAAAAAAAAAAAATTAGCCCCTCTGTCTCCCTGCATAGTCACCCAAGAATATTGAATGGGAATTCGTAATCAGAATAGAATCGCAGTGGGAAGTTCTTCCCTAAAGTAGGTTGATGACTAATTTCACAAACTTTGTGATTGAAAATGATTTACATGAAAGTGCATGCCATGTGTTATAATGTGTCGACTCATGATGTCGAACTGACGCTAAACAAAACTTAAAAATATCATCGACTTGATAGCATTTACCAAACTATCAAGTTAATAACAGGTCCTTCGTATACCAGTCCGCAATAGTCACTGAACACAAAATAAGCTCTTCAATATTGTTTGCAACATACTAACCAGTCCGGTCAATTTCAGTCTTCTGGAAAAGCCTGCAACCTAGTACATTGGTGCATGTGATGTAGCTTAAAAGCAATCCAAAACCAAAACCGGACTTTGGAAGCTGGTTTTGTATCTTTTAAACTATTATTTCCAGACTGTACTGTCTTAGGTTTTGCCCTTGCTCTTATATACCCCTCAAACATTCCTCATACATTTGTCACTCTTTCAGCCGTTAGAGAGAGAAAGAGCGCCTTTGGGTTTTCTACCATAATTTGAAAGCAAGTCTTCCAGAACAAAATGGAAACAGATGATGAGGCAGAGACAAGCAACACCGTAAGAGTGCGGCGTGGTTCCGGCATGAAGCGAGCATCTCCAGAACGTGTTCTAGGTAATTCCAAAGAAACTGAAATGCTTTACTCAAAGAGATTTTTCATAGTCATATTGTCCGTTTAGAATTTCTCTGACCCAAAATTAACAACAGATCTACAACCGTATTGAGTATGCGTGTTCCTCTTATAGAGACAATTCAACTGACTGGCCCACCCGAACCTTTTTAAGGAAACATGTTTTGGGTGTTTTGTTGTTTAATGTTTTAATCAGAAATTAAATTTTCATTGAGCAGTCATACTTATGCCGTTAACTTAATTTAGTCAATGAGCAAGTCTTTCCAAAACATAACATTAATTACATACTATTGCATTGTTCTCTTAGTGCCCAAACTGCCAACAAATGTACATCTATGTAATACTGAAACAAACTGTTTGCTAACTTGAGCAAAATGCAGATAAGATGCAGTCTTCCCGTCTGTCTGAGTCTGATATGATAGTTCACGTAAGTTGCATCACAATTCCTGTATTATGCCATAAACCTAATGTTTGTTAGCACTACTAATGTCCTTCATTGCAGAGGTGGATATCTTTGGTTGAGGAAAGATCTCTGGAATTTCCTCAGGGGAATGGCAACTTGGATCTTGGTTTAAGTCAACCACGCATTTCTCCGCCACACCAACATATACATGGCTCCTGTTCATCATGGAACAAAGCAGAATCATATTCTTGTAGTCACCTTCTCCTAGCAGGCTGCATTTTTGTTCAATATTGAGCTCATAATAATACTCATCGGGCACACCAGACAGCCACTGCACTTGTGCTACATGAAATTCGAGAAAAAAAAAAAAAGGGTAAGTACTTTCCCAAAATCCTGCTGAGTTTGCTCAACAGATGAAGTTCAAATTACTAATGCTTGTAAGCACAAGGACTGTTACATGTAGTTAAAACATTTTTAAGTGATGAAATCTTCGAAGACACACATGCAAACCAGAGTTCAATCTGCAATTGTTAACGTTTAGATTATAATTGTCTGTTTAACCATTAATAGTTTAGCACGTACTGGTCATTCCCACCTTTGTTGTTTACAAGTGAAGAAGCCCACTGGGCTAGACTATTCCCGGCAGCTACCGGAATTGCCATCAAGCTAACTAACTTATGGGAGCCCAGCAGGCTATCGTATCACCTGACTAAAACAATCTTGCCCATCGGGCATGCAATATAAGTTAACGGTAAAACGTCGGAGATAACTTTCAGTTAAACAACATCTTAGTGACAGCAGGCAACAAAAAATCTAAGAATTTTCATGTTCATCCATTTAAAACAGAAGGATCACTGTATAGTCCTAGTTGAAAACAAACAAAATGTAGTAACAAATAAAGGTATAGGCAAAACCAGCGAACAACGTCTTCATACATAATAGAACTGGAAAAATTTCATCTTTTCGTGGCTGTTAAAAGGAATTTAAGCTGATACAACAAACATACCTCTGATTTTCTTGACGAAGAAGTTGAATGTCGGAATCTCATCTATTGAAAACTGCAGTGATGAACCAGGAAAACGGAAAAAAACTGAAAGTGCGTTGTGCGCCATGTTTGAGGCCGGAAAATATGTTTTAGGTTTTGGGGTGGTGTTCAGATTGTCAAATGAATTGAATCTCTCTGTCTTATTTATATGAAACAGCTGATGAGGGATTTGAAATAGCCGAACTAGAGCGCCTAGTTCACGAATGTATTCATAATTCAAATGAATTATTAAAATAATAATTCCAGTTCTGGGATGACTTATGCCGAAACCATTAGTGGTTTTACTCGCTGGGCCAAGACTGCAACTTGACAGCTATTGTCGGTGACTCATTGGACTGGTTTCGTATGTATTAGGCCTATTTTGTACCTACTATTCCTACAATCCGGCCTGTTATAGATGAGTAACAAATTTGGGCTGGGCCAACAACATTTAGTTCCAGTTGTAGACTGGAATGCAATAAAACCCGGTTGTTAATAACATCCCCACAACCATATTCAATCTAAAACCAAATGATACAATGATATAACTAACTATGTGCAATCAGATCAAACAAGTTCGTCAACTTAATCTAATGGGTAATAACTAAAACAAACAACATCAATGATGAGACACTAAAAAAGATCCAATGTACCTCTAAAACCATAGAACAATATCAAACTAGGACAACACAGGAGCGAAGACAACAGGAACAACAAGTTTCATTTCATAGAACAGAAAATCAAACTATAAATCAAACCGAGCGGTGGCATGGGGGCGTCGTCAGAAGAATTCTTACATACAATTATACAAACAGATCTACCATAGGCCTTGAGACATTCTCAACGTGGATATGTATAACGCACATGAGAATGTGTTTACTAGAACCATGCTACATGTTTTTTAGGCCAGCATTATCCACGAAACGAGTGGAGTCAGAAAATTGCACGTATACAGATGGTGGTGGACCTGGCTCTGATACATGTAACATACGATCATTTCATATACGGTGCGCGCTGCCCTTTGTAGCAGCTAGGACTCTGTTTCCATGGGGATGGCTTTGCAAGAATGGAGAGAGACTACGAATGAGGTCTACCAAGTGATGGTGGAGTCCAACCTGCAAAGGGAACATAAGGGGATGTAAGTGTATGCAGCTAACCCATACAATAGAGTGCTCACTTAATTTATACAATACATATATCCTTTGATTTTTTCTAAGGATCACGTACCGTGGAGACCTTCAATGCAGTTTGTGCAACAAAGTTCCCGAAAGGATCTTGAAGAACCCTCAAGAAATTCTGATCATTCATGATCTCGATAATTATCTGGGATTGTTGAGCTCCTTGGGTTTCTCTCAGGCATTGTTCAACCACATTGCTGGCATGCTTGTTCATCGAGAGAGAAACGTAGTTTCCCTTTAAATGGGATAGCATTTCTGCGGTTACATGCGGTATCCGCAATTTGTTCACCAAGAGTGACACCACATAATTCCTAATATACATACAAGATTCAAAAAAATGATCAAACATCGCCCTTTATGATAGATCTACAGAAGGATGATACTATTATCTAAACCTGTTCTACACACAACATAGACCTTGCAGACAAATAAACCTACATGGACTAAATGGATATAAATCTAAGTAAAAGCTTTATCAGAACCCTTACCCATAAGAATGTTCAGACAAAACAAGTGCATTTGCCGCTAACTCTGCCAAAATGCGATCTCGGTGTTCTCCAAGGGTACACTGTGTGCATAGTTGTACTGTTGTAGTACATGATATCCATTTTTATCCATAGCCAAGTCAACACAATGTCACTTTGTCTGCTAGCACACACTGGGATATCCTGAAAAATAGATTATACCCGAACATTATGCCCATGAAAACTAGGATAACTGAATCCAACATGCGTAGGATATGCTGACAGTTCTCCAACATTATGCTGAAGGAGACTAGCTAAAATAACTGAATCAATAATAACAATGTAGCCTTATTCTTTATCTTTCTTTTTTTTTCCTTGACAAATACAAAAAATATTAATCAAGCATTGCTTAATAACATTATGACTATTCAAACCTTTTGAGAGATTAATCGTGTGGTCTTTTAGAACACGCAAGGCTTCACGCTCTGCCAGGGGGTAGTAAGATCTCCAGCATTTTCTGAACAGCTCTAGTTCTGTAACAAATTAAGAAAAGAAAACAAAACAAAACAGATCTTTTTAACTCTTTTTTTAGCGACATTTACTTTATCCATTTATAAATATAAAACAAAAAAAAAAAACACTTCTAAAAAATCACTCCGAATAAACAAATAAAAGTAGCTTTGTGTAAATCCACTTATCTAACTATAAGCTACAAACCAGTCTCTATTGTTAGTATATGATACCACGTGAAGTCTCACATTATAGTTCACTAATTAGACTGACAGACCGTTGCTGCAATTCAGTATGTAGTAGGCATTTGCTGCTCTATAGTACTGTATGACTATTAGAACTAAGGAACAAGAATTTTTTTGTTTAAATGCTTTTGCAGAACATGTTCCCAAAAGAAAATATAAAAATAATGCAAGCAAACAAATAAAAGTAAGCATTTATATAATACATTATTCCAAGTAAACAAATAGAATTGTGCATACCCCAGGTGATGTTCGCAAATAGCTAGAAGCCTTCTTCATCACCTAAAACACAACAGAGCTTCCGCTACATCATAATCTTCAAAAGCTGCCAAATCAATATCCTTCATATGGTTCGTGAGTCCTTTTAACAAAAGATAAATTTCATCTGCTTGGCTAATTGAAGTATCTTCAGCTAAGAAGGGAGAAAATCCACCACCAATATCTACCCAAGCACACCCAGGATCTTTTCTCACACCCTCATCCCTCATAAAAGTCCTAACTTCCGCCAATTTGTTCCAACAACCAGCCGCAGCATACATATTAGCGATCAATATATAGTACCCCGGATTCTGAGGCTTCATTTCAAGCAGTTTCTCGGCTGCCCATTGTCCAATGTATCTCTCCCCATGGATCCTACACGCTCCTAGGAGTGTTGCCCATATTTCTGCGGTTGGCTTGTATGGCATCCTCATGATAACTTCTTTAGCTTTCGCCACTAGACCTGCCCTCCCATAAAGATCAGCCATGCAAGAAAAATGATCCAAGCATGGAGTTATACCATACATTCTTTGCATCTTCTCAAAGATTGACCGACCTTGAGCTACAAGTCCTGAATGACTACATGCTGCCAAAACAGCAACCAATGCTATATGATCTGGTTTTACTTGGGATCTTATCATTTCTTCAAATAGTTCAAGCGCCACTCTACCTTCTCCCTGCATCCCATATCCAGCTATTATGGAAGTGTAAGTCACTCCATCCTTTTCATCCATCAAATCAAACAGTGCTCTAGAAACAGCAACTTTACCTGATCTAGCATACATATCAATAAGAGAATTCTGAAGAAGTAGGTGACCTTGTAATCCTTCACGCTTAAGAATATAACAGTGAAATTCTTTCCCATGTTGCAGATTTGCCACACGTGCACAAAGTGGTAAAATGCTTGCAAGTGTCACGTAATTTGGTTCAATACCAAAGAGCAAGAGTTCTCTGAAGAGGAATGATGCTTCTTCATAATGGTCCAGATGTGCATAACCAGATATCATGGAATTCCAAGTACTGATACTTTTAGCGTGTACTGACCTGAACACAATATACGCATGCCTAAGGTCCCCACAGCGAGAGTATAGGGTAATTAAAGCATTTTTTGCATTAATGTAATCAATGAAAGAATTACGAATCGCCAATCCATGTATTTCTTTACCCAACTTCAAGGCCCCAATATGAGAGCATGCACCTACCCCGATAATTACACCCACAGGATCCAGAACACTGCCACTCCTTCTCATCTGACTGAGCAATTCAAGTGCTCCCTTAAAGTTGCCGGTCTTCAAACAACCTCCAGCGACTGTATTCCAAGTTATAATGTTTATATTTGATCCAGCGGCTTGCATGGCTTCAAACAGCTGGAAAGCATCATCCCACTTACACACGGAAGCATATCCCGAGATTATCGAGTTCCATGAAACTTCATCCTTAACTGACATCTCATCAAATATAATTCGGGCAGTTTCTAGATCCCCACACTTAGCATACAAAGAGACCAGTGCATTCTGCACAAATAGGTCCCGGTCCAGGGAGCTACTAATAATATACTTATGAACCGCTCTTCCCAAATCAAGATTTGATTGCTCCGCACAAGACTTGAGAACAGATGGGAAAGTAAAATTATCTGGTCCAATTCCCTTATGAATCATTTCCTTAAAGGCAGACATAGCTTCCGAAAATAGCCCTTTCTTTACGTATGACCCAATAAGTATATTCCATGACAAAGGATCACGAATGTTTGATGATACAGCAACCAATTGAGCATCATCAAGACAATCAAGAGCAGTATAGTGAGAAACTAACTTTGGGACCAAAACATAGTTTTTCTGAAGACCCCAGGTAATAACTTGAGCATGAATTAGTTTGCCTTGTGAATGCAATTTAAGCTGGGTACAGGATAATATCAGTGAGGAGAAAGACTCTACAACAACATCAAAGGATCTGGACACTAATGCATGGCCTCGGATAAGGGAGAACGTCCGAATTGCTTTTAGTAAGTAACCTCGTGAAGCATAATCTTTCAAGGTCATGAGAAGGCACTCAACCATACACTCATCCGTTTCCTTTTCAAGTCTTGTGATTATATCACAGTTGGAGTAAGATTGTGGAATGCTTTTCTTTTGAATATCCAATGGTCGTTTGATGCTTCTCCTCCATTTCAAAGGAAAGCATTTTTCAATCTTATGAAAGGGGATACCTCTGGGTAGCCTATAAAATGGAGACGGCATGCAATAACGATGCCTGGCCTAATGCAGTCAGTCCTACAACAGATGCATAATACTGTATGCATGACTGCACCCACATTTACCACGCTCCTAAAACCCCTTTGTAGATAATATTTAGTAACTGCAGAAACAAACAAAAGGGGATAAATAAGAGTAACATTCTTGGAACTTCTGTTCTACTCTTACCTTGATTACCTAAGGGGCATATCTATCCTTCACATAGTGACATAGTTATTCGCTATTACTTGTAGAATTTACTTACACCAACAGATAGTCTGTCTAGGCTATTGTTTGACGAAATAACTAAACGTTGTGTTGTGTATTGGATATTCATTTTTCTTCTAACATTGCAAAAAAACAGCTCGGTCTAAAACTAAGAAGAAGCGTAACCAAAAATCTAAATTTAAAACACTTTGGCTTTTAACCAAATGGCAATTGCAGTCAGATACAATATTCACATACTCAGTATCCAAATTAGTTTTTACAAAAAGAGAACACATTTTAAACCAAATTAATCCCATTGAGAAAATTACCAATCCATCTGAGAAATACAGTAAATAGAAACAGAAACGAGACTTACCGGTGGAATTGATCGGAGAAGACGGAGTATGGAGATGACGAGACGGGAGGCGGCACCAGCTGAAATCTTAAGAGGAGGAGGTGATGGGTGGTGGTCTGAGATGATGGTGGTGGAGTCGGGAGGAAGAAGATTGGGAAAGGAGGAGGCGGGCTTAGAGTAGAGGAGGGAACAAGACGAAGAAAAATTAAATCCAAGTGTGAAAAAGCCCTAGAAATCTTTTTAAAATTTTAAAATGAGGGAGTATTTGTTATTGATAACTCATCTAAGTCTTAATTTGGGACACTATTAGATTTGTTTATTACAGATTAGCCCACGTATACCAAACAATTACGAGATCGAAGCTTCACAATCCCAACTGTGAAGCTTCGGTTGGAGCTTATCAACAGTGAATCTCTGATTGGAGCCTCACTGTGAAGCTCCAATCGGAGCTCCGGTACCGGAAAAAGGAAGAAGAAGATGATTAAAAAAAATGATAAAAGGAAAAAAAAAAAAAAAAAAATAAAGGAAGAAGATAGGGAAAAAAAAAGGAAAATAGAAAAAATCTAAGGCCGCGTTTGGCCGAACACAAATGAATAGTGGCTTATAAGTTGGTCAACAGTTTTGTGGGATTTTGGACCTCAATATAATTGTTTCATCTACTAGGGCTAATATGCAAAGTAACGATCTATCAGGGGTGGTGAATGTAATAATCTGCCTAATTAATTAAGTGTTTTGCATAACTGGTAATAGGACCCGTAAAAAACTTGAGTGAAGGGTTAGGAGTTAGGCTGATTTGTCCAAGATCAAATCGAAGGTACGACTTTACAAATAGGGAGTTAGAACAAAGATTATAATATAATTGACCAATGATTAGAGAGGGAATTACTACTTACCTTCGGTAGTAAATGAGGAACCCCTTTTACATTTCTCCTATTATTTTATTGTCCATTTTGCCAAGATCGTGACAAGTGGACCGTGTAGATTTGCTTCTCCGTATGTTCAACATATTTAGGTACCCAATGGGCTTGAGGAATATTGGAAACTAGGGTTGTGGGGGTATTTTGGTCATTCTGTGGCCTCCGGAAGCTTTTGGACTTTTTTAGATTATTTCTACATGTGTTCTGACTATGAGGCGTGAACATACAAATCCAAAAGGCACGAGCAAGCTGGCCGTTCTCTGTTTTAATATGCTATTTGGAGTTGGGATATATCATCTAAAACTATACAAACTTCTGATAGTATCAATTATCCATTGTTCACAAAAAAATGGCAGCAAAAGCGGTGTGCCACATAGTCCAATATTAAGACTGAATTGGTTCATTATGATGCCGATTGCTCATACATTAGTCTCTCGCTGCATAGCCACTCAAGAAGAACAGTGAATTGGTAATCATAATTGAATTGCAATTAGGGAAGTTCTTCCATCACGAGTTTTATAATTAATTTCAGATTAAAAATGATTTGCATGAAAGTAAGCGCGGGTCATGTGTACAATGAGTGATGGTGATTATTAAGCCACCAAGGTCAACATTCAGGTGATGGTCAATAAGTTAATATACAGATTATTCTCAACAATCCGTTGTAGTCTAGTTGGTCAGGATACTCGGCTCTCACCCGAGAGACCCGGGTTCAAGTCCCGGCAACGGAATATTATTTTGCCCTACCATCAATTATTGTTCCCTTCTCTGCTCGATCTTGTAAGTTTTCGGTTTCTTTAAGGTTGGTTTCTTCATCCAGGCTCGCTGCCAGTGCAATACTCAAATTCATCCTGGCGTGAGTTTCTTCGATCTTCTCCTCTGTTTTTGGAGTATTATCCCAATTATTAGTTCCTAGCAACTGTTGATGTTTTTCTTCTTCTTCTTTGGTTTGGTAATTAAAGAGGTTAACTGGTTTATTGAAAGGGAGTTTGTATTAAAAATGCTGGTAGAGTGTTCAATTCTGTGCTAAGAATAGCTCTACTATTTTATTTACTTCACAAGGACTCTGTTTGAACCAAAATTTAGGTGGAAGAAGATAATGACACAGATTCGCTTGGTCACATGCTATATCATAGCCTGGGGGTGATTATCTTTTTATTCGATCTTCTCGTTTATGGGCGGTTGTGTTGTTTCAATTTACAGTCCTTTTGCAGTTTTTAGTTGTGCGTTTTAAGTATCTTCAACCATATGTTTTCTGTTTTTCTTCATTCTTGGCCAACTTTAGAAGTAATAAGTTTGACATTCTCGGGTGTTTTGATTTACGGTCTTTTTGCAGTTTTTAGCTGTGTGTGTAAGTTTTAAGTATTCCCAACCATTTGTTTTATGTTCTTGGTTCTTGGAGTGGCTTTATATAGTAGCAAAAAAGTTCAACATGTTGCTTTCTGTTTCTTATTCGTTATTGGATTGGCTTTAGAAGCAAAAAGTTGCATTCATGTAAGCATATACGTAAGCAATGTTTTCTGTTTTGGTTTTCTCTTTATTAATATCAACATCAAACACTATGCTTGGGTCAGTTATATTATATGCCGGGGCTACATACGAACAAGATATGATTGCGCTCACCTTCCTGTCATATGCACTGTACAAGCAGAAGATCCAGATTCTGATATATTATGCATTGTTGCATTCGACAACAGTAGCACAAAACTGGTCTCTAGCGTTGCAGCTTGTGTATTCTTCACTGCTATGTATGGATATCGTGTGATAGTAATAGTAATTACACTGCCTTTGCTAAGCAATGTTGTAGTAAATCTTAAGTTTCCGTTGTCTGTTTCTGTATAGAAATATTGATTTACCAGAAAATTAAAGTATCTTGTCCGTAATTAAATTATTTATAACCGATTAGTCATGATAAACATTGCAGAGGCGAGTGCTCAAGACCAAAAGTGTCCAACATGTTCCATTCTTGTTAGCCTTGTTTGCGGTCCTGCTGCCCCTTCCAAGCGATTTTGCTGCTGTAACTACTTTCATAAGTAATGTTGCCAAGTTCCTAGAAACTTCTGCTATTTTATTTGCTTTATGAATTAGTTATTGATGATCACTGATCAGTAAGCCCCTCCAATGAGATTAAGCAACACAACAGCTTGCCCCATTATCTTTCGATTCGGTCTTTCTACAATCTACACTGCAACCCAGAACATTGGATTTCTAATCACCATCCAGTATTCCTTTCTGTATCTTCTCGAACTCGCAGCAGTTAAAACTCCTTTTGTACTCCACTGGTTCAACCACAAAACTCACCCGAGGGGCATTTAGAATTAAGCCACATACTTGAATGGAATCCTAAAATGTCAATTAACTAAAGATGCAAACTGTTCTTTTTCATATGCCTTCTGTTTTCAGATTCCCACCGGATTCGCCTCTGCTTTAGGAGCAATGCAACTGCTAATTTCTATGAAATTCTGAAAATTCTGGGATCACAAAATCAACACCGACAAGTGGCCTAAATGTGAAAAGTCATCAGAAACTCTCCCCAGTCACAAGATGAACTAATGAGTAATCTATGCTTCAATATATATGCTGTGTTTGTGATTAGACCCTCTCCAACACAAGCTCTAGTTTACGCCACCTAAGCATTCCAATCACATCAAACTTTATCTTACCCAATATTTCTCTTTCTTTTCCCATTTCGTTTTAAACTACATTATTTCTACATTTATTTCAAACCTTCACATTTTATATAATGCAAATGTTGTTAATTAATTAAAATATTATGAAATTAAATGAAAAAAAAAATACTATACTCGATAATTAATTAAAGTATCCAATAGTTTTCATTGTTTAGAATTTGCAATTCTATTTTCGATTTCATTTAAGTGTGTTTTTATTTCAATGCTAAAAGGGTTTTTTTAATTGAATTTTGAATATTTTAAATTTTACAATTGGTATTTCAATATAATTTAGTAATAGTGAAATATATGAAAATAAATAATAAAAAAATAAAAGGAAAAAGAAAGTTAAAACATAAGAAAATGAAAATATAAGTCAATTGAAAACAAAAATAATAAAAATAAAAAGAAAACATGGAGTAGGAGAGCAAAAAGAAAAAGTGAAAAGAAAAAAATAATAATACAGTTTACGCGTTTGCTAATAGCAAAAAACGCTAATAGCAAACGCGTCTGTTGTAACCTTCACAAACCGGATGGAGTTGGACAGTTTGCTGAAAAAACGTTTGTGAAAACTTTGACAAACGTGGGCTGGAGTCAGTCGTATGAACTAACTCATACTAACTTCGTCCCACCGTAATTTACCCACTTTGACTTCCAATTACTTTTAAACTATAATGATAACGTATTTGACAAAATAATATTATAAAAAATTTAAAATTTTTCATAATATAATTTTATTAAATATTTATCATTATAACTTAAGAGTAATTGAGAATTAAAGTTGAAAGATGTTGACCGAAAAAAGTAAAATTGTTATGTCCGGAGGGAGAGAAGGAGTATTTGATTTAGAACACTTCCCACGAACCTTTTGAGGCTAATCCGGGGGGGGGGGGGGGGGCTAATATATTACTTCCTCCGTTTCTTTAGTATCTTTCTAAGTGGTAAAAATTATCAAATTTAATAAATAATATTAAAGAATTGATTTGTATGAGTATTTAATGGTAAATGGGTGATAAATTATGAGATAGATTGTTAAAGTGGTTATAAAGAAGGAGAGATAAATAATAAAAATTGATAAGTGGGTTGAAATTTTTTCCATATTTGGCTTAGGAAGTTTGTAAAGAAACGTCCAAAATAGAAACCTACAAAGTTATTAATGAAATGGAGGAAGTACTACCGATTAAAGATCTAATAAGACACAGAGAGTTGATGATCACTTGAATGTTTTATCAATTTCCACGCTCTGAGCATCCACCCTCTCTCTTGCTTTCAAACTACTACTCCTACATAAACTCGCTGGATTCAAATTTTAACAACGCTTATCTTAAAATTTGCAAAAGGGTAATTTGCATCTACCCCCCTTTTAGTTTGGTTAATAACAGATTTTGCTCTCTTAGTTGTACAATTACATGTAGCCCAATGTTAGACAAAAACAATTACAGATAGACCCACGAACTTGACTTTTTTCGAATTAAGAGCTGGAAGTTACAAATTTAACCCTGCCGGAATTTCAGATTTTGACCTGAGACAAACACCTTAAATTTTCATTATTTACACATTTACCTCTAAACTATTTTATTTTACAAAATTAACTTAAATTTATTTCAAATTAACCATAAAAATTATATAAACTTTAAAATGAACAAATAATAATTATAAAATAACCCCAGATTAAGGTTTTCTTTCAAAACAACTCCAAAACATATTTAAAAAAAAAACATAAAAAAAAAAAGCTCTCATCATCGGAGCTTTTACAGCTCCGATCGGAGCTGTATCCAGCTCCCGCCGGAGCTGTTAAAAAGCTCCGATCGGAGCTGTTTTACAGCTCCGATCGGAGCTGTAACGCTCCGGACAGGAGCTGTTTTGCAGCTCCCGTCGGAGCTGGATCCAGCTCCCGCCGGAGCTGTTAAAAAGCTCCGATCGGAGCTGTAACAGCTCCGGGCAGGAGCTGTTTTGCAGCTCCCGCCGGAGCTGTTAAAAAGCTCCGATCGGAGCTGTAACAGCTCCGGACAGGAGCTGTTTTGCAGCTCCCGCCGGAGCTGTTAAAAAGCTCCGATCGGAGCTGTTTTACAGCTCCGATCGGAGCTGTAACGCTCCGGACAGGAGCTGTTTTGCAGCTCCCGTCGGAGCTGGATCCAGCTCCCGCCGGAGCTGTTAAAAAGCTCCGATCGGAGCTGTAACAGCTCCGGGCAGGAGCTGTTTTGCAGCTCCCGCCGGAGCGCTGTTAAAAAGCTCCGATCGGAGCTGTTTTACAGCTCCGATCGGAGCTGTAACAGCTCCGGAATGGAGCTGTTTTGCAGCTCCTGTCGGAGCTGTTAAAAAGCTCCGATCGGAGCTGGAGGTACCGGCCGGAAAAGAAAAGGGCTTATGTCATTCTGAAATCCAGTTCAGGGAAGAAGCAGTAAGGTGCAAAAAAGCAGCCAGAGGAGTAGGGAAGAAGAAGAAGATGGTGGAATAAAAAAGAAAAGATAAAAAAATAAGAAAAGAGAAAAGATTTAAAAATGAAGAAAAGGAAAAATAACTTTTAAATACCTAAGGCCTTGTTTGGCCGGAGAAAACCTAAAAGTGAATAACGGCGAAGTCAACTTTTTTCCGATCTCTGGGGCTACATGTAATTGTTAAACTAGAGAGGGAGGATCCGTAATTAGGGTCTCCAACAAGGGGGGTGGATGTAATTTTCCCTTTGCAAAATAACCTAGCTAAAACTACAAATCTATTATAAATAGGGTAAATATCATATGATATCTCTCTTGGGACACCACTTTGCATATACAACCCTCTTAGTCCCAGAATTACATCCAGGTCCACGGGCCCATTTTTTTGTTGACCAAGGAATAAGTCACTATTCATTGCTTGATAACCAAACACAGCCTTAACTCCTTTTCATTTCTTTTTTATTTTTCTATTTCGTTTTTTTTTCTTTTGTTCATCTTCTTCCAATATCTGGTACCAGAATAATTTCAGTACTCTGCAACAGCTCCGGTGTCGGAGCTATTTACACCTCCGATCTGGGGCTGTAAGGCTCCAAATTGGAGCTGTAATAGCTCCGATTTAGGGCTGTTCAACATCCCCAAATTGGAGTCGTTACAGCTCCGATCTGGGGCTGTAAAACAGATCGGAGGTATTTACGGCTCCGATCTGGAACAGCTCCAGATCGAAGATGTTACTGTTTTTTTCTTTCTTTTTTTTTTTTTTTTAGTTTTTAATAATCTAGAACTTATCTATTACATTTAACACCTACAAATTCAAATTAATTTACATCAAGGTCCACACCTGCTTAAGTTGTTTGGTCAACCAAAAAATTCGATAATTGACCAAGGGTAAAATAGTACTTTCAATGAATTAGTTCGCGAAAAGTCAAGGTCGTGGATCTAGATGTAATTAATTTCATCTAGTAAGGGTAGTGGATGCAATCTTTGGACTAAGAGGGGGCTAGATGTAATTAAAAACACTAAGAGAGGTATCATATGCAATTGAACCTTATAAATAACACCCAATGTTTATTTTTTGAAGAGTCCGAGTACTGTTTGAATTGGTGTTTATTTTGTGGTTACTTATCATCGAATTGGTATAGCTGCAGTAAACCCAACGGCGCCGTATAATTCTATAGTTAAGGTATGCATGTATCTTCTTCTTCTTGAGCATTCCAATTTACAATTACCTCTGTTCTCTTAATTTGATGAATTAATCGAATTGGTTTTAATTAATTACTCTTTTTTGTTGAAGAAACTATCTTTACTGCAGATTGCTTTCTGGGCGTGTAGTTTCTTGATTGAATGAATGCTGTAGTAATTAGGCATTGCTTCTTCGATTGGTTCCTACTGTATTTATTAAAATTAATTAACCCTTAATCACTTCATTGCGTTACAAATATGTACGAGTAGCTGCTAAAACTGAATGTTGTCATATTCTTTTCAATCACATTGGCTAATTAATTCGACATATATATATATATATATATATATATATATATATATAGTAGTTCTCATGCTTTATGTTTTATGTGAAATAATGAGAGCCACAATCAATCAGGGCTTAAAATTGTTAATCTAGAGTGTGATTCACTTTCGACTTAAAGTTGCTTCAGATTTCAGAACTCTTCCAAACTGACTGTTGATCATGTCTGTTTCCGCTTTCCTACTCGTTCTTCCTTAACCATGTCTAATTAACTTAATTTGTTAAAACCATGTCTAACTTTGTTATTTCAAA
Organism: Plantago ovata; assembly: GCA_028274465.1. Classification (NCBI taxonomy): domain Eukaryota; kingdom Viridiplantae; phylum Streptophyta; class Magnoliopsida; order Lamiales; family Plantaginaceae; genus Plantago; species Plantago ovata. The sequence continues at coordinate 6,764,751 of CM051456.1, read as the reverse complement.
CACTGCGTGCTCTTGCTTCTATTTATGATAACACTTATCTTTGGCATCTAGTTTCATTTAATCTCCGAATGAATGAAGTTTCTTTCTTCTACTCTATTACTAGGAGGATACAATAGCTATCACAACCAAGAACAGGTGCATCAAAGCTACCAGTATGACAACAAAGATAATTGATCATAAGGAAGAAGAAGCATGTAAGGAGGATTACTTCTCTCCTCTACCCGAGGAGCTAATTGTCTCGATTTTTAACAGGGTGGCTGATTTGAGCTCTTTATGTCGGTGCTCATTAGTCTCAAAGTACTTTGCTTCCCTAGTTTATTGCGTCCACACCGTAACTGTCACTATTCCTGTCCAAGATCCGTTTAAAAAAACAAAAGTCAGACTTCAACAACTGAATCAACTCAAGATGGTGAAGTTCTTGAAACATTTTAGGGATCTAGAGTCCATTTATTTAGTAGATCCATGGCTGAAAAAGCCTAACTCATCGTTCACCAACTGGAAGGTAAAATTCAGTAGTGATGGAACTAGGATTGAGAGGCTTGTGTGTCTGGTACCTACTTCAGTTCATAGGGATGGTGAACAACCTGATCTTGACCGGAATTCTCTAGATATTGATGGTCTAAAGTTACTTTATCGCCATTTTCTAGAATGGTTGTGCCGTGTACATGTGTTTGTTAATGGCCACGCTTCACTTCGAAGGGTGTTTATTGCTGATTCTGTGAAGCATGGCAAGTTATTTATGGAAGACGAACAACTTATTGGGCTGGAAAAATTGATTAACCACTCTACAACTGCCCAAGTCCAATGTTGTAGTGTGCCAGTGCTGCGCCTGCCGTCATCAGGGTATGTTATGCGTTTTGTGCTTCTTTTCAGCATCAGCAATGCTAATGAATCGTGCCCAAATGCTAACAGTATAGATGACATATTGTCTTGGGATTTTGAAGATGAAGAAAAGGTTCTTGGTGAAGCAACTAAAGAAATTCTTAAGCACCACAGACACAGTACGCGTATCATTACCATATCAGGCAGACCTATAAAAATACTATGATATGACTCCATAAACAAAGTTTATTTTCGAGCTGACTGAAGAACATGCAGGTTCTTTGTGAAGCAATTAAAGAAATCTTCAAGCACCATAGAGACGATATTGTTTACTGGCCTGCGTCTGCGTGAATAGGTAGCTAGTATATCAATGGCACCGTAAACAACCGTTGATTCATAGTATATGCATGTTTGTTAGTTTCTCTCTGATTGAACTATTTAAATTGGTTGGATATTTGACATACACTGCTCCTTCTTTGTTAACCTTTTCACTTATCAATCTCCATGTAAGAGTTAATACATACTTTGTGTTTTTGGTTTCGGTTCTTTTTCTAACACTTCCTGCTTGACAATTAAGTGTTCAGTGTGTCTTGTATAACTGTCTTGATCACCAGGAGGCTAATATATAACTAAAGCTTTGTGTTAAAGTAAAAATGTCTTGTCGGTTTCTGTTGTTATGTCTAGTTCGCAATCATTATATTTCGTTCAGTTCTTTACCATTTTACTGAAGTGATCAGCCCCTGGAAGACAGTCTATATTGCTCAGGAGGGTCAATTGCAGATTTAGTCCCCTATGTTTAGGTCCATTTCAGTTTTGGTCCTCAGTTTCACCGAAGTGGCGAATTCAGTCCCCAAAGCGTATAATTCTCCGTATAAATGTCATAATTCGCTCTAATTCACCGTATTTTGCACTAATGCTTCCCCAATTCATAATAATGAGATTTTAATTTTTAATAATATTCAGGAAAATAAAATAAAATCAAAGGTGGAGGAGCAGCCTGCTCCGCCCAAATAGTGCCGGAGCAGATCTGCTCTTCGCCACTGTTAGGCAGAGCAGATCTGCTCCGTCCTGAAAATCGCGGAGTAGACTGCTCCACCATTGTCCCTGCAAATGGCGGAGCAGATCTGTGCTCCGCCACTGTTAGGCGGAGAGGATCTTCTCCGCCTGGGCTAGGCGGAGCAGCCTTGCTCTGCCACTATTTGGGTGGAGCTCGGCTGCTCTGCCTCTGTTATTAATGTCTTTTTTTTTTTTGAATTTTTGTAATTTTCTAAAATTATTTTTATCTATATAATCTATTAATAATGTTTAAATTATTTTTATAAAATTTTAAATTCCAATATTACATTTTGTAAAATAAAATTAAATCAGAACAAATAGGCATCCAACACGTGTCCGTATAGGACCGTATAGTAAGCGTATAGGGCCAAAATCGAAGTGTACATAGGCTTAGGGGACTAAATCTGCAATTAACCCTTGCTCAGGATAATGAGTTCCAGCTTAATAAGTATTCCCTCTCTTACATAACAAATTCCCTAACTTTCCTTTTTTGGCATTCAATTACAATATTTCTAATTAATAAATGACAAGTTTTTTAATCAATCACCAATTATTTATCGTTTCTCTTTCCTATTTTATCATCATTTTATACATTGTTTATCATACCTCATCATAATACATTACAACTTTACCGATATAATACCTAATGTAACTAATATTTTATTATTAATCCTTAATCCGATATAAAACTACTTAGGAAATTTGTTCAGTAACGGAGAGAGCATATGAATAAAAAAAGTTTCAATTACAAGCGCCAAAACGCCTCAACAGATGGATGGACATCAGGACATGACCCTTTCCTCTGTTTTAGCATATCAACTTCATTGGAGATCTCATCTCTTAGCTATATAGTGAACTCCTTTGACAATAGCAAAACTATGCAAAAATCATCTCTATCTTTATTCTGGCTCATTGCACTACTGTGAAGCCAGTCTCCACATCATTCCCATTTGAATCAACATATTTGAGAAACTACTTGATATTGTTGTTATCGGAGCTGCATGACCATCTCCGCAGGGGCGGAGCTAAGGGTGCCCCGCTGGGGAGTCTTCTTATAGGTAATTTTTGCGATTTTTCAAGTTCTTCATCCCTCGAACTTTTGTAAAATCATACCCCTATATAGTATGTAATTTCACCCCTTTCCCTTCTTTTCAGGACCCGCCCCTGCATCTCTGTTGTCACGCCCCAAAATCAAAATACGATTTTTAAAGATTTTCAAAAGACGCGACCGACCGTGTATCGCAAGATGGTCTTACGCCAACACGAAGTCTCAACAAAACATAAGCATAACTTTACGGAAACATAAACTTTGTAAAAAGGAACTGTGTCCAAGAGTAAATATCAGAGCAAACTAAAACCCAAAGCAACAGTCTTCGAAACTAGCTACAAGTCTCTAGCTCAAACAACTAAAAAGCCAGGTCTGAACAAAAAGAAATCCTACAAAGAACAATAACTCGAATACTCCCAAGCAAACTCTAACACTGCTCACCCTACTGACCGTCTGTAAAAAAAGGAGTAGGGGGTGAGCTACAAACTCAGTAAGAGAATATCCTGGCACCTCCACCCGGATCAAGTAATGCTTCAAAATCATACATATATACATACAATAATATCACACGTAACAAAAGGTGCATGGAAAACGTAACGAAACATTTCGGCTCAACAGGCATGTACCTATAGCCACTAGTATAAGTCCGGTGGCACAGAGGTCGGCTTTACATAACAGAACAACACAAAGTACCCTACCAAAGGGCATAACAAAAAGGCCTAGCACGACGAAATTCCCCGAAGGGTACAGAACAGTTCACAGGCACATCTGGAGCTCAAACATAACATTAGTCCATGCACTAGACAAACACGGTTTACATTCATCACATGCAAAATTTCAAAACATTTACTTTGGGTAACACACTTGATCCTTATTTTCCTACTATATCAAGCCCCATAACTTGATATAATAGTTTTTATGAAAATCATTCACAAAACTTGAATATACAATAAAACATACTTTTTATAGGTAATAATAGTACTGAAAATAAGCTTTGGTGTCAGAATATCCCCTTACCTTAACTAAACCGTAAGCTCCAAAACTCACAAGCTGCTAACCCTACCTAAGTACCTAACCAAACAGAGGAGAGTAGTATAAATACTACGCGAAAACTAGACTAGCAACTGAACTTAAACAGAGCAAAGTAAATAAATGGGGACAAGGGGAGAAGAGATGGTGGATCCCTGCATCAGCGATGACATCATCACCACAACCAAACAAAACGAATGCGTGATGAACATAGACTGAGAATTGAATTGGAATTGAATTTGTGGTAAATTGCACAAAAAGACCCCTGAATTGGACCCTTACTATACTAACAAAGGTGCAATTTGTCAAAGGGGTACAAAGGCAAAACGATGATGATGATGATGTCTGGCCGAGAAAACAGAGCAGCAGGCGAGGAGGACAGAGAAATTACCTTAAAACAATCAATACAGAACAGTCCCCTATCAGAACATGTACGAGCCAAAGCAAAACAAAAACATTGAACAACCACCCGAACCGGACAAGGAAAAATAAAAGGTTTCAGATTTAAAAAATGTAGTGACGGAACGGAAAAGATTGAACAGAACGGTAAAGCATGACTTACCAGAATTTTGGACGAGCGGCGCTGAAGACAGAAACGAACGAAACCTAAGTTTATTCTGAGTTGAACGTAGTATCTGAAGAATATATATAATAAGTCAAAAAGTTTAAATAGGAAATTTAATTAATTCTCACTCCTTTTCTTATTTGACTTATTAAACCCACTTCTTTTAATATTCTAATTAATAATACTTTTTTTAATAAATAAAGTATTAAATAAACAAAATAAATTTCTGGAGTTTTACATCTCTGTTCTCTTTGGCCTCCCGTCAGTCACTTATGGCAAGCAATGTTATTAGGGAACCTGTCGGTCATGCAGAACAAACGCATGAATGATAGTTGTCGGTCACTAACAATGCTGCATGCCATTGTAGCGTAGACTTGTCTTGTCAAAACCAAACCGTTACTCTCGATTGTGATTGATATCTGCTTGTTTTGATCCCGGTAGAATCTTCTAGTTATATTACTTCATGTAAATGATGTTGACGTTCAATCCTATGTACGGAAACTTAAAGGCTTAATTGATAGCAGGAATTATAAAATAAGTATTTATCTCAAATTTGAGATTAAACTTCGAAAATTGATAAAAAGTAACAAAACTTTAAAATTCTTAAGTAATTGGCCCGACAACAATTGAGCTCGTATTCTTAACATATCCATGTGACACCATATATATTTTCCATGTGTCTTTTTTATCACTAATTAAACTATAAAAAATAGAAGACATCTAATTATCATCTACGGTATATAGTTGAATATGCTAAATAATTATAATGAACTAATTAAAATCAGAAGTAATATTAGTTAAAAAAAAGAGTATAAGATTCCTAAAGAGTGATCTGAAAACTTTTCATAACACCAAATTACCAAAACCAAACTACAAAACAATTGTAGGTGTGTTAAAATTATTTGCATCGTGATGAGACTGGCCCAATTATTTTTTTTTTATCAAGAGTCCTAGTACGGTTCAAATTGTGCTTATTTCCCTTATAAATTCGTACTGTAAAATTATTAGATTAGGGGTAGAATTTTTAGGTATATATATAAAAATAAATATCCAGTCTGAGCCGAGCACTTTGATCATCATCAAATTGGTATAGCTGCAGTAAAATCAACCGCACCTGTGTGTATAATTAAGGTTTGATTATCTTCTTCTTATATAAGTGTTTTGTTCCGAATTTACAATTATCTCTCTGAGTTTGATAAATTAAGTATTTAATCAAGTTTCGCTTAATATTTGCAGCTAGCTAGGTTTTAACTATTTAATAATTACTCTGCGCTGCTGAATTTTAACTATCTTTACTGCAGCTTGCTTTCTGGGTTTCTTGATATATAGTTAAAACCTACTGTAATTATTACACCCTTGCATTCGGTGACTGATCAGTTTTTTTTACGCTGTTTATCACTGAAGAATGTAAGCTCTGTTTAGGATCTCCTAAACTGTTGATGAAATCTTTGTTTCCGCTTTCCTACTTGTACGTTCTTCGTGCCTAGTAGCAATAACGAACAATTACAATATATGCTTGCTCAATGTACCATGCATGTCTGCCTAACTTTGTTATTTCAAACATTGCATGCATGTTCTTTCATTTTAATCTCCGAATAAATGAAGTTTCTTTCTTCAAACTTAGCAATTGCTTCTATTCCGAACACTTATTTATAGCCATCCAGTTTCGTTCATTTTAGGTATTTCTTCTTAAGTGTTTCCTTTCCGATTTACAATTATCTCTTTTCTATATGAGCTTGACGCTTTAATTAATCAAGTTTCGCTGAATATTTGCAGCTAGCTACTAGAGTACTACGTTTTAGTAGTAATTTAATTTATTACTCTTTTGTTGAAGAAACTATCTTTACTGCAGCTTGCTTCTTGGGCCAGCAGCTTCTTTAGTGCTATGTGCATTACTTCTTCGATTGGTTCCTAATTATTATCCGTAATTAGTAATTACCCCTTGCATTAATTCACTGAGTTTGTATGCTTATCGCTTATAATATAGAACTTAGCTAGAATCAATTTATTTAGCAGACACATACCTGGAATATAGGCCTAACTCACCGTTCACCACATGGAAGGTAAATTTCAGCAATATATGATGAAACCAGGATTGAGAGACTTGAGAGGTTTGTATATCTGTTACCTGCTCTAGTTCATAAGCCGATAGATTACGAACCTGATCTACTATTGCTGGCAACTGATGGTAAAGTTATTTTATGCCCGTTTCGTATAGGCTATTGATAATGCCAGAGCTGAAATTACTAGTGCCCAGAGCAATTTACCTTTTATATTCACTAATCATTCAACACTCCAACACTCTCCCGCACTCGTGTCCGATTCAAACCTCTATTTTGATACCATATTAGAATCGGACCATCATCCCATTAAAAGGCCTTGTAAAGGGAGAAGGCTATCCAATCTTATATGTTGATTTCAGGTTCTACTCTCAAGCGATATGGGGTGAGGTTTAACAATTAAAGAGACGTTTAAACACCACCGAGGCAAGAATATATTGAGTACCTCAGAAGTCCGATCCATAAGCAACTGTAGATTTTTGTTAGTACCTCTCTGAATGAAGTATTTAAGTCAGGTATGTTTTTTTATTATCACCGCGTGTTGCTCTTGGCAACTTGCTCATCTATTAATCTGAATGTATAAGTTAAATCCTTCTTGGCTGGAACTCTTGAAATTATTGTTCCATTCTGTGTTTTCTTCTGATCATCTTTTCACGTCTGAAACCGCACATGAAACTTACATGCATGGTTTTATTTCAAATTTTTAGACTCAAGTATTCATCAGTTTGCACGTCTTTACGAATGCTGTTTCTCAACATGTTTTCTTAGTTACATTTTGTTTGTTAATTTGTTTCTTCCATGTCTCATATCATGACTTTGTTGCATATATTTTCCCATTATTCTCAATAATCTTGGCTTCAATGTGACCATTGTGATTAGTTCCTGGAGGAACATGTTCTGCCTTGTGTATGTGGCATATTTTTTTGTAGTTCATACTCATAACAAACACATACCCGGCCTCTAATTAACACAGTCATTCATACATGTACAGAGGCAATCCACATTACTTCATTCCAAAGCATTGTACATATGAATATTACACAACAATTAAACAAATAAACTGAAGTATAGAGATGTAAAAAGTCGGTCTTAACAGCATTTATGCAGCAAACTTCTGCTGGAACAACCAACATAAAATCGAAAAGTCACAAATAAGCAAAACTAGTACTTGGGTCCAAGCACTTCAAGGGATCACGACATATCGTTTATTTTCTGCACGCATAAATCTTTCTGAGATATGAACCGTGTGCAAGCACTGACAATCTTCCCTCCCTTTGTTCTTTTAGGATAATGACGTAGAAACAACTTAGTCTATTTGTCGGGGCAAACTGAAAACCTGTGTCGGCAAATGCATCCAGATTGTACTCCTTTCAAATCGTTCTGTCCAAGCTGCGCCAACCACTCAGCCACCTTCAACTCTTACCAAGTATTATGACACGAACACTTGCCAACTCTGTGTACTGCAGCATGTAAAACTAAAGCTATTATACACGTCTAGCATGAAGGATATACTATGTGATTACAGAAAAGAGATGCATGAAAAGGTATGAAAAACCGTGATGTATGCTTTAACTTTTATGGAGATTTGCATTCAAAGTCTGTTAAGACTTTTACACCTAATTGCTCAAATATGTGTATCTACTATGGACACAGAACATGGAATCTCAAAGAAGAGACAAAAATAAACAATGGGCTTAACTAACCTGTGGAAGAGAGTTGAGACATTCATATCTTGTTTCCCTGAATGATTTCAAGCTTGAATGGCTTTCTTCCTTCCTTTTTCCGTTTCTCAGCAGAAGAAACGATATCTTTTGTGACACGTTCCAAAGACAGCCTCTCAAGGTTGTTATAAAGGATCTGTGGTACTTCAGTGAGTCGCTCGCAATTATTAAGCATAAGAAATTTCAGTTCGGGAAAAGAATCACAAGTGGCTTTCCAACTGACTAGCTCTGCCATCCTCTCAATATGCAAGTTTTTAAGCATACGAAAACCTTTGCCATCATCTTCCCAGGATGACCCTCTGAATGCATTTTCCTTCATTTTAAGCACCTCGAGTGAACCGTGCATTGACAGAATGTTCATTTTCTCCCCATCCAAATAAGTGCCTGTGAGTACAAGGATTTTTAGGTTTGGCGGAAATTTCAGTGTAGGGGGTAGGCGGGGATTTTCAGCTGCTGGTTCATTAACTAGCTTCAACTTGTTGAGAAGTACCAAACTTTCTAAGCATTCAGGATCAGCAAGTTTACTCAAATCCCCTTGAATGCTTAATGTAATCAGGTTTTTTGCCCTCTCTGAAAATCGATGCGTGCAACTTTCAGGAGTTAATCTACTGAGCGTTTGAAGGTTTTCACCACCTGTATCTTGACCATCTTTCTTCAAAGTAATGGAGGCTTTTGTTTGAAAATGCCTTAGCTGCCCCATCTTCCATATATCTGCTTTCATATCAAGTGTTCTCGATGATACATACACTATCAGAGTCTGCAGGTTCCCAAGCTCTGCGATCAACTCTGGAAGACTCGTACACTGATCTACAGCAAGAGTTAGGTATCTCAGGTAAAGTATTTGCACAAGTATTAAAGGAATTTTTGGGAACTTAATGTTCTCGGCATCATACACTCTTAGCAAGTTGAAGCCCTTGGTGAAAGATATCACATCTGTGGGTTTCAAGTTCATGGGAGACTCATGGAAACATAAAAAAGAACTGGCTTTGTGAATGTTTGGTTTCGTGGAGATAAAATCAAGAACATAGGAATGATGGATACTTAAGCGATGTATTTTCTCTATGTCATGACCTGGCTCAAAACCTTCAGGATGAGACTTACGGATCTCTTGGAATAAGTTAAGATTGCTGAATTCCGCTTCTGCTTTACATACTTCACGTACCGAGTCATGAACGTGACATATTTTAGGCTCTCCATCAACGGTTGCTTTCCTAACCATAACCAAATTCCTGTTGATAAGTTCCTTCAAGAATTTAAGGGCATTTAGCTCCAACCTCTGGTCCTTTCTTTGGTGTATGAACCCTTCTGAGATCCATAACCGTATAAGTTTCTTCACGGGGATGTCAGCATCTTCAGGGAACACCCCCAAGTACAGAAAGCAATTTTTCAACTCGTAAGAAAGGTTCTCATAGCTGAGGGACATGATGCTTGTCAACACCTTCCTCTCGTCTCCAACAACTAGATGATATTTTACTTTCTTAGAGACTTCAATCCATTTTTCCTTTATCGACATAGCATCACCTGTTATTCCCTTCAAAGTTTCTCCAATGATGACGAGTGAGAGAGGAAGTCCATCGCAATCTGCTGCTATGACCTGGCCAATGCCCACAAGTTCTGGAGACACATCATCAAGCCTGCCATATACCTGGTATTGGAGGAGGTCCCAGCTCTCTCTATGAGACAGAAATCTCAGGCAATGGGGTGGTATTGTAGAACATCGTCCTACATCCATGTGGCGGGTCGTTACCAAGACCCTACCCAATTTGTTCTCCATTGGCAATATCTCTTTGATTGTGTTCCAAGCTTCAACCGTCCAGATGTCGTCCATAACTATCAAGAATCTTCCCTGCTTGAGATGTTCCTGGACCCTTACAATCATTTCTTTTACGGTCTCTGTTTCCACTTCAGTTGGTAACCGTAACTCCATCAAGATGTCCTTAAGCACCTTCTCCATGTCGAGAACATCAAAATCAGAAATGTGTACCCAAATCACAACGGGAAACTCTGATTTGATATCCGGATGGTGATAAATATTCCTGGCCAGGGTCGTCTTCCCGATACCAGCCATACCTACGATGGAAGCAATCTTTAGCTCCTTTGTATCTGCAAGTACACACTTGACAATTTCTTCCGTCTCTTTATCAAAACCAACTATGTGTTGACTCTTCTGCATAAATAGTACAAGAATCAACTCTTGTCAACACTACAACGAGAGAATAGCTACTATTTCAGTTAGGCCTCCACTAAAAATTTATAAAATAATCTCTCTGTCACTTACATTACAATTACAAAAATGATAAAAAAAAATAAAAATAACAAAACTTCAGATCTTCTAAATAATTGGACCCACAACAAACAATTGAACTCATATTTTTGAAGATTTTATAAATTAATTCCTACAAATAGTATTCATTTAAAACTCCATATTTCTTCTTTATCCATATAGCACCACAAATATTCTCATGTGTCCTTTTTTTTTCCGATGCATGAAAAATTGGAAATCTCTAATATGATCTGTGAATTTGATATTAAAAAAACTATAGGGACTAAATTATTATCAATATTTATGGGAATGTTATAGAACTTCTATAAATAATGCTCTAATAATAATCTTATATTGTTAGCTAGGAGACTTAGTTAATTAGTGGATACTCTACCCCCTACTTTATACCACCTATTCCCTTCATTCCTTTTAAATCTTCTCAAGGAGTAGTTTAGAGAAAATTGGGTTTATACTGTTATTAGCCCACAAAAGGTGAGGAAAAGGATCGTATAAAACAAGGTGGTTTGTTAGAACCCCCTAATGGTATGGTATGAGTAACTCGCGTAAAAATTGTTATTTTTCTAATCAATAGAAAAATAAAGACTTCATTGATATATATATTAAAGGAGTAAGTTCAATCTTAATTTTTACAAAAATTTCAGCAAGGATATCCATCTCCACGATCCTTCCTTCTGCATTTACATGAATTACGATTTCTGTGTAAAAATTAATATCATAATTAATCCAAACCATAGAGCAATTGTTGTATTCTCAAATGTGAACTTGTCATTAAAATACGGTTTTGCAAAATGTTTCGAATTTCACAAAAGAAGAAATGTCTAAAAAAACTCGGAAAGTTTCATAACATGAAATTAAAATGAATACTTTATAATGGACAAAACTAATTTCTTCTTTTTTTTTGAGAAATGGACAAAACTAATTTCAACAAGTTGGAATTTCATATCCATTTCATTCTGTTGAACTCAAAATTAAAATGTTTCATAATTAGTTTTCGTTTCGTTTGGATGGAATTTTTAGCCATGAGCGTTAATGTTAAGCTAGAACTTTTTAGCCATGAGTATTTAATTGTATGAATTTCCAAAACATATCCAGAAAGAGTCCTCAAAACTTATTAGAGCATTTCTTATGGTTGTAGTTTAATTAGGGAGTCTCCAATGGTTTGGGGCTTAATTTAAATTTTTTATTTATGGGATCCACATTAATTCTTCTAATATAATTGTTTTTCCTTATGGGTCTCATATTTGGGACTACTAATTAGTAGCCAATTTTCATGGGATACTAATTAGTAGCCCCTTTATAGTCCTCATTGGAGACATTTTTAGACTTGGTTGGAGCTTTAAGCCTCAATTAATCCAAAAAAACTTCCATAAAGAATGCTACAGTATTATTTTTAGACTTTTAGTTAAATCGTGTTCTGTTTAAGCTGATTTTATTGATTCTAGCATTAAAAATGTTAGTTACATTGATTTCAATAACCAACATCAAAGTGTAATGTGAAAGCACGAGAAAAACATAATCGATTCAAGTGAAAGGCTGTTAGCAAAAAGATAGAACTGTAATTGTCACCCCAAACTTGATTTTAACCTGTAATACCCTTAAAATGGAAAGAAGTTGATTTTAACCTGTAATCACCCTTAAAATGGAAAGTTGAGTCCAGACTCCAGACACAACCGGTTTAGGATCCGACTTGACCCATTAAATTATACTTAAAGTGAGTATGGATTTGGATCCTGTGAAAGATAAAAGGGAAAACTACTACTGCTTGGGGAGAAAGATAAAAAGTTTTCTCTTGACATGACGAGAATTGAATGTTAGATGGTTGACTTTATGTTTGTTCAGAATAGGCCGATAGGGAACCAAAGTAAAAACAAGCACTGATCTATGATAAAGGCATTAATTCGTTAATGAAAGAGTAGTACCAATTTGAGCATTATCCACTAGAAAGTAATCGAGAGAGAGATGATAAAGGCGCACCTGTTGCCTTATTTCCCTTGCCTGACTTACGGTCCAGTCAGATCCGTCTTCTTCACTAGATAGTTTCATCAAATCATTCTTAATTATCCTTGACAGAACTTGCACCTGATTCCTCCTTATGGTATGGACCGTCTCCACAATTCGGTTTACTGGGACGTTGAGCTTTCTGGACGCCATCATCTGGGTGATACATGTGTCAATGGTGTCTTCTATATCGTATACCACCTCCCACATCCGTCTCCGCAATTCTCTGAACGACTCGTCCTCCTTGAATCTCTTTGACCTGTCATTCAGAATTAGCTCCAGTTCTTGAACCAGTTCCTTGAGCTCACTTTCAGCGTCGAGGATATAATCTTTATAGTGATGAAGCAGCTTTTCCAGGTAGTCCCGCAGGAACGCCACGGGAGCATCCATATTTTTTACCGAACAACAATAAGTTAAGATGACAAAATAGCCAAACGAAACAACAAATATGAGGTTTGTAGATCTATGATGTGTTTCAAGTTTGAAGAAAGACAAATATTGTAGATTATGATGATGATGATGATGATGATGATGAGAACTACATAGTTTAATTTGTGTTTATTATTATTGTACATAATACTGACACTCACATCATCATGTATCATGTATATCCGCATTAGTCGTTGCCTTCTAACTTCTGAGACTCGATCAGTAACCTGTCCAGATCTGAGATCCTTAAAATATTATGTGTTAGGTTATTTAGGGGCCGGGCTTTACGTGGGTACAGCTCAGGCTCATCGTTCCGGGGTGTTTCTTTATTTGTTTAAGACGGCTGTTGAATTAGATTAGACAGAGATTGGTGAAATCGAAGACACGTCTTGTAAGAAAATTAATAATGGAGTATAAAATGAGAATTGTGGGCTAAACCATGGAGTTGCTGCCGTAATTTGTGTACACTTGTTTCTAAATTCCAACTCTATTCTTCTTTCTCTAAAGTCTAAACGATGATGATATTTGTTATGTATTTTCTATCCTACATACATGATATATATATTCATGTACCAATTTATGATTAACTAGACTAAAAGATTCCCTCAACTAAACTATTCGTCGGAGAAAACACTTTGGCTTAGCAGCTTAAAAATGGTCCCGGCTCATGTCCTTTTTACAGTGCGGTTAAAAAAGGGCCACATATTTCTTCGTCCAGTCGATATATAAATGATCAGTTGTGGTCAGTGAGGGGCTAGGATATTGATATGGGGCTTGACCCGCTTAAAGTTGGTCAAGAACAAGTGAACAACCCGTTTTATTAGGGTAACTTACAGATTGGTCCCCAGTTCCTTTATAAATCTAAATCCGAGCTTGTTTTAAATATGAGTGGTTTGGTTTCGTTAAGATTACGGAACTACCTTTCAACTGCACCACCACCACTGCACCACCTAGAAACCCTATATCGTGCCATTAAATCAACCACCATTCACACACATTATACAAACCTCGTTAAAAAACTTTTAAGAATATTTAGAAAAATAAATGGAGGGAATATTCTTAAATTAATAAATCAATAATAATTACGAGCAGCAGATGCCATCAGGCTCAACACAATAGTTTGAAGGAAAAATAACTAGATCACGGGCTCAAACCCAACAATGGGTGAATATTATTTGTTCTATATAAAAATTTATTAAAATGATGAGATCAAAGATTTATTGATGGAATCGACTTGGGGATGGGCAGTTGTTGCTCTAAGCATATTTGTCATTCTTGAAGATTAGTAAATTGCTCCGTGCCATAGAGCAATTTACTCATCTTCAAGAATGACAAATATGGTACACTGCTCATCAACTACCTTCTCCGATTGCACTCCAAGATTGTGGCGAATGTGTACCTTGAACTCATCGGGCATGGATCCGATCTTCAATTGACACAGAGTTGGTAAATACTGCACATATTCAGGAAGAATTCTCAAGTACTGGCACTTCTTGATCGTCAAAAAAGTGAGCTTTTGCATGGCCTCAGGATCATCCAGCACCCATGTTTTCAACGACGGCAAATTGATGATCTGAAAATGCTCTAGCACCGGAAAACATGATCCAGAGCAGGAAATGCTCTCAACTTTAATTGCTTCGTTGCACAACACAAGGCTCTTTAGATGATTAAGTTGGCCTAATGTTGGCATTGGATCTTCTCTAATTTCAGTCCCGTCAAAGACTATATCTGTGAAATCATGGCCGATGGTCATGTTCCCTGGCATTCGTTTTATGTATCCTTCAAGATACAAATTGTGAATGCCATGACACTCCAACAGCTTCTTCAAAGTTTTTTGTCTCTCATCTGTGTAACAATCAAAATCTTTCAGTTCCAGTGATAGCTTCTCCATTCTGGGATGTGGTCTGTCGTTGCGGGCATCTATTTTGCTGATCATCTTCTCTAACTTATCATTTTCTCCATCAGCTATTATTGTGATGATGTAGAGAGCTTTAAAATGAAGGAGATCATTTACATTACATAAACCAGCATGGAAGTTTTCAAGTATCTCAAGCTTTTCCAGACTATCCAACCTCAATCTCTCTCCATTCTTACACTGAAATGCCACAGGTAAATAGAGAAATTTCAAGTTTGACATCTTCCACAGGACATTCGGCATCACCACTTTATTCCTCTTTTTGTTCCTCGCGCGTAAATCCAGTGTTTCCAAGTAAGGAAAGCTGCAACCAGACAACGGAAACTCTTCGAGGCAACACCCTCCAAAACCAAGGTACCTCAAGTGAACTAGTTTATCTATGCTCATCAGGAGGATTGTCGATCCAAAATCAATTCCATCAAAGTCCAACACTCTTGTCGACTGGAAGTTCTTAGACTCAGCACACATTATTGGCCAGAATGACTGCAGTCGGCATCCTTCATCACCAGAGAAAATAAGGGTCCGTGTGCGCTTTGCGTCGTGAAAGCAGACCGATATGTTATCTTGTTTAAGCTGGTCCTTTGAATATACAGGAGCTCTACCCCAATTCACGGTTCTTCCATTAGTGCCTGTTGCAGGACTAATTCCAAAATATCCTTCCTCTTTTCCTTTGAATATGCTGAGCTTACGAGACATTTCCTGAAGGTGGCACGATTTCCCTCCAGCATTCTTCATAACCAGGTTTCTTCGAGCGAGATCTTTCAAGCATTTTTCAGCATGGGCTTTGTCAGGTACAAGGCCTTCTGCAATCCACATCGAGTACAATTTCTCCAACTGTATTGGTTTGTCAGGTGGGAATTGCGCCAAATAGATAAAACAGGGCTTCCAATCAGGTTTTAGGCTATCAAAGCTTAGAGATATACTGGTTTTCAATATATATGTCTCCAGTTTTTCATTTACCAGCATTTCATACAGAACCTCATCCCATTCCTCCACTTTCCTTCCTTTGAAAATACCAGCAACATGAATAATCTCTCTCGGGATGTCTTGGCACATGCTCAGGATAATGTTCATTGTATTCTTTAGTGACGCATTCTTGCTGATAATTTCTGCGAACATCAGAGAGTAGATGTTGTAAGTAGAGCACAATTTAATTGGATATATAGACTCAGGATAAATCTATGTGGGTTGAGATGCTTTGTAATTTGTTGCTTGGATTTGTTAGATTTTTGTACTGTGATGCTTGGGAATGAAACAGGAATTCTTTCAACCAGTGACGAATCGTGAATCGATTCTTTCGTATCGAAGTGTGATACGATTCTCTCGGATTCGCGGTCGGAATTCTTGAGAATCGATACTATGCGATTCTTGAGGATCGATTCTTTAAGAATCGGATTCTTCAAAAGTGACGTATCGTGTATCGCTCTGACTTATCGGACTTATATGACAAATGAATTTTGGATAATGCATGAGGTTCTGATACCTATAATTATGTTTCCGATGCTTGCGCCTATAGTTAATGGAGTTGGATGAAGAACTGTAGCTAGCTATAGGTGATTGTGTGATGGTTATTGTCCGTATGCTGGGGTCATTGTTATTTATTTATTTTTACCTTTTGTTTTTTATTTATTTATTTTTGTGGGGGGTAGGAGTTGTTCACATATTTTTTGAGATAATATTTTTGACAGATACTCCCTCCGCCTTAGTCTTAGATCAGGCGCCGGTAGGCTTTCGGCTTTGCACAGAACCCGGGGTCCGTTTTTAATTATAAGTAGTTTTAGGAGTTTTCACACATATTAAGAAAATGATTGATTTTCTTTATTTTATTCTTTCACTAATTAATGTTATAAAATCTATGTAACTTATATTGTTTGAATAAGAAAGAGATAGAGAGAAAAGTAATATATGCACTTTTAATACTACTAAAAGAAGGAGAAAGTACATGGAAAAAAAAAAGTAAAATAATCTAATAAAATCTAAAACTACTTATATTTATATTTAAGGAAGAGTTCCAAATGCTAAAACTACTTATAAATAAAACGGAGAGAGTAACTAACAAGTTGAGCCGAGTTGGTATTTAGTGAAACTATCAGAGAATATAATTTGGTAGGTGTGTTTTGATATCAATCTTACCTAAACAAACAAGTTCTCTTACTAGCACTGATGTATATCTGACGGAGGAGGTAGGGGTTAGATTGGTGGGCATCCACCACCCACCCCGGCGGCCCTATCTCCCTAAATTTTTTAAATTATGGGTAATATTATTAATTTTTTTGGAATTTGATCCCTCGAACTTTCTAAATAATTTTTATATGTGTAATTTTCGTCCCAATTAATAAACTTAAAATTCTGATTTCGCACACGTATCTAACTAATGTATTATTCATAGAGGTTTGTGGAAAAATTATCTAGATCACATAATGAGCTGAGCGAGAGAAATTAAGCATAAACGCGTTGATAAGGGGGTAACGTACAGTAAAACGAACCTGGCTTTTCAACTTCAGATCTCCTTACGAAGAGTTTCTCACTATCTGTTCGTGTCAAGCAAGGAACGGTGTGTTTTACAAAACCGTCATAGAACTCTTCGTCCCGAGTAGTGATGAGAACCATGCTTCTTGCGTCATCAGGGAAGGTATCACTGATGCTATCCCACAACTGTGTGGACGGAACACCATCCAAGACGATGAAGAATCCCTTCCCAAGTAGCTTTTCCTTGAACAATGTCTTGAGTTGGGAAATTCCATTCCCCAAGAGATTATCTCTGCTCAAAGTTTTATCAACATCAAGTAGCAGAGACACCAGAACATCCTTGTCCCTGGAATTAGGGGACCAGCAGGCCCAAGCATACACATCTAACTTATCTTTCTCTGCTTTGGCATGATCATTGAACATCTTCCATGCTAAAGCAGTCTTCCCTATCCCAGCCAGGCCCGTAATTGCAATATGTTTCAACATCCCGTGGGGTATCTGCCGAATCCCTGCCCACAAACCAGTAATCTGATTCCCCAACCCAGGGATATCTGCTGGGTCCAAATTGTCCTCCTGACCACAAACTCTGCATCTGCTCCCGGCGGGTATGAACTGTGTATCAGCTTCTGAAACAGCCACTGATGTCGGGGGATAAGACTTGAGAATATTGATCTTTTTCTCGATATTCTGGATAAAATTACCCAGGGGAATCTTGGCTTTGCAACGGTCGAAATGAATTGCGTGTGTGCTGCTACCACCACCAGGTCCAGATGGCTCCAGTATCAGCTGACGATCCAGTGCACTCTCAATGTCGTAGGCTATATGGATCACTTTGTGGTTGAAATCGACATTTCGACTTCGCTCCCGCAAAAGCGATTGTACGTGTTCCAGATATCGACGAAGCCTTGCAATATAACCTACTTGTCGTCCGTGTTGTGTCTCCAGAGTCTCAACTCTTGTCATCAAGGCTGACAAGAAAAAAGCACTACTGCTCATTGTTCCTTCGTTTCAATTACTTGGTGCGAAATGTAGTGTATGTATTCTCTATTGATCGATGGATCGGTGGTAGACTGGTAGCTAGTTAGATCGAGGTTTTTGGGCCTTGTGCAATGTGCACAGCACACCCCGTGGAATTTATTTCCTTTCCCAAATTAAGGTCAACAACTTTTGCATCTTCATATCCGAAATGAACGGACATAAAGGGTAAATTTCACATGACACTACTAACAAGTTTAGACAATTATAAGTAGGTCCATTTTGAGTTGACCAAAGTTAGTTGAATATTTATACGTACCCCTAAACCTTTAATTCTTACCACTTCATTCACCAAAGTTATAAGCTGTTATGGAAGAATATTAGTACTGCATGTATTTTGTGTGTTAGGTAGTGTGTGTGAATTAATAGGCATGTGAGGAAAAAAGAAAATAAAAGTATAAAATGAAAATTAATATATAAAGGATACCCATAATTTTATTTGAATTAAAAGTAAAGGGTATAATTCAATTGACCTTTGGACTGATTTGTAATTGAAAAATATATTGTAATTAGGAGTTGATGTAATTTTTGTATACCATGGACTAATATGAGAATATGAGAATTGAGAAGCACTCGTATGTGTATAACTACCCATCTTATTCATATGCTAACTACACCCACGTCTTGTGTTCGTTGAGTGTGTACATAACTTCCAATCTTTTACTACTAATATTTTTGGAGAGATGTAGATAAGCTGTCATTTCGCATTGATTAGCCCTAATATTTTTAAATCAATAATCAATGTCGTGTGGCATTATTAATTCACAGGCGCATCCCAATGTATTTATTTATTCTTAAGAGACCCCTATCGGTCCTGACTGACTTACCCTTTGACTTTTCCTTCTTCTCCAATACAGTCCTTAGTCCTTAGTGACGCATATAACGACTCAGGTTTGTCTTAGTTCAGCAGCTTAATCCAGTTGCTCGCCCGTTCACCGGGTTTTTTTACCGCATATCTCGGCTGGTTCTACAACCGGTAGAAGGTCTAATCTCCATTTCTTGTTTTTCCCTCCGTTTCACAGATATCGCCTCTAATCTAACAGTTTTGGATCTCTTTATCGATTTACATTACATTCCGTTTCTTCAGAATTACTATCTTGATATATCTGTTGAATAATAAATTTTTGCCGTTTCAAAAAAAAAAATCTAATTCTTCAGGTACTAAGCCCACAAATATGGACAACACAGAAGTGGAGGACGTACGGCTTCTCAACAGCAATGAGAGCAATGAATTCGAGCTTGTCCCACAAGGTACGGTTCAGTCTGTGCCAACTATATAGATGTTACGAACCGCACATTACCGAATCATCAAGTGTACCTGCCGATCCCAGTGGCAGTACAAGCTCTGCCCAACTCTCTTCTGGACAGCCTGCTCATCCTTCACAGCAGCATAAGGAGACTCCGGAGCTTGAGTTATCACTTCCTAGATTTGGGCCCTGTTATGAACCAGATGATGACGATATGAAGTTTGCAAAGAAGAAGGCATGGCAACACGTGATACACAAATCAGGGGAAGATGTTAAGGTAACCAAACAGAACTTTTCAGCTGCTATAAGAAAAGCAGAAAAAGAAGCCAGGAAAGCATACCTTCCCGAGGTAGCAGGAAGACGTTCTAAATTTCGTAAGATGATGATAAGGGATGGTTGCTTCTTTATCCAATTGGCTTTCATGATCCTAGGAAAGCCTCATCTAGATCTTGGGTATGCTAATACTGATCTTGTTTTCGGTGCAAAGAGCTGCAAGAAGGATGGTGAGTGGTTGGAAGCAATGTTCTTTCCCGGCAACCAAATCCCACTTGTCGTCCTCGAGGTACTTCTTGAGCAGAAGTACTTCAAAGACCTTCTAAGTGCAAACAAAGGGAGATGGGTTCCCCAAGGATCTGATTTGCGAAAAACCGTGTTGTTCAAGTTGCTGATTCAGCCCAAAGAGATAAACTGCCTGTGTAGGAGCAATTGGTTGTGTTCTCTAGCCAATCTGAGAGGAGCCCAAATAGGAGGAACTGAGTTGCCAAAACCATCTGATGTACTGCACTGCCTTCACACCTTAGTTCTCGGGCCAGCCCCTGCTGATAATCAACCAGGCAAATACAAAGCCCGGTATGACTTTGATTTGGAAGCCGGTTATACTGAAGATGGCCTGCAGCAAGTCACAGGCGATGATCAAGGAATTCCTAGTGACGTCAGACAGACTGCCATGGTTATCAGAAATTTTCTCAATCTCATTGGCATGCGGAATGCAATGATTGAAAACAGGAGAATCTTTCCTTCCGCCCAGGAATTGGGACAGACTAGCATCTACATCAAGAAACTCTGCAGCGGGGGAGCTAGAGGCATCTGTTTCGTAAACTACTACATCAGGGGACATCTGCAGTTGCCTGTTTTGACAGTGAATGAAGATACAGAGATAGTGTTGCGCACTTTAGAAACATACGAAATGAGTAATAAGCAGTTTGGCATGTATGACCGCGAAGTATGCTCCTACATAAGTTTCATGAATGACATTCTCCAAACCCCACATGATTTAACCCACCTACAGAAGATAGGAATCATTAAAGGACCTGCTGAGTATGTAGACAGGTTACCTGAAGTGCTTCATAGGCTCAACTCCAAAGGCCACAAATTGACATACAATCTTCGCAATGTGCGGCGCCAGATCACAAATTTCTCCAGCCCATTGGTGCGCTATCAGAACATTGTCAATTTAGTTGTGATTCTTACCGTTCTGCAAGCTATATTTGCAATGCTGGCCTATTTTAAACCTCCCAAGCAGCCCTAGGCAAATAGTGAAGATGATTTGAAATCAACCAGGTGCATGTCGATCCCAATATTTCTTAATTAGGTTTTTTTTTTTCTTTTAATCCATTTGAAATCTAAATTGATTCATTTCTCTAAATTTGTATCCAGTTTAATGGTTTATTGTGTGAGACACAAGACGTGGTACGCTTTGTTCATTTTTATGATGACTGCGTGGGAGCACCCCTAAACGGTTTTTGATTGCTTAGCAGCCTAATAGCGCATGTTTTACCTATTTTAGTGTAAATATCGAAAACAAAATACTCGTATGCATTTTTGTTGGGATCTTAAAGATACTTCAACGATAGTTCATTCTGGAACGTGCGAACTAGACGCCCTCCTGAAATTTGGCCTGGCGCGGAAATTGAAGATAGATCGCATTCTTGGATGAACGCGTGACAACAACAAAATAAGACATAACACCTGGAGAAGTAAAAATCGACACCATCAATGAAGACGAGGAAAAAGACATGATTTTTTGGAAGGAACTTTATTCATCAAATCAAAACGTACAGAAAAGGACATAATTTGCTTAACTTATGTAACGAAGAAGCTGAAATTCCAGTTGTTGCAACGACTTCTTCAGATGGGAACATTATAATCCAACTTAATGATGATCATGAGTTCGGTTGTCAGTTATAGAGCTCGACATAGAGGAATTGATAAGAGAAAACCGTAACGAGGACAATGACGGAGCATGGTCTGATTCATCGTTGGAGAAGAGGGAGATAGCTTGCCAATTTAGAGATGAAAATCATCAAAGTTCGGCTGGAACATAGGAACAAGGTCAAGTATGGTGATTGAAGATTCTATTTTTAGTTTCTATGTTCGTGAATTATGTATGCCACCGAGAAGCGTGATTTTCATATTTGTGTGCCTTGAATCTGCTATCCCGAATCATTATTTTTCTGTTAATTCCGTTCTCGTTTGGTTCTTTATGATGTGTTTAGTTGTTACATGGTTCTTACAATTAGTCTATTTTTGCCCAAACTTATGTACGCCACTGATCTTGAAGCGTGATTTTGATATTTTTGTGTCTTGAAAGTTGAATCTGCTATCTTCGATTAATTCCGTTCTCGTTTGGCTCAATTTGATAGGCAGTGAGCAAGGACAGAAAAGAATAAGGTTGCTACGTAATGCCGAGCGATGTGCATCATGAACAAGAGCTAATCTTTCAGCCTCTTCCACTCTCAACTTCGCCTGTTTTAGGGCCTCATCCATCATCAATTTCTCCCTTTCTATAACCTCATCCAAAATTGAGTCAGCCTCTTTGAGGAGTTTGAGTATTTCAGAATCCACTTTAGATGCTCGTGTATCCAAGTCAGTTGCCGATTTCTTATCCATGGAGAAGAGAATAATAACCAGAATTGAAGGAAACAAATGGAAGTAAATGAGATGAAGAGTCATGATAAAGTAGTCTGAGGAAGAAGATGAAGCGGTTGATTGTAGAGTCAAAGACAAAACAATAATATTTAATTGATGTATAGGGGGTAATTATTGTCCGAGGGCTAAAACTACAATTATTGCCCAAATAAGAGAAAAAATAGGACGGCAGATAAAAATAAACGGAGGAGTAGTAAACCAGACATAGTCAAGATTAATTATACTTTAGACCATTTCTAACCATAAGACTCAAAACTCAATTTTTTATTCTTTCCTTCATAATACCATAAGACTCAAACTCCTCTCCATCTCCAACCATACGACTCTATACATTTTTTATTCTTTATTTTTTCATTAACATTATGTGGGAATACTCAAATAAAGTGGAAATAAAAAGAAAAAAGACAAAAAAAATAAGATAATAATAAAATATTGCATAAGACTCATCTTATGTGGGAAGACTCATCTTTTGCATAAGATGATAAGACCCACTTTTTACCATCTCCAACCATGAGTCTTATGAGGGTCTTATGGGTCTTATGCATAAGACCCTCATAAGACTCATGGTTGGAGATGGTCTTAGAGCTGAATAGAGTTTATTCGTGTTAGAATATAGTTTCCTAGTAGGTTTATATGTCTTGTTGTATTTAGACTCCTAGAATAGCCCAACTTACTAGATTCTCTTGTATATATATATGTACGTTATTGTTAATAAAATTTACGGAATTCCATTCTTTCATGGTATCACATTGGTTATCGATCTCAACTTCCGCTCTTTTCTCCTCTTAGCCGCATCTTTCTTTTTTCTTCCTTTACGCCGTTCGGCCACCGCCGTTCAGCCCTTCTCGTCTCTTTTTCTTCTTTTCTCCTCTTCGACATCCACCCTCTCCATCATGGGTGATACCCCCCCACCGCCACCACCACCCAAAGAAACATCCTCGTTTCATCCTGCCCTCACGGTATCAAATATCAAAACCCATGTTCTGGTGATTCTCGAGGTCGAGAATGTTCAATATGCTACGTGGGCTGAACTCTTCAAAGTTCATTGCCTTTCCCACAAGGTTCTGGATCATATCATCCCGCCTAAGCCGAAGGATGGTGCCTCTGCTCCCGCCGCTTCAACCTCCACCCTCACGGATGACCAACAAGAGATGTGGGATACTTTGGACGCCGCCGTGGTTCAGTGGATTTATTCCACCATCTCTACCGACCTTCTCAACACCGTCATTGAATCTGATGTATCCGCGATGACATTATGGAATCGGATACGTGACTTGTTTCAAGACAACGCCAATTCCCGAGCAGTTCTTCTGGAACAAGAATTCAGCAATTGCCACCTCCGGGATTTCTCTTCTGTCTTCGACTATTGCAAGCACCTCAAGTCCCTCTCTGATCAACTTCGGAATGTTGGTGCCCCGGTTCCTAACAATCGTTTGGTCTTGCGAATGATTGGTGGCCTCACACGGGCATATCACGGGGTGGCCTCGGTTATTCGTCACCGTCCTACTCTTCCTTCGTTCCTTGAAGTGCGATCCATGCTTCTCCTCGAAGAAACCAGCCTCAAAGAGTCCCGTGACGATGCTCTTGTTGTTGCTCCTCGCGAGCCTGCAGACACAGTGGACTCGCGTGCTTCCTCTTCTCGCGGTCGTCGCAACAATAATCGTGGCCGCAAGCAGCAGCGCTCCAATCCTCCCGACCATGGGTCCCAGCCGCAGCAGGGCACAGGTCGCGGCCATGGACGCCAAGGCACTGGCCAATCTGCCCGGCCTCCCTATGCCCAGTTCCAGCCGCCGGCCCCTTGGTGGGCGTATCAGCAGCAGCCGTGGGCAGTGCCTCCCTGCCCATACCCTACCCAGTACCCACAGCCGGCTCCGTCTGATCCCCGGCAGTCCGGTATTCTTGGTGCCAGGCCGCAGCAGCAGCAGCCTCCTCATGCATACATGGCTCAATCGTGGACACCGACGGATATCGACTCCGCCATGCACACTATGTCTCTTTCGGCACCCGATTCTACTTGGTACATGGATACCGGTGCCACATCGCACATGACTCACTCCCAAGGTACTCTTACATCTTATTTTAATAAGAGCAATAATAATCATGTTGTTACGGTAGGTAGTGGTCAATCTATTCCGGTTTGTGGTTATGGTTCTACTTGTTTTCCTACGTCTACCAAATCCCTTTCCCTTCCACAAGTCCTCCATACCCCTCAAATTATTAAAAATCTCATTTCTGTTCGCAAATTTACCACTGATAATCATGTCTCTGTCACCTTTGATCCTCATGGTTTTTCTGTGCATGATTTGCAGACCGGGAACCCTCTCATGCGATGTAATAGCACTGGTTCACTATATCCCCTGCCCCATCCCAAGTCGCACCCAGAGCCTTCCTCAACAGCCTGCCTAGTCTCGACTCCTTGGCATGAGCGCTTAGGTCATCCTGGATCTTCTGTGTTATCCATTTTACAGGACAATAAGTTGATTACTTGTAATAGTTTTTCAAAGTCTACTACTTGTCAATCATGTATTCTTGGTAAACACATTAAATTGCCTTTTGATTCTTCTACTTCTCTGACATCTATGCCTTTTGATATTATCCATAGTGATTTGTGGACTTCTCCTAGTTTGAGTTCTTCTGGGCATCGTTATTATGTCTTGTTTTTGGATGATTTTACAAATTACTTATGGGTTTTTCCTATTGCACATAAATCCGACGTCTTTACCATTTTTTCTCAATTCCACGCCACCATTCGTACCCAGTTTGAACGCTCCATTAAAACCCTTCAATGTGATAATGGTGGCGAATTTGACAATACCAACTTTCGTCAGTTTTGTGCATCGCATGGCATCTCTTTTCGTTTTTCTTGTCCACATACATCCGCCCAAAATGGCAAAGCTGAACGCAAGATAAGGACAATTAACAATGTTATGCGCACTCTCTTACTTCATGCCTCCGTCCCTCCATCATTCTGGCATCATGCCTTATCTATGACTACTCACCTACTTAATATCACTCCTACCAAACTCTTGGCCAATAGATCCTCTTCAAGTCCTTTATCACCGTATTCCGGCCTACACCCATCTTCGAGTTTTCGGCTGTCTGTGCTTTCCACTATTCCCCGCTACAACCATTCGCAAATTGCAGGCTCGGTCGACGCCTTGTGTTTTCTTAGGGTACCCT
Source organism: Plantago ovata (assembly GCA_028274465.1). Lineage (NCBI taxonomy): Eukaryota > Viridiplantae > Streptophyta > Magnoliopsida > Lamiales > Plantaginaceae > Plantago > Plantago ovata. The sequence continues at coordinate 6,738,965 of CM051456.1, read as the reverse complement.
GAAAATCATCGTGGCTACAAATGCTATGATTTAACTTCTCGCAAAATCATTATATGTCGTCATGTACGCTTTGATGAGTCCATTTTTCCATTTGCTCAACATAGTCCAGTACCACACGCTACTTATGATTTTCTCGATGACTCCACTTTCCCTTATCATATTACATCAGCCCATGTGCTTCCATCTCCGGCCGTGCCTTCATTGGCCCCACAACCACCTCCAGCCGGCACACCGCCCTTACCACCTCCACCTCCTAGGTCGGGTCAACAACCACTTCCATCTACCTCGGTTGTTTCCCCTCCCAGCTCCCCTCCTGCGCCGGTTGTGGCCCCCTCCCGTCCCAACCCATCCCGCCCATACACCGTTTATCCTCCGAAGCGTCCTGTCACTCGAAGTCTCCATGGGATTTCTAAACCCCATAAAATCTTTGATCCTTCTGAAGCTCACCCCACTATCCATACTCCTTCCCCTCTTCCTCGTAATCCTGTCGAGGCTCTCCGTGATCCCAACTGGAAGTTGGCCATGACTACCGAATATGATGCTCTTATTAAAAATAAGACGTGGGATTTGGTACCCCGTCCTTCTGGTGTTAATATCATACGCTCCATGTGGATTTTTACTCATAAAGTTAAGTCTGATGGTACTTTTGAAAGGTATAAAGCTCGTCTTGTAGGTGATGGCAAAACTCAGCGTGTGGGCATTGATTATGGTGAGACGTTCAGTCCGGTTATCAAACCTGCTACTATTCGCCTGGTCCTCAGCATTGCTTTGTCTAAGCATTGGTCCATTCATCAGTTGGATGTCAGCAATGCCTTTCTCCATGGCACTCTCAATGAAACTGTTTATATGCATCAACCCGTGGGGTTTCGCAATCCTGCTCACCCTGATTATGTCTGCCTACTTCGGAAGTCTTTGTATGGACTTAAGCAGGCTCCTCGTGCATGGTTTCAGCGGTTTGCCACTTTTGTCACCACCCTTGGGTTCTCCAACAGTAAGTCTGACACATCCTTGTTTGTTTATAAGCGTGGCTCTGACATTGCCTATATCCTCTTGTATGTTGATGATATAATCCTCACTGCCTCGTCTTCCACCCTTCGCGAGTCTATTATGGCTCATCTCAGTGCTGAGTTTGCCATGAAGGATTTGGGTTTGCTGAATGATTTTTTGGGTCTTCGTGTCTCTCGCCATCAGGATGGTCTCTTTTTATCCCAGCGCAAATATGCCCAGGAGATCCTCGAACGCGCCGGGATGCGTGATTGTCATTCTTGTCCTACTCCAGTTGACACTAAGGCCAAGGTCAGTGATAAGGTTGGTCCTTTATTTGCTGATCCCACTTTATATCGGAGTCTTGCCGGTGCCCTTCAGTATCTTACTTTCACTCGGCCCGACATTTCCTATGCGGTTCAGCAGATCTGTCTTCATATGCATGCTCCCCGGGATGAACACATGAACTCTCTCCAACGAGTTCTCCGGTATGTCAAGGGTACTCTTCATCTGGGTTTACACTTGTCTCCTTCGTCTCTTGATACGCTGGTTGCCTATACGGATGCTGATTGGGGGGGCTGTCCAGATACGCGACGTTCTACCTCGGGATATTGTGTTTTCTTGGGCAACAACCTGATTTCTTGGTCTGCCAAACGGCAACCCACCCTTTCCCGCTCCAGTGCTGAGGCTGAGTATCGTGGTGTTGCGAATGTCGTTTCTGAGTCTTGTTGGCTTCGTAATCTTCTCCTTGAGCTATATTGTCCGATTAAGAAGGCGACTTTGGTTTATTGTGATAATGTTAGTGCGATATATCTATCTGGCAATCCGGTTCAACATCAGCGCACTAAACATATTGAAATGGATATTCATTTTGTTCGTGAGAAGGTTGCTCGTGGTGAGGTTCGTGTTCATCATGTCCCGTCCCGGTATCAGATTGCTGATATCTTTACCAAGGGTCTTCCCTTGGTCTTGTTTGAAGATTTTCGTGCCAGTCTCAACGTTTATCCGCCACCCGTTTCGACTGCGGGGGAGTGTTAGAATATAGTTTCCTAGTAGGTTTATATGTCTTGTTGTATTTAGACTCCTAGAATAGCCCAACTTACTAGATTCTCTTGTATATATATATGTACGTTATTGTTAATAAAATTTACGGAATTCCATTCTTTCAATTCGTTCACTAATTAGTTGGTGAGATAAAGGTCCTCAACGGAAGTAGTCATTTAGTTACAGTACTATTCCAATCCGCGCAGCTAAAGTTTTTGAAAGTACTCAAACGTCAAAACAGCTTTACATCTCCAAATTATTCAAACAAACTTCTGTTTCTGAACTTAATTTGTTATATGAATATGAAATAACCAATTAATTACTTGCTAGAGTGGACTATTCCTTCCAATTATTAGTGCATGCAATCGGTTTCGATCAAACCATTTGAGAAAACCTAATCCATGCAATATTTTCATAATTTCATTAGGTGAATGTAACTACTTGTACTATTAGACCACAAATATCGGTTGTTGGTGGCCTCCTATTTGGTGGACAGGGCCCACCAACAACCGATTAAAAAAATGTTGGACTAATATGAGAAATAGTAAGGATGTCTTAATTTTTTATTTGAAATTGAAAATTGTGGTGAGTAGTGGGTGGTCATGAATATTTATGGTCTTAAACGATGACTTGATGATATGTTTCTATAAAAGTCAAGCAAGCCAACATTGAGAAAGTCGAGGTTGTTAATTATTACTACTATGTTTTAGGCATGTGACAACGTCTGCCTAGTGCCTACTGACGGTAAATTATAGTACTAGTATTAGTACTTAAAAATGTCATTATGATTAATCAGATGTGTAAGTATAACATTAAACATTAACACGATCGAATATGTACTTTAATTAACTTAATTAGTTTTGTGAATCACATCAGGTACGATGAGCGACCATGTCGCCATGTGAGTGCACGAAAGAAGCTTGCCGAGTTTAACGCCGGTTCGGATATCCTCGCTAGCTGCATGTGTATCATCGTGACTCGTTGACTAATTAGTGAACGAATAAACGGACCTATTAATTATAATTAAGTTCATATGAAACCATGCCAATGATGCCATACATTGATTAATGAAGTACAGCTAGCTCACCAAAATTAAACACGGTGGACTAGTTAAAGAAATTGTTATTGTTGATTAGTACTCCCTCCGTTTCAAAAGCTTCCTGACTTTTTTCTGTAAACAACTCTTAACTTTGACCCCGATTACTTTAAAATTATAATGATAAAGTATATAACGAAATTATATTATACAAATTTAGGTCTATATTTTTATAACATAATCTTGTTAAATATTTTATGATTATAGTTTAAAATTAATTGGGAATCAAATTGGTGTTGACTAAAAAGTCAAACCAAGAAGTTTCTGAGATAAATGAGCAAGTAATTTAGTTAGCTGGTAAACAAATTGTTTATTTGTAATTATATATTTTGGACTAATTTACTCCCTGTTTGGTAACTATGAAACAGACGGTTCAATTGCTGCCCATATACAATACAAATTCACTTACATTAGAACATGGAGGGCTACTACTCAAACTCAGAAAACATCACTTTTTTTGCCCTTTCTCTGGTATCTCAAAAGTTGAACATGGAGTGCTAATTAAACAAGTTACAAGGAAGGATATGTCACCATAATCCATATATAATGAAATAGCGTAGGATCGTTATAATTTGCTTTAGATACAAATACACGTCTAAACAGTACAAGGTTGACTAGGGTGTTGAGTGAACATCTAGGTCAACTTCATATATTATTGACTTGCAAATTAGTCAAACAAACACAAATGCTATATATGAAAGTTAGTGCACAGTAAAAAGTAAATAAGAATATGTGTTTCCCGAAATTCTCAAGCAGCTTTGTAGCTACTTGATGCCCGATCAAGACAAGAAATCATTAAAATTGAATTGTTCGTAGAATTGCACTCAACCTATTATATCACTCAATACGTTACTAGAGATCTAGAATATAAACTTGTGTAAAAACACGACAACAAACAACTAAACTATATAAAACTAAACTGCTCTAAATTGCCAAGAATCTTCAATGTCGATCCCTTCGTTTATATAATGGTACAACCAAGTTGAATACTTCTGGGTTTCGAACTTGTCATGTATGGACTGTAATTGGTATCAAACTCCTTCTTTGAATCGATTTCTTCAATTAAGAACTTCTTTTCCCTTATTTAGTGTTTGATAAATTCAATTAAAGCATTTTCATTTAGTTTAAAAAGAATTATGAATCGCTTATACTAGTACAAGCTTCAATTTACTTGTCTCAGGCTTCAGGAGAAGTTGCAACAGAAGTTATAAAATAAAACACTAAAATACTGTTTTTTATACTCCAAGATCACAAAAGTGCTTTTTTAAAGATTTTGCAAACACACTAAATACTCGTATCCCATGACCAACCAACCATTCCCCCCTCCCCCCTTTTTTGTGCCCACATATCATTAGAGGACACTAAATTCATAGGTATCAGGGTGGATCATTGGATGCCAAAGTAAGATCTGTGCCACGATCTCAAAAGTTGCCCACACATTTAACGAAAGTAAAGATTGAGATTTGGCTAAGGCTATGTTATTTTCATTTGAAAACATTTCAATTTAGTTCAAATTCATTAAGTTCAGTTCAATTTACATTTGTTTAGTTGTATATTACTTAAAAATACAGTTCAGATCAAACAAAAATAAGTTCATTTTATATTTTAGATCAGACGAAAATAACAAAAACTAATTCAATCAACTTAAACCCGGAGGGATGAAAGTAATTAGGTAATTTGATTACTCCATCTACATTAATTAAGAGCGGTACAGAGAGTCCGGGTCCATCTTTTGTCAGGACACCCAAAGCAAGCCGATGTGGAACTGGGTCTGTTATATCAGCCCATAATGAGGTGAGACAATCTAAGGCCCAACTTGATTAAAAACAATGGCACTGCCCCAGGGAATGAGTTATGATGAATAATTAAACTCCAAAGTCTCCGGTACTTCCTTCGGAAACTTAATAGTTTTCCACTTTATTTTTGTTGAATTTTAGATGTTCGATTTGACCTCAAATTAATCATAATAATAGAGTAAATAATACTCATGCGGGCATCTTAACATAAAGTCTTCCTTTTCTTTCGGGGACTGTCCAACTATGGATTTGATTAGAACATCATCACTTGGCACACACCCATCATGTTCCAGTTCATAATAATCTTCAACAGAGGCTAGAACAAAATTTTCAGATTCATGTATTTCATCTTCATTATTCACCATCCCCCTTGCTTTCTCCGGTGTTTCAGGGACACACTCTTCACTTATATATGGATGGTGAACCTTCTTGACCAGATTTTTCCATATATGGTGTTCCACTTCCAGATTGATGGTCTAAAGTTACTATTGTTAGAATATTTCATATCAATTGTAAGAGGCAATATTAACACATATATAAGTTGGATAAACTTATCACCTTTGAAAGAATAAAGGATCGATAACAACTTGTTAATAGGAACAATACACGCCAGTAAGTAGGAGTTATCGAAGGTGTTGAACAACTCGTACGATCACACCTCAGTAATCTACAACTTCGACCTTCAGATTAGTTAAGCAAACACAAGTAATATATATATCAGAATATAAAGTACAGCGGAAAGTAAATAAGAACCTATGTTTGCAAATTTTCAAGCAGCTTTTGATAGCTTGCTTGATGCCCAGTCAAGGCAGAAAAACCACTAAAAAGAATATGTTCGTACAACGTTGTATACTCCCTATTCTATTTTAGCTGAAAACAATACTAGTCACCTCACGATGATATAGATCGAACAGCCCTCTACCTAGTGAGAGATCTAGAATATAAAACTAATATAAAGACTCGAAAACAAACAACTAAAGAATAAAGACTCTAACGAATTATTTGGTTGTAAACTCTTGCTCTCGATATGTGTCTTTATTCAATGTCGATGTTGGCATATATATAGTGCTGAAGTATAAGATCAATTCCAAACATGAAACCTTCTAAACCGACTTCAACTCTAATAAGGACATCAACTTGAATGACTTCAAACTCTGAATCTAGACTTGATTTCAACCTCCTGCTTCAATTAGAACTTTGACTCCTTGAAATCTATTCCCTTTTTGAGTTCTGCTTTATCAGCTCTGATAGTCAGTCGATCTCCTTCTTGAATTCGACTTCCTTCTATTAATGACACGTTCTGGAAGCTAGTTTCATGCAGACAATAAATATCTACAGTTGTGGAACTAGTAAGTTGTTTAATTAAGTAAAGGTAAAACACAATAAAAATATGTTAAGTGTATTGTTGACAGATGTAAGAGTTAAACCAGAACACGTTAATTCCAAGGATAACTCCTTGGTCAACACCAGTGTAAAGACACATACACTTACAACCTTAACAAGGCTTATTAAGTTATTGGTTCAACTTCAATATGGTATTAGAACCAAGTTGATGATGAGTGCCCTTGACGATGATAATTCCGGGTTGTAAAATGAATCATGCGCAAATGCTAATAGTATAGATGAAGTCTTGCCTGGGGATTTCGAAGATGAAGAGAACGTTCTTGCTTTATTTTCCAGCTGACTGTGAAGCAATTATATTATTATAATGAAATCTTCGAGCACCATAGTCATAAGATTATAATTTACCTGCGTAAACAGCTAGCTAGCTATATATCATGCTATTGTGTTTTATGTTTTTACGTGGCAGTGTGTCTGTAATCTGTATAACTGTATGCATTGTGATGCTATATGTTCTTGTTTTTCCAGGAGACTTGTCTATAAATTGTCATGTACTAGTAATTATGAACTATACATCCGGTTTAGCTAGGTAGTAAAAATCGTCCAAACCAAAATAGATGTCATTGGCTCATTGCTACTCAAAAATATTGTGATGTGAAATGTGAACTCCTAAAGTGATTGACAATATTCTTCACCATTACATGACTAGAATTAAACAATTTTTTTACTTTTTTTTTTTTTTTAAATGACAAATGTTACAATTACTCCTACAGTAGTCTGCTATACAACAAAGAATTAAACAAGTTAGTATACTCTGTTATTTTAATCTTAAAATACATTTTAAATTCATTAAACATAGTTCAATTCGGATTAATTTATGTAATTTTTTTTATATTACAAATCAATTCAGGTTTTCGGACCAAAACAACAGAAGATTATACGGATAGATATGGGTAATCACTTCCAACGTGTTTGTTGTACACGACTTGACACAGGTGCTTATATATAGCAGCATTCACATTATTAAGATTTATTAACAACTAATAAGATTTACCAACTTAGTCTCAACGGCATGTAATCTGCCTCATAACCAGCCCATGTCGTCTGTGTAAATTGTATTTATCAATTATCATATCATGAAACAGACTGTTTAACAACAATATCCTCGATATCATTCGACGTCACTTAAATCAATTTAAACATATACATGATGAGCTACGCCAATAAATTAAACCGTGTACACTAATCAAATCTTTCAAGTTCACTATATATGCCAGTGCACATTGTTTTTATTGTGTATCGCCTTCATGTAATGGGTGCGAAAGGCAGTAAGTACTTGAGCTGGCCGTTGGGCCTTCGCACCATGAAGAAATTGGCATGTCCTAATTCTGTGATGACACCGAAAGGCTACATTCCTGTCGTGGTTGGGGTAAACGATGAGAAAGTGAAGCGTTTTGTTGTTCACACAAGGGCGTTGTGTGACGCAGAATTCATTGAGTTTCTGGAGAGAACCGCAGAGGAATATGAATTCCAGAATGAGGGGATTCTCCGGATTCCTTGTGATGCAAACACCTTTGAGGAATGGTTGATGAGAAATGCCAAGTGCAAAGTTTTTCGGATTCACCCTATTAACCCTATATGTTGATCATTTTGGCAATCAAATTATTGCCCAAGTTGTATAGCTAGTGTATCAACCTTGTTTCAATTTCCAATTATTAACTGTTGTACATACAATAATTGAATGGTAAAATTTTGCCTATTAAAGTTTAGCATTTCACGTGTGAAATGTTCATTAAAGTTTGCTTACAAAGTACATACTAAATAATACTCGTATAAATTTCAAATCGAGTGTAAATTGTCTTCTGTGCGATACACACTCTTTAAAAGTTTCAAATCCAGTGTAAAGTACTACTATCTCTGAAGTTTGCACGTTGCCGATTGAAACCATGGAAACGTTAGAGACCACTTGAAAAGAATCGAACTTTTGGAGACAGAAACAATTTGCATTTAACTTATGCTTATGCACCTTGAATCTTTGTTTCCAAATGTATGTCCATTAGCAGACTGAACAGTACTAACAAGAATCACAATGGATCAAGGAAGGATCATAGATACTTCAATATGCTACTAGTTACAATATCGTACTAAACAGTACATATATGTACATCCAACTTTTCCTTTGTTCCAATACGTTGAAACATAGTGTACATCTATGGTTACATTTTAGAATTATGTCTTTAGATCACGATAATGACCTAATAAGGTATACATTCTTGTCTTGTCGTAACAATACCGTTGCTCCCGATTGTGATCGATATCTGCCTGATTAGATTCCGGTAGAATCTTCTAATATTAATAAAAGACCAAAGACTACTGGATTAGAACACCAAATAGGAGTATTTTCATTGTTAACGTATATTCAAATCCGTGATTAAATTGAAATAAATTCGTCAATTTCGCATATTAACTAGTATAACGTACAACAAAAGATGAGTATGATTTTTTTTAAATGCATCTCATTTACTGTAACCCGAAAAACCGAAATATATTTTTCATCCCGAGCTAAGCCCACCCAGCTGGTCCGGCGTGTACGTGGATCCACCCCTAAAGAGAGTGAAATCTGAAATGTGAATAAGGAGTAAGCCAAGATGTTTCATATATTAGGAAAACGTCATGAAAATACAAATGAAATAGACAACTTAGAAATGAAAGTACTTGAAAGCAACTAATTACTTACATTAGTATACAATGACAACTTATGAAACGAGTAAAATAAGCTTTAAACATAGGAAAAATACATCGAATTTTACGAATAATTTAGGCATGAAACCTTTCTCGGTACGGCGTGTCAATATATGCTAAATCATGACAAAACTACTTGCAGGGTCATAATTATCTTATTGATTAATTAATAATCATGTTACCATCATGAAATAAGACACACAAATATCGCTCATCAACATCTCTAAATAGCACTCCTACTTGTTCTTATAAGTGGAGAGAAACTCAATATCAGTATTGTAGAAGTAGTGTACAATATTGCATAGTCTGTAGATGTGTTCGATTCTTGCTATAATGGGTGCAAAGGCCTGTAAGCTGAGCAGAGCGTTGAATCTGCGTACCGTGAGGAGATTGACAGCTGGTCCTTCGGTTATGACACCAAAAGGTTACATTCCAGTTGCAGTTGGCATGAACGATGAGGAGACCCAGCGCTTTATGGTCCAGACGAGGGCCTTGTGTAATACAGAGTTTATGGAGTTTCTGTGCAGATCAGCAGAGGAATATGGGTTCTGTAATGATGGTATTCTGAGGATTCCGTATGATCCTAAGGCCTTCGAGGAAAGGATTATGCGTAATGCCAAAGAGAAGATTATTATGGTTCAACCTGCAGCTTCTTAGCACTTTGATGAATTGGCAGGGGATGTTACTCTTTTTACAGTTTGCTGCGTTTTCTATAGATACTCATGCTTATCATTCATGTTTAGATTCGGAGTTTGGAGGTTCTATTTCTAGAAATAATAGCAACACACATGTAAATATCCTGATATAGTGAAATTAAAAAGACACTTATTTATTTAAAAAAAAAAAAAGTAAAATGGATACATATTAGTAATTGAATGCTTCTGAATCTACAAATAAAGAACAGTAGAATAAATTAGAACCAAAAGCAAAAGAAAGATTAGTTGCAATTTGCAGAATTCAGTTAAGCAAATGAGAGACAGAAGAAACACAACTTGCACAAAGTCAGAACTCAGTTGGCAAATCAAAGGGTTCTAGCAGTTTCTTGAGATGCTGATTAGGAGTTGACCTGACCATTGATACACCAGCTTGATTGCGTATTATGAAAATCAAAGGCGAGGCATCCCCAACTATCAAGGACTCGAGGTACTGACTAGCTGGTATATCTTGTTCTTAACTGTGTTAATCTCTAATTCCACATAACTAACATACACAAAATTGACTGACCACATCCTATTTGAAGGGAAAAAAATATAATCAAACATGAATCATGTTGGTTTATAAGAAGTCGATCCAAATCATATTCAAAATGCAGCAACTCAAATATATAACACAGTATTTCTTCAATCTGAAAAATGTGGAAACCAGAACACAGTAGGATCTGGAAACACATTTCTGGGATATTAAGTTACAGCTAAAAGACTTTAATAAAATGACAAGATTCAGCTGATGAGAGATGAGACAGGGACGTGCAGAAGATAAAACAAGAAAAACAGAAGCACAAAACAGAGAAGGTAAGCAATAACACAGAGTTGGTTCTAATAATAGCCGAATAGGAGAATTTCAGTATGGGAGTAGTACCCCGTTACAGAATACTAGAAGAATGCATATGCATAGGAATAGTGGTTCCTCAACCACATAACAAAACGACTGTGACTTACAAGGGCCCAAAAACTTACATGCCCTCTTCCATGCAAATGCTAGATAAGACTTTTCTCCAAGTTACATTTACAAGACTTCTACTTAAAATCCCCTCCCTAATATTCTTAATTTCGCAAAACACAAAGCCAACCCCATCATCTAATTGTCAGAAACCTCCTTGTCAATCTCAGCAACATGTTCCTTGAGTATTTTCCACTGCAAAACATGAAGAAAAAAAACATGAGGATACATTCTGAACTTGAGTTTAAGTGGAGGGGTAGGATTGGTTAATGGAGGTGGAGGCATACCTGGTCCATAGTCAGCGAGATACCTATGGAAAAAACAGTATGTTGTTAAATTATGAATGTGACATAGCATTAGGTGAAAGAAGTTGTATGACAATAGGCCCAAACACAGAATACTCTACTACCATGAGCTAACAGCACTCCTTTCACATTAATCTCACATTGGTACATCAATAATAGTGATAGATTAGATCATTGATACGAGCAATTCAATTAAAACCTTCAAAATATTTCAAGGACATGAACCAAGTCACCAACCTTACAAAGTACAAACCCAGAAATTCACCTTACACCTTACAAGATTGTCTCTCCTATCAACATTTTTTGTCACAGTACGCTTAACAGCTTAAGCAGGAGTTCTGAAGACAATTTTAGGATGTCTAGTTGTGTGTTACCCCATAGAAAAGTATGCAAATGATAACATAAACTGAATGTATGCAGTGACCATGTAATAAATACAATTACACAGAACATCTCAAGTGATATATAAGGACTTGTCAGATCCAAATTAGTAATAAAATGGTAGTGATGAACAGGAAATGAACAACATACAGGTAATTGGTCTTATAGTCTAATTGTGTTAATCAAGTTCACATCTTTGAAGCACAAGTGCCTAAACAAAGACAAGAATGTTTTATACAACGAGTGCACCTACTTCTGGAGTGGCGACAAGCCGACACTCACTTCACAGAGTTCAGAATGCTTCAGTTAGACATTTCAATGTCACACAGCCTCACATACACAGTCATATTTCAGAAACACACAGATCTAGTTCAGAAAACAAACAATTGATACTTGCTCAGCCATGTAACCATGAAACCAGCACAATTACAAACAGATCCAGTCCATAACCAGCACAAATTATTAGTACTCTACTACACAGAAACCTAAAACATACAAAACAACAATGTGCATGAAAATAATTGAAGTGAAATTGAGGATAAAAAAGAAGTAAACCTTTCTTGCCAGGCAACTCCTTGCCATCCTTAGTGTAGTACTCCCTAATATCCACAACGACTTTCCCCTGCCAGGTCCTCACCGAGACTTTGCGATTCTTAGAGAGCTTCATCAATTAATTAACCAAAGAATCACTGTCAATTTTCAAAAAGCACAAAAAAGGGAAATGTTGTAAAAAGAGGTTTAAGCAAAGGTGTGTTTAGTACCTGACAGACGACGATGTTGTCGGTGTCATCAGAGTCGTTGTTCTCGGCCTTGGCCTGCTTCTTGGGTGGGTCGTCGCCGGCAAGTGCTTCGTCTTCCTCCCTATTCTTCCCGCGCTTGGACATTTTTTCGGAGTGGCAGCAAAAAAGCAAGGGTTTTGTTTCAGCGGTTTTGAAGAGCAATAATGTAGTGGTGGGGAAGGAAATGGAAATGGAAATGGGAATGGGAAGGGGCTTTTATATGACTGGACTGAATAGTTGGGTTGGTTGGTCTGCCTTTTCATTTCCCCAATTTGATTGGGCTTTACTTCCAATCTGGCCCTATTCGCTCTGGACTCTCAAGTCCAAGTTTAACTTCTTTCCCCGGTCGAGATCTCTCAATCCAATTCCTTCCATTATTCCCAAATGAAGCTTCTATTTTATGCCGGTTTGGAAAAACAAACAAGGTGATTGTTATGTGTAGGGGTTCCACCAAGCAGGTGAGATACCCTAGAAGTTTCGTGGTCTGCTTTATAAACCAGTTAACCCTAGCTGTCACTCTCACCAAATATTTTTACTTACAATGTTAATAAAGGATGATTCATGATGTTCTCTCTCTGTATGATTTCCTTTCTATGTCGCAAGATCTTTCTTTTGTCGTTGTTTCGTTCATGCAGGAACGCGACCAATCTCCCATTTATGTGCCAGATTTATATGGAGTGTGTATGATTCGCTCGTACCATGGAAAATTACTGATCGACGAACTATCGCATATGCCAAGAACCCCACACCCGAGCATTGATAAGTCCTATGCTTGCATTAACTAGGTTTCATGTTGACGAGCCATCTGTATTTAAACAAAGAGAGCCCCGTGGTGGAGGATCCACTTGCAAAGCACTATATTGCCTTTAGAAGTAGCAACATGTTGCCGTGAAAATATATCTTTCCTAGCTAACACGTTGTAAGTGATCGTTAACAGAGTGTCATGTGAGATGTTGTTGCATAAAGATGACTTGGTTCATATATTGAACCATATTAGCCAAAATAAGGTGCACAGTTGTAGTTGTGCATTATCATTTAGAGTAAAATATGTGATCACACTCACATGTGTAGGTGACTTGTTATTCCAACACAAATGAAAAGTGAATAGCATTCCAAAAAAAAGAAGAGATTTGATGATCAATATGTGGATTTTTACCTCTAATGACATGTTATTTATAAGAACAAAATCATTCGTTACACCATGTGATCGTTATTTCTTTACATCAACAATTCTAAAAGAAACAAATACCTTTAAAAATATAATTTAATTAAAATATTAACCGTGGTAACCACAACATTCATTAATTAGAGATTGAAAGAGTTGATAATAATAAATTATACTTCTTAAACATAAACGCATTAATTAAAAAAAAAATCATCTACTACTGTACCAATCGATCTAAGACCAGTCCAATGGGGAGCTGGTAGGTCGACTCAAAATATTAAATGACCATTGGAGCACGATCGTCTGGTCATCACACCAACCCGCCTTGTTTCACTAGGCGGGTTTGAATTGATGGACTGATATTTTTTCTTTTTCATCTTCTTTCATTTCTCTCTCTTTATTTTTTCTTGTTTTGGTTGTTTCATAAGTTTGTTGTTTTTTCTCTTTTTTTTTTTTTGTAATGAAAGACTGTCAGTTCTTAGACTTTATCAAAACGTAAAAAAGGTACAATCGGGGGAGGTGGTATATCTCGAAAGATAACAGTCTCCATATCCTTATTAGCTAAACTAACCATACAATCAGCACATGTATTAGCATCCCTTCCAATCCACTCAATATTAACGTCCCATGATTTATCCAAATACTGTAGGCATTTCTCAACCACTCTTTTAGTATAAGCATCCCCCTCAACTTCCTTATTTTGTCTCACCAGCTCAAACAAAGTATAGGAGTCCGTTTCTACCTCCACGTGCGTGTAGTCGCTGTCCCAAGCGAGCTCCAGACCACTCTTTCTTTTCGATTTGTTTCATCTGCTTGTTTTATTTCTTTTCCATTTGTTTTTATTGTGTTTTGTCTTCTTTCTTATTTCATTTGTTTCAATCTTATCTGAATTTTGGATTTCAAGTATTATCAAATGTTGTAATATCATATTTCAAGTATTGTAGTAGTTTTATTAATTATCAAGTATTGTATTTTTTGTAATATTTTGTATTTTTTTCTCAATTGTTGTATTTTTTTAAATTTTTTTCATGTTATATTAATTAACTAGGACATTTAAAATAATAGAAGCTATGAATTTTATCATTTTAAAATGAAATGAGAAAAGAATTTGATTTAAAAAGAAAAAAGTAATTTTAAATATGATACGGTATGATAGTTGAAGGTAGATAGTATAGTACAGTAGATTTTGATATAATGAAACTTTTATCAACTCCAAATTGTTTGACTTGACTCTAAAATAAAATTTTAGTTTTTGGTTAAGTAAATGTTCCAAACACTTGGAAATATGACATTTATTTACCAAAAACCAAAAATCTAATTTAGACCCAAAGAATCTACTGTATTTGTTTGTATTCCATTCAAATTGCAACATGAATATACTTTGGACAAACATTAAAAAATGTATATAAAAATGTATATGAGTCCGACACAAGAAGCTAAATTGATTTGATAGTTGGCACAATTATAGGTAAGATAGCTTAATTAAAAAGAAAATCTCAAATCCCTAAGCAAGATCTAATTATGCTTGGTTCCATTGAAAATGATATCTTCTCGTAGACTTTGTAGTACTACTCCAGTATTAATGAAGGTTTAAACGTTTAATTTAAAACTTAGTCCATAATACGAGTACAACACACCCTTTATCATCATCACCGAACCGAATCTTGTTCACTCTCACTTCATCATCACACCTTTCCGCCTCTGGTTTGAAAAAATCTCCCCAAAACTGCACAAATGTCCAAACATGCCACCATTTTTCCCATTTCCTTCTAACACCAACCTTTCTTCTCTCCTCAAAACATGCTCCCTCTCAAGCTAATGACCGCTCTGGTCTCCGGCGATATCAAGCTCACCCACAACCCTCTCTTCCTCACCCAAATCCACAACACTCACCACCCTCACCTCGACCAACATGACAACCACAAGACAGAAAAGAGAAGAACCCCATTGATGCTCTTTGTCCCAACTCAAGAGCTAGTCAGAGACACTTACAGACTCTCCCAAATTGCCCAGGCCATTGGCATGGACATTAACCCTAACCCATCTCTCTCTCACCTCATCTTCTCCTGGCCTAATTCATCCTCTTCACCAAAGGCACTCTCGTTAGGGAGTGAAGCTGTTCCAATACCTTTTCCCTCTTTCAAAACAGCTACTTTAACACACCTGCGCCTGTTTGTGAACCTAAGTAGAGGCTACTTCAGGTTGGCTTTCTTGAATGGGGATGATTTTGATGACGCACTTGGGAAAATTGAGTCTTTGAGCAATAACAACTGGCATAGTACCTCGTTGGCCTTGTTCGTTGCCAGAACCGGGGAGAAAATTGTGTCCATGGATGGGTTTTCTAAGGCTTTGCTTGGGATGGGATGGTCACTTTTCATGACTAACATGAATGATGATTACAGGGGGAAATCGAGTAAGCGCCTGGCTGTCGTTTATTTGTATAGGAAGTTGGGGGTGAATAAGATTTGTGATTCTGGTTCTGGGCAGTGTAGTAGGGTTAAAGAGTTGAAATTGCCATTGTTGGATTTTGGGAATGTGCCTCTCAGGATTCTGCAGTATATTCTTCTTGTCACTGATGATATCTTCTATCTTGCCTAGATTAGATTAATAATCAGGTTGAATGTTGTTCTTTCTCTGTCATATTGCTTTTGTTCCATATATTTGTGTATGGTTGGTTTAGTTTACATTGGCTATGTAATGTTTATCGGCGTGTTTCTTGCTAATTGCAGGTGGTTTTTTTCTTTCTTTTCAATATGTATATAGAGATATACTGCAAGAATGAGCGGTGTTATGATAGCGAGTTGTGCACGTCAAGGTTGTCGCTTGACTGAAGATGATTGCAAACTGGCCCTTGTTGTAGCTGTGGTCTTTCTTGCATATAACTTTCGACTCTTTTAACGTTGTATACCATCTTTGAATGGATTACATTACATGTACACCAGTTCATCTTTAACTATATAACGACTGCTGCCTTTAGAATGTTGGGCTCTGTTTCTGATTTTATCATTTCCTTGAGAGTTACGTAAGGGATACGGCGTTCAACTTCACAAGGTATTCTATTGATTCTATCAACCTTTCTGATCTTAGGTATCACCCAAAATTGGAATGACATGAGTGGCAATTGAACATGCACATACATGCAGTAGTAGTTTGGAGTTTATTTCATGTGACATTTATGCTACAACAGAGAACTAGTAGTTTTATATCAAATGCAGCAATTAAATGTTATCATTTTAACAACATTTGCATGATTATAGTTATTGTGAAGATGCGCGAGTTCAAAAAATATTTCTGATAAAAAATTGATATCTCTGAATGTACTCTAGAAATATTTTATACTAGCAATGAATGTTTTCCTTCGCCTTTATTTTTAGATTTTATTGCGAAGAAGGAAACAGACTGTTGTGACATTGTTGTTGCCAAGTTGTAAAACTGGAAATTGCTTTTTTAACTAGTCCTAAATTCATACCAAAAATCTAGTTCATCTGCATAAAAGAGTGCTGTTATGATGTATGATTGCTATTTGCTAAGATGTGTTCTGTAAAGTTTGTGTGTAGGTCTACAGTTCACCATTGAATTGATAGAATTAGAAAGCAATGTAAGATGTCTTTTAAGTTTTAAGTACTAGATTGCCTAAATACGCAGAGAGTCATTCTAAGAATGATGTACAAAAAGATTGACCGCACGCATATTTGTTAATAGCATATTTGGTAAGGCCCCATAGCTACGAAGCAGTATGAGCCTGGACCTTCATCTTAGAGGCTCTATCTTTCACTAAACCCTCTAGCGGATAATTAATAGCAACTTGCTACTGAAAAAACAAAAAACTTTTTGCTTTTCTTATTGTACTTGCTAAGCTAGTTTTAAATAGATAAAACATAGATTTAAGTATAGCAAGTATTATCTCCATCTGCATTGGGCAGAAACTATGCCTCTTCTCCATACTTTCAGTAGTGATGGACATTTAACTTATGAGATATCTCCGTCTGATGAGATATACATTACTTCCAATAGTACTAGCTCGTTAATCATGTCTCTATGACTGTGAGCTAAGTATACCAGTAGGTTGTTGTATTTTTGCCGTGACTGTGGTACAGACCGTTCGTACTCACCATAAATAACTACGCATGGCATGGGATTTTTTTCTCCACATAATATGCTCTTAGATTGCTATTTATGATGCATGCTGATCAACTGGCATATCTATCTGATATCTCATAAAGTTAGAATTATTTTCAGTCTGTGCTCCGCATTAAATTTGATGCATTTTCTTGTGTACCTAGTTCACTTTAACATGCCTTTCTTGTTGAAACTTCAGAAAAGAAGGATTTACTTCCCATTTTGTGATCCTTATTCCTTCCTGGTCTTAGTTTCATACTTTCATTCACTATCCGTGAATAACATACATATTATACATTCTCTTATTCGCTTTGTTCAAGCTGGCAGTATGGCACAATAATTTATCCAAATTCTGGACAACACTGTGCATGTGATAAAAGTAACCCAGCTTTATATGCACTTATTGCATGTGGTCACTTTAATCTTGTAATTATGTCCTTATATTATTCTCTTCCTTATGTCAGAGTTGCAGGGAGGGGACATTGTAGGCTAAACTGAAAGTACTTGTGAGATAACCCTATCTAGTCTTCTTTTTGCTTATCAGGATTTGGACTCATAAGAATGTTGCTGAAGATTGATGGCTTTGGACGGGACATGGATTCAAATGATGGTGGACTCAGAGAGTTCATGTGGTGGTGATCATAGTGAGGCAAATCTTCGAATTTAGACGAGAAGACCAGGCTTGGAAACGGATGCAGAGGTCCAAATACTCTGATATACATTATACGCAGAAACTTGGTTGAAGTTCACACATTTTTCTAAAAAAAAAAAAGGAAAAATCTATAGACATGCTTGTACGTGTGTGTAAACTGTAAAAATATCCAGAAAGTGAAATTAAGACAGGACATTGTTAAAATGCTTTCTGATATAAATAGAACGAGTTCTGCTAGAATGGAGGCGAAATCAACTTTTCTTTTGATGGTCTTGGTGTGCGTGACTAGGTGGTTCTATGTTAATCATTTTTTTTAGATGTTTAGGGGTAATTGACATCCTCTATATAATGTGGTCTCTACTAGGTGTAGCGGTGGTTTTCATTAATATCTAGTAATATAGAGGTCGCGATGGTTAACCTTGACATCTAATAAATACATTTGGATGGAATCATTAAAACACTACTCCTTCTGTTTGGGTAATAAAAATTCATTGGAGTTTCATAAGATAATTATATTATCAAAGAAAATCATACTATTAGAATATCACGATATGATTCTCGAGTAATTTGTGTCAATCAAAGTCGATCATACCTCTTTTTTAAATAATATTAGGAATCATAGACTCTACTATTTGAAGAATGCGTTTGTTAAATGAATGTAAGAGGACACCCTTTAATAGATGAGGTGAACTCCACATATGGGTCAACCATCTCTATTAGAAAGTGTCGCGGTGGTTACCCCTTACATCAAAAATAAAATAAATAAAATTTGGATGCGATAGATTGTAAATTTGTAATCCAATCTAAATCGCAATAATAATAAGTTGGTACTAATACTAAGTTGGGGCTTTCTATTCTCAGGTAGGCTCTGTACCGACCTAAACTCAGGTATTCATTCAATAGTTACCATGTGGCGCTTAATTTAATCTCATCCATTCATTTCGGTTCAAAGTCATTTTTGGTACGATGGATTATAATTAATTTTCTTTAACATTAAAAATCACCACAAAAATACAAATTAACTATGATGTCCTCAATTTCAATTTATATGATTACATATACGTAAACCTTATTAATTAATCTTAATCACAAACCAAAGTTAATTGATCACAATTAATTTATCCATTTTAATGATACATAAACTATCGAACACTTCTAAATAATATACTTCGTAGCTAAAAAAATAAGCCTCTGTTATTGTCCTCTACAAATGTTGATAGCTAGTGCAATTAGATTATGGAAAACGAAAATTTCATTGAATTGTTGTTGGAATTAATTTGATATATATTGGTTAATTTTAATTTTAGTTAAAGTAAATTTTTATTTTTAATTTAATACTTATAAAATAGTAAGAACTTATTTAAATTATTTAAATGAATTTTTT
Source organism: Plantago ovata (assembly GCA_028274465.1). NCBI lineage: Eukaryota > Viridiplantae > Streptophyta > Magnoliopsida > Lamiales > Plantaginaceae > Plantago > Plantago ovata. The sequence goes on along the minus strand of CM051456.1, from coordinate 6,719,518 downwards.
GAAAGTAGGGGTATAACTGCACATTTATATATTTTTATCAAAATTTAATAAATTAAAATGAAATATATAATAAAGACCTACGTTTAGGTTGCTACGAAGCCGACCTAAGAATAGAAATCCCCTACTAAGTTTTAACGAAGTTTGACCATGGTTTATTAGCGGAAGGAGAAGGAGTACAAAATATAGGCGACAGATTAAGTGTAACCTAAGTAAGAATCTGGCCCCAAACTTAAAACCTCTAAAGAATCTAGGAGTCCATTGATTGCGAACCGAAAGAAGTTGAACTCATCCAATCAGCGCGGGCCGTAGAGATGAACCGTAGATTCGGCGGCGGGAAAAAGCCAACTGGAACACCGTCGATGGCAAAGTCGTGCCTCGTCGTCGTTGCTTCACTCCTCGCCGGAGCTTCTGTCGTGCATAACATCTATAAGCCGGATTTGGTATGTGGTTATTGATTCATTACATTCCGCCCTTTGTCAACTCTTAATCGAATCAATTCCATGCAACGCAACGCAACGCAGCTCTTGTTATATAGTGCACACTACCTGTTCGATGAAAGGTCCCAAAGGTTATTCCCGTGTCTATCATACTATAAACTTACGATTTTTATTCTTTTGCAGACAATGCCTCCGGTTGAGAGCATTCAAGGTGATAAACAGGGACAAACCTGAGCAGTTCTCCTTCCGACTTGGTTTATTCTTTCATGAGTTGTGAGATTACTGGAGAATTATGTACTTGTGGACTATAATAATGTGAGCTCAATACAATACTGGTCTTGTTAAGTGTAAGGTGATATACGTTGGTGAAAACATGCCCTGTGCATTGTTGAATCCAAGAGTTGGGATAATTTTAACAAGCTATAATAATGGATCTCATTTTTTTTTATCCCAGTAAAAAGTTTCCCAGTAGCTTCTCTTGTGTAGTTCTTGCTTGTTTGTGTTTTTTGTTTAAGCCCTGACTGAATTCCATTAGTTTAACACTCATTATGCTCTTTCAGACATAAATGTGGTAGTACCTATGTGCGGAGAAGTGCCTGCGTGTTGGTCGTTTAGCATCATAAGCTTCGGGGCTCTAGAGGAAATGTGAAATGAGTGCCGAGTGTGTGACCTCTTTCAACTAGAGCGAGCCTGATTGTTTTGTTCTAGTTCAGTTTATGTGCTGTTGGTACGGGTTAGATTAGAGTTACACGTCTCGTGGGACTTGGCTGTTCAAGAACTAGCTATACTATATGAATTTTGAACCTGCATTTTGCTCGCCTCGTTACTTTTATGATATAGCGACTCGAGCTTAAATCTCACCACACGTCCACAGAGATGCTCACTCTTTCTTCACTCTCTTGCACTCTTATAACAATTTCATTGAGCCTTACTCTGTACTCTATGTGCTGAGCACGATTGCCTCTTTTTGTATGTACTCGTATTACCTTGCGAATTGTGATAACTAAGGTTCCATTGATTTGTGAAACTTGTTGACAGAGAACAACACGATACGATACATCAGGGTTCTCTTCTTGCTTTGTGGTTTATAAGACAGATGCTCCATCGTACAATTAACCTATACCCTGCCTTCATTTCCATCTCGATCTCATTAGTCACCACTACAACGAATTAGTACAACGTAAATAACAATTATCAGAAAAAATAGATGGTTAATCTGAGGAGCTCAGCAGATTACAGTTACAAACACTGGCAGACATGAATGCATAAATTTCCATGTAATACTAGTTAATTAAGATACCTTGCAACATATTTGCATCGTCACTGGTTACTGTAAATTTACTAATTACATTAGTAAAGAAAAACTTAGAACTCGCTGAAGAATAAATACAATTGCCTATGAGCTGTAGACATGCGGCGTAAGATGGGGAAAGGGTGAGAAGGCGACAGATCACTAAGTGTGAACACCCATGGGTTCGCGCTGCTCATATCCCAATACAAGAAACCAAGAAAGGGTAAAGAAAGGCGGCTTATCATGTTGTATGAGCACCATGAGTCCGTGATGCCCATATCCCGAACACAAGAAACCAGAAAACGAACAGTATAGCCCAGTAACGTGCAGGCCCATATTTGATTCTTGTCAAAATAAACTGCAAATGCAGAGAGGATATGGTTAGATCAAAATAATCAAAGAAGATCTCATACATACCATAAGGTAGAAGCAACATCACAAACTCTGATTAATCACATATGAACAACATGATGGAAGTTACTTAAACAACTCGAAACACCGACACAAGATAGCTTCTTCTGACCATGTATCAGCTACGTCCTTAACATATAATCTGATAAAGGCTAACTTCACACATAAAGTTGTCCTCAGAGGCTAAATACTCAGAACCATCACATCATTTAAAATTTATTGATAAATAGGCAGTGAAATTGGAATCATGCCATAATAATTTTTTTAGGAAGACAATTGCGATTAGAAGTTGTGTATAGTATCAGATTTCTTCCTTTAGGTATCCTGTTAGCCTATAAATAGAGGCTAAAGAACTCAAGGTTATTCACCATTTCTCTTCATTGAACATGTATAATTATTTATAATAAAGATTTGGCTTTGCAACCAATTCTTCTTTTTGGTTCTTCAGTTTTTTTTTACAATTTCATGGCTGTTCGTGAACAAACATGCAACATAGCTGACAAAGATTCCCAGTTTTAGTAAAAAATGAAGACAGGGATGTATTAATAACTTAGCAACTTTACTTATGTTAGCAAGAGGCAATATGGAGTTCATCGTTTTCTTGTCGTGCATTAATAACTTAGCAGTTAGCACTTAGCACGCCAAGTCTAATCGTTAATATAATTTTCCATCATATTTATTCTTTTTAAAATTTTGTTCTGCACTGCTTTACCTTTATTCCCCCTCCATTTGATTAAAAGTCTGATGCTCTACTAGAACAACCAAATAAATAAATAAAACTGGAGCATCACATTCATATTGCCTAAACCAACCAAACTGAAGGAAAAAAAAAAACACATTTTTTTTGCAACACAAAGTAACCACACAACAGAATATCTGAGAAACACAAGTCTGAGCATAAAAAGTTCCAATAGCTTTGTTAGTAGGTTGTACCACTAGAAAATGACAATTGAATCCTAATCTCACCATCTCTTGATCAATGCTATCCGTGCTAAACCCCAGTACAACAGACAGCAATATAAGTAACACTTGTCAATCCCACTAAAATAAATTAAAAAAACTGAGAACTTACAAAGCGGAAGAATATCACAACTGTCAACGCACAAACGCCTCCAAGAAGAACATGAAGACCATTCTTGGCAGTTTTCTGAAAAAATTCACGGCAAAAAGTTCAGCTTAACAATCCATGTCCCAGTTAAGTACAAATAAACTTTCTAAGACAATAGCCAGAAGGTTAAAGCAAACTTGTAACTCCCATATTTTTAAGTTACAATTGATATCTGCATGTCATAAGATTCAGTAGAGTACAGCACTTCGTATTTTTCTTCTTCTTTTTTTTTTGTTTCGTATTTTTTGTTTTTCTGTGTGTGTGGGGGGGGGGGGGGCATGGCATTTTCATTCTACAAATAAGAGAGGGTGTCATTTCTGTAGAAATTATCAAAACAAACAGGCATGAAGAAAACAGGTTTGAACTTTAAAATTGATTAACATGGAATAGCGCTTCAAGAACTAAGACTTTCTTAAAGCTAAATCAAACTGATTTAGATGAATCCAGGAATGAGATTTTAGATCAACAAACAATTAATTTATTAATATTCAAAAGTACATTCTATAATATATCTTAGGGAAGGCTAACTGTGCCAGTTTTGAACTTGTGATAGAAAAATCAATCTCCTGTTAGGTACCAGTTGCCAGTTCAATTTTGGATCTAGACTTGCCAATGTACAACAAACCTTGCCCGAGCTAGTAGTGAGGTGAGGTGCATGAAACATATATACGTCACTAGGTAGATAACTTATCCAATGAGCAGCTTCACCAAATAGCTTCAGTGAAGCAGCAAATTTCACAAACCAGGACAAACAAAACTATATTATGTGCCTACATAAGTGATGAAAGTAAAGTTGCTCCTTTGAATAATCAGAAAGTTGATTTATCAGAAGTATGACCCCAGAAGGGATCATTCAAGTTACCTCTCCAACATGAGGAGCAATAAACCATGCAAGAGTAACAGTCAGCAGGCCTGTAGCAAGCAGGATTCCAGTGCATTCCACCGCCCATCTAGTAGCAGTATTGTCAGCCGGGGCAACTTCTTCCAGGACTGTATTAGTTAAAGGGCGTTCACTGACCACCTGGGAAATAGATGTATTGTTGTGTGGGTTAAACCACAGCGAAATTTCACTTAACCTTTGCCTTCGAATAGCAGCAAGAGCGTCAGGATCCACACCAACATTTATTTGGGGTTGTGCAGGATTAGGTTCTCCATTAACAACTCTTTCCCGTAATGATTCATACTCTTTCAAAGAACCTAATACCTTCTTGAGATCAGCAGGCCTTATGTTTTTGGCCACGGATCCACAAATTTCACACACAGTTGATCCATGGTTAATAAACCATTTAAGCGCACAAGCGTAATGCGCTAAAGCAAGATCACTTTTACAAGCACAACCAAGTACTATCAGCCTGTCCTGGCCATCATCCAGCCCAGACTCTATATCGGCAGTACAAACAAACACTTCTCCACTTGGGCTAATGAACTCAACCAGCTGAGATCCTTTCAAATCACTGGTATCCACAGCATTATTCTCCGCTGTTTTTAACGTAGCTTTCAGATTGGGCTTCTCATCCTCATTGTCACAAACAAAACTACACACTGGTGGAGAGACACCCAAGAATCCCAAAGCAATATTCCCCCTTCTATCAGGTTCAACACACTGGCAAACCCGACAAGTCGCCAAACCCGCCTCCCTATCTATGCTATCACGCGGCCCATCTTCGCTAGATGTTTCGTTTTCTAACCGGGATACATTGTTTTCGTGGGAACCTTCTTTCTGCATAATGTATTACTTTACAAGTTGGGTATATAGGACACCTACTACACAACTATAATCTACCTATGAAATATATCTGATGAGTTGAAACTGAACACATCATAACCTTGATTTTCTCGACCCTTGACATACAACACAGTTGGAGTGACAGTAGCAATCCAAGTTAGCATCAAAGAACAAGAAGCCTGAAATTAAACAGAAAAGAAACATAATTTAACAACAACAACAACAAAGCCAACACCAAACAAAAAGAACCAATTTTTACTTATGTTTTACCCTCCCTTTGACATCATTATAAAGCTCCAGCTAAAATTATTACTTTAATTGGACTCAAAGGGGAAGAAAGTCGGTTCCAAGAAATTAGGGGAAATGAGGGTTTTGGACAAGAATCAGATCTAGAAGAAACCATATGCGTAACTTAAAACGAATACGCTTACCTTGTGCGGCTGAAATTAACTGGGAATTTTTGCAAACAGCTAGTATGCGTAATAGAGAGAACATTGGAGAAGCAAGCACATTGGGAATAAAATGAAATGAAAGAAACAAGAAGTAGAAGTGAATCGTGGGTGCTGTTTGGTATACTTACAGCAGTAAAGGACTAAAGGTAGAGTCTTGAATGTAGTAGTAGATACATACAGCTACAGCTATTCCAAACTAACTTTAATGAATACTCTAGAGAGATGGATCGGTGATTTGGTGGTTGGCCAGCAATCTACCGCTCTCTCAGTCTCACTGTCCGTGTCTTGTTCCTGTATCAATTAGTAGTATTCATTACTACTTCTCTTTTTTTTTATTTCTTTGGGAGTAAAGTTGTGTGATGTTCATCTAAATTCTAAAACTTATTTATTTTCATTTCAATTGAGTTCCAATGTTCCATGCAAATTTCAGTTCAATTTAAATTAATTTGTTTAATTACTTTTATTATATTTATATCGTAAATAAATTCAATTTTGTATTTTATTCGCCACAAATCCAATTTGGATATATCATACTACTATATCTGAGTTGAAAATAATGATAAAAGTATAGTAGTTCATAAAAGTGAAATGTGAAACCATCATGTGGATTACTTGGTTAAATGAAATATTAACTTGGTTACAAACGGTTTAACTTGGGTTAAGTAATTACAATCTATTATTTCGGTCCATGTATCGGATGCGAGTTTTCAAAGTCATTCAAAAAATAAAATTAAAATAAGATGCCAAAAGATAGAAATACAGTAAGAAGTGGCGGACCATATTACAAGGGGCAAGTGAGTGAAACAACTTTGGGAGTAGTGTTCTTATTTGAGTCGAGCTGAGCTCGAATACATACAAACCGAATCTGACTCACCTCGTTAGAAAAATAAGTAAAATTATAAACTCGAGATCGGCCTTGACTCATTTGGCTCGAACCAGCACGAGCATGAACTGAGTTTATGTTTGAACCTACCTCAAACCTAACTCATGAAAAAAACAAAAAACATAATAATATAGTATTGCGAGTCTTATCAAGTATAAAAAAGTATGAATATGTGTTATATCATGAGCTTACTGAGCACCACCGAGTCCGGATGGCTTGACTCGAAATCCTTATCAAGTCAAGTACTCGTTAAGGCTCGACTACTCATGTTATGACAATATTTAAGAATTTTAATAATGCTACTCTACTGTTTATTTAAGATGTTTATCCGGCCTGGTCAATTAACACACTTTTGATTTACAATAAATATCAATATTGTTTATTTATTTATCTACTTATAAAATTTTACAATATGAAAAAGAAAAGAAAGAAAATATCATTAGTTATGAGTACTTTTTTTTTTTCTTTCGAAACTCAGTTATGAGAGTCCGGAAGGGCCTTTTTTAGCAAAATCAAACTTAGTAGATGAGGTCGAATTGCATGCTTTGCTGCATGGACTTCGTTTGGCCTGGGACAAACAAATCGAGAAACTTGAGGTTGAAGTGGATTCTCAAACAGTAGTGGATCTGGTAAAGGGCAACTTGGAGACACCAAACTACTTGAAGGATGCAGTTTTGGAATGTCAAAACTTGCTGACAAACCTTGGGAGACCAGGCTCAGTTATGGAGCTGGTGGAAGATTTTTGGATCAATCCCGGACGTTTTGCTATCTAGTTTAGCTTTTGATTTATTTTAATTGGTACTTTTCTGATGTAAAAAAAAATAAAAAATTGAAATGCTAATTCGTAAAAGATGCAAAAGAAAAACCACTATGAGTATATGAATATATAGAATGTGCGAAAATTCTCTTTCGTTGAGATTGTTAGCTTTTTAATAATAAAATTGTTGGGGATATGGAAAGGACAAACGACAAAATGTAGAAAGCTGGTATGGTGCAGCTTAAAAGCTAATTTAACAAAAGCCATTTTTGCTAAAAGTAAAACTATTAAACTTTAATTTAGTTATGCATCTCTTAAAACACTTCAAAAGTAAGGATAATCATCAAGGTGATTAGCAAGAATATTGAGAGTTTATGTAAATAACTAAATATACCAACGTTTTTCATTTAGAAAGATGTTAAAGTCACCATGATCATGGATTTTCTTAAAAATATTAGTCTGCAATTTTTAAGTTTAAAATAACCTCCATCAATTTATTGCATAACATTACATGATGTGTGTATTATTCCACTTTTGAGTGTGACATGACGATGTTATCTATACGTATGAATTCAAAACTAACACAAAGATGAGCTTTTCTCAAATTGTATGAGTGTGAAACCTATATTGAGTTGGATACTTTTGCAAACTATGTATAATTTAAGAAAATGTTAAGTTTATCACGATTTCTTTATGATATTCATCCACATGAAAGATTAATCTCATAACGACATTAATACCCACTCAATATTTATTCACATGAAACATTACTCTCATAGTGACATCAATACCTACTTAATATTCTATATTTTGGTTGATCATCTTGGGCATTTATATTTTTCAATCTAAAGATGAAATAAGTAAAATAGACTCAAAACTATAAGGTGGTGCAGTGAAATGAAGCTGGAACTGAAAATGGGAGGTGCATGCTTACATCCGTGGCAGAAGCATAAGGAGGTGGGTGATGCATTTGAATCTTTCATGCGTACAACATGCGCCCCTCCCCCCTCCGAAATTCTCCCTTTTGAACAGTTTGCTCCATGTGAGTTACGTAAATTTTATTTCACAAGCACACTCACGTTCTATTATTTTCACATGAAGAACATTTCAATTTAATTCATATTTGCTTAGTTCTTCTATATATTATAAACAAATTCAATTTTGATCAATTCAATTCAGTTTACATTCGTTAAACTGAGTTTAGACGGGACTAACAATATAGAATTCATTTAAATAGCAAACTAATGGGGCACAATGACTTATTATCCAAATATGACATTTCTATCATGCAAGTTATTAAAATGCCCTCCTAATCAAAACCAAGGCACCCTTGATTAGGAGGACATTTTTTGTTTATATTTAATTTTGGAATGATTTAAAAAAAAATTAATATATATATTGTGTGTGAGTTTTGATTTAATATCATACCACTTAGCATTTTCGCTTTAGGCATTCTACAGAGAAGGGCTGCTTTACTACTAAGGAGAAAAACAGAATCGACTATGATTTTTACAAGAAAATAACGAGTCTTGATAGAACCTGTCTTTCTTTCTTTAGTAGGAAATCAAGGCCTTGAAAGATCTTTGATCTCAGTTGGGAACAAGTCGAAGAAAGCACTTTTCCCTACCAAATTCTATCTATCCCTGCCTGCTTCTTCCATTCGCTGAGCTCTGAGCTCCTCTGGCAAATGATAAAGTTCAAATAAGCACACAAAGCACAACAAATCGACCAAGTATTGGGGCCATCAAATCGTCAAAATCTGCTTACTTTATTAATTATGTAAGTATACTAGTTTAATATATCCGTCATTCCACATCCACTGACTGTAAGTCTGTAAGTCCCATTATCCAATCCACAGCAGCCATGTCATCATCCTATCCACGTGGCCTTCAGCACCACGAACACTATATAAACCTTCCGTCATCTCATCATGCTCAACACATTTCCCCTGTTACACTCTTGACCCTCACATGCAGAACGTCTGCTGCGAAATTGGAACAAAAATCAAAGGTAAAATGGAACCTAGGGTTTTCAGATGTGTTTTGCTGATCACCGTCGCGATTGTGGGTGCGTTGAGCGTAGCAACAGCCGAGGAATCGGTGTTGACTCTGGACCATTCCAATTTCACACAAGTCGTCAGCAAGCACGACTTCATCGTCGTCGAATTCTACGCTCCTTGGTATACATCTAATCTCAACCATCTGTGTACGTATCAATTTTACCTGTTTGAATTGATTTAGAATTTCGTTTCTGTTTCGGTTACCGATTCTGTTTTGTGTAAAAATGTCAAAGTGTTGGTTATGATTTGAACGTTGTACGTTGTTCATTGAGATGTGTACCTTGATTGATCCGGTTTAGATTTTGAACTAACGTGTTTAATTATTAGTTTCTGACTGTGTGTTAATGGAAATTATGCAAATTGATAATTATCGGTTTTAAGTGCTCGTTTTTAGTGTGGTCTTATTTTGTTCTTATATAAAGAGTTGTGTATGCTGAACAGGTGTGGACATTGTAAGAATCTGGCTCCGGAGGTAACTTTTCTTTTACCTGGATGAATTTGTTAGCTTGCTTCCTAGTGTGGAAACTGATTGTCATTGTGTTTTCATTTGTCTAGTATGAAAAAGCTGCGCAGGAATTGAGTAATCATGATCCCCCAATTGTTCTAGCTAAAATTGACGTAGATGATGAATCCAACAGAGATATAGCTACTGAATTTAACATTCAGGGCTTTCCAACCATTAAAATCTTGAGAAATGGTGGAAAAAGTAGTCAGGAATACAATGGCCCCCGTGAGGCTGATGGTATAGTTTATTACCTGAAGAAACAATTGGGTCCTGCATCTGATGAGATTAAATCAGTTGAAGACGCTGCCAGTCTCATCAATGAGAACAGTGTTTTCATTGTAAGTTTGTCACTCTCATTTTTTCTTTGGTAGGCATTGTTGGTCTCTTATTTCTGTCGATGACAAGTTGTTGTGAACTGGTTAACCTATTTATTAGGTGGGTGTGTTTCCTAAATTCTCTGGGAAAGAATTTGAGAACTTCATGACCTTGGCGGAGAAGTTGCGGTCTGATTTTCCTTTTGGTCATACGCTCGATGCTAAACACCTGCTCGATCCCAAACACCTTCCTCGTGGTAGAGCAGTCAGCAAGCCAACACTTCGCTTGCTTAAGCCATTTGATGAATTATATGTTGATTTCGAGGTATCTTTTCTTTTTTCCCTTTCGTTTCCTTCTTTGGTTCTCCCAGTGTGCTCTCCGCTTAATATGTGTGGCGCACCTAAATTATGTATTTGCAGGATCTCCAAGTTGATGCTATGGAGAAATTCATTCAAGAATCTTCCATTCCAACCATAACAACATGGAATAATGATCCTATTAACCAGGAATATCTTGGCAAATTCTTTGACAGTTCCGACGATAAGGTGTTTACCCTTTGACTCTAAACTTCTAAATCCAGTACTATGTAATACTAGCATGTAACGTAACACAATTTTAGAAATCAAAATTACTATAGTACTATACAATGGTCAGAATATAGATGATTAAATGTAACCACACGTTACATTTTGGTTCTGATGCTACCAACAGATGTAATTCTCTTTACTATTTTCTCAGTGATGACCTACCCTGTACTACTAATTTCATATCTGAATAAGATTTTGCCTATTGACTTCACTGCATCTTATTATTGCTAGATTCAATGTTTTCTAAGAAAGCCACTTGATGTGTACAGGCCATGCTATTTGTGAACTTCACCGAAGAGCATGACTCTTTCCACCCTATATACAAAGAAGTAGCAGCCTCCTACAAGGGAAAGGGCATAAGGTTTCTGTTGGGGGATGTTGATCTCGCTCAAAATGCTTTCGGGGTCCTAATTTTCTCTCCAAACTTTTGTTCTTGTTTTTCTTATTGATATAGGAAGCCAAAACCTAAACTTTGAATGTTTCAACATATTGGATGGCAGTATTTTGGACTTAAGCCGGAAGATGCACCTGCACTTGTTATAGATACTGTTAAAGGAGAGAAGTATCTCAAACCAAGTGTAGAGCCCAAGGAGATTGCTCAATGGGTAAAAGATTACAAGGTATAAGCTCTCTCTGTTACCAAATTCTGGTTGTCTGGTTAATTTCTATTTTGAGTATTTTATTTGCTATCAAAGCAAGTGTGATTGCATTGATTTAGTTTGATAATGCTGATTTTATTTTACTGTTGTGCTTTTCCTTCAAATGGTGGCAGGATGGGCTATTGAAGCCATTCATTAAATCGCAGCCTATTCCTGAAGTTAATGATGAACCGGTTAAGGTTGTTGTACATGACAGCCTTCAAGATGTTGTTTTCAGCTCTGGAAAAAATGGTATGCTCATTGGCAATCTGATCTACTTCTTTCCTATTCTTCACACGGGTGCCTTATTTTGCTTTTTTAACCATGAGGCCATGGCCTTTGACAATATTTTGTCATCAACCAAAATTGGGATACCTGGTTATGTTTTTCATGATGAAGTGCATTAATGCTTTACGTAGTCATGTTATTTTCTTCATTCACGCAAAGAGAATAAATATCTTCCAGTTTTCATCGTCTAAAAAGCTAGATTTCTTCTACTTGTGTATTTCATATTACAGTTCTTATGGAATTTTATGCTCCTTGGTGTGGACACTGCAAGAAGTTGGCCCCAATCTTGGATGAAGTAGCCACCTCCTTTGCAAATGATCCTGAAATCTTAATTGCAAAATATGTAAGTTTCCTACCAACACTTGGTACAAAATTAACCACTACATATTGCTTCGTGAAATATATATATCTGAGAACGACAGCACAATTTCATGTTGCAAATTCTTAACATCACCTGGGCTATTTTCACTGTCGGGGTTCAGCATATATGAGTTTGCTGACGCTTGGTTGCGCTGTCAGGATTTTAGGTTATGAAGCAACACTGCGTGTCAGACATTTTCGATTTCATTGCTCATTTCGGTTGTACTTGCTTTGCTATATAACTCACTAGTCCCATTTAATGGAAATGATTGTTACCTGTCTCAGGACGCAGAAGCAAATGATGTCCCAAGCGGAACCTTCGATGTCAAAGGATTCCCTACTCTATACTTCAAATCAGCAAGTGGTAAATTGTCACTATACGATGGCGAAAGAACAAAGGAGGGTATCATTGACTTTATCCAGAAGAACCGTGATAACCCTCCACAGTTATCTTCTGCCAAATCAGGAACAGTAGAGGCCGATTCTCTCAAGGATGAGCTATGAGAAGGTACTGTTTGATAGTTGATATTACATCTTTTGACAAGATTTTTTTATCACACTTGAAGAAAAATCGAGCACAAACAGTGTCCTCCGAAAGTTCTGAAAGACAGAAACTATGTGTTATTGAATCCCGTGTTTTGTTTGCCTCCGCTATATGTCTTATGTCTTTGGCTTTCATGCTAGGTTTGGCAAATGACGGTGCAGCCTATAGTGTAGCGGTGGGTTTTGTGAGCTGATTCTGTTTACAAGATTTTGTCCTTCTTCTTCCAGCTGTAACTGTCAAAATAAATTGGGTACTTGACCAAGAGTTAGTAGGTAGATCTGTATCCTCTTTAGCAGTTAGTCGTGAAATCAATGTCGTGTAATACATCATAAATTATCGTAATTTTAAGATTCTTCTCTTCAAATACCTGTTCTGAGTTATCAAGTTCTTTCCTGTTAACATTTGCATATCTGCATATGCATTCTGGATTTTTCCTGTGTGCCTCTGTTATACTCTCTTCAGTTTAGCTTGAACCTGTTCAGGCATTAATTTAAACCATGATTCAACTGCCTTTATAACTCATCTTACCCACAGAAGTACAGTTCACATATACAACTTATCGTTCTTATTCAATAAACATTTCCAACACTGAAAAGATGTTAAACCTAATACAGGGTTGGTACTTGGTAGATACATATCAACACTGAAAATAAAGACTTCACTGAACAGTACAGAAAAGGAACAAAAAAAAAAAAAAAAGGACAAAAAAAAAAAAAGGAAGAAAATACGCTACATTAAGACATGCAAAACAGTTACCAAATACCACACCTTACTTTCTTGTTTAGGCAACAATTCATGGCGGTGAATGAAATCTGCCGAAAAGCTTTTGTTGCCTTAGTTCTGCTGTTGCTGCTGAATGTGTCCATGTTCGATATTCTGGTGGTTCCTGACATCCCTCTTCTTCCCCCAGTCATGAAACCTCAGGTGCAGCTCTGCTGCAGCAATCAAGAAATGCACACCTTGTATTGGAGTTAGTAAACTCACCACTTTCTTCAGTGTATTCAGCCTAAGATCATCAGCTTTCTGCAAAACTTCTGCTAACGCTTCCTCCTTGGGGCCTAATGTCGCGTCAACCCGTGCATCATCTATCGCATGCCCCAAGTCCCCTTCTCTTATCATATCCGAAACAACATGTGACAGCTCAACCATTGTTGTGTCTGCCACTGTCTCCTGCTGCTTTGCTAGCTTTTCAGATATCTCTTTTTCCTCCCTTATAGTTTCCTTCTGCAGTTCATTTACCTGTATGAACAAAATTCTCAGTTTCGAAAATTGCATAGACAGAAAATGTTAAGTGGAATTAATATAAATGAATTAATTCGTGATCTCTCTATACAAGTTATTTGAGCTGTTTAGATGTACTAATTAAAAACACTGATAGTTTCATAGTTTAGTTTAATTACCTGTTGTAGCTGAGTTGGGGAGAGATCGCCCAAGTCACTGGTACAGAAACCACGCATGAGCTCAACAAGCCTCGCCTCGAGTTGAAGCCCTGACTTGGAGTAAAGCAAGTGAAATGCCATGCTGGGACGCCAGCCACCGACCCACATGAAAGCATCTTCGAGGTTGCTCCTCCAAGTGGGATTAAACATGGTGACGATGTTGTTCTTGGCCCACCTGGACTTAGCTCGGTAGTAATGTTCGTAATGACCGATAACTCTTTCAACCAGTGGACGCAGGATCCTCTCATCCTCTTCCTGTTGAGTTATCACATGATCTGCCTGGTCCTCCTGCCTCCGTTTCTGCTGACGCTCCTTGTGCTCTTTAGAGATGGAAACTAGTTGTCGTAGATGCTGGTCTTGTTCAATGATCCAGCATTCAAAGAACTTGTGGAACGTCTCACTCTCAGCGTCGGAACCATTTCGTATCGCCTGGCCCATGTATGCTTCACTGTTTGTCATCCGTGACATGTCAGTTGGCTGCAAAATGCGAGGAAACAAGATTCATTTAACACACATAGCTGCAGATTACACAGTATTGAACAAATTAAGCAGTATAAAGTGTAGAAGATAAATTACACTAAGATTAAGATTGTATTATTGCATTTGAATTCATATATGTAGGAGCTAGCTGGGATGATGTGATATATATGGGGACAATTAAATTAGTTAAGCTACATACTGGGAATTAAACAAGTGATCATTTAGTACAAGATGATGAGTATATGAACCTGCAGAAGCAAGTTGTTAAATTGTTTGGAAATTTGTTGGATACTGTGAACTGAAATGTGAAGTGAGTTGTAGTAGTAGTTACAGTGTACCTGGAATTCAGGGAAGCAAGTGGGGGGGGAATGAGTTGTTGTGAGTATATGAACCTGAAGCAAGTGGGATTGATTTGTAGTATATATACACGTATGTGTATGCATGTATATATGTAAGGAGAAGAAGAGATAGCTTAGCTAGTTGCAGTAGTATATTCAGTCTGATGATTCCATTGTCCATGCATATAAGGCGGTGCATGTGTTTGCTTATTTGTGTTGAATTGAATGGAATTCGATAACTTGAATAATCATCATCAGTCCTCTGTTTTTATTTAGTTCATGCATTCTTTATTTGCGATGCTACCTAGATGCTCCTAAGCTGTGCATGAGTAATCACAAATAGTCCCAACATGTCAATAATTTTTTATTGTTTTTAAATTTAATCATAAGTCTATAATTGCAAGTTGAATTATGTTTGTGCCAATTCAATATTATATATATTTTTAATTATATAGTAAATGTTTAATATGCTACTATGCTTCATAAATACCATTTTCCTCCTCTGCCGGTTTTTCTGTATCTTCCTTATCAAGTATACATACATCCTCTCTATCAAATGCAGCTTTGTTGCATCGCTAATAATTCTTATATTTGTTGACGGTCCAATTTATCTTCCGCTTAAACCGTCTCCCATATTATTATTGTTTGAAAAAAATTGTGGGATAACTCAGGAACGACCAGAATATGATACCAATCTGATGCAGCGTACATGGCGAGAATAACAATCAAAGTTCGTTGATTTCGCAGAATACCGAAGATTGACCAATTTGTGATGAAATCTTACTTTTTATTAATCAACTCAAAATTGAAAGAAAACAATGTCTGGACATGTCTTTAAATACTAGAAACTTAACTTGACTGAAAAGGAAAAATAAGCATATCTAAAAGCGAATTTTAATAACTTCTAAAAATTGTGAAATGACCCCAAAACTATAAAAAGTCGGTGTTAGACCTCCAAACGACCTCCGATAGGACACCATTTCTGTATAAAAAACGCTAAGCTTTCTTTAAAATTGGACTTCCGCTGCAACTTGGAATTGACCAATTTCTACATATACACTTACTCGAATTGCACCGCATCATGTTTTGAAGTTGAAATTAAAACAAAAAAAAATGAAGGGATATGGTTAATAGAAACCTGAACGTATTCAAGTACTAAAACAACAATATTGTTAACATAATGCATGTATTTGCTATTTAAAAAAAATACTTGTAGAAGAATTCCAATCCAATGAGAAGTAATTCAGATTATTATAATTGTAAATTATTTCCTAGAAGTAAATCAGATGATTTATTTTATAAATAAATAGACCATTCCCAAGCAAGAAGTAGTATTTTATTTAAATTTTTATTGAAATTAAATGTTGGTGCATGCATAAATATAGCAAAATAATAATGTCAGAAATACAAAATCTATGGTCGCCAACAATTAAATTGAACTTCGGCCTTTACGTAAATACATCATTCTCTTATTCATCACTTACCCGAGCATGGACTGTAAACTCAAATCAAGGAAATATCCGATAATTTATTTATTTATTTATTCATCATACATACTGTACAACTTGTTTTCCTTGCTTAAGTCACACTCTGTATGACGTTTATGAGACTACTGACACTAGCTAATTGTTTAATTGTTTTAATATTCTTAGAATTTATCCCAGTTTAGAATATCTGTAGTACAACGAAAATTTTATTTATTAGTTCAAAAAAATCTAAGCGCAACCAATTAATTTAAAGGATTTCGTGGTATATTTTGGCAATTAGCGGCAGGTGCTTAGAGGCGAAGAAATGAAATGAAATATGCATGGTTTTGGTTGGCGTATATGCTAGGGAACCTGTATCTGCTGATCTAAAAAGTGCAAAATTAACTTTTCCAAGTTTTCTGCAATGCTCCCATGATATACTACTATAACTAGTATCTATCAACTTTCCTTTTTTATACTTCTCTTTCTAAGCTATGTTTTAAAAAATAGAGTAGGAGGTTGAGCCAGACACCCAAAAAAAGTTTAATCGGGATCGGACCTGTTGAGCTGTTTTGTGAGTCGGTGTATCATTATAATATTAATATATATATAATATACTCATACTAATATATTTAATCTATGTTATTATTCATATTTCCATCCAAAATCACACTAAACTCCAATCAAGTAAAATAGCTTGGTGAAAGATCCATATTCAATCAAGATATAGATGAAAAGAGGTTTTTTTTTTTTTGCAATATATATATATATATATATATATATATATATATATATATATATATATATATATATATATATATATATATATATATATATATATATTATTTTATTTTGCAATTTTACCAAAAAAACGGCTCAACCTCCGGCCCAACCGCTTTCCGGTTCACCGGTTTTGCCATTTTTTACCCGTTTTCTCCGGTTTTAGGGCCTCCGATTTTTTAACGCTTAAATAGCGGCTTCAGACCGTTGAGCTTCGGTTTCCATAGTCCGACCGTCCGACTCAACCCGGTTTTTAAAACATAGATTCTAAGCATGGTGGAGTATACTTGTAACTCACCTGTACCACTTGTTCCTTAACTAATACAACTTGCACCAAGTCACCAACGACAATTCTCTGTCTTAATACAATCATCATATTCATCCCCTTCTGGCTCACAACATACACTTGGCAAGAATATGTCATGGAATTTGATACTGTAATATTGTAATTTAGTTCGAAGATTTTTTTAAGAGTTTTTTTTTTTTTTTTTAAAGGAAGCAAATATATTAAACACACCACAAAGTCTTCAAATAGGTAAGTTACAAACCTTACCAAATTAAAGAAGTCTAAATTAAACAAATTGTTCAATGAAGAAGGTACAAAATCCTAAATTAAATGAAAAGAACCACAAAAGGTTTGGGTGCCTCCAAAAGTTCTTTTCCTTCCTTCGTTTGCAAGATGATCAACAACCCCATTGGCTTCCCTATACACAAATTGGACCTGGACTTCTTCCATGTTCTTCATGTTTTCAGTGGATTCCCGCATAAGCCCATGATGTCTTAAGTGCACTACTTCCTCCCTGTTTAAACAAGAAATTAGATACTTAGAATCAGTTTGAACAATTAATTTCTTTATATCTAGATGTGCGCATAATTGAGTTCCTAGTTTGAATACAAAACATTCAGTTGTGTTGACATCAACGTCTTCTAAGAAGGAAGCAGAAGCTCTTATGAAGTTCCCTTCATGGTTTCTTATGATGCATCTAGCCCCTGCTGTTTTAAAAGTTGGACAGACACTACCATCAATGTTTAGGCAGTAAAAACTGGGAGGTGGAGGACACCATTTGACTAAAACAAGATGTTTGATTTTTATTTCTTTCAGAGATAGGATGGAGTGTTCTTGTATAGTGTTTAACAAAGGATGTGTTAAACTTGGAAAGTGTTTAGGTTTGTATTGTTAAAAAATTTGTCATTTCTATACTTCCAAACCATCCACCAAAAAAGAAAATTTTTTATGAACTCTTCAGTATTTGCTTTTGAGTTGAAAATCAACTCAATGTGTGACTGAGTAGGTTCCAGAGGAGACCATTGTGTATGAGGTTTCTCACTTGGGAGAAATAAGGGCACTTCAAGAGGAGGTGCTCCATAGTCTCCTGGTTAATATTACAAAGGCTGCAAATGGGAGTGGGGATAATGTTATGTTTAAACAACCTTGAGGCAGTGGGTAGTTTGTCATGGAGCAGAAGCCAAAGATTCTTTTTTATCTTTGATTGAAGCTTGGTTGAAGCTTTAGTTTCCAAACTTTGTCCCAAGACCAGTTTAATCTTTGTTGAAACTTTGTTATAAGAAAACTAGAATTGGAGCACTTTGCTAAGCGCGGTGCCCGTGGTTGTTTGGTCAAATTTTTATTGTGAACATGTTACCCGAATAATAAACTCCAATAATCTCACTAAAATAGCTTTACTTGTTATCGAAAGCAAATCTAAAATTTTGAAATCTATACAAGCACATGGTTCATTAAATGTACTCCATTAGCCAAGTTTAATGCAATACACTCCCTTGGAGTTACATGTTAGCCAAAGTGAGATTCAGGTCAATTCGATCTACCTAGCTCAAGCATTACGGACTTTATAGTTATAATTTATAAAGCAAGCATCACTACGAGGTTCTCCCAACCAGTGCTTGGCTATCCAGTCTTGGAGCAATTAATCACATGGGCTTTAACATTTTTGTATCTCAGTCCATCATCCTTGGGCTGGTACACAAATTAGTCATACAACACAACTCCAAAGAGGTTGGATAACCACGTTAGATATGTAACCGATCTCACCAAAAAAATACAGTATGTATATAATTTTTTAAACAACACATACCTGAAGGATATCACCCCCACCTTAAAGTTCTCCATCATATGAAACACTTACAATCGTCCATGGATCAGATATATGGACATCGACAACTTAATTGCTAGATACCAAAATATTCTTTTAGTACAATTATAGGGATATAACGGCACCAGAAAAACATGCAACAACTAATGATATTCAACAGTTGTACCAGAAGTTTTCACAAGTTTTCAAAGGATAATTGACAAATTTAATGTAACAAATAAATATTTATATATTGGAGGATCACGCTCCCATTACGTGTAAATAAATTGATATGATGTTGAATATATTTGAGTAATTCAAATCATTCTTATAATTGAAAGAGCTTATTGTTGTAGACCAACTTATCTACCCTAAAAAAAAAGCTTGGAGTATATAGGATACAATTGATGCGTCAAGGAGATCATTCAACTTGCTAGCTCCAAATCTTGTTAATGCTAAAGTATTTCACATTTTAAGCTTATGAATTATGACGAAGACTGGAATCTGCACACTGGAATTAATCTTCACACAATTAGATATCGAGCACACCATCTCCATTAGTTTACTACCCTCCACTTTCTAGACATCAGAAAATCCTCACCCTCAGCATATATATTATATTTGCGCTTCTTCCTACCAACAGAAGTACTACATGCTGAGCTTTCGCACCCATCATAGTATACTTCCTAGCTAGGAGCATCTATTACAATCACACTGAAACCCATTACCATTTAATTAACAATCTTATTCAATCAGTTAAAGCTTAAATGATGGTCATTTAACTTTCCTAGCTTAAATGGAGTTGCAATTGAACTAAAATTATGCTTCTCAACTTGACCATTTCTGAAAAGAAAAATGACAACAATTGATTGATCCATTATCACTTAAAACTATTTGAGAACGAGGTGTGAATTGTTTCTAAAGGTGTACCTAAGAAGTAACAACCATATATCTATATATTAATCTTAATTTCTACACAGTAAGAATCACAATCTTTAAGTGTTAATATATGGTGTATCATTTTAAATATGTCAAATTGTAATGAGTTAATAAATTTCACTATTAGAGATAGACCAAGTCTTATACAGTAATACCACGCATGGAAATATACGCCATAAATCTCTTTCAATTGAGGCAAGAGTACCATAACCTTAATAACCAAATCATGACCAACGGTAGGCTAATAAGATGCAAACACGGAATCAGAGAAAAGCATCTTCAAAACACATAGCACATGTAGCAGAATTAAACTCTGCAGTTTCATATTCCCAGAAACACTCTAGTTGAATAAACTTGCAAATTCTTAAAAACTTTAACATAGTCATAGGTAAACACATCACAGAAGACAGAAAAAAGTAGATAAGGTTGATTTTCTCTGTAATAAGTTCATATCACCAGAAACAGTTCATCAACGGCACACTCATGTTATTAAACAAACAGATTAGAGAATGAATGTCATCAAAATTGACCCAAAACATAACTTACAGGAATATTATGTGAGGATACTTCTCCCTGATGCGAGAAGATTCAGAACGTCTCTTTTCTGCAGTCATGGAGACAGAGTATTTGAGATATATATCCAAGTATCAAGTCAGCCATGGCCCATGAGTAGTAAACATACAAATTAAACAACAAAATTTGGATAGATACAAATATAACTTCAATCACAATATTTCCAAGGGAATCTTGTAAAGAATTGGATAGATACAAAGACAACTTCAATCACAAAGAATTTAAAGATTCACAGGGAAAAAAATGCAGAAGAGATGAATGCCGAGTGAGTACGATGGGAAAGAAACGATATGTAAATTATCCAGGTAAAACGCCGAGTTAGCAATGATTTAAAAATCGATATGTGTAAATTAACTTCAATTTCTCCAAGAAGATTAAGCGATTGATTGAATGTGATTAGCAGTTTTATGGCATGCCTATATAAGGAGGATCAAATAAGTGGAAGAGATGTGACCCTTCTGGAACGGCAAAGCAAAAATAAACAGTAATCGTCTGACGAACAGACGGAAGAAAGCGAAAGGTCAAGTAAAGAAGACCCACGAGAACCGAATTTTAGAGTTGAATCGAACCGGACTAAAAAAAAGTCGGATAACCACAAAAACTCTCTCTTATTATATTGTTCAAATTATAAGCAGATTTAATGGTGAAAAGATCGTTATCATCTGTTTTTCTCCAAACAATGCTATCAGAAACCTCATTTCTAGGTAAAGGGATGCCAATAACATCATGAACCAGTTCTTCAGGTAACAAGTTTTGAAGCAATGGAACATCCCGGTTGCCATTAGTGATAAGATGTTGCACCGTCATATTCTCATATTGGATGGTATTAACATAGTCTTCAAGTTTCTTATTTTTTAGCCAATTGTCTTTCCAAAAATTAGTGGAGTTACCTCCATTAATTTTATGTAAAAAGACAATCCTTGAATTCATCTTTTAACTTGACAATGGTCTTCCGGAACTAACAATCCTTGAATTCATCTTTTAACTTGACAATGGTCTTCCAGAACTAACTGCTATGGGGTTTTGAAAGTAGGAGGATGGAAGAATTAGGAAAATATTTATTCTTATAAACCTTACTCCAAAGAGAAAAAGGATTGGAAAGAAGTCTCCATAAGTGTTTGAATGAGAAGGCTTTGTTTGTTTGGAATATATCAACGTATTACAACATGTAAAGGTTAAACTTGGACATGTTAATTACTCCATAACTGCCACATTTCAACATGTTTACGTCTATGGAGTACTATTAGTCCGATCAAGTAAGACACTCTAAAAGATACTAACCGGGGAGGGATCAGGGATGGGCACACGGAAAAAAAACAAAAGGAAGACGACGGGGAAGTATGGGCAGGCACTGCACACTGGACAAAACCTTTCAATACGCTCTACTATATCATACCTCACATAACTTTTGACTTCTCAACTACACACACATTCCAATCATTTCTAGCTCAGATTTTCTAACTCATTTCCAAGTTTATCTGTCAAACATCACCCACCAACTTTCCATTAACAGTTCTATATGCATAAAATTCATATCTCATGATCACAGCTTTAGTGTTTTGTGAGACATGTATGCCACCAGGTCTACTCATATGAATTATCAAAACAATACGTCTGCTAACTGTTCTTATGAAGGTTCAAGCTATTCACTACTACTCTGGGATTCAGACAATATCTGTTCACTTCACAAACCGGGACCCAATAAGGATAGCTGGATGTCCTTCGTCTATAGCACTTCCATCCTACTTCAACTAGGTTCTGCATACAGAATAATCAACGAATCAGATATCTAAAACTCCAATGATACACAGTTGAATGTAAGGAAGTAAAATTTTAGCAAGCAACATAATATAACAATGGAGGGAATCCAACGATGGAGTATCCAGTGCACAGCACGCATATGCGACCCCACCATGGAATTTGAAGGCTGTGAGTCCATTTACTTTTAAATCCTTTGAATTAATCATCTCTAGATATATTCCAAAGACATACACAGGTAAAGTCAGAATTAGAAACCAGATTAGAGGGAAATTTCTCCTTCAGGAAAGGGAATTTGAGCCCCAAGCACAGAAAACTCACAGGACAGATACAAGTAGGTTATCCACCTTTTCTAATGGCTAGATTGAATATTTAAAACTGAGCGAAAGAGAAATAGGAAAGATATTAAGTTTGCCCTTTTTCCCTGACATAATGTCCTCTCTTCCATATTTACATTCAAGTTCTTCTTCCGTAAAAGGGATTTCATCCCCAACCAAAAATTCACAGGATAGATACGAGTAGGTTACTGCAATTCTTGGTTGTAAGTTCTCTTATATCAAATAACATGAAATCTTATGCTTAATTGGAAGTTCTCTTATAATATATGGCAGTACTGTTATTCTCTTACAATAGTAATGATGGCTTAATATTACCTCAAAAGCGTCTTGATTTCTGTTGCGGAGGGTATCCACTCATCCCCATTCCAGGGTCCTTCCTTCTCATCTGTCAGATGAGAAGAGACAATATTTACTAAACGAAAGGAATAAACATCATCATTCAGCATACATATCATTTGCTCTAACAAACCTGCTGCTGTTGATGAGCCTGGGCAGAAACACCACGCTGCATAGGCATACCACCAGGATTAACTGCACCACCCATTCCAGATTGAGAAGCAAGATTATAAGTTGGGATACCAGGAGGTTGCATTCGTTGCATCCCAACCATGCCCATTGGTCTAGGAACTGATCTAGTTTGCATTACATGAGGACCTTGCATGCCACCAGAATTTCCAGATGATACCTGCTACACCAAATGATAATGAAACATGCATTAGAAAGGAAGAAATATGGACAAACTGTATTTTTATTGAATAATACACGTGTGTTTTGGCAATCATTAGCTAACAAAACCAGTTACTTGTATACATTAAATTTTGAAGGTTTACTAGATTCGAGACCAAGCAGCACATTCAAATATATGCTTTTACTCCTGATAATATAATACTACTTCAACTTATGCTACATGCTAGTTTACCCTAGAGATAAAGAACAATATTGCAACAATAAACTAGGACTTGGAGAGTCTTGGGCCTCTAATAACCCAAGTGAACGCGAACCAACGTAGATTGGAAGGAAAACTCAAGATAAGTTGGATATTTAATATTAAAATCAATAATAATCAAAACGTCACCAAAACCCTAGCTATTAGCCAATATTTATCTACGTTACCTCGACTCGGCACCAAGTACCCGATCCTGATACGTGTGTATCCGGATGTTGGACACGGCCATTTCAAGGGTGGGGGGACTCACTTTTTACTTTTTGGCCTAAAACGAAACGTCCCATACCCATGTCTGACTGTCGACTGTCCGACATGGGTATGCAAGGGGAATTGAAAGAGTCCGGACAACATAGATGTTTATAGGTGAAGAAGTGCTAAATAAGATGTAATTAAACTAGAATATGAAATATCTTAATATTAAAAAACACTCTTCCGTTTCTCCATCATTAGGTCTTGGAACTCTAGACATTTGGGTTTGATAAATACAAATGAATACATACCCAAAACTTAAACCTCTAAGATGCACATAATAAGGTATTTTTAATTAATAGCAGCTAAACTTGCCCTATCACGTAGAATGCAATTATGGAGGCCGAAAGGAGGTAGAGAACCTGAAACATTTAAAGCAACTATAATTTTTGGATGCGGGGCGCAAATAAGTAATAAAATCCCAAAAACATGCGTTGACAACTTCCACGGTTGCCATTTATGGAGTGTTTGCAAACTGCTTTTTCACCAATCGAAAAAGATAAAGCATTTTTGGTGTTTCAACTCAAAATTTTGAAAGCAGAATCTGGAAGCAAGATGTTCTTTCTTTTTCTATTTTTGCAGGAGATAAATCACTGTTTTGTGTATAGGCAGGAAAACAGTGTTTTCTCCCGCTTTAGGAAAACAAAATGCAGTTGAGAACACTCATGCGCAAAGTAGAGTTTCTCAATTTGTTGAATACAGCTATATCCCCGCGGAAACTTTAGTCAGCAGGATAATGTATACGAGCTTAGAGATCATTTAGTGAGCAATGCTGTAATAAATCACTACACAGCATGAGCAACTAGTCATAGTTCGTCCCAGCATTACTACTTTGAATCTTAAATTCAATCCATAAACTTTCAGGATGAGACAGAACAAGGATAAGCAACGGAATAAATGAACATCCAAACACATGTAATATTTCCCACTAAATCCACCAAGGATAACTATACAACTAGAACTTAACCAAATGAAGAAAAAGTCAGGTTAACTTTATAACTCAAGTGACAAAACACCGACCCCCCAATATCAAGCCTATCAGCTGCGTCTAAAAAAGAGCACAAACATTGCAAATAAGACTCACAAATTAAGAAATCAATGCACACAGTGAAATGGTTGCACTAAGGTGTGCTATGGATGTAAAACACCTGTGAAATTTTCAAGTTTGTATATAAGATGGCTTTATCAGTAAAGAGATTTTTCGTTCTTGCCTCGTTGACATAGGTCCTTTAACTACTAACAGACATCAAATGATATAAATGTGAAATGTTTTCGTCAATTAGCAAGCAATCAATTCTCTCCAATACTTAATTTATTCTCCCCATGCGATAATTGTGCAGTTCTTCACCATGTCACATGATTTAGCTACATCACATTTCATGATTTTTGTCATGTAGCAAATCATGCTAAAGCACTGCATCGCATTATAACTACACCAATATTTCTATTTACTAAGAAGGGTATGGCAAAGAACCGTAACATGTTTTTCACTTACACGACTATGATATGCATATGTTTATTGGAAACGCTCACTTTACACCATCCTGTTAATATAGACACATGTTGCCATTTTTGTAGTCCCATTAAACTAGACACAATCCTAAATTGGTGAGCTTCGATTCTCAATTTCTGCAGTGGGCCCAATGCATTACCCACATATTTACAACTTTACCCCACTTCTGCACTACTTTATTCATTCTTAGTTCATTCGATATTTTTAAAAATACACCAAACCTACTCCACTCACAAAATACTGCTTACTTTCATTGAACTCTTAATTCCCTTGCCGAACAGTAAATGTGGCCAACTGGCCATACTAATTGGCAGAGGGAGTATAATGAATTTAATTAATCAGACTCAGACTAATACAATGGTATCAAAATTCACGTAACGTGCGGTCTCTCCCCCACATAGTTCAAAAATCAAAATTGTTAAAATATAAAGGAAAGAAAGAAGCAGCAATTAGTTTGTTTAAAATTCCCCATTCCCACCCCCACAAGCTCATGTTATTGGCTAGCGAACTCGTTACATGCTAGCCAAGTCGACCCCCTACTAATCCAACTTCTTTCAAAGTCAACCAAGCAACTATGTATTAAATGAGTGATCTTGAATATAATTCATAATAGGACCAAGAAAAAAACAAACTGTTGAATTAAACACGGCAATCTACATAATATGTCAAGTGTATCTCATCACTGTTCCATATACTTTCTATCTTCTTATGTTGTGTTAAAGTTAAAGAAGAGTAGGCGAGGAAACAAATAATAGAAAGACACGGAATTAACCTTCTAAGCTTCATTTCAAGGAATTATTAGCACTATCTCTTTCCATATTCTCTCCAGCTTTTCGATTCCCAACATGATTTTGTGCCAATTCTTTGAGCATCCATAACCAACTAATTAAGGAGTTAGCGTTCTTCTAAGAAATATCCATGCCCTACTAGGAAGTAAAAACATGTCCCTCTGTGCACTACGACAACAAAACAAACCATAATGCCCCCCGACCAAGTTTACCCAGACTCGGTATGACAACAACACAAACCATAATGCCTTCGGACCTATTTTACCCGGATTTGGCACCAAATACCTGACAACATTATGTGTATCTGTGTGTCCTTTACGGGTTTTTAAGGGGGGGGGGGGGCTCAAGTTTTGTCCTAAATGAAGTCTCCTATTGTCATACTCATGTTCGACTATCGAGTGATTGACACGGGTATGCAAGGGGAGCTGAAGAGTCCGGGTAACATATTTCCGAACTACTTTTCACTCAAACTCACGAATCCAGATAGTGTTAAACCCGTTAGAGAATATAGAAGTTTGTTAACTAGCGGTAATATTTCTTTAGAAAGATATCAGGACATGACCTTTCCAGATCATGTCAGAATTGCAGATGTTGGATTGCTTTAATGGAAACGTATACAACGCACCAAAATATTTGGTTTCCAAAAACACAAGGTTTACTAAAAGCAGGATTGTGGATTTGCACTCCCTCACGAAATTATATAGGTTTTTGAATATATGTAAAATATGTCATTGGATGCATGAGAGTTGTGGACTAATCGCATTAGAGTATGGCGGAGTTTCAGATTTGAAATCAAGGAAAAGATCAGGTTTGCTCTTTCTTATTTCATGTTTGAGAAGGTTTCAGCTTTCAAGTTCCATAGAGTCCAGAACATTCCCATTCTGCAGAGACCCGTCGGAGTATTGCATTGCAGGCCTTAGAATTAAGAATATTATAAATACAGTGCAAACAACTCAGCTATACTAACAGGAATTTGAATCAATACAGCTACCAAGCAATTATAAGGCATTACTATCTAATCATGATAATAAAAATATAACGTTGTAGAAACATGTCATTGTTTTGGTCGATCAATTTATGTTTATGTAATATTTCAGATAATATCACCAGTCACAAAAAGGTATTCCAGAAAGCATGTTAGTTAGGAAAACAATAAATGGTGTGCTGAAGGGACAATGTAATCTCCAAAAGAGATTGTTAATTACAACATGACCACATAGTGAGATTTCCACTGGGACTCATAGTCCTATCCTAGATAGAAATATTATGAAGCGCTCGGGAATCAACCGATAGCCTCAAAATTAAGCGAACTTACCGGTTGAGAGGGCTGAAGACTAATTGTTCCTTCAATATCAGTCCCTGTATCCACTGGACGAGTTGGGTAATTCACAACTTTCTCTCCAACATGTGGGTGTACTAGTGCACTGAAAAAAACACATTAAGTCAATATCAATAATTTATTGGATGGCTACGTGGTATTAGACATGGCATTTGAACACAAATGCTACATCCAGATAAGCAGTGGGAAAACTTACTTGCGCCCTGGCAAAGGCTCCATGCGGAAATACCTGTAAATTTCCCACAAACATATAAGGAAAAATAAACAGAAGCTTAAGAGATCGCAATAAAAATTCATTATAATTCCAAGATGTGTCAGTGCCAATTTAGAGGAGCAGAAAATTTGAAACATATTAGTTGAACGAGTCAAATTAAAGCAATGGTCAACAGGTCAAGCATCTCTCTTAGCCATAGGCACTGAGAAAAGCTGAAGTTCAAGGTTAAATGGCATTTTGGTCCTCACATAATCATCAAAGTGATCTGTTAAAAACTTTTAGCATAAGATAAGAATCTCTTTTTTATGTGCCTACACTGAACACCTTAGGTCACGGAATCAGGTCATGTAAACAACCTCATCACAGGAACACAAGGGTAAGGCACTAAGGCTGCATTCATACATCACCCTCCCCCCCCCCCCCCCTTTCTCCCCAAAAAAAGAAAACAGGAACAGAGCTTAGCAGACTGGATTTACCCTTTTTCATAAGCATCAGGGGACTTGCAGCCTGTCTACCTCTAAATGACCGCACCACTAAAGCAATGACTCGATTACCTTTCCATTCATTATCAACAAATTAGCCTGTCCCAATAAATAGAGATATGCCATCGAGCCATATTATGAGTCAACCCTCTCTACTACACTCCTTTCAGTCAGTCTATCCTAATCAAGTTTCTTAACTATTATCTTCAAATATTAACCAAGCCCTCTAGTCAACTTCAAGTGCATATTTTCCTTCTGTGCAGCTGTTATTCTAAAGCAAGCATTCCTGTACAGTAACTAATCGTCAAGCAAATACTAAATCATGTGGGTAAGATGAACATCTGCAATGAAAAAAGGCTTGAGGAGCAAAGATTGATAGCATACTCATGATCAAGAGCCTGTGCAGCTGTTATTCTCTTCCTAGGATCATACCTGCAAATGAGGACAGCAAAACTATTACTACAAAAATGCATACATTGTCACTTCTAAAATGAAAAGTAACAATAACGTACTCAAGCATCTTTGAAAGGAGGTCATATGCTGGAGTTTTGGGCGAGAGATGAACTGTATTGTACAGTCCAACATTGTCACTGCAAGAATACGAGTAAGATTTGAGTGATGAAAAGGCAAAACCTAAATCGAACAGTTACCAAACTAAATTTGCTTGAAAACACTTGCAACAATCAATCTTCCACCAATTAGAACAGATGTATGTAAGTTAAAAAATGGGAACGAAGATAAAACGTACTATTTGTGCCCCTGAATGTGCTGTGTATCACCCTGCCAATGTGGAAGATGTACAAGCATTGGCCACTTCTCCGGAGTTGGATGACCTAAACCACAATTAAATTATTATTTAAAAAAAGGCTTATGTAGTGCTTCAATAAATATATATTTACAGAAAAAAAATCATCAAAAGAACCATTCTCACCTAAAACCTTAAATATTCTGTCCAGTTGATCGAGCTGCATGATCAAACAGAACACAAGTGTATTAGGAATCATGCAATGTTAAAAAAAATAATATATATATATATATAGTAGTATAATTGACCTATCAGCTAAAGTAAAAGTTTTCAGTATACTACACTCGTGCAACATTAATGATTAAATTATTTTAAAATCTAATATACATAGTTTTCGAAATATGCTATTTAAATAGCATATACCATGATAGTTAATTACCTCAATTAAAAGTGGATACTAAGTTACTAACTAGATCAATCTTGTTCAACTAAATAAGCCCAAAGAAACACCCAAACACAATATTGTCCAAAGAAATGGAAACTAAATAAGCCCAATAGTAGCAATGTCAATTGAATCATTGGGGTTTAATAAGTTCATTTAAGACTGCAGTATAAACGTATTAACACTTCTGATAACAAACCAAGTAACCAACAGATAGAGTGCATTTTTTCTACAATAGTAGCACAAACAAGAAAAATCATACCTGAAACGGGTTAGGCGTCCCTTTGACTTCTTGTCCTTGAAAGAGTGGCTTCAGAGTCAGAAGTTCCGCAAATATGCAGCCCACAGCCCACATGTCTTTTACATAAATCCAGGTACCATGAATAGTAAACAAGTTTAGAATTCAATTCAATTTGTTCTTTTTCCTTGAAGTTCAAATTCAAATGTCTTTTAACAGGATAGACCTGGTTTATGCCTAATTTCATAGGCCTTGTGGCTAAAATGATCCACAAATGCAAGCAAGAGGGAATCATGCATAATTATGAGTAATGTGGTGGATTCTAAGCCACAAGGTCTATGAAAAACTCATACACCCGGTCCACATAAGTATTTTCCCTTTTAACATGAGGTCAATGGAAAGTTTAACTCAACAGAAACTCAAAGTTAAAGGTGCCAACAGTTCATACCAACGGCACTTGTGTAGTGCTTTGATCCAAGGAGCAACTCAGGTGCACGATACCAAATAGTCACCACAACCTGCAGTTTACAAATTCGAAAGAGAAAAAACTAAATACTCAAACATCAAGAAAGATACATATGAAGAAGGCTGAGAAGCATTGCAGGAACATAAGAACGTTTCCAGGTTTAGCATAAATAGCTCACTAGGTGACAGATTACAGAGTGAAATTCGTAAGTAGCTTTTCATTTCAGGGAAAGAATTGGACAAATACAATCAGAATTGTCTCGCAAATTAAGAGACAGCCTTAGTAATTCCTGTTGAAATTTCAATATCACAAAATCACCATTATCCACCATCTTGAAATTTCAAGAGCACAAAATCACCATAAGATGTCTTTTATTACACTTACAGCACGAATTGACACCATTAATGCTCACATAATCTGTTTAAAAAAAATTAATGCTCACATAATCAGTAGAAGTTTAGAACCGGTCATTTGTAAGTAGCACAAAGTGAAGCTCTCTGTATTCACTTGGACCTTATCAATCCGAACTAGTTCGTAAACCACAACATTAATTGAAAAGATCTCCAACAACTAACTGCTGAGACTCTATCATTCTTTGGTTATTGGCTTCATATTGGTGACTTCCAGATAAATATGAAGATAAAGATTATTAAGAAAACATCCTCTCTACAGACAAGATTATAGCAGTTGCATTTGGATCATTTAAACACAGTGACAGTTCAACGACATGACAAAGGCTCAAAGTATATCAAGATTTAACTGAACTAAATATAAATAGATTATCTCTAATTTGTAGTGAACAAGAAAAGTTTAAACTGCAGAAAAATTTAGAAATTGGACTTATAATGACAGGCTGTTAATCATGCTATCATCTAAGACCCTTGATTCAACAAATCAGTTGCCACATGACCAACAAAAATACAAGAAGACGGCTGCAATGATCCTTACAAATCTCACAAGGTACTAACTTTTTTCTCGCTCTCTCTTATTGTTGGGTAGCATGCTTTTTCATGAATGGAATAACAGCAGTTATACACTGGCCCGACATTAACAGAATGGCAGAATGTTTCTAGAATATATTCTAACAAGCATGAAAGAATGACTTACTCCATTTTCAGAGAGTGGCTTTAATGGAGCAAGGTAAATTCTTGCAAGCCCAAAATCAGCAATTTTGACTATTCCTTGTTCATCACCTTCTCCCATCACCTGGTCATGGAAGTTCAAGAAAAATGAAAGGCATCATTAAAAATGCCAATAATAAGAATAACAAATTATTTTTACTATGATTATTAGTATTCTTATAATTATTGTTGTTGTTGTTGTTGTTGTTGTTGTTGTTATTATTATTATTACTATTCTTATTAGCAATAAAAATAACAACAACACTACCTCCCTAGAGTTGTGCCCCACAAATATGACTAGAGGTAAACAAAAATGTGAATTGATGACACAGGATTAAAAAAAAAACTTAAAAAGTCAGTTTACCAGAATGTTTGATGGCTTCAGATCTCGATGTATGATCCAATTACTGCAAAATATTCCACAATTCCAATAGGTCAGTGTCATATACCAAATCGCAAACCACAAAGCAACTTCTTTTTTCCATCAAAATGCTTCAAAAATTGACCCTTAAATGCATGCAAATCATCAAAATCAATCATTGATAACAATGTGAACACGGTTCCTGCTAAGGACAAAAGTCAGTGAACAGAAAGGCCTATGTGGTTTCACTCAAGTGACGGTATCCCAAGATGGAAAAATCACAGAATTTCCACAATAAGGATTAGTGGTGTAGCCAAGAGTAGAACAGGGTTCTTATTAAGTCCTTATACAAGTTACATATCAACAGTGAACATTTCAAGAATTCTAGAATATATAGAAATTCCAAGAAACCAATCTCAAATGTCAATTTAAATTTTGTATATTCCTAGAGAGTTGAATGCACTGTCATCTACTTATAATGTGAATTGATTAAGACACTGATAAGCATGCACCTGTGAAGATAATTTAGGCCATTCAGAAGTTGCCACAACAATGACTTAACAGTGTACTGGTTGATTGGCAGGTTGGCCTTGTCCCTATGATGCCTGATGATCTCCTGAGATAAAACAGAAGAAGTCGATCAATATTTGCAACACTCAGACTTGAAGTCTTGAACAACATACGCATAAGTAATAGCTTCTTTCACAGGGACGAAGTGGCATCTTTAGATATAAATGACACAATAAACTCATAGATTTGTGCAAAACGAATGTAGGCCAAGGAATGAGAAAAAGATTTACTCACGTAAAGATCATGCTCTGCATAGTCAAAAGCAAGATACAGAGACATGTCTGCATGATTGATGTGCACATTCGCGAGTGTTACCACGTTCTCATGGTTAATCTCACGCAGCAACTGTAAAACAATAGGCATTAGTTCATTCCTTTTTCCTTGCTTCAAATTAAGCAACAACTACATTCATACCAAACTATTAAAGCGCAAATATATAAGAAGCACAGCAATGAACATACCATCTAATTAATTTACTACTAAGAAGAAAAATGAATATCAAATTCTCAAAAGAAAATTATGCTGCCCTGGTTCCTACCAGATACATTAAAATGAGAGCAATTCCTACTTCATACAATTCATTTCACATCCTAAATCTCCCTAATTTAACTTCACTCCTCAATATTTATTCTATTTCTCAATGTAAGTGTGATGAGAAGCAATTCCAGCTCTCCAAAATTAATTTCACATCCTAAATTTTCCCCAATAACACTTCACCACCCCATTCCCTATTCTATTCCTCTATGTCAAGAGCAATGAGAATCAATTCCAGCTATCCATCCAAGAGTTCCCCTAATTCCATTTCGCCTTCCCCAAAACTAATTCAATTACTCAGTTCCAAGCCTCACAAACAAGCCTAAACATACCCATAACAGAGGCCTAAACAGAACAAGAAGTGACCAATAAAACCATAACAGAGGCCTAAACACACCAACAAGTGACCAATAAAACCATAACAGAGGCCTAAACACACCAACAAGTGACCGATAAAACCATAACAGAGGCCTAAACACACCAACAAGTAATCAATAAAACCATAACAGAGGCCTAAACATACCAATAACAGAGGCCTAAACATACCAATAACAGAGGCCTAAACACACCAATAACAGAGGCCTAAACACACAGAAAAAATTGATAACAGAACTAACTCATCACAACAAATAATAATTCACCATGATTTCACGAATGGCAGTTGGAGAGACACCATCACCATCCTTAGACTGCTTGAATTTCTTAATAGCAATCGATTTGGATCGATTTTGCTTAATCTTAGCCAAAAACACCAGGCCGTAGGTACCCTCGCCGATTTTTCCAATGACGTCATACTGCTCGAGCCACTCCGGCTTGCTGTGGGTGTGACTGCCGGAATTTCCAGAAGTTCCGCCACCTGCCATAGCTGAAGGAAAATTGTGCGGTAGGGTTTAGAGTTTGTGTTATCAGTTCAGGTAGTTAGAGTAATTGAATTTGTAACGGATAGAGACAACAAATTAGGAAATTGGTGATTAATCATCATCCAGGGAAGAAATTCGAAGATTGCATTCATTCAGAATTTCAGATTCTGGTTTTAGAGCCTATAGCAGCTCTCTACCTTTTTTCCTCTTCTCTCACTCACAATTCAACTGTAATCTTGCTTTTACTCAACGCTAAATTACAAACACTAATAAATGAAATTTGATATTTATGAGGAGTAGATTATATGTAAAAAATGGAAATAAAGTTGTAAAGTCATTTGTAAAATATTATTATTATTAGAAATTTCTTATTATTATTATAATCTATGTACTTTTTAATTTTCTTAAAAAAGAAATAAAAAATAAGGTAACAGAAGCACTAAAACTTAAGGGAATAAAGAAATCAAGATGAATTACTAGGAGTTCCATTTGATTAGCCACGAACTAAAATTAGTTAAGTTGTAATCCGGTATTTGAGTAGAGAGTCCAACTAACCCAATCTAAATAATCTTCCCATTTTCATGCTTCATTGTTCGTGAACTCATTGCAACATGTTTAAGACGGTCCATAAATGTTAATAATAGTGTTAATTTGTAAATTTTGACATTTCAACTTTTACGGGAGGGCTCATCTTCCGAGTAAAGTTTCCAATGGGGAGATTTGTTTCGATAACCCAATGTATGAGAGTGGCTCAGGAAGAAGAGAGAGGCACGAGCAAGCGGGAAGCCTTGTCGAAACCAACCCCAGACCAAAGTCCCAACACATGTAGAACAAGATACCCAGATAACCCTGGAGCCTAACATAAACATTTGAAAATATTGCTTGATTTTTTTTCTTAAACGGTCAATCTAACTATTTATACTAATTACTGCTACATAGCCCTTAACCACCTTATAAGTCCAAATATCCTATACCACCTTATGTCTCCATTGGATTTCGAAGTCCAACCTCTCTTTACTATTCCAACACTCTTACCAGTCAGCTGGAAAAATATTGCTCGATAATGCCTTGAAAGTAACAAATAGACTAGGAAATGTGAACTACTCATTTTGTTTACATGGAATGTAATCAGGTTGCTGACTGTTTACCTCAACAAGCTTTTTTTATCTAAAATAAAATAAATTAAAGGCTAAAAACTTTTTATTCATCACCAAACAAGAGATTACACGACAAAGGGATGCACATCGAAAAAAGACTCACAAGCCAACCCAACCTATCTAGTGAAGAGGATTAAACACGAGCAAACCCCAAATCCGTTATGACCGTAGCACTACTTGATCCCCCCCAGTCTAGTATGTCCATCCTACAAGCAAGAGGTCAAGATTCGGGGAGTTGACAAGTTGTACCACCAACTCTTAATCAAGTCCAAAGGGGTGGACATACCTTTCATAGCAAGTCTAGGGGACTTAACTAAATATGAAAAATGAATTTCCCCTCACTGGTCAATTACGAAAATGGAGGGTGGACCGTGTATAATCTTTTACAAACAAACCGAAGCCAAAACAATTAGCGTACAAGCAACGGACCGGAAATGGCAACAATGGGGTACAAAACAAGCTTCCCGGAAGACCGAGGAGGCGTGCATCACCACATTTGAAGCAAGCCGCCCAAAATGGAATACCAAGATAGACAAGGCTAGATACAAGGCAATAAGATTCGAACCAAGTCACAATGCACCAAACCGAGAGGAGGAGCAAATCAAGACCACACCAAACTAAGGCGCAACAACAAACCCAACCCGAAAGACTCATGCGATCACGCTCCTACACCCTTACCGGAAAGTGAACTTAAAAATAGTAACTTTAAAATAGGAACATAGAAAATTTTATCAAACGTCAATGTACATCTTTATTAATGCGGGATGACTACGACTTATAGCCATAGGTATTTTGGTATTTTGGTTGTAGGAGAGTTTCTAACTCTAGTAGGTGTGTGTAATGAATTAATGTCTTTTTATGTGGATTGTTTATCCGATGTAGCTCGCAAGAGCAAACAAGACAATAGTATCAAGATGTGTGTAGTATGTTGTTATTTGTACACTCAGTCCATAAATTAAATTGTGTTTTTTAACTCATAGGATGAAACAGGCTATATATGTTAATATATGCTATGCCTAGTGTACTGTTGTGCATGATCATGCATCCATGGGACATTCAACTTTGATTTCCTAACAACCTTAAACTAGCGTTACACTTAAAAAGAACCCTAACATTGAACATTTGAAAAAGAATGCATTTCTAGTTTTCTACACCTTAATTGGTCACATCAATACATGAACCATTATCCAACGTCCAAAGATGTATAGGTAAGAAAATTGTTGTTCATTTACATGTTCCCATCAATACTATACTTCAATTACATGGTTGCGTGTCCTATATGTCATGGAACACGCCATAGGGAATTTCAGAATTGGCACTTGATCATTGCTACTTGCTCTACCCCTTTCGTAAAAGACTGGTTCTCATTTGTAACTCCACTAATGGTGTTATTCTTAACTCCAAGCACATCATTCTCATCCACACTCAACAATTTAAACCCAAAAGAATATATGTACTTACCAGATCAAATCCGCACATTAAATAATTGGTTTCTGGGACTTGTCACTCACAATTACCAGCATCATACGTTTATACATAGTCATTAAGATAATCGACAATCATCAATTGCCAAACATTGCTAATTAATTTAATTAGCAAAACACTACTATTTTTTAAGCGGCAAAACAAGAATCAATAATGGTTCCCCATTTACTCCGTGGTGACTCGAACCCCGACCTATTGGTTGGAAATGAAGCAAAACGCTACTATTGACCGAGCATAATAAAGTTGGAGTTGCAAAGGATGACCGTGTGGATTGTTGGAGCTCGAAAAAAGAATGCAGGGATCATCACTTGAATGCAAAGTGTGTGTTTGACTTGACCTTATCAAGTGATTCCACCTTATTTGACTATTCAAATATAGAGTATAAGTTTTTGTTTTTTTTTTGAAACAGTATAAAGTATAAGGGTTGGCGATCATGTTACCTTATCATTTCGTTTTACCAAACAAACACAAAAATGAAAGTGGTGATGTAATGTTTCTTTCAAATAGAGTATTGTTAGCTTCAAATTGAGAGGTTGAACGACATTCTTGAAGTAGTTGTTCTCGTACTCAAAGAGGAATTTGTTTTGACAATGAGTACAACGTACTAGTCACAATTCTTGTTTTCTCAACAGACTCATTAATTTACACATACGTAGGCACACTCACACTCCATACTCTCCATAGTCGTCCGTCCATACATTGCCCTCTCCGCCCCACTACACTACAATATAATACCCCTCACTCGGCACGTAAGCTTTTACATCTTCACTTTCATTAATATATTTCATCAACTTGCACACATCATACTATATATTAATATATCATACACTATCCCCTTTTATAGAGACACAAAACAAAATAGAGCTGTGTATATATATCCATTCTGTTTTGCAGCATTGGAGTTTATCATAGAGCAAACCAACAACAAAGTGTTAATTACTAAGTGATCAACAGATGGGTTTTCTCAAGGCAAAAGGTGTTGTCTACAAGCCTGTCGATCAGGTTGATCTCGGTCCAGGCAGTGACGAAGTTTATATTCGGGCCAATGTCAAAGGTATGTCACTATTTTCGAGAATGTAGATTCTAAGCTTTAGGATCGTGTGCAATTAAAGGTGCTATAATGTATTGTTCAACGTGGTAAATCAACTTTGACACTAAACTTTTTGAGCTATTCCAAATGTATATATATTCTCTAAATTCGTAACGTTTTGCAGGTGATAAAACATGTTCTATCAGTACGTATGATTATTAATCGATGTTAAGAAAATTATTTACATGAATGAAAACTTGAGGGGTTTCAATTTATAATGATTCTTATACATGGACGTATAGGAAGTTGCAGAGTTGGATTGTTATGGGCAGATATTTCAGAAAAACTTTACTAATGAGAAAAATGCAGGTGTAATTAATTATTATTACTAAGGTTATGTGAAATAAATGTTGTTGATAATGTTATTAATGCAGGAGTCACCAATCACTATAGGTTAATGTAGTTACTATACAAATTAACATAACAAGGCGAGACGAGGTACAATTTGTCTTATATTGCGACAATTAATTATAGGCCGATGTTTTCAGGGTGAAAGTGAAATTTGGAAAACGACTAACACATAGAAGTAGTTATTTTTATTTTTATTTTTTGTTTTTGTTTTTTTTGTATAAATTACACATTTTTAACATTTTTTCTACCAACATTTCTCGAATACAATTATTTTTTTAACTATCATGATTAAATATTAAATACAATTATATTGTGAAAATATAAACTTTAAATTTTATGTTATATTTGTATTAACTATAGTTAAACAATAATTTATAGTAACATTAAAAGTTATTTACAAAGAAAAGTTAAAATTGGTAACTTGAGTATATATTTAAATTCTTGATTGTTGATCGTTGGAGAAGTATATTTTGAATTTCGTGCTGAGCCAAGAAATCAATACATGTCTGTATAGTAATATATAATGTTTGATGCATGAATATATAGCTCCACGTATGGCTGGCCTACTTGTGAAAGTCTTTGCGGTGCTTCTGGAGATGCCAATATTGGGACGCATAATGCTCTACTTTTTGTTGAAAAACAATTTAATCCACGAGGTAATTAATTAGTAGTAGTAGTTTTATATATACGTCTACATGCATGCATTTTTAAACAATTGTATTAACTAAAATCACCCGCATCAGTGATTTAAGGCTAAAGTCAGTTTAAGGGCTTAAACTGGCCTTAGCCGCGTTTAAGCAGTTTTCGTCCGCATCAGTCACTGCTTAAACGCGGTTAAGGCCAGTTTAAGGCCTGCCACGTCATTTTTTTTTCAATTTTTTTTATATTTTTCAGTTAATGTAAAGAAGAAGGAATATTTGTTGTAAAGAATTTCATACGAAATCAAGTTAATAGATGGAAATCACAAATATATTACAACAAATATATTATATTAAGTTGTACCAAATTTGGAGTGTTAAGAGTGTTTTGATTTTAATTAAGAAGGGAAAAATGAGTTGGAGAAGGTGTGAGCAAACATATCCAAGAGTGGTGTCTATTTATAGATCTCGAAAAGTTCTATTCGTTGGTAATTTTTATTTATTTTTAACATTTGTATTTTAAAAGTTATGACCGTTTGAAATTTAAATGGAAAAAAAAATTAAAAAACAGAAAAAAAAAATTAAAAAAGGGTGGAGTCCACCTTAGTGGACTCCACGTGGCGTCTGACGCCATAGTGGCTGACGCCACTAAACGGGTCTGCGGTTAGTATAACCGCGCTTACCTCCTGCATCAGCAGGAGGTCTAAGAGTAAGATGTTGAACAAAGTATAGTCTTCGGTTGTTTAACACGGTCGTGAAGAAGAAATTTTAGCTACGTTCACCGGCCTAAAAAAACCTAAACACATGTGACATTATCATTTCATAGGTAAAATGACATGAGTACTAATAATATAAAATTAATTGAAATCTCTTTTAATTATTTCTGTGCGCGCAGTACATTACTCTTTTGTACCGAACCTATCTAGCTAACTTATATTTATGATTTTAATTATCATGCGAATTATTCTACAATTAAATGCTACACGATATCTATTTATACGAGACCATTGCCTTACCCGAGTGTGGCTTTTGTGGCTTTATAAATTGACAACTGAAGCCAGAATTAATGCACAATTTCCTAATTTCTTATTATTTCTTAATTAACTAAAAAACATCATTACAATTTACAGTTGTATAGGTATTAGAGCACTCCTTAGGGATGGTTTTTTAAAGACTTTTTTGGGATTAAAACTCCAATTAAGCATAGATATACTTTTAATTGAGGTTTTTTGGTCTTCTAAATAGTAGCCCATGAAAAAGAGTAGCCCTCTACTAAATACGTATATAGTAGCACTCAATAAACCCTCCATATTAACTTTTATGCTTGTTTGTTTGTTTATTTTTAATATTTAATAAGTTTTAAATTTCCAATGAAACCCTAAACCATTGGAGAGCTTAGGGATTTTTTTAGGCTTTTATATTTAAATCCCCGTTGATCCTCATACCATAAATAGTGATCTTAATCAACAAATTGATGTCACCGTCAATGTTCGTAGGCCATATCTAAAGAGTTCATGGTTCAATTCTCCGAAATGGGGTCATTTTCAATATTCCTTTGTGTAAAACGCAAAAGTGTTGAATTTATATCTTTTTTCTTAAAGAAAGATCAAAATGATCATTATAATCCGCCAATTGTGGGAGACCTGACTTTTATGAGGGTATAATTGTCCTCACACTCATCCAATCTATTTTCCGCTATAAAAGTGAGTCGTATTTTCACAAAAATTGAATGTTCAAATATTTAAGAATTCATCTATAATATAGGGGTGGACCCAAAAATTAGGATTACCTATAAATTGTTCTTTTACCTGTTGGGAATTTGATATTTACTACTGTAGTATGAACTATGGACTGATTGATCGTTGATTTTATTTTTATTTTCATTTTCATTTTTGTAAATGTCATTTTGCAGCTAGTCTCATTTGCAGAGTTACCAGAATCACCTCTGTATGTTCCTTTACACCCTTTTCAAGGTTAGGTCTCTGAGATATTGTTAGCTAGTTCGTTACCTTAATTATTGCTAATTAAATGATTAATCTGCATTATGCTTTTAGGCACAAGTTCAAGTTTCTTTTACCATGGCTTAAGTTCCCTCGTTTTCTTGTTACTGCAGGACCTATGGAGAAAGACGAAAAATGTCTAGAGCCGGACATGTCGGCACCAGAAAAAGTTAAACATGCCGCGGATTGTCTTCATTCGGTTGAACACATTGCTAAGACTCCACAACGCAATTTTCGTCATTGGACGATAATGGATTATGCCAGGGCTTATAGAACAGGAGAGACAACTCCCACATTGGTTTGTATTGAAGAAATGCTTCTAAATTGAATTTTCGAGTGTTTATGGGTAACATATATAATCCCTTTCTACAGGTAGCTGATCGGTTCATAGCTTATGTTCGCGAGTCATCAAGTAAACATCTAGAGATGTCATTTTTCATAAATATTGATGTAGAGAATATTCTGAAGCAGGCTGCTGCATCAACTCTTCGGTATCAACAAGGTGCGTAGTTAATTAAGTTTATTTATTTTCAAGTGTTCATGTGCAATGTTGTGTTAATTCAATGTATACTTTCAATATAATCATGATCTCCAGGAGAACCAATATCAGTGCTGGATGGTGTCCCAGTAGCTATAAAAGATGAAATCGATTGTTTGCCATATCCAACCACAGGTGAGATCTTCGTTCTCTGTCTAGAGAACTAATTAATGTACAAAACTATTTGAGTACACCCTCTTTCTTTTCAAAGTCTTAAATGGATGGCTAATGCAGGAGGTACAAAATGGTTGCCTAAAGTGAGAAAATGCAAAGATGATGCACAATGTGTTAAACGTTTACGATCATGTGGTGCCATAATAGTTGGCAAAACAAATATGCATGAGCTTGGTTCTGGGATCAGCGGGATAAATCCTCATTATGGGTATGCAAACATATGGTTCGCACGTTTATAATATTTTGAGCTTTTTCCTCAGTGTCCAGTAGATTATGTTGCCGCCATCATGAAAGTACTAGGCCTAATCCTCCTATATTGTTACGCGTTTATGGCATATGGTATTTTTAGTATTGTTGATTCACCTTCATTTACCTATGTAATAACAGGGCTTGTAGAAATCCATACAATAGTAGCAAAATTACGGGAGGATCTTCCAGTGGTTCTGCTGCCGTGGTAGCTGCTGGATTGTGCCCCATTGCTCTTGGTGTTGATGGAGGAGGTAAATTTCATTAGATTTAATTTTCACTTGCCTTTCGTTTCAAGAGTTAAAACAGTCTGATGTATTTCATCCTCATGCATATTGCTCTGTCAGGCTCCGTAAGACTACCAGCAGCTCTTTGTGGTGTAGTTGGCTTCAAACCAACTTTTGCACGAGTGCCACATGAAGGGTGCGCAAAAAGTTTTCTTGAATTTTATATATACCACATTTACAAATATCATCTTGATTTCTGAAATTCAATACTGACATTTTGCAATGTTACTTTGGTAGAGTTCTTCCAATAAACTATACAGTTGGAATGGTTGGAGTTTTAGCAGCAACAATTGAGGACGCACTTATCGCGTTAGTTTTCTCCATTTCTTAACCCTGAGTAGTTTTAGTTTTCATCTGTTTTGTCTAGCTGGCCTATTTTTATGTGGGAGTTGATCGTTGATTATAATGGTACAGTTATTCAGCCATGAGCGGCGACCTTTCATCTCATCACCCTCTCAGTACAGTGGTAATAATATTCACCTTAAATATCACCATGCACACTCAGTTCCTAAACAATTTAACTCATGCCTAACTCAAACTATTTCCTTTTTTACTGAATGCCAGCCTAAAATAGGTCTTCCGATTTTAAAATCTCCGAACTTCAAGTCGTCCAACATCACTTTGGCAAGATATGGAGAGGTTTGAAGCCATTGAGTACCATTAATTCTGTTTTTAAATTCTCAAGATTTTGAGTTTATTCAAGTTTGTGATTTGTACCACATTTCATGTTCTTGTTCAGTGGTTTGATGACTGCAGTGATGATATCAAAGTCTGTTGCTCTAATGCCATTGCAAAATTAACAGATAACTACAACTGGAAGGTAAGCTTTTCCGAACTATATAGACTTGTCTTTCTTATGTACTTTCAAGTGTATATTGATTTGTCTCTCGATCAAACTCTCTTTCATCTTTCCAAAGACGCTAGAGGTGACCATACCAAGCATTGAGGCCATGCGATTGTCCCATTATTTAACAATTTCATCAGAATGCAGTTCTTCTGTCGCTCACTACATGGAGAAGCTGTGAGCACTACTCAGACAACCTAGATATTATTTTTTTCACAAATTAAATGGCATCATTATCATCATACCGACTAATCCAATGAAACAGGAATAAGTCAGAAATCGGTTGGGATGTTCGGGTATCCCTTTCTATATATGGTGCTTTTCACAGCCATGACTATCTAAATGCGCAGAAAATGAGGTAGTGCACACAAGATTATGACTTGAAAGTTGGATTTCTATTATCATACTCACTATCTTGCGTGAATTATTTTGACCTTTGTTTCCTGAACAGGAAGCGACAACTAGAATTCCATGAAAAGATCTTTTCTGTAGCAGATATCATTGTTACACCGACTGTTGGGTAATAAAACCATTGCGTTTTTTAGTTACTTCCATTCTGTAAATTGTAGGACTTGTGCACATTAACTAAAAACTTGAAGAGTAGATAGCAATACTATTTAACTGATTACAAATGTCATGGTTCTTGTTATTCTTGTCTAATACTCTTGAACAGTGTGACAGCATATTCGATTCAAGACGATGCTAAAAGAACAGGTGAACTAGACTACATAAATGGAGGTAAGAACTTGAGCAATTAATCATGTTCACAGAATCATTGCCACTGTAACGCTTGGTTACATCGATCTGTCCATTTCTCCATCATATGCACAAGTTTAACTGCAAAATCCCTTTTTTGGCTCTGAAAGGCTGACAAATGTGTGTATGTTTGTAGCTGCACTAGTACGATTCCTAATAGCTGGAAACTTTCTTGGGCTTCCTGCAGTGACCATTCCAGTATGTCTTCATGTATCACATTTTCATTACTTGGTAATATGAAAGATGTTCACACACACACACATATATATATATATACTGATATGTCCATGTTCACCAAACAGGTTGGCTATGACAAATCGGGCTTGCCAATCGGTCTCCAATTTATCGGAAAGCCATGGTCAGAATCAATGTTGATCTATGTTGCTTCATCTATGCAAGTAAGTAGCTAGATTACAACAT
The DNA here is from genome assembly GCA_028274465.1 of Plantago ovata. Classification (NCBI taxonomy): domain Eukaryota; kingdom Viridiplantae; phylum Streptophyta; class Magnoliopsida; order Lamiales; family Plantaginaceae; genus Plantago; species Plantago ovata. Next base: position 6,676,102 of record CM051456.1, on the reverse strand, counting down.
ATTTTAGCCATTTTTCTGAGTAAAAAATGTGGAGAGTAACAGAGAACTTGATCTTTGGCTTAGGCTCTATGTGCCTCGGAACACAAGAAGCCAGAGGTTTTCTATGACATGCTAGGGAAGGAGTGATTTGTCATCCAAACTGCCTGCAACAAGCCATTTTCATCATGCATCAATTGAAATGTAAAATTTCATACAATCTAAAACAATTACAAACTTTTATATATGGTTGTTACACCTAGTGCATGTTTTTAAAGTAGCCATATAAAATCTCATTTTATTGTAGATACTTGAACTTTTTGAAATTTATATGAATCAATATAGCATACGTGTGAGGTCCATTTGACACAGAAAAAAAATAATCACTAAACCATAAGAAGAAAGAAGAAATATCACTAAACCATAGAATATTGGTTGTCATATATTATAAAAATCACTAAATCATAGTAGAACTTAGTTATAGAAATTACTTTGTGATGAGACCTCAGTGGGAGGAGTAATAATACAAATCATTAAATCATAGAACCTATGTTGCTGAGTTAAAAAAGTTATAGAAATAATGTTTGTGATACTTAAAAAAATAAAAATAAGGTCCTACCGGGAGTCGAACCCAGGTCGCTGGATTCAAAGTCCAGAGTGCTAACCACTACACCATAGAACCTTGATGTTAGATGTTATAAATTAGACTTATCGATTCAATCTCCAAAAATGTTATTTAAACCCGAAACATCGACCAACTATATATTACCTGAATTATATATAGTGCTTCCATGCGCTTGCGGTTGTACTACTTTATATTCCGATCTCTGGGCATGGATCTTCACCTGGGCCAACGTCATGTTCCATAAAATATTATTTGAAAGACTCTAGTACTTCAAGGTTTTTCTTTATTGTGTCGATCTCATTAGTTTTATCGGCAACCAAAATTTTAAAATGTAGTGCAATCGAAATGATTTTGATTGCCACTCTATTAATATGTTGAAAAACTTTGAAAACTAACTTACCAACATTATCGTTTTTCAAGGAACACTTGGTTGAATAAAAAGGTACTAAAAATATGTGTGTTACAGTGCTACTCAGTTAGCAAAGTGAATATCCCATAATAACATAATAATTTTGTTTTAGTGTAATGATTGAGTTGCTCACTTTCAGACTTGTAAAAGAGTTTTAAATATTTAAAATTTAACATTGATCATACAATAGTTTTAAATATCTCAACCAAAATAACAAGAAAGGGACTGTTATCACGAAGGGGTGGTGGCGCAGTTGGCTAGCGCGTAGGTCTCATAGCTATGTTGAGTGATCCTGAGGTCGAGAGTTCGAGCCTCTCTCACCCCAACTTTTTTCAATTATTTTTTCCCACCAACACATTTTTGCCAAAGTCACATACTCACATGACATGTTTGTTCATGTCCTTTAATTTGAGCCTTAAATAAACACCAACACAATCGTAGAAGGCAAAATGCATCACTGATTCAGATAAGATCTTGCATGGCTTCTTTATAAACAATGTCAAAAATTGAATCTAGGTACAACATTTGTATCATGTATACTAATACATATAAACAACTACAATAGACTATATCTTGCAGGTAATATCTTGATTTCCTTGTCATTTCCATTCTGTAACTCTTAACCAAAGGAACAAACTACTGTTCCATATCCCCTCACCTCTGCTGCAAAGATCTATTTCCTTGGCATTATCATTATTTACATAGAGCAGCTAGCATTTGCAAAATTGCTTATTCTCTTGGTAAAAGTTGCGAAAAGGCAATTTCCAGGAGTTTACACTACCTCAAAGAACCTCGTCTGCTGGTCTTTCGGAGCTGATTAACAAGTCATCGAAAGTGGCAAGAGATTTTAGCTGCCTCCCAAGAGAGGCAATTGTCTTTTGACACTCCGCAAATTTACTAGCCGCTACAGCCAAGTCCTTATCCTGCCGAAAAGAATAAAGAAACGGAATGTTTAAACGATGAACTCACTTCAGAAAATTAACGATGACTGGAAGTAAATGTAATGGAATGCCAAACATGCTCAGGACTTGTTTGAATTCGATAACAAACCTGATTGATTCTGAACTCATCAACGATAGCTGATCTCTGAACCTGGGAATCCAACTTCATCTTCGACATCTCAGCATCCAGTTTCTCACACTTTAAAAGAGTTTCACGCGAAAAGTTTCTTTCTTTGTCGACAGATTGCTCCAAGGTTAGGATACTCGAACGTGTAATTCGAAGCTCAAGTCCCATTTCTTTGAGTTTCAACTCTGCATCTCTTTTCTTTACATTGGCATTCTTTAGTTCCACCTCAACCATGTTCTTAGCTTCATTTGCATTAGTTAACTGATGTTGTATTTTTACCATCTTTGACTCAGCTTCATCTAAACGCTTTGCTGAATTCTTAAGCTTCACTTTCAGAGTTTCAGCTTCTTTCTCCGCTACTCGCTTTGCTTCATTAGCCAGAGCCAACTCATTGCGTAATTCTACTAGCTTAGTCTGTGTTTGCTTGTGTTGGTCTTTTTTCATAGCTTCAGCTTCTTTCTCCGCTGCTCCCTTTGCTTCATTAGCGTTGGCCAACTCAGTGTTTAGTTCTACTACTTTAGACTGTGTTTGCTTGAGTTGGTCTTCCGACATGTTCAGTCTAATTTGACATTCATTCAGATTAGCCTCCAATTTCACTTTCTCTGTTTCCATCATCTTTAGTTTCTCTTCTAGTTCCGCTGTCCGGTTCATCATGGCTTCCAATTCTCCACTTTGCCCATTGACCCATGTGCCGTCATTTCTTTCACTCCGTGGTTTTGGGCATGCAGCGAGGCTCTCCATCTCAAGAAAATCATCCATGAGATCAATCTCAGTTGATGGAACAACACAATTTCTTTCATGAGTTGCTCTGTGCTTATGGATGTCATTTTCCAAAAGTAGCATCTTTTCCCCACTATCCGAATGACAGTCTGTAACAGATTCAGCATAAACAGACGATGCAGTTACGGAGAGCTGATCGTGCATAAGTGTCTGCTTCTGAGCTACTGCTTTAAGCCTTCGACATTCAGCTTCAAGCTTGCTTACTTTTCTTAAACTGTCAAGACGCTGTTTGCTAGCACATTCAGCAGCACGTGTGCTCAGATCTCTCTCGCAAATCATCAGTTCCAATTCTTCAGATATAGATTGTAGCTTCAGCTTCAGACTCGAATTCTCCTTCTCCACAACTTCAAGCTTAGACTGAACACCATGAAGCACTGTGCTAGTGCTATCGCTTTTTGCATTTTGAAGTTGAGACTGGAGTTCAACAAGCTGGTTTTCTAGTTCAGACTTTTTAGATTCCCATTCGGAACTTTTCTTGACAAGGGCATCGTAGATTTTCTCTTCTTGCTCTTCTCTTGCTTGCCTAAGCTGTCTTAAACACTCTTTCAAGGCTCCATCGAGATGGCCGACACGTTCTTCAAGGGTGGAGTTTTTCTGAGTTAAGCCCTCCACTTGTTTCTTCAGAACCAGCATTTCATTCTCAGACCTTTCCCATCCTACAACAAATTGAGATCATTTTTTCCCTTTCTGGTTGTAAAGTACAAAAAGAAAAGGAGCTGTAAGAGAAATTATGGAGGGTTTCATTGACAATTAACGAGAAGAAAGTATCAACAATATTGAAAGATCATCAACTTATAAGTTATATAACCTTCATTTGAGATAGCTAGAGAGAGGATATGATACCTGAGACAGCTTCCTCTGCAACTTTAGCATGCTGCTTAACCAAATCTTCCTTTTCACGTACGTTAGCAAGAGCTTCTGATAGTTTCTTCGATAGAGACGCAACAGTGTCATTAAGTCCATCATCGTCCGCTGCTTTTGACGTGACCTCAGGTGATTGAGAATTCAGATTTGATAAAATCTGTAAAGAAAAAAAAAAAAAAAAAGAAATATATATCAGCCAAGCATTCCTTTCAACAAAGGAAGATCCCATCAATGGTGTAAGACATCATCATCTACCCTCACCGGAGCAGGATTTCTATTTCTTCCGAACTTGTACTTTTTCATAATCTTATTACTGAACATCGTGATAAGCACTGGATTCCAACAACATATATGTTCGGCTTGTTTGTTATATACATGGGCTGCCAACCAGTACGTTCGCTCATCATAAGTGGGACTCCATCACAATCATTGTGGCTTTCGCTAATTACACGCATTTTCAACACATTCACACTTCTAATTAGTGAAGGCATATGATGCCTGCAGCTTTTGAAAGAACACGTGGACCCGGAGAGAACATGATCTTTTGGATTGAAGTGATGTTTTCTCAAGATTATGCAGAAACACATGCAAAACACAAAATGTGTACACAGTACATAGATGCTTAAATAGAATGAGAATCGACCTATATGCTAATAATTGGGGGCAGATACTAATAGTGGCAGCTGTGAGAGCTGCTTTTTTTTGAAAGAAAAGCAAACTGCAAGAAGCTGCCTGTCAGTTCATGGTCCAGTAACAGTGGAAAATCACAAAAAAAGTGGTCCATTTTTATTGAAAGATAGACCAGACTAGCATGTGAGTATCATTGCAAACTAGAGTACACACCATGAGACTCTATGCAAGACATTCCACTAACCTAGAGGTCTTTACATACTTGAGCTAGAATTCAAGATTTGAGAGCATAATGCAAGGCTGGCATACAATAAGTTAACACTCCCCACTAGCCCGCTTTAGATATTGGCAGAATGAAAGGTTCAGCTTGGACAGGCCAGTGTACGCTTACCAAACGAGGTTTGACCTCTATATCAATATCCTAAACCCAACGTCCCTAAGTTGCTTTCATAGGTGGAACAGTAAAGCTTATTGGGATTGCGAGAATCGGATTTCATTAATGATGGAAGGCAGATTCATTTATGTGTTGGGTTTAAATTGTTGCAACTAGAAACCACCAACTAAGAACATGCGTCCGGTGTAAATGACTTATTCTTGTTGGTCACAGATTATATGCATAAGTGAAAAGGTAAGGCTAAGTACATTACAATATACACCTAACCTCCGTGGAAAGTCTTTTTCCATAAATCCAAATGCAAGGCTATGTACTATTTATGCCTTACCTCCCCCGAGGCATTGTTTTCCATTTAGAAAACATATATCCTAAACAAAAATATACTAACAAAGATGAAATCTTTTGGTCATTCCATAAGTTAGAATAATATTTTTGCATCAAAAGTCCCAAAAGTAATCAAAAGGCTGCAAGTTATTTCTCAAGAGGCTTCAAACTCAACACTAGAGATTCATTCAAGAACAAAGAAGTGTGGCAAAATGCAATTCCATATCTTATCTTATCTTCCTTCTATTCTTGAACCCAAGTCAGCATCATATACAGAAGATCAGTAAAGCATGACATAAACTTCTGATGCAACATGATACAAAATGTATCCGACATTGTAAAAAATCCAGATGCCGATAAAGATAAATGATCCTCATAAGTTAAACACTGTAGTTCAGAGAAACTGAGCTGAAACAAGAACCAACCTGATCATCAGAGAATCTTCCCGAAAGTGATGACACCGACCCTGAACTCTCCGTCTCACCACTTGGATTCTTTTCTGAACTCTTTCGCCTCCACAACCAACTCTTCCTATCCATCTAACGGTAGAACACACGCAATCGTCCCCTGTTTCTTATTCTCTCATATGTACCTCAGCTTAGCCTAGCCACAAGTAGTCAACTTCCCACCTTTAAACCAAACGACATTCATCCATTCTTCGCTTTTCCTAACGTAAAGCTTCCTTCCTAAACAAGCAACACATAAAACTAGCACATTTCAGACTAATAGTTTGATAGAACTACTCAATCAATCAAAAGTATCAAACACCACCAAGAATTAGTCTTTACACTCCCAATGAAGTAAACATTTCTCCCAGTTATAGGATAAAACCAAAAAAGCTGATGAAATTCACCAAATATGAAATATTAGACTTTGCTTAGAATCCACTCGAGAACCAACTAACTCCAATATAAACATAAAAAGCTGGTACAATTCACAACCACAAAACAACAGAACAAAACAAGCAACATTATATCATGTGAAAACAGGAAAACCAAATCACCCCTTTCAAGAAAAGGAAAGAAACCCATTATGAAATGCATACCTGAAACAGAATTGCAACTACTCTGATGTACACAGTACACCTCTCAATTTCCCAACAGTGTGATAAACATGTGATTGAGCAGGCAAGAAGGGTTGAATTGTAATAAACCACTTATTACTAGCTAGCTGCTTAATAATAGTACTAAATATCTGTTGAGCAGTTGAGCAAGAAGAGAATGAATAGCAAAATTAAGGGTGACCCACAATCAATCATGAACTCTTTTAATCTATCTTCCAAGGATTATACACACCACCCACTAAAGGAAATCATCCAAAAAAGAAAAAGACCCTCCTATGTGAGAAAAAAGCCAACTTTATTTGTTCCACATCACATGACAAACTGCCAAAAGACACACACACACACTCATTTAGTCATTTTACACAACCAAGAAGAAACAGGAAGACAAGAAAGAAAGAATTACCAGGAAGAAGAAGGAGGAGAATCTGGTTGAGTTGTTGAGTCAGAAACTCGTGTCAAAATTTTAATAAAGAAAGAAACATTTTGGTGAGCGGTGATTTTCTTGAATTTTGTTTATAGTTTGATTGTTGGTGAGTGTGGACTTGTGAAAGGTATGTAAAAGACAAATGTTTAAAAGCAGAGTGTGTTGGAGAATTTGATGTTGAGTTTTAATTTTTTGGGGCAACAAAAATTAATAAATGGGGCTTTTCTTGTTTTTGTTTTTATTATTCAAACTCAGATTGCGACATTCGCGCGCCTGTCATAAGGAGATCATCAAAGATTGATTGATTCAATTCGATGATTAACAACGAAGCAGTAGTAGTAGTACAATGGTGGTGGGAACCACCACATCGATCAAGATTTTCATGTAGACACGCCCATTCTCCGGCTGAGCTTTGGGTTATTGACTTACTTCATAGTTCATACAACCTTTTTTTAATTTCATTTTATCGGTCTCTATTCTTTTCATTTTAAATCCACATTTATTAAATTTAATTCCAATTATATTAGAGTAGAGTTAGATTTAACCGTTTTAAGAAGAAAAAAAATCAATTCATACTATCTAATTTTGTTACCTTCATAATATATCATACTTCATACAATGAAAAAAAGAGAATAAATCAAACAAAACACTAAACTATTAAAAATCCTTTGAAGAGTTAGTTGTGAATAATTAAAAGAAGAATTGGAGGGAGTACATTTTCATTCATCCCATTTGCCCCCAATGATTATTTCTCTTCCTATTCTTTACTATTTGTATGATGAAATAATTGGATGCTTCAACTGTACCAATATATTTCATTGCCGGATTTTTTGTTGGTTAGATGCCTACTACTAGTGTCTACCAGCACATAGTATATCATCCGATTTATCTTGGTGTAATTGATAATTGATATGAATAATAATTTTGATAAACGGACCACATAATTGTAGGCATGTAGAATAGCCCAACCATTATTGTACTACGTATTTATTTTTATTTGTATATCACAGTCACAATTACACCATCACATAGTATAGTAGTATACTTTTAGAAAAATACGAATGATAAAGAATATCGTTGTCCGGGAGTAGTTTGATTACTGATAGTTCGGTGTGATAAGAATGACTCGTTAAACTTAACATTTGAAGAAATAAAAATGTCAATCTAATACTTGCGTATATTTATTTATTAAAATAACTGGAAATATTTCACGGAATCCGATTCATTACTTCTTATAACAACATTTTTTAGACGAGAGCTAGACTGACGAAGAGGGTGATTCCTTGTGGACTGAAAGGTTTTTAAATTTAGCCTTTTTAATTATCTGGTTGTCAATTAGACAATTACCTTATAGACTAGTTTGCTATAAATAGATGAGAACCCACAACTTTAACAAAATTACGCATCTAGACCCGCTCAAATATAAATTTAAATTGTGAAAATCACGAAACTGTTGGAAATAATGAGAGAATTGTATTCAATACTGAAAATATGAGGGGTATTTATATGAGTACAATAGAATCTTTTGAGTCTATCTAGAAACCATAAGCAACTAGTGTTCGTATTGTATTCTACTTGTAACTCTTAACTAACCGAAACTCTTGTACATTCCTAATTATCCACAACACTCCCCCTTGAATGAACACAAGTTGAGGATTGTGAATACGCTTGTAAGCATACTGCCTCATTAAAAACCTTCCTAAGAAAACCCCAGTGGGATAAAAAATTAGTGAAGGGAAAAAGAGTGCAGTGCGTATTCAACTCCCCCCATTCGTATATCACTTCAAATCTTTGAGCCGCCGCATTCCAATCCTTTGAACCATCTCCTCCAATGTTGATGTTGAAAGAGATTTGGTGAACAAATCCGCAAAGTTGTCGCTCGATCTCCTTGTTGATGTAGCTATCCTCCGAAATAATTCTTCCACACATAACTTGTTTGTAAAATAACCAATATGGTCTTATAACTTTATCTTTATGGATATTGGGAGATACTTGCGCTTATAATGCTACCTCGTTAAAAACCTTGCTAGGAAAAACCCAATGGGATAAAAACCTAGTCGAAGGTAAAAAGAGTGTAGCAACTTGTATGATGCGCAAAATGTTTCACTGGTGTTTATTATCTCCCCATGTTTGCAAGATAAAGTTCTTTTGCATTCTCCAAGAACCTAAAAAATCATATCTCATAATTCTCATATTTCACTTATAGTGAATACATAGATTCTATTTATCAACCTTTGAAGCCATATATAAATAGATAAGTAGTGAGGTTCAAATCTAGTTCTTCAGGAACATTTTCACATTCATTGATTCATGTTTGTCAACATGATATCTCTAGTCCATGAGGGATTGATTACTGATAGAGAGTATTCATCTCTATTAATCAACTTTCTCAAATCAAATAATTTTCATTGTCAATCCAATGAATATTCATGTGTAAATTTCAAGGATATATAATCAAGTAATAACAATTAAGCAAATAACATGTATGTATGCAATATAATACCTAAAAACAACTATAATCAACTAGATCAAGTAAATAACATAACAATAATCATAATATACATGATATTAAATATAATATGCAAGATGAAAACTTAGTATCTAGATGCACATGAAATTTGACTCGATAATGCAACGGTACCGTATAAAAATTTTGAATTCATTAATCGAATGGACATCAGGTCCATGGGCTCTATAATTACTTTGTCGACATTAAATGGATTCTCATGTAAGATCCCCTTTTACATGTTTAATTATCCATATCCATTTCAATTTCGTATATGCTTTTCAAACTCTCGGTTCCATGTATATTGGTATATTTAATAATCAAATCTCTTATCATGATTCGTTTAATTCAGTACTGATCATCGGTATCTGAATATATTTTATGGAGGTACCATTTCATGTCTATAGGCCATCTATTTTTATTTCAGATATATATGCCATATATGGGCATTAAACATATATAATGAGTACCAACTGCATCATCTTGCCATTATTTTCTTGGAACCAATAATCTACTTGTTGTATGTGCATAAATTACAATAGGCAAGATATCCAATTCTCAACACATGTCATATTTACAACTGACATGTAGCTCTCTATGTCACAAAATAGGATCATAACTCTCTACAATCAAATTATATAATGTCATGTTTGGAATATGGTAACATGAAGATGAAACTGAAAATGATATATGGGGATCAATTCACACTATGAATTTGTTTTTATCAGCTTATCATGTGTTTCACTTTCTCCCCCTAAGCTGGGAAAAACTAATTCAACGAATTAGCACTATCTGGGGCACATATAATGTGCAGCTTAGATACATATATACTCATACTTTTATTTAAATGGGCTTCATGTATGAGTTATTTTTCAAGGGAAAAATATACATTCAAGGGAGTGTATCAGTTGGTTTCTATGTGTGATGAAAATTAGATTTGCCCCAATAGGAGATCATTAATTAACTTAAGCAATTAGTGGACTTCTAGCCACATCAATAAATTTTGAGTGATAATCACTTTCAAAGTCTTCATTAGTATGCTTAATCTCAATGTCGTGTCTTGCCATTAATATAATCTAACGACATGAGAAAGCCTTCAGCACATAAATATTTTTGATAAAGGAAACTTCAAGTTCCTAATTATAGACGGGTAATTCACACCTGGATGGCCATGTTTGTCACATCATATGAACTTTGTTGTTTGTCAAATCTTGTTAGCAATGATCAAGAATGTTCACTATACTCTTTGCATGCAAAGTTAGTAATGATCAATTTTCACATACCAACTTCTAGTTGGTTAAATATAACAATCGTGAACAATTGAATCTGGCCAGAATGATGTGACATAAAAAGATACAATCTATTTTATATTGGTAAGACTAGTAATCTCGAACTTCTTCAGGAAGTGAGTCTAATGTGTGATTTTATCATCACAGATTTCTTTTATTAATATAATGATCTTTGACCACAAAGGCAAGCTAATACGAGTAATAGTAACATGTAGTAGTACAGACTATAGTGGTAAGATAAACAAAATAAAACTACTAGTACTACTACCTACAGTACTTACGTGAGTATAAATAAACCAAAAGATGGTACTACATGCGTGATTTAAAAGAAGAGAACAAAGTAGACTATTAGAGTAGTGGTATTGGTAGTAAGCATTGTAGCATAATATAATAATAATTTAGTACTACAAACTACTAAGACTTCTTTACGTGATGCAAGCAAAAACAAATCCTAGTACTACCTTTTAACTATCATTATTATTCCATGAGAACTAGTACTACTAATAGTTACGTATGTGATCATGAAAATACAAACAGTATAAACATAAACAAGCAAACCTGGACGGATGAAATGCTTGCAAGTAATATAAAAGAAAGAAAAACGAGACTGTTTATGATTTATGTGACCAATCACTTCAGGATTCGAAGAAACATGATTTGTATATATATATGACATCTTTTCCACATTCATATGTCATAGCAACTTCAAGTGTTATATTTCTTTGATGTTTCATTTCAAGAAATGGATCAAATTTATAGAATGTCAATAGTGTTCCTCTGTATCTGGCAAACATTTAGATATCAAGGAATTCAAATAAAAATAAATCAAACAGATAGAAAATATAATAAAGTGTAACTTATCTCTGATATAACTTATTCATGGATGATCTTGCTCATCCGTAAGAATTGGTGCTCTAATCCTTCATATCCTGATTAGGAATTCATCAAGCACCTCGCATACTCGAGAAACTCGTACATATGCCCATCAACACCAAATCAAAAATATGTATTAGTAAATCAAATCATATGTTAAATAATATCTAGCAAATGTTTTTCTACATGGTGCAACTTACATGGGGCTTTCTATTCTCAGGTCGGCTCCGTACCGACCTAAACTCAGGTCTTCATTCAATAGTTGTCATGTGGCGCTTAATTTAATCTCATACATTCATTTCGGTTCAAATTCATTTTTGGTATGATGGATTATAATTAATTTTCTTTAACATTAAAAATCACCACAAAAATACAAATTAACTATAATGCCCTTAATTTCAATTTATATGATTACATATACACGTAAACCTTATTAATTAATCTTAATCACTAACCAAAGTTAATTGATCACAATTAATTTATCCATTTTAATGATACATAAACTATTGAACACTTCTAAATAATATACTTCGTAGCTAAAAAAATAAGCCTCTATTATTGGTCTCTACAAATGTTGATAGCTAGTGCAATTAGATTATGAAAAACGAATATCCATTGAATTGTTGTTGAAATTAATTTGATATATATTGATTAATTTTAATTTTAATTAAAGTAAATTTTTATTTTTAATTTAATACTTATAAAATAGTAAGAACTTATTTAAATTATTTAAATGAATTTTTTGAAAGTAGGGGTATAACTGCACATTTATATAGTTTTATCAAAATATAATAATTAGAATTAAATATATAATAAAGACCTACGTTTAGGTCGGTACGAAGCCCAACTGAGAATAGAAAGCCCCAACTTACATTGTCAACATATAAAGTTGTACCATATATTTACAAAGTGTCATACTATGCATCAAGCAAAATCATATCTTACTACTACAAGGCAAATATTACATTTGAGGAACTAAGATCACGAAAAAATGCACCCAAGACAATCATCAAAGTAAACCTCAACTGAATTAGAAGTAAAAGTTCCTAACTTGATAGAATTGATCTAATACACTGAGGTAACAAATATGTTAAAGCCATTTCTATTAAAGCATGACACCCATTTCTACTAAAGCCACTGCTAATATATGTATATATAACGACTAGTAACATTACCATCAATCATATAAAAGTATGCAGTAACAAAACAAGTCAACTAAGTAAATGGACTTGGGTCCATATTTCACTACCAACCGAAACACGAGCTGATCATGGCTAGCTAAAAACAGACTCAGTGAACCGAGCAACGATCTAACGTACCAAGCGTCTTGACGTGGAAACACCTGACTTTGTAGTGGCTAGAGTTACTTCATCTGTACACACACCTGAGTAATTTGCATTCGGTTTCGATCAGCAGAGATTCAGGGTTGATCAATTGTCCCGTATATAATCCAATAATATGTAGCTTGATTTGAAGGGAATTGGGATTGCTTCACTGTCACATGCGCCCCATAACAAAAAAAACATAGTCCGTTTGGTTTCATTAAATTCTATGGGTGAACTCACAAACTCTCCATATACAAGCCTAATGCCAGGTGCTTCTTTCTTAAGTTCATCTAACAACAAATAGATATTCCTCATCTTGGAACCCACATTGTCTTGAAATGCAAGTTGATTCGATGAAGAAAATATTACGTACCTTGTACGTCACACGTGGAGTCTGCTAGCTCTATTTTCTTCTGAAGAGCTTCATAGCCCAACTCATCCAGCACACATTGTCGGCAAGGGCAGCATCCTTGAGCCTTTCGATCATAAAGCAACAACTACACTCCTTGAGCTTGACCACTGCTTTTTCTTAGCATCGTACAACAAAGCCTGAACCATCCTCATCTTCTTCTCCGGCCTCTGCATATATGTTTGTTGACGAGCTGCTCGTGTTATTTCTTCCAAAGCACTCTCTCCTATATTCCTTTCAAATCTTAGGCATTGTTTGATGATCTAAAAATTTTTGAACTGAAGAATTTGTTTTTCCAGTCAAATCAGGCCTCACATTAATAATCTAGTAAAGTTTAACAAGAGAAGCATGCAGCATGAACTAATTATCTCAATTCCAAAGAATGTACAGCTTCACTAGCAAGCATATGAATACCATAATATTAAACTGATCGAAATTTCTGCAATCCGTTGCAGTAAAATGCTGATTTCGTTGTTCCGACTTGTGAATCTACAGGTTCCTGCTAATGAAACAACAATAAGTTGTAGCCAAATGCTACATGAAAATGGAATGTTCTCGAACCATAGATATGGATGATAAATATAGCACATGAGCAATTTGTACTCAGAGATTGTACATATTAAAACTGTGGTTCTTTCTGCTTCTTACAGAATCAATGATACTCCGATATGATACATACGGCCAAACTGAAGATAACAAGGCTTCATCTGGTGTGTAGCGAGGAGGTGATCCATCATCTATCCAATCTCCGTAGATCCGGTTGATCTTCTTACCCAGTTTCCATTTCAATTTCCTCTTTCCCTCTCCATCATTAGCAACAGGTGCCAAATTAGCAGCCGGGATGTTGGGTACATTAGTGGAGTGAGGATATACCGGAACAGTTACAGATTTCACGGGCGGTTCAGCCTCAACAGGCGCATCAAAGACCTTCAAGTCTGTGCATAACACGATATATCCCAATTATACAGTTGAACGAAAACAAAACCATCAAATTAAAATTGAAGTAAAAGTTTGAAATGCAAATTAAAAAATGTACCTGACATGCCATGAGCATAGTGACACTTGTCGCCATATGTGCACTGGCCGATTTCCCATTTAGCACACATTTTGGTTTTCCAGAAAGTCGTCTTTTGTTGGTGATCACCTTCTCCACCGCTACTCCTAGCATTTTCAGTGGTTCCAATGCTTATAAAGGTAGTTTCTCTTCTACCAAGTTCATCACCCTCATATCTTGAGTTTCCAATATTCCCTACAATAGAGCTTCTACCGGGTACCTGACGCCCCTCAACCCGTGGACGCTCATGAAGAAAGTTACACCGTTCTCCATATGGGCACACGTCCCCACTGGCATACCTCTTGCATGTCTTCATCTTAGAGTGGCGATCATCCCCAGCATTAGCATCACTCCCGCTACCCCTATCCTTTTCACGAATAAATTCTTGCCAATTCGGTGGGGTCTCACGCAAATCCTCATGGCCGTGAGCAAAGGAACAAGTATTCCCATTCTGACATGTGCCTTGCATAAATCTGACACAAAGACGAGTCTTATAAAATATATGGCCAGGTCCAGTACCTCTACTTCCCGGAAGATGTGGAGGGTTCACCCTCTGATTATTCATTGGTGCCGGCCCAAGATTTTGTGGGTTTTCGAAGTTTCTTGACCGCTTATAAGGATAAGGAGGATCAAAATCCATCGCATCATGTTGTTGTGTTCCGAACATCATTGGTGGAGGAATAGAAAAATGCTGTGACATAAATTGATGTGGTGGTGGTGGATCGGAATAAGACATCCTGGGAAAATAAAATTAACATAGAACTTAGGTTAGAATTTTGGGCAAGAAAACGTAGGCTGAATCACAATTCCTTCAGTTAAAATAGAGCTAAAATCATCCAGACTGTTACAAATCAATTGAATATCATATTGAAATTCGTTATTTTATGGGAATATTGTTATCACATGATGGTAGATATATAACACGAAAATCATTCACTCTTGCACATTAGAAACCCTAATATTCACATAAGATAAGATAAATTACTCCTAGATTTGGCTAAGTCTAAGTCTCCGAGCATCAAAGGTTGCTAATTAACTTGATATACAATGTAGAATCACATCAACTGAACAAACCAAATAGCTAATTGAAGAACAATCCTAACATTCAATCAGCTGAAAAGATTGTTTTTTTTTTTTTTTTGTCCGTAAACAAAAGGAAGGGAAAAGACACCCTTTTCAAATCAAGTCTGAGCAAGTTTATATATAGATCAAATAAACAAAGTCGATTGAACGACAAATAAATTTTGAGTTTAACCAACCGTACATTTCAAGAAAACTAAACTGGCAGAGATAAAATAAAAAATTACCTGCACGGACTGGACGCTCTTCAATTCCAGCACCGTATTTGTGATTTTGTGGGTTAATTGAGATGTGTTTGTGATTTTGAGGTTATGTGGAGTAATATATACACGGAAATCCTGACCAGCCCAAAAGCCAAATCGAATTGGAAAAGGAAAGTAAAAAACCCCTAACAATTTTATGATAGGGAATACTTTCCTTACGTATGAAGCTGGAAGGTTTGTATGGGTAATTCTTATTAATTCAAACGATCCAAGTATGAATTTTGGTTATCCTCAAATAAAAAAAAAATTAATTAGAATGTAGAAGATAGGTATTACAATGCACCTCCCTTAAATTCTCGACGTTTTAGGAGGGTACAAGCCGTCCGTATAAATTCTAGGGGTAGCTCCCACCGTTGATACGTTATAGCACTTTACCTCGTCTAACACTTAGTTTCCTGCAATTTTGGATAGTCCCGCTCTTACCACTTATAACGATCCATTCAATCTCAAATAATGTGTGATGTAAAATACTACAGCACGCACCACTGTATACACAAGTAATATGAAGCATTCATATGGAAAATTAAACCTGAGAGAAAGATCAATGATCTACTGAATCCATTAGGCCTACTTAGACCATCATTATCGGTACATGGGGGGTCACTATTTGGTGGCTCACTGTACAGTGGGCCCCACCAACCCCCCAATTAAAAAAAAAAGAATTGTGATGGGCGCACAAAATTGTGCGCCCATTTGGCCACGAGCTGGTGGCCATTGTGTCCCCCTCCTATTTGCTACTCTTTTTTTTTCTATTTTTATTTTCTGTTTTTTTATATTATCTTTTATAATACATGATATTTTTATTATTTAAAAAAAATTATATATTAAAATTTATAATTTTTTCCTCTATAAATATAACATAATTTCATGACATTTTACACACTTCTAAATTCCCTCTATAAATATAACATATGTATTTTTATTTCGTTTTTTCATAATTCTGCATTTTATGTTTTTCGTTGTAATAAATTTATAAAAATATTGTAATATTAATTTGTTTTCCTTTAGTAGTGATTGTACTTTATTAATATAATAATGCTTAATTTGTTATTTCCGAATATTAGAGAAATTTTCTAGATTAATATAGTAATTTTATAATAATATACAATTATTATATTATAATTATTAAATGATAATAAGAAAATGAAAAAAATAAATAAATTGAATTGGTTGGATGGTGGGTTGTCATATATATATATATATATGAGAGAGAAATTAATTTTTTATTTGATATTGGATAGTGGTGCGGGTGGTTATAGATAGGCCCTATATAAGTAGGGAGTCGTCCATCACACTGCATGATAATGCCAGCCAAATTCCTTGATAAAGCGACTTGACTCTCGTATTTAATGTATCTAAATCCTCATCACCTGTTTTCTAACCAAAATTCGAATGACATGGGACATTATATATATAATGGCTGTGAGAGGCCGGTAAATCTCATAAAATTCCTAATTTTTCTAAATAATAGTGGTAAAATTCACCTTATACTGAGCGTTCCCCTGAAATCATTCTTGGAATCCCTTGCCCAAGCTAGAGTAGCAAATTGAATGGGTAACTCAGGTTTGCAAGCATTTAACATCCCTTAGTAACAGAAAAATGCAGACCCGCAATGAGATCAATCCAACATATAGCAGCAAATTTGTATCCAGAGTTCATACAACAAGCTAATAGAAGTGATATCTTCTTCAATTAGTTTCTCGTCTTGTTCAATTCGAGTATAGGTTTACTCCACTTTGAGCTCAACTCACAAAAATAACAGTCGGTATAATGGGATTACACGGAATCTTGCCAAGTTCGAATTTCAGCAGAATTCAGACAATCGAATCTGTAATTGCACGTCTGACATTTCTAGATATCCTGTCATGTATGTTTTCCTGCAGGAAAGGTATTTAAGGTTATATTCTTACACTGTCTGTGTATGTCTTAATAGAAACTGTTGAGTTTATCAATAGCCTTTACCTTAGTTGTGGGTATTTTGAATTCCGATTGTGTTATCGTCTCGTACAAGAGGATGTACCTCCAAGCCAATTCACATACAAGTTCTTCAGGTGCATCGGGCAAGACCTGATCAGGAGGCATTATGAAGAGCTAATTATATTATGTACATGAATTCCAAGTAACAGGAGAAAGAGTTTTGTTCATCTAGATCACCTCATCCTCGTAAGGCTTGCAGTGATCTTTAAACCACAATCTCAAAAATTCCTGCAAAATTTTTACACGAAGCAAACCGTTAATCCTGAGACTTACTGGCAAACAAACAAAGGAGTTGTGGCTGTAAGTCTATAACAGACGAAGATATGATCATGACCTTGTCGATATTTTCAGGTTCAAGACCACTTTGAAAACGTTCCTCATAGGAATTCGCTATCCAATATCTGCTTGAGTCAGGGGTATGCACCTATAGTTTTGCAAATGGAAAAATCAAATTTTACTCTTGCCCGCAGCAGACAGATAGGTACCAAGGATACTATGCAAAGCCTACAAGAAATTAACCTCATCAATCAAGCGTATTATGCCATCAGATCCTTTTCCAAATTCATATTTAGTATCCACCAGAATTAGGCCGTGTTCCTTAGCTATGCGCTGCAATAATGAACGAAAGAGCTGGTCAAGCCAAGCGTGTCGGTGGGGCTTCTGGAGAAAAGTTTTAAGCAAAAGAATGTACAATTGTACACTAGTTACTGGTATAGTGAACAATTCACTGCTTATGTTTGAGGCTGTGGCATGGCTGATAATTTAGAAACTTAACAAACCGGCAACGAATTTGCACCCGATTTTCAAAAGTACAGCCAATATGCATGCATAAAGAGTATACTAAATAATTTCAGCTATCATACACCATCCAGGATTCCAGGTATCAATAAAGGCTTACATGATGCAATTACAATGATGAGCATATAGTTATCGCATCATAGTTATCTACAAAATAACGGAAGCACGAATACTTATATAGTTACATCATCATGACTCATGGTTACACAGTAAACTAGGAAGCACTAATACGTAAACGCAAGAAAATCGGAAAGATTCAAAATATCAAAATAGAAATACGTTAATATTGTTTTTTTAATATAATAGCAAGAAGTACCAAACACCTAAATTAAATCCAATAAATCACATTTTAATTACTTCCAAATCGATCTAAACCATCCAAATTCCAAATATAAATATAATTTTAATGTGTGTAATGAAATCCAACCTAATAAGTCTCCGACCAATTAATTAAACTATATAAAAGCCCAAAACCCAATAAAACCATACTAAATTATGTAAATCAGAGAAATTGCAATAAGAAGAAAGGATTAATTAACCAATCAATAGAGTAAAGAAATAATGAAAACAGTGAAAGAATACATATTTGTTCCGTTTTCAACCAATTTCGACATTTTGTACTCAGTCCACAAGTTTAATGTTTTCATGCTTCCTTGACAGTAAATAGTTGATTCAAATTTTTGTGACAAGAAAAAGCATGCCCCATTCATCATTTCATCTGTTATATTTGTTAAAGAATACTGGCTCATGGTATTCTTTGTCTATTTGTATCTGTACTCTCTACCTAAAGGCTTTAATTGGTATGTAAATTTCTTTTTCGCACAAAAGGAAGGAAAAAAAAAAAAAGATATAGAGTTGGTACAATAGTCAACAAAATGAACAAGTGTGCTTGAATACCTGCCCATACTCGAATAGGCTTAATGCTGCTCTACTTGCTTCATCATAATCAGCCTGAGTCATAAGTCCATGCTGAACAATCTGGAATTAAATACCAAAAGGAAACTCCAATCAACTTTCTATGATAAATGCATCTAAAGAATGAATGAGCTTTGGTTAAGTAAGCGAATGAAAGATAGGAATATACCAGAACCAATGGGCACAACCGCACAAGAACCAAAATACAATTTCAAAGAAAAAAACAAAGATAATGATACAGTGGATGAGGAAAAGAGATAAATAATGCAACCTCTTGTGGAGATATGGGAACATCATGATCCGCAGCTTTGGTAGTGGGTGTGAGAATGCTTGCCGGTAACTTTTGATTTTTCACCAAATCTAGAACAGAAGATGCCAACAACTATCAGCAAGCAATAATAAGTAGTAAACCTGGTGTGTCTATTCTCAGTTACAATTCTTACCATCTGGAAGATGATTTCCACAATAATTGCGTACGCCATTTTTGTAGACAGTCCAGAGTGATGTATCAGTACTTCCAGTCACATATCCTCTCACTATGCATTGGATACAAACCAAGAAAATTATAAGTAAAATCACCAATTCAAAAGCACATCAATACTACCTCAAACTTTCGCAAACTAGTTGAATGGCATGAATAAAATTGAATAACTCACCAACAAATTCAACCGGAAACACTGAACACTTCCTTGCAATAGTTACATTCTGATCCGGGGCGCAAATAACTGCATTTGGGACAATGTGTTGAGTTTTGTCAAACCACCACATGCTCGTCTCATTGAGTACCTGAAAACAGTAGGTGTGGTCAGTTATCCAAATGAAAACATAATGACTTGCTATTAACGGAAAGACACCATCAAATACCTGGCCTTTGAAGGGGATAGACGCAAGAACTCTATCGAAAGCACTTTGTCGGTCAGTTGTGACCAAAACAAGATAGTCCCCTCCATCATAGATATCTCTCACCTTTAACAGAGTTCAAAACTTCTTTATTGTCATTTCTCAAAAGTTTGTCAAACAGAATAATCAAAATTCACAGCTTGGTTGACATTCAGAAACAATTGGATAAGACATATACACCAAACCAACCAAACAAAAACATTAGAATTATATGATGGTATTAAGACTGGCTAAATAATAATTCCTACAAGGTCCCTATTCTTGTCCTTCACATGAAGTTACACAAACACCGCGTAAACAAGTTTTTCTACCAAACAAACCTATTGATGTTTACACCAGAAGATTCACCATGCTAAACCTTTTATAAGCAAAAGCAGATTCAATCCCAGCAGCAAAAGACATTCTGTTTACTTGTGATTTGTGAACGAGACCAACCAGAAAACATAAAAACATAGATGTCCATTACCAAATGCACCAGCACCACATCTTAAACAATTGCATCTCAGCCATACAGGAATTCCTGTTAGCACATCAGATATCACACATGAACACCAACTACTTTCAAACATACCCATCAATAAGTGTCTACCCATCCATCTACGGCCCTTTGCCAGTGGCCTCAATTCTCAGAAACTCTTCAAGAACCAAGCTAATAATATTATATGGTTTACAAATTAGTACTAGTATCTTCTCCTTCCGGCTTATTTTTTGTCTGACATTCTTAACTCCAGCTTGACTTAAAAATTCATTAAAAATCATATCGAAAGTCCCAAAAAATAACCATTATATTCTTCTACATTACTCAAAATGCTTAGTGCATTTACACATATGTATGTAACAGAAGAATTGAAAAATTCAAGATACCACCAAAATACAGAGAAATAAAGAAGGAAAGAAACAGAAAACAAAAACTCAAGTGTTTACCTTGCCAATTGTCTTGGACTTGAGAGAAGGAATAGCCGAATCAAGATGGGTCTCAGAAAGACAGTTAAAGATGGAGTCTTTGATGGGTTCCATCAACTGATTCTTCCTGTCAGTGGTTTTAACAGACACATCCACCATGTTTGGGCGTTTATCAGCAGCAGCAGCAGAAACTTTGATTGAATTAAATTTTGATTGAATTGGTAATTGGGAGTTTGTTGGAATTTTTGGTATGAAGGAGGTTTTTGGAGGGTTTAAGCAATAGCTCTGCGCCATTCTTTTTTCTGCCTTCACTGAATCTGCGTGTAGAGAATGAATGACTGTACTCTGTGTACCTATGTCAAAGCTCTCGATCTTGTGCGCTTTGAGAACTGTTAAAACGTGAACTAAGGTTTCTCTAATTCGCCCAAGAGAAAAACTTAATAAAACTGACCAATTCTTGCTATGTACCAATTTTCATGGCTGAATGGTGCCAACAAACGTCTTACATTTGATTCAGTAGGATAACTCTCAGTAGTAAAAGTAAACCATAAAACCCTTTGTAAACCATAAAACTCTTTTCAGAAACCAAAACCAACTTACTTGGACTAAAATACTGTTCAGAATATTTTGCTCTTCATAAAACAATTGCAGAAAAGTCCTTCAGGTTTTCAGACAACACACAAACCCTACAAGTTTCAGAAATTATAAAAAGCAACCCCCAACTTTCAGAGTCTTAACAAAACAGTCCACTGCAGTAACTAAGGTCAAACATAAATAGCAAAAAGGTCCTTCAAGTTTCCTGAAATCCCAAAACAATACTCACAAGTTCTAGTCAAAACATTTCAGACCACAAGTTTCTCAAATAAATACGTAAATGTCAGTCAATAAGTTCGAAAAGTCCAGATTTGGTCAACATACGCATGATCACGGTCACTGTCAACAAAGTCCAAACTTAACAACCTAATCCGATCCAGTTCAAGCCTAGTCCCGGTTCTTAGAGTACAAGAGGGGTAAAACGGTCCAAAACAGAAACGAAAAAAATAAAGAAAAATGAAAGGGTATAGATATACACCTTCAGTCAGGAAAGGAGTGATTCGAACTGTAAAACGAAAGGAGAAATAGGAGAAGTTAAATCGAGATTCGAACGTTACTTGAATCCGGAATCGGGACAGCGAGCAAGCACGAACGGAGCCGGAGAAGATCCGGTTGATGACGTCGTACGATGATGGTGGTCGGTTGCTAACGATGGCCGACGGGAAAGAAGGATGATGAGATGGGTTGATGATGATGATAAAGAGTGATGATTATGGTAGCTCGTCGAGGATGATGATAGTGTGAGATGACGAAGATGAAATGGTGATGGTGATGTCGAAAAGTGAGAGAGGCGGAGTTGTTCTTTTCTTTCTTGTCTTGTCTTCTGTAAGTGGTGGCCTGAAGATCATGGGAGGAGAAGGAGTGAAGTGTTTAGGTTTAGGTTTGAAGTCTTGGGCCAAGGGATGGGCTTTATGAATTTGGGCCACGAGACTTGGGCCAGAAATGACTTACTTGATTTGGGCTAAGAAAGGGGCAAGATCAGATTGCTAGCTAGCCCAAGGATGAAACGAGACGAATTAACTCTACGTGAATTTTCTAAAGTCGAATTCGATTGCGCATGAGAGAAATTAAATAATTATCAAATAAAATAATTTACTCAGGTAATTAATTAATTAACATAAATAAAGAAAAAAACGGGGTGTTACTCTCTATAACTTGCAACTTTCTCTTGAGATAATATTTGCTTCATACAAAAATAATCAATGAAATTGGTGTTTATTTTTATTGATAACTCACAACTGTTAAATGAAATGGGTTACAATGGAGGAAACAAACAATGACAAAGTTAATGCAAATCTATCATAATATAGAACCCGTCAGCTCACTCTGTTAGATTAGAAAAAAAATAATAATAATAAAGCTATTAGTCCATTCAGGTGAAAAAAAAACTCAATGATGTGATCGGGGTTTTAGCATTTCAGAAGATCAGCTGGTGGAGGAAGGAGCTTCTGGTTAGGTAGTTTTCCATCCAACACGAGCCACGCCATCTTCAAACCCCACGTTGTATGGACTTCGAGATGACAATGCATGAACCATACACCTGATGCAAGTGAAATTAAACATAATAAGAAATTATGTTAGCGTGTTAATGGTCCAATTTCTTTTATATATAGCTGGCTGATCATCAGATTGTTTACTCACATGGATTGTCGGCCAAGAACTGCTACCGTACCCATCCACCAGTTGGCACGTCGACAGTGTTACTCTCAACCGGGTCAACAAGATTGAATCTTTTAGGGTCATTATTTGGGTCATAATTCCCGAATCCTTGTCCAACAACGAAGAAGTTGAATCCGTGGAGATGCAGAGGATAGCTTTCAGCACCAAGAATGCTGGTGTCCTGCATCACTAACTCAACACTGGTGTTATAGTTCAAAACCATGAGTTTTGTCCCATTTGCCACCATTGTGTTATTTGGAGGGGTTCCGGTGTAATTAAACCATGTTGAAGGACTGAATGGAAAATTTGGGCTGTAAACTCCACTGGACTGGCTAGTGTAATGAGCCTGGAGAAGAATCTAGCATAACTGCCTCCTTAATTTCAGAAAAATTATTTATTGAATATAATTTGCTCGATTCTTGATAGTGAATAGAGTGTTTGATAGTTTTTGCAAACTCGTTCCAATTTTTAAGATATATTGTCAAACCATAGGAAACTGAGTACAAATTTGTCATAAAAATTAATTACAAGAAAGCTCAAAGAGATATGAATG
This sequence comes from Plantago ovata, assembly GCA_028274465.1. NCBI lineage: Eukaryota > Viridiplantae > Streptophyta > Magnoliopsida > Lamiales > Plantaginaceae > Plantago > Plantago ovata. The sequence continues at coordinate 6,652,447 of CM051456.1, read as the reverse complement.
TGTGTTCTTGCTCATGATTTTCTCGAATATATATCAGACTAGTAGACCGCGGCAATATGTTATTGGAGCATACATCACAGAAAATCGTTCACTCACTTTTTCAAGTGGTGGATAAAGTTTGGAGTACCGGTGCTGCAGGCAAGAGGTATCATACTTTGTATGAGATGATGGAAATGAACATGAAGGTGAGAGATAATCGTTCTTATTGATGAATGAAACATGTACTGCTTGCATGTAAGTTTTGAGACGGTTATGAGTATCAAGTAGATTGCTCGGCTGGATATTTTGTAGATTGATGAGAGACTAACAACACAAATCAAAAGTGTTCATGCTAGTGTCAGAGTGTGTACATGTTTTGGCATTGAAACTTAAGTTGTGATAATCATCATTTTATAGCCTTTTTTGTGGTTTTGGGGAACGGTGGCAAAATACTGCATAGATCTTGTTTGTATAAACCATAATACTATGTAGATTGGAAGATACTGGCATGTATATAGTACAATAATGCCAATGGCGCAAAACTGGCAAAGCAAATTATATCAGGGACCAAAGTATAAATTTAAATTGTGAATGACTTAGATTGAAATAGACTTCAACTATGAAATATAAGGACTGATTCATAGTATGAAGAAAGATTTGGTTCGGTTTGCAATCAGTTGAAAGTAAATCAGGTTGTACATCAACCTGCAGGAGCTGTACGTCCCAATGTTTTAGGGTTTAATTTCAGTTACTTATCTTGCTCTGTAATTCCTTCTATAATTTGTAATTTGCTCTTGATATTGTTCGTTTCTCAGCTTACTGTTTGCAATATTTCACACACACAATCTTTAATTTTTGTTGATCGAATTGATCAAAGAAGATCATATTTGTTCATACAGATAATTAATCAAATTGATGCTTATTTTATTGAATCATATAACTGCTACAAATAGGTTACAACGGAGGAATCAAACAATGACAAAGTTAATGCTTGCAAAACCAGTCAATTCACACTGTTAGAGAAAACAAATCCAATGGTGAAAAAAAAAAAAAATCTCTTAGGCCATTCAGGTGAAGAAAAAAACTCAATGATGTGATCAATGGTTTAGCATTTCGGAAGATCAGCTGGAGGAGGAAGAAGCTTCTGGCTAGGTAGTTTTCCGTCCAACACGAGCCATGCCATCTTCAAGCCCCACGTCGTATGGACTTCCAGATGACAATGCATGAACCATACACCTGATGCAAGCGAAATTAACCACAATAAGAAATTCTGTAGCATGTTAATGGTCCAGTTTATATAGCAGGTTGAGATTGTTTACTCACCTGGATTGTCAGCCAAGAATCGAATTGCTACCCATCCACCAGAAGGCACGCCGACAGTGTTCCTCTCAACCGGATCAACAAGATTGAACTTTTTCGGGTCATTATTTGGGTCATAGTTCCCAAATCCTTGTCCAACGACGAAGAAGTTAAATCCATGGAGATGCAGAGGATGGCTTTCAGCACCAAGAATGCTGGTGTCCTGCATCACCAACTCAACACTAGTGTTGTAATTCAAAACCATGAGTTTTGTCCCATTTGCTACCATTGTGTTATTCGGTGGGGTTCCGGTGTAATTAAACCATTTGGAAGGACTGAATGGAAAATCTGGGCTGTAAACTCCACTGGACTGGCCAGTGTAATGAGCCTGGAGAAGAGCTATTGTTGGCTGAACAAAGGAGATGTTACTGATTGATGCCGAAAACCTCGTCCCATTAGGCCCTTGACAGGTTTGGTTATTTTTCAGGTCACATGGGCTTGTTCCTAATCCTACTGTGAAAAAGAACTGCTTGTCAACATTTTGTGGGACTTTGGCAGGGAACTGTGAACTGGCTAAGCTTCTTAGCTTTTGCGTGAAATTGAAGGCGAATGAAGTGTCGTTTAAAGGTGGGAGTGTTGGTTTGTAAAGTGGAAGTTTTTTCACGGAGTGTGATGAAGGGGATTCGTACTCTAGGACACCGGCGACAGTTGAATTGTCGAACTTGCCCGGCCCTGTAGCATATGGTCGGGCCATCATGAGGAATTTGGCACCTGGGAAATTTGGTTTCGCCTTTAGAAGAATGTTAGAGGTTTGTCCAGGGGTGATTAGAATTGTGTCTGTTTCAAAAGGCTTTACATATATTGCATCAACATCGACTACAGTGAGGGTATGGTTGGCAATGCTAAAGAAAAGGTCGTCGTTGAGTGCAGCATTGATCATACGGAGCATGTAAGTCTTTCCGGGCTTTACCCTTAGTTTGAATGTATCTGTCAAGAAACACAAAAATGAGATCAACAAAACACCCAGTTGATTTTTAATGTTGTTAGTTATCATCAGCGGCTTGAATAATGTAATTTGCACCTTTTACAGAACAGTTGTACAATGGCCCCGGAAGTCCATTGATTGTGTAGGCATCAGATACATTTGGGGCTCCCCCGGTTCGTGTAGCTTGGTTTACTATAGCTTCAGTATCTGCCTTGAACCACTCTCCTGCAAATAAATTGATACGCTTTTAATAGCATTGTGATGGATTAAGTTCATGTTCGAAATAGCTTTCCTGTAACTGATAATTGCTTCTTTGCAGAAGCAGCAGAAAAGAAGTGCATTTTGCAAATATAGCTTCTGATATAAATCGCTAATAAGAAAAAGATGTCTAATGACATTGATTACTAACCAAATACGACTGGAACTTCCTTATAAGGCTTAGCGAATGGATAAGGGACGTTTTTCTTTGGAAGGATGATAAGAGGACCATACAGTGTTGCTCTGAGCCATGAAATATGTGCATGCCACCAAAGGGTACCACGCTGGCCGGTCACAGTGAAATTGTACACATAGCTCTGTCCGGTCTGTATTGGGCACTGAGTTACATATGCTGGACCATCTGCCCATCCACTGCGAAGTTGTCTGATACCATGCCTATTACATTTGTCACGTTTAGTATCTAGCAAGAATTACTAGCTCTGAGTAACTATTAGAAACATTGATAGCTGAATATAGACTTATGTATATACCAGTGAATAGTGATATTATTGGAGACATGGTTCGTGACATTTATAATTAGTTGATCGCCCTCTCTTGCTACAATTCGCGGTCCAGGGAATTTCCCGTTCACAGTGACTACACTTCTCGTGTGGCATAATCTTGTGACTTTTTGCAGCTTAACCTGCAAATTTTGAGAAAGAAGATTGTGTTACTGTTATGAAATGGCTAATGCAAACAATAGTAAGACATGTAAAGATATTTAATAGCGTACGTTGAAGTCATAATGCCTAGTTTCTGCCAGAGTAGGACGAGGAATCGCAGCCAAACCGATGAATGCTATAAAGATTCCGATTGAAACCAGTAACTGAGAGGCACCCATGTTTCTTTGTGTTTAACTTTAGATGATATAGAAGACAGATGAGTGAAGAACTCAACTCTTGTATTGTTGTGGTGCTGATAGATCAGATAGAAGGGGAATTTATAGGGATTGTTTGGTTGATTAGGTAGTGGCATGTGGAATAATTTAAAGAAGTATAAATTGCAAAATGTGGAAGAAAAGAGTTGAAAAAAAATAAAAACAAAAACAGTTCTGCTTTTCTTCTTGTACCTACAGTGGTTGGAAAACAACATTAGAGTGCTGTCAAAGACAATCTAGTTCTGTATTTTTACCACCTTTCATATGTATGTGTATTTGCAGATTTTGCTCTTTAAGCAAAGAGGACTTTGTGATACTCTAGTTTCAACTTTATAAGCCTAATAATAGATTGATCTAATCAGCTTGCTAGCTAGGTAGCCTAGGTATATTCAGTTATGCAGAATGTGTAGTAGTATTAATTCTTTACAGTTGTTCTGATGCTTTCTGTTGCATGTACTTAAGTCCGAAAGGTTCCCTCGTAGTCGTTGTTATGCCGATAGTACACCTTTGAGCAAGGTCTCTAATATTTGTGAGTGTGTAATACTTAGAAATTACAGTGAAATTTGAGACAGAATATGTAAAATAGACTACAGATTTCTCTTGGCATTAGTTCATTAGTGTTTCACTATAAATGTCCAGGTATCATGTTATTATCAAGAATGACACGTACTAGTAATTAATAATACAGTAGGAGTTTGAGCTGAGAAGCTGAATTTGGTGGGTATGGAGTTGTTGTCATACTTGAGGTTTAATTCCAAGTTAGAGAAGAGAAGTGTACGTGTTGTGTGTAGGACCAGATCATTAGATTACATTATTTTTACGAACTTCTATTTCCACCCCAAGCAAAGAAAGATGAAAATGAATTTTGTATTGAAGCTGTTTCATCCAGATTGCATGCATGGTCTATTTGTTCATGTATATATGTTGTCTATTGTTGAAGTGCAACATTAAAGGAAAAATAAGAGAAAATTGCCTTGGTCCCTTAAGATTAATAAAAGAGGCCCTCCTGTTTGGATTTCAGCTCAATTTCAATGCTTGTAGTAGTACCTAAGAATAGTAAGATTAATTCAAAGGTAATGTCATCGTTAGCTTGCCACATATATCGGTCAATTGCATATGGTACTCCTTAAATTACACACCCTTAGTTCGGAGTTTGCATCTATTATATTACTTGTTAGATAATTACATCTGGATCTACGAACATGACTTTTCGCGAACTTATTCATTGAAAGTATTTTTTTACCTTTGGTCAATTATCAGATATTTTTGCTAACCAAACAATTTGAACTTTTGTTTATTATACTTTTAACCCAAATATTTTCATTTTTACAAAATTAACACTATATATTCAAAAATAAACCCACATAATTTTACAATAATTCAAGATGGACTAAAATTATTTAAAAACAAACCCCTATAAAAATTATATTTCAAAATAAATCCTAAATCATTAAAACCAAAAAAAACAAAAAGCAAAAGAAAAAAAAAACAGACCGGAGATGCATTTGGAGCTGGAAACAGCTTCGATTTTGGGTTGTTTACAGCTCCAAAGCTCCAAATCGAAGTTGTTACAGCTTCAAAATTGGAGTTGTTACAGCTCCAAAATCGGAGCTGAAACAACTCCGATTTGGAGCTGTAAATAAACAGCTCTCCGATTCTGGGGCTGCAAAACTCCAGAATCGGAGTTGCAGTTTTATCCGGTACCGGAATTATTATGGTACTGGAGATCGGAGATGAAGATTAAGATGAAAAAAGAGAGGAAAAAACGAAATAGAAAAATAAAAAAGAAATAGAAAAGAGTTAAGACCGCATTTGGTTCTGGTTGAATGAATAGTACCTTATTTCTTGGTCAACAAAAAAAAATAGACTCGTAAACCTAGATGTAATTCTGGAACTAAGAGGGACATGGATGAAAATAGGTGTCCGAGTAGGGGTACCGTATGATATTTACACACATATTAAATTAAAGTAATATAATAAGCCGGTTGATTTACACAATTGATTAACCTACCAATCAATTTTAATCCGTTGATCTTGCTTATCCAATTTCAATCTGGTGCGTACATGTATCATTAGTTAATTAAAAGATGTAGGGTTCGAATCCTATTTGCGTGATTTTTCTCCATTATTTTTATTGAAGGTGTTTGGTTCGAATCTTGTTGGCGTGATTTTTCTCTATTATTTGTATCATTATTTTAGTTGAAGGTGTTGGGTTCGAATCTTATTGACGTAATATTTTTCTTTTTTAATTCATTCTCTTCTTATATTTTTATTTTTTAACATAAAGTTGTATGACGTATTATACTTAATTTTAAAAATAACCATGATATGTTCTTATAAAAAAAAAAATACTTTCTCCGTCTAATAATAAATGTAACACTTGATTTTGTTGATTTTTTTTATGGTCATTTTGACCTTAAATTATTCTTAAATCATACGATAAAAATAACTAAAAACATCATATTATGAAACTAGAATGTTTATATGAAGCACTTGACAATATATTCAACTGATGAAGAATATCAATTAACATGCAAAAAAGATGCATTGCAGATTTTGAAGTTGAATGTTTCCAAAGTCTAGAGATGTATCTGATGGTTATTAACTTATCGGAAGAATACTTTTCGTGTGTCTAATATAGTTCAATTCAAAGCTATTAATTACATAACTACAAAAACTATATACATTTATAGCACACCATTTATATTAAATTTAATTACTCAATTAGTTATTTTTTATTACGTTTGAAGTCATTATGTGAAGATTATATATTCACTCCATTTATTTCAATATATTATTTAATAAAACAATAATGTTTTACAAGATTACGCTTCACACGCTACTCGTGTGACGCGGTTCCTAGTATCAGATAGTCCGGGGGTGGAGTACAAATTCAATTTTGGGGGACGAAATGCAGGCCCGGTTCTGGCCCTATGCGGTTTGTTCGACCGCATAGGCCCCCCCCACCCCCCAAAATCCCGGGGTCCCCAAAAAAATATATGTATCATATAATTAGATGTTGAACGATTAAAACTGAAAGCATTCTGTCTTATCTCCTGCTGGTTTGATCGTCTTTCCGCTCGGCAACTTGCCCGGGTTCGATCCTAGTTTATGTTTTTGTTTTCTTGTTCATTTTAACTTTTAAGTTGCCATTTCGTTGTTTGTTCTTTTAATTTTTAGCCTTTTCATTTTCTTTCTTCTTTCCTGTCTTCATTTTAAGTTTATTTATTTACTTCTTCAAAACTTATGCCATTTACGTAACCAGTTATTTTACTTTGTCATTTTACGTTTATATTTGTACCCGCTCGAAACTTATGTAAATTTTATTTTTAGTTCCTTTAAGTTTTCAATTTAATTTTATTTCTTTACTTTTTTGAAATTTGCATTATATTTTCCTTTTTTTTTTCATTCTAAATTTTATTGCTCTTTTCCATTTTGATTTATTTTTGTACGTGTTGGTAACCTTAACCTATTACTTTCATATTTATTTTAAATTTCATTTTATAACTTTAATTGTATTTATTTACATTTTGAGAATTTTCTTTTTGCTTTTTTATCCTAATTTTTATTTATGTGCACCGTTTTGTGTTGATTTTGTTTTGGACTAAATTTTTTTATTGACTTTAACTAGTTTGGAAGCTTTACGTTTTTTTTTCCTTCCTTTTTTTTCTGGTTATTAATTTTGAAACTACTTGATTTCGCATGGGGCCTCATAATACTTGAGCCGGCCTGATTGCTGATTTAGATATTTGATCTCATAGATAATCAAACAAATTGATGATTAAATCACACAACTACACAAGTAATTCATTTGCATAGATTACAAATTCGGTTCCAATATAATTCGTTACTAAGGCTTTGTTCTCTTCATCTGAACATAACTGAACTGAACTTAATGAAGTTGAAGAGAACTGAAATTAAATTAATGTATCTGAACTGAATTGACCTTAAAACAATAAATTTTCAAACGAAGAGAATAGAGACTAAGTCACAGTCACAGGAATGCATCCACCAAGTGCATATATGGTCTTTATATAAGTCAACTGGATAGTCAAAGCATACATTTCGACAATCTCAATGAACACCACTTCTAATCGCCCATCGTGACGTTTCGGAAGGATTGCTAAGGGACGAGGAATAATATACTCCTCATACTATACTATGTTGCACGGCACACAAATAGGGATGCGATACAACACAAATAGAAGGACTGAAGGACACACTTTCTTTGAAAAATAGGACACAGTATGACTAGGACACTCTGCACATTTTCACATTCCTTTTTACTCTCTTAAACACATGCAAAAATTAGAACTAATAAAATTTAAAAAATAATTAAAGTAGCACAAAGTAATAACATTAACATCAGTTATATATTTAACTAAAAAAACAAACAATTATACAGTTTCTGAATTGATGAATAAAATTACATCAAATATCCTCATATTAGAACCCATATTAAATATTTATAGGGAAAGGGTTACTAAAATAAAAGAGTTTAATAATAAGATCAAATGTTCTTATTTTAAATAGAAAATGACTTTGAATACTAAATCAAATGTAGAAAAACAAAAAAAATCAATAATTTAATGGCAAAATGTTGACTAGTCAAAAAGATTAATTGGAGTATTACTAGGGTTTATATATATATATATATATATATATATATATATATATATATATATATATATATATATATATATATATATAATTGGGCTATTTGGTCAATGAAGTTGAGCTTTCAAATTGGACTTTAGTAATAGGTCATATTAATTCAGACGAGCTCCATAGTTCATAGATAGATTGATCATATGGAATTCACCCCATTAATCATAAACATTATTATTAGATTGACTATAGAATTTTATATTTAAGTAAATAGTTATTTTTTTAATACGAAAAGTATAAATTGAGCATTAATAATATGTTACTTTGACTATTATTAAAAAATATATTTTCAGTTTATTATAATGGCCGCTCTAAGACGCTTAGCTCTGGTCATTTTTTAATTTTTGCGAATTGTCGTTCTCGCTTTCAAATTATGTGATCTAGATTACGACTATTATTTTGTCATTCAAATGCTTAAAATTGTTGAGTGTCGGATATGCGAATTAGAAACGCCCTTGACACTCGGGTTCGACACGTGTACATGTTCGGGCGTTTTTGTGTTCGAGACATGTCTGGCACGGATAATTTTAATCTTATGAAGTATCCGTGCGTTCTTTTTTTTTTTTTTAACCGGCAAAGTAAAGATTAATAATGATTATCCATTTATCCCGTGATGATTGTCCGTGCTTTCTAACCTACATAAGACACATGACTTCAGAATTCTACCCACATTGTCCTTTAATTTGCCCAAACAATGCCCTAATAGTAAGTTGCCAAACTTTCTTAAAATATAATCAGAAATACACCACAAAAATAATAGCTACCCTAACAAGTTGCCAATCTTTCTTAAGATAGAACTAGGGATATATATATATTAGAAATAGTGAAGTACAAAGTGGGTGGGAGATGATGTATAGAGGGAGCGGATCCTCTCCTACATTATTACTACGTACAACACTTCCTCCTACGTTCCTTTATTATTGAAACTTACTAAACCAAACAAATCATGGTTAGGATTAAACTAAATTTACAATTTAAAACAATAAGTATTTATATTCCTTCCTCCAATTAATCACGTTGAAAATATATTAGTTTTACTTCTGGCACATTTTAAACTATGTTTTAAAATTTATATTATATGTGAAAATACATTACCTTTCATTTTCCATATTAATTTACTAGTACCTTAATTCTTTTTAATCACTTAGTTAGTAGAAGATATTATCAATTTACTTAGATATATAATAAAATAATAAAATGAACATATGTTCGAGTTAAAACTTATTTTTTAATGTAAATATATCACAACTCCTGTTTCAACAAAATAAATTATCATGTCTTGATTTTTTAAAATTTGTTTTCATTCTTATTCTTTAAAATGGAGGGTATGAAATGAGTAAATTGATGAGTAATTATTTATATAAAATAAGAAAATAAAATCATGTATTTATCAAAAATTAATTTGTTACTCAATTTATATGTGAATTTATTTTAACTCGTTGTAGGAAGTGTTGAAATATTATGATAAGAACTAAGACCAAGACCGTGACTCGAATTATACTTATTATAGTTCGTTATTTATTGCGTAATAGAACTCGAACGAATTCAATGCGGCTTGATGGAAGCATATTTGGCCAACCGGCCAAGTCATATTAGTAGTAGTTGTTTAATATTCTATATCTTATCTTAGTAATTAGTTAATTAGTCTTATTTAGTAGATTAACGCAAATATTCTTATTTTATATTAGTTAGGAGTCTACATTAGTTAGGAGTAGTAATTAGTATGTAAGATGTCACCGGCAATGTAAGGCTACATATATGTATAGCGGGGCAGTATGTTGGGAATGATTGTCAATTATCAATAAACATATCTAGATTTAGAGTTATTTACTCTTGGATTGATTTTCAATACTTACCACTTGGTTAATGAAGGGCTTGAGCATGGGATTAGAGGTGAATTTACGAACAGCGCCTGAGCCGGTTAGTAAATTCGTTTATCCAAAATTGCGGAATCTATCATTGGTGTTTTGCTTTCATTGAGAGTTAATTCTCTTTTGATTCCGTGATTTAATAGAGGTCATCGTGTTCGTTTTTGTTGATCATCACGATGAAGAAAATATTCAGAGAGCTTCAAAAGATTCGAGAATGTGTGGCGGAATCAAGAAGGTTGATTAAGAGTTTCCAATAAGGTCAAGCGGACCGCGAGAAGAAGCTGGCTGAATTGAAAAAAAAAAAAAAGAGGCGATTCACGAACTCTGCATAAATTTTCTATGGGGAATTTCAGAAGCCTCGTTATTTGGGGAATTTCAGAATCATCAAAATAGGTAAACAATTCCGATTTTTCATATGATTTGAAGAATTTATTTCAATTAGATTATGATGATGAGGATGAATTTAGTTCGATTGGTGAACCTATTTGGTATGAAAAGAGGGGAGATGGTGATAATAATTGTGTGATTTGGGATGAGTATTTGGATGAGAATTCAGACGAGAATGATAAATTGGTAGTTTGGGATGAGGAGCATACAATTACTGAATCAATCGGTGACGATTTCAATTTAAGTAAAGGATTAGTTTCCAGGCTTCGTTGTACGGAATATATAGTTGATGAGGAAGAGAAATCACATACCGTAGCTTGTTGTGTGGATAATGATTATGTGAATTCTGTTATGCGCCATAATTTGTTACGATGCGAGGATATGTCGGTTACTTGTGATGCGGGAGCAAACTCAACAATTTTTTATGCATTGAACTCTTCGATAATCAATTCTTGTGTTCTTGTGGGTGCAAGTTTTGTCTTCCGTGCAAAAGAAATGGATAAGGAATTGAGATCTTTGACTTGTGGTAAGACTCTGCTTATTAATCCCTTGAGACAACCTACTAAATTGGCTAACGTTGATTGGTTATTTGCGAGACGTTGTTCCAAGGGCTTGAGAAGAGATTCATATCATGGCTTTAGTAATTTTGCTTCCCTTGAGCAAGAATCTAAGGGGCTGGTAGTACACGCTGAAGTTGCAAGATTAAGTTTAGGTGGTGTGGCTCAATTGGGAGACGTGAAAGATGCATTTGTGAGATGGATTAAAGTGAAGTTCAAGAAGAAAAAGATTGAAGATAATAAGTCACAACTGACTTGTGTTTCATGTTCGAATCATAACCTTGGGAACAAGGTCAATTTCGGGACGGGAGGAATGATGTGTATGATACAATTGAGAAATATGAAAAGGGATCGGATTCGGAGTGTATTATTGGCGAGATATTTGAGGTGGAAAAATGTGAGGTTTAAACGAGGAGCTCGACTGTGCAAAGTGCTTATGACCTTGAGGACAAGGTCAATTCTAAAGGGGTGAGGAATGACTAGAACTAAGATCGTGAATCGAATTATACTTATAATAGTTCGTTATTTATTGCGTAATGGAGCTCGAACAAATTCAGAATGCCGCTTGATGGAAGCATATTTGGCCAACCGGCCAAGTCATATTAGTAGTAGTTATTTAATATTCTATATCTTATCTTAGTAATTAGTTAATTAGTCTTACTTAGTAGAGTAGCAAAAATATTCTTATTTTATATTAGTTAGGTGTCTTCATTAGTTAGGAGTAGTAATTAGTACGTAAGATGTCACCGGCAATGTAAGGCTATATATATAGCTGTGCGTTATGTTGGGAATCATTGTCAATTATCAATAAACATATTTAGATTTAGAATTTAAATTTATTTACTCTTCTATCGATTTTCAATACTTACCACTTGATTATGTTTTGATTATCAACCTAACGAAGGGTCTGAGCCTGAAATTAGAGTTGAATTTATAAACAGTGCCTAAGCAACCCTTTAACGAAGGGTCTAAGCCTGAAATTAGAGGTGAATTTACAAACAGTACCTGAACGGGTAAGGAAATTCGTCTATCCAAAATCGCGGTCTCTATCCTATTGTACTGTAGCCTGTAGGAGAGAATCTACTCCCATGGACCCCGATTGTGGACTTCATCTTGGACTTGAAGAGAAGAAAGCTTCGAGATTTGCATTGTTGCAGTGCTCTATTCAATATTCATTTCAACATTGGTAGGCTGGAAATTTGTCTTGTTTCCCAACAGACACATGCAAAAAGCAGAACTAGTTCCACAAAACAAGACAAAAAGGAAAAAAGAAAAAAGAAAAGGCTTTTGCCGATGATATCCATCTCAAAATTTACAGTCAATTCATACTCCCTTTTTCTTGTTTACCAACCCACAATACCTATGGCCATGAATCACGTTGTTTGATTCAATATACTCACCCAGCTCCCGTCTGTGTGTTTTAAAGCACATGGGATTTCATTTCATCAGCTTGCCCTTTTTTTTCACTGGTAAGTTTACACAATTTCTGATTCTTGATTAAAATGGGTTTCTAGGGTTGAATGATTGATTCCCCTTTACAATATATGAATTGGGTTTTTGAATTTTGACAGTTTGTAGTAAAGGGTTTTTGAATATATTGCCAAGTTTGTAGCTTTTTAGATTCTTGCTATGTTACCTGATCTATGTGGATCGAGCTTGCTCTCGGCTTTGCCTGATGATATAGTTGCTGCAATATTGAGATTTCTCTCCCCTAGAGATGTTTGTAGTCTTGGCCTCACCTGTAGGGACCTCCATTCTGTAGTGGTTTCTGATAAGGTGTGGCTCTCTCAGTGTGATAAGTTAGGGCTAATTGCCCCTCGAGTTCTTGTCGAATGGAGAAAAGGGGTTTGCTCTTACGTGGTGCTGTACCGGTTTCTTGTACATATTCAACCACTTTTAGGCATTTGGGTTCATCAAAACCCTGAGCTTGGTAATGTAGTTTATGTTATGCCTGGTTTCTTGTCTGTTGTTGGGTGTCGTATAATCCCGCAAGAGGTTGGTCCTCTAGGCCTAGAAGGAAGTCCGATTTTATGGGCGCCTGTGTTTGAGATTCTTTGCAGTTTTGAGGGTACTGCTGTGTTCTTTTTACATGGGAGGGAGGATGGAGGGGATTATGTATATCCCGGTTTGCTGAAATCAGTTGATAGGGCCTGCAATGTTCTTTTGCTAGAGGTTGAGCCTCGGCGTAAGAAGCTGGCTCATAGTAGGAGCTTTGATCATGAAGTGGATACGGAGGTGGCAAGAAGGCTATCTAGGTCGGATAGTGGGATTTCTAAGTCACAGAGAGTGCCTGCGCAGAAAGTGACAGCGTTGCCTTTTAGTCGGTTAGGATTTGGAGATAGGAGAAGGCTACTTGACACTGTTACTAGCCATGTCCGGTTATACGTAACTGATGCAGCGAATATGATTTTGTTTCCACGGTCAAAAAACAACGAGGTTGATTTGCAACAGGATCTTGGAGTTTTACATGAAAGGAGATTGTATCTCTTGCAAGTTTATAACAGTGGCGGTGCATTCCATGATCTGAAGTCTGGCTCGGAATTGCCTTTAGGTCCTGTTGTATCTAGGTTAGATGAGGTAAGAGAGGGTAGTGACTGTACAAGTGGTTCTCTTACTTTAACCACTGGAGATGTTTCTCCATTACATTGCACTAAGGGTAAGACGCTTTCTGGATATTTGAAGATGGGTCTGAAACAGATACTTGGGAAGTCGATCCCATCAAATGGTATGAAAGAAAATCAGAAGAAGACTTCTTCGAGCTCTGAGAATAAATATATACATCTTCATGAATTTCTACAATCAGGTGATACTATAGGGTTGAGTTTACGTGCTACAACTATGAAATTATCTTCTTACAGAGCATGGCCGAATATGCATGACAGTCGATTTGCTCTCTACAAGTTGCCTGTGCGAGCTCCAAGTTTAAGTCACGAATTTGCTGGTCTATGGGGCGGAACGTTTGGCTGGCCACCGGGGAGAAAATCTGAAGACAAGCCTGGAAAAGCTCTCTTCTTTATTTTGGTCTCCTATGAAGAGCATGAAGGGCAGCAGGTACTAATTGGGACCAAAATTCTGGAAGGTACCTCCTATGTTTTGCATCCTAATGGCTCAGCTATGTTTATAGTAAAGACTGGTTGCCCATCAACGGATGAATTTCCATGGGATTGTGATGGAGACTCTAGTCCTGTTGAGATAAAGCAGTCTTTCACGGGAGAGGGTATTGCGAATGGATATGGATTCAGATATCCTGGTTCTAAACCTGGTTCACTGTTTGTAACTCGAGAGGGGCTTGTCTTTGTATGGAAGGAATCCAGGGCTGTGTTGACGTTACAGAGGCTCAACTTGCCAGAGCTTTTAAAGAGAGGTGAAAAGTTACCTGCTCTGTCACCAATTTCCAACTTTGCATATCTAACCAAGACGTACTCAAATGTGTATTCTGGATTCGCAAATTCTACAAATGCTCTATCTTCACCAAGGTGAGTTCTTCTCGATCAACAAACTTCTTGTTACATTGTCCTTTATGGATGTTAATGTTATGTAGAATTCCAAATTATAAATGCTTGTTGTACACATACAACGTACAAAATTCTTTCCAGCTATTTTTCTATCTATCATGTGCAGCTCATAGGAATTGAAATGAGGACATCAGCAGTGAAGTTCTTTAGAATACATTTCATACTGGGATTTCCCATTCTCCATCAACTATGTATTGTGAAACTGCTCCTTTCAAGTGAATGAGTTAGCCTAGTCATAGTCTCTCCTGCTACCGTGTAAAGTTTTAGTCTGTCCTTTGATGAAGCTATTAGTCCTATCTTACTTTAACAATGACAGTTCATGGAAATGTGCATAATATCAGGTTTTGAAAGAAAACATGTGCCAGATTTTTATGCTTGTTCCTTAAAGATCCAATGGAGAATCTGAATCACTGCAAAATCTTTTATAATTAAGATAACTGTAGCTGGTGTTTGGTACTATCTTATGCTTATGTATATAGAGTCGTATATGGTGCTGAAATTCAAATCCCATGTGATTATGTAAGCATTCATACACACACATTTTCAAATCATATACCCCTTCTGTACGCATACCCGCCATGGTAATATGGTATGAGAACTAAGTTCAGGGTCACTAGAGTTCCATCACAGAAATAATGAGCATCTGTCGATGCAACATATTCCTTACCCCAGTCCTTAACAGCCCTACTAAAATGTCTTCATTTAATTCAGCAAATACCATTAGTAAGGATTTTATGGAGTATATACGTGCTTGATTTTCAGTTTTGACCTTAACAAAATTCTTATAGCATGTGTCCCTGTTCAGATCTAACGATTATAAGTTGCCATAAGCAATTCTAGAGGCTGTTCTTAAGAAAATATAAATTTAGAATTCTGTTAAGTAACCTTAAGGAGAAGAACTTCTACTGGAACTGAGTTTTTATTCTTGCAGGTGGGCAGCTGTGTTTGGTACAACTACAAATGATAAAATATATAAGTACGGAGTACCTTTGTAATGACCAGTCATATACGCATAAACTGGTGCTAGCCTACATTTGAATCAAGATTCTCTAGCTTTGCAATCTCAAAGTTTTGGACTCCAAGAAAATACAAAAACATCAGTCTTTATTTATATATTGCTGTATAAAGTATAAACTAATGTAGTTTCTTACCAAAATGCAAATACTAGCTGTAATGTAGTTTCTGACTGATGTATAATCCTTCTATTTCAAGATATGACAATCCATGCTTATAAAAATCTTTACTTCCCTGATGATGCTACTTCGCATCGTCAAGTCTCTGAAGCATGTCTAAAACTAAAAGGGTCTTTAAAAGTTTTTGATGACATAGATGTTTATCTCTGACAGGAAGAACCCTATGTAAGACCTCACGCGCTGGAAGTGCACAATCCCAAAATCATGTACTATGCCTTATCAGTTGTATTGTATTTAAACTTTCGTGGCATCCACGGATTGAAGGCAACGAAGGTCAATCTGAATGCATTTGCTGCTGTTGCCAATCAAAGAAGTCTCTCCTTGATGCAAAATGTTTGAAATATTACCTGTCATCTGTATTCATCTGTACCTAGGTAATCTCTTGGAAATAAATTTGTGGGTTTGGAAATGGTTATGGCATCTGAAAGTGTAGAGCTAGATGTTGTTTTTGCACTTCCCAGTTTGTGTAAATGAGGAAAGGGGAAAGAGAAACATCTGGTGCTAGCTAGCGTCAAGAGGAATGCAATCCTGTGTCATTTGAAAACGATAAGTTTGTGTGATTTGTATAATCCAATACTCAAATTAACTGATGAAAGTACAGGTTATGGGTTAATTAATGTTGGCAAAAATGTGCAGATCTTCCCCAAATAATGGTTCCTAGGTTTCCATATCTAGCAGATGATTTAGCTCCTGTTTATGACTCTTTATTCACTTTAATGAAGAATTCTAATGCATCTTAGGATATTGAATGAGTTTGATATAGTTTCATACATCATCTTGTTCTGCATAATCTGGTAAGCTACTAGAACGAGTTTGTTTTATAGTACTATATAGTTTATATACCAAAGAAAGCTTGTGAAGAGTACAATTGCAATTGCACTTGAGAATACCTTCTGCAAGTGAACCAGAAAGAGCAAACGATTACTTGCCATCTGTCCTCAGGATCAACATGCAAGTTCTAGCAAATTCATTGCTCATATGAGTCATATCCCTAATATCGTTATTAGTTCAAATGCAACTACTTGTAAAATACTACCATCTAATCTAATATAAAGACCAAAATGATACCAACTAAGTCTGTTTCGCTGATCCTGGTCGGACCCAAGTGTTGTTTGTGGGTTAACCAGAATGAACTCCTTTGGTCTTTTTTTCCTGTGTTTTTCTTGTCTTTTATATGTATAAATGGTATCTCGGGAGATGGACTGTAGTTCTGATTTGAATTGAACTGATCGAGTGCAATGTGCAATGAGAACAAGATGGCCTATATACCAATTGGATTGTAAAAACATTTAAATTTCAACAAAAGCTTGTTTGAAAATTTATATACTCCGACTTAAAAAAGGCTTATTGAAAATATATTCACATTAAAGTACAATTCTTTTTCCAGACATTAATTTGCCTCCATTTTTCAAAACACAAATGTCATAAAAGTATGACAAATGGAAGTGATTATCAATGCTGTACTCATCATTATTGTGGACATTAGTTTGAGAACCTTCCAACTTCCCAACTCTGAAACATTGACTGACTGCTTCAGCCTTCAAAGTCAAATCTGGTTGGTAGAACTGAACTAATTAGCTTCTGCCCAACTTCTTGTTTCCCCACAATCTTTTTTCTTTTCTATTCTTTGTTCTTTCTGTTGAATGAAGATCACCTGCACTCACATATGCTTTTCCTGTATGAGATTCTTGTGCAACCACTAGTAGATTGTGTGCTGTGCATATCTTTAAAATACATTTGTTAATGAAACATATGATAAAAAAATAAGCATTTCCTTTTGGCGGGCCATTGACTAAAAAGGCCAGTTTCCCAATTTTGTGACTCAACATTGGAAGGTCTAATCTTCCATCTCTATCCATCATATTCATACCATCACCATTTCCCTTTCTTGTGAATCAATTGATGTTGGTTTAATTTTTTATTAGCTGTATTTTTCAGTTTAATGATGATGGTCCACATCTAGATGTTAGTACAATTCTTGGGCTTTGCACAAACTACAGAAAACAAAAGGAGGAGGAGAACCAAAAATGGGTGGGTTGAGTTCGAAGGAGAGGTCCTCAAGAAACCCATATGCAGGGCAAGTAATAGGTGAAGAGAAATTGTCTCATAAGAAACAGAAGCAGGCGAAGAGAGATGTGAGTAGTAAGGCTGTGTTAGCTCAACCTGTTGTGGAGGAGCCAGTTGATCATAATCATGATGTAGTGGTGAAAGAGAGTAGTAGTGCTTCAAGATTGTCAAATGTCAGTGATGATGAATTTTACGATGGGATTCCACGGTATCGCAGGAGTTTATCCCTCAAATCGAGATCATTGAAGGTATTGGACCACTAAATCAATCACTATTTGTTTCTTTGTTGAATCTTGTAGTTTTCTTGTTCTTGAAACTTCAGCTATGTGGCATTGACTTAATCATGTGCTTTAGTCCTCTGTTGCTTCTTGCAATGTTTGTCTGATAGGCTTAAATGGATTTCTTGTTCTTCGAATTTGACTATGAGGTGTTTACTCTAGGTCTCTAATCATGTGATTTGGTGTGTGTACTATATTCTTTATCCATATGTCTCCGAAATGTTGTGAAACTGCTCCTAGTTTGGCTTCATTGACTTGGAGATAGAAGCATATGCAACGGTTATCATACATTTATGCATTGATTGAGATATCATGTCTTATGCCATACTAGCGAATAGGGAGCTGAAAAGAGAATGGATTACTTTTGTAGGTTGGCGAAGTAGGTTCGCTGTTAGGCAGAGCTGGTAGTGTTGGACTTGAAAGGGCTGTCGAAGTTTTGGACACACTGGGTAGTAGTGTCACCAATTTGAACCTGGCAGGTGGATTTGTTACCGGAGCAACAAATAAAAACAATGAACTAGCGATTCTATCATTCGAGGTTGCCAATACAATTGTTAAAGGTTCAAACCTTATGCAATCACTTTCCCCCCGAAGCATGAGACAACTGAAAGACGTGATACTTCCAGCCGAAGGTATTCAACGATTAATATCAGACGATGTTGATAAACTATTAAGTATTGTTGCTGCTGATAAAAGGTTGGTGGACCGGACAAGATTCTTTCTCTTGTGCTTTTTATTCTTTAAAAACACTAATGTGTAGTTTTTTTGCTTATGTGTACAGGGAGGAACTGAAAGTTTTTGCAGGAGAAGTAATCCGCTTTGGTAATCGATGTAAAGATCCTCAGTGGCACGACTTGGACCGGTTCTTTGAGAAGTAACTTACTGAATTAATCTTTATACTTTTTAAGAGAACAAAAGAAAAAAAAATGTTCAGGGAAGTATTGAGTTTTCTTTACTTTTACAGACGTAGTAGAGATCGTATCTCTCCGGCAAAATTGAAGGAAGTGGCAGAGTCAGTGATGCTCCAACTGATGAACTCAGTTCAACTCACAGCTGTAAGTGGTATTGCCTCGCATCACGTTGTCTTGATAGTTCACAAGATACTTATGAGTGGGTTTTGTGTTGCAGGAGCTATATCAGGCTTTGCACACATTGGACGAACTTGAACAAGACCACCGTAATCGTCTGGTGGAACTTAAATATAATGCAGGCGTACGGGGTAGCCCCTCAATCACTGTGCATTTTCGTTTCGTACCAGGAAAACGTATCTGAGAGTGTTTTGATCTTTTATTATTTTCTCCCAGTTATACTGGATGTTAACACTTAACACTGTGGAAGATCCCAATTTTGTTGGATTAGAATAGGAGCATACTCAAACGCCTAATATTTCAAATTCTGTTACTTCTTCACATTAATTTTTCTCTATTGTAATGCGGGTTAAAACTGCAAAAGTCCTATAGTCTTATTCTGGAAGGAAGTAGAAGTTCAATAAGTTATAAATGTGTTTTCTCACGTGTTTGATGCAGGGGACAGGGACAACAGTGTGAACGTTTTGTCATCAAGAATGAAAAGCCAGAAGAAGTTTGTGAGAACATTGAAGAAAAAGTCGTTGTGGTCCAGGAGTATGGAAGAGGTAGCTATTTATTTGCTCATTTTCAAGAATTTTATGGTTTATTAATTGTATGAAGTCATAATCCGTCTTAACGAACACATATGCCAGCAGTATGAGCGTATATAAACTTTGAATGAGGATACAGGATATATTAGCGAGTCGTGTTATTAGGGAGAGGGGATATTCAGAATTCTCTGCGTTGGAAATTTCTTAATAGCAGTACTAAATATTAAATCTCTTCAGTTAGTAAACATATCTTAAGGTTTTCACCCAAGGTACATAATACCTTGGATTAATTTCCAGGAGAACTCTTGTAATTCAAGACCTCATGCCCTTCCCTTTTGTCCATTTATATTTCCATTTTTCCAGCAGAGCTGGTCTTTCAATCTTTCTGTAGATGGAAACTGATATAGATTATAGACACACTCCCAGAAAACATTTACATGGTTCGCTGCATCTTATTGTTCTCCCAGGAAACTGATGATCTTACCTGACAATGTATTGCAGATCATGGAGAAACTAGTGGATATTGTGTTATTCTTGAACCAGGAAATAAATAACACCTTTGGCAATCCAGGTATTATATCGCGGTGGTTTTTGAATAAAAGCTGTTGGACTTCTGTTTTTTGTTGTGAATACTGATACATGTTTTATTTCATCACCAGCTGAAGGTGATGCACCAGAAAAAGAGTCTATAGGCGGTCAGCCCAAGTTGGGTCCTGCAGGGCTGTCATTACATTACGCTAATATCATTCTTCAAATCGACTCAATTGTGAGTATGCTACCCATGTTTGCTCTATCTGTAAACAGTGTCCTGATGGGGAAGACTTCCCTGTGATTAATTGTGTATGTAGATTTCACTAATTCACTATAATGGATGATAAATGGTATCATATCAATGGCAATTTACTTTTATGTACTTAAGGATGATTAATTTATCAGCACTTATCTAACCCTATCCGGATATGTATCAGGTAGCTCGTTCAAGTTCCATGCTAGCAACCACCAGAGACACATTGTATCAGAGCTTGCCGCCAAGTATAATAGCTGCTTACCGACCAAAACTGCAGTCTTTCCATGTTGAGAAAGAGGTATGCCTCTTTTTCAGTTTCATCAAGTTATTTTCGCTGTAATTATACATATACTTAGACACCAGTTCAGCTAATCCAATTTACATTTCATTAGACAAAATTACGCGTTTATATATAGTTTTCCCTTCTATTATGGACAGATGACAATTAATGGAATCAAAGACGAGATGGAAAAGACACTGCGATGGCTTGTTCCTGTTGCTGCAAACACAGCCAAGTAAGTTTTCTAGTTCCAGTGCATGAACACTGAAACACCTTTGTCTTTTGTAAACTGCAATTTACCCCGTGTCTTCGGGAAAATGGAACACTGCTCTTAATGTATTCGGAACATCCTAATGGCCTATTGTGTGCACAATGAATCCTCTGCAAGGGGACTATCAAGCTGTTTCTGAAAATATAAGTGAATTGACTTTTGGTAATTGCAATGTCACAAGGAAGTAATAATATGACTACTAGTATATATCCTGAGCAATTTTCTTTTCCTTGTCTACAGAGCTCATCATGGCTTTGGTTGGGTTGGGGAGTGGGCAACCACAGGGTGAGTATTCGCATTCTTGGAATAATTTTCGTATGTATTTTCATAAACATAACTTTCTTAAATAAGCAATTGTGGGAATGTGTGGATTCAGGTCTGAACCGAACAGAAGAACAGTTGCGCCTAGTGATGTTATGGAGATCGAGACACTCCACTATGCAGACAGGCAGAAGACAGAAGCTTATATAGTTGATCTCCTGGTGTGGCTTAATTATTTGGTAACCCGGTCCAAGGCCAGTTCTAAGAGAAGTGTTATAAGGCCTTTGGCGATCTCGCCTGTTGTATCACCAGAAAGAAATGGTGACCAACAGTCGTGTGCAAAAGATGTTGCAAGTAGCGCTATCACATTGAAAACAGAAAAGGAGCCGAAGCAGGATCTAAACTGCAATTATGCTCCTGACTCAGGGCATTGAAGAAGATAAGTTACATAGAAGTAACGAGTTGAGCAATGGAGAGACACGTTCCTCTGGGAGTACATTCGTTGATCTTGCACTTGATGAGAATTCGCTGGATGTGATCGACAGAGTGAACTGATTTGTATATGAAGGTCTATACATGTTCATTTAGTCGCTCTTTCATCTGCAGATAATGTCAATAGCATAGGGGATTTACTGTGTACAGTACAGAAGTACAGGCTTGTATCGGAACCATACACCAATAGCAGGGGAGTCGTTATATGATTGTTCAATTTTCATTCCGCTCTGCTTTTGTTCGACTCGAACCCACAGTGGAGTTCAAATACATATACAAATCAAAGACAAACTTATCAAACCAAGTTTTTCTAAAAAGAGATTTACTTCTAAATAAATTGCACACAAACAAATTTATTTGCAACTTCATAGATATGGTCAGATGTTTTTAGTACAGGACATAGCGTTTTTCCCAGCAAGTAAGATTTGTTTTTGCTGCACATCGTTACATCAATCTAACAACTGATGAAAAGTCACAAAGGAGAACAGTCTTGTAGAAGTTGCGATGACCAGGATTACATAATCTCAACGACAGCACGTCCCACGATACTTCCCTGATCAAGGTCTTTATATGCCTGCCCAGCTTCCTCAAATTTGCACTTTCTTGAAACAGCTGCCTCCAGATTGAAAATGCCTCTCTCTGCTAACTTAACCAACTTGGGCAGGTCTTGCCTTGCCCTGCCTCCATAAGACCCAATTACTTTTATCTGCACCGTCATTCACAACAATCAGAACACTTACAAGGTAGACAACTCATGAATGGTTGACTTTCATATTGACATCAACCAAAAATTCTCAACTCACCATGTAAGATTATCGGGGTCCAAAAGAGACTAAACAAGTTGACTGGAATTAAGGAACACATACCTGTCTGCGAACCAAATGGTTTATGTCCACCTCTCCTTTAGCACCCGATGGAGTAAGACCAATCATCACAGCTTTCCCACCATCTCGGACACTCTGTACACATTGTGAAAATGTCTGCGACCTCCCTAAAGCTTCTACTGCAATGTCTACGCCCCTTCCTCCTGTTATTTCCTGTTAAGGCATTTCATCTAAGAGGCATGAAAAGCATTTTCTTTTTTCGTTTCAAATGTTATGTCAAGCGTAGATCTAACCTGAAAACATCTTTGCATGCAAACAGAAAATAGGGTTAACAAATGCCCATTTTTCGGAAGCCAGAGGAATAACATCATAATAAAAGAAAGAGATCTCCGTGTCAATATAAGTGGATAGTGGCTATGTCATGTGTCTCAATAAAATCATAATCGATGGATAATAGCTTTTCATCCAGATGAATTTATAGCAGTAGTATTTAATATCTCATTGTGCGAACTGTAGATAGGCTGAAGTCATGTAGTTGAAGGGAGTGATAAATTAGCTAAGCATGACCCACCATTAAGAGAATGCTTGTTTGTTTGTATAATTACAATAGTAACTGAAACTTTTCACACACACACACACACACAGAAAAAGAAAGCATACAGGTGATGAAATGGCAACCAACCAACTCAACAAAGGGGAGAAAAGAATGCTCCTCAGGACACACTAGCACAATGATTTGGGGTTGATAAAAGCAAGGTCATCACAGTCAAAGAAAACCTTTCAAGTTCAAATCAACAGGCCAACCCACTAACTAGCAGAGGAAAAAAGTCAGCAGCAACCGATCATAGCAGATATCGTTATTTAGGTTTTAGATCTTCAATGTATCACATAGATAGATAATAGTACATACTCGGATCTTTGCAACAGCATCTTCCTTTCGCGAATTGATTGCATGAGTGGCTCCAAATAACTTTGCTTTCTGAATTTTCTCATCCTGAACATCGACTGCAATAATCTCAGAAGCCCCAAATGCCCTTGCTATCTGCAGACAACTGTTTTGATGACTTCACAATCAACAGCTAGCAAAGATGTAGGGAAAAGTTACAGGTAACACATGATAGAAAGAAAAAAAATCAGGCGAATCGCCATTTTAAGTCATGTCCAATAATCTTGGGTTTAACAAACATAACTGACAGTTTAGTAACAAATTAAGTAGAACACTTCATATTTGCATGACAGTGGCTAGATGCTTCACAATATTTTATTACATGGCTGTCATCTTTTTGACCTTTTAAGGATTTCGTAAGGTGCAAGGCTTGTGGTATTGAATTCAAACAAAAAAATTTGTAGGCAAAACCAAATAAATCTCACACAAATTGCATAAAGCAGGACACATAGCAATCCAGCAATAAAAGAGAAAACAAAGGGAGACTGTATGTTACACCAATTGTTCATATTCCACGGGAACCACAAGTGTATAATAACCTACCTCGAGCCAACACCCCCGATTCCAATCACAGCAACAGAATCACCAGGACGCACCTCAGCAGCATGAGCCATGGCTCCATAGGCTGTAAAAACTGCACAGCCTAGTATAGCAGATTCTGTGTAAGGCAGTGTCTTTGGTAGGCCTGTTAATCCATGTGCTGGTACAACGCAGTACTCAGCAAGTCCCCCCATGCTGTACATATATACTGGCTTGTCTGCAGAACCAGAATAGAATTAACCTATGATTACACTAATACCAACTTATATAAATATTATGAATAAGAGAAAATTTTATCGTACTGGAAAACTTGATCACTGAAAGACAGATGAATTTGTCTTTGTGCAATCCCTTGAAACAAACAAAGCCTAGACACAGACAGATACTAGTGATAAAAGAGCGTAAATAAACAGACTCAATACTCAGTTAAACATGGAGATGCATATAAAATGGTTGAACCATTTATGCATCAGTACTCACTTTTTTTCTTTTAACAAGATCCATCTCATGATTATCAGCATTATAACAATAGCTTGTCATAAGGTGAAATCATGTGTTGGGTCAAAACAGGTAGATTTTACACAAAATAATGCTAAGATACATCCAAACAAATTATAAGTTGATTAGAAAATGTGAGGATTAATGCAATTATGCTCCTGAAGACCAAAATGACTAATGAAATTATATTAAGCCCGTGTTTAAGGATAAGAAGTTTGTTAGAATATTACCACCATTGCGCAGGAAGAGCCTTGTTTGACCATCATAAAGTGTCCCCTTTGCTCGGTTGTAAGCAAAGAAATCTTCGCATAAATCATCTTGACCCTGTATTCACCAAATCAACAGTGGTGTGAAGTAGCAGCAAATTTGGTAAACAATGAACAAGAGGTATCTTTTCTTGACATATATATACTTGCCTTAGAGCAGTAGATACAGCTCCCACATGGCATTATAAAAGCTCCAACGACTTGGGATCCGATGGGAAATCTGACAGCAAAAACAAATAGTAAAATAAATGTACTAATGATAATAGAGTTGTTTGTTTTGTTGGTGGAATACTAGAATTGATACATAGGCAAACCTTTGGACGATTTTAGTGTGAGTAAGTGCACCATGTTGTACGACCTCACCAGTGATCTCATGGCCCACGACACAAGGGCTAGCAAAAGGAAGCTCACCTTTGATTACATGCAGATCAGAGTGGCAAACCCCACAAGCTGCATTATATAAACACACTCAGCAACTACTCTATACAAGCTCACATCCTAAACAAATACATATGAGTTCAAACTGATCTGTTTAGTCATTCTTTTCAGGCTGAATTGGAATAAAATAACGAAAGTACAACATTTCCAACACAAAGTACAACCGTTGAAGTGAAAAAAAAAGAAAAAGATTACCTTTGGTTTTGATGAGCAGTTCGTTGGCTTTAGGGCGAGGCATATGGAAATCCTCGAAGGTAAGCGGCTTATTCGGCTCCCAAAACACGGCGCCACGCATGTAGGACGACCCGCTGTTGATGTGGTACCCTTCGAATGGCAAGGTTGTTGTACCTTTGGCATCGGAAGAATCGTACCTCGATGAAAACCATCTGTGACAATCGGCTGTGGTTCGTCTGCTGCTGCCGATGGCTTGACGGAGTAAAACGGAGCTCCGGCGAAATGTCATGGATAGATGCAGTGAGTGAAACTTACTTGTTCCTAAGTAAAAATTGAGGAATTAGTTGAGGGAAATGTAGAAAATCGGGGTGGAGCTGAGAATTGAGATGAATTAATGAGAATTTTGTTGCAATATGCAGGTGGTGTGATCAACAACTACTTTCTCAGTTAGGCAGTCAAGTGAGACTGATGAATCTGACGTGGCGGTAAATAACATTCGATGCTTATCCCATTTATTTGATGCTAGGGGAGTAACCACCGGTACACCCTCTATTAGTGGGGTCCACACATGGACATACCTTAGAGGCTTAGATTAAATTATTATTACATTTGGATCCGATTAGCTCCGTTCCACAGTTGTAAAATCAGTTCTTATATGGAGGATTTTTATGGTTTTTGTTTTTTTTTTAAATTTGAAAGTCCAAATTAAACTAAAAAATAAATACATTCAATAAAATACTACTTAGTAGAGAGTTGCAGTTGCCCCAAAAAATATAAGTGTGTGATGACTGATGATCATCTTGCATGTTGAATAAGAAGAGAATGCAGTGGCTATTTATACTTTTCACCCAAGTTGTCTTATTTCTTCATGTTGTGCCATGTGTACGCCTAATATTGAACCAAATGACTGTTTTAAGCCCAACTATCATTTGATGGGCTTGGTCTACTTTCCTAAATGGGCTAACTAGGAATATCATAGTCATTGTACTGCTTTTTGTGAACCTTCCAGAAGTTATGTGCACTTATGTTCGTCCCAAGCGTGCTACCTTGAGGTCCGACCTACTTTGTATGGCCCTTGCTACGTTCTGGGCAGGTCCTCTTGGTCCTTGCAAGATGATCGAGCTTAAAGGTATCTTTGCCTTGTCCTCCTATATATTATTGGTTCGGCCCTTTTGTAAGGGCGTTGGGCATAATCTGTTTTTATCATTTGGAGGCCCTTCTATCCTATTACATGGGCATGGTAACTTTGCTCGGCCCTAGTGAATTTTGGTCGGACCTTAGTAACGGGTATAAGATCTTATCACTTTGTAGGCCCTTATACTATAGTAAATGTAAATGGGCAGGGTAATTTTACTAGGACTTTATACTTTTACATAGTTTGGCCAAACCTTAATGACAGGTATCAGATCTTATCACTCCGTAGGGCTTTATACCGTAGTACATAGGCAACATATACTTTTACATAGTTTGATCGGACCTTAATTAGTGATGGGTGTTGGACCACATCAGTTGGGAGAACCTTGTACCATGGTACATGGACAAAAACTTTACTAGGACTTGTATTCTTACTGTGTTCGTCCATAGAACATTCAAACTCGCAGTTCACAAATTGGAGAGATTGTAACATTCGGGTTCGATCAATTTTTATCGCACAAGTTCTAGTCCATTGAAAAAGTAAGGAGAAAGCACTAAACGACCAACTCATACATCCCATTCATGTAAAAAAAACACAGAAAAATGAGTAGTAAAAAATCTTCCATTGTCCCACTAATTCATTTTTAAATTTGAAGACACCAACCTCACAGGCTCACATACTAATGATACGGATTAGTTACATAATAAATTAATAATCATGATTAGTAGTATATGGCTGGGCAATCTTGTCATACAAACAAATGGGTGGAGTGTATCACAAACCATTCTGGCCCTTTCCAGAAGCAGCGCATCTCCTCTTTGATTTCATCATAATTTCATTTCACTTTCAACAAGCTCTGCAAAGACAATAGTACTACCAGATAAAAGAACCAAATCACATGCCGAAGAGTGAAGACAGAACAAAACATAAGTACACAAGTAAATTAAGGAGACATAATAAATATCAACACAAGAGATTCGCCTCTTAATTATCTCCTGTCCATAAAGAAACAAAACAAACCCAGTAAAATATTACACTAATACAGCAGTTTACAGAGAATCTTTAGTTCTTTACCAGTGACACAGTTGTATTTACTTGCATAAACGTGTCATCATCAATTATTAAAGGGAAAGCTGCTATTTTTACAACACATAATACTTACAAATTGGACAGCTGAACTTGGCTAGCTCCTCTCCTTGCTATTCATTCCACTGGTGAGTATTTCTCCAATCCTTTTCTTGCGTTATTTCAAGCTCTCCTCTGGGTTTTTATCTGAATTAGTTATTTTCTCTGTGGTTTAATTTGCTATTTCAAGTTCCATTTTACTTTCCCTGTACTGGATTTTTCTTTGAGATCTGGCGTTTACGTTGCAAGGAAGTAAAGGCTATACAGTAGCTCAGATTAAGGGTTTCTTTTTTCCCTAAAATGGAAAAAACTTGCTTTCCTTGTTTGCTGAAAATTTAGTGATTTTCTGGTTTTGAACTTGTGGATGGATTGTTTTTGTTCTGCACATTTAGGCCGAAAAGTAAACAAAGAGAAATTAAATTGTGACTTGTGCTTACCAGGGCCAACAAGGTCAAGTAGTGTGGTCCTGTTTTTAGTGGTGCAGCTAGTATTTTTGCTTAAGGAAGATCAGTTGATCACAAGTGTATTTAGTTTGTGAAATTTGTGATAGTCTGGGATAATGTCAGCCGGTCTTTATCATGTTTAAGAATATCAAATAGACGTTTTGGTTTTAGATGATAATATTTAGTTGTGTAGTGCCTATTAAGTGAAGATGTTGTATGTTGAAGGCGTTCTGTCTGTCGTGCTAGAAGTAAAAATGTGGTTGAAATTTGGAATCGTATGTGCAGCTAGCTGGACTAATCATCATGTATTGAGTGGGAAGTATGACTGATTAGTTGATTGACTTACATGTTTTAGTTGTGTGGAGTTTGTAGCTTGTATCAGTTTTGTGTAAAATGTGATGTGGAGTTTACATGCATAAGATTAGTGAAGCTTACATTTAGTTGGTACTTGCAGTTGCAGAGAGGATCGTAAATATGGCTGCTGAACTTGTTTCCGATGCAACAAATGACAAACTTACTGAAATGGATTGGACGAAGAACATAGAGATTTGTGAAATTGTTGCACATGATCATAAGTAAGATTTATTATACCTGTACTTCTGCACAACTATCATAAGTAAAATTGTTGCTTCATAATATTTTGTATCTCTCTGCAAAGCTTTTTGTATGAAAGTGAAATGTACTTTTTGAAGCCCTTATTCATGTGCTTGAAAAACCTTAACGACTATGTACAGTTCTTGGCTAGAAGGTGAAAATTCACTTTGTGATATATTCGTGTGATTAGACAGAAGTTACTTATGCCTTGCAAAGCTACAACTTGAAGTCCTAAACCAGTATTCATATACTATATATTTTTCAATGCAGACAGGCAAAAGATGTTGTAAAAGCAATCAAAAAACGATTAGGAAGCAAAAATCCAAACGCTCAACTATTAGCAGTAATGGTAAGTTCTTTCTAGAATGTGAAATGATTCCAGATTATCTGATTGACTCTACATACTGTTTGTATGGAAGATTATCTCCTGATTGCTCTGAAATCATTGCACCGACAGTTGCTGGAGATGTTGATGAATAATATCGGAGAGCCCGTTCATAGGCAGGTTATGGACATAGGACTTCTGCCAATACTTGTGAAAATAGTTAAGAAAAAGGCAGGTACTTTAACATTAGTTATTCCCTGCTGTTGTAGCTTATAAGGCACCAAGTAATTTGATTCTCTCGTTTTATAGTCAGACCTTCCTGTGAGGGAGAAGATCTTCCTGCTATTAGATGCTGCACAGACATCTGTTGGTGGGGCTTCCGGGCGGTTCCCGCAATATTATTCTGCATACTCTGAACTTGTGGTACGTGCTTGTTAACCGATAAGTCAATAACCCTGTCATATATAATACCCATTAAATATGCAATAAACCTGGAATAGATTAGACAAGTCAAATTAACAAAGATATGCATGTAAATTTGACTTGAGGCTCTCAAAGTAGACCAGGTCCACTTAATGAAAACTCCTAAATTCACTCCTTTTGACTTTCGCTGCAGCTAGTCGACCTTATTGAGATCAATATATTTAAGTCAACTGATTTTATAGATTCTCAAATCATGGAATGTGAACAATATCTTCTCTGTCATCAGATAACATTAAACACCATTTTTCCAGAATGCAGGGCTGCAATTTTCGCAGACGCCTCAAGTCACTCCAAAACCTCAAACTACATCAAATGTGATAAAGAATAATCCACCGGACAAGGTGACTGCTGCTCCTCAACCAGACAGCAGAGCTGCACAAGCACCGCCAAAGAATGTTTCTGATTCAAGGTAGTTATTTGTTGCTATATTGCACGTCAATTATTACTATTAATAAATGGGCTCTCTCCGACTAAACCTATACCATCTCCTCAGTATTCTTCAGAAAGCTGGTACTGCGTTGGAGGTGTTGAGGGACGTGCTTAATACTGTTGATACTCGACGTCCTGAGGTAAATCCGTTCTCTTAATTTTCTTTACCAAAAGTATACATAATCAGTGACTGTAATCAACCATGGGTCCAGAAACCTAGTTTAGTAGAAAAAAGGGGGAAAAAAGCTTCATGTTCTACAGTACAGAGTTTCTGAATTGTTAGTCATGCTTATACAGCTGGAGCTTATACTGTTTTATCTGTTTCAGGCCGCAAAAGATGAATTTACACTGGATCTTGTGGAGCAGTGCTCATTCCAAAAGAATCGAGTAATGCATCTTGCTATAACTTCTAGGTAACGACGTTCATTTGAATTGACACCGTCTATTTGCTTTTATTGAGAGTTGCTGTCAACCTGGCTATACAAAAACAAATTTTAGACTTCTTGCTAGTAAATGCGTATTTGGTGGAATTTAACCCTATATTAGTCCTTCCCTAACTTGGTGCATGATAGAGTGACACACTGTAATTCCATAACTTGGTTGCTTTGCGGCTGGTTAACCATGTTTTTCCTTCTAGTTTCTTAATACAGTTCTGTTTCTGTTTCTTTTCTTTTTGTTTGCATGTAAAATATGGTTATACATGTTGGGATTGTGCAAAAAATAAGAATATCCTTGATATGGAATACATAAGTCAGTGGTATAATTAGCTCTTAAGGCAA
The DNA here is from genome assembly GCA_028274465.1 of Plantago ovata. Classification (NCBI taxonomy): domain Eukaryota; kingdom Viridiplantae; phylum Streptophyta; class Magnoliopsida; order Lamiales; family Plantaginaceae; genus Plantago; species Plantago ovata. The sequence goes on along the minus strand of CM051456.1, from coordinate 6,621,805 downwards.
GTCTTGGTTGTGTGATTGACATGCCGCCCTGAGATGTGTCCTGTAGGAGGCATAAGTATGGGACCAAGGCTCTTCATCATTACTTATAATGAACAAATCTGCATAATGAAGCTGCCACATAGTTCCTTGCACACTTAAGGTCATCCCATTTGGTCTTAGTGGACTTGCACTACACTGATATCTTAGTTTTACTTGCATGCTTTGTTACATTCTTTCAACGAATAAACCTCTCAGCAGTCATGTTGTATAACCGTCTTGGTTAGCAATATCACTTGTTTAATGAATGACAGACATCTGACATGTTTTCATATGAATGTATGGGGACTTCTATATACCAATAACATTATTACATTTTACCTTGAGCTTCAGTCAGTACTTCCTAGTATAAAGTCCCCAGTTTACAGTTCTGTATTAATAGAGTTGGAAACCATTTTTACCAGGGATGAGAATATTGTTTCGCGAGCATTAGAGCTTAATGAGCAGCTTGAAAAAGTATTACGCAGGCATGATGATCTTATAGCCGGTAGAGCCATGTCCATTTCAAATCACATTCACCATGACCAAGAAGAAGAAGAAGAGGAAGAACAACTTATTCGAAGGTACTAACGAAATCTTTGTTAGACTTAGCTATATGGACGAAATATAAATGTACTTGCATTTGCATTAGCTGTGAGTCATGTGGCAAGTTTAGGACAACATGCAGATATGATCTAAAAGCATTTGGTGCATAAAAAAACTTTTCCTTTTCATGTGTCTCTCTATAACCCTTAAAAGTCCATTTTACCTTTTCTCTGAAGTCGATTATTATCTATGTTGAGATGCTGATGGGTAATAGGTCATGAAAGCTCTGGAGTCATGTTTGTATATGATATTGCACCAAATTTGATTACTTTCTCCACTAAAACTTTATTATGTTCATATGCTACTGATCAGAATAAGGAAAGGAAAAGCTTGTATGCGTTCTGAAGATGAAGACCACCAAACAGATAGGCCATTAGGATTGCTCCGCCGTCCTGTTCCTCCAGAACTGGTGCATCGCCCTCTCATAAGGCCACTGACCCTAGAGCCACGACAGGAAACTACATTATCGCCAAATACAGAGCCTAAGCAAGAAAGTGCTAGGCCAGTAGATGTTGAGTTAATACAGGAGCCGGTTCATGGTAAACAAGTAGTTGCAATACCACCACCACCTTCAAAGCATGTTGAGCGGGAGAGATTCTTCCAGGAGAACAAGGGTGACAGTTCGGCTCTTAGTGGTCACATGGGAGGCCTCTCATTGCACAGTAGGAATGCGAGCAGCTCGTGCAGCGGAAGCATCGATCTTAGTGATTGAGTTGTGTCACTTTTGTGTTTGTAGGAAACATTTTACAGTGTTGGTTCTGTTGGATACTGTGGTGTGGTGTTCTTGTTGGAGTTTGAGGCTATCGGTATAGGATATTGGATGTGAATTCATGTGATATATATATGTGATGTGAGAAGAAGGGTTATTATGTTTTTCCCCATAGCAACTCATTGCGGTGTTGTGTGATTTTTATTTTATTACACTGTCTCAAGAACGAGCTATAAATATTGTAGTCGCTCAATTGAGATGGCTTACAAATTATCTGGAATTGTAACGGACGATCTGGAAACTATATGATTTAGAACTAATGAAATCAGAATGTCCTGCTCCAATGAGCTTATATATAAAGCAAGCTGCAATTGTTTGATCGATAATGCAATGCTTAGTAGCCGTTCAATCGAGATACACGTGTCTTAATGCCCATAGTCAACTAGTTTCTACAAAAGCGGATGAAAACGAATCCGCTTCTTTATTCAAGCCGCGAACTAAAGCGGTTTTCATAAAAAACTAAATGGGTCATTAAGAGAGTGGTTTTAATAATAAAGCGCCATGAAAAATGATAGAATTTCAACTATACAAAAATCTCAAACTAATTTAAAAGGTGTGGAACTAATACACACTTATATAACGATTGACTTTGCCAAGACAACTCGAAGTGTCAAAGAGGTGTGAAATATCCACTTATATTAAATTAGTCTAACACTCCTCGTACGCTCATTTCAACCTCTTTTGGAAGGTAAAACCGACAATCTTCTACTAGTAGGGTCTAAGGCTATCTCCAATCTCCAATAGTTGCTCCCCACTTTGAGCCTTAACTCAGTTAGCATTTCACCAACTTACTCTTTAATTACAGTTGGTATCCTTTCATCCTCTCATTTTCATTTATTTTATATTTCCTTATAAAATTTTATTTCATATAAAAATATCATGTAAATTATAAAATTATAATGTTTCGGAACAAAATAAATATTACTCATATGTTCTTTTCAATTGTTTTTTTTTCTTTTTTTTTTTTTTTTCTTTTTTTTGAATATTTTAGCCCCAATTGATCGACCTCTAATAAATTAAGTTAAACCAGAAAAATAATTAATGAAATGATATATTATAAAATATAGTACAAGAAATTCAAAAAATAATAATTTCACAAGTGTGTTTTTATTTTCGTAAGATTTGTAATTGTCCATGTAAGTAAAGTGTTTTATATTTTTCTAGGATATTTGTAATAAAAATTATATAATGTAACATGTAAGGGTTTATTATTCTACGAACTGTATTTCATGTTTCTTAAATATGATTATTTATAAAAAACAGAAAAATAAAAAAAAGAAAAAGAAAAAATTAAAAGGAAAAGTGCGAATAAAAAAAGGAAAAGGAAAAATGAAAAAAAAAAGGGAAAAAATGTTGAGGCTGGCCTCAACATTGAATTTTGTGGCTTGCTACGTACTCTCATTACAATGAAATCCTAATTGAGATTAGATTAATTATGTCTCTAACTTGTTTATGATGATAGATGTCTAGCTAAAGTATAACTACTCTATATAATTCGAATTCAAATCGGATTTAGTAACTCTTGAGTTCGGACTGCTACTAATAACTACTATATATATACCCTAATACCCGATATTTTCTCATTATTCTTAATTTGGTTGCTCATTAACGTTAAACCATGATTAACAACAGCCGTTCCAATACTCCTGCTTTTGGCCCCTCCTCCTCTCAATCCCCTCCTCCTCCTCCGTTTGTCTCCACGGCCCCTACTCGAACTTACGTTTATCATCGTCCATATCCTCCCCATGCTTATTATCCTCTTCCAGTGCCTCATCCTCATGTCATAGTACCTCCTGCAGCTCCGATAAGTACCGTTGGTCAAGTTCGTCATCCCCCTGACTTATCTTGGCAGATAAGGAATCAGATCGAGTTCTATTTCAGCAAGACAAATTTAGTCAAAGATTGTTATTTGCGTGAAAGGATGGATGATGAGGGTTGGGTTCCGGTTGAGCTGGTCGCGAATTTCAACAGGGTCAGGATGCTTACCAATGACCTTCAGCTAGTTAGAGATTCCCTGGTGCCTTCGCATGTGGTCGAAGTTAAGGATAATAAATTCAGATGCAAACAAGGTTGGCAAGAATGGCCTATCCGCCGCCCATAAACATAGTCACATACTCACACATTGGCGTACGAAAAAAGCTTGAAGAACTAGAAGTACGGAGAATGTCGCAAACTGCAACGTCGTACGGTTGAAGAACATGCATGTTAGAGTTTATACATATATCTGCACCTTAATTAATTGGCCTTGGAAAACAGGAGAAGTCTGATCGATCAAGCTAGTTGCTGGCTAATTATATGGCATATGGCAGTCTGATGATCTAGTTGGTCGTTGATTAGATTATAGATACTCCGTATAATATACGTTGGAAAGAAATTCTTATTATTCCAACGTCTTAAGATTAGTCTTTGTTATTTTAAGGTTAGTTTTGTTTAGTTCTCTTCAGAGGAAGAGAACATAACCTTATTATTAGCAAGCTTTATGCGTTTTTATTGTAATTGTCTTATATATTACTTATATAATTCAAATTTTCTTTTATTGCAATATTTCATTGTTATTCTTATAAAGACTTACTTAATTTTCTGTAATCTTGAGTGTTCTGATTTCCAATAGTAATACAATTGTGAGCTGAGAAATTTTCTGTTTGAAAAGTTAACAATGCAATGTTTCTAAAACCGACTTGCGTCCAATTCAATAAACTGATCACCTGCCCTATGGCGATCTGAAACGCTGCTCTGTAGTTGCATGTCAGTTACTTAAATTGGAGGGTATTTGTCCCGAAAGACCTGAGTTTTTAATTGTCAGTCGTTCTTTTATTTCATCTCAATTTAAAGAACTTGCATGTTACCAGTCATGATCATGCTTCTAAGTTCTAAATTAAGTTGTTGTGTTTGGACTTACTGTCTCAGTGTAGTCGGTCAGTTCTGGTTCTGGCCTCTCTCATGAGTCAAATTGAAACTGTACATTAGCATGCATGTTTGAGTTTTAGTTCAGTCATTATTATTGCTAGGCCACGCGGCTGTTGGGATGAAGTGACCTAGGATCAATATGATGTACGTTCACAAGAACATACTCAGGTCGAAGCCTACAGACTTGGCCGTTATAGACACGAGAACTTGAGCAAAAAGTATGAATTCATAGTCACACTCCTTTGATTGGTACAAACTCTTAAAGAATTAACTGATATTCGCAAACGTAGTATAAATACACTTATGGACCAGTAATAGCTCAGGTGAGGTGAAATTCTCCACTTGCATGAACTTGCTTCACTTGCTTTTCATACTCATCTTCCTCTTCATCATCTATTTCATCTTCGTTGATTTCTTCCTCTTCCTCTTCTTCCCCTCCCCATCCAAACCCACCAACCGGCTTAGACACAGGCGTGGGGTTCCTTGCTTCGCTCACAATTTTCATGATCTCGTCAATGCTCTGAAGCGAAAAGCTAGGATCGTCTTTCTTATAGTAGATCGCTTGGTTGGCCTCTGAAAGTTCCTTTGGTAAGTTTTTCAAGAACCATGGATGGCTCTTAATCTCTTTTATAGTAATTCTCTGCACATTTGTGTTAAAATCACATGAGAATGGTCATCGTTAATGTAGTACGAACACTATAGTACTGTATTACTGTGTTCGTGAAGATTGTAAATACATACTCTTGCAGAGTTTGCGGAGAAGATCCTGGAGAGTAGGTTCCTGCAATCTTGAGAGATGTGAACGTAGTCGGGGATTTTGTACTGAACAGCCATTATTCTCTGCAGAATTAGGTGATCAATTGTTAGTGTCTTTCTGCATTACTATAGAATATAGACTATAGAGTCTTTAAGAATTGGATGAATAAGAGTATGTATACTCACTGAGATAGTTTTCCTGAAATTCTTGGGGTCATTTGGGTCTTCAAAAGGGTAAGCTCCCACCAACATCACATATAGGGTAACCCCACAAGACCATACATCTGCCAACTATTACCAAAACAATTCAGGGAAGTTCTCAGTATGTATTGGAGTATTTGATACAAATAAGGATAAATACAAAGGCCTGTTCTGTTTTAGTTTTGAATTGGAAAAATTGCTGGAAATATGACTGACTTGACTCCCAGTAAATTTATACAGATGTAAAAAAGGCATTAATGAGATCACATTGCAAATTGCAAACCATATGGTAATACAGCTTAAATTACATGCTTGATTTCAAAGCTATTTGAATGAAAAGCCTTGTGTAGTTGTGTATGACCGTTTTTGAAGGAAACTTATTTCCAAGATTTCGAATCAATTCTCCAAATCTTTAGGTGCAATAAATCACGTGCAGAATCTCGTTTATTGCATGTAACTTGATTTGGGTAAGAATAGGCCACATGTACCTCTTCAATAGTTGCTTGAATGATGATATATTGATCTTAAATCTCATGTATTTTGATTGTATTATTATAGCATAATGAGATTATTTGATTAGTTACCTTGCCGTCATACTCTCGCCGCGACAGAACTTCCGGTGCTATGTATGCCGGTGTGCCAACCGTTGATTTTGGCCTCGAGTGCAATACAGATGACTGCAAGAATCAATGTTTCATAAATATTTTTAAACAAGACCCACGTTTATTTTTCAGTTCGTGACAAGGAATTACTTCTCAATTATATCAGTTACTAGTTAAAGAATTTTCACTGTTTGATCTATTTTAAAATGTACTGCTACTACTATATATTATTTTCGCGGTGTTTTTTTAAGAGTGAAAGATGGATTGAAAAGTACTAAGTATTTAAATTACCTTGGAGTAACCAAAATCACAAATCTTGAGACGTGGTGCTGGGCTTCCATCGAGCAGGGTGTTCTCCAATTTCAGATCTCTATGACAAATTTGCTGCATTACCAAATTCCAATCATCATTTTACTCATGTGCACTAATCATCAAAAATAAAAATTTACTTTGTAATACTGAGCTAACTAATTAAGAAAGTTCATGAATTAGAATAGCAGTACCATGGAGTGGCAATAGCAGACTCCAGAAATCAGCTGCTGGAAAAAGTACCTAGCCTGCAGATTCACAATAACATAACGTGTCTTCTTAATAAACAAAGTTAACAAGGGGCATACATACCCAATTTTTACAATTTTCAGCAGAAATTCAGTCCTAAGTATCACATGGTCAAGTCAACAGAAATTAGATCAAACAAATTGAAAGCTGGGGATCGGGTCGGCTCAATTAAGGTTGAAAAACTCAATTCGTTTAAGTCAGTAAACTCATTGTATACCCAAACGTAATATACACAACAGCTGTTGTATATCCATGTGTAGGCTATAGGATACCGTGAACATATCAGTGGGTTAAAATTTCCAACCCTGAACATGTGCGAAACTCATTGTTGGAAGGTGGAATAGGGCCCAGCATTTGATAGTTGGCCCAGAAAGAGAAAGGAAAAATCTGTACAAAATTCATATCAAATAGCAGCTACATTTAAGATCGACTTTAAAGTTAACATACCTCATCTTCACTAAATCTACCGGCAGTACAAATCCGGTCAAACAGTTCTCCACCGGCTGCATACTCCATCACAATCGCCAAATGCGTCGGTGTCAAAACCACCTGAATAAATTTTAATCACCCATTCATAACTAATCAACAATGAGCATGATGTATTTTGATATAGTTAGTCTCTAAAAAAAAAAGACTAATTAAACTAGCCATATAGTTTTAAACAATTTGTATGATCTACCTCTTTGAAGCGAATTATATTGGGATGACGGAGTGATCTATGATTTATAATTTCTCTAGCCACATTTTCATCAATCTGCATAGAAAGAACATCAAATCATTACTTCACCAAACATTATTTGTCGCAAGCTATATAGTTAGGGTGAACTTGTTTCCCCGATTTAATGAGAGTGATTTGTTAAAAATTAAGGCGATATATACGTACCTTGCGACCACGTTCAATGTACTTCATGGCAACAAGCTCCTTGGTTTCTTTGTGCCTCAAGAGCCTAGCCACCCCAAAATTCCCAGCCCCTAAATCCTTCACCAACTCATACTTGTCCATTTTTCTCCTTCCTTTCAATCTCTAGAGATGATGTATAACTTCTTCAAAGCTCTCCACTATATATATGGTCCTAGTGCTAACTTATAAGACAAACTTGGATGGATATATTAGAGTAGCAATTATTGGAGGAGTATCTGTCTGAGTGAGATCTTAGACACTATATATATATATATATATATATATATATATATATATATATATATATATAATTTAATAAGTAGTTAATTAATTGGGCTGAGATTCAATGTATGATGGTTGAGTAACATATAACTATATGACTTTATATTGCACATGGTAACATCTTCATTTGAGACATGGAGATGGTATGGGAAGTGTCTAGCTAGCTAATTGAGTAGTAGAAAATTGCAAAAGAATTGTACTTGAATCTTGAAACCTATGCAATTAAAATAGAGCATTAGTTTATGTAAATGCATGTGGATGTTATTAATGATGGTTGGATCTCCAAAAACGCCGGACTTGCAGGGGAGAGTGAGTGATGGGAGAAAAAATGATCTAGCTAGGCGGTTGTACGTGTGTTGACTTCCGACTCTTAACCGCTTTCTACAGTCTACACCGGCCACCGACATTCTCGGATAATCTATCTTCAAGTCTATATGCTCGACAAAGTTCGGGTCAAGTTTCTTCTAGCGGTTGTTTTTTGGGGCACTAGTTTACTTCATAACTAAAATGTGCTTAAGTGTTTCTTGTTGACTTGGTGCATAAGCATGGAGAAATTTTACTACTACGGTACTACCCATCGCTAAAAGTGTAAGACCGATATTTATACGTGTGTGTTAGTAATGCATACGGTACATTTAGATTATGTTACGAACCTACACACTACTTTAGTAGGGGAGAGAGCGAGTGAAACCCCCATCATTATAAGAGTTGGTAATGGTGACTATGGTGTTTGGAGAACCAAAGTCTAACTCCCAAGTAGCTCAAATTTGACTTTTACACCTCACAAAATTGCCCAAAGAGTTTGAAATTAAAAGAAGAAAACTACTCCAACTCAGGGAATCTCGCCTAAACGAGTTGAAAAATCTCCAAAATCTTGCATAGGCAAGTAGGGAGTCTTTCTGTTCGCTAAATCTCGCCTAAGCGGGATTTCTGGATGATCAATTCCTGCCTGGGCGAGCTATGCGAGATTTCTAGATTGCTGAATCCCGCCTAAGCGAGCTATCTAGTCAAGGAACTCTTGTTTTTTTACTTGGTCACTTCAAGGCTTGGCATTTTGGCTTCTATCGCACTTCATTGCTTCTATACATCCAATAAGCATTATTGGCTTCACCTTCAGAATTGAATGATGTTGAAAACGTCCGTAAATCCAAGTTTTCTTCATAAATTCCTATGAGACAAGTTGGAACGCAAATAAGTAACAATGTACTAGAAATAGGAACAAGTGAAGCAAAGGAAACGATAAAGTACGTTAAAAAGACTAGATGAATCAATAAAATATTGTCTCATTATAAAGACTAAAGAGTAAAAAATCTAGTACTTAGTACAATCAAGGAAAATTATTTTATCATAAATTTAGGCTTGTAAATTGGTTTGGATTGGTCCAGATCGAATTGGTCAACCATCAGATCAGAGCCGTGGTTGATACATTTTAGTTTGGATCGGATAGGGTCCGCATCTGATTCTTTGAAAATTGACAAATCTATCATACGGCTTTAGGTTCCGGGTCCACTTGGATCCGATCCAACTAAGAAAAATACTTTTGGATCGAATTCAGTTGGATCGAACTGAAGTTGATGGACCGTTTCCTTCAAATTGCCAGGCTTAAATAACTCAAATCCTAGTTGGACTGAACCTCTTGTTTGCGGGCTAAGCCCGCCAAGTAGCCCATATATAATATTGGACATTGCTTGGGCATGAGAATGTACTGGGCCGTTACCGTTAATTGGCAAGCCATTGAGCTAAAAGAATGTTACCTCTTTGGTTCGAGGTTTCAACCGGATCAGCTCGAAATTAAACCGGCCTGTGGTTATAAAATTAGTTATTTTAGTTTAAGTTTATATTACATTATGCATAAGAATATAAAATTCTTCAATAAAACGGAATCTACTAAAACCTGACCCTGTGAAACTAGCTATTGGAACAAAATTCGACCGGTTCTAAAAATAGTTATCAACCTCACTTATTGGGGGAAAATAACATCACATTAACCACTAATATTTCTCATTTCTTATATTTTGCACTTGACATATAGTAACATTTTAGAGATTTAGTACTATCATGATGTACATGAGGACAAGATTGTTGATATAACTTTGTAAACATCGATTTGAAAGCTAGCTAGTAATTAAACGTTGGCACCACCGTTGTTGAAGGCCACTCACTCTGCATGCAGTGTTACATTCATGGCCTGATTCCAATGTGAACAACTACTGCAGCTTTTAACAATGGAAGTGTACAATTTCACGTGAACCTTCACCATTTCCCATAGTACTCTGCCTTTTCAATTACTACTTTATTACTACTTAATTTTACGTTTCATTTCACCGTTTTCCTCATCTCCTGGCCTATTTATAGAACCTCAATTGCTTGTTAAACTTCACTAGCTAGCTATCTACTTGCCTGCAAAATATAACTAGATAGATATATTATATATATAGTTGTACAAGTTCTAGTCAAATTTGAGAGTTTTTAGCTAGTAGAAAAAGATATGGAGAGAAAGCAGCTCGGATTTGGGTCCTTCTTCTTGTTCCTTGTCTTCGTTGCCCGTTAGTCTTCTTCTACCTATGCTTCCTAATTCCTCATTTTAATACTCCTAGTATGCAAGCATTTTAGTTTATGTTTTCTTGAAATTGCTCTTCCCCTATAAATTATAATTTAGCCAAAATGTTATATATATTTTGCCCCCTTTAAATTTAGTCGTAGTATTTGTGCAAATGCCAAACTTGGATAGTAATTCCCCCCAAAAGTCTGGATGTGGATGTGGTATTTTGCCCGTTAGTCTCATCTATCATAAAATCAAATCACAATTTAAAAGTTTAGGGGCCAAATCACACACACATAAACTTTAGAGCACAATATGTAAAACGTTTGAGTTGGGTTGGAGTTGTACATGCCAAAAAATGCTTCTTTCATTAACTAGCTAGTTGAGTTCGACTCGGGTCTTAGTATAAGTTTACTCTTTAAACTATACATAAGCCATTTATTTTGCTGATGAATGGGGGTATACAAACTCTTGAGTGGCTTGGTTGATATTGATTTTCTTGTCCTCCCATCGTAATAATACTGAATATTGTTTTCCTACAATTTATGTTTCTAATTGTGTTTATGTCATTTCGTATGGAATAAGTATAAGCATTTATGTTACGATCCTAGAATTTTAAATTGATAATTATCCTCCATACCCCTTAATAAAGAGTCCTTAATAAATGTCTATATTTTGCATCAATAAAATTATTATTCTTGAATTTGAAACTATTTTATGCAAGATGACTTGACCATTTGGATGATGATTTGTAATATACTATTGAATTCCTTAATGTTAATATTTTATTTCATATTTTTTAATCACAAGTTCGGTTCGAGTTTGGCACGGCTCGTTCAAGCAAAACAAGTCGAGCTCGAAGCTTACTTTTTACTCGTTTTTTCGAGCCGATATGTATAACACCACTATTTGCAACCACTTGTAGTTCGATAATTTTTAATTTTAATTTTTATTTTTTAAAGTTGAAATGAAAAAATAAATTTATTCATCCATCTGGCGGGTTAATGCAGAGGTGGCAGTGATCCATCCGGTGGAAGCAAGAGTGTGCCAATCGCAAAGCCACGGGTTCAGGGGAACTTGCTTGCGCGATCATAATTGCGCTCTGGTGTGCAGGAATGAGGGTTTCTCTGGTGGACAGTGCAGGGGATTTCGTCGTCGCTGCTTTTGCACAAGGCTCTGTTGATGCATCATTCATTCTAATTCCACCGCATCTCGTCTCGATCTGATCGCGCGTTTCGCTACGTACATTATGTTCTATGATGATCTTGGTAGGTTGAGTTTCCCATGTTCTGTTCTGTTCTGTCAAGTACTTGATCAGAGTTTCCATTTCCATGTACGTTCTAATAATTATCAATAAGACAATAACTCTACTTAATTACTAGTTATGCTTGCCTTCTTGCTCCGATTTCTTAATAATATTTAATAATTAGTGTGTGTACTTCGGATTGAGAAATGAGAAATAACTCTACTTCGTCTACTTAATTACTACTTCTAGTTATTATTATTATTTTTTTTTGGTACATACTTCTAGTTATTTCGTTAACAAATACAGTAACATTTTTTTGCTATTTAAAAAAGAGAGAGATAAATCACCACTTTATCTTCAACGGGTATCAATTGCAACCACCTCCTGGTTCCTATTTACTCAAAATCTAGACTACCTTTTTTTTTTTAATCAGCAAAAAATTTATTGATACCAAAATAATTACAACCAAAACCGTGGTGTAAAAGGCTTACACCGGATAACAACGGCTACACCTTAACCAAAAAACTCACAATTACACCGGATAACAACGGCTACACCTTAACCAAAAAACTCACAATAATCCAATATCCTTGAGACGTTATGGTCGAAGAAAACTTAACCACCCATTCATCTAGTATGTTTTATCCCTAACGGTAAGGGGCAAGAATCCATGTAGGAGAAACAATATCCTCTAGTTAAGACCGTCAAGGAAGAATTTCATACGAGGTAAGTATAGGTTACAAAACACTTGCATGAAGATGACCCGGTACCCTTAACCTGACTTACAAGAGAAAGCAGAGAAAAACAGCAAAACAAGAAGCGGCACCAGGCCAACAACCCACCAGAACCTAACAGCTGTACCAGGACAGAAAATTAAAACTGTAACTCAACACCTTAACCGAATAAACAGTGCACCAAAATTTAAGGATTCTAACACATTTACGGGAACTGCTACCAATCCGCTAGTCTGAACCCATTTTTATTTTTAATGACACCCTTGTTGCGCATCCAACCTCACAAAACAGCTTTAATATTCTCAAAAATCTCCTTGACAGTATGAATCTCCCCATTAAATATGCAATTATTCCTACCCTTCCATAAACACAAAGAGTACATTGAGTCAATACCACCGTGAAGCGCCTCGACTTGACACCAAAATTTTACCATTTATGATATCCAACACAGTCGTGCTCCTAGTAATGCCCAGGCCCGGTTCTGGCCTTATGCGGTCTGTTCAACCGCATAGGGCCCCGAAATCCCTGGCCCCCCAAAAAATATATGTATCATATAAGAGAACACCGCATAGGGCCCCCAAAAAAATATATGTATCATATAAGTATATGTTGAACGATTAAACCTGAAAGCTTACTGTCATGTCTCCTGCTGGTTTGATTGTCTTTCCGCTCCGCAACTTGCCCGGCTTCGATCATAGTTTATGTTTTTGTTTTCTTGTTCATTTTAACTTTTAAGTTGCCATTTCGTTCTTTGTTCTTTTAATTTTTAGCCTTTTCATTTTCTTTCTTCTTTCATGTCTTCATTTTTTAAGTTTATTTATTTACTACTTGAAAACTTATGCTATTTTCCTAACCAGTTATTTTACTTTTGTCATTTTACGTTTACATTTGTACCCGCTCGAAACCTATGTCAATTTTATTTTTAGTTCCTTTAAGTTTTCAATTTAATTTTATTTCTTTACTTTTTTGAAATTTGCATTATATTTTCCTTTTTTTCATTCTAAATTTTATTGCTCTTTTCCATTTTAATTTATTTTTGTACGTGTTGGTAACCTTAACCTATTAGTTTCAAATTTATTTTAAATTTCATTTTATAACTTTAATTGTATTTATTTACATTTTGAGAATTTTCTTTTTGCTTTTTTATCCTAATTTTTATTTATTTGCACCGTTCTGTGTTGATTTTGTTTTGGACTAAATTTTTTTATTGACTTTAACTAGTTTGGAAGCTTTACGGGTTTTTGTTTCTTCCTTTTTTTTTCCGGTTATTAATTTTGAAACTACTTGATTTCGCATGGGGCCTCATAATACTTGAGCCGGCCCTGGTAATGCCCAACCAGTTAGCAAATTTCCCCATACCCCATCCGCAACCGTAAAAGAACAGAACAGATGATGCACACTCGTCGTTCTCGTAACATAATTTTCACACCGCATTCGTCTCAGAGTGAACAATATTCCGTTTCTTTAGATTGTCTACCGTAGGCAGCCTATCCCAAGTCAATTTTCACACTAATCTGTTCACCTTCAATGGAGCAAGACTCTCTTCCAATTAACAGCCCCTTGAACACATTAACATGGTGCCAAGGTCCCACTTTCAGCATGTTGAGCTTCGTAAACAGATCTAACCGAATAAGACTCATTGTTGCCAAAGTCCCACCTCCAAGAATCATCCACGTTCCTCAAAGTCAGATTAGAATTCCTGCATAAGTTTGTGTGTTTAACCACAAGCACACTTTCACAACTAGACAAACTTCTATACCACTCCCAACAACACCCATTTCTCAACCTATCAATGCAAACACGGTGCAATCTTTCTTATAATCGATGCAAAAAGTCTAGGGAACAAATCTTTTAATAACACCCCTTTTTCTGACCACGGGTCCACCCAAATTTTAGACCCCGCACCCGACCCAACGTTCTTACTCAAGTTGTTAAAGAACCACGGACACAACACAACCTTTGAAACTAAATTCTTCCACCAAACTGACCAGCTCCGACACAGATTCTTTCCCTCCCTCACACGCAACACACACTCCCAAATATCCCCATATTTAGACTTCAACACCTTAACCCAAAGAGAATTTGACCCAACAATTAGGTAGATTCCACACCCACTTTTCCAACAATGTTGAATTATACATACTCAAATCTTTCACACCCAAACCCCCCAACTCTTTCGATTTACGCACCCTTTTTCAGTTGATCCAAGCAACCTTATGTCCCCTCCCCCCCAAGAACCGTCCCAAAGATTTCTTTGTAAAGAAACAAGGTCATGAATAATAGAAGAAGGTGCAGAAAAAAATGATAGGAAGTAACGGATCCGAGAACTGATTTAGGTAAGGTAATTCGGCCACCAAACGATAATACAATTTTTTCTCCAACTTTTCAACCACAATCTTTCACATTCTAGTACCACTTTTTCTATCTCCTATAGGCAAACCCAAATAGGTAAAGGGTATAGACCCTTCTTTACAATTTAATCTCAAAGCCCATCTAGAAATTAACCCACTCTCAATTCCGACACTGACAATGCAACTTTTACCGAAATTGATTTTCAGCCCGGACATCCCTTCAAACACCCGAAGAATACTCTTGATATATAAAATATTAGAATCCACCGTCTCTCCAAAGAAAATCGTATCATCCGCGAATTGTAAATGCGACACTACCACCTCATCCACCCCTACTTTAAAAGGCAAAAACCTTCTCGACAAACAAGGTCTCTCCATCAACATACTAATCGCTTCCGCAACAAATAGAAAAAAAAAACGGAGAAAGGGGATCATCTTGTGTCAACCCTCTTTGTAGATTGAATTCCTTGCTCGGGCTTCCATTCACCAAGACCGAAGAAGAAGCCGACGATATGCACTCCAATATCCAACTAATTAATCCACCTCTCCCCAAAACCCATACTTCTCATCATACCAACAAGAAACTCCCAACTCACCGAGTTGTACGCCTTCTCGAAATCAATCTTAAAGGCAAATAAATTCCTCCGACTTCTTTTCGCATCACTAATCAATTTGCCACCACAACATGTGAGCCCACAAAAGACGATTCATAGAAGAAAGTTTGATTTAATCATGATAGAATTAGTTCGACTTTTTAATTCCACCAATTAAATTGTACATCAATCAATTGGTTATTTTTTTAACCAGCAAATGAAATTTTATTAAATGAATCAAAACAAAGTCTAAAAACGAACACAACCGAACATCAAACCCATATCAAATTCAGACCACAAACATTCCCAAAACTCATAAGGCATTGGTTTGGGGTAGTGAAGCTGGTCTATAGGTGATAGGCAGGGGAGTTTGTTTTTCGGTCCTCTTCTTCTCTGTTCTATCCGTGCCTTAAAACTTAAAAGGCATTGGTTTTATGTACTTTAGCACTACTTGTGCTTTTATGGTGGAATGAATTTTGTTTGGATGTTTCAAATTTTGTTTTCCCCAAAACTCACAACTAACCGAACAGGCATGGAAGCATTTGAGAATTGCCTTTCAAAATCCATACTATTTCAAGGGGTTACTTCAATTAAATCAAGATATTCGCCAAAACCGTTAAAAAGAACTAAGTAATTCACAAATATGTTCATTCCTTTGATCTGCAAACATGGCAACAAGTTTGCGAAATGACCGCAACCATCGTCGCAAGATATTTAAAATCAAATCAAGCTAGATAGGTTCCTTAAATTTATAATTGGCAAGAAATTTAAGAATAGTAGAGGCCTCTACACCAAGTCCAAACCTTTCAAGCATCTCAAAAGATTGATAATTAAGTGGAGACATTCTATTTTGGGCTAAAAAGTTTGTAAAATAAAGATAAAAAAGAAGATTAGGAAGTTATTATTAAAATAAAATAGATAAACAATCCTTGAGAGAAGCTTGTTGGCTGCGGTTTGGTTCTTCATATGGGTAATCTTTGAAGTGATTTTTGTTGGCCTGGCATGAAAAGCTCACTGATCTTTGTGGAAGAAGCACCCAACGCCATTTCGGGACTCGGGTTTAGATATTTAGATATTTATACTCTTGTAATAGGACTTTTGGTTGAGAATTATATTATTTTGTAGAGTTTTTTCTTATGTGTTTCCGAATATTTCTTATGATTTCGTTCTTAATAAAAAAATTATTCGATTAAAAAAAAATAAAATAAAAATCCTTAGAGACAACTCTTGGCAAAGTTCTTCCACCGTATGTTCTAACTGGGGATCAGATTTATTCTAAACAATCCTTTCTGCCTCAAATCTTAATTCTAATTAATTTCATTTCTGGTTCTGGCTTGAAACTGTTTAACTCACATGCAAGTATGCAACTCAAATTTTGAAATAAGAAAATCCAAGAACCAAAGAAGTTGATGCCATGGTAGCTAGTAAGCTAGAGGTAGATATTATCATATTAAAGTAGTATGTATAGGCTGTATTATCTGTATAGTAATGAGTAAATCATGTAGAAGATATAGTATAAGACAAAGTAAGGTTAGTAGCAGAAAGTACTAGGTGGATGCATGATAAGTATGCAAGTAGTGTAGTTACGTTTGTTTGGTAGAATTATTTAATAAAGTTTGGTGGATGATGATACCATCCCATGCTTAAAATAGTGCAGAATACGAGGAAATCGCAACCGCCTAGCCACCGTTTGTATTTGTATTTGTATGTTCAGAGTTCAGACAAACAACATAGTAGCTCATTGTTTTTTATCGTATGCAGACTTTCCATGTCTATGTACGTTGCCCACAACATCGCAGTTAATGAGTTTGGTGTATCTATAAATATTATTGCCAATTCTATTCGATAAACATCACTAGCTAGCTAGCTAGTGTGTAGAAAAAAAGATGATGATGAAAATCAGGAACATGCTACTACTAGTTATTCTTCAATTGGATATATACACATGTAATTAAAGATCGATGCAGATGAACATTATATAAGAAAATATAACAATATGGGTTAGAACTTAATTGGAACTAGAAGGCGCATGCATGAATAAAATTAGGATAAAATTTATCAAACCCCCTGAACTTTACTACAATTGAGACATTACCCCCTAAACTATTAAGTTTGATACTTAACCCCCTCATCTATTTACAGTGTTACGACATACCCCCTATATAATATTTTCCCTTTAATTTAATATTTTCTATTCAATTTAATATTTTCCCTAAAATTTAATATGTCAGTTGACTCCAATTAAGCCTAATTCATACTGAAAAATAATTTTAAAAATTATATTATAAAAATATAAGATTTTACTTCTATAATATAAGTTCAAATCTTATTTTTCCAATACAATTTATATTATAAAAGTGAGAAAAATAATATTTTCATTAATTGTACCGGAAAAATAATATTTGAACTTATATTATATTATATTATAAAAGTGAAAATCGTATAGTTTCATATTATAATTTTCAAAATTAGTTTTTCGGTATGTATTATGATTAATTTGGAATCAAACGGAAATATTTAATTGAAGGGAAAATATTAAATTGAATGGAAAATATCAAATTGATAGTAAAATATTATATAGGGGGTATGTTGCAACACTTTATATAGGTGAGGGGGTTAAGTATCAAATTTAATAGGTTAGGGGGTAATGTCTCACTTGTAGTATAGGTTGGGGGGTTTGATCAATTTTTTCCATAAAATTATTAGATAAATACCAAAATTTTGAGAAAATTAATGGTGTATAATTTTGGTCCATTTATATATTATTTGTACGTAGCTGCATCATAATTTTGATCAATTTTGACAAAGTTGAGGAAAAAAACTGTAAAATTAGAAGTAATTTTTTATTTTATTTTTTATGTTAAGAAATTAGATGAACACATGCAACACACTTTAGTACTATCAGTTAGGGCTCCATTTGGTCAAGGAAAATGAGGGAAAAGAGAAGTGAAAAAGAGAAAATATATTTCCTTCATTTGGTTGGTACAGTATGGGAAAATCAGGAAATTTAGGAAATCAGACAAATTTGGAAGAAAAATTCAAAACCTATTCAAGTATATCTCTCAAATCCTCACCCACTCTAAATATGAGAAATTCATAATTTTCAAGGAGAAATTAACAAAACAATGAAAAATAAGTTCATTTTCCTTGATAAAGTCTTGTATCAGGACGTTTTTGCACAATGAAGCATCCATACCTTCTTCACACTTACCTCAAAAAATTAATTTTCAATCTTTATTCCCTTTTCCCGGATTTTCCCTAAAACAAAACAATATATCTAATAATTTGATACTAGCATATATCTGCTCCAACACGTTGCGTGATTATAAGTAGATTTGGAACCAAAATTCTACATGTATTCCATAAACTATACAAATCGCGCAGATTATAGATCCAGGCTATCCATTACATGTCAAGTAGATTCACACTCTAAAATGTAAATTCATAAGTACTCTAATTACCGTTTAAGTACGAAAATACCAGAATACAGATAATATTCACGATTCGAAGGCGAAAACTATTTACACAAATAGGAAAATAGTTGAGATCTTATCGGTGCAAAATAGGGAGAATAAAAGAAGTAAGAAGAGGTTTAATTTAATAATAAAATAAAAATGGGGAGATAAAGATGAAAATAGGACTTGAAGAGAAACGTGAGAATCGGCAAATGAGTCCAAATAGATGGAGCATGAAAAGTGGAGTAACCTCCCAAATCCTCCTGCACCAACTTTTTAATTAACAACCACTCATGCTTTCATATATACACCAACTTGGTCAAAAAACCTCACCATACACATTTATTGTAACCCCTACCTTCCTTAATTCTCTTCTCTTCTTCTTCTTCTTCAAATTTTATTACTACTCTACTAGCTTTCTTCATTTCAATTCTCTCTCGAAAGAAAGCAACCAAAAATGGTTCGATCAGCTTGTTGTGACCAGCAAGAACACATCAAGAAAGGAGCATGGACAAAGGATGAAGATGAACGTCTCATCAGTTACATCAAACAACATGGTGAAGGCTCTTGGAAGTCCCTTCCCAAGGCTGCTGGTACGTACTAGTATAATTCTTCTATTTAAATTCTAAGGATTGATCTATTTTTGATGATCAAGTTGGTTTTAACCTAAACAAATTAAATGTTTAATCACAGGTCTGTTGAGGTGCGGTAAGAGTTGTAGGTTGCGGTGGATAAATTACCTGAGGCCCGATGTCAAAAGAGGAAATTTTACTAGGGAAGAAGATGAACTTATCATCAACCTTCAAAGAGTTATCGGCAACAAGTAAGTTTATTAACTTAATCCGTTACTACTTAATTACATTTACAGCCGCCACACATGACGAATGCAGTAATTGTTAAGATTAGGGTTTCAATGTTACTCACTTTTAATTACTTTCATTACTTGTAAGTAATTGGGAAAACAAAAAAAGTTTACCATTGGGTTGGTAAGTTGATGATTGATACAATATAAACTATAAAGGTGGTGAAGTTTCACACATTAAATTAAGTTTAGCTTAATTTGTAATTTTTTGTTGTTAATTAATTCTATGTTTTAAATTATGATTGTATAGACTATAGCTGATTCTAAATATTTGTTACTCTATTCATCCGTTTAAAATTAAATTGAGTTTCTTTATATATTCACTCACAGATAGTAATTATTTTTTCTATAGGGGGTAGATTGCTCCTTTTCATGTCATTGGCCATTTTTAACTTTAGATTTTGCAACTTAATTTCGTTTACCTGGGTGCAATTTCATCCTATATATAACACTTTGTTCTCACCACAAGGGTGGAATACTTATAATTAATAATATTATTAAGTATATAAATATTTCACTTATAAATTTGGACTACAGGAAAATAATTAAAATTTTATACTATGATGGCATTTTACTTTCTGACCATGGCCGGGAGGTTGGACCCAGCCTAGTGGTAGGTAGGGTTTGTCCTATACCACGATAACGGATTTAGTTTTGCAAATTATTTCAAAACTTTACACTTTAAATAAATCATCAAACGACAAAAAGAATAAAACGAAAGTGAAAAGTAACCCGAGAAAATAGAGCTCTGTCATTGGAGCTCACACTCCAGCAAAGTGTGAGCAGAGGATGAGTAGGCTCAACTCTAAAGGTTCACACGTAGATGGAGATGGTCTACGATAGGACATTTTACTTTTTTTACCTTGGGCTGGAGGTTGGACCAACCTAGTGGTCGTAGGGTCTGTCCCCGACCACGATAACGGATTTAATTTTGCAAATTCGATTATAAAATACATGTTGTGAAAATGATAAACATGTAGTAACTTCAATTATATTGAGAAAGACATATTATTACCTCAGTTTTTATTTTTCATTACCAAATAAAAATTTCTTGCCAAGTGAAGATACCTATCAAATATCCTCCTAAATCTTCTTAGAATCCCTTAAAACCCTGACTAATTCCGATCTTTGATATGTTTCCAAATCCGCTCAAGTGTATCCCTTTGGTTGATCCGTTCTAACATGTACTTGATAAAAGTTAGGTTGGTTAATACCTGAAACATTCAACCATCTGTGGGACCGTGTATCACCATTTGAGCTGACACGATTATCAATGGCTCTCTAGTGGCCATAAACTAACACATATATATTCTTTCAAATACATTTGTCATTGTTGTTGCAAATCTTACAAAACTTCCTAGGGATTTACTTTAATACTTTTCACGCTTGTGTCATTATTAAATCATTGCAACTTTTTTTTTCTTAGTACAATTACATTTGGTTCGGTGATTACTGATTTTTTGTTTCAATAAACGGTATATTATATTTACCACCCTTCTTCATCTTGATGAATGAAGTAATATATACCTAGTATACAACTGAAACTAGCTAGTGTCTTTGTGAAGACTAGTAGTACTAGATAAAAACATGACAGGATATCTTTCTAAACTTCATTTTTATGGGTTCTTATAAACCAGATAAGATACCTCGTTTGATTCATTTGAAAAATTATGAATTGAACTGAATTTTTATTTGTAGCATAAATTTCAATTAAACACATTTGAACTAAACTGAATTGAACAATGTGTTATTTCAGACGAATCAAATAGCAGTCTGAGTTGTTTTGTTTTATGTTTATAAAAAAAGAGTGTTCCCTTCATTTTATGCTTAGAAAAAGAGTGTGTTTTGAGTTACTTGTTTGCCTTGTTTGCAGATGGTCACTTATTGCTGCGCGCTTACCAGGTAGAACAGACAACGAGATCAAGAACCACTGGAACACTCATATCAAACGGAGACTCCAACAGCGTAGAACTTGTCAACAACCGCAGAGAGAAAACCACATTGGTACAACAATGCCAGTATACCCTCAACACCCTCAACAACCCCTACCATTTCTCATGCCATCAGGCCATGACATTGTCAAATTTCCAACTGTTCAGAACTGTTTCAGTACTGTCTCAAACACTCATGATAACTCCGTGAGCGAGTTCTCAAGCAGCAGCAACAGCACTATTGCATATTCTGATCAGGTAACTGAACCGGCGATAAATTTGGAATTGTCCATGAGTCTCCCCCTGCAGTCTGATGATGCCATGAAAATCAACGATAAGTTCAAGATCGAAAAGAAGTGGGAGCTGCACTATCCACAACTGTTTGGTAAATCATTGGCGGCATCGTCATTGTCCGGCAGTATCCGTCCTGCTGCTAAGGAGTCTCTCTGTTTATGCAACAGCCTGGCCAGGGGACAGAACAATGGGGATAAGGCTACTTGCAGTTCATGTACAAAATGTGCATCAATGTCTCGTGGGAATGCTGATCCCGCCGCGAACATGTTCTATAGACCTATGAGTCTATAGGGTACTTGTTTGCGAAAACGGGGCTACATATGCGAAGCAATTAACTCTGTATGTTTTTCTTGGGTTAATTTTTGTGCAGACAGGATTACAAATATATAAATTTCATGTAGTGTGTAATCCGTAGACTTTGATATTTTGCGGTTTTGAACCGGACCTTTGTTTAAATACTGTGTGTGGGGATGTATGAAACTAATATTAGCATTTAAGAACTTATTGAATTTTTAGTATGAATTGTTATGTGAATGTCTAACGCGCAGGGGGGCCAGAGGGGTATTATAATGGGTTTCCCCTTAACTTTCAAGTTTCAGGCAGGCGCCCACGGGTCATAACGTTGACTCCCGTTTATGGCCAAGACACTCTAGTCTAAGTCAGTGGCGGCTCTTGGCATGTGCCATAAGCTCGCTGGAACAGGGCCTTTTGTTTACTAGGGGCCTCCAAGCCCAATTCACTAAAGCCCCCAGTATAGGCTTACAAGAAAAATTTAATTAGGATAAATATAGATAATGATAAGGCACGCTGCTTTTTAAGTTTAATTTCCGTTTGATTTGGTGAATATAAATAGGATGTATTGTATTTTAATTTTACCTAATTAGAAAATTAGCTATGAAAATTTAATTGATGATTTTACTTCAAAAAAACTCTAAAAGAGTTGCACTTCTAAAGTCATATTTTGGTTATCAATTTTAGTTTTCGGTGTTCTAAGTTGTTATGTGTAATCTGTTTCCTTTGATATTAATATAATTTATTTCTTCTAAAAACAAGGAAAAAGTATTTGATGATTTTTTACAATATTCTTACATATATAATTTTTTTTTATCTATTTATAATATTTATGATTTTACTTGGAGTCTTGTTTTAAAATTGGCACAGGGTCACCTAAAACTCAAAGACGCGCCTGGTTTAAGTCCAAGGTTCCACACAAGTATGGTAATTTTAGTCATTTTCTTTACTCGGAAGAATGAAGAACCGTCCAAACCTTGTCATCGCGCTCTCGTCGCTCTGAATCTGCGAACTAAGACGAGCTAACCTTTAGTTCGTTCACACCTCACAAGTGTTACATCATTAAACTTTTCTTTTACTTTCTTACTGTTCTGTTGAAGAAAAAAACGAGACCGCAGATGCATTTTTCAAATTATACTTCATATTGAGAAATTTCCATTGACATAGTAAATACTGCTATTGAAGATAAAAAAATGAGTTCGTCAGGCACGTAATGTTAGCGGTTGAAGAAATCTTGCAATAGCGTGCACATAAGTTAGTAGTATTAACCTACTTCAATCAATTACAAGACTTTTCAAATGTTAATTTAAAACTGTAACAGGTAAAGATTAGGAGATGACTCTTCCGCATAATTTCACATTCAAAGACAGTACAAAATAGATTGATAAACAAATACATACAAAAGTTAAAAATAACCAACCTATTTGTTAGCAGCTAATTGTATATCTGTCATATTCATACGTATAATTCTCATAGTGGCACAAAACTTTACCAAAATTATAATTTACGGAATCAGTTTTAAAAATTTAAAATAACATGAGATAATGTTAGAAATATTAGGTGACAATTTTTTTTAGAAAGAGAATGGAGTAATAAATTAGTTGGGGAAAACAATTGCTATTTAAAAATTAACAGATAGTTTTCCAACCGACCCAAAAAGCACCGTGAGATGAAGTATTGGATAAATTTTGTGGGACGGGAGAGGTAGTAAGTAATTATTCATCAGATAAATTTTTAAGAACGATGGTGACAAAGCTGACAACGAAAACATAACGGTTCTTCATCAGAATTGTACCAAGGGCATATCCCTTAAATTAAAGAGTTGTTGATCAGAAATATATTTACAAATACAACAGTAGTAGTGTCATCTTAATCCAATCCATGCAAACATCAGCTGTTGAAGAAATCTTTAAGTTGATTAATTTGCAAAAGTTACCAACTACTCTGCACATTAATCAGACCAAAATAAGTTGATTTTAAAAACTGGAACAGTTCAAGATTAGGAGATGACTATTTCTCATAATTCATCTATAAATACTTACAATTCTAAGTATCATTCATCACCTCATAACTCACAAGCATCCTTAGTAGCTCACAACAATTTTCTACCATGAAGATCGCTCTCTGCTTCTTTGCAGCCATTCTTATAGCATCGTTCGCTCCATTCGCTCGGGCATCTGATCCCAGTCCTCTGCAAGATTTCTGCGTTGCTGTAGATGATTCCATGGCAGCTGGTAATAGAATAAATCCAATTGCATTACCACAATCCATTTATTTGTATTTTCTTTTCATACATTAGTACATTACCATCAAAACCAACTTGATCAAACTTCTATGTTTAACTCAACCTGCAGTTTTCGTCAATGGAAAGATTTGCAAGAGCCCAAACATGGTCGTTGCAAATGATTTCTTCTTTGACGGTCTAAGGAACGCCGGAAATACATCAAATGCACAGGGTGCAGTTGTCACTCCAGCCAATGTTAACCAAATACCTGGACTTAACACTCTTGGTATCTCAGCTGTTCGTATAGACTATGCACCATACGGTCAAAACGCACCTCACACTCACCCACGTGCAACTGAGATTCTAGTTGTGATAGAAGGAACGCTCTTAGTTGGCTTTGTCACCTCAAACCCTGCAAACGCCGCTGAACGGAACCAGCTCTTCACCAAATACTTGAAACAAGGAGATGTTTTCGTGTTCCCGGAAGGTCTGATTCATTTCCAGGTAAATGTGGGGAAAACAAATGCAATTGCGTTCGCTGGACTAAGTAGCCAGAATCCTGGAGTCATTACAATAGCGAACGCTGTTTTCCGGTCAGATCCACCAATTAATCAGGATATACTAGCTAGGGCATTCCAAGTTGACAAGAAGGTCATTGATCTTCTTCAAGCATAGGTCTAGCCGAATCTCGGCTAACACTTGTGCTGAAAAGAGTCCCAAATAATATTGATGCTCTCTCTCTATATATATGTTGCTGTATTTTCTATCTACAATAAAGTTTGGAGTCAGTTTATGACTTTGTACCCATCATATTATTAGTGAAATATCAGGGTTGCCCGCATCTGAGGTTTAACCCCTTTTGTTTTGACCACATTGCATTGAACATGAAACTACATTGATCATGCAAGTAATAGTAATACGGTTGAGGAAAGATTTTGACCTGGTGACTAAAAACTGATGGAATGGTCATTGGTCAGCGCACGAAACTGCATTATAACACTGACTGTAGCCCAGAGTGAGTGACATACTCATTCGACCAAGATGCCAGAGCAAGCCAGATTTGATTATCAAAAGAACTCATATTTCAGGTTCAGCAACAACTAACAAGTATCAGAGTCATGAGCGGATTCCTACATATGAGAGAGAACCATCAAAACCAAACTCCTGGGGTTTTGTGAAAAAATTCTTATTTAAACAAGCAAAATACAAAGTTGTTGAAATGGAACCTCACGGTGAAATGAAATACAACATTTCCAATAATAATATCAAAATAGAAAGAACAAAATAAAATATAATTGACAGAGATAGCATACCTTTTGAAACGCAGAACTCACAAGAGCTACCAAAATAAAAGATCGTTTCAGGTCCAAGAAACACTGAGAATCAAGGAGAGAACAAGATAACGATGTGCCAGACAAATGGCGTCAGTGGTTTAGCGTGGTTCATCTATCCAACATCCAGACCAGGACAAAGTGCTTGACAGAAAATGGAAACAATCGCTCAGAGACATGTGGAAGACATCCATGGAATACATTTAACAAAACTATGTACATAATATGCGTACTCCATTGTGATTACAGAGCCCAGTCACTAACCTACTCCATGACAACCAGGAGAACTGTTGGTGTTCACTTGTAGTTTAACATAATATATATTATTCCCTATGTAATGTGCTGTTTAATTTTTCAATAACGACTTTGACCTCAAATTACTCCTAAACTACAGAAAATAATTAATAAAATTATATTATAAAGGTACACTTCATGAACTTTCATAACATAATTTTATTGAACATTTGTTTGATGACATTTAGGAGTGATTTGTGGCCAACGTCTACCCCACAAAGTCAAACAGCACATTATTAGCGTGACATAGGGAGTATACATTCAAGAAGAACGAAGAAATACATGTGGAATCATCAAGCATCATGAAATACTGTCAGCTTTACAACTTTGATGGAATGGGTCAACCGTTGCATGGGACAGGGGGAGCATAATCATTGGACAGAAAAAGAGAAGCACAGAGGGTGTATCTTTCCGACAGAATCTAAACTCACAAACTTGTTTGCTGACAATGCCTGGATTGAATTATTTCACTGATTTACCGTGGAACTTCATAGAGAGGAGCTTTCGCCATCCTCAAAAGCTGCAAAGAATGCACCTGTTTCTTTAGAATCTTGTAGAGGTTCCTGATGCCTTGCCTTTGCTGCATGTTACAGCCCACAATCAGCAGCTGCATTGAATGAACCGCAAAGCGAGATTCCTGATAAGCCCATACTTCAGTCGTAAATGCACGATAAGCATAATTTGATATATTCAAAATGTGTATCTATATTAACTAGGAAGGAATTTACATAAAAAAGGACAAATAAAAACAGAAGGAAACAATTCTTAAATACACAAGTTAAAAAAAAAGTATGAGCCTATTTCTTATCAATTAATTGGATATCTGTCATATTGATAAGTAACAATGATTCTTCATCAGACCAATTTTAAGAACTATGGGCACCAAGCTGACAATAAAAACGTAATGGTTATTAAAGATTAGAATTGTACTAAGAGCATATCCCTTTAGAAGAAATTAAAATTTAGAGTTGTTGATCAGAAATAATATTTAAAAATAGAAAAGTATACAATAATCATCATCCATGCAACATCAGCTGTTGAATAAATCTTCAGTTGATTAAAATGCAAAAGTTACTAACTACTCTGATCAATTAGACCAAACTTTTGATTTAAAAACTGGAACAGTTAAAGATTAGGAGATGACTTCTTCTCATAATTCATCTATAAATAGTTACTTCTCTAAGCATCATTCATCACCTCAACACCTGATATTCACAATTCACAAGCACCCTTAGTAGCTCCAAAAAATTTGCTATAATGAAGATTGCTCTCTGCTTCTTTGCAGCCATTCTTACGGCATCTTTAGCTCCATTCGCTCAGGCATCCGATCCCAGTCCTCTGCAAGATTTCTGTGTTGCTGTTAATGATTCCATGGCAGCTGGTACAGGACTAAATCCACTTACATTGACGCGATTCATTTATTTGTATTCTCTTTACATGCATTATGATCAAAACTAACTTAATCAAACCTCTATGCTTCACTTGCAGTTTTTGTCAATGGGAAGATTTGCAAGAGCCCAAATATGGTCGTTGCAAATGATTTCTTCTTTGCCGGTCTAAGGGACGCCGGAAATACATCGAATGCACAGGGTGCAGTTGTCACTCCAGCCAATGTTAACCAAATACCTGGACTTAACACTCTTGGCATCTCAGCCGTTCGTATAGACTATGCACCATACGGTCAAAACCCACCTCACACTCACCCACGTGCAACTGAGATTCTCATTGTGATCGAAGGAACGCTCTTTGTTGGCTTTGTCACCTCCAACCCTGCAAACGCCGCTCAACGGAACCAGCTGTTCACCAAATACTTACAGAAAGGAGATGTTTTCGTGTTCCCGGAAGGTCTTATTCATTTCCAAGTAAATGTGGGGAAAACAAATGCAATTGCGTTCGCTGGACTAAGTAGCCAGAATCCTGGAGTCATTACAATTGCGAACGCTGTTTTCCGATCAGATCCACCAATTAATCAGGACATACTAGCTAGGGCATTCCAAGTTGACAAGAAGGTCATTGATCTTCTTCAGGGATAGTTCTAGCTAGCCAATCTCGGCTAAGACTTGTGCTGAAAAGAGTACCAAAATTTATTGATGCTCTATCTCTCTCTCTCTACATATATGTTTCTGTATTTCGATCCATAATAAAGTTTGGAGTCGGTTTATGACTTTGTACTCATCATATATAATATTATGAGTGAAATATCAGGGTACCACGTCTGAGGTTTTACCCTTTCTGTTTTGATGGCATCACTTTGAAAATGGTATATATGAACATGCAAGTAATAATAATAATAATACATCTGAGGGAAGATTTTGACCTGGTGACTTAAAACTGATGGAATATAATGGTCAGTTCACGGCACGCACGGGCACTGGAAGAGCTTTCTCCCTCGTGAAATGCTGCAAAGAACGCAGTTTTTGAAGCCTCAACTTTGCTGCATGTTAATACAACCCAGAATCAGCAGCTGCATTGAATAAATCCTTCAGTCTTAAATGCAAACTAAGCCTATCATCTTTCTAACATACAATCAGTCAATCACCATATATAGGAAGCAGCTGTAACAAAACCAAAATCAATCATGAAATTAAGTTCCAAACATCAATCAATTCAATACACAATATGTTTAAAATGGTCCACAACTTACTGAATCAACGGAGAAAAACCTAACACCATTTTCTTTCCCCAAATCCAAAAAAACCCAAATAAACCGATCGGAAACAACAATTGGTTGGTTAGCGTTACAGTGGGAGGCGATTTGGCGGTTGGGGTTTGTGGATTGGTTTCGGGTAGGTTGGTTTCTGGAGCTTCAATCGGTGGTGATGACGTGATCTGTCTCTTTTATTTGCAGGATTTTGGAGAAGATGATATTCACGTCAACACGTGGTTTGACTGACGTCGTTTTAGAATTTAAAGGCGTAATGAGTTGTTTAGAGTTTAGCGTCGCGTTTTCTAAACTGTGCAATTAAATACTGGAGTATATTAATTTCTTGGGGTCTAATAAAAGCATTGTATTTTCATGTAATTCACACTCAAAATAAACTCATGCTAAATATAACTTGAGATCTCAACTATCTTTTTTTAAGTCAAGTAAAGGTATCTCAACTCAATTCAAGCAGACATGGAGGGATATCTTAACTATCTTATTTAAGTCGGTTCAAATAAAGTCAACTCCATTTAAGATCACTCACTTGATGGGTATCTCTTCTTTCTTTAGTCTGTCCAAATAAAGCTCAATTCGGACAAGTCCACTACAAACCCTAAAATACTAAGCAAAGCCCATGTCATAGACACACGATTCCCGAGTATCTTTCGGAGATTGAGTAAGGACATAGTTTGTGCTCCTACTGGGTACTTCTCAACAAACTAACAAACGCTAACTCTTCTCAACAACCCATGACTAGAAAGCTAATGAAATATAAGAGTTGTATAACTTTTTTTTATAGAGTAAAAATAGTAATATTAATCAATCGACGGGACTACAAAAGTTATGATCGACAACTTGAGACAAGCCGTGGACATGAGTATCATTCATTAGATATATCAGTATATGATATAAAGTGCAGCAACCAATTCAATCACATATACTATAATACCAAACATCAGACAAAGAGTGTGCATGATGTATTCAACCTAATTGCATCTTTCTCTCTTGGTTAAGGACATCATGCACACTCTATGTCTGATGAAAGAGATGGAGAAGCTATTTTTGAGAGAATTCTCCAAAATTTCATTCTCTGGGGGAATAAACAACCAAACGCCTCCTCCTCCTACTACAGAGCGACAAGACGTACAGAAACCATCTTTTTTTTCCATCGATCGGCAGATCACACAGGTAGGTAAGTAACATCTCATCTCTCAATATATGAGTTTATTAAGGCCAGCCCATTGATCTATATATCGGTTTGGTTAAAATTGGAAAATTCATATATATGTGATCTGTTATATATATTCATCGGTTTATTTATTATTCTTCGTTTCGTTTCCTGCAATTTGTTCCTATTATGTGGAATCTAATCTTAATGATCAATGAACGAACAACGGAGACCGTAGCTAGCTATATTTCGTTTAGAATTGTTCCGATCTTCAATGAATCTGTCGACACTCGACACTCGACAGGTATCTTATTTGTTTGCTTAAATCAAAATCCATATGTTTAATTAATTTATTCATCCCCATCTTTGTTCGATTTGATGTGAAATGGAACTCTAGATAATTGGTTGGATTTTCAAATGAATGGAATTTTAATTATTTGTATAGCTGCTTGCTTTAAATTGATTGATTAGGTTTGCTTAATTATCTGAAACTGAAAGATTGAGAAACGTAATGAACTAATGGCCATGATCATGCATTGTATGCTTAGTAACAAACAAAACAAACTGGCATGCTCAGTCACAAACCGAACAAACTGATGAGTATATATAAACTCCATCTCATCATAGATTTTCATTATCATAAACACCAACGAGATTTTCATTATCACAAACTCCAACAAAATGATGAAAAATATTATTGTTATGATCATACTTTTATATGCTTGCCAGGTCTCAGCCCTACCACCACATGGAAATGGTCCTAACCTTGGCGCCAACCTTCTGCGCCCGGCAAAAAATTAGATATACATCTCGTCCAACAAATAAGTTAGTATTGCATGACATTCTAATGGCTATATAATACAACCACCATGCTCTCGAAAATATCGAGATTTGACACCAATTGTAAGTAATTTTCCATTGCTCTAATATGTGTGTAGTTATGTTGTAAAATACTAATTATTTTATTTTCCTCACTTTACAGTTTCAATCTCTCGGCTCGGATCTTAGAGCCTATTGGCCAAGCATGAGGATTTGTCTTCAGAAGCACTATGGACGCATTAGTACAAGTATCATGGGCTTGTGCGCTTCCGTCTCTCGACACATTTCATTACTTTAGGAGGGCTATCGATATAGCTATACTCGTCCCCGGGTGGAATACGTTATAAAAATCATATCTTTAGAATTGTCTCCCAAAACAGAATTGTCTCCCAAAACGTATGTTCTTTTATTTCACTTGCAAACCATTCAACGGTGCACACGTCAATCTCTATGAGATTGTGCAGTGACTACCTCGCGATAGGATTGCACATGACTTTATCCAATATCCTCCTAATTTTGTATATTGCTAGGGGAGCGACAACTTCGCTTTAAATCAGGAGGACTTGGGATAAAGTCATGTGCAATCATATCGCGAGGTAGACACTGCACAATCTCATAAAGTTTGACGTGTGTACCGTTGAATGGTTTGCAAGTGAAATAAAAGAACATGCGTTTTGGGGAGACAATTCTAAAGATACCATTTTTAGTGTAGTCCTTCCTGGGTCAAACCCAACGTAACCGGAGATGAGTTTAGCTATATCGATAGCCCTCCTGAAGTAATGATATGCGTCGGAGGCGGAATCGCTTAAGCCTCACGAACCTTGTACTGATGCGTCCATAGTTCTTCTGAGGACAAATCCTTAGGGTGGATGCTTGGCCAATAGGCCCTAAGATCCGAGCCGAGAGATTGAAACTGTAAAGTGGGGGAAAAATAAAATAATTAGTATAACAACAATAACATAAATATACCGTTGTGAATGCGTGGTGTACAACATCGATCTATGGGTCAGGTACAACTTTGATCCCTAAATCATGCGGATGTAGTTGCATTCAATGTTTATTATCTTAAACTCAAATAGAAGAACGTAACAGAATCGAAACAGAGAATGTGCAACTAACCAACAATTTGGGGCGCACAAGTTATAATGCACAGGGTACAACAAATTTAGGTCATCTGGTTGACTGGTTGAATGTTTAATTTGATCATTTGCAATCAGGTCCTTAAACTTTTATTAATTACTTCAAATATAACTGAAAGGCTAAATTTACTATATGAGTATTAAGTATAAAATTTATAACTTGACTTCTTCTTTCTCACAGAATTGATCATTTCCCAGTGGAATTTTACTATCAGCTACAGCCGTTTGACTTCATCATATAATCTGATGATGCAACTAAGCGAAAAACATTCAAGACCTAGGTAGAAGTTCATAAATTGGTCTAGCCCCATGGTCTCGTGGCACTTGGATGGCTAGAATTTCCTTCGTCAGGAATCGAAAAGTCAACTACTGACTTTAGAAAGAGAGAGTACGTATGAAAAAATGTAAAAGTTAAAAAGTTAAAGTTATCTCT
The DNA here is from genome assembly GCA_028274465.1 of Plantago ovata. Lineage (NCBI taxonomy): Eukaryota > Viridiplantae > Streptophyta > Magnoliopsida > Lamiales > Plantaginaceae > Plantago > Plantago ovata. Next base: position 6,589,857 of record CM051456.1, on the reverse strand, counting down.
ATCATTAATTAATAATTTGATCAGGTCATTCCAAATCCTTATCACATGGACTAAGGCGTTCCAAGTTGAGAAGAACATCATTGACTATCTCCAAGCACAGATTTGGTGAACACTTAGAACAGACGACAGGAAAGGCTTCAGCCTATTATAACTACCCAAAAATCTAATTTTCTCTTGAAGATATATAAATAACTCTAAGTAGTCTTTTGATGTGAACAAGTAACAACGGCACTATAAAAGAATACTACATGCACAGTCGTTGTTGAAGGAACCAAAGATATCAGTACTAAAATTCATTTTCGAGTTGCATTGGAATAAATATAAAGGACTATTTGTGGTTAATAGAAATTTCACACTAATGTTTCACACACTTAAGTGTAAAATTCCGTAGCATTTATCCCATCACCCATCGTTTTTTTCAATGAGAACACATAAAATTTATATACTTCTAACATGTGAAAATGATGTACACATCTCAATTATAGTAAAAAGTATTAACGAGTACGTAGTTGATAAACTTTTAATGCAGCTCCTTTGGAGTTTAGTATTTAGTTTCGACCAGGGACGGAGCCAGGAGTTGAAACTAGGGGTGGCGTTATACAAGCCAGTTCTCAGCCCATGCGATATGTTCGGCAAATGACTTATAATTTTTGGGACCCCGAATTTTATACTATAATAATAATTACCAAATAGTTGAATACATTACTGATATCGAATTATAAATTTGCATGAATTTTGGATAAAAAACTAGTACGAATATTGAATTAGATATTTGTGCAGAATTCACGTAACAAAGGGCAAAATAGTGTTTTCCATGTTATAGTTCGCGAAAAGTCAAAGTCGCTGAGTTAGATGTAATTAATTTGTTCTAACAGGGGGGTCGATGTAATAAAAAATCTAACATGGATAAATCCGTAATATAAAAATCTAACAAGGGTACTGTACGTTATTTGTCCTATTTAATATATTGGAGAATTGGTGGTTATGGTTAGTTTTTCACTTTAAAAAAAAAATTATATTTAGTGGATCAAAATCAACTGAAATAATGTCCCAACTACTATTCATGTGTTTGATTATATAGATTAACTGTGCATCACGTTATATAAACACTCTCATGTGCTAGAATGTAATTGTCACTAGCTGTCTAATTATGATATTGTAATCTAGCGGAGTTTAAAATGACATGCATACCATTAACTACCAAAAAATGTAATTTTCTCTCGAAGATAAATAACTCTAAGTAGTCTTTTGATGTGAACAAGTAACAACTGCACCATAAAGAATACTACATGCACATTCATTGTTGAAGTAACCAAAAATATTAGTACTAAAAATCATTTTAGAGTTGCTTTGGAAGAAATATAAAGGACTATTTGTGGTTAAGGAAAATTTCACACTAATGTTTGACACACTATAACTATAAGTGTAAAATTCCAGTAGTGTTTATCCCATCACCCATCTTTTTTTCAATGAGAACACATAAATATATATACTCCTAACATGTGAAAATGATGTACACATCTCAATTATAGTAAAAGTATTAACGAGTACGTACGTAGTTGATAAACTTTTAATGCAGCTCCTTTAGAGTTTAGTATTAGTTTCAACCAGGGCAGAACCTGGAGTTTTAATTAGGAGTGGGCAACAACAAGGGATATCATAATGGATATCTGTGATATGTTCGGCCCATGCGATATATATGTTCGGCCCATTACTTGTGGTGAACTAGTACAGAAGAATTAGGCATGTTAGTATCACCTCATCATCAGCATGTCAAATTCAGAAACTTATGATAAGATAATACATGAATCAGGGGTGAAAAATCTACTATGATCTTTTACATGTTATGATGAAGTAAAATTTAGTCGAAAATGGATGTCATATTCCTTGTGTAAGAAAAGGTTGATACAACCAATTTTAGTATTTAATTATATCAATAATGATACGGTTGCATTACATTATATACATACAGGCTATCATGTTTTGAATGTTTTGACCAAGTCTGAATTTACATGAAGATATCATTTTAGAGTTGCTTGGAAGAAATATAAAGGACTATTTGTGGTTAATGAAATTTCACACTAATGTTTCACACACTATAACTATAAGTGTAAAATTCCAGTAGTGTTTATCCCATCACCTATATTTTTTCAATGAGAACACATAAATATATATACTCCTAACATGTGAAACTGATGTACACATCTCAATTATAGTAAAAGTATTAACGACTAATGCAGCTCCTTTGGAGTTTAGTATTAGTTTCAACCAGGGCAGAGCCAGGAGTTGAACTTAGTAGTGGCGTTATATAGGCCAGTTATCAGCCCATGCGATATGTTCAACCTATGGCTTATAATTTTTGGGACCTCGAATTTTATACTATAATAATTAACGAGTAGTTGAATACATTGTCGATATCGAATTATAAATAAGAAAATAATATGAATATTGAATCAGAAATTTGCGCAGTTGAAGTTGATTGTATTTTTTTTCCTCTCACATGTTAAATGTTAGATGTATAGTTCAATTTTATAATTGGCATTGGACCTCAGAAAATTAAATACAGTATATTTCTTATAGACAAATGAATTTCATATAAATTCACGACAAGAACAAAAAAGCGTTCTAGATACCGTATATAGTGATGCAATTCTGAAAGGTAAAAATGGGGAACAAGTGTCAGGTGCAATTGGAATTTGGAAATGAATTTAGCTGACAACCACCTACTAAGGGCTCTGTTTTATTACCAATATTCCAAATACCTGCGTAATATATATAGTAGAAATCTGTGATTATGGAAATCTTTATAGGTGGTAAATGTGGAAAAATTGCAAAGCTGAAATGAATGACCATTTCAATCGTAAATAAATGTTTTGGAGAAGCATAAAAGACAGAACTCAGTCAGGCATGCCTGGTTAACTACTTGAACAAGAAATCGAATCCAATTAGTATATACATTTTGGTTTTTAAAGGTTGATATTAATAGTAATAAAACGAGATAAAATGAAGGAACCTATTTGTGACCAATTGATTGGATACCTGTCATATTGAGAATACTTGGTTAGTAGTTAGTACTTGGTAGTCAGTGAGGACTCTTCAATCAAACGAATTTTAAGAAACGATGGTGACAAACAACGGAAACATAACGGTTCTTCATCAGAACTGTACTAAGAGCATATCCCTTTACAGTTTAGAGTTGCTGATCAGAAATAATATTTTACAAATAGAAAATTAGTAAAAGCATCACCATCCATGATCCATGCAAACATAAGCTGTTGAAAAAATCTTTAAGTTGATTAATATGCAAAAGTTACTAACCACTCTGCACATTAATCAGAGTCATCAGACCAAACTAAGTTGATTTTAAAAACTGGAACAGTTCAAGATTAGGAGATGACTATTTCTCATAATTCATCTATAAATACTTACAATTTCTAAGTATCATTCAACACTAATTAAACATCTGATAATCACAATATCATACAACTCACAAGCACCCCTTATAGTAGCACACAATGAAGATTGCTCTTTGCTTCTTTGCAGCCATTCTTATGGCATCTTTAGCTCCATTAACTTTGGCATCTGATCCCAGTCCTCTACAAGATTTCTGCGTTGCTGTTAACGATTCCATTGCAGCTGGTACTAGAATAAATCCACTTGCATTGCCTCAATCCATTTATTTATATTTTATTTTCATACATAATTATCATGAAAACTAACTTAATCAAACCTCTATGTTTAACTCAACCTGCAGTTTTCGTCAATGGAAAGATTTGCAAGAGCCCCGACATGGTCGTTGCAAATGATTTCTTCTTTGCCGGTCTAAGGAATGCTGGAAATACATCGAATGCACAGGGTGCAGTTGTTACTCCAGCCAATGTTAACCAAATACCTGGACTTAACACTCTTGGCATCTCAGCCGTTCGTATAGACTATGCACCATATGGTCAAAACCCACCTCACACTCACCCACGTGCAACTGAGATTCTCATTGTGATTGAAGGAACGCTCTTTGTTGGCTTTGTCACCTCCAACCCTGCAAACGCCGCTCAACGGAACCAGCTGTTCACCAAATACTTGCAAAAAGGAGATGTTTTCGTATTCCCAGAAGGTCTGATTCATTTCCAGGTAAATGTGGGGAAAACAAATGCAATTGCGTTCGCTGGACTAAGTAGCCAGAATCCTGGAGTCATTACAATTGCGAATGCTGTTTTCCGATCAGATCCACCAATTAATCAGGATATACTGGCTAGGGCATTCCAAGTTGACAAGAAGGTCATTGATCTTCTTCAACAATAGTTCTACCTGAATCTCAGCTAAGGCTTGTGCTGAAAAGAGTCCCAGATAATATTATATAATATGATTCTCTCTCTTTCTCTATTTATATATATTGCTGATTTAATTTTCTATTTATCATATAGTTTGGAGTCAGTTTAATTATGAGTCTGTACTCATCATATTATTAATGAAATGTTTGGATTACCTGCGTTTGAAGTTTTACACTTTTTTGTTTTGACCACATAGCATTGAAAATGGTAAGAGTGCGAAGCTATATTGATCAAGCAAGTAATAGTTATACAGTAGAGGAAAGATTTTGACCTGGTGACTTAAAGCTGATGGGATATTGTCAGTGCACACAACTGCATTTTATAACATGGGCACTTGATGTCTTGATCATTTTTCCCAGAGTGCTGGTGACTTGATCGAATCCAACAATTAAGTTCGTACCAAATTGAACTTGCTTGCTATCAAGATCGTGTTCTTAAGTCAAATTAATTGATCCTTACAAAGAATAACATCAATAACACAAATACAGTATACAGCTGCTAATGCATGGTGTACAACATCTAATGGGTCAGGTACAACATTGATCCCTAAATGGTGAAATGTAGTTGCATTCAATATTCATCATATTTTAAACTCAAATAGAATAAAGTAACAGAATCGAAACAGAGAAGGTTCAACTAACTAACTATTTGGGGCGCACAGGTCATAATGCACAGGGTACAACAATTAGGTCATCTGGTTGCATGTTTAATTTGATAATTTGCAATCAGGTCCTTGCACTTTTATTAATTACTTAAAATATAACTAAAAGGCTAAATTTACTACTTTCTCTATTACAAATTTATAACTCAAAGACTTCTTCTTTCTCACAGAATTGATATTTTTCTGTGGAGTTTTAGTATCAGCTAGAAAATCAGCCGTTTGACTTCATCTATATATAATCTGATGATGCAATGTAAGCGTATGTATGAGAAAGGTAAAAATTAAAGTTATCTCTGTCCTTAATAATTTGATCAGGTCGTTCCAAATCGTTATCACGTGGACTAAGGCGTTCCAAGTTTTTTAATAATCGAACCCATTACAAAGTTAGTAATAAACTATAAATAATCTCGCACTTGACGAGAATTGAACCTATGACCTCTAGTGTCATGACACCTCAGTCTAACCAATTGAGCTAGACCTCATTGGTGAACACTTAGTTAATGCTTTCTGAGCCTTCATATGTAATGAATCGTATAATTGTTTCAGCATGCAGAACATTGTTCCTGCATTCTTTACAAAATAAATACTACAAGTTTCAAATTAATAGTTCGTTTTAGAACCTATATATAAGTACAGCATTATAAAATCTAGCAAATGTGTAATAATTTCCGCATACTACTATCTTCCCTGACAAACAAAATAGGATCGCTGAATGTGCTGGAGTCAGTAGTTTAGGGTAGAATCATGGTCGATAAAGGAGATACTGTATAGAGATTCGAGAAGTTGAAACTATTTGTTAGACCACATTAGTCCATTAGCCTGAATGATTCCAAGTGACCCTCCGTGATTTCGTTTACGTGTATATATGGTTTTGGTTACGTTACATATAGGATGCAGTGTATGTTCTCATTTATTGATTTGTTGTAATCTTGCCTATAAAACATAGCAATATACATTTTGTTTTTTAAGATTGGTTCTAATAGTAATAAAATAAGATTAAAGAACGGGCCTATTATTTGTTACCACTTAATTGGATTTCCGACATATCGATACTTACATAAGTAATGATTCTTCAGAACGATGGGTACCAAGCTGACAATGAGCGTAAATGCGTAATGGTTATTAAATATCAGAATTGTCATAAAATTTTAGAGTTGTTGATCAGAAATAATATATAAAAATAAAAAAGGCTATAGGAAGCAGTCTCTATATTATAACTTGAATTCTTCTTTCTCTCATCTAGAATTGATCATTTCCCTGTGGAGTTATACTTTCAGGAAATTGAGCCTTTTGACTTTATCAATATATATTATCTGATGATGCAACTTATAAGCATGCGTATTAGAAAAGGTAAAATTGATGAATTAATGTTAAATTTTGAAGTTATCTCCGTAACTAATTAATAACTTGATCAGGTCATTCCAAATCTTTGGGTAATAAAAAAAAAACAAAGAAACAGTCAAACAGAAAATACACGTTGCAGCAACTTATAAGCACATCATGTCAACTATTGAAACTTGAATTTGACTATATGCGGAGGCAGAGTGCCCTGTTTTTTTGTTGCGGAGCTCATGTTCTGTTCTAATAATTTCTTTTGTTATATATGTTTGTCCAGAGTAGGAAAATGAATTTAATGTAAATCCATGAAAATAATGAAAAAGCGAGCAATACATTTCTGTAGTGATATGCAATTCTCAAATTTTCTTTATTCTTTTGGAAACAAAACTCTTCGTTCATGAAATGTTAATTTGGGTGTAAAATTTGTTTGAGAGAAAGAGTATGAGCTCTAAGTCAGTCCCTTTACCAAGTAACCCATCAGACTTGCGTAGAAATATTAATTGACCGAGTATACCATTATAAGTTCGAGATGATATATATGTGAATGACAAACACCAATATTCCGAATACGTGGGTAAATCTATTTGAAATCTTATGTGATTGTGAAATAGAGGTGGTAATGTGGAAACTTGTAAAGCTGAAAACGACCATTTCAATAGTAAACTAATGCTTTGGAGAAATAGTGAGTAAAAGACTAGCACTCAGTCAAGCATGCAAGTTTAACTACTTGAACAAGAAATCTAATTCCATTAGTATACAAATTTTTATTTTTAAAGAGTGATTAATAAAATGAGACGAAAGAAAGAACCGATCTGTTACCAATTTTAAGAACGATGGTGACAACTCTGACAATGAAAACATAACTGTTCTTCATCAGAATTGTAGTCCTAAAAGAGCATATCCCTTTAGAGAGTTGTTGATCAGAAATAATATTTACATATAATAAGTAGTAAGTTGATTAATATGGAAAAGTTACTAACTACTCTGCTCATGAATTAGACCAAACTGTTGATTTTAAACTGGAACAGTTAAGGATTAGGAGATGACTATTTCTCATAACTCATCTATAAATACTTGCGAATTCTAAGTGTCACTCATCGCCTCAACATCTGAAAACTCACAAGCACCCTTAGTAGCTCACAAATATTTTCTACAATGAAGATTGCTTTCTGCTTCTTCGCAGCCATTCTTATGGCATCTTTCGCCCCATTCGCTCAGGCAGATGATCCCAGTCCTCTGCAAGATTTCTGCGTTGCTGTTAATGATTCCATCGCTGCCGGTACGTACTATATTTTCTTTTCATACATTATTATCATCAAAACCAACTTAATCAAACATCTATGCTTAACTTGCAGTTTTCGTCAATGGAAAGATTTGCAAGAGCCCAAACATGGTCGTTGCAGATGATTTCTTCTTTGCAGGTCTAAGGAACGCTGGAAATACATCAAATGCACAGGGTGCAGCTGTCACTACAGCCAATGTTAACCAAATACCTGGACTTAACACTCTTGGCATCTCAGCCGTTCGTATAGACTATGCACCATACGGTCAAAACCCACCTCACACTCACCCACGTGCAACTGAGATTCTCGTTGTGATAGAAGGAACACTCTTAGTTGGCTTTGTCACCTCCAACCCTGCAAACGCAGCTCAACGGAACCAGCTGTTCACCAAATACTTGCAAAAAGGAGATGTTTTCGTGTTCCCAGAAGGTCTGATTCATTTCCAGGTAAATGTGGGGAAAACAAATGCAATTGCATTCGCTGGACTAAGTAGCCAGAATCCTGGAGTCATTACAATTGCGAACGCTGTTTTCAGATCAGATCCACCAATCAATCAGGATATACTAGCTAGGGCATTCCAAGTTGACAAGAAGGTCATTGATCTTCTTCAGCAATAGTTCTACCTGAACCGCAGCTAAGAATAGATATGTGTGTGTATTGCTGTATTTTCTATTTATCATAAAATTTAGAGTCGGTGTATGTGTATGACTTTGTACTCATCATATTATTAATGAAATATCTTGATAGTTGATACTACAACAAAAGTTAGATAGTGAGACACTTAGTTTGGGTCAGTTAACAATAAGGGTCTCCACTCTCCAATATTATAATCTGGAGACACTTAACTTAATTGAATCTGATCCTATTGTGACACTTTAAAGAGATTTTGGCGGAGTAATTCCGCCATTTTATTTTACTTAGAGGCGCCCAGAAACCCTATCTCTAGCATTAACCGTACAGAGTGCCCTGTTTTTGGTGCAGAGAGACATTTCAGTATTTATGCTTATATATATGATCCATGCATGACTAACAATCTTATAATTAAAGGTGGTGACAAAGTAAGTCGAAACAATATCAGAGTTGCACTAACGTGTTGTATTTGAGCAGCTGAAACTATTGAAACCTGAATTAAACCATACAGTGTGCCCTGTTTTCGGCATAGAGAGACCTTTTTTTCTGTTTTATGTTTCACAGTTTCTGTTCTGATCAATTTTGTTGCATGTATTAAACCGTACAGAGTTAACTGTTTCAGCTCTGATCAGTTTCAGACCTGAATTAAACCGTACAGAGTTAATTGTTCTTCACTTCACACAAGGTTTATAGTCTAGCTTAGAAAGGTTTAATCCTTTATAGTTCCTAAGTCTACAGATTAGTTCGTACTTCTCACCTTCCATCTTGTGTTTTATCTAGTTGAATCTTGCACGATAGTTCATATCATTGTAAGAAAGATTCAACTAGTTCTTTCGGCTTAGTGTGTCGAGTTCTAGTTATTTACTTTTATCCCATGCAACTTATTGTTAATCTATAACTCTTGAGTGTTAAGCTCAGTGTTCACTTAACATCAGACTTTACACCATCGATTTTGTCTAGTATTTCAACTTTATATATAAAAATACATACCATTTCCATGCTATATTCAATCACCTCTAAATCTGCTTAGATCTTTTATCAATTACCTGCAACATTAGATTGCTAAAATGAAGTTTTGTGTTTGCTTCCTTTTCGCCATCCTTGCTTCAGCTTCTGTTGCATCAAATAAGTTATGTTCAGTTACAAGTTCTTTTTGTTAAGGTCATATTAATTAATTTCAAGCGAATCAAACAGGGTTGTATGAGTTCATATCTGTCTAGCATTGAAGCAACAAATTCTGAATTCTGGCTAGCATTAATGCATTTCAAGTGGTATAACGAGGAGAATTGCAATTCTAGTTTACAAGTTCAGGGTGCTGTCTGATGACAGTACTACGTTTACTCCCGTTGAATGGCTTGACCAGGCCTTTCGCAATAGATAAAGGAACTCAATTCGGAACATACTCTGAGTTGCTCCCATTCCAGATACGTAATAGCTTGAAAAGAACGAAGTTCGTTCAAAACCCACAGTTATATTTTTTTTAAACTGTCATTATATTGAGGTGTCTAGCTACTCATCCAGTTACGAATTACCCTCTCTGTCATCAGTGCTCCAACATAGGAGTAGAAGAAAGGAAATAACCAGGACTCCAGGAGTGTTATTTGTTCACAGTTTGCTAACCAAATACATAATTTAAATTTAATTGCTGCTTTTGGGTAACAACTAACAACAGTTCACCAAATGATCAATAGGACAGTAAATCAGTGTTAAGAGATCAGTACTTAATGATAGTACTCCTACTTGGTACTGTTGGGGATAATATATAAAATGCATTTCTTAGTACTTGGTTGTTGAAGAGACACTGACCAACTCTGTGAGCAAGATTTTCCACTTGTTGATTTATTCAAGAATAAGTACAAGTACAGAATACTCCCTATGTCATGTCCCGGTATAAATTATCCAGTTTGAATTTTTTTGGTTCACAGTATTCAACTTTGACTCCCGATTACTCTTAAACTATAATGATAAAATATTAAATAAAATTATATTATGAAAATTTAAGTTCTATATTTTCATAATATGATTTTATCAAATATTTTGTCATTATATAGTTTAAGATTTAAGATTAATCGAAATTCAAAGTTGAACACTGTTGACCGAAAAAAGTCAAATTGAGTAATTTAGAGTGGGACGAATGGAGTAGGAGATGACTCTTTCAGTAACTTTATCATGATCTGTAAATACTCAACATTTCTTTGCTACATTCATCACCTAACAACCATAAATCACTAAGCTCATTCTCCATTTCTAATTGTGTCATAATTTCAGTTATCGGCTAAACTAAAGGGAAAATATTTTTTTTTCCAGAGTAGGAAAATAAAATTCATGTAAATTCACGACAAGAGCGAAAAATCATGTTATATATACATTTCTATAGTGATGCAATTCTGAATTTTATTTTTTTTTATTTTTATTTTTTGACAACAGAACTGTCGTTGTTCATGTTCAGGAAATTTGAAATTGAGATTAAAATTTATTTGAGAGGAAGAGTATGAACTTTGCCTTTACCAAGTAACCATCAGACTTGCGTAAAAACATTAATTTAATTGACCAACAGACCAAGTATACCATCTTACAAGTTCAAGATGACATATCATATATATCATATATGAATGACCATTTCAATATTAATGTAATGTTTTGGAGAACTAGCTAGTACAAGATATAGAACTCAGTCAGGCATGCATGCAAAGTTAACTACTTGAACAAGAAATCGAATTCCATTAGTATATATACATTTTTTGTTCTTAATTAAAGATTGGTTCTAAACTTAGTATATAGTAATAAAATGAGATAAAATAACAGGCCTATTATTTGTTACCACTTAATTGGAACAGCTGCGACATATTGATAATTATATAAGTATCAAACATATTTTAAGAACGATGAGGACCAAGCTAACAATGAAAACGTAATGGTTATTATAAAGATCAGAATTGTAGTATATACTAAGAGCATATCCTTCTAGCTAGAGGAAATAAATTTTAGAGTTGTTGATCAGAAATAATATTTACAAATAAAAATGTATTAAATAATCATCAACATCCAATGCAAACATCACCTGTTGAAGAAATCTTAATGTTGATTAATATGAAAAAGTTACTAACTACTCTGCACACTAATTAGACCAAAGTAAGTTAGTTGATTTTAAAACCTGGAACAGTTCAAGATTAGGATATGACTATTTCTCATAACTCATCTATAAATACTTGCAATTTCTAAATATCATTCATCACCTCAACATCTCATAATTCACAGGAATACTTAGTAGCTCACAATAATTTGCTACAATGAAGATTGCTCTTTGCTTTTTAGCAGCCATTCTTATGGCATCTTTAGCTCCATTCACTCAGGCATCGGATCCCAGTCCTCTACAAGATTTCTGCGTTGCTGTTAACGATTCCATCGCAGCTGGTACTATAAATCCACTTGCATTGCCGCAATCCATTTATTTGTATTTTATTTTCATACATTATTATCATCAAAACTAACTTAATCAAACCTCTATGCTTAATTCAACCTGCAGTTTTCGTCAATGGAAAGATTTGCAAGAGCCCCAACATGGTCGTCGCAGATGATTTCTTCTTTGCAGGTCTAAGGAATGCCGGAAATACATCAAATGCACAGGGTGCAGTTGTCACTGCAGCCAATGTTAACCAAATACCTGGACTTAACACTCTTGGCATCTCAGCCGTTCGTATAGACTATGCACCATACGGTCAAAACCCACCTCACACACACCCACGTGCAACTGAGATTCTCATTGTGATCGAAGGAACACTCTTAGTTGGCTTTGTCACCTCCAACCCTGCAAACGCCGCTCAACGGAACCAGCTGTTCACCAAATACTTGCAAAAAGGAGATGTTTTCGTATTCCCAGAAGGTCTGATTCATTTCCAGGTAAATGTGGGGAAAACAAATGCAATTGCATTCGCTGGACTAAGTAGCCAGAATCCTGGAGTCATTACAATTGCGAACGCTGTTTTCAGATCAGATCCACCAATTAATCAGGATATACTGGCTAGAGCATTCCAAGTTGACAAGAAGGTCATTGATCTTCTTCAGCAATAGTTCTACCTGAATCGCAGCTAAGACTTAATTGTGCTGAAAAGAGTCCCAAATAACATTCATACTCTCTCTCTATATATGTGTGTTGCTCTATATATCATAAAGTTTGGAATTAGTGTATGTTTTTGACATTGTTTGTACTCATCATACTATTAATGAAATTTCCGGATTAGATATAACGCTCTTTGTTTTGACCGCATTCTGTTGAACATGACACATGGTATTTGAGCATGAATCAATATTGATCATGCAAATATTTGTAATATAGCGGAGGAAATATTTTGACCTGGTGACTTAGAACTGATGGAATGGACAGTGGCACAGTGCACACAACTGCATTATAACATGGACACTTGACACTACAACAAAGGTTAGATATTGAGACACTTATTTTGGGTCACTTAACAATAAGGGTAGCCAATATTATAATCTTGAGATACTTAACTTAATTGAATCTGATCCTATTGTGACACTTTAAAGTGATTTTGGCGGAGTAATTCCGCCATTTTATTTTACTTAGGGCGCTCAGAAACCCTATCCCCAGGATTAACCGTACAGAATGCCCTGTTCTTGGTGTAGAGAGACTTTTCAGTATTTATGCTTATATATATGATATGATCCATGCATGACTAACAATCTTATAATTAAAGGTGGTGACAAAGTAAGTCGATACAAGATCAGAGTTGCACTAACGTACAGAGTGCCCTGTTTTTGGAGTACATAGACCTGTTTTTCTGTTTTATGTTTCACAGTTTCAGTTCTGAATTCTGATCAATTTTGTTGCATGTATCAGTTCTGGCGAGAATACGAAAATGACCAATTAAATCATGCGTAATCTATTTGAAATCTTCTGCGAAGAAATGTGGAAAATAAGTAAAGCTGAACATTACCATTCAATTGTTATATTAATATTTTGGAGAAACTGTCAGGCATGCAAGGTTAACTAGGTGAATCGACCATTAGTATATTTTGATTAACAATTCATATAGAAACTAATTATTAAGATTAGGTGACCATAAGTGTCAAGAACTTGGTGTTAAGTGTTAACTAATTCAACACCTAGCTTAACACCATTGCACAGTTATGTAAACATTCAATCCATCTCTATTATTGTTTTGCCTTTGCCTAACAAAAGTAATTAGTTTGCTAGTGTTTAATCTGCCGGAAAGAGATAGAGTTGTTCATTTCCTAGTAAACAGTTTGAAGTTACAAACTACAATAATCAACAAAACAAGACAAATAAAATCCCTGTCTGCTAATTAAAATGGATACATATCGACAGACTTTAGACAACTATGCATAACAGATTGAAAGCTTCGTTGTAATTAATACAATATGATCCAAGAAGACTGATGGTTTACATGCATTTACTTCGCTAGAATGGTATCTATAAAACATTTGTTGTGATGAGCTGAAATAAATGAAGTGAGCAAAGATCAGCAGCTTTTGGGAGTCGAAGAAACGAAATAACCTCCGCTTACGAATTAGCCTCTCTGTCGTCAGTGCTCCGTCATAGGAGTCGAAGAAAGGAAATAACCACGACTCCAGGAGTATTATTTGTTCATAGTTTGCTAACCAAATACCAATTAATTGGATTTATAGTTTTTTTTAATAAGTAACATTACAAATATATTAATAAATTATAAATAATCACGTACTTGGTGAGAATTGAACCTATGATCTCGAGAATGACCTATAGAATCATGACACCTCAGTCTAACCAATTGAAATTGGATTGGATTTATAGTTTGCTAACCAAATACCAATTAATTGAATTTATGTCATACTGATATACGTATATAAGTAATGATTCTTCATCAGACAAATTTTAAGAACGATAAAGACCAAGCTGAAAATGCAAATGGCTATTAAAGATCAGAATTGTACTAAGAGCACTGAGCATATTCCTCTTAATTAGAGGAATTTAACTTTTAGAGTTGTTGATCAGAAATAAATAATATTTACAAATAAAGTAGTAAATCATGATAAGTTACTAACTACTCTGCTCATTAATTATACCAAAGTAAGGATGATTTTAAAAACTGGAAGAGTTCAAGATTAGGAGATGACAATTTCTGATAGTTCATCTATATATAAATAGTCACAATTTCTAAGAATCATTCATCACCTAATTAAACATCTGATAATCACAATTCATACAACCCACAAGCACCTTTATAGCTCACAATGAAGATTGCTGTTTGCTTCATTCCAGCCATTCTTATGGCATCATTAGCTCCATTCACTCAGGCATCCGATCCCAGTCCTCTGCAAGATTTCTGCGTTGCTGTAGACGATTCCATGGCAGCTGGTAATAGAATAAATCCACTTGCATTACAGCAATTTATTTTGTATTTTATTTTCACACATAATTATCATGAAAACTAACTTAATCAAACCTCTATGTTTAACTCAACCTGCAGTTTTCGTCAATGGAAAGATTTGCAAGAGCCCAGACATGGCCGTTGCAGATGATTTCTTCTTCGACGGTCTAAGGGACGCCGGAATTACAGCAAATGCACAGGGTTCAGCTGTCACTCCAGCCAATGTTAACCAAATACCTGGACTTAACACTCTTGGCATCTCAGCCGTTCGTATAGACTATGCACCATATGGTCAAAACCCACCTCACACACACCCACGTGCAACTGAGATTCTCATTGTGATCGAAGGAACGCTCTTTGTTGGCTTTGTCACCTCCAATCCTGCAAACGCCACTCAACGGAACCAGCTGTTCACCAAATACTTGCAACAAGGAGATGTTTTTGTGTTCCCAGAAGGTCTGATTCATTTCCAGGTAAATGTGGGAGAAACAAATGCAATTGCGTTCGCTGGACTAAGTAGCCAGAATCCTGGAGTCATTACAATTGCAAACGCTGTTTTCAGATCAGATCCACCAATTAATCAGGATATACTAGCGAGGGCTTTCCAAGTTGAAAAGAAGGTCATTGATCTTCTTCAACAATAATTCTACCTGAATCTCGGCTAAGACTTGTACTGAAAGGAGTCCCAATTAATATTGATGCTCTCCCTCTCTCTCTCTCTCTCTCGGGGAGTATATAAGTATGTTGCTGTATTTTCTATCTACAATAAAGTTTGGAGTCAGTTTATGACTTCGTACTGACCACACATTACTTTTTTTACAACATATTTCAAACTTGCACCCTTCACTGAACAACTACTTGTGTACTAATCCTGGGTAAAATTTTTCGAAACGAAGTGAGCATATAGGCTGGACTACTATACTGTATTGTGTTTGCATGGTTGGACTACTATACTTTGCTTTGAAAGGGATTGCAATATCCATAATAGTATGTGTACTCCATCACTCCTATGAATCTTTACCCACTTATTATTAGTTATTATTCACAAAAGTATTTTCACATATTCAAAAGAAAATGAGATACTATTAGAAATATTATGCAGCAATTTTCTTAGAACGAGAATGAACTAAATAATAACAATTTAATTTAATGGAGGTAAAAAAAATGTTATTTTAAGAGATCCGACTAGTTTCCCGACCAACTCAAAAAGTAAAGTGGACAAAATTTTATAAAACGGAGGTAGTATCCATTTATGGAAAATTACATCCAGCAATTTCAATAAAAGGCCCAACTATGTTTTAAAATAAACATAGAGCAATTTCAATAAAAGGCCCAACTATGTTTTAAAATAAAAAGAACACATACACACTTGATGAGAAGACCAGAAAGTGTTTTCTTCAGAATCAACTAAGAGCCAACAAATAGTAGTAGCTACTAGTAATGAAGCTTTACATTAACGAATCATCATTCCTCACTGATCATTAGCTTCGAGCAGTCATATGGTACATTTCCCACCCAAAAGTGGAACCAGCGTGCTAAAGCACAAACATTAGCTTTAATACTAAAGTGTGGAGTATATAATAATTACATCGTTTTGTGGCATATCCATGCAACTGCACATTTTACATCCAGCAACTTAATAACATTAAGATGCAGGGCTTACATGATTCCTCAATCAACCCCGTGCAGGGAGGGCAGGCGGCTTGCGCCCATTGATATATGCCATCCCCAAGATATACCTGTCAATGCTTGGTTCCTCGCGTCAAAAAAGGAGGCTGGATGGCACTGATTTGCAACCATGCTGGATAACTCTAGATTACTTGGGATAATTAGTCAACGAAACAAATCTGAGAACGACCACATTATAAACCTTGCAAAAATGTCATTTTCCAGGAACTCGATATGTGCAGCACGTCCAATTATGGTATTCAGGTTTCGTCCTTGCAAGGAGACGTCAAAATTGACATCACAGCGCATGAAAACTCTTTGCTCACATGACGGTGCTCGTATCTGGTCTAAGCAATGATTAAGCATTTCCAGAAAAGCTTTGCCCTTTTTAGAGTGGTCTCCAGAAGATGCTGGGCACATATCAATTCTAGCTGAATGATATGGTACATATCCATCCTGAATGGAAATAAATTACAAACGTGTGGAATTATATAGTGCCTCACCATGTTTTATGCTGAGAATTTACATAATCAAGGAAACGGCATTTTTAGCTACCATGAAACATATATGTGAATGTCTTATGTGTGCAAGTGACAGGCAAGAAGGAATACCTGGGGCGAAGATAATAGGATAATATTCTTAAAATTCTCCAATGTTTTTTGCTGAAAAAAGGAAACAAAAAGAATACAAATTAAAGGTTAGCTATCTATAAAGCAGCAATAATGCTCACTGGAGCCAAACAAGAAAATTTAAACAGTACCTTGCACAGATTGTATAAGAAAGTATTTCGGATGTCAGTATCATCCGTAAAAGTCAGCTGGTGAATACACTGTGTGCCCTTGAGCTTCTTCAAGAGCCATAATCCTCCATTAAATAAAGAGTTCGAACTGTACAGATAACCCAAATGCGGGCCAGAGACCGAGAGATACGTATGCAAGTATCTCAAATACGGTTGCATAATGGTTTCTGTGAAAATAAGATTATATGTGCAAGTCAGTAAGCAATTTGCAGATGAATAAATCCAGCTATGTTGAGGCTTCAGAATCCAAACCTGTAAGCGCAGTTCTCAGAATTATGTTTCCAATTGAATGTCCAACAAAGCTAAGCTTAATAGTCCTCAAGACCCCAGATCTAGATACCTTATCCATTTTCTTTTTCACAAAGGAAACAACTTCTTCTGCTAATCTCTGTCCCATTTCTCTGAAATCTCCAGAGGTTTTCTCTTCATTGGCCTCTGACATAAGAAATTCCACCTTCGGATCTATCAAAAGCCATTGATTTCGGACAAGCCGTAAATCAAGATGATGTCCCTGCATATTGGTTATCAAGGAAAACCTAATTATCTCATTTTACAAGGTAATGACACATTATCATCACAATCCATATCAATATGATAAACATGAACTTTAGAAAACTCCATATAGAAAAACTGCCTCAACAGTACTCCATACTTCCGTCGGTGCCATTGAATTCTATACATTCCCATTTTCGCAAACTTTATCAGTGGGACCTACCACAAAAGCAATGAACGCATACTACATCCTACAAACCATCCTTAAAAACCGATCCTAAAGAAAACATATACTTCATCTCTCATCAAGCTTCCCGTTTCATTTCAGTTGACCTTTTTTTTTGTGGCTCCGTTTGACCTCATATTAATCCTAAATCATACCACAAACGTGATTTACAAAGTTATATTGTGAAAATACGTTTTCAGTATAATTTCGGATTAATATGAGGTCCGATGGAGGAAGGGAAACTTGAGGAGAGATGAAGTAGGATTCAATTAGGAAAGGTTTAAATGATTTCAGGGAACTTTAAGGCTGGAGGTTGGAGTGGGATCGAATATCAGTTCCTGGCAGGATCAGTGGCGTGGCGACCAATCTCTGAAAGAGTATTTTTCATCCCTTTTAAGCCTATCAAACTGTCAGAATGCTTCTGTTCAATTGTTATGGAATTGAATGTGCCATTTACTGGAATGTGACATTGAGAAGGGATTTATTTCGACTGGGAAGTTGAGATGTGGGATATTCTGTTGGATCATTTATATGGTGTTCAGGTCAGATTTGGAGAAATGGATAGATGCAAAAAAATGGTGTTCTCGATTAAGAGTTAGAGTTACTACAATTCCTGGAGGCCGCCCACAGAATTAAATTTCCCTTGGAAACATATTTGGAGAAGTAAATTGCCACCTCGGGTGGCATTTTTTCATTGTGCGGTGACTTCGGGTAACGTGTTAACCACCAATAATCTACAGCGCCGGGGATGTTACATTTGGGAGTGGTGTTTCATGCGTAAACTCATAGGGAATCAATTGACCACTTGTTCCTTCATTGTGATTCTGTGTTGGGAAGATGTAAGTTGTCATGGACCATGCCAAACAAAGTGATGGGTTTGATATTGGCTTGTAGAAGGAAATTCCGAGATACTAGGTTGTTTGGTTTGGAGTATTTGGATTGAAAGGAATAGTAGATGCTTTGAGGATGTTTCAAAACCAGACAGGAAGATTTTGAGGGATTTCTTTTGGTTTTTGCTACTATTCTGGTTTAATGGGGCTGCTGTGAGTCCCTTACCCTTATAGTACTAGCCTTTTTTCTTTTCTTTTTTTTTTTTTCCTCTGACCTGCTCATAGTACACTTCCCATGTATCATCAGTGTTGTTAACAAAACCTTCTTGATTACTTTAACAAAAAAAATGAGGTGGGAGTATATGATCAGCGTCTATCAAGTCCAGAACAATATTAAAAGATTTAACATCTGCAATTGCCAAGAGTGTAACCACATCCAAAAAAGAAAGCAGCAGCCAATTCACAATGTAGTTATAGTAAGACACTTGGAACATCTATTAAGTCCAGGATAACATTAATAGAGTCAACATCAATTCAATTACCAAGAGTGTGACCGCATCCAAGGAAAGAAGCAGCAATTCACAATGTACTTAACGCAAGACACTTGGACATTCAACACCCACTAACACAGGAAATGTGGTTCTGGGTATCCTTTTTAGCATGGTTAAACTCTCCTGATTATTTCTTTGTGCTTTAATCTGCAGTCATGACCACTACAAACTTGATGGAATATCATCCGAAGTTTGCCAACATCTGAAGGGCCTCTCTAGTTTCCAATAATTAGAATATAGAGGCACTCCACTTAGCACCATAGTCCCAGTGAACTGACACAAACCTAGTGATGTTATATGACATTGACCATTGATAAGGTATGGACTTGGATTAGTGCATACTTGGTGTTGTCTAGAAGACTAGAACTGCTGTGGGCCAGAATTGAATCCTTCGGTAACAAGATCTAGCAATTATATACATCATGGGTCTTATATAATTGAGTGAAGTACTATTTTTCTTTCAGACCATCTTGCACTGATTTAGGTTCCAGGATATACCCATACGTCTTAATTAATAACGGATCAGATGTGTTGTTCAAGAGACTACACTGTCTTAACTATCAACAGCTATTGGCATTAAACTTCAAAAAGAAAAACTAAACCATAGTAGCCATAGAAGATGAGATAAATGGACAATTAATTCGACATGGAAGGGACTAAGAAAACATGCCTGGAAACCATGCACAAAAACAACAATCCTCAGGACACGACCACTTTGACGCATGCTGGCGGCCGACAACTTTCTGGGGCTCGCATCAACTGCGGCACTAAAAAAACTACCTTTTTTCTGTTCAAGTTTGGAGAAGTACGAATTTCCACTGTTTGAGCGCACCGGTGAATTAAGAACTCGTTCTATAATTACAATGGGAATACGCGAAGGGTCACCAAATATGTTCATATCTTGAATAGACCGGTTGTTGATCTGCAGAGAATTAATTTCTGCTGTAACTCAGACAAGGTGAAGGAGAAATTACATACTAGCATCATTAGAAGAACTTACCCTCATCTGGGCAATACTTCGCCTATGAAGCTCTGCTCGCATAGCGGCGGTCTGCGAAGGCTGCAATGAAGCATATATTCATTTTTTTTAAATGGCAATAAAGAAACAAGATAATAAATAAAGAATGGAGTGGCCAAAACCAGTAAAATACATCGCCATTTAACTTCTTTAGAACAGGTGGTCTGCCTCGCACTCCATTGTAAGAGGCCTCATCCACCAAACTGCTTATATATTGGTGAGGCATCTCCACCTTAGTGTAAACCATCCATATTGACCATTCGGCTTTCCGATCAACAGCCCACTGGTCGCAAAGAAATTCAAGAATCTTCTTTACATTGACCCTACAAAACAAAAGACTATCAGTGTCTGAACTATAATAAATAGTTAAAGAAAATAAGAGCAAGGGTAAGGGGTCTACTTTCAGCCATAATTATCGAATATCTGCTGTTGCTGGAAGTTGGGCTTTCATACATATAGGTGTGGTCAAAACAAAGGCAGGAAGAAGCTAAGCATCAAAAAACAATACACCTTGTACAGTCAATACTATAATAACACCAAGTGAAATGTAGGATCGCGGCAGGGGGGGAATGGGGTGGGGGCTGGGGGGTGGAAGAGCAAAACAAGCAATAATAGAGCCATTCTAATTAGGACAAAAACATACCTGTGAAAGCTTAAAAATATACTCCATAAGTAGGACACTTCATCACCAATTATATCAAATGACCTGAGTAGTACATCCTTGGATAATGCACGAAGAAACTCATCATTTTGAAAATCTACTTCAGAATCTTGGTTCTGTTCAAGGAATAGGAACTGGTTATTAAGGCAACAAATTGAACAAAGGGTGAAATCTTCTAAGAGGGAAAAAGAAAAAATGCAACACAAAATCATAAACAATTATAGTACCTCCAAAACACTGTGTTGCTCGATTGAATAATGCTCAGAGACTTCAGCATCAGCTAGTTCTGACTTACTAGCCAAACTGAACAATTCCTTGGAAGTAATATCTTTGATGTCAATTGGTTGATTGACAGCTTTGCTCAGCATTTGTAACTCCTCTATGAGTATTTCACGTGCACCTGATAAAGCTTTGACAAGCATAACCTGTTGAAATAATTGGTAAGCATAATATTCAAAACGATATTCCACAAAATAGAAGATTCCATGAATGTTTTGGAACCAATGGAGAGATTGCAAAGAAACACACTTCAATTCTATAAGCCAAAAGGAATTCCAAGCATACACGTAAACCAATGACTAAAAACCTGTTGTGGATTTCGTCTCGTCACTGACAAAGACATCATTTGGCACCTATCCATTTTCATCCCTACTGTATTTTAAATTCTTACACTATAAAAAAACATGAGTTGGCACTCGTCCGCTAACTTCTCTTCCATCACATGAAGCTTTTTTGATATTGTTTTTTTCTTTTCAATAAAACACAGAAACAAATCACAAACGGTTCCCACGGAATAAAGGCAGCCATGCAAATCCTCCAGAAAGTTGAAATTAAGAAAAAGGAACAGTATCCGGCTCGAAGGTATCAATTCAAAATGAGTCCAGATCCACCAATAGAACATATAAAAACCAAAATAAGAAACACCCAAGAATTACCAGAAACTCACAGAACCCAATAACCACCGAATCAAATCGCTGAAAAGCATGGTAAAGAACACAAAGGAGAAAACTGTGGGACCGAGAATAAGGCACTAAAAGACAAATTGACCAGCAGGAGGTATCACACACAAACATAGCAGGGGAAGGCCATGTAAACAATTCAGAGACTTACAACTTAGTAAGAAATAACTAGTATATATATATATATATACACACACACACACACACACATCTAAACTACATAGAAAAAAATGACACAATAGGTGCCATGTTACCAGAAGATCACAATAGGTGCCATGATACAAATTGGAAGTAACAGCTTAAGTGATCTCTGAGAAAAATAGCTTATATAAAGAGAAGTAAGATACAAAATAAAAGCAGAAATGAAAGCTTCAAGTAGAGCAACTATCATGGATTAGAAACAATATCAGCCACATACTTGCTTCTCGTGCTCTTGGATGTCATCTTCATTTGCTCTGCGGCAAAGA
This sequence comes from Plantago ovata, assembly GCA_028274465.1. Lineage (NCBI taxonomy): Eukaryota > Viridiplantae > Streptophyta > Magnoliopsida > Lamiales > Plantaginaceae > Plantago > Plantago ovata. The sequence continues at coordinate 6,567,554 of CM051456.1, read as the reverse complement.
TAATTTTGTTAATTTCGTGAGAATGTGAAAGAAAAAATGAAAAAAAAAACAAAAAAAAAACAACAGAGGTACACACATGCTGATGAAGATTAAACCTCCAATTCATTTATTTCATTTTGATTTCTACAGTTATCTTATATCCTGGAGCTGTGAAAGAGAGAATCAATTTTTTTTTGATTGTCTGTTGTAGCAAATAGCTGATAGATAGAGAGAAACATAAAGAATAAGCAAAAATAAAATCAGCTCCCTATCATCTTATGAATTCCATAGTTATTTTCTTACTTCAATTCGCATATATTAATTCCTAATATATGTCAGGGACAAGATTCGGTCATATAATCCATCTGTGTACAAGCTTCTGATTTCTAAGAGAACCAAGGAAACCCTCTGCAAGCTATATGGAACTGAAATGGCACATTAATTACAGAAGCATTTGCCCAGCTGGAGGTACAACTATAATGTTAACCAAAAGGTGGTTTATTACATTTTCGGCTCAAACCAAAACTCAGGTGCCAGATAGGCAGCCGCACCTTATAACTACAAGTAATGCTATCAGCAATTCAGCATTAAGGGGAAAAATGATCTAAAAAGAGTTATGAGAAAGCATTATATTTGCAGAAAATGGATGTTGCAACAAACCTGGATACCTTCAGTGAGGATGTGTAGACCCCACTTTTCAGCAGACTGGCATGTACACTTATATCGACTAACACCGCATGGAAATAATCAAAATGGACTGGGCAATAGGCATGCAGCCCCAAAAGAGATCTAGGGGGTAGCCGAAATTCATGAACAGCAGCAGGAGATGTATCCAAACAACCTTGAATATTACTACTGCAGAAAGTAAAACAAAATTACTAGTTTCTCGAGCTTCACTCAATTCTTTTTATACTTGATGACATCAGTAAGTACACTAAATCTTCGTATAAAGAAAGTGCTGGATGCCTCACAATAAAGGCAAAAAAATGTTGCCACCTTAAGTTTAAAATTTCATGTAAAATGCAGCATCCCCTAGAGTTTGCATGAGTGGGATTTGCCCCGTGAAGTTTCAAACTCGGTGAGATTTGGCAACTAAAGTTTGCATGTATTCAATTTGGCCCCTTAAGTTTCAAATGCAGTGCAATTTTCTCCCTGAAGTTTCGGTTTTACTGGCATTTACAATGAGCAAACCTTACGGAATATAAAATTTCAGCGGAGAAACCACACATGCTAACTTTAGGAGCAAATTGCACACATGAAAACTTTAAGGGACATTTCTCACAAATCACCAAAATTTAGGTGGCAAACCACTCTTTTGGCTCATAATAAATGACTTAGTCCACGGACCTGTTCTCCAACTTAGGGGTGTACAGCAGCTCAAATCGCAGTATAACAGCAGATGGCCAGGGCGCCTGCAAGTTTCAATTCCCATGAAAATATTAAAACAACTTCGGCTGCAATAGATTGCTGCATTCAACATGTAAAATCCTGACATATCTAATACTTTATTTGACAGATATTCTCCATCTTGTGTTAAGAAGGGATGAATAAAGCTACACACAATTTAATCATACTTTCAAGCCCTTCTGCTCTTATGGTTGAGTAAATGTTTTATGCACATACCAACAGACAGAAACAGATTATTACCTCAAACTTACTAAGAGATAAGTTGAAAGAGACCATCATTGACAGAAGAATGTCCTGTCTCGCATATCTAATTCGGAAAGGTTGTGTTGAAAAGCTGTTGTCGGAGTCATCAATTCTCCAGACCCCATATACATCATCAGAACCCAACTCGGGAGCTGTTGGTATAAATCAAGCAAATCAGGCTGTTGCGGTAGAAGAAAAATCTGAATGGTGGTACACAAAAGGAAAGCACGAGTTCTAGCTTGAAATACAATTTAGGCAGCCCTAGAATGATTAGTATTACTCTACCAAAAACAAAAACGATTTGGCAAAAACTGTGTGCATGTTCTTTCGGTGTCTGATAGGCCATAATAATGGTTGTAAGTAATAAATATATTCTAGAAAAGCTGATTTAGATATATCATCTGGATGTTAAACCCCCAGTCAGAGTTTGCAGAGAAACAATATGATCTGTTGCAAGTGATTATTTAATTTAATGTATAGAGGAGATCGAGTATACAAAAAGTTACATTCTTTTTTTCTTTCCAAACAAACGGCAAAACGTAGCAACATAATTGAGTTAACATAAAGGTACATTCTTTCAACAAACAGCACAATGTATCAACTTAAAATAGAGCAAACCATCTACTCCATATGAAAAAGTACCATCTCTCCAAACAAACAGTACAGTGAAGTAAACTAACATGATGGAAATAAAGAACACATAAACTGATACTTACGTTCATACTGAACAACTCTGGCAGGGGTAGCCAAAAACCACGATCGCCATCCTCCCATCTCATCGTTATCTTAATTTGGTACCATCTAAAATAGCAGCACATACAAATAAAGAAAGAACCGCAGTTACTAAACTAGCATAATCAAATAATACTTCAAACAAACAAATGAGTTAGCTAAATTCAAACTACACTGACCCCTGCTGAAACAAGTCAAGGTTATGAAACCGATGAATGTAAATGGCAATCTCATGCACGGCCTCCAACATTGGCCGTTGTTTTCGTTTCCCAATCGGGGAGGGACTAGCTAGATTCACAGGCTGCTGTAACACAGGTAAATTGAGTATAGGCAAAGGCTTTGCATCAGGAGCTTCCAGCCTCTTATGGTTCGGTGACGACGGCGACTTATGATAACCGGCGGTAATCAACCATTTGAGACGCTGAAGCAAAGCTGACATTTACAATCAAACATAAATTGCATTTCCTCTAATTCCCCCTCAAACCCAAACCCTAACAATCTATCAACAACTCAAGGTTTTAGGAGCCTAAGCTAAGCACATTTGGTTCAACGAGCTTTGATCTCCGGACATAAGCCGCCGGAGGGCAGCGGCGCTCCGGCGATCTGAGTTGGGGTAGGAAGCTGGACAGCTTGGTTGTTTGGTATGAAATGGCGGTAAGGAAATGGTGTTAGAGATCTGTAATTGTGGTGGATTGAGAATAAATGTGAGGAACAGAGTCGATTGAGGAGAGCAGAAATGGAAGAATTAGGGTTCCGGCGAGGATTCGAGATCAAATCTCACTCGAATTGGGAATGTTCAATTTTAGATGGGGATTTTTATTTTTAATTTTATTTTTGTTTGTTGTAAGGAACGAAAAAAGGAATAATGTGAAATTGATTGTTGATACTTGGTACGGTGGGTGGGTGGAAGAGTCAAGGGAACCAGATTCGGCGACTGTTGTCGTGATATCATTAGAACTGGGATTCAATTGAGGGATGGTAATAAAAAAAATACTTCCTTCGGTCAAATGTTTCCATCGTTGTTGACCATGTTTTAGATCGTAAATTACTTCGAAATAACATCAAAATAAAAGATTAGAAAAGTAACACTAAAATATTCCATTATTTTTAACATTTTAATATAATTTCTAAAAGAACAAATCCAATAGTATCACTTTAACAAAATGGAAAACCCCGGTCCACCGTGAACCGATGGGGACGACTCAACAATAATTCGGTCCAACCCCGGTCTGATTTTTATGGGGTGTTCGGCTCGGCTTCCGGTTCCCGATTTCAAAACATAGCTAAGACATAAATAATAGGAGACCTCTAATTATCATCTACGATCCTAAATAATCATAAGGAACTATTTACGAACAATATTTAAGGAAATATTATAGGTATCATGTGAAGATTGTTCTTTAAGAAGTACTACTAACTACTCATCAATCTCAATGTAATTTTCTACATTTGTTTTGTTGATTTTTTTTTTCCCTTTCACTCTAGGTTATAGTCCTAAACCATAACAAACAATTAATTTATAAAAATATAGTTTTTTTACTTTCATGATGTACTTTCATTAATTGTCTATTCAATATAATTTAAGATTTATGTGAGGTCAAATATGACTGAAAAAATTAAGAAAACAAATGAAAATAAATGGGCACCCGGGTACTTTTTTTTTTACCAATCAATTTAAAAATGAGACCAAATGGTAATTAACAAGACTAAATTGTAAAATATTTTGTGGTGTGATTCAAATGGTAAATAAGTCCAATTTATTTGACCATTTGGTAAAAAACCCGTAAATAAATCATTGGGATAGAGGGAGACAACTTAAGAAAAGAAAAACAATTATTGGTTTATTTTGCATTAAACTATTGAACTGGTAAAAATTGTAATTTACTTTTTATTATATAATTATCTTAAAAAATGAGTCTTAAGGAAATTTTTGTGTCAACTTCAAAAATGGGAATAATTACTAGGGACGTCTATTTATACAATAGCTTAATTTATCTTATTATTACTTATAACTTAATTTAATTTAAAGAGAAATTATTTTTGTGTTACGTTGTAAAAATAAAGTTGGATAACTTGAACCTACACAAGAACTTGTTTGACTTTTAGTCTTTACATACTCATCAAACTTGTATTAATACAAGGCAATGGTTCCTAATTTATAGTATTTGACTTTGTAAACATAGAAGATCAAACGCTTAACGTGCATTTACGACTGAAGTGTAGGCTTATTATAACTAAATCTTACTTTGCGAATCATTCAATGCAGCTGCTGATTAAGACTAATTAACATGCATGCAGCAAAGTTGAGGCTTCAGAAACTGATGAGACAAGATTATATGTTATGTGCATTGTTTAATTGCAGCTTTTCATGAGGATAGTGAAAGCGTGTCTGTCCATGTTACTAGTTGTAAGTCACTAGGTCAAAATCTTTGCTCAACTAGTCAACGGTATTATTACTATTGCTTCATGTTCATACCGTGCATGTTCAATGCAATGCGGTCAAAATAAAAAGGGGTTAAAACTAATAATTAAACCTCAGACGACGCCAGTTATTTCATTAATAAGATGATGAGTACAAAGTCATAAACTGACTCCAAACTTTAATTATTGTATATCGAAAATACAGCAACATATGTGTAGAGACGAGAGAGCATCAATATTATTTGGGGGTCTTTTCAGCACAAGTCTTAGCTGCGCAGGCTAGAACTTTTGTTGAAGAAGATCAATGACCTTCTTGTCAACTTGGAATGCCTTAGCCAGTATATCCTGATTAATTGGTGGATCTGATCGGAAAACAGCATTGGCAATTGTAATTACTCCAGGATTCTGGCTACTTAGTGCAGCGAACGCAATTGCATTTTTGTCCCCCACATTTAATTGGAAATGAATCAGACCTTCTGGGAACACGAAAAGATCTCCTTGTTCCAAGTATTTGGTAAAGAGCTGGTTTGCAGGATTGGAGGTGACAAAGCCAACAAGGAGCTTTCCTTCTATCACAAAGAGAATCTCAGTTGCGCGTGGGTGAGTGTGAGGTGGGTTTTGACCGCATGGTGCAAAGTCTATACGAACGGCTGAGATGCCAAGAGTGTTAAGCCCAGAAAATTGGTTAACAGATGCTGGAGTGACACTTGAACCCTGTGCATTTGATGTATTTCCGGCATTCCTCAGACCGGAGAAGAAGAAATCATCTGCAACCACCATATCTGGGCTCTTGCAAATCTTTCCATTGACGAAAACTGCAGGTTGATTCAAGCACAGAGGTTTAATTTAGCATTGGACATAATAATGTATGGAAAGAAAATAAAAATAAATTAATCGTGTCAATGTAAGGGGATTTAGTCATGTACCAGTTGCATTGGAATCGTCAACAGCAACGCAGAAATCTTGCAGAGGGCTGGGATCTGATGCTAGTGATAACGGAGCTAAAGTTGCCATAAGAATGGCTGCAAAGAAGCAGAGAGCAATCTTCATTGTAGCAATTTTTTGTGAGCTACTAAGGGTGCTTGCAAGTTATCAGATGTTGAGGTGATGAATTATACTTAGAATTTCTGACTATTTATAGATGAATTATGAGAAATAGTAATCTCCTAGTCTCAACCTGTTCCAGTTTTTAGATTAGACATTTTGTCTTATTCAGTGAATTAGTGGTTAGTAAGCTACTGTTATTTTCATCTGAATAAACAACACTTCCAGTTCAAATTTCATTAAATTCAGTTGAAGTTCGGTTAAGATTTGTTCGGTTGTTTTTTATGTTACAAATAAGTTAATTTCAGCTTTGATTTGTAGTTTTATTTTTTTACGAAAATAACAAAACCTGATATTTGCATTCTAATGATCAACTGATCGAAGATTTCTTCAACAGCTGATGTTGGCATGAATGATGATGATGATGATTTACTACATTTTTATTAGTAAATATTGATTCAGATCAGCAACTCCTAAATATAATCCAAAGGGATATGCTCTTAGTGGTACAATTCGATGTAATCTTTAATAACCATTATGTTTTCATTGTCAGCTTGGTCACCAATGTTCTTAAAATTGGTCTGATTGAAGAATCATTACTTATATACACTATGTATCAATATTATGACAGATATATATATATATATATATATATATATATATATATATATATATATGTCTGTTGCTGGAGTCTGCAGGGCTATGTACCAGTGTATTTCTTATGGCAGGAACCTGACCCGCAGACTATCAGTAAAGAAACGAAGGCTAGGCGAATAGAGTTAACTAGCTGGAGTCTAGAGCAATTTGTGCTAAATTACACCAGGTTTAGCCAAGTTGCCCTTCACTTTATTTTCCACATTCCTGGCAACTGTCTGTGTACTTGCTTTTGTTTTTGGGTTCACTTATTTGGCCTTCCTTCGTTTATTACTAACCCATTACGAAGCTGCAATATTCGCTGCGTGTGTGGGTTAGTAATGGGTTACATTTCTCTTAGGTAGCAGGTTTAATTTACTACTTTGAGTACATGTACTTCTGATTTTCTGATCTAATTCTTTCCCCTCGCCTGGAGAGTTGATTGGTCAATGTAAGCGCGGCCTACATTTGAAGGCTAAGCAGAACTAAGAACTATATATGTCCACTTGAAATTTCAGTTGGGACATGTACTATCTTATTGCTATTAGAATCCACCTTTGAAAACCAAACTATATATATATACTAACGGAATGGAGTTCGATTTCTTGTTCAAGTATATAGTTACCATCATGCCTGACTGTTCTTTTTCTCACTACTCTCCAAAAGATTGAAATGGTCATTTTTAGCTTCACAAGATTTCCACATTAACTACCACCTATACAGATTTTCATAATCACAGATTCTACTAGATAATAACACACATATTGGAATATATTGGTAATAAAATTTCATTAATTTTTCGGTCAAACTTAAAAAAAAATCAACCTTAAAAAGCTTATTATAGAACAATGGGAATATGGAATATGGAAGTATATAGCAAAACAAGTCTGACAAGCTAAAGGCACATTATTAGTTATGACTTTGCTTTAAAACAAAATTGGAGAATTTTTCTGATACACTAATTAACTAACACATCTTAATTGGTTAATAACTTTCTTTTAAGCAACAAGAAATTGATAAAATTGATACCAACTGCTTAAGTATATGACTAATTTTTGCAAGTTGCGGATTTCATTTGATTATCCTTTAATGGATACTTCCAAGTTAGTGACTAATTTAAGTGTAGTTTCTAATTTCTCAGAAACTTTTCAAATTTGTTAGTTTTAAATTTTAATCCTATTGTACTTCACATGCTAGCCAATGGATAATGACTGCATGGTAGTCATAAGATAGTACTCCTAAAACTTAAAAGAGAAATGGTACTTTAATTTAGAGAAATGGTAGTTTAATTTGGTTGGGTGACCACGAGTGAAGTGAATAATTGTATCTAATTCCTCTGAACCAAGCCGTAATTTCTCAGACTCGAGTTCAATTAATTCATTTTTCATTTCACCATTTTCTCTCGTAGATACTGGTTACCTCGATCAAACTTTGTAGGGATTGGCTAAACTTAGTACTAGTTGCATTGTACTATTTTTAGTACACCATTTAAAGTGTGACACTTGTCATTATTTTAGATTAAATAATGATTAATAAATACAACAAATTATAAACCAAAATAGACAAAAAACATTTTAATAATTATTACTTTCTAAATATTAAATATTAAAATATTTAATTTCAGTCATCACTACCAACCAAGCACCACCACCAACCACCACCAGTTCTCCACCACCACCACCTCCACACCGCCGCCGGATTCACTCACCACCACCACCACCTCCGCCGCTGGATTCACTCACCACCACAACCACCACCTCCGCCGCCGGATTCAATCACTACCACCAACCACCAGCCTTCACCACCACCACCACCACCTCCCCCGCCGCCATCACCACCCACCACCGTAGCCGCCGCCTAAGTCCTCCCAATCTAAATTAAATTATATAACAATAGAACTAGATGTACTGAACATACTCTACGGTTTCATACGCCATGGAAAGAGTACGCCATGGAAAGAGTATCGGGTTTTAGGTCGAAGAAATTTTGGAAAATAAGCAATGCTGCATCAACGCATTAATGTTGATACAGCATCAATTACAGCGATGCAAATCAACACTTAGCATCAGTGTTGCATCGATGTTAACACATTGCAGTAGCATTACAGTACTAAACATCAATGCTGCATCAATGTAAACACATTGAAATAGCATTATAAGTTATGATGTAAACTTCCTTTTAGAATCAGTGCTGGGTCGTTATGATAATGTTGATGTTGCATTTTATAATGTTTAAAAACCCTATACCCTAAACCCTATACCCTACCATGAAATAATAATAATAATAATAATAATAATAATAATAATAATAATAATAATAATAATAATAATAATAATAATAATAATAATAATAATAACAATAGTAATAATAATAATCCCCTCGTTCTAATAGAAGATTCGTAGTTTGACTTTTTTCGGTCAATGACTTTCAACTTTAACTATCGATTACTCTTTAACTATCGATTACTCTTAAACTATAATGGTCAATGACAGTACTGGACATGCCGTTTCATACGCTATGGTAAATCGAACTAACATCGACATCCACATATCTACCAATTGCATCATCACATATTAAGACACCCACATATATATCCAATTGCATCAGAAGAAATAGATGAAATAAAGGGGAGACATATTGATGTTCTTTTGATTGATAATACTGACAAAGAATTTCATAAATAAGAAGGCAAATCTACATACTATGACTATAGAATCAATTAATATGAAAACATACCTCAAATTATGGACGCTCTTCTTCTGAGCCTCTGATTTTCAGACTAAGGTGAGAAAAAAGGGGAAGGGTTTTGTGAATATTGCAATATCAAATAAATGAGAAGGGTTTTAAGTACAATTTTCTAATAAATTAAATACATTAATGCTTTAATTTTCGTACTAATTATACAATTTAATATAATGCAAGGACCTTTTTGTTATTCACAATTAACCTCGATGCTGCTGCAACAATATACATCGCTGCATCAATACGTCTTAATATTCACTGTATTACTATATATGCAATGAAGCAGCGTAATTATTATGTTCGCTGCATCATTGCATACGTTTTTTTAGGTTTTACAGAAATCTTGCAGATTCCGTAGTTTGTTGCCGGATTCCGGTGGTGGCTGGATTCCGGTGATTCCAGTGATTCCGGTGGTGGTCGGATTCCGGTGGTGGCTGTCGGATTCCGGTGGTGGTGATGGTGTTAAAAATTAAATTTTTATATTTTTATGATATCAATATTAATTATTATTTTTATAATTTAATTTATATTAAATATTAATTTTTGGTATTATGCAACCAATGCAACCCTATTATGCAACCAATGCAAGGTCATGTTGCATTGATAGATTATCAACCGTTGAGATGGAATCTTAGATCAATCTAACGGTTAATAAGGTGTACTAATATTAGTACAAATGCAACAGTACTAAGTATAGACATTCCCAACTTTGTAACTGTAACTGTAACTGCGTGATGAAGTTCAGCTATAATACATTTCATAATTACAAAAGATTCCATAGCGATTGAAATGGTCATTTTTAGCTTTACAAGTCTTCCACATTATTACCACCTCTATTTCATAATTACAAAAGATTTCAAATAGATTTACTCATACATTCAGATATGATTAGCAGGTTTCTTGTTCGTGTCGTGAATTTACAAGAAATTCATTTCCTACTGTCTACAAATCTAAACATCAAAATTTATTACTTCTTGTTCGTTCCTTGTTCTTGAATGATTCTTGAGGCATAAATCAGCTTACCTATTATACGCCAGACTAGCAATGGAATGAAAATGGAACTTGCGCATCAACAAACTTGCAATGGGTGCTCAATGAAATCAACACTTCACAGTCACTTATTACAGGAAACAAAAGAATACAAGTCCATGTACCCATTAAGTAGCTAGCTAGATTGAAAGGCATTTTCTGCAGTGCATCATAGAGAAATCAACTGACGTTGATTTAAATAAAGGTAGCTGACTTAAACCCAAGGTAGCTGTGGAAAGAGGACTATGAAATAACGTCAGGTTTCATAAACTTGATGTCAGGAAGAACTTTCCTTCTATTCATTTTCAAACACTAAAATTCTTCATTTTGTCTGTAAGAACAACAATAGTTTTTTGAAGCACTAATTAAGAACAACCATAGTTGAAGCCCAGTTCCTTCTAACGGTTTGGACCGGATAAACCCCAAAACTTATATAATAGTAGATTGCAAATCATGCAAGACAATTAAACCGCACCTAACGTGAAAATTGAAATTCATAGCTGAACCGAGTATTAGTTATTTCAAATACAGAATATAATATTGATGAAACTCAAAATCAAGCATCTCAAATAGTGTTACAATACAAACTAAAAAAACAAAGAATCTCTTATAAAAAGGCGGATAACACAATGAGAACCAAATGTAACAAAAATACCTATACCCACGAATAAGATTTGGCTGAAACCAAGTAGCATTGAGAAATTCTTTCCTCTCGTAGAGACACCTGTAGCAGGCAGAAATACCTCCATTCAAATATCTACATTCCGAAGCATCCAATGTATAGTAGAGATGATGATCCCCAATAAATAATGGGAAGTTGATCGTACTTTGTTTTGATCTCTCGCAATTGGGAGAGCCAGAGCACTACTAGAAAACTCATTCATAATTAACAGCTCAAAACTGTTAGGTTCATGGTTTTACTGTTAGTTATACAAGGTAACTAACAGCACACCGTTGATTCTATCTGTCATTTGGTGGGGTGTTAGCAATGGGAGCAAAAGCAACGGATCCGTCAGTTATGGAGCATAAGTAACAGACAAAAGCAACAGCCTATTGTTAGACATATGGCCCACACACAACCAACAGGCTATCTCCGTTGCTAATAAACATGCGATACGTATATGTATTCTTGGCTCATAATTCACGGATAGTTGTCAAACACATCTGTTATTGCCAATTATGAGTCTACGTATTTTAGTTCCCATAGACTCAACAACCGCCTGTCATTTATGTAAATGCTGTGTATTCCTACTAGCCGTATAACTAACAGCTATTTGTTGATTTCATGTTCAATTATTACTCTAATATTACAGGAAAAAAAAGATTTATGTTCGTCTATAAGTGGCAGTAACCTGTCAATTATAATTTGAACTGATTTAGATAAAAGAAACTGAATCTAAATTTTGATAATTAAGATTCATATATAAATATAAAAAATCTAAATTAGATGACCATAAAAATAATATTCTTATAAAAAAAGTATTGTCATCCACAATAAATTATATACATTTCAACCAATATTTATCTTGAACAATTCCACTATCTAAAACTTAAAAAGTAATTCTCTTGTACAATTTCACTCTCTAAAAGTAAAAGCTAAAAATTAATTCTTTTGGACAATTGCAATCCTTGATTCCTTTTTTTTTTTTTTTTTTTGACGAAGTAACGTTTTATTCCTACTTAGAGGCTGTACAAGGCTTGATCAGAGGCCGTTCCCACAAGTCGGGTGGTCACCCCAGATATATCCATTACAAAACAAGGTTCAAGCCATACTGGCAAAAGGTTCCAAGTCCATGAAGTTACTAAGTGCTGATCACTCATAGACTGGTGAGTTACAACGTCATGCGTAAATCTACTACTAGCAATTCGAGAGAGGAGATCTGCGGCTGTATTCTTCTCTCTGTAGATGCTGTGAATGTAGATTGCCCCAAAATTCGATACAAGCTGGCGGATTTCAGTCACAAGTGTCCAGGCTGGTCGAGGAGGATCCAACTGCCTGCACAAAATATTAAGCGCATATTGAGAATCAGTTTTAATAAGAACAAAACGCAGATTAAGATTTCGAGCTGCCACTAAACCGGCTTTAATAGCCCATAATTCCGCAGTATGATTATCACATTTTCCCACAAAAGTGGCAGTGCCTTGCATGAACTGAATCTGCGTATTAGTTAACACAAATCCAATCCCCGCATCTCCATTATCCAAAACCGACCCATCAGTAAACAGACAGCAAACCCCAGGAGGAGGAGGAGTAAAAACACAAGAGATAGGGATTTTAACAGACTCTTTGACTGGGTGTTGCTGGAGCAGTTGAGAGTTAGCAAGGATAAGCATGCCTTGGGGATTAAAAGAGTCCCTGGTAAAAATGGCTTTATTCCGAAATTTCCAAATAGTCCAGCAACCAATAATTAGGTGCAATTGAGAGAGTGAATTGACTGGAAAATTAAACACCAACTGACCTACACTTGTGAACATATGTAACTGACCTGGTGGGAAAAAACAAGTTCTGAACCACTGGAAAGCTGGACACAAAAGGAAAAGATGAAGACTAGTTTCTGGTTCTTGCTGACAGAAAAGACATAAAGGATCATTTATGATTTTGAATTTAAACATTCTAGCCCTCGTGAGTAATCTATCATGTAACAAAAGCCAAGTGAAAATTTTTTGTCTTGGTAAGACCTGCAGTTTCCAAATCCAATTCCAAGGCCAAGTTGGTCGAACCAAAGTAGTATTTATCAAAGTGTGGTAAGCACTCTTAACAGAAAAAACTCCATTGAAACTGCCTCCCCAAAAAAGAACATCATCTTGAGGCAAAGAAGATAAAGGGACCCCTTGCACTCTTTCAACTAAATCTTGAGGCAGTAGTGATTGGAGGAAAGGCACATCCCAATGTCTATTTGCCTGAATACAGTGGCTTACCTTTAGCCTTTCTGTTCCAGGAGGAATGGTGGGGACCAACTGTTCAAAAGGTGTATTCATACACCAAGCATGCTGCCAGAAAGAAATTTGATCACCTAGACCTACTCCCCATGCCAAATGTTTTTCAAATAAAGGTCTTAACTTCATCAAACCTCTCCAAAGCCAACTAATCCCCCAGAACATTGAGCATTCCAGAGATCAGTATGACTAAAATATTTTTTCTTATATAAAGTTGCCCATAAAGAGGAAGGTTGAGTTAAGAGTTTCCATAATAATTTAAACAAAAAAGCTTTATTTAACTCTACTAAGTTTCTAATACCTAGCCCCCCATTAGCTTTAGGAGTGCAAACCAAGGACCAACTTGATTCCTTGGTATAGCATCTTTCATTCCATTCCATTGGACTCACGGAAAGAACAAAAAAAAAAAAAAAAAAAAAAAGAATCACAAACAAAACAAAGAAAGGGATACTTAGTTGATGTTAACAAATGTAGAATATACCAAAGTGTAGTTACTTAAAAGCTTGAAATAAGAAATTTTAATTACCTCAAAGGATTTGATAATGTGCCTACACAAGAAAAAGTAGACAAATTGAATTAGTAATGTTTACATAATTATAGATGAAATATATACCTTCAATATAAATGTAGTATACCTTTTAATTTCTTTCACACATGGTTGATAGTGAAAATATGAATGAATAATTGAACAAAATATGCTAGACTTGGAGAAGAATGAAGAACAGAGAATGAACAAGGATGGATGGAATGGATAAATGATGGGTGGGAGGTGCAAGCAGCTAGTACATATAAAACTTAAAAAATTATATAATCAACAGATGTATGTTGGTCATGTTAAAATTTAACCGCGCATCAGCACCGAAATTTTTTGAAATTTATGCAACTAACGGAAAGCTGTTGATTATGTTTCAAATTGAGCGGCTCTTGGGTGGCCAAATTTTTTGAATTTTAAGCTGGTAACGGAATGTTGTTGATTATACAAAAATTAAGGCGCCATATCCAAAGTTTCAGCAAAATAAGCGGTAGTTTGAATTGGTTGAATTTTTTACATACTTGACAGAATGTTGTTGGTTATATATTTGTGTATATTATAAAAAAGATAAACATTATACTAATACTTATCTTGTGAATGAGATAAAAATATGATTCTTGGTTAAGAATCATTGTGCTTCTTATCTTGCACATATTGCACATAAGTTATTCTTTAATTTTGTTGTATATATAGTCCTTATACCATCTCTTCTTATTCAGTACTTTCTCCTACATATTTTATGTTATTATCCCTACAATCAAACAACTTGAAGTTTTCCATATTTTAAATACATAATTACGTCCTAAAAGAAAAAAAAAAAACCAAAAAAATCTTGATTACGAGTTTGAATATCCAAGGACACGCTCTCTCGATATTAAGGTATTCTCATAAATTACGTGATTTTTGTATGTACATTTAAATTACATGATTTTCGTATGTACATTTAAATTTTGTAGTACAAATGTTTATGATTTTATATATTTTATTTCATAATCATGTTCATACAAATCGATTATGGTTGTCTAAGCTGCATATTTATACCCTTGGGATCAGTGGTGATCCTAACAAAAGAATATCATTACAAAAAATATAGGTTATCTTGGTCATTTAATTAAATATAGTAAGCATATCTTTGATAGTACTCATCATTTAATTGTATATCTTAATTTTCTGATGGAAGTTTAATTAATAATAAATTGATAATACACCTGATATATATATCAAATAATAAATTGTGTAGATGGAATTGATATTATTTTATTTTATAAATAAATAATATTAACAAATCATTTAAGAACTTTTAAATTCTGAAATGCTAAAGAAAATTATAAAGTTTAGATTTAAATGTAAGTGTAGTAAAATAGTATTTTTGTTTCAATAATTAAAAGAAGTTATCGAATTAGATTAGTTGCTCAAGGTTGGATATATTTTTTTTATGTTTTTTTTGTGTAACTTTTAATAATTTTAATTAGAAATTTTATGTTTATTTATCTGGTAACTATTATATTTCATAAAAGTATAATATTTTAATTTGGACAGGATATTAACATGAATAACTTTCGAGAGTGGATGTATAACAAGTGGGGTGTAAACGACATAAGGCCAGAGTTCTTCGCTGGAGTGGAGACCTTTTGTGATTGGGCATTTACTACACAAAATATGGTTGAGATTCCGTGTCCATGCACCGAATGCACATGCGGATGGCCTTATCTCGACAGAGCAACGGTCACCATGCACTTATACCAGTACGGTTTCCAACCTGGATACCATATCTGGAACCATCATGGTGAAAGTTACGGCGGTCAACAAGGAGTTCACTATGACATAGGAGGGGCGGGGCCATCATCTGCACCCACGGATCAATACTGGGATGAGTTTCAATCTGACCTGGATTTTGTAAATGATTGGTTTCCACATCTCCATCACAATGATGACACACATGAGCCTGGAATGCCAAATCCGGGGCCATCATATTCTTGTTGGCCAGTGTTCATTACTCCATACAACTTCCCTCCAGACATGTGCATGAGAGAAGAGTTTATCTTCATGAGTATGATGATATCTGGTCCGAGGAGCCCAGGGAATAAAATCGATGTTTTACTAAGGCCGTTGATCGAAGAACTTCAAACACTCTGGAATGATGGGGCGGTCACCTGGGATTGCATGCGACAAGAAAATTTTGTGATGCGAGTTGCTCTTATATGGACGGTTAGCGACTTCCCAGCTTATGGAATGTTGTCTGGGTGGAGTACACACGGGAAGCTGTCATGTCCATATTGTCAAGGTGACACAGATGCATTTTGGTTAACAACAAATGGGAGGAAACATTGTTGGTTTGATTGCCATAGATGTTTTCTCCCCGGACACCATCCTTTTAGGAGCAATTCAAGAGATTTTAAGAAGGGAGAAGTGGATCATAGGATGATGAGGGAGCGGCCGACTACTGAGGATAATGTGAGGGCGATTGGCGAGCTCCCTGATGTTGATACAGTGTTTAGCAATGCGAACTTTCCAGGATATGGCGAGCACCACCATTGGACGAAGAGACCGATATTCGCGGAGCTTTTGCCTTATTGGTCAACACTTCTCGTGCCACACAATTTGGACGTAATGCATTGTGAGAAGAACTTTTTTGATAACATACTCTATACTGTTATGGATTATAGAGGGGCAACGAAGGACAACTTGGATGCACGACGTGATCTGAAAGAACTCACTACAAGGAAGAGTTTGTTTCTGGAAGACAAGACATCCACCAAGAAGCCAAAAGCAACATACAACTTGACAGCTCAACAAAGGAAGGCCATAACAGAGTGGATGAAGGAGCTTCGTTTCCCAGATGGACATGTGTCAAACTTGTCAAAGAGGGTGAGTTCTACCAATCATGTTGGTGGATTCAAGACACATGATTGCCATGTTTTCATGCAGCGCCTGCTACCGATTGCCTTCAAAAAGTTGTTGCCTAATCCCATATGGAAGCACTTACTGAGGTGAGTAATGCATTCCGATCGATATGTGCAAGTGAGGTCAGCGCATCTGCTATGTTATTGTTGGGCCAAAGTGTTGTTCAAACCATATGCAAACTTGAAAGGATTTTCCCGCCGGGTTTCTTTGATTGCATGGAGCACCTACTCATCCATCTTCCATATGAGGCACAAGTTTGTGGGCCTGTTTTCTATCGTTGGATGTATCCGTTTGAAAGGTATATGATCCATACTTTTATGTAAATACTTTATCTAAATTAAATGTCATTATCTACATATCTAATATGTATGATTTCCGAGCTGATATGATTAATGTAAGTGCACATTTATAGAAAACTCGGTCTGTTGAAGAGGACGGCAAGACAAAAAAATAGGTTGGAGGGTTCTATATGTGAAGCTTATTTAATTGCTGAAATAACGAACTTCTGCCAGTATTATTTCGGACACGGTAAGGAAAGGTTTCGGAGGAACGAACATGCATGGAAGCCTCAATTCGAAGGACAACTTGAAATTTGCATTCCCAAAGGTCGTCCAATGAAGCTTGGAAAGAGAGGAAAAAACCTGAATGACAAAGAATACGGACAAGCACTCCTATGCATTATTATGAATTGCCCCGAGGCTCGCAGCCTCATTACGTAAGGACATCATTATCTTCTGAACTACGACGCATTAACCTTTTTTTATTTCTAATGGGTTCTAAACATATATTTTCATTCTATAATGATGTAGGTATTTCGAAAATACTGTGTGTGATGGGTTCTCCCCGTCAGATCTCGAATCCGCCCGCATATATCATCTTGTACCGTGGTTGAGAGGGTTAGAAAATCTGGAACAACTAGGATGTTCAGAACTACATTTCATACTTCATGGCGGGTCAACTACGGTTAAAGAACATCAAGGGTACACTGTTAATGGGTTCAACTTTCAAACTGATAGCTATTGCAGTTCTAAACCAGATGACACAGTGAACAAGCGGAATTTGTTTGAAATGGGAGGATGACAATGGAAATATGGTGAATTCGTATGGCTTACTGAATGAGATAATCGAGATGGGTTTTCATTCTCCTGGCTACCCGGTTCAACATATATATCTTTTCAAGTGTGATTGGTTTGACAATAGATTCGTTCGCGTGGATAAATATGGTTTGATCGAACTTTAAGTCTGAAGTGAAGTCCAAAATGAACAAGCAATTAAAGGCCATGAAAGACTTTTTCATTAATGTCTTGGAGAAAACAGGTAACTCTGAAGTGGCGAAACAAGCTGATGCAACTTTTGTGTTTGATGATGATGAGGATAATGATGATGATGCTGGTGGTGGTAAAGATCTTGACGACGAGACCAACGATGAGGAGACTGATGGTCGTTCTTCTGGCCCTTCGACTACTTGATCATACTCTTATCTGATTGCTATGTATGTATTGGTAAGGACTTTGTTATGTTTTAGTATTTGGGCGGTGTATTCGTACATCACACTGTTATTTGTACATCGTATTTGATCATACTCCCTTCGAGGACTTGATCATACACCGACTGACTCCTTGTATGTGAATTGTTTATGCAGGGAACGCAGTAAGACAATATGAAGCACATACAGATAGTTGAATGTATCAAGCACCTTTTGTAGAAACTCGAGAGTTGGAGACTCTCTTTTGTGTGCAGAGAAAGTAATGTAGTGGTAGATGTTCTATTAAAAATCAGTTCTTCTGTCTGTGTAAGTTATCTGGACTCCCCTTGATGTTTTAGAACATGCTAACTTAGGGGAAATAGTTTTTGAATCTTGGCCATTTTGGTTGGATAGTTTGTTACGACCAAGATTAGCTTCATACTTCCTACCTTTCAGTTCAATCGGCGGAGGAAGCATATATTTCTATATGTATGTAACTACTTATTATTATTACTAGCAATAAAATGCGATACTTTTTCCAAAAAAAAAAAAAAAATTGGATGTTGACTTTTTCACTGTTTCGAAGTATTATTATTTTGTTGTTATTGTTGTCATTGATTGTCTCTAATTGTGCTTTGAAGTTTATAAATATTAAATTACACATTAAATATATTAAAAAAAATTAAAAGTTTCTGTTTCCGATTTTTTATAGTTTTAGCGTTTTCACGTACCCGTATTGTTTCCCTTTCCGTTTCCGTGCTTTCTAATTGCAAACGAATAAAACAAAAACATTGGAAGCGTAAGGTAACACAGGTTCTTATTAACACCCCACGAATTCTTCGTATAAGTAGATTTTGATAAAACTCAACACATTTAAAAAGTTTGAAATATTGCAAATCACACCTTAGTGCCATTTCCTTCCCCATTTTAGGGGTATAGAATATTGTGACAAAAAAACAAAATAGAAAAAAAAAAAATCCCTTTCTCCACCTTATAATCTGATATCATGATTTTGTCACCGGCGAGAAATTCCTTCAAACTTAAATTCAATGTGTGTTCTAATAAATTTCAAATTTACGAGATATTATTTAAAAATAATTATTATTTATTATTATATAAATAAAAATGAGATGTTTGACATTTTAGAGGGATTTTCATTGTAAATTACTCGTACAATTTTACATAATATTACTTAAGGAAATATACGCACGGTTCAATAAGGAAATATACACAAGGTAAGTAGGTGAATACAGTCATACAAGTCATACAGATATAAAAGGAGTCATGATATACAACATTTGACAGCTAGCTGTTAGTTATCTAGATTAGGAGTATGCCACCACGATACAACTTGAATATTCATACGCCCTCTCTCTTCACTATTATTTTTTATACTATAACCAACAGCCGGCTGTAACTCATTCCTTTATTATATATTTATTTTAGTAAGACTTTTCTGTATAAGCAACGGGCTTCTGTTGGTTACATGTTGCTACATTATAGCCGATTAATATAATGCAAAGTTGTAGATATAACTAACAGATACATACAAACCGTTGCTTATCGCATTAAGTACTTCACAGCAAATTTGTTTGTCTGTTAGTTATTTCCTGTCACTTATGTTCAAGTTTTTTAGTAGTGGAGTAGATGTCTGGCTGATGAAAAATGAATAATTCCCCAGGTTCTCGATGATGCTAGTCCATATATATTGATGCACCTACATCCCACCTGAATACTTGAACTACAACTAAGCTTCCGCTTAACCAAACAACAACCAGGTATAAACTGTCTTCACAAGAAACCAAATATCCCTGTCGAAGCTTCTTTAATATAAGCCCCTGCCAGTTGGTCCGTTGATTGATAGTTGTAACACTATACATCAACACATCCGCCTCCCACCAGAAAGTAGCAAAGTTATCATCAAGATTCAAGTAATAAAACTTGTGATCATGAAAGACCATATTACAGCCTGAGGATGTAAACCCAGATGCAAATAAATCCAAGTCAACGATGCTACATTCATCATCAACTAGCCTTAAATACATTAAGCGGTATTTTGTCAACAAATTTACTATAGAAATGATAACCCAGTCAGAAGTTGTTGGTGAAGAAGAAAATGACATAGCATCAGGATCAAAATCTTCCGGAAAATTAGGAAGGTTTATCTTCGCCTTAGTGAAAGGTTCCATGAAAAATACCTCCCGCGAACCTCGAGTAACAAGAAGCCACCCATCCTTAGAGTAGCGAATTATACAACCTGACATTTCTTGGTTGCTTTTGTAATACTTCATGTTGCAGGTAAGGTCAATAATAGAGGAGCATGTTTCGCTCTCCTGACAAATGAGCCAGAAACTCAATAGAACCCGAGCTAGAAAGATCAGGTAACCAACGGATTGGAGCAAGTTCACTCCACAGTTTACATACAAGACGGAAATTTGCATAATCCAGTGGACTATGAAGAGATTCTGCAACAAAGCTCCGAAGGTCACGGGGAAGTTCAAGAAAAACTTTTACAAGACTGCAACTTTCATCTAAGCATGACGTTTCATTCGCTGTTTCACCAAGATCCTCAAAGGTGGTAATTTTATCTAGGGCGTCCTCCTCAAATAACAACGGCATCAAAGGATTTTTCACACTCGGATCTTTAAAACTCAACCACGAGTTCCCAGGATTTCTCACACTCGGAACCAAACAAGAAATCCTGAATAAGGCTTATTTTCAAAGACAGTCAGCGTTTTATCCGCAAGCTAGTACATATAAATGTTATCTACATCCGACTTGCCAACAAAGCATATGCAGTTCCCCTCCTCAAGACCTCCAGCCCTGACCTTGAGCTTGCTGGCCGAATATACAGCCGAGTGATAATCATTCATAAAAATCATCATGTCGTCAAGGCTGGACACGCTCACTCAACTTTTCTGCGCAAAATCCATCTCCCACACTTGCCATGCACACAGAATTCTACGCTGCTCCATCAGAAACAACCGATTCTTACTATCTTTGCCATAATGGACAGCAAACCTCCAATGCATGTACAAAGCAGACTTAGGGTAATTGTATCCGCAGGTTCTGACAGTAAAACAGGCCAAGTGATGTTATGCCAAACAAACGGCTGGCGATGTCGCCGTCGTGATCAGATATATAAGCATCAACATAATTAATAAGGGCATGTTTGGATTAAACACAATAACATCAAATTATAAGTCGTCAACATAATTTTTAAATTTTGGACCTATATGTGGTCAACAGTTTTAAAACATAATTATAAGTTTTTTTTTTAGAAAAAATATAAACCAGAACCAATATAAACACGCCGTATTTTCTCAAATTAATTTCCATTTATTTTTTAAAGTCAAAATAGAGTTTTCCAGTTTGACTAATCGTAAAATTGATCGGAGTACCTAAATTGGACATGGTGTTATTGTGAAGTATTTAAATTATACGATGACATTGTGGGGTATCTAATCATTTTCCAATCAAAATAATGAACTGAAATGTCTATAATACCACCAGATACAGATAGTAGTTGCCAAATACCTATATTTTCCTCACTTCTAATTTTAAAACCCATAGTTTACGTCTGAATTCCCCCTTCTTCGACATTCCATTCTGGTGCCTCACCTCCACGGTTAGAATTGGCGCCGCATAAACACTATTCAGGTGAGTCCGAAATTCTGTTTTATGGCTTAGCATATGTTAGTTTGTTCATTTACCTTCACTCATGCATAAACATCTACCTCGATTTCTCTCCTCAACCATCTTTACATTTTCCAATTACATGTGTCTCATTGAAAATTACCTTTGACATTCTCACTATCAAGAATCAGATCTATACTTTCTTCCATCATTGTTTTGCTTTTCGTATAATAATTATTTTTTCTTTTGAAGATTTTGTGTGAGTATAGTCATCAATGGCTCACTGCAAGTATGCGCATATTCAAAGATCCTTCTCTAGTCCATCTCCACTTCTATGTTCTTCTCTCTACTCTTTGTTTTCATTCTTTTTTGGCCATTTGTGTGGCTTCTAGGACCACGGGTCCAAACTCGGACCACTCCGGAATGGACCGGACTTTTTGGGTCACCGTTTTGGAGACCTGAGGACCGGACTGAATATGTTCGGGTCTAGCTCGGAGCTGACCCGGAAAAACCGATTCGATCTGGGCTGAACCAGGACAAGCCCAGACTTAAATCACTTATTAAAATTTTTCAAAAAATAGAAAATGAAAGAAAAGAAGGCAGAAAGAGAATATGTGAGGTATGGCCATCATCCTCTTCTTGTTTGGTTAATTTCCATGTTTTATTGCTACAAAATAAGGGAATGTAAAATAATTTCATACGAAATGTCAAGTATAGCCCTGGTGTTCTTTAAATTTTGGCTTTCCACCAAATTTGCAAGCTTTTATACGTCATACATGTGAAATAGTTTCATACGAAGTATTAGTTTGTTAGTTGTAATCAATATTTTTTGCCGTTCAACACGAAACAACTCCGGTTAATTATTAATGTTGCATACGATTGATGGGGCCTAAATACATCACACATTTACTGTCATACATCTACCAAGTCCAGGCGATATAAAGGAGTAGTATAATTAGTCATTTGACTTTCTACCCTAGAAACACAAGACATGTCGTCCTCCGCCTTTTCTTCACTACTTCTTTCAAGTTCTTTAGCACTTAGCCTTTGTTAGCAGCACCCACACAAGAATCTCTCTCTCTCATGAACATCGCACCATCAAGCATCAACCATCCTTTTACCTACCTCAACAGCCGGACGTGCAATCCTTGTGTGCACGAGAACGTAGTAACCAGACCATGTTTGTTGAAGAAAATGGTGCTGGAGTTCTGTCAGAAATTGTTGAATCTCTAGGATTACCATCTGATTCTGAAAATGTTATTATTCGAACGCTTTTGCAAGTTTTGGTAAATGTTTCATTGGCTGGAGAAGAACACTAGCTTGATGTTTGGCGCCAGTTCTTTCCTTGTAGGTTTTTAAAGATTGCTAGGATTCGAAGCAAGAAAACGTTTGACCCTTTGTGTATGGTAATTTATACTTGCTCGGGATGTAGTAATGAATTATACGCAGAGCTGCATGGCGACTCAGGACTAAAAATTGTACAAACTTCTGCAGCAGGTAAATACATCGTCACTTTCTTGGTCTACATCTGTATTATGCATCACATGGTTTGCTAGTAAGCATAGGCCATTAATACATTCATTAATTAATTTCCATCTACAGCTGGATTCACTGAGGATTGGATGAAATTGTTTCTCTCAAGAATTTGCCTTGAAGATTCTTGTTTCTGGTCTATTTTCTCTAAATTATCTCTGCTGGTTGCTGTCAAGAAGTGTGACACTCTATCTCTAGTGACTGATTTTGGACTGGAGCAAGCATATTTCCTTAGTGTGCTCTCTTCTTTAGACACGGAAATTTGAATTAGTTATCTCAAAGGTCTCTCTGCTTGCAGGCATTTGAGGTAACTTTGAACAAATCATGGAGCCAATATCCTGGAATTAACAAACTGAACCTTATAGTCATAGAGTTGATTTTTGCTGACCCAAGAGGTACTCGGGGGTCGGGGCACTCTACTTGTCTTTGCCGAGTGACAACCTGTGCTTAATGATGTAATGTTGGCATGGTAGACTGGGAACACACACAATTGTGGAAGATTTACTGAATACATTCAAAGCATCGATAAAACAGCTTTTACCGATGTACACCCAGATAGCTATGAAATTTACTGAGATCATCTTTACGAATAGATGCAAAAAACATGTCATAGAAAAAGTGTTGGAATGGCCATATATGTATTAGGGCCCGATTGGCAGAAGAACAGCAGGTTTCATAATAAACTTGATGTCAGGAACAACTTTCCTTCTATTGATTTTTTAACACTGAAGTTCTTCATTTTGTTTAATTGTAAGAACGACAATACTTGAAGCCCAGAAAAACTTTCCTAGCTTCTATCAGTTTTGAGTGACAATCAAATCTTTCAATTAATTTGTAAGGGCAACAATGAAGTAAACTAATATGGAGAAAGAGCGATTATTACCTTCATAAATCTTGTACTAAAAGGTAAATCCTCCATGTGAGAACTTTTTGTTATAGAATAGCTGTAGACAAATGGGAAAGTACAATGAAATCAAACATTATGTTCATGTCAAGTACAGCTCTGCTAACCATCGAATAATTCTATATAAAATTCATTCTGCCTTAGTTACATACCGTTTCGAATGTCTGAGGAGTTCTTCACGTTTTACCAGATCAAATTTATGCTTATTTCATTTACAGCTTATTCCTGAGTTATTGAACCAGGATTTGATCGGATCTATTATTCACATGTGGTGTGGATCGAAAACCATGCGAGACAATTAAACCGCACCTAATGTGAAAATTGAAATTCATAGCTAAACGGAATATTACTTATTTCCAATACATAATATTGATGAAACTCAAAATCAAGCATCTCAAATAATTAAATAGTGTTACAATAAAAACTAAAAACCAAAGTATCTCTAATACCAAGTTTGATAACACAGTGGAGAACCAAATGTGATAAAATTACCTATACCCACGAATAAGTTTTGGTTGAAACCAAGTAGCATTGAGAAATTCTTTCCTCTTGTAGAGAATCCTGATGTGGGTAGGAATATGATCCAGAGGTACATCCGGATATCTACATTCTGCTTCATCCAATTTATAGTAGAGATGATTATCCCCAATGAATAATGGGAAGTTGATCGTACTTTGTTTTGATCTCTCGCTAATCCGGAGAGCCAGAGTAGATGTCTGGCTGATGAAAAATGAATAATTCCCCAGGTTATTGGTTCTAATCCATGTTGATGCACCTACATCCAACCCCAACGTGAATACTTGAACTATAACTAAGCTTCGGATTAACCCAACAACAACCCGGTATAACCTGTCTTCACAAGACACCAAATATCCCCGGCAAAGCTTCTTTAATACCACTCCACCCCCCCAAGCTGGTCTGATACATAGTTGTAATAGTATACTTCAACACATCCGCCTCCCACCAGAAAGTAGCAAGCTTTCCATCTAGATTCAAGTAATGAAACTTGTGATCATGAAAGACCAGATTACAGCCTGAGGATGTAAACCCAGATGCAAATAAATCCAAGTCAACGATGCTCCATTCATCATCAACTGGCCTTAAATACATTAAGCGGTATTTTGTCAACAAATTTACTATAGAAATGATAACCCAGTCAGAAGTTGTTGGCGAAGAAGAAAATGACATAGCATCAGGATCAAAATCTTGCCGAAAATTAGGAAAGGCTTATCTTCGCCTTAGTGAAAGGTTCTATGAAAAATACCTCCCGCGAACCTCGAGGAACAAGAAGCCACCCATCCTTAAGAGTAGCGAATTATACAACCTGACATTTTTTGGTTGCTTTTGTAATACTTCATGTTGCAGGTAGGGTCAATAATAGAGGAGCATGCTTCGTTCTCCTGGCAAATGAGCCACGGAAACTCAATAGAACCCGAGCTAGAAAGATCAGGTAACCAACGGATTGGAGCAAGTTCACTCCACAGTTTACATACAAGACGGAGATTTGCATAATCCAGTGGACTATGAAGAGATTCTGCAATAAATCTATGCACGTCAGGGGGAAGTTCAAGAAAAACTTTTACAAGACTGCAACTTTCATCTAAGCATGACGTTTCATTCGCTGTTTCACCAAGATCCTCAAAGGTGGTAATTTTATCTAGGGCGTCTTCCTCAAATAACAACGGCATCAAAGGATTTTTCACACTCGGATCCTTAAAACTCAACCACGACTTCCCAGGATTTCTCACACTCGGAAACCAAACAGAAAATCCTGAATAAGGCTTATTTCAAAGACAGTCAGCGTTTTATCCGCAAGCTAGTACATATAAATGTTATCTACATCTGACTTGCCAACAAAGCATATGCAGTTCCCCTCCTCAAGACCTCCAGCCCTGACCTTGAGCTTGCTGGCCGAATACACAGCCGAGCGATAATCATTCATAAAAATCACCATGCCCTCGTCCAGGTTGGACACACTCACCCAACTTTTCTGCGCAAAATCCATCTTCCCACTCAGGGGCGGAGCTATGTGTGTGTCTTTAGCCACACCCACTCTTGGAATATATGGTTTTTAAACCTTTGTGTCCAGGGTTCGATTCAACTGTTTAACATATTTCCTTCATTTCTATACTCCTTTCTATTTTCCCCATCCCTTTAATTTATAATTTTCATTTCCATTTTCCATCTCCTTATTGTTCCCTTTATTGGGAATTTTTTCTACCTCTTTCATAATTTCTTTACTAAAAACATATAAATTTACTTAATTTTAATCTAAACTTCAACAATTTACTTTATTTTCTTTTAAATTCGTAATATGTTCTACTGGTTTTCAAAATTTTCTTCCACCAAAAACATATAGAATTTTGTTTGATTTTTTTTAAAAAAAACTCAATGATTTAAAAGATATAAGCACTGGGCCAGAAAAAGATATGGTAATGGTATTCGCCACTATGAAACTCGTCTCTATTAATTATAATTAGTCACACGCGAATTTCGATCCTGGCTCCGCTTGCCATGCACACAGAGTTCTGCGCTGCTCCATGAGAAACAACCGATTCTTACCATCTTTGCCATAATGGACAGCAAACCTCCGATGCATGTACAAAGCAGACTTGCTGGGTAATTGTATCCGCAGGTTCTGACCGTAAAACAGGCCAAGTGATGTTATGCCAAACAAACGGCTGGCGGTGTCGGCGTGGCCATCAGATATATAAGCATCAAGAAATTAAGAACTCATATACTTATCCTCAGAGTAACATTCCTCTTCCCAATAGTTCAACTTGTCAGATGTCCAATTATAACCAGGCCAATCCTTGTGGAAGAAACAGACCTTATAGTGGCAAAGTTGCTCGTCTGATCGACTTAAGCGACATCTAACTACAATGCACTTGAAGTATGTATCAATGGGCTCCCGGAGAGGGGGAAGTTGTACCTTGAGTTGCAAAGTTCGTGTTCCAGAGGAAGCACCAGTCAGGTTTCTTGTCGTAGTCGTCATAGGATATGTTCGCCTCGGATTTCTGGTCAACGAAAAGCATCCAATGACCATCCTTACTGGTCGCTTCAAGACGGCTTTTGGGCGTAAAGGGATTGAAAACAGAGCTCATGAAGCTCTAAAAACAGAGCTCGATTTTTTTTTAATTTGGGGCTAAATTAAGTGACATGGAGGTGATTGGGAGTGTAAATGATGACTGGGAGCATGGACCAAGCGTATACGGACGAATTTGGGCGTTTATACGCCGAATTCTACGCTCTGAGGGACTCAATTCGCAAAGAGCATGAAGCGAAGGACCAAAAACGAAGTGGACTTGAACTTAGGGGACTAAAACTGCAATTAACCATATATTTACCGTTACGTACTGACTTCATACTGAACGGAATGTTTTTCTTACTTCCAAATTGTTATTCTCTAAGAATTTATACGAGGATTTCACCGAATCCGATCCGGAATTAGGACGACGGCGATAGTTTTCAATGTAGGTTTTTTTCTTCTTCTTTTCTTTAATAACTCAAGTTATAGTACTAGCTGTAATTATTAGATTCCGAGAGACAAGAAACTTGGTCAACACATCATACCCATTTTCAAGTTCTTGTGCCTCTCCTGTCCTACTCCCACACATCAAATTCTGCAATGTGACCAGGGACCCACACTATTTAAAAGTCCTGGTGTAAGAATGGATACATAATAGAATACGGGGAGTTATAAATTGGTCCGGTGATAAGGATGTTGGAGTATTGTTAAGAGATTGGAGGTTCGAATCCCGAATGAGCCATAAAGTTGGTATAACCGTATAATTGTATTTAGAGTTCGAATCCCTGTCTATGTATCATTTTCTATTTATTTTTTCTCTCTTATCTTTAACCAGAACATCAAAATTAGATTAAACTAATTTTTTTAATCTATTAAAACATACGTGATACGTCAAGTTATGTTTGATATTCTCTCTTATCTTTGACGAGAACATCAAAATAGATTAAATTATTTTTTAAATATGTCAAATTAAGTTTAATATGTCAAGTTATGTTTAATACGTTATCACGAGTTACTCCAATTGAAAAATTGTTTCATTAATAATAATAAATAAGGCCAAGTCATATATATGGCCATGAAACAAGACGTGGTATTATTCATCAAACTGGAATAGACGAAGGTAAGCAATAGCAAATTACGATGCCATGGCTAAGTAGTACACACTTGGCTTATTCATTCATATAACACAAACACAACCGAAAAATGCAACTGAGATCTTCATAGTAGAGTAGTTGTTGCTAGTTGTTGTGTGTCCATGGAAGAGACTCGAGATGAGCAACGATTTCATTGTCCAATTCGAATGCTTTAGTCAAAACTTCAGGATTCAGTAAGAGGCTCGGTCCCAAACATAGCATTCGCAATGGTCACTACTCCTGGATTTTGACTGTTGAAGCCAGCAAAAGCGTAAGCGCTTGTGTTTCCAATATTGAGTTGGAAGTGAATCAGACCCTTAGGAAACACGAAAACATCTCCAGGATACAATACCTTGGCATATAGTTTGTTCCTTAACTCCCCTTCTGGAGGATTAGATGTTATGAATCCAGCGTAAAGGATGCCTTCTACCACAACAAGAATTTCAGAGCTGCGTGGATGGTAGTGAGGTGGGTTTATACCATAAGGGTCGTAGTCTACTCGGATTAGAGAAACTCCAAGCGTGTTGAGGCCTGCTAGCTGGTAAATGAAAACCTTGGTCACCTTTGATCCGACTGGATTCGTTATGTTTCCACGCTTGTTGAGACCCGTGAAGAAGAAATCATCCGGTGTCACAGTTTCAGGGTCCTTGCAAATCTTTCCGTTCACAAACACTTTTATAGAATAAACATAAATGGATTAGTAACGAGTTCAAACTTTTAGACAAAATGAAATTATATTTATATCGAGTGGGATACAAGGAAATCAACTATATAACCACCACTAACCTTTCGAGACGTTAACTGCAACGCAAAAGTCTTGCAATGGATCAGAATCAGAAGCGTCTGCTAAGGTCGAGAAAGCAAATAGCACAAAAGCAACCAACAACAGCACATTCATGAACCGATTAGCCGCCATTTTTTCCCGGCAATTGCCAATCAAAATGCAAAATGCTTAGCTCAGCTGGATAGGTGATGTTTACCAAGTGATCGGGCAAAGTTATTTATAGTTAGTTAGGATACATGGCGTAATAATCATGTATATGTGATTTGCTCGAACTTGGTAAATATCCTACACACAAATCTTAGTAATGATAAGAAACATTATCATGACTGAGTTGAGTTTACACAAACTGACTGATAAATGATAATTCCGAAATTCTAAGGATCATATATATACATGACAATTGACAATAATGTCATGTGCATACCGTATGTTTATTGCAAACATCATGTTGAACTGTTCATTTTTTAAGTCTTGACATAGAGATCGAAAAGCTAGCTAGTATCTAACATGCAAGGGCAGAACCACAGATGCCTCAGGTACTATCCCCTCTTAAGCCTAGACTATAACTCGGCCATGAACAACTTACAGACGCTTGTCCGCTAAATGGGGAAGATGATCGAATGCACGAAGCAAGAATCCATATTGGAAAGATGTCGTCCTATCTCGTCTCAGAGTCAAGGGAGAAATACTTCAAAAAAGCGACTCTTTTTTGGCCCGGATTTCCCTCTGCCTTTCTATTTTCTCGTCAATGACTTCTTCGAAGGTCCTTCTATCCTTCTTCCACCAGGGGATTGGCAGGGACATTTCTTGTTTTTTATAGGTAATATTTATGATTTTCAAATTTTCATCTGAACTTTGACCGAGAGTTTTTTTACGAGCCAATTTTACGGATAGGTCACCAAGCCAATCGCGAGCTGCTTCAGTACAGTTTACTCTTCCTATACGCAATTGGTGACCTATACATCATCTTGTTATTTACTAGTGAATAGTGATTCTATTTATAAACAAAACTAATAGCAGGCGGAATCAGCAATCCAAATATCTATTACTCGGTTTGCTTTCTTGTTAGTTGGCAATTGGCATATAATTAATATATATACTTGGTCTTAATCTCTCCAGTCAGATTAATAAGACTGGAATTTTTCGTTAATAATATTTGAAGGTTTGTACTGTGTATATTTACTTGTCTATCCATAAAATATTGGCAAATGTAAACTTAAATGGTTCATATGATCTATTGTATTTACTTGTATTTTTTTTTTTAAATAATGGTGTTAATCAACATTATTTATAAGTTAATTATCAGATTGCATTATAATTTGGACACTTTCTCCCCTGTTTTAGCTCTTATAGGGAGATTGAAGAAGTCATATTGCATGTGAAATATGAACCATTCTTGTTCTTGCTATATATATTTAGGCACAAGTACCAGATGTAAGTTTAACCACTAACCACAAGTTTAAAAAGAGTGAAGGAAAATAGCTAGTGATGCAAAAATATGTGAGAAATAAGCGCCACAAACAACCATCAACTTATAAGGGGAAATAGAAGCAACATGGTTATCTTAAGAGGGGATATTCAAGACCCCTTACTGCAACTCCCCTCTTCTCCTTCATTAGCTTTTATTATTTTTATTATTATTTCACTTTGCTCTTTTCTCTGAGCTCATTGAATGATGGCAAACTCAAACGTAGCACTCCCAAAATTTGGGTCATGGAACGTAGAAGACCTGGCTGCGGCTGGGGATTATACAATGATCTTCGGCAAGGCTAAAGTCGCAAAGCAAGCAGATAGGGCTGGCAAGGATGTCGACTCACCCACATCACAAGACACGACCCGGCTAACCAATCAGAGCATCCATCACAATAAACGATATGCCAATAGGAGATGGCTATGTTGCAGTGCCAAGTATGCAGAAGCATAAGGTGCTATATATTGAATCAGAAACAGATTTATTAATGGAATAATGAGTACATGTTTTTTCTGATTTGATTCGTCAAAATTTTTCTGTTAATGTTTATTTTCAACTTCTTCTATTCATGTTATTGAATTTCTCTATGGAATGCAAAATCCTTCTTTGGATTTTAAACATCGGTGTGACCTGTGATGCTACAGCCAGCTACAAGTATTTGTAAATTAACAAGTCCAATTATAATATCTATATTCTACATATTTACTGAGTTACCATCATCAAGACATAAACAGGAAGATCTCTATTCAAACCCGAAACCTTGCATAAGAAAGCATGTATCTTACCAGAGACCCGAAATTAAAAAATAAGCATTGAAAGGTTTCTTTTAACACAACTCATTTCCATACACCATACTAAGGTTTAGCACCCAAATCAACAACTAAAAATACAGAGACAGTCACATGTACAAGTCTATGAGCACGATTTTACTACCATTAGTAATAGGTGTTATGTAACTGCACTGACCACTCACTAAAAGTAACAAAGAGGACACCAACAATTAACAGGATACACATAGTTTAGCTGCAGGTTATATTTCTAAGTTTACCAGCAGTACCTTTGGCAGAACATTTGAGCCCCATGTCTCCCAGGCATATTTATAAACAGTTGTCATCAAAACGCGCAAACAGAAATAAACCCCTCGACGCATTCCAAAAGCATGCCAGTGGAGGCATTGCTGCAAGTGCAAGTCCAAATCAAACATCATCACCTTACTCATACTGGTTTATCATTATCATACTTAGTAGCATCAAAATTCTTAGAAAAATGAGACATTTTTATATCCGTGTGTACCGAAAGCTTAGTTTGGTTAATATCTTGGATAATTCATTATTTTAACCTTCCTTCCTTACCATAATTTACATCCAATCTTGTCTAGATGAACACGGTAGGTTCTCCTAAATTCATATTCGCTGGATAACATAAATTGGATGACAAATTCATTTCTAAATTAAACCTAACCTCTACTCCCTCCGTCTCACAAAACTTTACCCACTTTACTTTTTGAGTTGGTCGGAAAATTATCTGTATCTCTTAAACTAACAACTTTTTTACCTCAACTATAGTTAAATTGTCAGTATTTAGTTCATTCTCATTCTTCAAAAAAAAAAAAAAAAAAAAAAAAAGAGTACCGCATAACATACCGCATAACATTTTTAACATAATCTCATTTTCGTTTGAATATTTAAAAATGCTTTCGTGAATAGTGACTGGGTAAAGTTTTCTGGGACGGAGAGAACATCCTTTATAGAGAAATAACTAAGCTCATTATTCTAAGCACAAGATCAGTTCATCAATACTTATGCCTTGAAACAATATTATTTAAAAGTATGAAGATTATATTCACCTTCAAGTCCAAAAAAGATGCTTTCCCACAAAAGTGACTATTTTTGCTGTCCAAGCTTGTGTCTTGCACGATATTCTTCAACACGCGCACACTGTTTTTCAATGTGCTCAATACCATCAACAGCAGATTTTACTGCATGCACGACCATTTTCTTGACCTTCAAAAGAGTAAAAACATTTCAAGGTACAACACACTGCCATAGTGGAATAGCTGGGGTGGGTGTTGCATGCCTCGATTTTTTCTCCAAGCCTTATTTCCACTTTCAATGATTAGCACATTGACAAAAACCATTTGCCTTTATTTAGGGTCACTGAATAACAAACCATAGTAATTTCACTAATTTGGCATAAATTTTCTAACAAAAACTCACACTTCAATATTACTTGTCTAATTCCACATGCGCCTACATGTAATTTCAGGACAAATTATAACTTCAGAGACTAAACGCAAAAAATCAGATTCATAATAATCTCCAGCCTCCAGTATGACAACTGACAGATAAACAACTCGCTTGAGTAATTGGACACTACAAGATGAAGCTGCATCATATTTCGTGCTTATCAATATTTTTAAATATATGAATATTCGAGGTATTATGAATATTTGTTGATATTTGTAAAATAAAAAATGATAAATGAAATCATACCTCTAACTTGTCTGTAGCATTGTGACCTTCTGGTAGAAGACGGAATTCCTCAGTCAACCTAAGAGATTCTCCAACATTTTCTGGTGAGACGAATTTGAGTGCAACCTTTATGCATGACTGACAATAACACACAAACAGATGTGTTAGTCAAAACAGAAAGCAGAGAGTTAAATGCTGGTTAAAGACCTACACTGATTTCATTACAACTAAAATGCTATACAAGACTCAGATACCTAGATGAACGAGCACGAGTATAATCACCCTAGGCGTTATAAACTGAAAAAATAAAATATACAAGTAACTAACAGTAGACATAGAAGTAGAAAGATAAAAGATATAGTGCACACACACCTTTAAATTTCTGAATTGATAGGCACAACCAGCAGGAATAAAAACAGCATCCCCCAATTTTTGAACAAATGACCATGGCTCAATTCCTGTGCAAGCATAAATAATAAATTTAATAATGATCAATATTACACAGCGAAGAAAACAAAATTACCCAGGGAAGAGAAATATGGAGCATATTCCTCCTTAAGTCTTGTTTTGTGCTCCATGTTTAAGTAAATAGTTACCTCGTGAATAGGATATACAACCTAGAATACGTTATGATGTTAATAAAATATGCTGTTGCAGAATAACTCTGTTCTAAAAACACATTAACGAAATAAGATGCACCAACAAATAAAGCATTTTAAAAACTAAAAGGTATGTAGCAGAAGTTTATAGACATGCAATGTA
Source organism: Plantago ovata (assembly GCA_028274465.1). Classification (NCBI taxonomy): domain Eukaryota; kingdom Viridiplantae; phylum Streptophyta; class Magnoliopsida; order Lamiales; family Plantaginaceae; genus Plantago; species Plantago ovata. Next base: position 6,533,764 of record CM051456.1, on the reverse strand, counting down.
CCGAAAACATTGTGAATCTGATCCAGTGAAATAAGTTTTCTATAGCAGCTTGGCTTATACAGGTGACAGACCAATGGATATTTTGTTATTGCCCTTTTATAAACATCATAAAACATTAGCTATTGCAATTAATTCCTCCGTATTCTTCAAATAGGATAACGTTATAAGAACCATTACCTGCCTTAACTAATTACAGCAGAAGTGCCTGAACTCGTTAAAGTGCCCATTTACATACTCCTGCAATTTTGGTAAATCTTCCCTCCTGAATACATCCCACAGAGCCCCACTTTCAGGATCTGAAACACTTTCTAAGAGATCTTTTGAAGACGAAGTACTACTAGTTTCCTGTGTTCTGCACTCTTCCTTTGGTTCCTATCAGTAGTTTCGGAAGCTCCACTTTATGCTGAACATCACTTAATATCTTAGGAATATCATCTATCACCATTATATCTGAGGAATTTCCACCAGTTTTATTAGAGTTGGAATGAACAGTAAATTTTAGACTGTCACCATCCGTTGTTTCTAACAACTGAGTTCCCGAGGTTGCCTGATCATCTGATTTTCACCAAGTGAACATTCCTTTCCAGATCAGAAGCTTCTTTGTTATTGGCTTCACCGATAGAAGACCATGAAAACTTTCTCTCATTCAACTGGGAAATTTTATCTGAACATTGTCTCTGTTATGTTTTTTTCCGCTTTTTCCCATAAAATTCTGCACCATCCTGGATAGCATGCTTCTTTTGCAGTTGTTTTATAGTTAAATGCTGCTCAGAAGTCAGGCTCACCTCATGAATATGCATCAATGTATACACTTATAGCACAGATAAAAGACGTCAACAAGTCAATAAAGCTAAATTACAGCTACAAACTCGTAGCCACTATTAGATAAATGAAAAAAACTTATTGTAATGCCAAAATAAAAGGCGTACAGTATCAGTCATGTCACAATGCAGTTTTGTAACAGCATCTCCCCGCCCTAGCTCATTAGCCAATCCATAAGTAATACTGTATATGCTTTTGGCCCAAAATGTGGACTCAATCCTTGTGGTAGTTTTCGGGCAAGGTTTAGGTAACCCATATGAGGATGTGTATATTCTTTAAGAGGCAAGCAATTGATAAATTCAACAGCATGACGAGGTAACCGCTCGTTAAATAAGTTAGATGGGGCCAATCTTCCAACTTAAGAATGCGTGGCCACCCATAAACATCAATAGGCCCTCCGAATACCCTCTGAAGAATTGGTGGATGCTTATATCATCCTGCTTGCCATAATTATGCACTTATATCATAGATTATACAGGGTGAACATCTGCTGCTAGAGGAAAAGTAGCAAATGAACGATAGTTGAAGCTACCTCACACCAGTCCAAGCAATCCAGAACAGTCACATCAAGTTGACTTTCATGATTTTTGTCTTTTAACAGCCGAAGAGCACGACACATTACCATGGGTTCCCAGCTCAAACCAAGTGCAGTCTCTAGTACGTTGGTGACGATGATGGGCATGCCGTTAGACCAATGCAATTGAAAATGCTTCAAATCATCCTTCTTGAGTTGTTTCGCTGATGGACAGTATATAAAGTTATCATCTGACTCCTGTCTGGAAGATGCTTTCCTCCGCATTTTACCACCATCAACATTTTCACTCAAGCTCTTCAAACATGAGCACTCCTGCATAAAGTTTTTTGTCATATCCACGAGATCCGCTCTTGTCATTTTCTGCTCTCAATAGCAGCTCATAGACCCATTTCTCCTTGTAAATGCACATTAGTTTTAGAGTCCCTTCACCACAACCTCCGACTGATCGTGGTGGGCATGGTATGATGCCCTGTTCTGTAGATACCCATTTAGATTTTAGATTACCCTGGTCTTTAACCATTTCATCACAAGGTTTTCGACGATTAGTGCCCATACCATGCAAGTATCCAAATCCATAATCTACATAATCCACAATGACTTCCTCATAACCTCCTTGCAGTTGTCCCTCTCGAAGCTCTCGGGAACAGCTAAGACAAAGATCGTATGAGCACAGAGAGCAGTTTCTATGGAAGTCAACAATATAAGTTCTACAATTGTCACTGCAAAAAATCACAGAATTATTACTCCATGAAAAATCTGAACCACTTGTAGCTGAAAAAATGCAGCAGCAAATTAAAAAGAAAAAAAGAAAGGCAGGATAAACCAAATCTACCAGTATCGTTCCTTTGCCTGCACCTCAACTGTTCAGGCTGTATGTCTGAAATTGGCATCCCTAACCAAATACAATGTACATAGTCAAATAATTTTAGATAGTACAGATATGTAACTTTTTTCTACATCATTACTTGAAAGCACAATGCAATGATTTGATACAATACGTGTTCAGCCGCACATGAACTCTCTGGCAAAATCCTATAAAATTGTTTACTATCATTAGCATAATGTGACCTAAGTAGAACTTTATGTTGGAAGTGTGATTCTCTTTGCTCCAGATAGTGGGTTACTGGGTTCCATAAATTCATTTCACTGCATTCGCACAATTCCATCAATATTATAGAGCTTCTTATTTGTCCTTTTTAAGTGTATTCATCAGATAAATCTCACATGCAATGAATGAGAAACAGCGTACAAGAAACAAACATCCAATTATGTAGAAGTACCTTGTATCTTAGCCTCTATTTCCTTCTCGATCAGCCATCTGTTCCTCATGGAGTTTTCGTAAGAAAAGGGATAAGCTTCTGAAGAATGTATATAGAGTGCAGGATTCTTTCTTCATCACTGTATCCACTATATCTGAAGCGCATATCCCTCAAGTCCTTCATGAAAATACATACGAGAAAAGAACATGAAAATCAGAGCAGACATTTAACCAGAGATCATAATGATGGGAAATGCAATACGAGATACTAAAACATGAGAAATGAAACAAAAGATCAATTTGAGATATGAGCAAAACCAACCCTAATTGGTCTATCACCCCTCAAGCAACTCGTGCAGTTGCAGTTGTTTAGGCAAAGCGGGCAAACATTAACAAAAGCCTCTTCGGACATTCGAGGATACCTGAATATAGACAACTTTTAGAGAACAAAGGTACCTATAGTGATCAAGACAAGCATAGAGAGAAAAATAAAATAATAAAATGATAGCACGGTGGCTAACTCATCTCCAAAAGCACAAAACTGATTATGCATCCACTCCATGAGTTCGATAGTTCTCTCTCAATACATACCATTAAACATCTACAGCACAAGAATATTATATGCTTCAACATTCAAGTTTAGCCACTAAACCAGAAACCGTGAATGAATTCCATGTCAAAGACACCATAAACTATTGTTAAAACTACAGTACAAGGAATCTTACTCATGAATTCATAAGGCTTAAGACAAATTCTACCAAATCTCTATGAGCATGAGCTTGAAACTTATTTCGAAGCCACTCCATTCCTATTTTAAAATTTAAACCATTACGAGTATTACACTTCTTGCAACGAACTACTCTCCCTCTATCATTCCTCTGGCACTGGTGACACATCCTGGACTCCATCAGATTACCCTAATCAATATCCATACCAAATAATAAATAGACATTACAATTTACAATTAACACACCAGCAACAGTAATTTAGGCCCAAAACGAAATAGATTAGCAGAATTCTAACAATGTGGCCGAACAACAAGCATTATGAACTTACATTTTCGTCGTATTTCTTCGCCGTCCGCTTGGGCTCGGACTCATCGTCCGGAAGCTTCCTTTTATCTCGAGAATTATTCACTCTTTTCTTAGTTGCTTCCATGTTTTCAACATCCAGTTCCTTCTCTTTCTTTGTGCAACAAACAAACTTCGCTTACTGACTGACCTGAACAGAGTTTACAGAAGGCACCACAGACACAGTTTGTGTAATTTTCAAACTGTCAATTGAACAGTGTGGCGATCCGGATCGGCAGGATCCATCCTTTTTTGTTTTGTGGAAAGCGGGTGCAGGCATCCATATCTACTGACCGAAAGTTATAAGCTGGTCTCTAATGTTAATGTAAGGGAGCTGGGTTGGTGAAGGGAGAGGTGCAGTGTTCGATTCCTAGTTATGAAGTATGGAAACTTCAAATGATCTTTTGGAAACGTTTCCTTGTCGGAAACTTATGGATTGTTTTTTTGGCCCATTTGATAATTTTTTACTTAATTATTTTTGTCCATAATATGTGTTATATGTTGTCTAATGCATTTGAGGGAAATATATTTTGTTAATTTCTCAAATGTAACCAAACAAATACATATATTATACATATTTCAACTTATTATGTTATTTGTATTTCAACATATTCAAATCTTAGCGCTTCTAATTACGGATTAATCCACATATTTCAACAAATACATATATTATACATAATTATTTCAACTTATTTTTATTTTTAATGGATTTTTTGATGATTTTTTAGTTTATTTAAAACTTTTTTTTTAGTTTTTTTTTTTTTAAAGCTAAGGTTGTTTGGTTTGAAGCGCTAAGAAGTATATAAGTTTATAAATATTACTTTATATATTAACTATATATTTAAATATATAAAAACATTAAATATTTTCTACACGTTTCCGTTTCCTACGTTTTTGAATTTTGACGTTTTCACGTATTCGTTTCGTTTCCGTTTCCATTTTCGTGCTTCCTAGATTCCAAGTTTTCGATTAAAACTTAGAGTTGCTAGAGAATAATTAAAAGAAAAAAAAATAAACTTTTCAATTTAATTACAGAATATATACTACTGAAGTAAATGTGAAAACAAATTACAAACTATTCCATTATTTTGTTGACTTTTAGAAGTTCGATTTGACTTCAAATTTATCTTGTGAAAAAGATAATTTTAAAAATTATATTATGAAAGTATATTTTTTATATTTATAGTAAAATTTAAATTTATTTTTCCATAATTAATTATAATTAATTTGAAGTTAAATAAAAAAAAGTTCATAAAACAAAATATGATTTTTTACAGTTTCCGGACAAATTATAAACTTCAAATTTGTATTGAAAGTGAAACTGAGGTTATTACAACTTCACGGAGGATTTTTACTTAATTAATTGTACTTGACATTTCAACATTTGTAATGTGTTTAATGCATTTTTATACTGTCCACATGTTTTTGAATTAGATTAAAGTAATATACTAAGCCTGTTGATTCAATCAATTGATTGACCTACCAATCAATTTTAAACCGTTAATCTTACTTATTCAGTTTCAATCTGGTGCGTACATGTGTCATTAAATATTTTTTACTTTTGAAATTACTATTTTGATATTTGATTTCATCCTATCTATCTCTTCTTCTTTATTCATCTCCTCTCATCATCTACAGTCCAAATCAATTTATGCCAGCAAAGTTCTTCGACCAGAAATAGTTTCTGAGTAGCCACCAGTCTTGTTTAGGGTTTTTCCGGAATCAACTCTCTTTCATCTCCTTCCTCTATCTCCGGTCGATGCAATGGCCTCATCAACGCGGAATTGGAGTTTCTTTTTCGACCTACACAACAATGGATCTTTGTTAGCCATTGGGGCGATACGGTCTATCATGATTAGTAGTATAGTCTAAACTCCTGCTTAGGCTACTATTGATGTGAAGTGAGATGGTTGAGCGGCTTTGGAGTCTTAAGTCTAGGGCTGAGAAAACCTGATTCCGACCAAAAGAGGCCAAGCTCATGAATTCCAGAGGTTAGTGTTGTTCTGTGAGGTAACTTTTTTTCCTCCCAGAAATTGGCCACTTGAATTACCATATGTTTCTACTTATTTTTATTTTTCTCCTATTAACCTAACAGGTTCAGTGTATTGATTGTTTATATCTTTGATGTGATAATCTCTTCTCAAGGTTTGTATATGGCAGTACGTGCGCATATTGTTGCACGCCAGAGATCCCGGAGCCTACCCTTGCTAATGTTAGAAGGTAAGCTCATTTTTCATTTGACTTGTATGGGTTCGAATTACCTGGTGAGGCTGATGATAGTAGTAGACATGGTGAGGTTACTGTTTTTTTGTCCATTACTATAATGCCGTGGACATACCAATTGCTATAATTTGTACTTTTTGAGTTTCATCTGCTCCGGATCATTATGCTTCAAACTGAATAGCTAGGTGAAGCAATCATGTTTCTTTTTCTGAAGCAACCTAATTTATCAAAATAATAACTTTGATATACATTTTGTATTAAGTTTCTTTAACATGCTACTTGAACTAGACCTTTATGTCGCATAATGTAATTTAATTTTCTTAAAAAGTTAATGAGGCAAATTTCAATCTTAACTCGTCTTAGTAAGTAGTGATCGGATGATTGTGAATCCGTTATTTGGTTGAAGTTCGAATAGTTGACCGAAACTTCTGACTTCATGCTTGATCTTCAAAAGAACTTGCTTTCCTCATAGAAATGAGTTAAGTGGCGTACAGAAAGGTATACTTGGGAGGAGATTGTATAGTTGTATAAATGTAATATCATCTATTTGTCTTCTCAAAGGATTAATTGCTGGTGCCTATTTAGTTTCTTTAAATTCTGATAAAAGCCAAACTAACCAGGAAAATATAACTCTTTTATTATGCAGTAGATGTGGAAATGTTAGAGATGTACATGGTGAGGTACCTAGCATGACAATCAATTAGTTGTGTTTAGTTGCAGACTTATTGGCTAATGTAGTAGGAAATTCACAGTTACCAAGCAGTATTGCTGCTGCTATTCAAGCTCAGGAATTGGGCATCTGTCCGGAAGCAGCTTTGGTAGTGAGTACTTGCAATCCCAGTTGCTAGAGGTGATTGTTCCCTGTTTCGCAGTTCCAGTAATGGGATACGACCACTTTCAGGTACTAATAAAATGAATGGAGATGCAAAAGGGAAGAATGGTTCCATAATGTCATCACAAGCCTAAAGGACACTTTACTTTTTCATAGTAGAATAAACAACGGCAGCAGTTGAATTTCATATAGCTTTGTATGCATAGTTACATTTCATTCCAAGTGTTAATGTAACATAACTTTATAATGACAAACAAGTCACATTAGAAAGTAATATGCCTATGGGATGTAATCTTTTGTTTCATATTTAAACATTAGAGTTCTAGGCTTCTAGGAGAGCTCAAATTCCACCAAGTCTTACTTGAGAAAAGCAAATTCTGATAAAAGAGGGCCAAGCCCATGAATTCCAGAGGTTAGTGTTTACTAGGTAATTTAGGATTATGATATGTGTTGATAATTTGAGGTTACGGCGTTGTTGAATTGGGGAATGAATGTTATTCGAGATTCGAGATTCTAGAGAAGAGACCTTTTTCATGCCTAGGTATTCTAAATTTGGGTCTCATCGTGAGAGTATGTTAAACTATGTTCTACTAATTAAAATTGTAATTGCTGAATCTGGATGAGATTTTAAATCATACTTATATCATTGGACTTGCACTCTAGCTATACTGCTATATATATGTGAGATACTGTAATTATTTCTCCACCTGTGATATTTAGCATAATCTGTTTCAGTTGCTTCAGTTGTACAACTCTTGGGTTTTATACATTGATTTGCAGCAGGAAAGTGACTACAACTGATCAAAAGATACGTGGCTTTCGACTGGTGGCAGCATTAAAATGCAAGTGACTTGGCTTCCGGTGAACAGGTTGGGTGTGGAGCAAGTTGAGAATCTGTACATTCATTGGAAGCAAATTGTTTGGAATAAATTGGAACATCTGAAAGTAAATGCGTTTGTTTAGGAGTTGGTTGGGAACCGATTACCAACAGCTGACAATTTAAAGAACAGGAAGAGCATTCATGAATCTGTAATGAACATTTGTAAGTTGTGAAATGCCGCAGAGGAGTCTGCAAACCACCTCTTCGTCCTCTATCCTTTTGCGCGAGAGATCTGGGCTCAAAGACCGTTCATCTTCACAGTCACCGGAGTTGTAGATATCTCCCATCGGTATGTTGGATTACACTAATTATGCTTCAATATGATCTTATTATATGCTATATATGTATTAGATGTCATCAGTCAATTTAATCTGAAACCCGGAAAATTCAACATTTTCCATAGGTATGTTGAATTACACTCTTATGTAAATTGTTTGCATAAAGAGATTTTTGGTTAATAAATTTAGAGCTTCCGCAACTTTGCTTCATGTGAATTAGTTAATGATGATTACAGAGAATTATCGCCCTTACATCGTGACTTGTTTCTTCCTTGCATAATCGTTGCATAATCGTGGTATTCTCCCAACAAGTACATCCAAACCATCCAAAGGTAGCACAAGCTTTTATTGTAGTTGATTTTTACTGTCTGGTGAATGGCATTAAGGTGAATTGTAGTTCAGTTTGATAAACTATGCAAAAATATTTAGGTTGCTCGAAATTGGAAATAAGAAATTGTTGATTTTGATCATTATGATATTTTATCTGTCATATATAAGTATTGCGCTTGTGCAAGGGATTTCTTTACTCTTGCGTTGATTTTCCTGTCTGGTGAGTGGAAGGGAGCTGGATTCTTGTTTAGTTTGATAGAAAATGTAATTGCTTAGTTATGGACATGACAAATATGGTGACTTGTATCATTAGGATATCTTGAATTGTGATGTTAGTGTTGCATATATAGTGAAATTACATGTAGTGTTCGAACTGTTTTTGTATTCAGAAAGATGATCAGTGGTTGATGATTCTTTTGTTTCCATACCTGCTCCGAAAACTAAAGCATTATTAGAGCTACTGTTGAGGTGATAATCATGGACTGTAGTTTTTTTCAATGGATTGCTTTTGCCTTTCTGTACTATGCTTAAAAGAAAAAAAATTAAGTTAATAAATTTATTTATTCTCGTCAAGCACCTAGCTAGGCTATATTGAAAGCTTGAGCATTGGTTTATATAATGTAGGACTTGTATGTATTAATGAGTTAATTCTTTGATCCATTGAAAGTTGCTAATAGATATGTAGTACGAATTTGATTTCGTAGGATTTGAAAGGTGTTTGTCTGAACTTGTTTACCTGATTTCTGGTCTTGTTTGTTCATATGTCATGTTCCTTGTTCAGAAAAATAGGAAGACACATAACACTACTTTGAAAAACCGAGTAAGTGCTTGACAAGGAAACTGGGGAAAACTGGTATTTGATTTTGATGGGTGACATTTCTGTATATAGGTATTTGCAAATTGGTAAAACAAAAGTTATTTCTAAGATATGATGGCATAGCTGGATGCTCGTCGTTCAGAGGTTATTAGGAAGATGAGCGGCCATTATCCAGAGGAAAATCTGTTCATATATGGCATTATGGCTAAGAAGAATTTCACTATATGGCGTCGCTCTGCAATACTTCTCTAATTAGTGTGTAGAGGCAATTGATTTTTATTGGATTGGTTCCTTAATGACCGTCTTCTATTGTGGTTCTGGAGAAGTAGAAGTTATTGGCTTTTGAGAAACAGTTTTATTTATCAAAATTCGACTTTTAAGCTTAATGTAGGATTTGGCAACCAAAGTGCATGCAAATATAAACTAAAAAGTGAAAGCTAAATTCCATCATTGTTTTTAGGTTGTTGATGTTTAATTTTTAATGGTACGACTTACGATAAAGTTCTGCTACAAAAGTATGCCAAACAAAACATAAACATTTTTTATAAATTGACAAAAAGGAATACGTAATTATTTGAATTATATTACCATTGGTCGAGCCTACTTTAATTATAGACTCTAGGGTATATTAAACTCTATTTATTTAGTTAATATATTTGAAGTTGATTGCACTAATAATAACAGTGACTCTTTAATAGTGAGACTCTTTGATACTCAATTAACTATTAAAAATGCCAACACACAATTATGATTTTAAAAAAAAACGTAGCACACGCGTAGCGTGTGTCGTTAAATTCTAGTATGTACTGTGAAAGACCAAGACTGAAGCTAAGATTAACTACAACTTGTGATTTTAAAGCTTATAAGATGGTTACGCTCCAATCGAGTTATAATGTAAGATAACAAAATGAGTTAAGCACCAAGCCATGGCTCTTGCGTATATAAGATATTTCTTCATCAAAGATTCCGATCAAATGCCTTGAGCTAGCTAGTTCAGAGGAAGAAAGCAGTAGTTCCAGACGGACAAGCTTTTCTCAGCTTCATGAACACATCGAGGGTCATATTCAAAATGTAGCGAACAGCGTATGTACCAACAGGAAGGTAGAGCTAAATCAAGATTCTTCCATCACTCTGCCAGAAATGTGAACGGTGTCAGGAATTCAGGTAAAGCTCACAAGTTTTTTCAGTCTTTCCACTACGTAAAGTTAAGCATCCAATCCCAAAAAAAAAAAAACATAAGTATGCGGAAGTAGGCTTATATTGACAACCTGACTTGACTCACTTGAGAAATATGAATTTATTTGGGAGGCCATTAACATAAATATCTTTTTTTTTTTTTGTTGGACAAAAGGATGCAACTAGGATGACCGATATTAAGTATAATTACATTCCATCTGTAGTTGAGCCTTGACTTTGCTCTATATCTTTCACAGCTCGCTCGATTGCATAAAGAGTCATTTTCTTTACCTGTAAACAGAGAGTCAATTCAATTGGCTGATTGAGTCATTTTCATCATTTGCACAGAAGGAAAATAACTTAATTACCATTTACCACATAGGCACGCGCATGAAATGATGTCATAACTCGTACCTGTAACTTGTCTTCCTTAGACCAGTGACCCTTTGGCAGAAGGCGGAATTCCTCAGTCAACCGAATACATTCTCCAACACTTTCTGGTGAGACAAACTCAAGAGCAATCTTTATGCATGACTGAAAACATACCAATAAGTAGCGTGTGATGCACCAGATACCAGGAAAGGAAGAAAAAAACTGCTGGGTTAAGAGACCGATCTCCTTATTATGAAAGTTGATGTAATTGAGATTGCATTAAGAAGGTAAGATAATCTATCATAACCACAAGTTACACCAGCACATGACTCTCCTAAGCAAGTAGTTTGGGTTCCATCATTTTTAACCAGGTATTATACTCTAAATTAACTTGATGTCTGCTGAATGTGGTTCTAGAGTAGATTAGATTGATTAAGATGTGTATAGGGGAATAAAAATAGGAAATGACTAGATTAAGAGACTTATATGACAATCATAGCTCCCCATTTTATAGCTCCTGTTATTTATATTTATTGAGTTGAGTAAATTAAAATCACACACCCGTAAGTGATAAGTCTAACACAACAGAACAATCAAGGATTAAGGATACGCACACAAACAACTCTATACCTTTAAGTTTCTAAATTGGTAGGGGCAGCCAGCAGGTACAAGTACAGCATCCCCTGGTTTCTGAACAAATGTCCATGGCTCAATTCCTACAAAAGTATGAAGAATGATCAAAATAAAACAAACATTCTTTCACCAGTTAAATAAAGATGTCATGCTAAGCACAAAATACTAACCATATTGCTCTCTGAGTCTGCTTTTATGTTCCATATTCAAGTATATAGATACATCATGGATAGGATGGGCAAGCTCAGATAATGGTTTGCAGCAGATATGCCTGAACTCTTTGAAGTGATTCCTTATGTATTCCTCTAGTTTTGGCACGTCTTCCCGCCTAAAGATATCCCACAGAGCACCACCATCAGGGTCCAGAATACTTTCTGACAGATTTCCAGGAACCGAAGTGTCATTTGTTTCCTGTTTTATATGCACATCCTTGTGGCCTTCTACACTTGTTTTGGCAATTTCCAACACATGATACTGATCATTTCTCTCAACATCCACTCGCTGATTATTTCCGTAGAGTTCCTTTACATCCTCAAGAGCATGCATCTCTTGAAGCTTTTTGATAGTGAAAAGCTGCTCGTCATTGAGAGTCACCTCCTCAGTATGAGTCAATACGTACACCTACAATGCAGAACGGACAAATTACATAAAGGGAACATGTCAGAAGATAAAGCAGAAAAAGCTAACATAACATATACAAAGTTGAAGTATCGAGCATACTGCATCAGCCATATCACAGTGCAACTTTGTAACAGAATCTCCTCGCCCCAGTTCCTGGGGAAATCCATAAGCAATATATGCTTTTGGACCCATATCTGGCTTCAGAGACTTTGGTGGAAGTTTTACAGCAATGTTCAAGTATCCACTGCGGGGATGTGTGTATTGTTTAAAAGGTAAGCAATGGATAAATTCAGCATCATGACGAGGTAGCTGTTTTTCAAATAAATTGGATGAAGGCCAATCCATTAACTTGAAAAGCTGAGGCCATCCATCATCGTCCAATCGAACTTTCGAGTAGCCTTTGAAAAACTGGCTCAAGTTCATGTCAACCTGCTTGTCATTGGACACACTGATTTATTAATCTTTTCATACTTCTAAGTACACACACAAAAAAGGAAGATTAAAAAAGGAAGAAGGGCGAGAAAAAACAATTAAATAAATAAATAATTAAAAACATCACTGCACACTGATGGTTTTGGTTAAATGGGGTAGATATTAAAAGAAATACAGGAACCAAATAAAATAACTGAAGAATGCAATTCAATTCTCATGGCTCATACCATGATACTCCATGACCGGAACTTTCATAGAACAATTAATCTAGCTCCCAGAACAGGAGATAGTATAGAAAACAAGAAAACTTACTTCACACCAGGGCAAGCAACTTATGACAGTTGAATCAAGTGATTTCTTCTGTTTGCTGTTTGTTATCTGGCGACATGCACGCCACATAACCATGGGTTCCAGCTCAAACCTGATGAATTCTCAAACACGTCAGTGACAATGACAGGTTCACCTTTAGCCCAATGCCATTGAAAATGTTTCAAATCATCATGCTTAAGGTCTTTCGCAGTTGGACGGTACAAAAAGTTATCCCCTCCTTTCCGAGAAGATGCTTTGCATAACTTATCACTGTAACTTCCACTCTCACCGAGGCTCTTCAAACATGAACACTTGTGCTCGAAATATTCAGACACATGTTCAACCACTTCTCTCCTGGCTGAATTTTCTGCATTCAGCAACAACTCAGCGACCCAATTTTCACGCAGGAGGCACTTCAATTCTAGAGTTTCTTTACCGCAACCCCCCAACCACTGTGGTGGACACGGAATAATCCCAGATTCTGTGGATCTCCATCCGTCGTTTAACTCGTCCGAATTACTTGTAGTTCCTTCAACTGTTTCATCATAAGTTCAATTAGTAAAACTGATATCACACAAATACCTGAATTAATAATCTATATTATTTAAAGCCCAATTCCTCATCACCTCCCAGCAAATATCCCTCTCGGAGCTCCTGGCAACAAGTAAGGCATAGGTCATACGAGCACTTAAGGCAGCTCCGGTGAAAATCAATGATAGAAGTTTCGCAGTGGTTACTGCATAAATTCATTCAATAAACAATATCCTTGAAGAGTCTTTTCAAGAAAATGATAGATCATATATATACAAAGTATGTGAGGAACACTGAAATGTACCAGAACACTCTCTCATCCGCCCAGTGCTTTGTCGCTTGTGGCTTCACCTCTGAAATCGGTGTCCCTGATCAAAGAAAGTGTTTGAATTTTACAAGATAGTACAGCTGTATAAATAATATGATGGGCCATTATTTAAAACACATGACCAATAAATTCATCAATATTAGAAAACAGTGTATTCAGCACTTGGCATTTGTTCAAGTTCCCTTCTCAAGTCCGACCCCTTGTGGGGCACATTCACCTGTTATGATGAAGTTTCTAAAGTTACCAACCAACAAGCATCATCAGTCGGTCACTGATTATTCATGTTACTAACAACTTGAACATCCAAACTCCTTACCGTTAATGTTCCATGGGATAGATTCTAGAAATATAAGAGTCCTCGAAAGGATTCCGCTATGTTCAGATTGGGTGAAAAGGGAACAAATAAGTAGAGCACCGAAAACGAAGATCCACTTAACTCTTCTCAACCATCAACCATGACAGGAGTACCTTTTATCATTGCTTCTATTTGCTTCTCTGCCATTTGATCTGCTTGAAATTGTCTCAGGAAAGGCAGAAGCTTCACAAGGATGTATTTCGAGTACTGCGGATTCTCTTCAAAAAAGGGTTCCACTCTCAGGTTGTTCCAGTGCTTCATGGTAAATACATAAAAAAACATAAATACCGGAACAGGAAAACATTTCGTGAAAATGATTGGAGAAATAAATAAGAGTAAAAAGAACAGCAAAGCAACAAGATGGCAACAGCTTCTGGAAATATGACATGCTAAACACAATAACGTTCAGGAAAAGCATAAAGTATATAAAGCAAACCTTAAATGGCACCTCCAGCCGCAAGCATCTCTTGCAATTGCAGTTGCTGCAACACACAGGACAAGCTTCAGCAAAATCCTCTTCCGACATTCGAGGATACCTGCGTGTGTGACTAACTTTCAGAAAATAAAAATGAAAAGTGAAGGGAGAAAAGAAGTACTTTAGTAAAAGTTATTGTCACTGCAAATCATATTCATGCCTCGGTGTTTCTAAATATTTCTTGTTTCAACAACTTAGTGAACTTGAAAAGTGAAAACTGCTCTTGCAGCCACCTCAAGTTTATTCGCTGAACCACCAAACAAAACAGAAAGAGAAGAATGTTTCGAGTAAAAAGATAAAGTATATACCATCTCATGCAAGGTACACAATATCTATAACTTTTACACTTGGTGCAACGCACTACTCTCCCTTTATCATTCCTCTGGCACTGGTGACACATGTTAGATTCAGCCTTGTTCCTCTATTATCCACAAGACAGGCAAGACACAAGAAAGATAAGTTAAAAAATAGACCAGTGACAATATTTAATAATGGAAACAATAATAAACAACCATATCATTTACATTTTTGTTAAGTGTACTTTGTTGATTGGACTTGGAAACATCCCGTTTATCTCCCTTTACTCCAAGAGTACTTCCTTTACTTTTTCCAACTCTGTTGTTGCTACTTACCCCATCTTCTTTCTCCTCCCCTCAGCATCTGAAGAATTTCCAGGCCACCGTTTTCCCTGGTTCCCTACGAGATCTTCCTCTGGCCCTAAGTTATCACTACCTACCTCTCCATCTTCCAATAGCTTTTCCCTCCATCCATTTTCTTGGGTTGCTTTTTTCTGATGTTTTTCTTGCCTCCCAGTCTTACCACCACTGGAATCACTTTTGATCCTCTCCCTCTTTCTCTTTAGACCCACCGTCAGATTTTCAGAATCTTTCGCTTCACCTAGCTTCTCCCAAGAAAATCGACAATTAGTTATACACATTGTCATTCCATTAGATACCTCCTTCACCTCCCTATTTTCATCCAAGGTCGACTCTGGATCATTGGTTTGCCCATCCATTTCTTGGAGGGTGGCTTCCAAGTAAAATTCTAAACCATTGATATCTGGCCGCTTTATCAGATCAAAAACTATACTTAGAGACTCATTATCATCAACTGGTACGGGTTTATACTCCTGAAGGTGAATTGGATATCTACAAGTGATCTTGATGACAGTCACAAGTTTATTAAAGCCTGTGACACTATACAGTTTTTCCACCAAATCATTATAGTCAATTCTAGTGCTGACTTTGATAAGCTTAGATGCACCACCTTCATAAGCAACTCCACGAGAGCAGGAAGTAATCTTTCCGTTCCATTGACAAAATATTGTCACACTGTCACTGGCCATTCTAACCAAGTAGCAAGAAGCTGAAGATATAAAGAGTTAGTCATCAGGGGCATGGACTAATTACTACTAATAAGTTGAACTGAATTCAACTGGAAATTCAAGCAATATGTTCAATACATTACCCCGACAACAATGACTCTACTGCGAAATTATTCCATAGACCATGGTATATAAATAAGTTGTGGACCATGTGATCTAAAATCAGCCACATCACTTTAGAAAATATGATGTGATTGATTTTGAACCACATGGCCTATGAACTTACTCTAGACTAGGTCCATCGAAGAATTTTTCAACTCCACTAACCTTTATTTAAGTTAAGAAATGATACCTAACTATCTAAGAATAAAAATCATACTATGCATTAAGAGGATCATCAATAAGGACTCTGTTCGTGTTTTAGTATGATAAAACATGGAAATATGACAAAATAAAAGCTACTATCATACTTCTTTAAACACAAAAAGTAACCCATTACAATCACTTCCAAACAGAAGATAGGTTATCAGAAAATACTATACACAACACAAACACACAAAATCATCCATATACAGAAAACATTTCATCAACTCTCATACACAATTTTGGTATTATTGAATATTATAAACTTGTGAGCTGTAATGAGAAAATATAAAAGCACACTGCACACGTATTACAGTGTTAAATTCTCAAATCTAAATCAACCTCACTTAAACTTAGGGCTGCAAACGCATGAGGTTGGCTGCGAATAGAAAGCAAAACCAAAATGATGAAGGTATACATATACATATAATACACTACAATACAACAAATAAAGCATAGAGTACAAGCATCTGAAATCGTCATTACAGGCTACTTCATAAACAGAGATGAAAATGTTGAAGATGAAGACCTGAAAAAGTTACCTTGGTTGTGCGAAATTTAGTTGAGAATTTAGCAGTGGAAGAGCTGGAGCTGAGCCGATGATTTTAAATGAAGGAAAGCTGGAGATTCTTTCTGTGGACTCCACTGGAATTGGATACATATATAATATTAATATGATCTAGGTTAAAAATCTACCGCACCACTTTTCATTTTGAACCACAAAAACCACAAAGTATATCATATTAAAATGTTATTTAAAAATTGATTTTAAGTTTTTAACCGGAAATTAGTACGGTGCAATATTTTAGTTGAGAATCAATTTAAAATTATAAAGCTAGAAGTTGTATTGCTTGGTAAATCTAATTAAATTACTTGTTTTTAATTGAAAAATAAATAAAATCACGTAGAACACCATTTACTAGATTGATGTTTTTAGTTATTAGACATGTCTTTAGCTAACAAAACACAGAGGAAAAGAATGCTAAATATAGAAACTAAACATTTGGTTTCTTCGATGATAGCTCCTACTACTATTGAATAATTTGAATGAAGGCATGGGGAAGGTGACTCTCTTATGCTAAGTTGGTCACAAAGTGGTACCTATTAGTAAAAAAAACAATTAGTCAGTATCACCTCAAGGTCAAGACCACCCTCCTGAAATTTAAATGGGTTTTTTACCAATTCATACCCAATTGGAACACAATTAACACTATGGTAACTAGCACAAAAATCTAAACCATTAGATACCATATTTACAGTGTAGTACTATTTGTTGACCAATTTGAAAGAAATATTTAGGCTACTAGATTCATATGGCATGTGCCATTGTGTGTGTTGGCAATCTGCTGTCAAGTCCTTATGTTGCCACGTCTACTACCATCAGCAGGATTCATAATGCCTATGATTTTACCATAAACAATCAATAGGCAGTAAAATATGTAGCGGTTGGTAAAAACATAAAAGACATAAAAACACTCACATTTTTTTAAAAATTCTGCAGCCAAGTCAAAACAAATTGAAATCCCCCAACCATCCATTTGCCTGACTAATTGAAATTTTCTAGAAAGTGATTCATCATAGTAAGAAAGTTAAATAAATAGAACTAACAAAATAAATTTCACGTAATTTTCAGGTTTTTAAAATGTTGGATATCACAATTTACAATAAATTAGCCGCTTATTAATTTTCTAGGTACTAAAATTAGTGGATATTAAGTATCGGATCCTAAAACTAACCGGGTACTAAGTGTCTGATACTAAGTATCGAAGTATTAAAACTAGTAAGGTACTAATTGTCGGGTACTAAAAGTCTAAAAGTAACGTTGTACTAAGTATCAGGGTACTAAAACCAATAAGGTATTTAAGTACCGAAGTACTAAAACTAGTAGGATACTAAGTATCAAGGTACTAAAACTAGTAGGATACTAAGTATCGAGGTACTAATTATCGAAGTACCAAGTGTCCGGTACTAAATATCGAGGTACTAATTATTGAAGTACCAAGTATCCGGTACTAAATATCGAGGTACTAAAACTAATAGGATACTAAGTATCGAGGTACTAATTATCGAAATACCAAGTATCCGGTACTAAATATCGAGGTACTAATTATCGAAGTACCAAGTATTCGATACTAAATATCGAGGTACTAAAACTAATAGGATACTAAGTATCGAGGTACTAATTATCGAAGTACCAAGTGTCCGATACTAAATATCGAGGTACTAAAAATAATATTTAAAATAAATATATATCATAAAAAGAAATAAACTTAGTTAGAAGTTGGGCGGCTTGGGCCTTTGAAATCCAATGATATTAACAAAAAAGAAAAGTCCAACTGTCTTCAATTTGAACCTTCCAAGGCCCCCCATTCGGTCTATAATTCTCATCTTCATCAATCAATTTTAATTTTCTCTGATACCTGTTTCCTCATATTCTTCTTCTTTCTTCACGGGTTGCCACCTCTTTTCTTATTTTCCTCTACACCTCGTCTTCATCTCCGGTACGTAAGTAGAGTCTATTCCGAATTTGAAGTTGCGATTGTTGCTTTGGGGTTAAGAGTTGGAGTTCAGGTCACTGATCTTCCATCTGGGTTTGGCTGGAGGTGGAAGTAACATGGATCTGATAATTGTTTGCCGTCTGGGTTTGGTTGCAGTCTTCTAGACATTTTTGCACTGTTAGAATGATTGATTGTGCAGATTTCACCTCTTTTTCATCTGAATTCATGTGCTGTAATAGTGAAATTGAGGCTATTATGGAGGTAAATGGAGGTAAAATCGAAGTGTGTTTTGGGGGGAAATCGATTTTGGGGGAGAATCAGAGCTTCAGGCACCAAAATTGATTTTTGGGGGAAAAATCAGAGTTACCTTGAGTTAATTTCGGTCTTGGACTGTTTTGGCGTGGCCAAGGTGAAAAACGAATGGACATGAACTCATCTCAGTTGTCAGTGACGGCCTACTCATCCAACAAAAGTCTCATATGGTATCAGAGTGTAAATAAAATTGTGCTAGTGACCAATACGTAAATACAAGCCCATTTTTTACCCAAATTGTAGCTGACCCAAATTTAAATCATCTGCCATAACCACTGCTTGACGGGCTGCAGAACACCAACCGTGTCTTGGGCCTGAGATATAAGGAACCCAACCTTGATTTTTGGGAGTGGACTCCCAAATACAATGTTTTATTTTCGTAGTCCAAAATCAACATTTCAACTTTGACATTGAATTTTCATCCCTAAATTAAAAATTCATTATTATTTCAAATCACATTTTCATACATTATCCCTACTTAAAACTATGTTTCATACATTACCCATAACTTCATCTTCTCTCCTCCTTACATTATCCATTCATCCCTATACCTTAACCTATTAAAATAAACAAATTAAATACCAAATTTTAAAACACCTCATCTTTCATCAAAATCAAAATTCACTCCAAAACAATCCAAACATCTCCTCCATGCAATAACACCTCCCTGATGATTTTATATATTTTAAAAGCTATGTAGTCCATTGACCTACTTCACGGACTGGCATTCGAAAGTGTGTCATGCAACCATAACAGGGAGATAAGAGGTCGCATATGCATGTGCCTCTTTTTTAGTTAGTTAATTAATTGTACATGACATCGTAGAAGTGTTTAATGCATGTTTATACTGTCCGCATTTTGAAGTGGATATGTACGGTCAGTACAGACGGTGAAAGACTAAAAGCTAAGATAAACTGCAACTTGTGATTTTAAAGCGTAAGATGGTACGCTCCAAGCGAGTTATAATGTAGGATAACAAATGAGTTGCTCAATATATAAGCACAAAGCCATCGTCCATGTGTATAGTCAAAAGAAATCCTTGTAAAACTGTATATATGGACAAGACATTTTTCATATAAGATCGCAATCAATGCCTAGTTCAGACTTCAGAGGAAGAAAGCAGCAGTTCCAGACGGAGAATTAAGCCTTTCTCAGCTTCATGAACACATCGAGTGTCGTATCCAAAATATAGCGAACAGTGTATGTACCAACGGGAAGGTATAGCTACTAGAATCAAGATTCTTCCATCACTCTGCCAGAAATGTGAACTATGTCAGGAATTAAAGTAAAGCTCACAAGTTTCTTCGGTCTTTACACTACGTAAAAGTTAAGCATCCAATCCCAAAAAAAAACATAAGTATGCCCAAGCAGGCTTATTATGACAACCTCACTTGAGAAATGTGATTTTTTGGGGAGGCCATTATTAACATAAATGTTCTGCATCAGAGAATTTAAGATTAGGCTTTCCCCATGCATCAGTAGGCCGCTCCCAATGAGATTCCATTGCTAAGCCTTGCTACGGAATTCTACCTTCCTATGAGTCTGGGATAGCATACAACTCAAGAACAATTCCCTTGGCCCAGTAATCACATAGTAAAGAATTTTAGGGGAACGACTTACTGGATCATTAGCAAATAAGATAAAGAAGAATATCAAAATAATCTTTTTTTTTTTTTTTTTGGTCAAAAGGATGCAACTAGGACGATGGATATTGAGTATAAAATACATACCATCTCTAACTGAGCCTTGATTTCTCTGTACATTTTCCACTGCTTGCTCGATTGCATAAAGAATCATTTTCTTTACCTGTAAACAGAGAGTCAGTCATTTTCATCATTTGCACTGAAGCTTTGAAAATAACTTAATTACTACATAGGCACATGAAATGATGTCATGACTCGTACCTGTAACTTGTCTTCCTTAGACCTGTGACCCTTTGGTAGAAGGCGGAATTCCTCAGTCAACCGAATACATTCTCCAACACTTTCTGGTGAGACAAACTCAAGAGCAATCTTTATGCATGACTGAAAACATACCAATAAGTAGCATGTGATGCACCAGATACCAGGATAGGAAGAAAAAAACAGAAAACTGCTTGGCTAAGAGACCAATCTCCATATTATGAAAGTTAATGTAATTGAGATTACATTAAGAGCGCAAAGTAATTTATCATAACCGCAAGTTACACCACCACATGACTCTCCTAAGCAGGAGGTTTTGGGTTCAATCATTTAACACGTTATTATACTCTAAATTGAGTTAATGTCTGCTTAATGTGGTTCTAGAACAGTTGGTATCTAATTAGTTATATAGATGTAATATGGGATAAAAAGAGGAAAAGATTAGATTGAGAGACTTGTGTGAAAACCATTGTTCCCCCCATTTTATAGCTCCTGCTATTTCTATTTCTTGAGTTGAGTAAATTAAAATCATTCACAATAATGAAAACAAGGTAAGTGATAATGGAACATGGCGACTGAGCACACACCCGTAAGTGATAAGTCTAACAGAACAGAACAATCAAGGATTAAGGATATGCACACAAACAACTCTATACCTTTAAGTTTCTAAATTGGTAGGGGCAGCCAGCAGGTACAAGTACAGCATCCCCTGGTTTCTGAACAAATGTCCATGGCTCAATTCCTACAAAAGTATGAAGAATGATCAAAATAAAACAAACATTCTTTCACCAGTTAAATAAAGATGTCATGCTAAGCACAAAATACTAACCATATTGCTCTCTGAGTCTGCTTTTATGTTTCATATTCAAGTATATAGATACATCATGGATAGGATGGGCAAGCTCAGATAATGGTTTGCAGCAGATATGCCTGAACTCTTTGAAGTGATTCCTTATGTATTCCTCTAGTTTTGGCACGTCTTCCCGCCTAAAGATATCCCACAGAGCACCACCATCAGGGTCCAGAATATTTTCTGACAGATTTCCTGGAACCTCATCTTTTTCCTGTTTTATATGTATATCCTTATGACCTTCTACACTTGTTCGGGCAATTACCAGTGAATTATGCTGCTCATTACTGGATGTCCCAAACTTATCATTTCTCTCAACATTCACTCGCTGATTATTTCTGTAGAGTTCCTTTTCATCCTCAAGAGCATGCATCTCTTGAAGCTTTTTGATAGTCAAAAGCTGCTCGTCATTGAGAGTCACCTCCTCAGTATGAGTCAATACGTACACCTACAATGCAGAATGGACAGATCACATAAAGGGAACATGCAAAAAAGACAACATATACAAATTTAAAGTAGGGAACTTACTGCATCAGCCATATCACAGTGCAACTTTGTAACAGAATCTCCTCACCCCAGTTCCTGGGGAAATCCATAAGCAATATATGCTTTTGGACCCATATCTGGCTTTAGAGACATTTGTGGAAGTTTTACAGCAATGTTCAAGTATCCACCGTGGGGATGTGTGTATGCTTTAAAAGGTAAGGAATTGATAAACTCAGCGTCATGACGAGGTAGCCGTTCTTCAAATAAATTAGATGAAGGCAAATCCATTAACTTCAAAAGCTGAGGCCATCCATCACGTTCAAATCGACCTTTCGAGTAGCCTTTGAAAAACTGGTGCAAATTCATGTCAACCTGCTTATCATTGAACACTCATATTTCTTCATCTTTTCATACTCTTAAGTACAAAAATAGAAAGAGGGAAAAAGACAAAAAAAAACACACACACTGAAGGTTTCAGTTAGTTGGGGTAGATATTAAAGGCAAAAGAGGATCCATTGTAAAATTACTGAAGATATCAATCTCATCGCTAATACCATGATACTCCAAAGATGGCATTTCCATTAACAGAATTTTGATGAAAAAATTAATCTAGCACCCAAAACAGGAGATAGTATAGAAAACAAGACCACTAACCTCACACCAAGGCAAGCAACTTATAGCAGTTGAATCAAGTGATCTCTCTCGTTTGCTGTTTGCTATCTCACGAAATGCACGCCACATAACCATTGGTTCCCAGCTCAAACCTGCTGAAGTTTCAAACACATCACTGACAACTACAGGTTCACCTTTAGCCCAGTGACATTGAAAATGTTTCAAATCATCATGCTTAAGGTCTTTCGCAGTTGGACGGTACAAAAAGTTATCCCCTCCTTTCCGAGAAGATGCCTTGCATAACTTATCACTGTAACTTCCACTTTCACCGAGGCTCTTCAAACATGAACACTTGTGCTCAAAATATTCAGACACATGTTCAACCACTTCTCTGCTGGCTGAATTTTCCGCATTCAGCAATAACTCAGCGACCCAATTGTCAGGCAGGAGGCACTTAAATTCCAGAAATTCTTTACCGCAACCCCACAACCACTGTGGTGGACACGGAATAAGCCCGGTTTCTGTGGATCTCCATCCTTCGTTTAACTCGTCCGTTTTACTAATAGTCCCTTCAACTGTTTCATCAGAAGTATAACTAATTAAACTGACACCACACAAATAGTTGAATTAATTATGTATATTATTCCCCAATTCCTCATCACCTCCTAGCAGACATCCCTCTCGGAGCTCCCGGCAACAGGTAAGGCATAGGTCATACGAGCACTGAGGGCAGCTCCGATGAAAATCAATGATAGAAGTTCGGCAGTAGTTACTGCATAAATTCATTCAATAAACACCTTGAAGAGTCTTTTCAAGAAAATGATGGATCATATATGTGTGTGTGTGAAGAACACTAAAATGTACCAGAACACTCTTTCATCCGTCCAGTGCTTTGCCGCTTGTGGCTTCACCTCTGAAATCGGTGCCCCTGTTCAAAGAAAGTGTTTGAATTTTAGAAGGTAGTTCAGCTGTATAAAACACATGACCTAGAACTGGAAACAAAGTTCCACTGAGCTCTTCTCAACCATGACAAGAGATATACCTTTTACCATGGCCTCCATTTGCTTCTCCGCTATTTGGTCTGCTTGAAATTGTTTCAGGAAAGGCAGAAGCTTCACAAGGATGTATTTCGAGTACTGCGCCTTGTCTTCAAAAAAGGGTTCCACTCTCAGGTTTTTCAAGTGCTTCATGGTAAATAAATAAACACATAAATATCGTAACAGGAAACCATTTTATGAAAATGATTGCAGAATTAAATAAGAGTGAAAAAAATCAGCAAAGCAACCAGATGGCAGCAGCTTCAGGCAATATGACATGCTAAACACAATAACGTCCGGGAAAAGCATAAAGTATGTAAAGCCAACCTTATAAATTCCCGCCTCCATCCGCAAGCATTTCTTGCAATTACAATTTCTACGACAAACAGGACAAACTTCAGCAAAATCCTCTTCCGACATTCGAGGATACCTGAGTGTGTGACTAACTTTCAGGGAAAAAAAAAATGGAAAGTGCAGGGAGAAATGCAGTAGAATATGAAATGGCTTATGCAACATCTCTGACATTGATACATGTTATTGTCACTACGAATCATATTCATGCCTCAGGATTTTCCAAATATTTGTTGTTTCAACAATTTAGTGAACTTGAAAAGTGAAAACTGCTCTGACAGCCACCTCAAGTTCATTCGCTGAACCACCAAGCAAGAGAAAAGGAGAAGAATGTTTCGAGTAAAAAGATGAAGTATATACCATCTTGTCATGCAAGGTACACAATATCTCCTAGTTTTACAGTTCGTACAACGCACTACTCTCCCTTTAACATTCCTCTGGCACTGGTGACACGTGTTAAATTCAACCTCGCTCCTCTATTATCCACAAGACAGGCAAGATTCAAGAAAGATAAGTGAAAAAATAGACCAGTGACAATATCTCATAATGGCAACAATAATAAAACAACCATATCGTTTACATTTTTGTTACTTTGTTGATTGGACTTGGAAACATACTCCCGTGTATCTCCCTTTATTCCATGAGTAATTCCTTTACTTTTTCCAACTCTGTTGTTGCTACTTGCCTCATCTTCTTTCTCCTCTGCCCCAGCTTCCAAAGGGTTTCCAGGCCACCTTTTTCCCTGGTTCCTTACTTGACCTTCCTCTGGCCCTAAATTATCACTACCTACCTCTCCATCTTCCAAAATCTTTTCCCTCCATCCATTTTCTTGGGTTCCTTTTTTCTGATGCTTTTCTTGCCCCCCAGTCTTACCAACACTGGAATCACTTTTGATGCTCACCCTCTTTCTCTTCAGACCCACCGTCAGATTTTCAGAATTTTCCACTTCACCTAGCTTCTCCCTAGAAAATTGATGATTGGGTATATGCATTGTCATTCCATTAGATCCCTCCTTTACCTCCCTATCTCCATCCAAGGTCGACTCTGGATCATTGGTTGGCCCATATATTTCCATGGGGGTGGCTTCCAAGTAAAATTCTAAGCCATTGATATCTGGCTGCTTTATCAGATCAAAAACTATACTTAGAGACTCTCTATCATCAACTGGTATGGGTTTATACTCCTGAAGGTGAATTGGCTGTGACACTACACAATTTATCCACCAAATCACTATAATCAATTCTACTGCTGACTTTGATGAGCTTCGATGCACCACCTTTATAAGCAACTCAACGAGAGCAGGTAGTAATATTTCCGTTCCATTGGCATAATAATATTGGTCACGCTGTCACTGGCCAATTCTAACCAAGGAGCAAGAGGCTGAAGATATAAAGAGAGTTAGTCAACAGGTGCATAGACTAATCACTACTAATAAGTAGAAGAACTGATTTCAACTAGAAATTCAAGCAATCTGTTCACTACATTACCCCGACAACACTGACTCCACTAACCTTTAAGTTACGGAATGATACCTAACTATCTAAGATTAAAAAAATCATACTATGCATTAAGAGGATCACCAATAAGGACTCTGTTCAGTGTTTTCATATGATAAAACATGGCAATCACGAATACGGAAATATGACAAAATAAAAGCTACTATCATACATTTTTTAACCCAAAAGGAACACATTACAATCATTTTCAAGCAGATAGGTGCACTGGAGAGTACGCTAAACAGCTTATCAGAAACTACCATACAATACAAAACCACACAAATCATACATATACAGAATACATTTCATCAACTCTTATACATCACACTATATGTAAGGCTCGTACGCAATTTTGGTATTCCGATGATATAAACTTGTGAGCAGTAAAGAGAAAATATCAAAGTGGACGTATTACCGTGTTAAATTCTCAAATCTCAATAAACCTCACTGAAACCTAGGGCTGTAAACACATCAGCTTGAGGTTGGCTGCGAATAGAAAGCAGAACCAAAATGATGATTGGTATACTACAATACAACAAATAAAGCATAGAGTACAAGCATCTGAAATCGTCACTACATGCTACTCACAAACAGAGACGAAAATGTTGTAGATGAAGAGCTGAAAAAAGTTCTTCTCACCTTGCCAGCGCGAAATTTAGTTGAGAATTTAGCAGTGGGGAAAGCTGGAACTCAGTCGATGATTTTAAATGAAGGGAAGCTGGAGATTATTTCTCTTTCACACTAGTAAGTTGCAGATGGTAGATATATGGTTAAAAATCAACCACATCACTTCTAATTTAAAATTATTATTTTAGATGGTTCACTGTAAACCACAAAGTCTAGCGAATTACACTTATATTGGAATTTTTCACCCCATAAAATATACTCATCTCAAATTCGGTTTTTTTTAAATGTTTACGTATTTATTTTTTATTTATTTAAATTTTTGGCTAAAGTTATTTTCTACCATAAGTAGATTCTGGCTCGGCTAACTTAATTTTGGAGAAAGAGTATTTGAAATTAGGTGACCAATATTGGATTAGTTAATCTGTTGGGGAGAGTAAATTTTCAAAATTTAACCATATTATTATAGTAAAACCAGGTGAAATGTTTTCTAAAAATCAAGATTTAAACATGAGAAAAATTCAATGTGTCATCTACCCAAATATTAGGCATGCTCCCCTAAATTATACCAATGAAGTTGGTTTCTACTGTTAAGGAACGTCAGTGTAATCATCTCATCTCGTAAAGAGACCTATAAGATCAGCCAAACCAACACTATAGTTGGTGCCTTGGTGGTACTTTTTGCTCATTAGTGGAGACTGATTTCTTAAATTTTAATTTTCAGTTATGCTAGCAGATATTCTCAACGTAATACAGAAAATTCTTCTCCAGTGTGTCAAGCACATGAAATAACAATTACAACACATACTATACAATTACAGAACAGTGCTCGTATGTCATCTTTCAAATCAAGTACCACAGAGATTTTTTTGCCCCAATTCTTGTAAGCCTCTGTAATGTTCACATGAACAAAAAAGCATATCATAATAAGTAATAACTTGAGTTATAATCCGGTCGTGTAAATACTCGTCCATTATCAATCGGGTGGAACATCAAACCTCTGCAAATCTACAATTTCAAATTTTATGACATGCCTCACTTTCTATCTGAAGTTTCAAGTTTCTCGGCTTCCAGCCTCCTTAATCCTGTTGAACTTAGCTTGTCTTTACCAGATTCCTCAGGAACTAAATCGACAACTTCAATCTGCAGAATTTTCAACACTATGTTAATACATGATACTATAGACAGTGGCAAGGTACATACTATATGCAATTGCAGGCAGCAACCTACAACCTTGAGTTCTGAAAGATGCTTCTCAGCCCTCTTTTTATTGACAGATAGTCCTCCCCGGAATGTTTCTTTACTGTAAAGAAAAATGTGGATTTAGTTAGCTTTTCCATGAAAGCGTCACAGATGATGCAGCCAAATTTCATGCAAAGCTAATGTTCTGCAGAATCATACGTCGTCAACACGATTACTCAGTTCTCACTGATCCATCATATATATTATGAACCCATGTCATCAACTTCCTCCTCCACCTCCCCCCTTCTCTTCTCTTCCCTAATATATTATTCTTTTGTTTGTGTTTGTCACACTTGTACCAAATTTAGATTACAGTATGCTCCACTTTGTTTTACTAAATGCACAGGGTTCATACAAGGATTACAGCTAGCATGCTTCTTAACCTATGTAGTTACTCCATGACAGATGACAAAAGTCATCCACAACCTCTAGCAGTTCAAAACTACAAAAGCTCGAGAAATAACTTTGTAGATGAAGTGGCCCTTTCATGACCCGCAGAACAGAATAGAACAACAAAATATGGGGCGGGACTGCAGAAGCAGTAGAAGGGGAAGAAAAAGAACAGGAATAAACCGAACTGGGGTTTTGTGGCAAGTCAGAAACTACGTAGAAGTCACAAAGCATATTATTGAAAAAGTACCATTTCCAGAAACAGAAGTACCTGACTACAATAGCCTCCAAGTTCTCGTCAACAATAGATGGCCCATAGGGATCCACAATAGGTTCAACTTGCACAGCCAGCTCTGGTTTAACAGACTGAAAAGGAAGTTCCAGGAAGGGAAGAGGTGTCATCTTCATAATTATAAAAGATGAGAATATTTCATGGTTTGATATTGAAGGACAAGAATTGAAGTAATCTTGATACCCTCTGTATTGCATGTAGTAAATTGTAATCTACTTCATATAACGCTTACGTGAACTAGGAAAAGATAGAAAGCTTCCTCATATAGAATCTTAGTCATGCACCACCCCCTCACTTTCTGTGAATTTCATAGAGTGCATACATGGTAAACACTAAATGCCAAACATAAACTAATACTGTGACACAGCATACTCGCTGTGCACCTGTACCTTTATGTAGTCCTCGACATTCTTCATTCTTTGCTCAATCGGCTCTATTAAATTAGCATACTGCAACAAACATCAAGTACATCACAGTCCGCTAATTTGTCGGTGAAAAAATGAACCATAGCAGTAAAATGAAACATTATTTAATTAGACTGGGTCCGAGTAAGTTATAGAAACTGCGACTCACAATCAGCCACATCACTAGGAAAGTAAGTTGAGATAAATCTAAAATAATTAATTTAAGTCATGTAACTCATATTCTCACCAGGTGGCAAGACAAGACAAGGGGGTAATTTGTCACTCCTCGTTGTAGTAGCCACTGATGGTATAATCACTAATGATATGGTCAGTTAGTTCCAAAAGCTGACGGAACCTATTGATAGAAGTTTACAAAACTGGTGAATATTTAACGCCAATATTTAACTTTCTAAACTGCAATTCCTACGTCGCAGGAAAACTAATGCGTTTAATTGCGGTTTGGAAGCTAATTCCGAAATTGCAATCGAGTTCCGAGACCCCCGTAACAGAAATAGATCTTTTCCCCTTTTTCCACAGGTTTCAGGATTCAGTCTAAGCTATTTCTTAATTCTGATTAGTACTCCGCCTGATTATGTCATAAAAATAAATATTACCCAGTTCCTCCACCAATTCAATCTAATATTAGTAAAGAAAGTTCAATTACTTGGAACATCAGAAAAACTCAACCAATAAACAAAGGCGGCCATCTTCTGTCATTCGCAATATATCCTGATATATTTGAAAAACAATATTACACAGGTTGATGGTATTGACACAGTAGGGTCATAAAATCCACACCACCCTCTCTATTATCTTAATTAGGAGTAGTAGTAGTAGTATAAAATGTTCAGAGCAGCTACATATGTCAGTCAAAAGCGCCATAGTTTCATACCAGTGATCATTTGTATGGCTCAATCAGATTAACACTTGGCATATGCTCACAAGTCACATCCCAAATAAGATCATCCATGGATTACTTACACATTTTAGAATCAGCATAGAAGACTAGCAGCTAGCAACACTCAATGCTTACAAACATGTCCAATTAAATCAACAATTGGCTTCTAATACATAAATATCACATAGAAATACGCTTAATATTGTTTTTCGAGTGAAGTTAAATTATTGAGCACCTGTTTATTGGCAATCATCGGACCGTCGCAAACACCGACGACGATCCGCTCCCTGGCCACAGTCGCCGCCGCCTGAAAAATCAAACTCATGAATCCATGTTTTTAGCAATCAACATGCCAATAAGCATAAAAACACTCGCTGACTTAATAGAAGCAGAATATACCTTGAGGAATTGGCGATGGCCTTCGTGTAATCGGTCGAAGGTGCCACCGAGAACCACCGCAGCGTAAGAATCAGGCGATGATGTGGTTGGATTGGGAGATGAATTATCGGACGAAATCGCCATTGCGGAAGGGGGTGTGACTATGGATGAGTGGAGTGGACTGGTGATTATTGACGGGTTGAAACGAGTGACAGAATCTGGTATGTTGGACTATTGGATTGCCAAATTGATCCGGTGGGCGAGCAAAAAGAGGAAAGTGCGAGAATTTTTGTTGTGGGACTCGGGAGCTTCTTGTTGCGGTAGACCGATCAAATGGATCCGAGAACACCGAACTGAATCGTATGGACGGTTCTGGCTTTGGAATCGGAATCGTCAGCTCACGGTTCTAGAACCGTAATCACCGCCTTAGACGGTTACGGTTATTAGGACTGCGCAGACCCGGACCGAACCCGGCGTCCGGACCGGACCCGGACCGTCCCATACGGTCCGGTCCCCGGGTCATAGGATCTGCCCTTGTCCGGGTCCGGTCTTGTCCGGGCCAAACCCGAAAATTTCCAGGTTTGGCCCGGATGACCCATATTTATTTTTTTACACTTTTTTCTTTTAACTTTTTTACATTAATCCTAATTTGTCTTATACCCTACAAGTCAATTTTCACCTTTACGATACAAAACAAGAATGATGAAGTGGCTGGAAATTAGTTTCTGAACAACTTTTGACGACATTTGACACAACTTTTGTAGTCTTTTAATCTTTGAAAACTTAGGATTATTCATGACTCGTTGGAGACTTGGACTTAGTTTTGCATTGGAGATTTGGAATTAGTTTTGCGTATTGTTTGTGCTAGATTTTTGAAGTTTTATTTAAATTTGTTGCTATTTGATTTAATTGCTGGAAATTTAGACCTGACATCAATTTATCTTGCTGGAAGTTTTGACGACATTTGACACAACTTTTGTAGTCTTTTAATCTTTGAAAACTTAGGATTATTCATGACTCGTTGGAGACTTGGACTTAGTTTTGCATTGGAGATTTGGAATTAGTTTTGCGTATTATTTGTGCTAGATTTTTGAAGTTTTATTTAAATTTGTTGCTATTTGATTTAATTGCTGGAAATTTAGACCTGACATCAATTTATCTTGCTGGAAGTTTGGTTTGATATGCAGTATAAAGTAACATGGCAATTTTTTCTTTTTTAAACAAGAAAATCCGGGCATATACGAGTCTGGTCCGGTCCGGGCCAGACCCGTATATGGCCGGTCCGGGCAACGGATGAACAAAAAGGTGGTCCGAATAGTCCGGTCCATTCTGATCCGGTCCGGTCCGGGTTTGGACCGGTGCTCAGTCCTAACGGTTATAGTTCCATCATTTATGAAACTGAGGAACCGTAACAAATCGGATGGTTCCAGTAACCGTGGGTTCTAAACCGTGAAATAAGTTGGATACATGACTAATTAGAGTTGTTAGACTCTACTCCCTCCTATCTTGTTTATTTGACGTTTTAGAATTTTAACTATTTTTAGAATAGTTGTCGTTTTAGACTATAGCCCCTACTAATTCACTTTTGTTTACTTAAAATAGTGCTATTTTATTGGGTTTTGTCTCTTGGAGACAAAAGTAGTTTATTATTACAAGGCTACTTAATGATAGAAAAAGCCTAATTATAATTTTTCTTAATTTGTGTGAAATAGCTAAAACAGTCAAGTAAAAAGAATAGGAGGGAGTATTAATTAGATTTTAAATATCTTAACTATACACAATCAGTGCATTCAAGTAATTAGAGGTATGAATAAGTAGAGGCTCTAATTACTAGTAGGAGTTAGAGTAAAGTTGTAACAACTCTAATTAATCATAGTAATTAAATTTATTACTCTTATTAGAGCAATAGTTATAATTGTATTAGAGCCTCTAAGTTAATTAATTAAGGGTGTTATTTGATTCATTAGAGTGTGAAAACTTTAATTTTAACATTTTAAAAAGAAAAAAAAATTATACTACAAAATTCGGCGATTCTCAATTCTAGAACCGTATTATTGTCAGTTCTTGAACAGTGAATAGTAACCACTTGGATTGATGTTTGTTGATATGTAAATATATCCCTAAAACTTGAAAGAGTCCTAGGTACTGACTACTGAGTTACTAAAGGACCTTGAACCACTTGGATGATTGTCCTACTTGACGAGTTGAGTGTTTGTCCTACTTGATAAGTTGAGTGCTTGTGTCACCCGAACAAGCAGAGGGCTCTGGAGTCAGATAGGCCACATGCCTTTGGACCCCGCCCATGGGCTAATTGGATCAAACCAATTAACAATTAAGAGTCTATGAGCTTGTTTGGTGTGTGTGGTGCGATGACATCACTTCTTCACCATGTAGGTAAGGTAAATGATATATTAATTATTATTCAATACTTACACACATACTACTCTTTATACTTGGAGAGGTACTAGAAACCAAACTCCAACATAGTAAAACCTACTATCCGATTCGACTGAGTCAAACTAGTCTTGGCCTCACTTTAGAATACACATGTCCTAAATGAGGAAGACAACGTACAAATTTGGTGCTTTAATGATGATGTGTAGGACTCAAGATGTTTTATGACAAATTACCAAGAGCATCACCATTAGTGTTGTATATGTAAACTAAAAGATTATAAACTTGTAGTTTTTCTAATAAATATACCAGATAACGGTTTGTAAATTATCTTAGTTTTGATTTTTGGTATTTTTACTAGGGTTTTTACTTTTTACTTTTGATGTTCACTTTTTTATCTGATCATGGTTTAGTTTAAATTATTTAAAAATAAATAAGAAAAATAAAAATAAGAGGAAGGAATATTCTAAACTTGGAGTCAATTCACTGAATTGACAATTGTCACTTGTTTCATCCGCCTGTGTTTCTTTCATTCATTTTCTCAGGCTGGCCTTGGTTTCCTTTCAGATCACCATCATCATCCATGGCTGCTGCTATGACCTCCGCCCGCATCTCCCTTTCCTCCACCCCTCACCGCCACCTCCTCCTCTCCCTCCTCAAAACCCCTTCTCTCCACCAACCCACCAACAAACCCATTCATTATCTCCCCACAACCCAATCCCATTTCCACCTCCCTTCCTTCTCCTCCTCATTCCACCCCCACCCCCCTCCTTTCAAATTCACCCCCCTCCCCATCTCCCATTTCTCCACCCCATCCAACCCCTTCTCCTTCTTCAACCTCGATCAAAACCCATCCCACTGGACTTTCGCTTCACACCCCACCAACTCATCCCACGACCGCATTCTCTCCGGCGCCGACGGGAAGGATCCCGAGGCGGCGGTGGTGCTTCTGGGGTGGCTGGGGGCCAAGCGGAAGCACTTGAGGAAGTATGTTGAGTGGTACAATGGGAAAGGGATTCATGCTGTAACGTTTGTTGCCTCTGTTACGGATGTGCTGTCGTTTGATTTGGGGAAGAAGGTTGAGGAGAGGGTTAAGGGGTTGTCCGATGAGCTGGCGGCATGGTTGTCGGAGAGTCAGAACCGGTTCTTGGTGTTCCATACGTTTAGCAATACCGGTTGGCTAGCGTAGGTGAAGTTTGTTGTGCTTGGTTCATCATTTTGATTTGTGCTCGTATTCTCGATAATTTCGATTCAATGCTAATGCTTGTGCACTTTTCGTGGTTATGTAGTCGAAACCTCGAATTTAGTAATGTTCGTTTAACATTTAACAGGTTTAGATGACATGCTTATAATAAGTACTAACTATGATATCAGTGTCCCCTAGCCCCTAGGGATTAACACACTTGGTAGTAGTAGTAGTATAATATTTACGGTGTTTAATGACATCGGACACATTTGCTATTGGGTACGTTATTTGTAGTTGTTATGTAGTGTTTGATCATATAGTACTGCTCGTTGCAAATGATACGTTGTTAAGATGATGCTTATAGTTCCTTTGTTTGATTGGATCATGCTTTTGGAGCTTAGGTGTTACGTTTTACTAATACGATGGTTGTGGAAGTTGGTAACAGTAGTTTTGTTTTTGCTTACCAACTGTGTTTGGTTTGTTGAATGCAGGTATGGTGCGATTCTTGATAATCTGAGAGGCAGACAAGATTTGATGGAGAGGATTAATGGATGTGTTGTGGACTCAGGAGGGGACCCCAATATAGATCCTAAGGTTTGCGCTCAACTCAATTTAGTTGCCTAAGTATCGGTACTGACTTACTGTTGTGTTTGGAAATTCTACATGATCCATGACCAATTATAAATCCTACTCTGTGTATTGGGAAGATCCTGAACGTCATACATGTGTACCTCTGGTGGTCTGAGTCTAGAGTACTTTGCTCTGAAGCACCGTAACTTTGAAGGTGTTATGTAGCTTTGCCTTCCACATTCTGAAGATTAGTTATGTAGGCTACCTAAATGTGTTTTCATGATGATATTTTAATTTGGAGGAGTAGCTGGAGATGTAATACAGCGACTCTGGACCAAAGCTTAGGATGGAATAATTCACGTGGAAGTTAGCGGCAGTATGTAGAGATTTCCAGATTAGCATTTGAGACTTACACACGCGGTGATATATGAGCAAAGAGAATGGTCATATTAAAATAAGATGGTTATCTACTTATCTTAGCTTACGATGCCATACAGATATCACCCCATAGATTGTCCTATTTTAATGCTATTCCTATGGGCTAAGATTAGTCTATAGACAATAGGCAGTAATGACTCCGTGGTAGTGATTCATTGAGTACTAAGTGGCTTCTGGTCTAAAGTTATCCCTATCATCTTCTTTATTAACTTTTTTCTTTAATTTTATTAAAACAAACTGTTGTGATTCTGAAATTTGTTACTTCTACTTTGGTGTATAACCATGGCCCTGTCTTGTATAGTTGTATCAATATATACTCTGTTGGTTATAAAAACCATAGAATCACATAGTGTTCAGTATAGAGTCTGTCTTCTCATAATTTTGTCGGTTTGTTTATTCATTTATCCTTTTAGCCAGGTCCAAGCATACTTGCTTACGTTTTCAAGATTTTTGAAATACTATGTGAGATTGTCAGTGCTTCTTAACTGTGCTACAAGAAATGAAGCTTAAGTGGTATCTTCATTCTTTTAGGTATGGGCAGCAGGATTTACTGCAGCTTTATTGAAGAAGAGTAGCTCAGCTACGACAGAAGAGAAGGAACCTATTTTAATCGAAACCTTTCTGCTGGCCGCATTTGAGAAGCTCTTCACCTATTTCCTCAATTTGCCAGACGTTAACGGGTAAATTTTCTCCAGGCTCCTATTTTAATCAATAGAGTGAATATTATGACTTGAAAAAAGAAACTTACCATGACAGTTTATATATTCAGGAAATTAACAAAGATAATAAGCACCCTATCGAAAGACCAGCCTGCCTGCCCTCAGCTATATCTGTATAGTACTGGTGACAAGGTCATTCCATTTGAAGCTGTCGAGTCGTTCATTGAGGAGCAGAGGAAGTTGGGGAAACTAGTATGCACGTTCAATTTTCATTCATCTCCCCATGTAGATCATTACAGGACATTCCCTGCTGTATACGCGTTTCAGCTTAACAATTTTTTGAAGGAATGTTTTGCTCCGAGTACGGAAACAATAGATTCTTAAAAATGCACTTTCAATAGGAGGATACCTCTATTTTCTTCAACTCACAGTTGCAAAATACAAATCAATTGGATCATTATCCTACTATACTACTTGGTAGCAGAGTGCAGGATATTCTAGTTGAACATTATTATTGAGATGCCTAATCAAGAGGCTCATTTTCGAGGAGTTTGTGGTTGTTGAGTAACTTGAGTTGGCTTTATAGCTAGTAGATGCCTATATGTTGTTGTACTTTACGGTTGTGGATTTCAATCCAATCAAAACATCTCGATTTCAAGCCGACGGTGATAAAAGTTAAAACCAACACTCCATGTTTGGAGAACTTTTTCAATTTCAACATTTGTACTTTGCGAGGAGGCACTCTGATGAAATCGATCAATTGACAAGTGAAAATATTGAATAACAAACGGATTATTTGTATTTCAAGAATGTACACATCTTTTAATGTTCCACCATGAGACTTGAAATCCAAGAATGTAAAAGATATTGTATTTCAAGAATGCACACATCTTTTAGTGTCCATCATATATGAGTGTGAAACTGGTTAGGTGAGTGCTTAAGTGGCCTAGTCGGTCGCTTATATAACCCAGATGAGACCAATTTTATACAAAGTTCGTGTAAAAAACAGTTTTTCTCAATACTTTATGATGAAATTTATGGATGTGACTAATTTTAATAATTTATAAAACTATCGTAATATCTATTTGTTGAACTTAATTTAAACAGTCAACATGTAATATTGTGAAAGATCCTCTAGGTCAAAATTAATATGTTTAATTTATGAAAGTGACTAATTTTTATTAATTCATAAAACAATCGTAATATCTATTTGCCGACTTTAATTTTTGCAATCAACACATAATATTGTGGCATATCCTCGTAGTCAAAATTAATTTGTTTTTATTTACTGTAATCATCTCCAATATTTCTTTGGGTCGCTCCTCATCTATATATAAATAAATGTTATATATAAATATTTACATGTGTGGTGAGTGGTTTCTTTATTCCTATCACATTGTATAATAAGAAATTTAGTGTATTGTTTATAGTTTTCACTCACCCTACTTAGTAAGTTTGCTTTTTATGTAAATTCACATACTCTTCAGTCATGCACACAATTTTTTTATGATTCTTAGAGGTTAATAATTTTCTTTACTGATAGATTTTTGTATTGGTTTTCAGTTGTGCTTCAGGAATCATTGTGTGTATCTTATTTTTATTTTTATTTTATATTTTGTTTTCCTTTTGGTGGTAAATTTAGTGGTCTGATTTAGTTTGATGGCAAAATTTGCTTTAGTCGATGCCAAAATAATTTTCCTTGTCACAATTTCCTTTTTTTTTTTTCGGTAGAGACAACCGGTGCTACATACATTTCTGGCTATATACCACCAAATGCAGATTATGTGTTTGGCCGTATCTTGTAGAAACTTGATTTATGTGCTTTCAATGATGTGATACATGTTTCATTAGTATTTGTATTGAAAATGCATATGATAAAACATACCAATTCGAATTTTGATCGTTAGATTTCTTTTATTTGTTTGATATCGTGAGATGATAAAGAATTAAGACATTACTGAATGTATTACAGGACAAGATGACCGCTAAAGATGAAACCATTGCAGCGGCACCAAAGAGGACTCGTTCTCACAGGCATACTCCAGAGCAGATTCACGAAATGGAAAAGTAAGTGTTGCTTCCTTAGAATTTATATACGGAGTATATATTTAGGTATTGCATATCGGTCTATATATTGCATATTAATATCATTTTTCATACTCAATTTTACTTTTTTTCTGATATATGACAAAGTATAAACTATTGTTGAAAACCTCTAGCTAGATTATTCCACAAGTTAGGTTTACACTTGAATTCGACTGTTTATGCTTAGACTCAATAGGATCTTATGGGATATATATTCATGATCTAAGAAGTTATCTTCTTTGGTTTATCTTTACAAGTTAATTCTATATTCCTTAACAAGTGAACAAAAGAAGAAGTGCATAACTTGTTCAAGAATGTATTTTTTTTTAAGCGGCCAAATTTTCTTTTTTAATAATTAAAAAACAAAACGAGACTTGTTCGAGGATGTATAATTTAGTTATGAGAATTATAACTCACAAAGTTCCAAATTAACATTCATTCATAAAATTTATAAGATTTTATGACATAAAATTTATAAGATTTTATGACTAATCCAGGTTGTTCAAAGAGTTCCCACACCCAACTGATGAACAAAGAAAGGAACTCGCGGCTATTCTCGACATGGATCCATTACATGTCAAATATTGGTTCCAAAAGAAGGGAAACCAAATGAAGGTGTAAGAGATAAACGATATACAATCATTAGCTTTTGAATATCGTACCTCTCTTGTGATATTGTTTTAAGAGTCGAGGTTACTCGATTTGTAATACATCCCGATTAGTGTCTACCTATCTCATTTTTCTGTATGTTCTTCATATAAGATTGTTGCTTGGAACATTACTTGTTTAGCGTAATGTGATCGAGAAACAGAGTATACTAATATACTACTATATATCAAAGATGCGTGCGCATACAAGACTATACAAGCAAGTCATATGCGCTAGCTAGCTGAAGCTCAAATGAAAAAAAAAACTAAAATGTAAACTATGCGCACAGCTGATCTGTTACATACAGTAGTTGATCTGATACAAAAACATTAGTTGATACCTTGTTATGGGATATGTATATTCATAATCTAACAAGTTATTTTCTTTCGTTTATCTTCACAAGTTACTTCCTCCGTCCAAAAATAAATTCAACACTTCATTTTATTACTTTTTTTAGGGTCAGTTTGACCTTAAATTAATTTCAAATCATACGATAAAAATAATTAAAACATTATATTATAAAATTAGATATTTTTGTTTTCATTCATAAAATTTATAAGAATTTATCACTAATCCAGGTTATCCAAAGAGTTCCCACACCCAACTTATGAACAAAAAAAGGAACTCCCGGCTATTGTTGGGATGGATTCATTACAGGTCAAATAGTGGTTCCAAAACAAGCGAAATCAAATGAAGGTATAACCGTATAAGAGATAAACCATATACAATCATTGGCTTTTGACTCTCATGTGATGTTGTTTTAATAGTCAAGGTTACTCTATTTGTAATACATACCGATTAGTGTCTACCTATCTCATTTTTCTATATGTTCTTGATATCAGATTGTTACAATTGGGACATTACTTGTTTAGCTAATGCGATCGAGAAACAAAGTTTTATTTTCAATTATGGGAGAGGCAAAACTCAACATGAAGAATGAAAGAGATACTTCAGACATTGATACCGTTGCAGGGGCACCAAAGAGGACTAGTTCTCACAGGCTTACTCCATAGCAGATTCACCAAATGAACAAGTAATAGCTTCCTTCGAATTTTTATATATATTCAGATATTGCATATATATAGGTCAATATATTGCATATTAATATCATTTTCATACTCAAGTTTATATTTTCCTGATATATGACAAAGTATAAACTATTATCGGAAACCTTTACATTATTCCACAAGTTATGTAGGTTTACACATGAATTCGACTGTTTATAGTTGGATTCAATAGGCTCGTATGTGTGCACTATCTTGTTATAGGATATATATTAATGATCTAAGAAGTTATTTTCTTTGGTTTATCTTTACAAGATACTTTCTCTATTCCTTAGCAAGTGAACAAAAGGCGTGCGTAACTTGTTCAAGAAAGTATAATTTAGTTATGAAATTATAACTCACAAAGTTCCAAATTAACATTCATTCATAAAATTTATTAGAATTTATGATTAATCCAGGTTGTTCAAAGAGTTCCCACACCCAACTAATGAACAAAGAAAAGAACCCGCGTCTATTCTCGAGATGGATCCATTACATGTCAAATACTGGTTCCAAAACAAGCGAATCCGAATCCAAATGAAGGTGTAAGAGATAAACCATATACAATCATTGCTTTGAATATCTTACCTCTCCTGCGATATTGTTTTAAGAGTCAAGGTTACTCTCTATTTGTAATACATCCCAAATTAGTGTCAGGTTACTCTCTATTTGTAATACATCCCAAATTAGTGTCTACCTATCTCATTTTTCTATATGTTCTTCACATAAGATTGTTGCTTGGAACTTTATTTGTTTAGCGTAATGTGATCGAGAAACAGAGTATAATAATATACTAAATATGAAAGATGCGTGCGCATACAAGACTATACAAGCAAGTCATATGCGCTAGCTAGCTGAGGCTCAAATGGAGGGAAAAAAAAATGAAATGTAAACTATGCGCACATCTGATCTGGTACACACATTAGTTGATCTGATGTAGTACTTTGTTATGGGATATGTATATTCATAATCTAACAAGTTAGTTTCTTTAGTTTATCATTACAAGTTACTCCCTCTCTCCAAAAACAAATTCAATACTTCATTTTGTTTCTTTTTTTAGGGTCAGTTTGGCCTTAAATTACTTTCAAATCATACGATAAAAATAATTTAAAACATTATATTATAGAATTAGAATGTTTTTATTTTCATTCATAAAATTTATAAGAATTTATGACTAATCCAGGTTATCCAACGAGTTCCCACACCCCAATTGATAGAAAGGAACTCGCGGCTATTGTTGGGATGGATCCATTACAGGTCAAATAGTGGTTCCAAAACAAGCGAAATCAAATGAAGGTATCATTGGCTTTTGATTCTCATGTGATGTTGCTTTAATAGTCAAGGTTACTCTATTTGTAATACATACCGATTAGTGTCTACCTATCTCATTTTTCTATATGTTCTTGATATCAGATTATTACTTGGAACATTACTTGTTTAGCGTAATGCGATCGAGAAACATAGTTTTATTTTCAATAATGGGAGAGGCAAAACTCAACATGAAGAATGAAAGAGATACTTCAGACATTGATACCGTTGCAGGGGCACCAAAGAGGACTCATTCTCACGGCTTACTCCAGAGCAGATTCACGAAAAAATCGGACAAGTAATAGCTTCCTTAGAATTTATATATATATCATTTTCATACTCAAGTTTACATTTTCGTAATATTTGAAAAAGTATAAGCTATTGTTGGAAACCTCTACATTATTCCACAAGTTAGGTTTACACTTAAATTCGACTGTTTATAGTTGGACTCAATAGGATCTTATGTGTGCACTATCTTGTTATGGGATATATATTAATGATCTAAGAAGTTATTTTCTTTGGTTTATCTTTACCAGTTACTTCCTCTATTCCTTAGCAAGTGAACAAAAGTATTCCTTAGCAAGTGAACAAAAGGTGTGCGTAACTGGTTCAAGAAAGTATAATTTAGTTATGAAAAGTATAACTCATAAAGTTTCAAATTAACATTCATTCATAAAATTTATAAGAATTTATGATTAATCCAGGTTGTTCAAAGAGTTCCCACACCCAACTGATGAACAAAGAAAGGAACTCGCGGCTTTTCTTGGGATGGACCCATTACAGTTCAAATACGGGTTCCAAAACAAGCGAAATCAAATGTAGGTAAGAGATCAACCATATACACATAATTAATTTATATGCTAGTCATATTCATTTAAGTTATAATCGCCCGCGACTTTTATTTACAATATGTTGGCTTTATTGTAAACTCAACATGAACATGAGGAGAATGTTTAACTCCTTTCACGAGAATGACCAGCTCAAGAATGATAAGATGAGACACACACAAGCTATGTGCAATGGTGCATGTGTTGTCTCTGGTCACTCAACCCATGTTGATGGAATGTCACGTGAGGAGTTTCCTCGTCTCAAGATGGAAAATGCTATGCTAAAGAAAAGATGTAAGTACTTAAATACTTTACTGTATGATGCTTTATTTTTCAAAAATATAGCTTACCTATTTGCGCCTCTAATATACGGTTTGTGTTCTCATGTTATGCGCAGATGGACCGCATCTCCAAAATTGCTGCAGGTGCAAGCAACATCAGGAAGAAGCCTGTATCTCTTCCATGAGTATTTGGTCATTAATCTTGCTTATGAATAATGCAAATCAATGCCAATAAGATACCAGCTGACCACATCAGGATGTCGAAAAGGCTAGAGTTCTTGATAATCAGATAACGTTCATCGGTAATTAAATAGTGCGAAACTGTGTCTCTTGGTTCCAGGTTTGAGCATGCGAAGAAGCAGACTTTCCTTGTTGTAATTGCTGCTGCCTGCTGTTAAGATGTTTGGTGATGAAAGATGGATCCGAAGTGTCCGCAAGTCACTGTTTTGCAGACACATTTGAAGCGAAAAGGCGATTTCACCGCACCGGCAATTTTGCCAGAATCTCTGTTGTCAAGTCTTCATGATCATGAATATAAGGTACATTACCACTGTATGAAATTGATCATGAAAAAGACTTAGATAAATTGATCAATATTCTAGCGCATAAGACTAATTGTATGCATGCGCACGCACCTTTAATGCATATTACTGCTCGATCAAGAATCACAACACTTGCGATCATCAGTTTACACAAGGATCACGACACTACAAGGTGATCAACTCGCTTAAGTAAAACTATATATATATATGATAATTGGCTATATAATCCCAAAACGTGCCATCATCATAGATCACAGAAAATTGTTCCATACAAGAATCACAAATTATTGTTCAAATAACATTAATGGGGGGGGGGGGAACTAGAAAAGGTGGCATACCTCACATGTGCCTGTCCAATTGATGTTGGAAGACACAGGAGGACGAGATGTGCGGTTATTTACCAAATCCTTTTGCAAACTAAAAGTGAATGACTAATGGCACCTCACAATTTTCAGAGCTCGCTCTTTAGATCTGAACAATACACTGATTACCACTAACACAATCAATTACTTCGGTCAAGAACTATCTTCAAGGCATTCTCGCAGTTTTATTTTCAATAATGAACACTCAGAACTTAACAAGAGATTAGGGTTTTGTGAATTAAATATGCTTACATAATTTTAATGGGCTGTGAATCTAAGATTGAGCCTAGATAATTTCTTACTCTTGTGAATTAACACCTGGCCCGTCAAAATGTCTTGGGCTTAGCATAGAAGAGGAAAATTACAAAGTTACCCCATGTCTAAGGCATACGGACAAATGCTTAGTCGGAACATCGATTTATTAAATAATAGAAATTATTTGTAAATTACAAAAATTTCTTTCTAAGCCATTGCCCTGTTAAAATTTGAGCATGAACAAAAATTAGAGAAATGGATCAATATTCTAGCGCATAAGACTTGTATGCATGCGCACGCATCTTTGTTACATAGTACTACCCGATCAGTTTGCACCAAACAAGAATCGCAACACATGCGATCATCAGTTTACACAAGGATCAGGACACTACAAGGTGATCAACTCGCAAAACTATATTTATACGGTAATTGGCTATATATAATCCCAAAACGTGCGATCTACGTGGATCACAAAAAATTATTCCATACAAGAATCACAAATTGTTCAAATAACATCAATGAAGAAATGGGAGAAATAAAAAAATTTGAAGATTTATTCTAACATGAGTAGAAAAAGTGACATACCTCACATATGCATGTCCAATTGATGTCGGAAGACAAAGAAGGACCAGATGTGCAGTTATTTACCAAATCCTTTTGCAAAATAAAAGTGAATGGCTAATGGTACCACACCAGTTTTAGAGCTCTTTAGATCTGAACAATACACTGATTACCACTAACACAATCAATTAAATGTCAAGAACTATCTTCAAGACATTCGCGCAGTTTTATTTTCAATAATGAACACTTAGAACTTAACAAGAGATTAGGATTTTGTGAATTTAATACGCTTACACAATTTAAATGGGTTGTCAATAAAAAATTGGGCCTAGATACTTTCTTACTCTTGTTAATTAACACTTGGCCAGTCCAAAGCAGGATCGTCAAAATGTCTTGGGATTAGCAGTAGCAAACATGGAAGAGGAAAATTACAAAGTTACCCCATATCTAAGACATACGGACAAGTACTTAGTTGCAACATCGGTTTATTAAATGTCAGAAATTATTCGTAAATTAAAAAATTTCCTTCTAAGCCATTGCCATGTGAGAATTTGAGCATGAACAAAAATTAGAGAGATGATCAACTATTCGCATAAGACTTGTTTGAAAGCGCACGCA
Source organism: Plantago ovata (assembly GCA_028274465.1). NCBI lineage: Eukaryota > Viridiplantae > Streptophyta > Magnoliopsida > Lamiales > Plantaginaceae > Plantago > Plantago ovata. Next base: position 6,490,252 of record CM051456.1, on the reverse strand, counting down.
TCTTTGATACATAGTACTACTCGATCAGTTTGCACTAAACAAGAATCACAACACATGCGATCATCAGTTTTCACAAGGACTACAAGGTGATCAACGTAACTCGCTTAAATAAAACTATATTTATACGTTAATTGGCTAGATAATCCCAAAATGTGCGATCATCGTGGATCACAAAAAATTGTTCCATACAAGAATCACAAATTGTTCAAATAATATTAATGAAGAAATGGAAGACAAAAAAATTTGAAGATTTATTCTAACATGAGTAGAAAATGTGACATCCCTCACATATGCATGTCCAATTGATGTTGGAAGACACAGAAGGACGAGATGTGCGATTAGTTACCAAATCCTTTTGCAAATTAAAAGTGAATGGCTAATGGTACCAAACCATTTTCAGAGCTCGCTCTTTAGATCTGAACAATACACTGATTACCACTAACACAATCGATTAACTGTCAAGAACTATCTTCAAGACATTCACACAGTTTTATTGGGTTCTATATTTTCATAATATAATTTCGTTAAATACTATATCATTATAGTTTAAGAGTAATTGGGAGTCAAAGTTGAAAGTTGTTGACCGAAAAAAGTCGAAATAGGACACTTCTGAGAGAACGGATGATAGAGTATTTGAAACTTGAAAGTAAATAAAATGACACCATCCATATTATATTATAGGATGACCTCAATAGATAGGGTTGAAATAAAAATAACATTTTTTTGAAAACATATTTGGAGTTAAGCGAAAATTCGTTTACTCAGTTCACATCACATACTACCCAAAATTAAATTTTTGAAAACACTTAAATGTCAGTTAGGAATGTTCTGGATCTGATTGTGGGATCTTTAGTAAAATTGGCACCCTTAAATGAAACTATATATATATATATATATATATATATATATATATATATATATATATATATATATATATATTACAAATAAATATCTACAACGTTTTAAACTTTAAACCCCCGATTATCAATTTTGGAATTTTATTCCTTGGAAACATTCCGAAACTTTTCGGTTTTTCAAGAATCTATGTCAAAATCGACATTATACATCATGCCAACGACTTCAATGCTTCAACATTTTAAACAATGTAATACAAGCATATGAGAAGAACAAAGAATCGGCCAGAAAACAACCATAACTTACAAAACTCTAACTTACAAAACTCTAAATGGTTTATTACAAGTGAAATTCTTATTACAAAGAAGAAAAAAGATGTAATGACTGCACAATTACCAAACACTATCTTCTCCTCTGGAGCTGAGTCTCAAAGCCACAAAATATGCCAAAGAACTTCACTCACTTTTTACCATCAGGCTCAAGTTTCTACAGAATCCGTAACTCTTCGCTCCCTACAGATTCCACTAGGGCGACAAGCAAGCTTCACAAGTAGTTGCTTAACACAAACACGACTGACGACACAAAAACCTCTGAAATCAAATCACACGCTTTGGGTCACGTGCTGCAGCAAGATGATCCTGCAATAACATCAAGAAATCGCCTGAGTACTCCAGAAAGAACTCTCAAGTCGAGACACATCAACAAACTGCAATTAAATTATTCCAAAAATCAATGGTTGTAACGAGCAAACACTGGCCAAGACGCATCCTATTTTCAACAAATTTACTCCAAAGACTCAAATATAATCAATCAAGAAGGCGGGAAGATCCTTTACGCCACAGGCTTCAGGTGTAACCATGTAGCAACACATTTTTATACTGCGAAATGACAAAAGACCCGGGCTGGGTTCTGGGAAACCCTTGAAATAAGCAGCAAAGTCCAAGTTAAGACTTGAACTTGCCTTAAGGACACTCCTAAGATGCACACTTTCTCAATGCCAAGATGCAAGTTCAGAGCTTTATTTTGCATGTTCTGGCACTATAAAAGTTCAAGAAGCACAGTTACTACAATCATACCAACTACTATGAGACAAACGAGAGAAAATGAACACAGACTTTTCTTGAACCTACAAGAATGATCTCATAGCACCACCAATGAATCAAGCTAAACTAGACCATACATTTTGTTTAAAAAACACAAATTTACTCCACTTAGGGTATAAGAAAGTGGAACAGAGGATAAATACTTATGCAGTAGCATATCTTAACAATTTGATACCAAGTAATTGGTAAAAAATGGAAGTGTGCGAGGCCGCTTACTGAGATAAAATCAAATGCTTTGGTGTCTTCTTTCCTAGAGTCATTCATCAGTGAGGTGGGAGGTTGTGTAGCCATGCCCGGAGTAAAAATATCAGGCAGGGGCGAAACACTTCCTCCTGTAGGTCCAGCAGCAGTTATAGTTGCATCTGATTGCAAATTACCCAGTTGCTGGAAATTAGCCATGGAAGCAAGGAACTGCTGTTGGGCAAGCATGGCACCATAATTCATTTGCTGTGAAGAAAATGCAGGGTTGAACATCAAGCCAGGTGGTATGCTATATGCCATAGCACCCATAGGAGGCATGGGATTTGTATTAAACCCAGCACCTTGAGAAGCAAACCCACTATTTAAGATGTTATTAGCAACTTTATTATTATCTGGGAAAATACTGGCTGCTGAAACTCCACTCTCTGATGATTTACCAGTTGCACTTTCATTCTGCTTCACAAATGGGTCATGTCCGTTAATTGACAAACTACCCATCAAGTCATTGACATCGTTTTTGCTATCATACTCATGAGAGACTTCAGAACTTGTACCAAAAAGGTCAAATGGTACAGAAGCAGTTTTATGAGCTGCAACATCGACTCCAGCATTTCCTGGCTTCTCGACAGGCATTCCAGAAAAGAAATCAGTAGTGTCGTCCTTATTCTGATTGTTGTGGAAGGAGACATCTGCAAACGGATCATCATCAAGCTGGTGCTCATTCGTGCTCTCAGAGACATTAATACTGTCACCAAACAAATCATCGATCAATGGAGCACTAGAAGCCGTGACATTTGTATGCATTGGATCACCAGTTTGTTTCAGATCTTCTGCTGCAAGCAGATCATCTGGCCCACTAGTGTCTATCAAGTCTGGCACAACTGAAGGCTGAGGAGACTTTACAACACTGTTGACTAGACCATTTTGTCCAACACCGAGAAGATTCAATACCTGCAGCAACCGCCGATTAATAATTCATTGTACTTGTCAATAAATATAGATTCAATCCTGGACCAACCACACAATCATTATGCATTACTATACATATCAATTAAACAAAATGGCTTACCATTAAACATACATTTTATTCAGTTCATGCAAATCAAAGTAGCATCCAACATTATTATGATTTGTATTGCCATGGGCTTGAGAATTCATTTTAGAAGAAATTTACAAAATTCTGCACCAAGATGAAGCTGTATGAAACTGCAAAGTAATTAGCAACTAAAAGCTATGCGTTTTTACCAAATCCTAGTTAGATGATAGAATGGCCATCAACCACCAGTCAAGCCTATATTTTGCACAAAAAAGGCTCTTCGGAAACTAGCAAAGGCAAAGATAAATACAGATAAAAAAAAAGATGGCAGACAACCAAAGTGTGCACTTTCCATCTTAGTATTTTATACAAGATGAATAAATTATAAGTTTACTTGTTATGATTCTTCATAGCCTCGGGATTGATAGTTCCTATTCAGTTATCCATCGTTGAGTAAATTATTTCTGAAATAACAGTAGTTATTTTTTATCTGGTCCTACTTTCATGGCTCAATAAGCATAGTATAATTGCTTTGAGAATCAAATAGTTGGCTATAAAACTGGCATATTTGCTATCAAATCTAGAGTCTTTTTCACAGTTCACACAACATATATGATTTCAACCTTAAAGGAAAAATTAAAGCAGCAGCAGCTAAAGTATGATCTTCAGAAAACTAATCCAATAAACCCTACCTCTTTTTCCCTCTCTATTGCAAATTTAACAAACATACAATTACCTTAATTGCTTTCTCCCTCAATGATTCTTGGGGTGATTCAGAACACTGAACCACTCCGTCACTGTTGTCACCAAAATATGATGCTATAACTGAGAAGTGCTCTTCATCTTTCTTCCTTAATACTGCCTCAAGGACACATATGGCTTTCATCCGAACCTAAACATAATCATGAGAAAAAAAAGTTATTCGATAGGAATTATTTGATTAATAATGAATGAAGAATGGTGAGTGGAGTGGTAAAGTTGTACATATATTTGTCAGGTGCAGTTGATGATCATGCATGAATATTTACATTTGTGGTATTGGGAGCTTCTAATGGAATACGAGAAAAAAAAAAAAAAAAAAAAAAGGAAAGATGGGAAGGTTTTGTGAGAACGGAGGGAGTATGGCCTATTTACTAAAATCAAGAGCATACTGTATGATTCTATACTTGTGGACATCATCCATCAAATTTTCTGCAAGCTTCTTTGAAAATGTAAATCCCCTAGAAATAATCGAAATGAGATAACATGAATTTCCATTTTATCACTTGACCAAAACTATCCGTCTTCAAATATGATTATGGGTGGGATTTCCAAACTAAACCAAAATAATGACACCAAAAACAAACCTGCCACATAGGGGATCTAATTTTTGCTTCTATGGCATGTCCTAAAGCCAGTGAATTTAATTTTGAGGCTTCCACCAGGAATACATGAAGAGCATCTCGAGTGGGCTGTAGACGAACACCGCCAGCTGTCACTATTGTCTCCAATAATTTCTCCTCACGCGACTTTTGACCGTGTGTTGAACCAGAGACTCCATTACTTATTTCTGCATGGGATGCACTGATATCTTGACCCCAATTTCCAGAACTAGCATTGTTTGAGAAGCGAGAAGAGTTCGTAGTATCTGTATGAGAACCAATTCCCTCATATCTATCAGAATAATCACTTTCCCTAGTCAAAGATCGGCGAAGGTTAGGGCTTCTGTAGCTCCCAGGGTCATTAGTTTTCCTCAAAGAAGGGGATTGCGTCAAATTACTCAATCCCTGTTTGATTGTTGAGCTTCCAATGTCAACAACCTCACTGATAAAAGACCTTTTATCTTCCGATGGCATTTCATAGTTGGTGCTACCAAATCCCTGTATACGACTGCCAAGACTACTTTCGGTGGGTGCTGGCTTGCTTTCCTCTGATGAAAATAAAGCGGACAATGTTTCCTGTGCAGTCTCACGTACAGCCTTGTTCAATGCATCGCCCTTCAAAGGATCAGGCTGGCCCTTGTAATGGATCAACTGACGTACAGCAACTGAATTCCTTTGCATCTCTCTTCTGAACTCTGCACCTGACTTTCCCACAGCATATTTGATGACCCTTAATGCCTAACAGACACAATATAATCAGAGGAGCAAAAGAAGTTGCAGCAATGGCAATAAAAATTTACATGTTAGTGGCATGCGACTTAAAGCGGGCACCAAGTTTTAAAATGACAACGGCTAACTAATGAGCTGATCAAGAGGATTCACTATGCCCAACCTGAGTAATGCAGACATGAGGAAATGACTCCTTGGAGAAAAAATGGGAACGAAATATCACAACTAGCTCTATCTCACCACAATGACATACTTATATTGGATCAGTCAAATGTCAATTCTCACTGAGGTGCAATTATAGACAGACCAAGTCATAAATTAGACAAAACCAGGGCCTTCTAATATTCAGTCAATATTAGGTCAAGTGATACATAAATTCATCTTCAAATGATCCCACCATTACATCCAAAAATCTTGAAAACTAAAAACCAGTTCCATCGACTTGGCTCAATTTTAAAGCATTAACATTCTTTTACCCACAAGGATAGCGTAGGTGATACTTAAAACTATCTAAGGTTCAATTCAAAAAGATAATTGTGAGTTTGTTTATATGCCTTGTAGTTGAGCCTGTGGTTTAGCATGCTGGCGTTTAATGCAGTGCACGCACCAAGCGCATATGGGTTCACCTTTTAGGATGAATCGATGAACAAGTAGTTTTTGAATTGTAAACTCTATGGACGAGTTTTCTTCAACGGTATTCATATTGTAAGCTTGAGGAAAGTAAGATACAGTCCATTCAGAACAATTAACCTTTTCCATTCCACAACTGAGCAGCATAACATATCACAACAAACTGCAAGGAGGCAAAATAGCAAAACATCACAAGATTCTAACCAACAAAAAAGGAAAAAAGAGCACCACAACTCGAAACCAAAAGGTATCATTGGGCCCATGTGATAGAATACTAAACTAGGATATACCAAATTGAACTGCAAACCCCCTGCTGTATAGTATAATTCTAAGCACACACAAAGACCTACGCTTCCTGTGCCTTTTCCTGTTATCCCTATCAGATATAGGAATCATTCTGTTTATTGCTCTGCTTTTCATGTTGACCCATACCCTTCTAAGTCAGACACCTTTAGTTCCATCGTTGAATGGAATACATAAACAGAACATTTGACCAAAACTGGTAAATGCTTTTTAGCTCAATTTTTATCCACCTACCTAAACAATATCAATCACCAAATAACAATCTCAAACAGACCAGAACGAAGCTAAAATATCAAATAAAGCTCGATGCATGTCAAATCGAATCAAATACCTTCTGTTTAACAATGGGCGATTTGTGCTGAAGGCGCTTGAGGATGAATTCGGATAATTCCTTGACGATTGAAATATGTGATGCCCTGAGCAAATCGCAAATCTCTTCAAGCTTGTAAACCGGAGCAACCTTATCCTCATCTGACGTCGCAGCGTCGATCAGCCTCGACCTCCAGTAGGATTCCACCGCTCGCCTGCTCTGCTCCATTTACTTCCGATCTGTCTCGATTCAAATGCTCGATTTGATTACCTGATCAATGAATCGATGAGTAGAGCTGTGGATTTTGGGCACCGATCAAGCTGAGTACAGAAATTGGATCGGAATGTTTAGGTGATTATTAGAGTGGAAAAAGAAGAAGGGGATTTATTTATTTCCGGGGGTTTTGTTTTAGGAGGGGACGAAAATGCTAAAACTGAAAGTTATTTCTTCTGGAGTTCTCTAACTTTGACTTTTCTCATATTTGCTCCCACCAAACTAGTGTTTGAGATTTTTTATTTTTATTTTTACTTTTTTAGACATATCCGTTTTCATAATACAATATACTTTTATATATCACTCGTACAAAGCTCTTTGTGCTTATATCAATAATAATAATTCTATAAATATCTATATAGAGTAAGTAACCATTAAATCGAACCAAGTACATTTTTGGTAGAGAATGCTTCAACTTGACATTCAACTACAAACGCTTTGACAGTGTGGCTACTTGTGTTGATGATTTTTATATCAAATGAAAAAGTATAAGGAAAATCAACGCAAACGATCCAAAGTACTACCTCCACGAGGTGTGTTAGGATTACAAATTTGGTGGCGTTTCGAGCCACCACATTTAAATTAAGCAATTTCTTTAAACCAAGCGTAAAAGATTCCAAGTACTACCTCCACCTTAGTAATTTTTCAAAAAATTGCTTAATTTAAATTTAAGAAAAAAACAGTAATTAAAAATTTATATGTTGTAAATTAATAGGCAGAAAATTCCATTTCTCTTTGATTATGAATTTTGTCAAATAATGCAAACAAACAAAAAAAAATGAATTTGACCGTACTTCTCCTCTTCTCTGTTCTACTCGTCTTCTCTGCTCTGTTTTCTTCTTCTTTGCTTTGTTTCTCTCACAAGAACCCTCATAAGAAAAATCATCTCCCATTTCTGAAATAGCTTCTCTTACTGAACCGTTTTCCCTCCAAATAACCTATCGACTCTCCCACCATTGCACCAATTGATTGGCAAAAATCCTACCTCCATGAAAATTCCTGCAGCAAGTGACTCTCCTACCAACTCAGGAGTAGCCAAAACTACGGAAGCTTATTGTCTTCCAAAGATTGCCACAAACCCTCTGCCACAAACCCTCCCACCATTAACTCTCCCACCAAGTCAACAGTAGCCGAGAATGGACCAGAAACTCAATCTTACTCTCTCCAAGAACCAGAAACCCTGAAATCATACTCTCCCGCCACAGTAACGCAACCATGGTAACTGGTTCTTTAGCCCATACTATTTTTGCACCTCTTCAACGAATCAAATCTTGTAACAAACTTAGCCCCTCTCTGGAAAACCAAAGTACGAAGGGGTGATTGACTGTGGAAGAAAGATTGTTGAAAATGGTGGTGTTGCCTCCTTTTGGAGGGGCAACACAACCGGGATTCTCCGAGTATACCCTGCTATTGGACAGAATTTTGTGCTAAAGGTAAACAAACATTTGGTCTTTGGTTTGTTTATGTTCTTTGTAACAACATGTAGATCCTGTTTCTTGAAATTATTCACTGAGCAATGCGAGCACACTAAGGCGCAAGGGACCTCAAGTGCTGCCCCTGGAAATGTTACATTATTGTATTATTATACATTTAGTAGCTAAATCACTTGTAGTCTGATGGTTGTGCCATGGTGCCAAAATGCCTCGTTTCTTCTCTATGTCAACGGTTCGATACCCCGTGTATAAAGTTTTGTTTCAATATTATTTCTTTTTTCATTGTTTTACATTCTCCAATTTTGATTTCTCATATTCTTCAATTTTAACTTTCTATTTTTTGTGTTATTTAGTGTTATATTTTCAATTTCTTTCTAACTTTCTATTTTGTCATTTTTTTTTCTTACAATTTTCTTTCATCTAGCTCGCTGTATATATACTTTTTAAAAATATACATAAGTTTTATATTTAGTTTCTACATTTTCGACATATTTTTATGTAATATATACATTTGAAATTGAAAAATTCGACATTCAATAATTGTTAAGTTTAAAATGGATTAACTTTACATAATTTTATTACTTAATTTTGGAAGGAAAAAATTAGTTTACAAAATTTTGCTATCCCTGACATAAAATCCTGCGTTCGCCCTGCTGAGCATCATGTGATTCCATGTTATTTTCCACATACGGTAAAATACATGATAGACATATAATGAGTCAGTAAACACCACATGTTTAAGTAATCCTTTACTAATGGCCAATTTAAGGCCTTCTCTTAAAGCACACAACTCAGCAGTTGTGATGTCTGTTCTACCCAAAGTTCCGACAGCGGCATATATAAAAGCCCAAAATGAATATCGGATTATACATCATTATAGGTGTTGTCTACTTTTTTTAATGTGCAAGTTGTAGTAACCTTTTGAACATGTGATCTCTTACAAATAAGGTCGACTCTGAGCCCATGTGGTATGCACAACGCCTAGGGCCTCACAAATTTTGGGCATTAGAATTTGCAAAAGAGTTAGAATGTTGAATTATAAATTTGCACGAAATGGACATTAAAAATTTACTGTATCATTTTTTTAGGAAGGCAAGGAAATTACAATCGATCACTTCATCATCACCCTGACCTTGAGTATCAGCATCACGATCCATATTTCCATCGACAATCCAAATACGATGTTCTGCATCTTCATAACCATAACGAAGATTACCAGCCATTATTTCAAAGAGAGAGAGTGGACAGACATATTTCTCAAGTGTGGTTTTTGGGAAATGATACTATTAGTTGCTAGACCAGTACCATAACCGCTTCGATGTATTTCACTGAATGAATGACCTTTTTTATGGTAAATATTTTGAAGCCTTTTCTATGATAAATATTTTGAAGTTCTGACATAGGGCCACATAATAGTATTTACATTCTCGGAAACTTCAAAATATTCTCGGAAACTTCAATACATTCTTAGTCCTTTGAACTAATTATTGTGATTGCTATAACTTAGTCCTTTACCAAACATGTATATCTCACGGTCACACCCCATGTGCATTTGAGTACAATGATAGTCCTTACATAAATACATTCTCGGAAACTTCGAACAGCAAGAAGCATCAATTGGTAAGAAATCCCTAAATTTGATTTCTGCATAATTGTGAAAAGTATAAACCCTAAATTAATTTATTTATAATTGAAAGCCAACAGTACGCTAGATTTAGATAAATTTGAAGCTCTTACCAGGCTAACTCCAGTGGCTTCAGGTCTTCAACATGTGATGATGATAGATTGATAGTTTCATTACACTTGATTGCAAATTCCGATCTAAGTCTATGAACTACTACCATAACAATTACTTGGCTGGGTTTGCAGTAAAGAAAAAGGAATTAGGATGCGACTTACTTTGACTAACATAGGGGAATGAGTGAATTGGAAGAGAGACTGAGAGGGTCACGTGGTGTGGTGATGATAGAGACATGAATTATTTATTTGTTTTTGTCACTTTATGAATCAAGAAATCAAGAAGAAATAGAGCTTACCGCTTACCCATTGGTTTATATATCGTTTACCCGCTTATAAAGTTAGCATTAATTTTACCGGTTGTAACTACTTCGGTGGAAAGAGTTTTCTCTGCTATGAACATTATAACGTATAGGTTGCGCAACTGAATGGGCGATGAATGGATGAATGATAATTTAGTGGTTTATCTTGAAAGAGATGTATTCAATGGTGTAGTGAATGAAGCTATCATTGAGAAATTCCAAAGTATGGCCAATCGCCACGGTCAATTATAGAATAGAATTTTAAGTTGTTGTAAGATACTTCATATTCTGAATTTTTTTTATTTTTTATGTTAGTCTATATAAATCTTATGTAGTAGGATAGGATCTTAGTGACACAACTTGTGTCATGATTGGGGTATACCCTACCCCTCTTAGTCTTGTAATACTACTTTGGATTTAATGAACTCTTTTATTTTTTTATTTTTTTTTACTTTTTTGCTGTTTAAAAGAAAAAAAAAATGATATGGGGTTGAGGTTTGGCTCTACATACCTCTCATATCTCCTCAAATTACAATGTTTCATTTTTACAGTGTGTTTAGCATGGAATTTCAAAAGAGAAATTTTACTAAAAGTTGAAAGTTCAAAATCTTGCATGACGATCCAATGCAAAAAACATACTTTACACTTGTTCATCACTTCATCATATAAAAATTTAAGCAATCCAAGAACAATTAAACTCGTGCAGATTTCATCCAAGGCACTATGCTAAAACGTTTACAGTTAAGCACAACTTTTATTTGTGCTACATTGTCAAGTTAAAATATATTGGAATAACTAAATTGATATAAAGGGAAAACGAAATAAATTTATATATTACTAACTTTTATATGAAATAAAATATAAAAGGTTGCATGGTTCAATTTCGGTCCTCACTCCTCACTAGAGAAAGAAAAAATTGCGAAAATAACAGAACTTGTAACTTAAAAGTTCTCTAGTTCCTCGGTGATGGTTGAAGAGCTGTGGCTGAGTTTTCACCTTCATTAGTAACTCCAGATTCTCCACCAAAGATCTGCAAGAATAATAGCATTTAATCAAATTCACAAATCCATCATAAATTTTCAATTAGATATACATGCGATCAAAAATTAAAACGAATTATTGTTTCTTGTTCAACAAGATCTCTAATTTTTTATTTATTTTTAATTAAATGATCATAATTAAGACAGAGAACAACAAAGTAATAATGTACCTTATTCCATGATTTATAGACTTTGTGCTCCATAGTATCTCTAGTATTATTCCAGCAGTCCGTTGTCTGGTACATCCTGTGACGCATATGCTCATAGAAACATTCTTTGTGCTCTTTCATGGACGCATTCGTAAAGTCATTGTACCAGATCTTCAAGTTTCCCATAAAACCTGCATTCTCGTCACGGGGCACCTTCCGGCAAGAACTCGCGACTTCAGTAGGAGCGTTATTGTCGACGGCAGCCATGATGATTGTTTAGATTATTTGATCAAAGGAAGAAAAAGAAGTTAAAATATTAACGATGCGATTAGGAGAGAGAAGGGGATTGATTTTGGTGTGTTGTTAGTGAATAGGTTGTTTCGGTACTTGGAATAAATAGTACTCCTTGTAGAATGTTATTGACTTGTTTGCCAAGAATATACTAAAACAAGTTGCCGTGGCTTGTAAAACAAGTTGCCGTGGCTTGTAAAGAAATTCAAGATCCTGTATGGAATATATAGATTCATGGCTACCAAAAAAAGAAAACAAAAAAACACTATGATTGACTATTGTGAAATTAGGATAAATTGCATTTTAGTCCCCTAAGTCTAGGTTCTCTTAGGTTTTGATCATATACCAAAAAACACTATAGACAGACACGTGTTGGATTTCTATTGGTTCTACTTTAATTTTCTTTTATAAAATATAATATTGTGATTTAAAATTTGTAAAAATAATTTAAAAGGTGTTATTTGAGTTTATAAATATTTTAGAAAATTAAAAAAAAAGATTAAAGTTAGTTGCGGAGCAGGCTCGATTTGCAGGGCGGAGCAGGTTGCTCCGCCACCTAGTGTTACTTTTTTTTGTAATATATTAAAAAAAAAAAAAATCATTTATTATGACTTGGTAATGAGGTGGGGAAGAACTAGTGCAAAGTACGTTGAATTAGGGCGAATTATGATGTTTATATGACGAATTATACACTTTGATAAACTGAATTCGCCAATTTGGTGAGATTGAGACCCAAAATCAAAGAGTAAATAGATTTAGGAGACTAAAATTGCAATTAACCTTGTCAAATTAACATGATAAAATCAGGCAAGCCTAAGCCTCTTGTGACCAGGTTTACCATCAGACTTTCAGTCCTCTTCTGATGAACAACCATCCATGAATTTGGAAAACGATGTTGAAACTTCAGTGTAAAGATGAACAACCCTCCTGGTTGATTAACATCCTGTTCTGATCCGTTTATCAAAAAACATCCGGTTCTGATCCAATATAAAAAAGCTAGCTGTTTTGAAATGTCCCTACTGTCTATCTTTGCCATCCAACTGGTTGCTACTGCCATTATTGTGATGATCAAGATTGTTTGAGAACGTATCACCATCCATTTCTTGACATATGCAACAAGATCTCAATTAATTCAATGATCCTTTACATACCTCTCATACCTTCTCAGATTACAATGCTTAAGGGTAAAGCTTGGTAAAGCCCTTACTACTACTAATACGTGGGTGTTGGTTTGGCTCTACATACCTTCTCAAATTACAATGCTCCATTTTTACATTTCCTCATGATTGCACTAATTTTAAGGAAATCTGTTAGCTTAAAATCTGTGGAATTTTATGCCTCAAAGTCATTCAACACTTATTCTTATACATTTTTATCACCATCACTATCATATTGCTTTTAAGCTTTGAGTTACAATCCACTTTACACATCCTCTTCAACTAACCTGGAGGACATTCAAACAAACCAACATGAACTAGCTAGCTTGTATAAATAACACTAATGATCAACCAAATTCATCATTCACTTTTTTCTCTCCAACATACATCCATCACAAAGATATTCTTTTTACAGCTGAAAATGATGGCCAAGAACCAGAACAGAACATGTTCTGGGCCAAGTATTTGTCTCATTCTTGCATTTCTTGCATTCGTCTCCCTTCCATCTGAGGCAGCTGTAAAACAATACCAGTTCGACGTGAGTTACTTAGTCTAATCTGATACTTTTACATGTACTGGATGTTTCTTGTTTCCTTACTGATTATAAACTCTTCTTTCACTTCACCATGTAATGATGCAGATACAAGTGAAGAATGTGAGCAGACTGTGTCATGAAAAACCAATTGTGACGATTAATGGGAGATTTCCAGGGCCAACTATCTACGCTAGAGATGGAGACAGAGTTGTTATCAATGTTACAAACTTTGCTCAATATAACATGTCCATTCACTGGTACAAGATTACATATATCATCTGGTGCATTTGTCATATATATATACTCATATAGTCATATGTCCATTCACATGAGTTCATTAACATCTGGTATTCTTTTAGGCACGGATTGAAGCAATACAGAAATGGGTGGGCAGATGGACCTGCATATATAACGCAGTGTCCCATCCAAACCGGGAATAGCTATGTGTATGACTTCAATGTAACAGGGCAAAGAGGCACATTGTGGTGGCATGCACATATTCTTTGGCTAAGGGCTACTGTTTATGGTGCAATTGTGATCATGCCTAAACAAGGCACTCCTTTCCCTTTTCCTCAACCACACAGAGAGGAAGTAATCTTGTTCGGTGAGTTCTGCTAATCAAGTTAACATATACTATTATTATTTACGACATTTAGTTCTTTTATTCAACTTCTATCTGTTTCGCAGGAGAATGGTGGAATGCAGATGTTGAGCAGGTGGAAAAGCAAGGAAACACCATGGGGTTACCACCAAACATGTCGGATGCACACACCATCAATGGAAAGCCCGGACCATTGTTTCCGTGTTCTGAAAAACGTACGTAACTATATATATACAAAACGACACTTCACAATACACATGACCTGCTTACCAATTTCTTGAACTTATTTACGTTTCAGACACATTTGCAATGGAAGTCGAACAAGGGAAAACATATCTCCTAAGGCTTATCAATGCTGCCCTCAATGATGAACTATTTTTCTCCATAGCCGGTCATAACATGACAGTGGTTGAAATTGACGCAGTATACACCAAACCATTTTCAACTCAAGCTCTACTAATTGCGCCTGGCCAGACTACAAACGTCTTAGTCCGAGCCAATAAAACCCCGGGACGTTACTTCATGGCAGCTAGGCCTTTCATGGATGTCCCTCTTGCGATAGACAACAAAACTGCCACAGCCATATTGCAATACAAAGGCATCCCCAAAACTGTCAACCCTATGCTACCTCACTTACCTGCACCCAATGATACAAAATTCGCCCTTGATTATGAAGACAAGCTGAAGAGCTTAAATTCTCCACAGTATCCGGCAAATGTACCCTTGAAAGTTGACAGGAACCTTTTCTACACAGTAGGGCTAGGAATGAATGCATGCCCCTCGTGTGTCAACGGAACAAGATTAACTGCTTCGTTGAACAACATCTCATTCGTGATGCCCCAAGTCGGACTCCTCCAAGCGCATTACTTCAACATCTCAGGCGTTTACACACCAAATTTCCCGGACAAGCCACCTACACCATTCAACTACACAGGGGCACCATTAACAGCTAATCTTAAGACCTCAGTGGGGACAAGGCTAAGCAAGATCAAATTCAACTCCACAGTTGAGTTAGTAATTCAAGACACGAATTTGTTGAGCGTTGAGTCACATCCATTTCATCTCCATGGATACAACTTTTTCGTCATGGGAACAGGAATCGGTAATTTTGACCCTGCTAAGGATCCAGCAAAGTATAATTTGGTAGATCCACCAGAAAGGAACACTGTGGGAGTTCCAACTGGTGGATGGAGTGCTATAAGATTTAGAGCGGACAATCCAGGTATTGTGTTCAAAATAATCTTCTTACAAAATGAAATGATGTTTCTATATATCATGTGTAAGTTTGACAGTGTAATGTGACAAAATTGCACAGGAGTTTGGTTCTTCCATTGTCACTTGGAGCTGCACACTGGTTGGGGACTAAAAACTGCGTTTCTGGTAGAAGATGGACTGGCTGCTGATCAGACAGTTCTTCCTCCACCAAAGGATCTCCCACCATGCTAGTTCGAGCTACAAATTGATTCTTTCAAAACTATAACTTGTACTGAGTTATGTTCCAGCTGCCATATTTATGATAAGAGCGTAAAAAGTAAAGCTCACATGTTTATAGCAAGTAGAAAGTTCGGATTGTTTGAAAATGTACTTGTATACCAGCAATGATAATTCACTCATGATTGCTTCCAATTATTTTCCAAGATCATTTTTATACATTTCAAATTCATCGATTCAGACCAGTTATACGAATCAAAACTAGATTATGTAGACGCATATACTCTTTGATTCTTCTAATAAAAGATTATTACGAATTTAAAAGAAAATAAAGTAGCAAAACCCTCACCTTCATTGATTGCTCCTTTAATTTCTCTATTCTATTTTCAAAAGCTCCTACAGTATACACTAAGAACAAGTCTTACCCATTTGTACCCATTTGTAGGAGCAATTCTACGTTTCACTGATTTCGAGCGACTTTTTTTTATTTTTAAAGAAAACAGTTTTGTATCAAATGTTTAACAAATCAAAACATGTCACGAATAAAACAAAATCTTCATTAACACAAAACAGGTTTAACAAGATGGTTTTGCTTCTCATCCCAACAAAATTGACGAGTCCCATATTAGTATATTACTATTTAAGCATTAACAGGACCAAGGAGAAGACACTAATAAAATCATCTATTCGATCTTGGAAACCACCTACATATATCCATTGGGCTAACATGCTAGAAGGCGAGAACATTTCAGCATAAATCTCACGCAAGTAAAATGAGAAATTGATTCAATAGATCATTGCTGACGTTGGGAAATTCAAAATAAATAGGTCCTCATTCCCCAATTATCTGCTCATTATCAGCGTCAGCTTCTGTCTCGACTTTAGGCTTTGATGGGCCAGATCCAGGGGCCTGCCTCTTCTTAATTCCACTCACTATATCATCTATTCTTAAAAGCATGCATGCAGCTTCAATGGCAGTCTTGAATGCCTGACTCTTCACTGTGTAGGAATCCCA
Organism: Plantago ovata; assembly: GCA_028274465.1. Lineage (NCBI taxonomy): Eukaryota > Viridiplantae > Streptophyta > Magnoliopsida > Lamiales > Plantaginaceae > Plantago > Plantago ovata. The sequence goes on along the minus strand of CM051456.1, from coordinate 6,473,760 downwards.
TATCTAAACAGCCACCAAAGGACGAACAATATTTACATGCGGGAAAAGGAGTTCATAAATTCAAATAAGTTCAGCAGCACAAGATGTATCACAGGAATGAGCAACTGAGTGTAAAACGAAAGAAGGAACTAAAGAAACCTGAAAGATTCAGTAACTTTCAGAAACTCTGAGCAATATCTGGACTCAAGCTCCATATAAGGAAAAGAAAAAGAAAAGAAAAAAAAGATAATACTAATCGGATCAATATAAGTACAAGTTTCAAAAGATTTAGTCTGATTTGCTTCGGGATTGATCTACACTCTACATAGCGACCACTAAATCTTATAAATATGTATGTATAGGTGGGCAGTAACTATCAGAAATCTGAGTGAAATTTACACTCTGACAGGAATAATGTGATGCTTCCTCCTTTCCAAATGGGTTCTTATCATTGGCAACTTGTGAACTTCTAATCAATTTCACAAGCAGGACAAGTTCAGGTAAGTATTAACTATACGATATGAGATCTTCTCCAACACTCCCTTCAACATCCTCTCCAACGAGCCTGTGAGGCATTGACACGTATCAAATAAGTTTGATGTGTCGATCCCTCACAAGCCCGTTGGAGGTAGGGTTGGAGAAGATCTCATCTCATCATACAGGAGTTAAAATATTAAAGAAAAACAATGGAGCATCAATGTGTAATCTCACATAAACCCATAGCCGGGGGGGGGGGGGGGATTGGGATTGGCGGATTTTAACGTTGACAGAGGTCAACTCAAAGGCAGAGGGTGTAATGTAATTTTCTAATAGCGACTGGACTGTAAAGTTAATTGCAGCAAACTCGGTATGCAAGTCACTTTACCAAATTTGTTATCCAGATCCAGAAACAGAATGCTAGACAGCAGATGACTCATGACTCGTGCTGTTGAACAGCCCTATGAGAAGATAGGTACAAAACTAAGCATAGATAACTATGATAATGGCAAGATGTAGGACTTGAGGCAATATAGGAGTATAAGACATCTTGTGGAGAAAGCTTTTCCAATTGAGAAAGTTAACAGATTCATAAGAAAAATTAATGTACCACACTACCACTCCAGCTCATTAGCATATGAAGGCACAAAAGACTAAATGGTAAGGTATAAATAATTCATACCTGGCGCTCTTTCATGTCAGCGGTTTCACCAGTATTACCATCTATGCCAATCCATGCATTCTCACCATTTGCATGCTAATAAATAAAAAATATATATATATAAATTTGGAGCATAACATTAAAGCATGTACTCAGGCACAACCCAACAAAAGACTATACCTTTCCTTGTAGGGCAGTCATGGTACGAATTACATTCACCCCACAGTTCTGAGCCAAGGTTCTTGGTATAGCCTCAAAAGCAACTGCAGCAGCTTCATAAGGCCACTGTTCATGATTTACATACAAGAAAATTTCTAAGAAATGAGATGTGCAATTTTCTAGATCATGCTGACATGCTAATAGATACTCGGGCATTTTTTTTTATTAACATAAGAAATTTCACCAAGACTACAAACTGAAAATATATTACGAGTTAGAGCTCTATAATTTTTCTGTTATTATTACTTTTTTTGTTTTGGGTGGGGGTACAGTGCTTCACCTTTTCTATGGTTCCAATTGACGAGGCCTTCTGCTTTAAGACAGCTGACACAGTCAGCTCCGTAGCACCTCCGCCAGGTACAAGCTTCGGATTCTTTATGATGTTTCTCGCCACAGACATTGCATCCTATGCACAACAACCCAAGACTTAAAAATCACTCTTTTGGCATAAAAGAACGGGTAATAAATCGACAAAAACTAGAAGATACCTGCAGATTTCTCTCAACTTCATTCAGTAAATCCTTGCTAGCACCCCTCAAAAGTATTGTGCACGCTTTCGGGGTTTTGCAGTCAACAACAAAAGCAAAGAACTCGTCACCAATTTTCTTCACCTCAAAAAGTCCTGCACCAGTACCCACATCAGATTCTTGTAATTCATCAGGTCTGTTGACAATTACAGCACCACAAGCCTTCGCAATTCTGTTATTGTCGGTTTTCCTCAGCCTTCTGATAGCACTGACACCAGCCTTGCTGAAATAATGGCAAGCCAGATCACTGAGCCCTTTCTCAGTTATTACCAAGTCAGGTTTGAACTTTAGAATCTGTGCACATAGGTTTTGAATGTATTCTTCTTCCATTTTCAACAATACACTCCAATCTTCTTCCCTTAACAATTCAGCATTAGTCTGGTTCTCCCCTTTCTTGTACTCAAGAGCACAATCAAGGAGGATAATTCTTGGGTTCACAATTTTTCGCTTCATTTTCCCAGGAGCAACAACATCCTTGTTGAACATGACTCCTTGTAGCACTTCTGAGCTCTCCAGCTGACCTCCAGGAACCTTCTCCACCTTAATGTACTTCTTGATATCCACTTCACGGAGCCCTTGACCAACATCTACACCAACCATGGTTGTGGCATCAATTGCTAAGTCCTGAAAGTTTACCAAAAACAATGCATGTCAAACCACATTCTAACTAACTCTGATGTATTGACAAAGTATATAACCCTTGGCGCGAGAATGAATTCTGAATGCATAGCGAATCCCTTTCAATAAGAACCCAAACTCGAACACCCCACCCCAGAAAAATAGACGGCTTATTCAGCAAATGAAAACTGTGTTTACGGCTATGCAGTCAGAATTCTCCGGGAAAAAATTCCTTGACAGAATAAATAACCAATCTTCGAAATTAAAACTAGGAATTTATAATTTTATACACAGGCTCCCTCTAACTTTTGCAATCCATGAACTTAAATTTAGACAGCAACAGAAACAAATAAAGGAATCAAGAAACAATGTGGCTGCCTCTTGTAAGCAATCTGTTAAATAATACGTCTAAACCGATTCAGTTATATATATTATATAAAGAGCTGGTTGTTGGGAGACAGAATTGTATCTTGGACAAGAATATAAATGAGGAATGGACTTACAGCAATAAGATTCCCAAACTGACTGGTAAATTTTGTCCCAATGCAGCTCTTTACAAGCCCTAACATTGATGCGCCTGCAAAATAAGTAATATGAAAGCTTTTTTAACTGAAGCATATATACAAACTAAGGACTACATCTTTCATAAAATGGTAAACCAGAAGAATCGGGCACTATACTGATGAAAGGATAATAAAATTACGAAGTTGTAGCTCAGTTGACAGCATCCAGAAGATAAATATTCAAAACCAGGAAAACTTACGATCATTTATATCTACTGTCATTGCAATTTTGTCAAGTACGGCGATCGCGTCCTCCAGTGCTTTATTGTAAGCTGCAAAAATGTTAGAAAACAAAAATGTCACTATTGAAACAGCGAGATATCTAACACTTATTGTATTGAAGATCATTATTGTTAGTACCTCGACAGATCACAGTAGGATGATAATTTTTATCGATGAAGGCTTCTGCAACATGGAGCATTTCCCCAGCTTCAACAGATAAACATGTCGAAATTAGCATTTCAACTTGGCAACTATGAAAACATGTACTAATTTTTTTGTAGAAATTTTAAAAACTTAATCAAGTCAAAACCACCATGTCAAAAGTCGCTTGAAATAAACTTAGTCATAATAAAAGTCTACAAGTAAAAATTATAAAAACATTAAATGAGTGGGGACAAGATTAAAACATACCAAGTACAATCACTGATGTTGTCCCGTCTCCTACCTCCTCATCCTGGGTTCTGCTTAGTTCAATCATTGACTGCCATACGGAAAGAAAAGTATGTCAAGAGGCAAACAAATATAGTGATGCCACTGGGCAGGCCATATGACAACAATTAGGCCAAAGTCTCAGATTTTCCTCGGTAAACTATAGGAGTTATCCTCCAGGGGGTTAAAACCATGATCTGAGGAAAAATAAAGAAACCGTGCCTTTGCTGCTGGGTGCGCAACATCCAATTCACGCAAAATAGCATTGCCATCATTTGTCACAACAATACCTGCATTAAGCCGGAGAATACAGTTTTAACTACATGAAGCAAGTGCATAATGTTCTTCATATGATCATATCACAAGAATAAGATAGAAAATAAATACATAAACAGAATGAAATACAGCCTCTGTCACAATACAAATTACACAAGTTTCTTTTTTGCGTGACCCATTAGGAATTACACTGGCCGAAATGGTTATATTATTTTATCCAACTAGTTTCCACATGACCAATTCTTTATTCATTCTTGAGTTAGAAACACTCCATTTACAACTTTTATTCATAAATACCCCACTTTTACCCCTTTGTGTAATTTGCATTGGGACCGACTTATGAGTATACCCCTTCCATGAACCTATATTGCTTACATTACAAGCTAAAAAGGTGTCGTAGATTTAGGAGAAAAGTCATTAAAAAATGAGCCTTTCAAAAGGCAACATACGAGTAAGAAGTAACATAAGAGAGTTGATAAACAAAATAACCTCCAGCAGCATCAAGCAACATTTTCAACATTGACCTGGGACCCAACGTTGTACGTACAATATCAGCAACAGCCTGTCGACAAGAACAGAAAAAAGGGTTATATATATGCACTCTGCAGTTCATCATCGAAAAGGTAATAAAACTTTGTGCCATCATTTCCAGCCTTGGTGAAAGCACAACCAAGCAATTCATTTGATATCAATCATTCTAAACAAGGATTAAGATTTCATCCTCCAACGCCACCCCTCAAACTAACCAGACAACACAAACTAAACTGATGAACTATTTCTCTAGAAAGAAGCAACCAATTACAATTTTTACAAATTGCCTCTCACTTCGCATACAAAATGTAACAATATAAACAGTTCCTAACTAATATCCACACATGGAAAGTCTCGACAAACGGTAATCTATAAGAGAACCACGAGCTAATCATAGATTTCCTTGTCTAAAAGGTACAAAAACGGTCGTACAGGAAGGATAGGATGACGCTAACACAATTATTAATCAATACCTTGGATGCTTGAATATTTCCATGGTGCACCTTGCTTCCAGACTCCCTCTTTAATGAGTCATCTGCATAACAGAAAAACTATATTGAACGAACCACTGTAGAAAATACCATATAAATAACTAATTAATAATAGTACACACATTTCTGCATATGCTTATTATATATTCTTCAGCAAGGAATACTAAATCCAATTCACAACTCCAGTGTAGAAGTGGTAAATCAGTTTACTCAACATAAGAGATAAATACTATCTGGTGATTGCAGTTTTATAGATTCATTGCATTTTAATACCAAAACCACCCAATTCAACAATTAAGTAGTATAACAATGCTAAGTATGAAAAGCAGCACAATAGCAAGAGGTTGAAAACAAATCCAATTAGAGAGGAAAGGAAACCCTAGTACCTGCGAGAGAATTCTGATAAGCGAGCATGATCAGTGCGAGTGCCCTGGGTTCAAAACGAAGTTAGCTAACGGAAAATAAAGCATAACAGCAGCCACATTAAAAAATCGAACATAATCGAATAGTCAGATTATTAACCTGGTGAAAGTTAGTTACGGTACAGCCGGAACGGTGGTGGTAATGGCGGTGGACGAGAGATTGGCGGAGCGAGCTGAGTTAGGGTTAAGTTGGGATGTGAGTGAGAGTAAAAGAACTGACAAGTGCTTTTCGGTCCAGTAAAAACCTGACCAGGTTGCCTCTCTCGGTCTAAGAAATTAAAAACCAAAAGTTACCCCGGTTAACTCACCAGATGAAATACCGTGATATAATAAGCCGGTTGATTTACCCAATTGATTAACGTACCAATCAATTTTAATCCCTTGATCTTGCTTATTCAATTTCAATCTCGTGCGTACATATGTCATTAGTTAATTAAAAGATGTAGGGTTCGAATCCTGTTGGGGTGATTTTTCTCGATTATTTTTATTATTTATTTTTATTGAAGGTGTTTGGTTCGAATATTGTTGGCGTGATTTTTCTCTATTATTTGTATCATTATTTTAGTTGAAGGTGTTGGTTTCGAATCTTATTGACGTAATTTTTTTATTTTTTGTTTATTCTCTTCTTAAATTTTTATTTTTTAACATAAAGTTATATGACGTATTATACTTAATTTTAAAAATAACCATGATATGTTCTTATAAAAAAGACATACTTCCTCCGTCCAATAATAAATGTAACACTTGATTTTGTTGACTTTTTCGATGGTCATTTTGACCTTAAATTATTCTTAAATCATACGATAAAAATAACTAAAAACATCATATTATGAAACTAGAATGTTTATATGAAGCACTTGACAATATATTCAACTGATGAAGAATACCAATTAACATGCGAAAAAAGATGCATTGCAGATTTTGAAGTTGAATGTTTCCAAAGTCTAGAGATATTCTGATGGTTCTTAACTCATCGGAAGAATACTTTTCGTATGTCTAATATAGTTCAATTCAAAACTATTAATTGCATAACTACAAAAACTATATACATTTATATCACACAATTTATATTAAGTTTAATTACTCAATTAGTTATTTTTTTATTACGTTTGAAGTCATTATGTGAAGATTATATATTCACTCCATCTATTTCAATATATTATTTAATAAAATAATAATATTTTACATGATTAAGCTTCACACGCGTGTGACGCGGTTCCTAGTTAATAATAAAATCACAACTTTTGATCACGGTTCTACGTAAGACCATCTTCAATCATTAGCTTTATGAGAGTTTTTTTATCATTCTGGTATTCTGTTCTACTAGTAAATCTTATTCAAGTTGCTTGATTATTAACTAAGCTGGGTTACCATTGTAAATACAAGAAATATTATTTGCTTAATACTTTTTTTTTTTTTTTTTGAAACTGTCAAATTTTTTTATATATTAAATTAGAAAATAGCATAAGAAATGCTACAAATACAACACCAGAATCATCATGTTTGTCCGACATTATGTTTCCTTAAGACTACTTGTCGAAATTATGTAAAATATTTTAAATAAATTAATATAACAATAATTGTCATCTAAACGATAAATATGATTTATTTATCACCATTATTCATAATGCATATCATTCATACATTAAGTGTTCATTACATAAACATAATGGACCTCAAGACCACGCATCCTGCGCCATTACTAGTCTTATAATAATATGGATGATTCTTCGTCATCTCTAGGGGTATAGAAAAACTATATTTTTTTGAGAGTTACAAGTTCGGTTTAAATTATAAGGACATGGGATCGTGTCCTCTGCAAGCATATCGGGGGGTATACACAAGATAATCTCATGCAGTTTAACATGTGTACCGTTGAATGGTTTGCAAGTGAAATAAAAGAATTTGTCTGGGGAGACAAGGCTGGTAATATTTTTCTTATAGTAGACATTCCCAGGGGTCAAATTCAAGGTTTGATACATGGGGATGATGCTAGCTAAACGGGCAGCCCTCTCGAAGTATTGAGTTGCATTGAGCAAAGGAAGCGCACAAGCCCCGTGATCCATGTACTCATGCTTCCATAGTTCGTTTGAAGGCAAATCAACCCGAATGCTTGGCCAGTAGTCTATAAGAGCTATGCCGATAGATTGAAACTGTAAAGTGGGAAAAATAAAATAATTAGTATTTTCCAGCATAACTACTATATTATTATTATTATTATTATTATTATTATTATTATTATTATTATTATTATTATTACGTATTATTATTATTATTATTATTATTATTATTATTATTATTATTATTATTATTATTATTATTATTATTATTATTATTATTATTATTACTATGGAAATTATTTACAATTTGTTCGTAATTTGGATAGGTCCGAGGGCATGGTTGTCTCACTGTATCACCATTAGATTCTCCAGGCCAAAAGCCATGCAATACGAATTTATTCGTTGGACGAGAATTACATTGAATGTTTTTCTCTGTACAGAAACTCGGTGCCCATGTCAGCACTATTTCCATGTGGTCGTATGCCGAGACCTGGCAAGCAAATAGAAATATGATAACAAAAATAATATTTTTCATCATTTTGTTGGAGTACTCTATAAACTAAATAAATAGAAAATTGTATATATACATATAAAACCTTATTAAAGAAATTCAAGAAACAAATAAAAATAACAATAAATCTAATAAAGTTAATAAAGTATATTGCAAAGCAAAACTTTGTTATTTTAGATATAGGTTTTATCTTTATAAAAAAATTATTACGCATATTTTGCATTTATTTCTTTTTTGTAAACATAAGTTTGTTTCTATTCAAGTATTATTGAAATTTATGTCACTTTAATTTTTTTGAATATTTTACAAATTGTTTATTTAATTTTTATATTTAATTATGGTTGAATGAAATATGTTCCTAATACTTTTTTTTCTTATTTTCCATAAAAGTATTCCACTTTTTTCTATTCTTTAACTAGTAAATAACCCGTTGAGTTTCGACGGAAAATTGTAATTCTAAAAATGATAATATTCAAACGTTATAGTACCTTTCAAATAAGACGAAACTTATAAAGATGAAAAGGCTACATGTGCAGCCAGGGGCGGACCCAAGGTTAAAATAACCCGTCGAAATTCGACGAGAAATAGTAAATTTACGAATAATAAATAAAAATCAATGAAAATGAATAATGACGACATTTTATCTCATTTTTATTGAAAATTATTTACGGAATAGTCATCGAATGTGATAATAAGTAATGTTAAATTATTGCGGAATGTATCCCTTGCACTCAATTAGTGTTCTAACGTATTGCCATATAGACACATCAAATGCAATTAGTGTTCTAACGTACTTTCAAATAGATCCGTCAAATACAATTTGTGTTCTAATGTAATACCATATAGACCCGTCCAAAACAGTAAGCGTTGTAAAGTATTGCATAATAGACCTATCGAACGCAATTAGTGTTTAAAAGTATTACGGAATAGCCCCGTCAACCGCAGTTAGTGGTCTAAAGTATTGCGGAATACCCGTCAAGTGTAGTTCAAGTATTGCCCAATAGACATGTCATATGCAATTAATGTTCTAAAGTATTGTGAATAGACCCGTCGAACGCGGTTAGTGTTCTAAAATATTATGCAATACACACGTATATAGAAAACAATTAGTTTTCTAAAATATTGTGTAATAGACATGTTGGTTACATTTAGTGCTTTAAAGTATTGACGTATACACCCGTCGAATGTATTTTTTGTTCTAAAGTGTTGCGGAATAGAGCCGTTGGCCACATCTAGTGCTCTAAAGTTCATGTTATAAAGTATTAGAGAATAGACCCATTGAACGCAATTAATGTTCTAAAATATTGAGAATAAGTGTGTCGAACGCAATTAGTGTTTTAAAGTATTGAGGAATAGCCCCGTCACCGCAGTTAGTGGTCTAAAGAATTGTGGAATACCCATAAAATGCAGTTGAAGTATGGTCGAATAGACCCGTTAAACGCAATTAATGTTCTAAAGTATTGCGAATAGATTTGGTGTTCTAAAGTATCGTGCAATAGACATGTCGAACACAATTAGTGTTCTAAAGTATTGTGAAATAGACCCTCAAACATATTTAGTGTTCTAAGTATTGCGGAACATATCTGTCGGCTGCATTTAGTGTTCTAAAGTTCGTGTTTAAAGAATTATCGAATAGACCCATCGAACACAACTAATGTTCTAAAGTATTGTGAATAGGCCTGTCGAACGCAGTTAATAAAAGTGTTGCGGATAGACCCGTTGAACACAATTTATGTTCAGAGATATTGCGAAATGGACTCGTCGACAACAGTAAAATACGGTTCGTGTTTAAAAGTATTGTTGAATAGATCCTTCGAATGCAATTAATACTTTAAAGTATTGCGAATAGACTCGTTGAACGTAGATATTGTTCTAAAGTACTGCAGAATAGATACGTGAAACGCAATTAGTGTTCTAAAATAATTGTGAATAGGCCCGCAGGCCGCAGTTAATGTTCTCACGTAGTGCCAAATAGACCCATCGAACGCAATTATTGTTCTAATATATGGAGGAATAAAACTGTCAACCATTAGTGGTATGAAGTTTTGAGGATTAAACTCGTCAAATACAGTTCGTGTTTCAAAGTATTATCAAATAGACCCGCCGAACATAATAGTGTTCTAAAGTATTGTAAATAGCTAGACCCTTCAAACACACTTGGTGTTCTTACATATTGATGAAAAGACCAACCAAACACAATTAGTATTCTAAAGTATTGTGGAACTGACTCGTCGAACGCAGTTAATGTTTTAAAGTATTGCAAATGAGACCCGTCGAACACAATTAATATTCTAAAGTATTGTGAAATAGGCACCTTAATATGTGAAAAACTTTCGACCAATCAAAATGGACATAGAGTGAAGTTGAAAATGTCATGTGGACATGTGGTTGAACCGTGAGGAAGCATAAAACTTCCTCCTTTATAGAATATATACATAGATATTTGGGTTACGATTACATAATGACAAATACTGTTCTAAATTTTTATATGGATGAAAATGCTAGAAAAAAATTTAAAATTATCTAGTAGGAGTTTGTGATGTTAAAAAATCATCAGATCATAGAACCAAAATCTTGTATTTCCCATCCGTGCCCGAGCCATAGTAAAACAATTTCCTTATGGAGGAAGTTTAATATTCTCTATTAATAGATTTACAAATATATTAATACTAACTTTGTAATATATAAAATGATATGCTAAGTGCATAGATACAAATTATACAATAAATGTGAAGATACGATATTCTAGCTCACATGTCTATGGCAAATAAGATGAATCATTAACTGCGACGGGTGAACATTTTACCTAGTTTGGGACTGAGCACTCTGAAGATGCATTAAATAATAGATTTCAAAACATTACACAAATTACGTGATCTTTATTTTTAACATAGAAGAATTAATTTCTTGCATATTACTTTAATTCAATCATCATTTTATATTTTTTTCATATAACAAAACTAAATTAATTTAGGTATCCGAGATTTCATAATGGAAAATAATTTCAATTAATAATTTATATCATAAATTATTTTAAATATAATAATATCTTTTTTTAATACGTATATATTTGCTTGAAAATGAAAATATTAAGAGAAAAATATATATATATATACATTTTTTTTTCAAATAACAAAACTAAATCACTTTAGGTATCCGTATTTCATAATGGAAGTATATTGTTTTGAATATAATATCTTTTTTTTTTTAATATATACAGATATTTACTTGAGAATGAATATATAAAGATAAAAATAAGAAATATACATGGTGAAATGGAGTAATGAGATATATAGATTTAACACATGTGGCAAGGATAAGTAATGAACCAATAAGAATAAAATAAAATGCCACATGTCAAAAAAAGTTGCATGAATTAAGGAGAGGACTTGAAATAATCCTCCTTTAATATATAGTTAGATTAGATAGATTAATTTGGGGCAAATTACAACTTTTTTTGAAAGGTTTGGAAAGGTTGGGGGGTGGGGGTTGAGTTTAGACGGTAGGTTTGGGGGAACCCTTCTAAATTTTACCCGAGGTTTAGGTGGAAAAAAATTGACCCATTACAATTAATTTATAAACTATGATAATAAAATATTACGTAAAATTATATCATAAAAGGTCTATATTTTTATGATATAATTTTATTAAATATTTTAACATTATAATTTAAGAAAAATTGATAGTCCTAAGTGTTAAGCGGAAAAAGTTAAAATGTATAATTTAGACTACTTGATAGAAATTAGAACAAGTACACTCTATATAATAGTGCTCTTTAGTGTTCAAAGTCCAAAATATTGAAATCAATGGGCTTGGATGCGCTCTGTCATTCATATGTGAACTTTAATTAGTTAAATTGATGAATTATATCAATCACCCCTTTAGTTAGATTAGTTGACTTGTTCGTATATACGCATGTAGTTGGGTAAATTGATTTCTGTTGGTTCTTTTTTAAACAAACAGCAGACTTTTATTGCTTTCATATTCAACTTAAGCTATGTTTGATAAACAACAGTAGCTAGCTTAGTTAAGTCAAGATAGAACCAGGTTAGCTTCAGCCATTCATTTCTTTCATTTGAACGTACTCACACAAAAATTTCTGTTGTTTCAATGTACTTCTTATGTACTCTAAGCATGCACATATATATGTGTGTGTGTGTATATATATATATATATATATATATATATATATATATATATATATATATATATATATATATATATATACATACATACACATACTGCATCAATTGTTGGCACCAAACTCAACCATCAACCTTGCATAAGATAAGAAAAAGAAAGTCTGCCTTTGTTTTTTTTTTTTTTTTTTAACATGTCAATTTCTCAGCAAGAAGTATCTATCATACTTATTATTCTACTTAACATGTGATTTGACCAAGAACAAAAATTGAATTATTTACAATCTGGAAAATGAAATTATTTATTTTTGCATCGAATGTACAAAATGAAAATGGAAAATCGCAAAAAAAAAATACTACTATGAGCTCTCCAGAACAAACATTTACAACTTTTAAAGCTAGCTAAAAATACTAGAATTAATCAAATCAAGAATTTTGCTCCATATATTTTTGCTCAAGGGTAAAGCTTGGTAAAGCCCTTATACTACTATTATTACTATCTACTAGTAGTAATAGTGGATATGGGTGTTGAGGTTTGGCTCTACATACCTCTCATACTTCTACAGATTACAACGCTCCATTTATACATTTCCTTTTGATTGCACTAATTTTAGAGAAATTTGTTAGCTTAGAATCTGTGGATTTGTATGCCTCAAAGTCATTCAACACTTTTTCTTTTGGTACCATTTTTGTCACTATCACTATTATATTGCTTTTAAGCTTTGAATTACAATCCATTTTACACATCCTCTTTACCTAACCACAACATTCAAATCTTGCATGTCAAACAAACCAACATGAACTAGCTAGCTTGTATAAATAACACTAATAATCAACCAAATTTATCATTCACTTTTTTCTCTTCAACATACATCCATCACAATGATTTTCTTTTTACAGCTCAAAATGGCCAAGAACCAGAACAGAACATGTTCTGGGCTAAGTATTTATCTCATTTTTGCATTTCTTTCATTGGTCTCCGTTCCATCAGAGGCAGCTGTAAAACAATACCAGTTCGATGTGAGTTACTTAGTCTAATCCGATACATTAAACATGTACTGGATGTGTCTTTTTTCCTTACTGACAGAAACTCTTCTTTCACCATGAAATGATGCAGATACAAGTGAAGAATGTGAGCAGACTGTGTCATGAAAAACCAATTGTGACGGTTAATGGGAGATTTCCAGGGCCAACTATCTACGCTAGAGATGGAGACAGAGTTGTTATCAATGTTACAAACTTTGCTCAATATAACATGTCCATTCACTGGTACAAGACTACATATATCATCTGGTGCATTTGTCATATATATATACTCATATAGTCATATGTCCATTCACATGAGTTCATTAACATCTGGTATTCTTTTAGGCACGGATTGAAGCAATACAGAAATGGGTGGGCAGATGGACCTGCATATATAACGCAGTGTCCCATCCAAACCGGGAATAGCTATGTGTATGACTTCAATGTAACAGGGCAAAGAGGCACATTGTGGTGGCATGCACATATTCTTTGGCTAAGGGCTACTGTTTATGGTGCAATTGTTATCATGCCTAAACAAGGCACACCTTTCCCTTTTCCTCAACCTGAAAGAGAGGAACTAATCTTATTCGGTGAGTTCTGCAAATCAAGTTAACCATACTACTATTATTTACTACTTTTAGCTCTTTTATTCAACTTCTATCTGTTTCGCAGGAGAATGGTGGAATGCAGATGTTGAGCAGGTGGAAAAGCAAGGAAACACCATGGGGTTGCCACCAAACATGTCCGATGCACATACCATCAATGGAAAGCCCGGACCATAGTTTCCGTGTTCTGAGAAACGTACGTAACCATATAAAAAACAGCACTTCACAACAAACATGACCTGCTTATTAAATTTCTTGAACTTATTTATGTTTCAGACACATTTGCAATGGAAGTCGAACAAGGAAAAACTTATCTCCTAAGGCTTATCAATGCTGCCCTCAATGATGAACTATTTTTCTCCATAGCCGGTCATAACATGACAGTAGTTGAAATTGACGCAGTATACACCAAACCATTTTCGACACAAGCTCTACTAATTGCGCCTGGCCAGACTACAAATGTCTTAGTCCGAGCCAATAAAACCCCGGGCCGTTACTTCATGGCAGCTAGGCCTTTCATGGATGTCCCGCTTGCGATAGACAACAAAACTGCCACAGCCATATTGCAATACAAAGGCATCCCCAACACTGTCATCCCTATGCTACCTCACTTACCTGCACCCAACGATACAAAATTCGCCCTCGATTATGAAGACAAGCTCAAGAGCTTAAATTCTCCACAGTATCCTGCAAATGTGCCCTTGAAAGTTGACAGGAACCTTTTCTACACAGTAGGGCTAGGAATGAACGCATGCCCCTCGTGTGTCAACGGAACGAGATTAACTGCTTCGTTGAACAATATCTCATTTGTGATGCCTCAAGTTGGACTCCTCCAAGCACACTACTTCAACGTCTCAGGCGTTTACACAACAAATTTCCCAGACAAGCCACCTACACCATTCAACTACACAGGGGCACCATTAACAGCTAATCTTAAGACCTCAGTGGGGACAAGGCTAAGCAAGATCAAATTCAACTCCACAGTTGAGTTAGTAATTCAAGACACGAATTTGCTGAGCGTTGAGTCACATCCATTTCATCTCCATGGATACAATTTTTTCGTCATGGGAACAGGAACCGGTAACTTCGACCCTGCTAAGGATCCAGCAAAGTATAATTTGGTAGATCCACCAGAAAGGAACACAGTGGGAGTTCCAACTGGTGGATGGACCGCTATAAGATTCAGAGCTGACAATCCAGGTATTGTGCTCTCGTTATTTTGTCAAAAAGTTTAGAGATTATGTTACTATATCTCTGATATTTACAAAATTGTACAGGTGTTTGGTTCTTCCATTGTCACTTGGAACTACACACGGGGTGGGGCCTAAAAACGGCGTTTGTGGTAGAAGATGGACCTGCTGCTGATCAGAAAGTCCTCCCTCCACCAAAGGATCTCCCACCATGCTAATTGGCATTGTCTTACAAATTCATTCTTTGAAATCTGTAGCTCTAACTTGTGTACAGTTTGTATGCCTTGATTCATGAATGAGGTTATAACCATATTTGGTGAGAAGAGCGAAAAAGGAAAAGCTCAGTACGTATGTATTGTTTTAAAATGTAATTGTTATCTCCATAAATGAAAATTGAAATGTTTCTATGATCCTGTTAGTTATCTGTTTCTTGGATTAACCCTGAAACTGCATCTAGTATCGTTTTGTGTCATATACCATTTTAGCACATTGAAGGAGGGCTGTCTTAGTATAATACTACTTATAAAGCAAACAGATATACCATTTTAATCCAACGCTTGATAACCAGAGAATATGAAATGCTGATGCTCCACAAATCTCAAAAAGAGCTGATATTTATAGATCGAAAACGATTACATTGGCAGTTCAAACAAATCCCAGGAAACATAAAGTGAAGAAAACCCTCTTAGAACATTTACATAGAGAAGTTGTAGGGGCTAGAAGAACAGACCTACAACAAAGATAACGACTGATTAGGAACAAGCAAAAGAACTCACGTTCTCAATTGACTGAGGCAGAGACGATGCATACAAGCAGTATGACTATCAATACAGCAAGTAACCAACACAGCCAATTCTTCCCATCATTCTTCAACTGTTTAGCATAGAACAGACTGTTAGTCCCTCCACTGATAAAGCTACCAGCATTAACCACATTATGCTCGATATCATCAAGCTGCTCTCCTTGAGTCTCCACCATAACAGCCATGTCCATAAACACCTGATGAAGCTTATTCAGACTCCTCCAAATATCCATCACCGCCTCATGCCTCTCCTTGTTTTCCAGACTCACTTCCATCCTCTCCTCAAACACCGCCACCTGTCCGCCACCCGAAACCATCTTCTCAATCACCTCTTCACTTGGATACTCCCCTGTTGCATTATAGTATCTCCTCTTCAGCCCCTCCTTATAGTCCAACAAAATCTTCTCCCTCAGAGACTGAAAACCATTCATAAGCTCCTTCAGTTTAGCCCGCAGCCCATTAGTAGTCGAAACCCTAGTTCGATCAACAGCACTGCCTTCAGCGAACGTCACAGACACCTGCCTATTCGTCACGTTCGACTTATCAAGAACCTCGAGCCGGGATTTCACTATCTTAGCCTTTCTGAGAACATCAACCATGTCAGAGTCCATTCTGTCCCTCAGCCCACGAAGAATTTTCGCGCTGTGAGCGGATTTTGTCTCCTCATTCAGATTCTGAAGATCAATCAAGAGATTGGAGATCTCTTGCATGTCATTCTTGATTAGTTCAACTTCTATGAAGAAGTGAGCCAGATTCTCTTCATCTCTTCGGCTGAGATGACCCAACTCTAAGTCCCGCTCACCTTCAAGATCCAACTGCGCTTGCTTCTTCAACTCAACGTAATCGAGAAACGAACTTGTCATGAGATCATTCATCTTTGTTCCAATTTCTCAAACTTTCCCCTGTACTCAGAATCAAGAAAACTAAATAATTAATGAAGATTCAAAACTCAACACACGAACAGAGTACAGTACACAAAGCAGAAATCAACACAAGCGGTCAATGTTTCAGTGGGGAAATTCGTCGAACAGATGGAGTGCATACGAAATCGGATTGAGAAAGGGTTAATAGAAACAGATGTAACTGCAGAAACAGAGTATGATGAAGACGATGGGGACTGACTATCATACCTGAGAATCAATTGGATGAATTTTGTGGAAAATTGTTTTCCGGGTTTCGAAATTGCAGTCTAAAAGTACAGAGAATTTGTGGACGAAGAAAAGGAATGAAGAAATGTAGAGGAAGGGTTTGGTAAAATTGTGATCGATTATGTATTTATATTCAGTTTCGGTTTAAATCATTTGAATTTCGTATATTCTTTCCTTTCGTAATAGCCGTTGGATCATCTAATTCAGAAAGGCGGTTACTTATCGCCCGTTTTCCGCAAGCGTCTGTTTATGAATTTTCGAGATTTTAAATTTTACTACTGTATTTCCCAAAATTACATTTTAGTAGTATTTTTACCCTTCATGCTCTTTGAATACCCAAAATTTAATACTCATTTCGTTCTCTCAAAGTTTTCAATTACTATTTTATCCAATAAAATATTAAAAGAGTAATAAAAAAATAGATAAAAATTTGAAACAACTTTATGATGATTATAAAATTGAATTTAAATTATAACGCACAAAATCACTATTTTTACAAAGTTTCTAAATAAAACGAAACGAGCATAAGAAATGCTCAAAACAAAACAAATACAACGAGAGCACGACTCCTTTACAACCGAAAGGGCTAGAGTAATGCTCTTGAAACGAACTAAACAAAGAAAAACGACAAGCCCTACCATCTTAATCGTCATCTCAGCCTCCCATAGCATTCCCACCTCAGCTTATAAACCGGCCAGCCCGCTCCACATCTCCATCCCAACCCGCCCCTGCTCCGGTCAAGCCTTGCCCTTCCAACGTCGCATATCACAAACGGCATACGTGAAGCTACTGATTCTTCGTGGCGTAGCAATTTCGCAGAACTGAACGACGAGCTTAATGAAATATTGAATGTAGTTTGAACTGATCGCATAAACAAGCCTCTTCCCCAAATCAGCTTCCCTCCCGTCATTTCAGTTCGAAGAGCTCCGGGATTGTTGCCAAAGATTCGGTCATACAGTAGGAAAACACCATCAGAAAAGGAAAATGACCGACAAAGAAGGAAAAACGTGCTAACCCCAAACACGACCCGAAACTAACTCTAAAAAACAACGAAAACGAACAAAGTCAAACCTACGAACGACCACCCAAGCAACTACGACTTAGAAACAAATGCTTCATCATAGAAGCGAAACCCCAAACACCTCTTTCCCCCAAACAGAAGACTTAGCAACAAAAACTTCATCTTCTCCGGGGCAAAAACTGCCTCTAACCCAACCTCCACCACCTCACTCAAAACCCTTTTCCACACCCAAAAGGACGACTTAGCCTCCAATTCCCAAACTATATAGCTCCAGTCCAAGAAAACAACCTCATCTTCCCCGGTAATGAGAAACTTAACGTAACCCCAAATCTCAACTCAAAAACTGCCTTGCCCACTCCACAACTTCATCCCACCACCTCTGCTCCGGGCAAGCCTTGCCCTTCCAAGGTCGTATATCACAGATACATCTGCCAGAATACCCATAACCAGCCAAGGGCAGGCGTCTGAAGCAACTGATTCTTCTAGGCTTAGCAATTTCGCAAAACAGGAAGCAATAGGATAGAAGAGAGACACTGCAACAGTTTCAAGTGGACTGTTTCTGCTCTGGTCTGACCGCTCTGATCCGGTTTGGTTCAGAATGAATCTGTACCGGTTTGAAATGGTTTGACCAGTCTGATCCGGCTTGACCGGAAAACAACCGCAAGAGACCTTAAAACCAGCTTCACCACCTTCGCCGCTGTAATAGGCTTCACAGACCTCCCATCGGAAAGCCACCTCCGCCCACTTCAACACCTTGGAGCTTACACCTCTGCCCTCTACATCACCACCACGACCTTCACCGCTCCGCCGCCGCAGTTGTAGCTCACGGCCACCACCTTCGTCCCAAACCACCACTGCCCAACCACCTCTTTCGCAACCTCCACCTTCGTCCCAAAACACCTCTGCCCAACCACCTCTTTCATGACCTCCACCTTCGTCAGCTCCTTCACCGCCTTCGTGAAGAAAAAGAAAAAAAAAAAAAAAAAAGGAAGGGAGCAATCTGCTCCGATCTAGTTAGATCGGAGCAAATTGTGTCAAGAGAAGAAAAGAAGCTTGAATCAAAGAAGAAGAGTTAACATAGGAGTTGAGCCGGACAACTCGGGAGTTAACATAGGAGTTGAGTCAGACAACACGGGAGTTAACATAGGAGTTGAACCTGAGCAGGTTAACTCCTTGGTCAACACCGTCATATTGAGAGAGTCCAGATCTCATCAGGAAACTCCACAGCTAGAAGGAATATGCTATATCCTGGAAATATGTTTGAGTTATCTTAATTAAAGAAAATCCTACAGCTTTGTATATATCTGTAGAATCAGTTTAGATTAATTGCATTAGGACTCTAGGACTCTTTAGCTTAGTATATATATAGCAGCAGTCTGTAATTCATTTGTATACAACTTTTGTATCAATACATCTTCATATTCAATAAGATGATTATTCATCTTCATTCTCTCTTCTTGCAATCTTTTCCAAACGTTTCATATTCTGACAAATTGCTCCGAACAGACAAAAGAGTAGCTAGCTGTTTCACGGGAGAAAGAATGGAGAGAAAAAAACTTAGAGAGATAATTAGTGGGGTTCTTCTTGATTTGTTTAATCATGATTCTAAAAATCACTTTAGCACTAATAATAATAATGAGAAGCTTTTGAAAGAACGGAGGGAGTAACCGTAGAAGTTTGGGTAAGAAGTTTAATTCAAACTTTACTTTTTCCAATATTTCTTGTATTAAAAATTACTCTAGTAGGATTTCTTTTTTGAAGGAATGAAAGAAGTAAAGAATACTACAGCTCCAATTATTGTCCTCATCTCATACTGGTGATAAACCCAGGGAAGGCTGGTTCTGGTCGTATCTTGGGCAATAAAGAATGGGAAGTTTAGGCAGCTACTTCCTCTCAAGGAAGAACAGAACACTGCAGAGTTGCTAGCTTTTGAACTTGAGAGACTGACTTGTTCAGCTTTCTGTTCAATCGTCAGGAAAAACCGACTCCTCTTATGTTTGCAATGTCTTAAACAAGGCAATGACCCCAGCATAACGCCACCTCCATATCATCAAGGAAATTAGGAAGACGCTGGAAAGGAATCAACAGCTGGAAGATAACGGCATCTTTTGTTTAAACTTTAAACTATGTGTAAAACAAAACAAATGAAAAACCGGGACTAAAAATCTGTCAAGAAAATTACCATAAATAAGGTGTAAAACAGAAGTGAGAACAATTTGAACTCAGATTGCAAAACACCTGTCTTCTTAAACGTCTATAAATTTACTACAGCAAGTTATACATACGTTCTCTAACTACTTGAATCTAAACACCCAGAGAAAGTACAATCCATTGTGCTTTCGATCACTAAAATCAATAAGTTACAAATAAAACTAAAATCTGGCCCTGCTTTCTACACTTCCACAAACTCCACAGATGCTTTCAATCAATCGTCTCCAGGTCATCCACAGCTTCTCGTATTGCATGGATAATCAAATTCTTCGCCTGTTTGATTAGAAGCAGTTAGGTGGCCTTCTTTAGTAAATGTTGGAAGAATCTAACATATAATATCTACTCCTCAGGAACAGAAAATGGAACGGCCTAATAAGATTCTAGAAACTGCATAAGCATGTTGCCAATTGCCAAATGAGAAACAACCAGACAGATAATACTGAAACATGAAAAGCATAAGTACCTGCAATTTAGTATCCTCCAGGAAATATGCAGGAGTGAGAGTGCAGAGTTTTTCAGGTGCATGGTAGGTACCAGCAAGACATTCAGGAGAAACGAAGTCAACAGCCACATGAATGCAGGACTGCAAAACAAATCATACACAATAAAAAACTGCATACATTTGAGGATTTTTACCCGTCAAAACAGATTTTCGCAAGGATATTTGCACATCAGACATCAATAAACACTTAGTTCAAAGGGAATTTATCGAAATTAAAGGATTACTACATATTCAAATACAGGGGTTTGATCTGATCGATATTAAATATAAAGATACCTTTGGTGTTGATTACTTTTCCTATGTCATAATGATCATACATTGTGCATAATGATATGGAGTTCAAGAAATTGCCGAATTAGTTTACATGTAAGCAGACAAAACAACACTTGAAGGCCAAAGGCCACAACGTTATCCATAATAGACCAACACCTTAAAAACTTAATGATAGCTACAGCATACTACAGTACCTTTAAGTTTCTAAACTGATAGAGGCAGCGAGCAGGTATAATTACAGCATCACCCAACTTCTGAACAAATGTCCACGGCTCAACACCTACGCAAGTACAAACAATGAACTTATTAACCAACCAGCCACCAGCAAAACTAGCTGCATTAACCGGAGACTCACCATACTCATCCTTTAGTTTTCTTTTATGCTCCATAGTCAGAAAAAAAGTTTGATCATGAATAGGGTAGTCAATCTGCAGTAGAATGCCTTGTAGTTAATAAAAATTCAAGTAGGCCATAGGTTGTTGCATGATTACACAGTGAAACAGCACAAAAAATGCAATTTAACTAAGCATACATATAATGTATATACTATGCATACATAATGTATGATACTGTGCATACATAAAATATTAAAAGATATGGAATGTTTATAATTCGAATGCAGCATCTTTCTCTAGACTGCTAAGCATATATGTTTGGCACACCCAGACATCCTATGAAATGAAAATTTTAAAGAGGTAAAATATTATAATACAGTATACTATGGTGCATGAAGGTGCAAGTAAATATTACAAGCAAGATATGCACAAAAGTGAAACATTCTAAAATTTGCAATATTGGATGATTGTAGAAACCAAGTTACAACATCTAACATAACTAAACAAGTTCATAATGTCATATAACGTTATTTCCCAACTCAATATCATTAACTAATCAACTCTAACGGCGTGATATACCATAGAAATATATCTACAACCAGTTTAGTAAATGCGGTTTTCTATAAATATTATGGAACGAACCAAAATCAAGTAAATATCGCAATCTCAAAACAAGAAAGAAATCCAAATCATTGGAACTGAAACAACTTGCAAGTAAAAAGACTAGCTGAAAATCTAACATTTTCTGTAATAAATCAAAATCTACAAGACAAGTTTCCTGATAACAGTAAAATGCTATTCCATCTATCCCTATTGATTCTTTACATTTGATTGGGTGTGTTGTCTCAGTAGGTGAGTTCGGCATGTAATATGATATGTAAGTGGGACTAAGACTTGATAGTAGTATATGCAATGTTGGATTAACATATTCATTAATTAAATCAAAATTGTGGCCCGTGAACAAATAAGTAGTGGAGTAGTAAAAGTTGCCAAACATAGAAATGTAGAGAATTGAGTGGGACAGGGGATACTAGGATCATAGGATGGATGATAGAGGAAACTGAAAGATTTGAATGAATGGAGTATTACCAAATATATTAAAACTCTAGTTTCTATAAAATTCTATAAATAAAATTGAAGGTCTGTGACACAGCAACCTAGGAAGCACCGATACGAATATGCAAAACGAATACGATGCAAAATGAACACGAAAAAACGGCAAAAATCAAAATATCGTAATACGAATACGTCAAAAATACGTTTTATATTATATATTTGTTACTTATCCATTTTATAAAACACCTAGACAACATAAATAAAAATAATAACTCAATGAGAAACATGTTTCAAATATAAAGAGAAAGAAGAACATGATCAAAGAATTAAAAAAATCCATTGCAGAACATCAAAACGTATGTTATATTTGATTCCAGACCAACCAAGTTTATTTGCATAGTTTTGCACCCTGCTTTATGGAAATTTGAACAATATTTTAAAATGGGCCAGGCTGGTCAGTACGAAAACGCTTTATTTGTAAAAACTTGGGCAGCTAAACGTATTCATGCTACATAGACAGCAACATAATAACAAAAAGTCGAGTTAAAAGAGTCGAACCATCTTCTGATTTCTGCATGAAGTAACAATCAAATGAACACCATACCACTGAAGAGGAAGCAATGAAAAGATAAATCATTGAGCAAGCACAATACAAATATAACGCACCCACTGACCCAAGACTATAGGAAATGAAGTAACAGAAATCAGGGTTATGATCTATCAAATTTCTAGGTTCGTCTCCATAAATCCAAAATGGCAAATATATGCAAGTTACAAAATTGCCAGTTAGGATTACGGAGAATTACTTGATGTTGTGGAAGGATATGCCTAAACTCCTGGTCATATTTTCTAAGATATTCCTCAAGTTTAGGAACATCCTGCCTTCGGAAGACGTCCCACAGGGTGCCGGCTTCGGCATCTTTATGCCCATTCAATGTGCTATTCCCCAACTTCTCCAATGTTGAAAGCTCTCGGGGTGTCATTGATGCAGCATGCACCAAGATATTAACCTGAAAAAGAAGGATGCAATGATAAAGCCATGAGTAGAAATTACAGACTGTCAGCTGAAAGAATCCCCAGCTAATTGTACTCCCTCAATCTATGAGCGTACTCCCTCAATCTATGAGCAAGCTTTCCATTTCATTTCATTGCTTTTTTTGAGGCCTGGTTTGACCTCTTCCAAATCATACTGGAAAAATAATTAACCAAGTTATATTATGAAAGTATAATGGTTATACTTTCAGAATATAACTTTGCTAATTATTTTCCAGTATGATTTGGAAGAGGTCAAACCGGAACTCAAAAAAGTCAATGAAATTATATGGGAAGCTTGCTAATAGATGGAGGTATAGTAAGGTTTATGCAGATAACATGGTCTAAAGCATATACAATATTTAGTGAGGATGTGAAAATACACGAATAATAGCAAAAATGACAAGATAGAACATAGCTCTAGCCTCGATGTAATTTTTGCACCTTAAACATCAATACTGGCACAGATGTAATATTCATGTGCTAGTATGAAAATCTGAATGTAGAGTGACTTGAGAAGAAAGTAGTGGCTCTACATGAAGACATTTTTTTATAACGTCGAATAAAATAAAGAAAGTTTATAAATGTTACAGAATTAACTGAGATTTTATGCAAATTTATCAATCTTTGCATTAACTAAAGGAGACAAAAATTAGTCAGTCGTGTATCGGCCGGGATCTAGTTCTAGGTAATACCACACTTTCAGCCCTTGGAAAAGGAGAAAATAGGGAATTTTCTCATAGTCACAAATGTGCTATAATTAGAAGTACGAGTGGAAGTTACTAGCAATTGAATGAAGAACAGGTTATTTTAGTGCCATGTAATGATAACCATAGCATTAGAATGTGCATGAGAAGTACCCTTTGCATGCATGGAGCAGAGAGTAATACAAGATAAGCAGCTATGCTTGAACCAAGACGCCGACTACTAACATAGACATGGAAAGTTTCATGAAGTATCAAAATGAACCAAATTCAACACATTAATGTTCAAATCATTATGTCAGAAGTATGAATAGCAACAAGTACCCTATCTGACACAGTATACTGAAGCTTTGTTATGGAATCCCATTGAGATCCCTCATAATCTCCGTGAGGACCATAATGAACACACATTTTTGGTCCAACTTTCAGAATTGGCAACTCGGGCAATTTGGCAGGCACGTTAAGGCAACCAGCAGCCGGATGTGTGTAATGCTTGAAGGGCAAGTACTTAAGTACTTCCGTATAATGGCGGGGAAGCTGCTCTTCGAACACTCCGGACAAGGGCCACTCCTCCAGCTTAAGTATCTTTCGGTAGCCATGCCTGTCAAACATACCCTTACTATATCCTTCAAAAAATTTCCCCGTGTGGATCTTCTCCTGGATGTAATGAAGTCAAGAATCAAATCATGCAGTGCTTACGCCAGTAGAAAAGAATAGGTTAACTTGGAGCACCAAAACAAACTGAAACTACTAGCTATGAAGAATAAACAGCCACAATATAATTCATAAAAAAAAGGCAACTTAAAAACTAGTTAACAGAAGATCATTCTCGGAGAACCCAAGCTGATAAGATTAAACTTTGAGGAATCTTCTTAACAGTTCTCTACTATTCAGAAAGATGACTGGTTGCAAATCAAGAGGCAAAGGTGTTAAAGAAACTGAACAGACCTCGTACCTATACATCCACATATCTTTTTAATAATTAGATTAATTGATCAATGACTGGCCTGGTATTCAATGAAGCAATTAACCATGTCGATATTAAGCAAATGCATTAAGTGTCTGGCCCCAGTACCCGAGGAGATTGGGGTAAATAGAGAGATACTATCTCCAGCATCTTCATTTAAGTACAGCTGGAAAGCATCAATTGGAGGTTAATAGCATTGTTCTACGAAACACCAATAATACGCAGAAATACGCACTTTATCTTTTTAGTATAAATCCAAGTTTGATCTAACCAGAGTTTATGTTCATTCAAAGTTGTGGCAAGTGGGGTCTGCATTTTTGTCTTTTCTTTGCTTGTACATTTCCTCCATTTTATCTGTCTCATTTGCAATTATGTTGTTATTTAAGATTAGGTTGGAGTTTTATTGATCGGTAGCCTGTATGTTTTTTGGTAACTTGTAGATGAGGAGGCTGGGAGCCTGGGAATTACAACACAACCCGTACGTTCTCTTTGTTTCCATTTGAGTGGATTGGCAAATTAATTACATCCTTTTTCTAAACAAAGTGCTATTAATGAATCTATCTCTTGTTTTGTGTTGTTTAATTTTATATACAAGTTTGGATCTCTTATTTGACCTATTATATTAAACTTTAGAAAATAAATGTATCCATGTATCCATCTCGTATGGATACGGTGCTTCCTGTCATCCTGTGTAACTTTTTAATAAGGCAAGTAACTATGACTTTCATTCTTTCCATTCATTATATATTTTACGTGTATAAACAGTTGTTCCTAGTTTATAAGCAACCAAAAGAATATGCAGGACACCTTTCAATGTAATATGTTCTTTTCCGTTTGCAATTTTATTCAGAGAATTTAAGAGGAAGCCACATGAAAGTTCAAATGTATTAACCTAAAATTAGCAAATCCGTATGTAAGATGTAGCTAAGATGTCAAATAAGAAGCTATGAGAGCTAAGATGTGAGGAGATATCCAGTACTGAACTAAAAAAACCATCCCTACTGGCTGCTAACTGATGCAAAAAGAGTCATGAATAATCATAATAAAAGGAAATTGAAAAGGACACAGAACACATTTGAAAAACTAGTTTGGCCGAGTTACTACAAAAGAAGAATGTACATGTAAATGAAATCATCAAAATAAATGAAAGACTAGATTTGGTTAATCGATCCACCAATTCATGGCTCTCGAAGTACCTAATTTTACTGTATAAAATCAACTGACCTCAGAGCAATTAGTGCAATTCCAGACGCAGATATCCAGGGAATTATTGCCGTTCCTTCCACATATGCGGAGAGCACGCTCCAAAACTGTCGGTTCCCAACTCAACCCCAAATCTCCACCCAACACATTTCGAACAATAACGGGTTGACCATTAAAAAATGGAACTGGAAATGCTGCAGGTCAGATATATCTGTGTTGGAAGAGAGGGGGCTGTACAAATAGTTGTCACCGTCCTGGTCTCTAGAAGAGGCTTTACATGTATCTACGCTCCATCCATCCCTTGTCAAGCATGAGCAAGACTTTTCCAAAACATGTGGCCCAAACTCATCTATTCCAACTATGGCCTCTGCCCGGGCAAGCAATTCGGAAATAACGTTATCTGAAATAAAGATTGCAACAGTTTAAAATACAGTAATCAGGGCAACTAAAAAGTTCATGGGCCATAAAACTGATTCCTCATTTAGTAATAAATTCTATAATCGCAAGCACACCTAGATAACATAAAAACTTCGATATTTCCTGTAATTTCACACTCTCACGCTTTAAAATCTCAGAGCTTGCCTTTAAACAATATAAGATGTATTAATTCTTGTTCTAAGATTTACTGATCCACGTCTTAACGACTGGTGTTTCATAAATTTACCTGGCATAATAAATGTCTCCTACATGCAAATTCAATAAATCATATTTTTATTCAAGGTGACTTTCAATTTGCTTTAAAAAAAACAAAAAAACAAAACAAAACTAGCTGAATTACACTTGAATCAAATCAATTTAGTCATTTGGTTGTTAATTAATGACTAAACCAGTGTTCAAATCGTTGCTTAACGATGCTACATGAAGGGTTTCTCACATTGATAAGTAGAATTTCACTACAAGAGATTCTCAACATCTATTAAGGCGATTCTCAACACATATCCAAGGTGGTTTTAACTCGGCACCTTGTTAATTAAAAAAAAAAAAAGTTCATTTTTCTGAATGCATTCCAGCCATGTAACTCAAAGATTATTTTTACTTTTATTTATTGACACAAAACACTTGTTAGCATAACACATTTGAACAATTTTCATGTTTCTTTACTTATTTAAACATATAATAGAACACGTGAATATATTAATTTATGTATATAAATTATAAAGTAGTCTTTAATACAATTACGAGACGCTTTACGGCACTCACACTTTATAATTATACCAACAAGATAAGGTTCTAGCCCCTAGATTAGTTCATATTCACACCTAGAAACGGGAATTACCTTGAGTTTCAGCTACAAACTTCCTCAAAGATGGCAGAAGTATTCTTATTGTATATTTCGAGAAATAGAAACTGTCTTCACGAGTAATGCTCAAATCCTGCATCTGCAACTCCATAAATGCCAGTGTCAGAAGACCAAGCAATTTAAAATATGATGATATCCAAAAAGTTACTTATAATGAAGAGTAGGTACAGACTTTAGAAGACCCCTTAGACTGCAAACACCCTCCACAATTGCAGATATTACGACACATAGGGCAAGATTCTGCAAATAAGGCTCCCGATAAGGTTGGATACCTGCAATTCACAACAAAAAAGAAAATGATACGTTCAAAAAACGATAAATGCACATAACATATGATATAACTAATCAGCTGCTTAATTACATAACATGTTTGAGCCAGTTTGAGCCAACGGCCAACCATTTCTCTACAACTGAGTCAATGGCCACAAGATATGACTAGAAGATCCTATTGGACTTCTTATTGCCATACGGACAGAAGTTCAGAATTTGAATGCAGGAAATAATTTTCTCATGCTCAATTTTAGTAAATGCTATTTTTAAAAAATCCATTTACAGGTATTAAGTCTAGCAACCGCCACCTACATATGTGTTGTGATGTAGGTGTATCACTTAAATTGGAGACAATACAAATTAACAACATGCTAAAGCTACTAATACATCGATAACTGTATAACACTTGATTTTATTTCCATGGAGTGAATAAAAATGCCGCACGAGAATCAAAGAATTGCAGTACACTATGTTTTGTTTATCGTACATGTTTTGTTTATTATGAATAAGATAAAATAAATAAATATTAAACAAAACAAAAAGATCATGCTAAAGTTCAGTTGAAACTAGCTCATTTAACAGGGCATCAACTTAAAGTCACTTTATCATTGGGAGCTAAAATGCACAGCTATACCCTTAGCCGTATTAATATTGTTAATTTTAATAAGTTCTCAAAATATGCAAATTTTATGTTCGTACTACTCCTTTAATGTCTTCAGACATGTTATAGAATTTGACCAAGTACGTTTCTCTCCTACTGAGGTTCCAAAGGTGGAAATAAAATCTTCCAGATACTGTACACATATATCATTTCAAAATTAATGTGAATGCAATAACTTCAGTAAGTCTTTAATCTGAACAAAAACTTCATGAGAAATTACTATTGTCCACATCAGACAGTAAAAATAGCCTAATAGGAGGTTGTAACTGTTGTTGCTGACAAACAATTTAGCCATTGAATTTCAGGACAGGCTGTACAAATATGTAATAAATAATTGGAAAACAGGAAGATGCAACATCTTAATCAGAAACAGTTTCGCACCATCTATTGGCGCAAGGAATGCAATATTGTTTGTTGCATTTTTTGCACTGAAGGATGTTTTCTCTGTTCTTATGACACTGGTGACAATTCGTACTGGTGCCTCTTCTTCTCTGTCAAACCCAAATCAAGACATTCAGTTTAACCACTCATCAAAATATAAGACAGCAAACGCAGTAACTCAACTCAGTAAATGACTGTTCATTGTCCAGAACACATGGTGTACTATATGAAATATTTTACGCATGAGAGTTTTAAATGGAAAATTATTTCTATTTTCATGCTTTGATAGATGGTAACACACTAGCACTTCTCTCTCAAGAATAATTTCTTTAACAAATGAATTGTATGCAGACACAAGATAACCGTGGTAGGTTCCTCTAACTTGAAGTATACAATTTAAAAGAAGCTAACTATTGGAATGAGTAAAAACAGAGCTCAGATAATGTAATTTTGAGCAGTTGAGGGATATAAAGATATTCTAAACCACAAGTCATAAGAAACAAACATGCTCTATAGTTTTCAGACTTGTACACTATGAATCAAGCAAGACTAATAATTGCATATGCAGTTGTTTGCTACATAACTATTATCTGGAAGTTAAAACCCAGTGATGGCACAGAGCAACTTTTAATGGCCACTTTAAAACTAAACTGCTATAGCCCATACTTTGTAGAAAAAGTATAAAACTACTAATTATTATTTGCTTAGCTTAACTAACATCCACCGCTACGCTGCCAATGATATGATAATATTACCTTCATTTGAGTCCCATTTTTCCCTTGAGTTTGCTCAGGAGACAGTTCCATACCACTTGCTGGACTCGTTCCAACCCCTGAGCAACATTCTTCTGCCTTCGCAAAATTCATATCATTTTCTGCCATAATCTTCGATCAGAGAGACAAGGTCCCCTAACTGCAGAAGACAGAGAATAACATTAATTACACAGAAGAATTAGAGATAATAAAGAGTAAGTAGGACAGTGCGATCAGAGAAATCATAAACAGAATACCAAAACAGAGAAAATTTTGAAAGATAGTTATTTGAAAGAGTAATGTGCGTTCTAGAGTAGCATTTCATTGTGGACTGTAACTCGAAGGAGATCTCTGGTTGCTGAGAATTTACATCACAGAGGCCTGTTTATTGTCAAAAGCAATGCTATGTGTGAAGCAGATACAGAGAAACTCAACCATCTTTCCATACATAATTGAAGCTTTGCTCACTTATTATGCCATTTATGGGAGACGTATGAAATCTTACCTCTTTCTTATAACCAATTCTCTATTTATACATTCAGTACCATTTAGGAACTTCAAATAAAATCTTCATGAATAATGATTTGCAATTTAACAACTTGGTCAAAGGATAATGAACTCTTACATTTTTCTTATAACGGAGTTTCGCAGCCAGGTCTAAATTTAACCTCAGTTACTCTGAAGTAAGGATCAGTAGCCCTTGGCTGGGTACATTGTGTTAATCCATGACATGCGATGTGATTATTTAATCATCAGATTAATCAATTTCTCAGGAGGATCTGCATTTTTAAGTCACTTATAGTAACTTAAAATTAGCATCAATCATAAATAAGGATGAACTCAAATATGATTGCATATCAACTACATGGATAAGGAACTATCGACAGGATTTAAACTTAAAATTAACACTCCTCATACTTACAATCACGAGCTCTAATGCCAATTATCAGACTGATCCAAGAAGCAAATTATGTGGAGTTGAAT
This sequence comes from Plantago ovata, assembly GCA_028274465.1. Taxonomy (NCBI): domain Eukaryota; kingdom Viridiplantae; phylum Streptophyta; class Magnoliopsida; order Lamiales; family Plantaginaceae; genus Plantago; species Plantago ovata. The sequence continues at coordinate 6,443,212 of CM051456.1, read as the reverse complement.
AGAGGGAAACAAAAAACAAAGGGATGACTGGCATAATATCTACGATTGGATACAAAAAAGCATAGGCTTCAGGCAATTTGCCGAAGAAGAAAAAACTACTCGATAAAGAGCAGAATTAATACAGATCAACTTACGGTATTAAGCATAGCAGGCATTTTGTTCTTGGATATAATTGAAATCTGATTGAGTTTTTGAGATACGGAAATAAGGAAGAAAGTCGGTAAGGTATACAAAAAATCCTCCTTTTTCTTGAAATCCACCCAATAAAAATCCTCCAATTCTCAAACGAGAATTGAAAAAATCATACTTCCATACAATATCTTAATTGACTTCTATGTAATGATTGCATTTGTTTCTGTTGACTAATCCTCAAAAGTTCTTTAACCACCATAAGGTCCTTCCGTATTACTTCCAACTAGATCTTCTTGATCATCCATTTGCCCATTTATTTAAACCTCATCTATTATTGAGGTGCCAAAGTATTACATAGGCCTTTATCACAGATGGAGAAATCACACAAGCCATGTTGTTGCCTCTAACAAAGGACAGCTAACTTAGTTTAGATATCCCCATTTCTCATTTTCCCAGCACATTCAATTAATCATATGCATCTACCTCTCTCATACACTGAAACATGTGTCATCCGAACATACATATGAAAGTGAAGATTTATCTAAACCGAATTCTATCCCATAGGATTGCATCATCACTGGTGAGGAATCAAGCCACAGTGTCTACGAATTACTCATACATTTCTATTCTTCATACACAAATACTCCGCATTGTTTGTAACATGACAAAGGAGCTAGTAATAAACAACACTTATGTCACAAAAACAGACACGTGACTATAAAGCCCACATAAGAAAATATTAAAAGAAATCTTCCATTCCGATAACGAAATGAAAACAAAAGAAACATTCAATGAGTGCAAAACATATGCCTCTTTAAGATTTCCTTTGCACAGTGTGTCCAAAATCAGGTAACAATCAGAACTAAAAGAGGATCACCACACCTTATATCTTTGTGAATAACTGCACTACACTTGATGCGTAAAAGAGACTCACAGCAGAGTGACACACAGATAGAAGCCCACCCTCGACTATTTATTAATCATTTCCCCCGATGAGCAAAAGTTAAAAGACCTGCAACAAGTAAAAAACTTTTAGAGTTTAGAGGAACTTTCTGCATAACCATTTTTATCTCAAGCATATCGAAAATTTCATCAAAAACAGTCAATTCAATTCCACAGACACATCAAATCACACAGTTGGCTTAATTCTTAAAATATTCACAAACAACAAACAAAAAAAGAGGGAAAATAAATAAATAAGAAAGGAAGAAGAAAAATTCAGGATGAAAATGATGTAACTCGCAAAGATCTAATCTATTCCATAATGGAAATGTCATTTAATGTTCATCATACATAGAGCACACAGCTAAAATGTTGCTAGATTTACCTGCAAAATGAGAGTATAACAGTAATGCTGAAATGCTATCTATTTGTTAATTTCCTGAAAATTCACCCAAATACTTCATCAAAAACAGTCAATTCAATTCCACAGACACATCAAATCACAGAATTGGCTAAAGTTCTTAAAATCTTCACCAAAAAAAAAAAAGAGGAAAAATAAATAAATAAGAAAGGAAGAAGAAAAATGCAGGAAGAAAAAGATGTAACTCACAAAGATCTCAAGTATTACAAAATGAAAATATCATTTAATTTACACAGCAAAAATGTTGCTAGCGCTCTACCTGCAAAGTGAGTGTATGACAGCAATGCTACTGAAATGCTATTTTGTCAGTTTCCTGAAAACTCACCCAAATGAAAGTTTCCGCTGCTTGAAATGCTCAAAATGAATTTAAATTAAACCCTAGGAATCTTCGAGTGTGAATGTAATGCGGTTCAATTAAAGAGTGAGTGTGTAAGGTGAATCCTCACTGGCTCACTGAATTGGTTGGTGAAAAATATTCTGGAAGTATTTATTGAAAGTAGTAGAATCAGTTACCAGTTATGGAAGGTTGTGCAATTTTGCGGCTTTAGAGAGATCTAGGTTTTGTCGTCAGTCAAGGTAAGGAAATCTCCAACATAGTCAGCTCCGCCACCACCGTTGTTGATGTGCCGCCAGTTTCTGCCGTGGTCCGGCGAGAGGGTTCGATTTCCAGTGATGAAGAAGACAATACACGCACTGGAAGTGAGACTCAGCATGACAAATAATTATCCCTAACTCTTCAATCGATTCATCAAAATCACAACAATATACCCTTTTAAAGTAATATAGTTATTATTATTAATTAATGTTTATAAATAAAAAGTATAAATATGGAGTAGTATTTAATTTGTAATAAAAAGAAATTGAATAGAGTAGGCGAGCTTTGAAAAGGCGTAACTTTATATTTTGAATATTTTCAAATTAAATTGTAAAAGTATTCATGTTCATATTATAAAAAAACGAAATACGCTTACAAATGTAAATAAATTTATTATTACATAATATAATAATATAAATTTATTATTATTAAATAATATAATAAGCCGGTTGATTTACCCAATTGATTGACCTACCAATCAATTTTAATACGTTGATCTTGCTTATACAATTTCAATCTGGTGCATACATGTGTCATTAGTTAATTAAAATATGTAGAGTTCAAATCCTGTTGGCGTGATTTTTCTCCATTATTTTTATTATTTATTTTTATTGAAGGTGTTTAGTTCAAATCTTGTTGGCGTGATTTTCTCTATTATTTGTATTATTATTTTAGTTGAAGGTGTTGGGTTTGAATCTTATTGACGTAATTTTTTTCTTTTTTATTTATTATCTTCTTAAATTTTTATTTTTAACATAAAGTTGTATGACGTATTATAATTAATTTTAAAATTTTCTACATTATTTTTATTATTTATTTTTATTGAAGGTGTTTAGTTCGAATCTTGTTGGCGTGATTTTCTCTATTATTTGTATCATTATTTTAGTTGAAGGTGTTGGGTTCGAATCTTATTGACGTAATTTTTTTCTTTTTTATTTATTATCTTCTTAAATTTTTAATTTTTAACATAAAGTTGTATGACGTATTATAATTAATTTTAAAAATAACCATGATATGTTCTTATAAAAAAAGACATATTTCCTCCGTCCAATAATAAATGTAACACTTGATTTTGTTGACTTTTTCGATGATCATTTTGACCTTAAATTATTCTTAAATCATACGATAAAAATAACTAAAAACATCATATTATGAAACTACAATGTTTATATGAAGCACTTGACAATATATTCAACTGATAAAGAATACCAATTAACATGCGAAAAAGATGCATTACAAATTTTGAAGTTGAATGTTTTCAAAGTCTAAAGATGTATCTGATGGTTCTTAAATCATCGAAAAAATACTTTTCATATGTCTAATATAGTTCAATTGAAAACTATTAATTACATAACTACAATAACTATATACATTTATAACACACCATGTATATTAAGTTTCATTACTCAATTAATTATTTTTTAATTACATTTGAAATCATTATATGAAGATTATATATTCACTCCATTTATTTCAATATATTATTTAATAAAACAATAATGTTTTACAAGATTACGTTTACCCAGTAATAATAGATACACAACTTTTAGGTAACCAATATAAACAAATTAAATCCGACAATATTTGTGGAGTAAAAACGTAAAAGTATATTATTTGATAACTTATATAAAATAAATTGTGTTTGGGTCCTACAAATGGTGAATTCAACCAAACCAATCCCAACTCACATCTAGATGTTGGTCCTTATAAAGTCTATATTGCACCATTGACCACCACCAGCACCCTTGACGGACCACCGATGCGTCTTTGACCACCCCACGGCCACTGTAGTACTACACCACCCCACGGCACCTTTGTCCACCACCCAGCACCATTGACCGACCACCATCGCACCTTTGACCACCAACCGGGCATCATTGACCGACCACTGTTGCACCCCTCACCACCCCACAACCACCATAGTCCACCACCCGAGTGTCTTTGACTGACCACCAAACTACCTTTGATATAGTCCACCACCGATGCACCATTGACCGACCACCGCTACCCCATTAACCCCACTCCCACACCCCGACACCACCGCCACTGCACCACAAACACCACCACCCTTGCACTCCAACAGCACCCCATGACCACCTTCAACCACCGTAACCATAACCCCGGCCCACTGCAAACATCGTCCACGGCCACCCACAACAAGCCTTCAAAAACTTTACTCCAGATTTGAAAAAATGGCTTGAGCTAAAATGTAATCTTACTTCTATCTTTTATCTATACATGTTGACGTTATGTATCTTCATTGCACAAACATGTTATGACTTATGATATCCACTCTTTATTTCAAAGGAAAAATACATATATAAACCAATATACAACATTAATTGCAAAAACAATTACTTTCAAAAAATAATTATAAAAAGTTCGCTACAGTGATTCGCTACAGTAGATTCGGATTTCAAAAACTCGCTACAGTAGATTTAATAAATATTTTGAAAACTAGCAAAAAATGACTGAAACTAGCTAAAAATGGACGGTAAAAAGTTGAAACTAACGGTTAATTTTATATTTTTTCTAAAATTAACCTTTAAAATTAGTTTTTAATTTTATAAAATGATTAAATTAACTCTAAAACTTATTTATGCTAAACTAAAAAAATTAAAAAATATGAAAACTATAATTATAAAAATATAAATCATTATTTTAAATAAAAAATAGTTTCAGATTTGTTTCAACACATAAAAACTAGTTTCAGAAGCTAGTATTAGACAAAAAGTCAGTTTCAGAAGCTAGTTTCAAACAAAAGCTAGTTTTATAAACTGGTTGAAACTAGTTGAAACTAACTATTAATGCTATTTTCAACATCATAAAATGTTATTTTCATTAGTTTCAACAACAAAAATGCTATTTCCATTAGTTTCAGTATCAAAAGTGCTAGTTTCAGCAACAAAAATGCTAATTTCAGCAACACAAATGCTAGTTTCATCAGTTTCAACAACATAAATCCTAGTCTCAAACAACTAAATGCTAGTTTCAACGACTAACTGCTGTTTTAATTAGTTTAAGCATCATAAGTGCTAGTTTCAACCACAAAAATGCTACTTTCATTAGTTTCGGCAAACACGGATGCTAATTTCATTTGTTTCGGCATCACAAGTGAACACAAAAATGCTATTTTCATTAGATTCAACAACACATATGCTAGTTTCATTAGTGTTCAGCAACACAAATGCTAGTTTCATTAGTTTCTGTATATAAATAATAATTTGTTAGAAAAAAAATAGTTAAATATAATTAGTTAGTAATTAATTAGCACTAATGTATGTCAAAAACACCTTCAAAATTCATTTTAGCGAGAAAAATGGAGTCCATATCCAATTTAGAGAGATTTTGGAGAGTACTTGATTAGATTTTATGGCACCAAAAAATAGAATGACCTTTTTTGTAAGAGGTTTTTTAAAGTGGTTGTATTAGCAATTAGGTGCTCTAGAGTAGTTGTTTTATGTAATTTTCTGTTATTTCAATTGTATATTGAGCCGATACCAACTTCAAATTGGTACCTTGTACTAAAACACCTTGATTCCTAGCAAGGTCACTAAAAGATTTTTATAATTAATTAAGCTCAACTCGGTACCCGTAATAGAATTTATAAAACATGATGAGATTGATAATTTTTGGAGTCCCAAACACCGTCTTTCAGTTATAAATAAATCTCATGATATGGCTGGAGTGCTAGACTTCATTTGCATAGTACTTCTATCACAAAAAAAAAAATCATTCGATAAATCATTTGCAACATGCAAATGATTAAATTTTCTTTGGTACGGCTAGAGAGGAGAATATACTAGTGTGAAGAGCATCCAGAAGTGTTTAATTTGAAGTTAAAATTATTCAAAAAGTAGGTTGATCATGCTTATTGTATATATGCTTAGATATTAAAACGTAAAGAACTAATTCAAAGAGTTGGTTGATCATGTTTATTGTATATATGCTTAGATATCAGTACGTAATGAACTGATGATCATGCTTTATGTCCATCTCAATATGTTATTGATATGTACATCTATATAAACTCCTCGTTCATTCACAATTTTCATTACCACACTTTGATCATTTTCATCTACAATCATGATGAAAAGCATTTTCATATTCACTTTGCTTCCCACATTGCTCAAGGATTCGAACACATGGAGATGGTCATTACTTGTGCACCGAGTTTGTGCACCGAGCCAAGTAATGCATGTACAACACGTCCAACTAGTAGTTTTGTTTCCCACCGGGAGATTCGAGTGGCAAAACATTGGAACGACATCAATGTCGTAGGCTGGCCCTCGGATCCACATGCTTCTCCAACAAATGGTAATAAATTTACAATAGCTATAATATACTTCCTCCATTTCATTAATAACTTCATTTTCGGTCAACATGCTTCATGTTTGACCGCACATTACTCCTAAATTGTACGATGTAATTCTTTTTTAAAGTTATATAATTAAAGTTCATAAGTTAGTAGTATTTTAAATATTTTTAAAATTTTTTTTTATCAATATAATTTAGGTGTAATATACGAGTCAAACATGACAGCCGTTGACCAAAGAGAAAGTTTGTAATGAAATGGAGGAAGTATATAATAATATATAGTTGTTTTGTGGAATAGTACTAAATATTTTATCTTTAGAGTTTCAAACTCACCGCCAGGATCTTATAATGTCCGGGGGTCAAACCAAAGGTATGATACCCGAGATGAGGACAGTTATGTAGAGACCCCTCTCGAAGTATTTATTTGCTGAGACTGAGAGCAAATCTATGTTTGAGATCTCGTCTCGGAGGCCATCTCGGACGACCTCCTGAGAAGGGTCAACCCGGGTCATCTCGGACATTTGTCTCGGAATAGAAAAAAAATACGTAGAATTATATATAACAAATACTATACATATTTATCAACAAATGACATAGAAAATTCAAACATAAATATCATATAAACTCATAGAAACCAAAATAAATTCATAGACTCATAGTAGCATATCATTAGAACATTACAATGATCCAAATCAAACAAAGAAATTCAAACTTCAAACATTACAATGATTCAAATCAAACAAACAAGTTCAAGGTTCAAACATAACAATGATCCAAACAAACAAGTTCAAGGTTCAAACAAGTACAATCACATTTTTACTTTTTAGCTGATCCTATTTTGAGTATTTTCCAATTTCTCCTAAACTTTTTTTTTTTTAATTAAAAACCCGGGTTGACCCGGGTTAACCGGTCAAAAACTCGGAAAAATCCCCGGTTCCGAAATTTTTCCGAGTTTTCAGTGTTTCGTCCCGCATAGGCTTCCGAGAAGCGGTTGAACCGGATCAACCCGGCGAGATCTCGAACATAGGAGCAAATGAGCCGCACAAACCCCGAGTTTAATTGAGGTTAAGAAATTTGTATCTCGGTGGAGACTTTGTTTTCTTGTAATTTGGTACTTTCTCCGAGCGTTTGAATGAAATTTCTTCGCCGTTTAATATATATATTTTTTTATCTCATTTGGTCTACCCTTTTTCGAATTTTCACTCCTGGTCTCCTCCTCTCTGATTGGTCGAGTTCCTGTGTGTCATTGAATTCGTGTTCCACGAATTAAACTTCTTTAGTTCGCCTTCAATTTTCACTTTCCTTCTACCGGAACCCACCGTTTTTCAAAATTACGTACCTGACTACCCTCCGGCGTTGAAGAAAACGGCATAATATTCAGGTAAGATTCGTCACTAATATTCTCATTCTTTTTCTTCCTAATTTCTCATGGCTATTCAAATATATATTTTAGAACAGACCGAGATAGAAGGGGAGAAAGTAGTATTTCATCTGTTTTAATTATTTTTGTAGCCAGGAATCGAAGTTAGAAGGGATGCATATACATAATTATTTCGAAAGTTCAGGAATCCAAACATTCTGTTACTGAATTGATCATATGTTTGAGCTTTCAATATGAAATTTAAGTGAAACTTTTTCGAAATCGTTTAAAATTAGGGTTGTAGTTTGTATGTGTTATTGTGTTGTTCAAGAATCCAAACATTCTGTTACTGAATTGATGATATGTTTGAGCTTTTAATATGAATTTAAATGATACTTTTTTGAAATCATTTAAATTAGGGTTGTAGTTTGAATGTGTTGTTCGCGAATCCAAACATTCTGTTACTGAATTGATCATATGTTTGAGCACTGAATATATGAATTTAAATTATACTTTTTCGAAATCGTTTAAATTAGGGTTGTAGTTTGTATGTGTTGTTTATGCTAGCTACTATTGAAGTAGTATTTGATCTGCAAAGCATACAAAAGAAGTGAATACTGATAGCTATGTCTCTCTCTTCTCGGAGAAAAAATGGAATGCCCTTTGATGAATTTGAATTCGATTTACCTGAAGAAATCATCCACCGAATACAGTATTTCCTCGGTGGCTCTTCAAACCTTGTTTCTGTAAACAATTTAATCCCATACGGAGTGTTAAAAGAGGTTGCTCGAACCTGCACATTGTCCAAATCATGGTACTCTGCTTGGTGTACCAGACCGGACCTTGTTATCGCGCATCAATTTCAATATCGGGAACAGAGAAACTTCCCAACTTTTGCCAGGAAAACCATTCAGAGGTATAAGGATTCGAATATGCCGATACGTAGCCTCGTGCTGGTCTCGGAAGATTATAATGGTAAAGATGGTGCAATGCTAGCCGATGAAGTGATTGCAGGCTCTTTGAATTTGGGGTTGAATGAGCTTCGTGTCCACATTCATACGCATACCTATGGTAGCTACATATATACGTTACCTGCCCAAGTTCTTGAAACAACAACCTTGACTAAACTATTTGTTTCCAAATGCAAGATCGTTACGGGAAGAGTACTCTGTTCTGGCCTTGTCTCTTTAACTCTGGTTACTGTGGAGATTGATGATATATTTCTTAATCAGCTCTTGTCTCTGATTCCTTGCATTGAGAATTTAACGCTCCATCAGTCTCCTGGCTATGAAGACATACAGATTTCAAGCAAATCACTCAAGTATTTAGAATTGCGTCAGGGAACTAAATTCAAGAAAGCGCGATTTGAGGTTCCCAATATTGAAAAGTTAATATTCGACGTTTGGTGTATCCCTTCCTTGTCATTTTGCACCGAGTCGAAGGAGTGGGAGTCTCATGTAAATTGGTTTACTTATCGTGGTACTTCTGAGGTCCCAGAGTTAAGAAAGTTTTTGACAGAATTGAGCGGATCCAAAATATATCTGCGTATTATATTTATAAAGGGCGATATTGTTTTCCAGAGAGATCTACCTTGTCTTCCCACACCACCTGTCGTTGAGAATCTGAAGCTAATTCTTGAAAAGTCATCATGTGTGAAGAATACTGCCTGTCTTTTGGGTGGTTTATTTCAATGTTGCCGTCCTAGATTCATTACTCTAGACGATTGCTACACGAAGACTGACACCTATAAGATGCTGAAGCTCATATCTGGTACTATTTCTTTTCTGAATAACAAAGACAAGTACAACAGTAACCAAGAAAACAAGCCAATGGACCTCAACAACCCTGTGCAAAGTTTGTGTCTCATGTATGGTCTCGAGAAAGTTAACATGGAGCACTTTGATGAAAATCTCAAGGAGTGGAGGACCATTCCGTTGGGAAATCCATTGGACACTTCATCTGATCGATATATCAAAGGCCAGATCCGATGTCATTTCATATGGCGAGGTGTTTGAGAACCAGAACCACCTCTGGTCTGACTTTAATATCTGATGATCATGATTTCGCTTCTGCTGGTTGTTCCTTCTAAACTAATTTTCGTGTTCAGCTGAGAGTATTTCAGTTTTCTTTCATGTATTTGTCCTTGCATATACAATTTGATAAGGTTTTGAACTTATCCCTCTACACTGCTTCTGAATTTTTTGCTGTGAGAAACAATTTGATAAGATTATGATATTATATCTACTGTGTCTCTTGAATTTTTCGCCCAAGTTCCTCCAGAGGTTTGATTTGACATTTGATCAGGGTGATGATTATCATTATATTATTTTACTAGAGCTGCATAGCCCGCAACATGTTGAACTACTATCTTCTTCTTCGTTTTTTTTTTTTTTAAATTTAATCTCTCTCATATATATATTGGCTATGAGGAACTCGTAATAACATGTACAAGATGCTTTTGATGCTTAATTATTATGCAGAAAGTCTATGGTACTTCTATTTTGTATGACACATCTCCATCTGCACAAACATGTCTAAACCAGTCATCTTCACTTAAAATTACATAATGCTTTACTTTCAGATCCCCTAAACTCATTCATAGAGTTTAAGGGTTAAAGTTGTTCTAAGTTTGGTCTAGTTTGGTCTCTCCGGTGACGAGAGGATTCTTCAATTTTCCTTCTACTGTAACCCATCGTTTCAAAATCATGTACCGACTACCCACCAGCGTTGAAGAAAATGGTGTAATATTCAGGTAAGATTGTCAGAAATAATCTTATACTATTATTCTTCTTAATTTTTCATGGCTATTCAAATCAACACTGATAAGGGATACATATACAGAATCATTTCGAAAGTTCTAAGAATCCAAACATTCTGTTTCTGTACTGATGATATGTTGATCACTGAATATATGACTTTAACTGATACTTCTTCGAAATCGTTTAAGTTAGTGATTGTTGTTGTATGTGTTGTTTATACTATTCCCTGCACTATAGTTTTTTAGCCTAAAAAATGAATATAATTTTCTACAAAGTGATTAATAAAACCCCAAGTTAGTATTTGGTCTGCAAAGCATACAAGTGAAGTGAAATACTGCAGTACTAGTAATCTTGGATCAGTATATTAACATTAGGAAAATTTTCATTTTGCACCGAACCTTTTATGTGTTTTTCAAAATGCACTTGAGCCTTTGTTTTGTTCCAAATTGCACCGAAACTTTTCACTAAAATTTTCAATTTGCACGAACGTTTAACGGTGTTAAAGTTTCCGTTAGTTAACCTTTTCGTTTTTTCAAATTACACGTAAATCTTTGTTAAAAATTTCAAATTACACAAGAAAAAAAAATTAAAAAATTCCAAATAATTAAACTATTCAATTTAATACCAAATCATAGAGGAGCGACTTTTGCCACTCAAGATGCACCATTGGGTATCAATACTGGACTTGTAACTTAGAGCTGCTGGATGCTTCTTGAATAAGGTAGATAGATGACCCTGAATTTGGAATCGTCTCAGGTCCGCTAGAAGCTAGAGTTTGGAGTGCACTATAAATCTTGGTGCAGGCATCAGAACAAAACCATTTATCATCTGGAAGTTCATGTAGGAATGAAAAAACAATTAAATTGAATAGTTTAATTATTTGGAATTTTTTGATTATTTTATAAAGGTTTGCGTGTAGTTTGAAAAAAGATAAGGTTAACTAACAGAAACTTTAACACCGTTAAACGTTTGTGCAAGTTGAAAATTTTTGTGAAAAGTTTCAGTGCAATTTGAAATAAAACAAAGATTCAAGTGCATTTTGAAAAACACAGAAAAGGTTTCAGTGCAAAATAAAATATTGGCTAGTGATATAGCCAGAGTTAAAATTACTAATGCCAGAGCAATTTGTGCAATTTTAGGAATGATTAGTGTTTTTAAAAAGTAAATTGCTCTGGTATTAGTAATTTTAGCTCTGGCTATATCACTAGCCTAAAATATTTCCTTAACATTATGTATACTATATACAGTTATATTCATAGGAGTCATAGCTATTGGCTCTCTCTTCCTGGAGAAAAAATGGTGACTCTTCATTAGAATTTGAATTTGATTTACATGAAGAAATCATCCACCGAATACAATATTTCCTAATGGGCTCTTCAAACCTTGTTTCTGTAAACAATTTCAACCCATACAGAGTGTTAAAAGAGGTTTCTCGAACCTGCACATTGTGCAAATCATGGTACTCTGCTTGGTGTACCAGACCGGACCTTGTTCTCGCGCATCAATTTCAATATCGGGAATAGAGAAACTTCCCAACTTTTGTCAGGAAAACCCTCAGAGGTATAAGGATTCGAATATGCCAATACGTAGCCTCGTGCTGGTCTTGAAAGATTATAATGGTAAAGATGGTGCAATGCTAGCCGATGAAGTGATTGCAGGCTCTTTGATTTGGGGTTGAATGAGCTTCGTGCGTGTCGATATGTATACCTATGGTTTATGCTTTTTAAAACGGGTTCGACCGGTTCGGCCGCCAACCGAAGTATGGCCGGCTCAAAAACACACAAAAAGCTGCTATCAAGCCGGCACCCCGTAAAACCGGTGGAAGCCTGGAACCGGGCAAGAACCGGTCAAAGACGGTGAACCGAGAACTGGCGGTTTTTTCGGTTTTTGGTCATTTTTGTCAAAAAAATCAAAATTTTGGCCCTTTTTGCAAAATACCAAAGACGGAATGGACAAAACACACGAAACTTAGCTATTAAAGACTTAAAGTTCTTTGCTTTCTTGATTTTGATATTTTGTAGTTACTCATTCATTAAAATTCTTTGCTTCCTTAATAATAATATAATTGAGTTGTTGAGTTATATTCTAAGTTTTAATAGACATCATTTATATCAGAATATGAAATTTTGCTATTTTAGTAACAATTACTTTTATTTTTATTATGAAAAATAGGATATTATATGTACACGGTACACATATATATATTTTTCATATGCTATACCGACTCAACCCGGCTCAAAACTGCTATCTGACCCGGTCCAACCTTTTATTGGGTGTCCGGCTTTGACTTCCGGTTCCGGCTTTCAAAACATAACCTTGACTAAACTATTTGTTTCCAAATGCAAGATCGTTACGGGAAGAGTACTCTGTTCTGGCCTTGTCTCTTTAACTTTGCACACCGTGGAGATTGATGATTACTTTCTTAATCAGCTCTCGTCTTTGTTTCCTTGCATTGAGAATTTAACACTCCATCAGTTTCCTGGCTATGAAGAAATACAGATTTCAAGCAAATCACTCAAGTATTTAGAATTTAATCAGGGATGTAAATTCAAGAAAGCGCAATTTGAGGTTCCCAATATTGAAAAGTCATCATGTGTGAAGAATACTTACCGTCTTTTGGGTGGTTTATATCAATGTTGTCGTCCTAGATTCATTACTCTAGACGATTACTACATGAAGGAGGCTGACATATATATGATGCTGATGCTCATATGATACTTCTTTTATGCATAACAAAGACAAGTACAACAGTAACCAAGAAAACAAGCCAATGGACCTCAACAACCCTGTGCAAAGTTTGTGTCTCATGTATGGTCTCGAGAAAGTTAAAATGGAGCAATTGGATGAAAATCTCAACGAGTGGAGGATAATTCCGTTGGGAAATCCAGTGGACACTTCATCTATTGAAGATATCAAAGGCCAGATTCGATTGCATTTCATATGGCAAGGTGTTCGAGAACCAGAATCACCTCTGGTTTGACTTCAATATCTGGTGATCATTTTTTTTTAAACCGAAATAAATTTCTGATGATCATGATTTCGCTTCTGCTGGTTGTTCCTTCTACACTAATTTTCGTGTTCAGCTGAGAGTATTTCAGTTTTCTGTCATGTATTTGTCCTTACATATACAATTTGATAAGGTTTTTGAACTTATCCCCTACAAGTGAGAAATAATCTAGGGATCTTCAGTACTGCTTCTGTATCTCTTTTATTTTCAGTTGATGAATGGAAAGTGTTTTTATTCAATTTATTAAAAAAAAAAAAAAAAAAAAGTCACTTTTAGTTCTCTTATTTACTGCATCTGCATGCACTAAACCATTTGATCGATCAATATGGATGAGTCCTATTAATTAATCTAAAAACTAATGAGAAGCTGTAAATCTTATAGCTCTATATATATGCATTGTGTTGAATAGTTTGGAACACCAAGGAGATATGTTCTTCTGACTAAACTGATCCAGCAGCCTCCTGCTGCCCTTGGTAACTTTGAATCAATAAAGAGGGCAAGTAATGTACAAGTAAGAGGGAAAGTAGTGAACCAACTTTGAACCAATGAAGAGCATGCAGGCCTCAACGCATGGCTGCAAATTGTTTGAAGACATTAATACCTACAACCAAGCTATATCAACTACTATAGTTTAGGCATGCATGCATATTGAGAGGTCTAATACTTTAATTATCTTCAACCACTATATAAACTATCTTCATACTTTAGAGTTTAGAAATAGACATAAACTACTATTTCATACTTTAGAGGGAGACAGAAACTATATAAACTAGTATCTCTTCATACTTTTTTACATGCATCTTGAATGAGTACTTAAGAATTTACTCATGATCCTCACAACCTTTCAACTTCCTCCTTGTCCCTATTTAACAGTCTGCTCATTATCACCAAGGGAAAACAACATTTCCTTTGACCTCAGACTCATCTCTATTAATAAATTAAAACACCATGTTGTCCTCAACATTAGTTATAATCATCCACACAAGCCCAATAAATAACAAACTTCTGAAATATAATGATGATCACATGAGCCCAAGTTTCTGTAGCCAACCCGATACGAAATGTAAATTTTGTCCAACAGAAAGGTTTTTCTGCATGGTTATAGGCCTGCGGATTACCGGGGCAATATATTGAGAAGAAAGGACATTGTTTGCATGTATTTATATAAGTAATGCCATAATCCATTTGTTGTCCATCTGAAAGGTTTGTTCTGCATGTTTCAATATATTTCTTCAGTAGCTTAATTAAATTTGCGTGTGTGAATGGGACACAAGTAGAAATAATCATCATACAAGTTTCTCTAGCCTAGCTATAGTACTGCAGGGTGATTTAAATTTAAAACTGGATAGATATGTAGTTTAGCATGTCTCAGCATAAAACAGGTGTGGTCAAGTTAGAGATGCTGTGCTTGGGATGGTTATAGATGGTATTTGGAGGATGAGAAACGTGCAGATTTTTTAAGGGAAGCTGATCCCTTTAAAGAAATTATGTTGAGAGTTGGCTAGTGAGCTTCTAGTCAGAATCAGACATAAGTATGGTAAAAAACTGAACGGATTTCTTACGCAAGTAATCATAAAACTGAATCATTTGGTTTAGTTAGTTGCTTTTGTATCTATGTTTGTTGTACCGGTACTTCACCTGGCTTGTAGGCCTGTTTGTTTCACTCTGAGTGTGCAGGAAATCTGGAGGATGGTGACTAAAACTTCTAATTATTCTGGAATGGTGTCATTGTTTGAGCAGCATGGTCTTGTCTTCAGGTACTTTTCCTGCTCTCTTTCATCCCCCGAAATTAACGAGAACGCAGTTAGTGCTAGCTGGAATGATGTGTGACAAGACAATGCTAAATGTAGTTTCAGGCTTAATCCAAGAAACACCTAATACATCATGTTCAGTATCGAATTAATTAATTAACTAACAGGATGGATCATAGAAACATTTCAAATTTCATTTATTGGGATAACAATTACATTTTCAAACAATATAGACTGAGCTTTTCCTTTTTCGCTCTTCTCACCAAATAGGCATGGTAACCTCATTCATGAATCAAGGCATACAAACTGTACACAAGTTAATTAGAGCTACAGATTGGAAAGAATGAATTTGTAAAACAATGCTAATAAATTAGCATGGTGGGAGATCCTTTGGTGGAGGACGGACTTTCTGATCAGCAGCAGGTCCATCTTCTACCACAAATGCCGTCTTTAGCCCCCACCCCGTGTGTAGTTCCAAGTGACAATGGAAGAACCAAACACCTGTATAATTTTGTAAATATCTGAGATATAGTAAAATAATCTCTTAATTTTTTTTTTGACAAAATAACGAGAGCACAATACCTGGATTGTCAGCTCTGAATCTTATAGAGGCCCATCCACCAGTTGGAACTCCCACTGTGTTCCTTTCTGGTGGATCTACCAAATTATACTTTGCTGGATCCTTAGCAGGGTTGAAGTTTCCGGTTCCTGTTCCCATGACGAAAAAATTGTATCCATGGAGATGAAATGGATGTGACTCAACGCTCAGCAAATTCGTGTCTTGAATTACTAACTCAACTGTGGAGTTGAATTTGATCTTGCTTAGCCTTGTCCCCACTGAGGTCTTAAGATTAGCTGTTAATGGTGCCCCTGTGTAGTTGAATGGTGTAGGTGGCTTGTCTGGGAAATTTGTTGTGTAAACGCCTGAGATGTTGAAGTAGTGTGCTTGGAGGAGTCCAACTTGAGGCATCACAAATGAGATATTGTTCAACGAAGCAGTTAATCTCGTTCCGTTGACACACGAGGGGCATGCGTTCATTCCTAGCCCTACTGTGTAGAAAAGGTTCCTGTCAACTTTCAAGGGTACATTTGCCGGATACTGTGGAGAATTTAAGCTCTTCAGCTTGTTTTCATAATCAAGGGCGAATTTTGTATCATTGGGTGCAGGTAAGTGAGGTAGCATAGGGTTGACAGTGTTGGGGATGCCTTTGTATTGCAATATGGCTGTGGCAGTTTTGTTGTCTATCGCAAGCGGCACATCCATGAAAGGCCTAGCTGCCATGAAGTAACGGCCCGGGGTTTTATTGGCTCGGACTAAGACATTTGTAGTCTGGCCAGGCGCAATTAGTAGAGCTTGAGTCGAAAATGGTTTGGTGTATACTGCGTCAATTTCAACTACTGTCATGTTGTGACCGGCTATGGAGAAAAATAGTTCATCATTGAGGGCAGCATTGATAAGCCTTAGGAGATATGTTTTTCCTTGTTCAACTTCCATTGCAAATGTGTCTGAAACATAAATAAGTTCAAGAAATTAATAAGCAGGTCATGTTTATTGTGAAGTGTTGTTTTTTATATGGTTACGTACGTTTCTCAGAACACGGAAACAATGGTCCGGGCTTTCCATTGATGGTATGTGCATCCGACATGTTTGGTGGTAACCCCATGGTGTTTCCTTGCTTTTCCACCTGCTCAACATCTGCATTCCACCATTCTCCTGCGAAACAGATAGACGTTGAATAAAAGAACTAAAAGTCGTAAATATAGTAGTATGTTAACTTGATTAGCAGAACTCACCGAATAAGATTAGTTCCTCTCTTTCAGGTTGAGGAAAAGGGAAAGGTGTGCCTTGTTTAGGCATGATAACAATTGCACCATAAACAGTAGCCCTTAGCCAAAGAATATGTGCATGCCACCACAATGTGCCTCTTTGCCCTGTTACATTGAAGTCATACACATAGCTATTCCCGGTTTGGATGGGACACTGCGTTATATATGCAGGTCCATCTGCCCACCCATTTCTGTATTGCTTCAGTCCGTGCCTAAAAGAATACCCGATGTTAATGCAATTGCAGTTCTTATGTATTGGAGTATTGAACAAATACACCGGATAATGTATTTAGTCCTGTACCAGTGAATGGACATGTTATATTGAGCATGGTTTGTAACATTGATAACAACTCTGTCTCCATCTCTAGCGTAGATAGTTGGCCCTGGAAATCTCCCATTAACCGTCACAATTGGTTTTTCATGACACAGTCTGCTCACATTCTTCACTTGTATCTGCATCATTTCATGGTGAAAGAAGAGTTTCTGTCAGTAAGGAAAAAAGACACATCCAGTACATGTTTAATGTATCGGATTAGACTATGTAACTCACGTCGAACTGGTATTGTTTTACAGCTGCCTCTGATGGAACAGAGACCAATGCAAGAAATGCAAAAATGAGACAAATACTTAGCCCAGAACATGTTCTGTTCTGGTTCTTGGCCATTTTCAGCTGTAAAAACAAAATCTTTGTGATTGATGTATGTTCAAGAAAAAAGTGAATGATGAATTTGGTTGATTATTAGTGTTATTTATACAAGCTAGTTCATGTTGGTTTGTTTGACATGTAAGATTCGAATGTTGTGGTTAGGTAAAGAGGAGGTGTAAAATGGATTGTAATTCAAAGCTTAAAAGCAATATAATAGTGATAGTGACAAATATGTACTAAAAGAATAAGTGTTGAATGACTTTGAGGCATACAAATCCACAGATTCTAAGCTAACAAATTGAAGACCATATAATTAAGAGGAAATGTATAAATGGAGCACTGTAATTTGAAGAAGTATGAGAGGTATGTAGAGCCAAACCTCAACATCCATATCTACTAGGTAGTATAAGGCCTTTACCAAGCTTTACCCTTAAGCAAAATATATGGAAACAAATTCTTAATTTCATTTCTAGCTAGCTTTAAAAGCTGTAAATGTTAATGTTTGTTCTACTTGAAGAGCTAGAATATTTTACGATTTTCCATTTTCATTCTTGTACTGTTGTACATTCCTATATTGTTGGATGCAGAAATATAATTTCATTTTCCAGATTGTAAAGAATTAATTTTTTTTTTGCTTGGTCAATATACTGGTCAAATCACATGTTAAGTAGAATAACAATGATAGGTACTCCTTGCTGATAAATTGACAAATTTAAAACAAAGGATGGAGTACTATCTTTTTCTTATCTTATGCAAGCTAGGTTGATGGTTGAGTTTGGTGCCAACAATTGATGCAGCATGTATATATTATGCATGCAGCATGCTTAGAGTACCTAAGAAGTATTTTGAAACAACAGAAATTTCTATGCGACTCTGTTCTGAGGAGATATGTTCTGAGGCCATTCAGATATAGGGTCTAGCTAGAAAGAAGCCTAGTTTGTCTAACACGGTGAAAGGATGAAATGAATAGGTCAAGTTAGCCCCGAGTGTTGTTCTATCTGGACTTAAAATACGCTAGCTAGCTACTGTTGTTTATCAACCATATACTATATAGCTCAAGTTCAATAAGAAAGCTATTGGACAGACGCCTGATATTATGGACGATATGGACTCTGATACCGAAAAAAGAGTTCATATATATGGAGAGTGGATTCGGTATGGCCTGTTCATATACTATAGCTTAAGTTCAACTGTGAAGATAGGGGAGCGGGCAATGCATTTCATATGGCCTGTTCCAGGGCCTCACTACCTGTAGCCAAGTGTCTGATTAATTAATCATGCTCGTCAGAAAGGCCATGATATATATATTTTTGGAGAAAATGATTTCTGCTACTGACTCTACTGGACGGATGCCTCTTGATTATGCTACAAGGATGCAATTTCATTCCGTATTCAAGTTGTTGGAAGATAACACTGCCGGTCCAGACGCCAACCTGTCAAAAAAGGAAAACGACGACGCCTTCCGTGCATCAGAACCAAAACGACGACGCATCGAATGATTAGAATTCCAATTTTGTTTGCACATTATGCATTCTCTATTGTAATCATTTTGCAACTCGGGCTTTAAGTTTTGATCTATAAATATCATCAGCTACTAGCCTACTACTATGAAATTTGTTGTGATGCTGTGTTTATTGGTAATTCATTTTATAATTGTTACCATAAGTATCACCATGCAAGACCATATGAAATTCACTGGGCAGTAGTGCCATATGCAACATCAGGCCAGGTTGATCCAGTAGAAAAAGATCACACCAAGTTCAGTAACAAATGAATGAAATTAATTAAATAACATGATCATAGAAACAATTATGAATTAATTATAACTTATTGGTGTACATGAATTACATTTTCAAAAAAAATCCACACTGTCCACTTGCTATAAAAGAAGTGAGCTTTACTGTTTAGCTCTTCTCATCAAATATACAGTATATGGCAATTAACCTCATTCTTGAATCAAGGCATATATATAACTCTTTCCAAGTTAGAGTTACATTTTTCATTTGCAGGACAAGAACTAGCATGGTGGGAGATCCTTTGGTGGAGGAAGTACTTTCTGATCTGGAGCCGGTCCATCTTCTACCACAAACGCGGTTTTTAGTCCCCAACCTGTGTGTAGCTCCAAGTGACAGTGGAAGAACCAAACACCTGTACAATTTTATCACAGGATGAATTAACACTGTCCAACATAAATGATATATAGAAAAGTCAATTTCATTTTCTTCTTAAGAATGACTTGAGCAAAATACCTGGATTATCTGCTCTGAATCTTATAGCGGTCCATCCACCAGTTGGAACTCCCACAGTGTTCCTTTCGGGTGGATCTACCAAATTATACTTGGCAGGATCCTTCGCAGGGTCGAAGTTTCCAACACCTGTTCCCATGACAAAAAAGTTGTATCCATGGAGATGAAATGGATGTGACTCAACTGTAAGCAAATTCGTGTCCTGAATTACTAACTCAACCGTGGAGTTGAATTTAATCTTGATTAGCCTAGTCCCCACTGAGGTCTTAAGATTAGCAGTTAATGGTGCTCCTGTGTAGTTAAATGGAGTAGGTGGCTTGTCCGGAAAATTTGTAGTGTAAACGCCAGGGATGTTGAAGTAATGTGCTTGGAGGAGTCCGACTTGAGGCATCACGAACGTAATGTTGTTCAAAGAAGCAGTTAATCTAGTTCCGTTGACACACGTGGGGCAAGGATTCCTTCCAAGTCCGACTGTGTGGAAAAGGTTCCTGTCAACTTTTAAAGGCACGTTTGCTGGATACTGAGGAGAATTTAAGCTCTTCAGTTTTCCTACATAGTCGAGGGTGAATTTTGTATCATTGGATGCTGGTAATTGAGGGAGAGTAGGGATGACACTGTTTGGGACTCCTTTGTACTGCAATATGGCTGTTGCAGTCTTGTTGTCTATGGGAATAGAGACATCGATGAATGGGCTAGCTGCCATGAAGTAACGCCCTGGGATCTGATTGGCTCGGACTAACACGTTTGTAGTCTGACCGGGGGTGAGTAGTAGAGCTCTAGTCGAAAATGGTTTGGTGTATACTGCATCGATTTCAACTACTGTCATGTTGTGACCGGCTATGGCAAAAAACAGTTCATCATTGAGGGCAGCGTTTATAAGCCTTAGGAGATATGTTTTCCCGTGTTCAACTACCATTGCAAATGTGTCTGAAATATAAATAAGTGCAAGAAATCAGTAAAATAGACATTATCTTCATGCAAGATGTGATTTTGTAATTGCTTACGTTTCTCTGAACACGGAAACAATGGTCCAGGCTTTCCGTTGATTGTATGAGCATCTGACACGTTTGGGGGCACCCCCATCGTTCTTCCTTGCTTCTCCACCGTCTCAACATCTGCATTCCACCATTCTCCTGTAAACAGAAAACCGTGGCCATTTACAGACGATCCGAAGAAACAGAATTAATGGCATGTAATTACTAACTTGCAACAAAGAACTCACCTAACAGGAGTACTTTCTCTCTATCTGGTTGAGGAAAAGGAAAAGGAGAGCCTTGTTTAGGCATGATAACAATTGCACCATAAACAGTAGCTCTTAGCCAGAAAATATGTGCATGCCACCACAATGTGCCTCGTTGTCCTGTTATGTTGAAGTCATACACATAGCTATTACCACTTTGGATTGGACACTGCGTTATATACGCTGGTCCATCTGCCCATCCGTTTCTTTGTTGCTTCAAACCATGCCTAAAATAACAACCAAAGTTAATGCAATTTACATGAAGTTCTGGTCACCTTATGGAGAATTGAACAACTACATCAGTTTTTGTAATTACTGTTATACCAGTGAATGGACATGTTATATGAAGCATAGTTTGTAACATTGATAACAACTCTGTCTCCCTCTCTAGCGTAGATAGTCGGCCCTGGAAATCTCCCATTAACCGTCACAATAGGCTTCGCATGGCACAATCTGCTCACACTCCTCACTTGTATCTGCATAATTAGGCAGTGAAGGTGAAACAAGAACTTATGAGTTAAAGAGCCAAAGGACCTGGTACTGTGTTAAATGAATCAAGTTATAGTACTAAACAACTCACGTCGAACTGGTACTGTTTTACTGCTGCCTCGGATGGAATGGAGACATATGCAAGAAAGGCGAGTACGATACAAATGCTAAATCCAGAACATGTTTTGTTCTGGTTCTTGGCCATTTTTAGCTGTCAAAGGAAATCTTTGTGATGTATATGTTGAAGAGAAAGGTGAATGATGAAGCTGGTTGATTCTGAGGCTTATTTATACAAATACATGTTGGTTTGTTTGCCATGCAAGATTTGAATGTAACTATAATTAATTGAAATGTGTTACTCAAAGCTTAAAAGCAATATACTGGTGATGGTGACAAAAAATGTAAGAAATAAATGTTGAATGTGAAATGAGAGGTATGTAGAGCCAAATTTCTTTAACAGTGTTAGCTCTTTACAGTTAGTTCATGAGGAAAGGTGAAAATGTAGCTTTGTACTGAGAAATGAGAGGTATGTTGAGCCAAATCTCGGTGTTACGCGAGCCGAGCCTCATAGAGTACTCGCTCGGCTCGGCTCGTTAAAGCTCGAGCTCGGCTCGCTTGATAAGGTTAACGAGCCAAGTTCAGGCTCGAATTTGTATACAATTTTAACTTTTAAACTATACATAATCTATTTTGTTGTTGAATGGTGGTAGAAAACTCTCCCCTAACTTGGTTAGTGTTGATTCTCTTGTTCAATCATCACAAGAATATTAGATTTTCCCTTCTTTATGTGCTCAATTTATGTTTTTAATCGTGATTTTGTCATTTTATATGGAACAAGTATATGTTTTTACGTTATAATACTACAATTTAACAAATTCGGAATGCTGATTTTTGCAATGTTTAATATTGAATTCCTTAATCTAAACATATTCTTGTATATTTTCACATTTTCTTTTTGAGTCACAAGCTTAGTTTAAACTCGGTTAGACTCGAACAAGCCTAACGAGCCAAACCCAAACCTTATTTTTTACTCGTTTGCTTAACAAGCCAAGCCTAGGCTCGGCTCGAACGGGAAACGAGCCAAGCCGAGCCGATAGATACTCGGCTCGGCTCGGCTTGTATAACAGCACTACAAACACCCTTACCCTTGAGCAAAATGTAGCTTCTGGAGACAAATTCTTCATTCCATTCTACTAATTACTTCCTCCGTCCCGATTAAAGATTCACATTGTTGACTGATTTTTTACGCAAATTACTCCTAAATCACGACTTAATATTTTTTTTTAAAAAGCATTTTAATATAATTTTTCTAATTTTTGTACTTGATGTGATTTAAGAGCAATTACAACGTAAAAAAATCAATAAAACTAAATGGAAAGGTCGTAACATAGAAATTACTACTTCATTTTATAATTAGGTTTCTTACTTTCTTTGCAGTTAGTTGTGCATGTTTCTTCTGTTTGTTCCTCAACTGTTGGGCTTGTTCAGCACTGTAAGTTTAGTGATGTGAAAAAGAGTGTACAACTCAATTCTGTTGAAAAAACAATTTGTTTGTAAGATACTCAAGGTGTATTTTAATTACTGATGTAAGAATTTAGGAATTCCAAGAATTTAATTAAGGTAGAAAGTGTAATGTAAGCAATGGATTCATATTCAAATAGAAAAAACAAGGAGCATCCTCATATATATTTTACGATACATGGAATAGCCAGAACTAGTTCTAATGTGGAATTAAGATGGACCAACTTATCATTGGACATTGACACTGCACCCTTTCGGTTTGTTTGAATCTAGAACCAACATATACTTCAAAAATAAATTTCAACGTCCACAGTATATGAAAATAGAGCAAGTAATAATTTACTTACAAATCCATATACTTCATACGTGCCGTAACATCTCCAATAGTAGTATTAAAACGAGAACAAGCGTATTGGACATATGATTCACATATCCAACAAGAATTAATAGATTTTGATTATTAGAGCTTTTGTGTGGGTACGAGTACAACTTTAATCAAGTTTGGTGTTGTTTTCACGAATAAATTTTCACTGCATTTATGGTTATTGATTCTTTGTTTAATTTATCTATTTTTAATAAAATGTTGCGGGTCAACACGTATTTAGAGTTCATATCCGAGTCTTTTCTTTTTTTCCTTTAATAGTATGTCTTGTAGTAAAAGTTATGATACCGAGGACACGGGACGGACTAGCAACTTATGAAGTACTATTGGGTAAACACGTTTTTCCCTTCTTGTTCCGCAAGAAGCCTTTCTTTCTTTCTCTAGTGAGCAAAACAGAAATCATAAAACACAACTAAATAGTAAAAACTCTTGAATTACACTCGCAAAATTGAAATCATTGGTAACATAAACATAATCTGAACATCTATTTCAAAGTTGGTGAATGGAGTCTGTGTTCGGATTGGTGGGGAATGATTTCGCGATTGTTGCTGCAGACTCTTCGGCTGTGCACAGCATTCTCGTCCACAAGACCAACGAGGACAAAATCATGCTACTCGACTCGCACAAGCTCATGGGCGCTTCAGGCGAAACTGGCGACAGGTGAAAATTTCTGTTATTTGTTTCTCAACGTAGATAAATTGGATTGATTATCGAATTGGCTGCCTATTGTGATTCATGTTAAATGTGAGCTACATTATCGCCCATTCTCTGAAACTTTGGGTTAAATCTGTGGATAAGTTCGATTTTGTTACTTATTATACTGCTGCTGGTTATGGACTTATGGTTAATTTTTGTAGAGTATTATTATACTACGTCTCCTGCATTACTGTACTACTTGTGACTTGTGAGTGTATGTATCTCTCGTGTATGAACCATTGCTAATGCCCCGGCCTCCAGATATATGGTCTAGTGGAGATGAAATTTGTTCTGTGCTCGAACATGTGCATCAAATGCAGTGATGCAGATACAGAATTATTTTTCAGCAAGGAGTTTTAACTTTTAATTCACATTTCGTAATTCCGGTGTGATGAGGATGTTTTCTCTGTGTATGAGTATATTAACATAATAAATATTGCATTCATGAATTGTGTTGGCTGCTCTTCCGTCGTGGTTGGATTTCCATTGATTGGGCACTGAAAATTGCGCTAAGTGGTGCACTCATGGCGTCTTTGAACTAAAACACTCAAAGAATAGCCAAGTTTATCCACTAAAAATTAGTAGCATAGCGTCAGTTATATGGTCTGATGAGTATTCATGCTCAACATTATGTTAATGTTTTGGCTGTTTTTCCACTAAAAACCAGTAGCAGAGCTTCAGTTATATGGTGTGATGAGTATTCATGTACAACATTATGTTAATGTTTTGGCTGTTTTTCTTCTTCTTTTAGTGTGGTTGTTTTGCTGTCTCTCTGTATGTGGTATTCATGTGTTAGCATTATCTCTTTAGGGCTCAATTCACGGAGTATATTCAGAAGAATGTTGCATTATACCAGTTCCGAAATGGAATCCCTTTGACAACTGCAGCTGCAGCGAACTTAACCAGAGGGGAGCTTGCTACAGCATTAAGGAAGGTAAGAAGGTTTCCATTGGAAATCATGTAAGTTTGTCTGTGAATGCAATCCGTAGATTAGGTTAATTATGTGTTCTCGGCTGTAGAGAGGTACCATACTTGTGTGTGCAAAAAGTTCTTTCTGTCACAGTCTCTTTGATGGGTGACCTTTTTACAAGGAGATATTAATCTTGCAATAGCCGAAGAAATACTTCAGTGAATCTCATGCTTTGCGAGTTGAAGGAACCAATGATCTTTCTAATGCACATTTGCATGATATTGACAACAGGATTCTTGTCAAGTGACCATCTCTTCATATGGTTTTGACAGGACCTGTGATGTACTTCCATTTAATTCGAGAAAATTACTTAGGTACCATCATTATATGCATTACAGGTGTTATTACATTAGGTCATTCTCATGTATGTGTGTGTGTGGTGGATTTTCCCCCTCTTTCTAATCACTCTTCTAATAACAAACAAACAATTTTATGTCCAGAGTGGAAAAAAAGGGGGATTTATGCTTAAAATAAAGATGAATAATCTTTGCACCTTTGGTCCTTAAAATGTTCAGTTTTAGAACTTGGAGTGTTGGATTATGAGACGCTCTTCATATGAAAGGGAATAAAACCAGAGAGAGAGAGAGAAGAAAGCCCACACCAGAATAGGCCTCGAAAGAGAAGTAAATTTTAGCAGTAGTGGAGTAAGGTGGCTGAAATTTGACTACAATCTAACTTCTAGTGGCCGCTTGTAGTATCTTTCTTGAGATGAAATCCAGTATGTACCAATAAAGTATATTTCTCCAATTATTTACCTTTTTGATGCGTAAATAATTTTTACATGTATATTTCCTCCGAGGTCCTAGTTCATTTATATTAAAAAAACTGGTGTTTAAACATCTATATTAATTGCTTCTGGTATATAGTTATACATTTGGTTCAACACATCTATTAGTCCTCTTCTTTCTAAGGAAGCATTATTAGATGTGAAGGGCCCAATTGAATGATTTATTGGTTGCATCATTTTGCTGTAGTAGTAACATTCTATCAACTCAACTTGGTGATTTCTGTTTTTTGTTCTTTGTCTCTTTCTTCTCACCAGAATCCATACATGGTTAACATAATTCTAGCTGGGTATGACAAGGAGATAGGCCCTTCGCTTTACTTCATTGACTACATTGCGTCCCTTCACAAGCTTGACAAAGCAGCATTTGGTTATGGGGCGTACTTTGCCCTGTCTATGATGGATAGACACTATCGGAAAGACATGACTGTGGAAGAAGCCATCGAGTTAGTCGACAAGTGCATTGTGGAAATACGCAGTAGGCTGGTAGTAGCCCCACCAAACTTCATAATCAAGATTGTTGACAAGGATGGTGCTAGGGAATATGCTTGGCGTGAATCTATTAAAAATGACCCTGACTCTATATGATCCATGATGGACCAAATAAAAACTGCAAGTCTTTAGATTGGTCATGTTCGAACCATATTTGTAATAGCTATGCAAATTTTTATATACACACCTTGCACTGTGCTTTTGTTAACTCTGTGTTTCTAAAGGAGAACCCTCTTGTGTTAAGTTTACTAGCAGCTATTTCAGTATCATTGCAATTCCAATTTGGCGGACCCATTATAGTGCGGTTCGACAGGTCTAGATTATGACACCCTAGTCCAGTAATGTGAAACTTGGTACTTCATTGGCACCTTTTTTTTTCTTTTTTTTTCCCCTCCTTTCCTTTTAGGCTAATCAAATGGGTTTCAAACCACTAGCTCTAAACCAATCTGGAGCTGTAGACTTCAGAGTCATTGGTTCAAATACGGACTCGAATCAGAGTCGAATGGGTTTCAAACTACTAGCTCTAAACCAATTTGGAGCTGTATGTATCTTGGTCTGAATTCATGTTGGAGCCTTAAGTTGTGTGTCAATATGGAATTCATCTAGATTCATGTAATGTCATCCTCTTTTTTCTTAGGGGAGGAGTGGAGGGGAGGAGGGATGTACTCTATTGCTATTGGTTGAGCTATGGCATTTCTAGAATGGTCCCTCTTTTCATTTCCAAGTTGTCATTGGATTTAGCTAAATTGATATGTGGCTTTGAGTGTTCCTTCATGAAGTCATTTTAGGTTTGAACCTTTGCCTAATCATTTCAAGATTACAAGCATAAAAGCATTTTAGATTGGAATCATTTTAAGATTATACAGTACATGTATACGTAGAGAGAGACAAGTTAAAATTGGATGGCGAACCCCATTTTACCCACCCAACTTTTAAGGAGTGGAATAATAGAGAGCAGTGGCAGTGGCTGTGGCAGTGGACCATTATGATTAGTGATTCTTTTATCATGTTTCTAATTCAGGTAAGCATCGCATGTGATCAAGTATAGTGGTTAGGTATACTTCTTTGGTTGATCCTGACGCAACTAATCAATCAAAGTAGGCAATTAATTTGGTAGATCAGTGTTTATACAACTGATGTCTTGTGTCTTAGTGTTAACTTAATCACATCATCTAAATTGTATTCACTTACTTAATTGCATAACCAACCAAGCAGAATATTCTCATATAATTAGGTAGTCACTTTACTAAGTCAGATCACTGGAATTATTAGGTTTAGCTCTTAAATCCGATTAGATGGTTGCAGTTGCATCATTAGTTAAGACACTTTTTTGGATAGTAGCTGGTTAAATGACAAGTTATGGTTGATCGAGATGAATAACGCTTTCTTAGGAAATCCACTCAACAAATAGTCCAGCATAACATAGGAATAGTGCGGGTTGTCTGTTAAAATATCCGTAAGTTATTTCTATTTTGTTACTATGTTTTGTAATGATAAGTTGATTTGTTTGAAATTATGTGACAGTTAACTATAATTGAGATATTATGAATATCCGTGTAGTACATTCCAGTTTCCACAGCTATGAGCTATCCTATCAAGTTCATTGATGTTAACGGTAATGATTATTCTTTCCTCTTAGCTTCAAAGTATAATGATTAATTGCTTCTAGATTCTTCCATTGATTATTCTTCAACCTGCATAATCCTTCAGTTTCAAATATACACTCTCAAGTCTGATCCAATATAAATGGAGGCCAGCATTTTGATTTCAACATTTTGTGTACATGATGCTGATGGGGCAGCCAATCATAAAAAATTATATTTTCCATCTTTATCCACATCATACATTAATCCATATCAATTATTGTCATTCATTTTCCAAGTAACTATGTAAAAAAAAAAAAAATCTACAAAAAAAAAAAAAGACTCCCAAAATCTGAATATAACTCAAGTCCCATTCAGCTTCACAATAATTGTTGGTGGCTATCTGACTAAATATTATGAGTAGTCACAGTCCCTGCAATTTGTAATGGTGGTCCATTTTTGCTCAGTGGCTGGCTAGCTAGCTGCCTAGCTTCTCAATGGTCAACAATACTTGCTTATAAAGAGAACAAGAACATGTAGTAGTAAACAAGTAAACTAGACTACTCTTAACACTCACTGTATAGTATGTAAGGGACCACTTAACAAACTACTACTACTACTGCTACTGCACTCCTCATCTCTAATTCATTTCCATTCATCTGTTGCTGTATTGTATTGTTGTACCCCCACTTGTGTAAAGTTCCCAAAATGTGATCCCTTTTTAGCCTCAGTCATATGCTCTGCTTCTGGTATAGTGCCTTTCAATCCACTTCTATGTCTCCATCATCATTCAATTTTGTGAAACAACAAAATCTTAATAATGAATCTAGTATATCATACAGTAGTTTTCATTCAATAAGGGACATCATCATCATCATCAACTTATAGACAAGCTACCTCTATACACATACACATACTCTCCTTACAAGTATTTTTCTTTTCCGATCGATAAAATACATATATTCGTGCTTTTATCTTGAGTAGTACTCTGCCCTTGATTGGCAATCCTGTAGTTGCACCTCCGCGGTGTAACTTGAAATTAGCCCCCATATTTGAATCTTGGATGCAGGACTTGGCATTAACTTAGAACAAGCTGTAAGAAGGAAATGTGTCTATGTCAAACGTCTCTATAACTTGGGGCGGAGAAAGGAATGTAATGGAATTTGTGATCCCAGCAATAGGTACGTTGCGAAATACTAATTGACGGCTCACCTCATATGTCCTAGTGATTGAGATACTCCTTGGCTAATGAAACCCGACATTGAATAGACTCATCCATTCAGGGTCAAATCCTGACAGCTGTTGTAATTGCTGCAAAATTTTCAAAATTCAGGAATGATTGAAACTCAACGACAAGTCGAAAAATTACGTTGAATGTGACAGGGTTAAAGAAATTACAGGGAGAAATGCTTCTGAAATTGGCATTGAAGAACTTCCTGCTTTTTGAGGTATCATTTGAAACTGTTCCATTGTTGTATCAGAGGTTCCCTGTTGCATTGGATTGTACTGGTAACAAGCGGAATTGGCAGCTTCCAATTGCGCTATGTATGCTGGAATCTGGATTATTAGAATAATCCATGAGTTGGTACCATAGATGAGTCAATTTCTTCCAACTATGCCTAACAAAAGATTACTAGCACAACTTTATTTTTTATTTTTTTATTTTTTTTACCTCTTTCGCGAAGAAACTGTCCATGTTTAACTCCATCCTCGGGTTTATAGCCGCCAATTTCATCGAAAGAAACTACGAATCATAACACAGTGAACGTAGTTTAGCAACATTTTACAGTGTTAAAAACATCTTTAAACCGGTTTATTCTATGTAACATAAGGATCATATTTTAACCCGTATTTACACAAATGGACATGTTGGCTACAGTGTTATTAGTCAGGGCCATGTCACAGTGACATGTCTAAAGACTGCATGTTAATTAAAGTCACATATTTAAGGGCAACAGATTAAGCATTAAGTACCTCAACTTGCTTCTGTAAGGACTGGACATAGTTGATTATCTCGTCAAGCATTCCAGCTTTCCCTGAAACTTTGTTACAGCCAGGGACCAAATCTTGCAGGCACTTCATCTTCTTGCTGATTTTTTCTCTCCTTGCCTAATTCAACCAATTAATTTTTATCAGAAATAATGTATTAAATTTCATTATATGGGAGAATTTAAAATATGTACTGTATATATTAGCATACTCTTTCTGCCAAGCTATGGCTATCAGTGGCCTGCCCGCGTCGCGCCCTGACATGAATGTAATCAGGCTTCTGCCCCTCCTTCGAATTCGATTTGGAAGATGCATTTGCTGACGTTTCCCTTTCGCCTTTCGCGGTGATCTCTGATTTAGCCTCTCCTGTTTCTTTGCTTTGATCCTGATCCTCTTCCGTGTCGAACTGAAACAAGAACCAATGCTGGTAAAGTTAAGAGTACCCAGTTTTTCAGAAAAACTTTTACGAAGAGAAGTGAAATAGTTACCTCGGCTTTTCTTTTCTTAATGGAACAGGAAACACTGGGTGGTTCTCTGTTGGGCAAGCTACTGTTGCACTGGAGATGATGATCAGGTAATGACATTGTTGCCCCTGTCACGGACGAGTTGTTATTGTTGGATATCGCTGAGCAAGACTGATGAGGGTCCGGTTTCGTCTCTGGATAAGCGAAAGACGGGTGATGATCAGGCTGCCAGGTGTAGTTGGATAGTAAAAGCTCTTGGTGATCAAAGTGGAACGCAGAAGGGTCGTTCTGCTGATGATAAAGGCGCTGGAGAACGTTCCTCTGGCGCTCGAATACGGTTATATCCATCCTGGCTTGGTGAGACGAGGACGATGATGGCGACGATGACGATGATTGCAGCATTATGGTGATGAGAGGGGAGCTAAGGGGGGTAGTAGTAGTAGTAGTAGTTGGTACTAGTGTGGAATAATAATAATGTGAGGCTCGGATGAGGGTATAAATGGAGTATTAAGAAGTGAGGGGGTAGGGTAATGGATAAAGGATAGGATGGTAATTTTAGGAATTAGATGAAACCAGACAGTAGATAGGGAGATATAAGAGAGGTGGGGTTTCCGGCTGAAAGGGGTGGAGGGTGGAGCCCAACCTCCATTGCGCCACCATGTGAGATTGTCCAATCGATCAGCTGAACAAGGTATGTAATATATGTATCTATAATCTATATAGAAGTACTTTGTTTTTGTTCAAGATAATATTAATAGAAGTACTTCATAGTTCATACTTATATAGATAGGCCATAGCATAGATAATGGATTTATAGTTCTATACCCTATGTGATATGGGGAGTACATATCCCTTCGGGAACACAAACTTATGGAGTAGTATGTGTTGGAGAATACGAAGAAAACAAGGTAGTGAATAATGAACTGTGAGGTATATTCATATGGAGATTATTTTTTAATTATTAGTTAATTGAGAAAATTAAATATATAATCTTAAGCTATTAAGAGTTTCGATTTGATATATTTTATACATTCAAAATGGATATTGAATTAGTGATATATAAGCGATCAAAGGTGGAAGGTTAAGTAAATATATTCCACCTTGGTAAATACTAAATAGTAGAAAAATTCACTATGGTAAATTTGTACGGCTAGATGATGTATCAAGAACACTCTGAGTTTGTGAGGCCCAAGTGATAGGGCTTTTTTCTCCCTAAAGAATTATATAGCACTCATAAGGTTGATGCAAAGTTTTTTTAACTTGTTGTAAGAAATAAGATATGCAAAAGTTAGATGAAAGTGTACCATAACGAAGTAGGTGACTATTTATGTGACACTCGAAAATGAAAACCGGATATAATTTGGTGGGACTGGTAAATAAATAACCGGTAGTTTATGTACTGTAATTTATATATTATTATTATTATTATTATTATTATTATTATTATTATTATTATTATTAAGTGGTGTTTGCATAATTAAACATTCTTTGTATTTATTAGATGTATATTTGCAATTTTTTGTGCCCCACTCCCAGTTTTGTTTTGGTAAGAATCATGATGAGTCTTTACAAAATGAATATGGGCACCAACAGCCAATTTGTTGGTCAATCAAAATAGATTCGTCTGGGCAATAACTTCACAGATTAATCTGAATCTAAGAGATGCCAAATATTATTATAAGAGAAAAGATATCATAAACATGGCCCGTTCATGGATCCTCAAAGATGAGCTTCGTTCATGGCCAACGTGGGAAGATTTTATTTTATTAAAAGTGAGTAAAAGTTAGGACAGGGTCTAATTCAGAACTGGATAAAGTTTATGAACTCATTTTCTTATCCACAAAATTGCTGCTTTTGGAAAAGGTAAAATTATGATTTAGTACTCAAATTTTGGAAGCTACACTAATGTATCAAAGCCATTGGATCACTACTTAGCGTGTGAAAGAGTCGAGCTAAATCAGCGTCTGATTATTTTACGAAAATCGAGTACAATTTTTGCCGAGCTTTATAATTATATGATCAATCAAAATTTCGTGAGTTTCGAGTTTACTCAAAACTTTTCACGGGCGGCTATAAAATAGTATAATAATTATTTAAAAGTACATATTTATAGCTTTAAAATGATACTATTTAATATGTTCATAAATAAGTAATGTTTTGAATATTAATATGATACTTAGTGTTTCAAATACAAAAAAAATATATATCAACAATAAATTATATGTATATATTTAGATATAATGATAAATATATATTTAAATATAACTATAAATACATATACAATTAAAAATTAAAAACAAAGTATAATTAGAGTCGAGCTTGTGTGTTGATCGAGCTCGGACTGAACTTTAACCGAGCTTCCTCGCGAGTTGTTCACGATGAACTTGATTCGTTAACATCTCTATTCACTATTTATTGATTTGAACTTTTAAAAGAATTAGAATTCTATCGAATCCTAATTTTTGAACACATGAGATAATTGTTAAATTTAAGTTGCACCTTTTCTATCAGAATTAGCTTAGTTTTAAATGTAAAAGAGTTGATAAGTCAAGTTTTCGTATCCCGGTTACTTAAATTTCAATGTTAAATGTTGCTGTTGGTAAAACTTTCTAGTCAATGAATCAATGAATAAATATTTGTATTACTCCATCATCCTAACGTTATATAATAAGTACGGAAATTATAGTAATGTGTATGTAACTGTAATTGTTGTTATGGTCCGAACACTTCAGTGCATATTAGCATATCGTATAGGTTTGTATAAATGAAACAGATGTACATATAATTATTATATCCAAGGTGGAAAAGAAGTTTGGGACGTTGATGTGCTGTGTTGATGGCAATGTATCTGGACGAACGGGGAGTGAGTGCATCATAAGCAATGAAAATGGATCGATGGACATGTATATATTCTGCTACACTTGACTAAACCTGTCTTTATATTGTCAACAGTTGAAAGTAGTTAACAACTGTAAAGAAGAGGATAAGAATAATAAATGAATTGAATAATCAAATCTAATCAGATAAGCATATGAATACAAAATACAGAACCAACAAATAGGCTACTACTTGGTTTTCATCAACAGAAGTATATTGTTTCATGACTCTGCACTTGAATGCATGTACTGTACAATCTGGTTTTACACATACCAAATTGTGGCATGCACTTTAAAAACAAAAATGGTACTTCTAGACTAGTATGAAAGTAACAGAAACTAAAGATGTTGAGACTTGAGACTCCAAATCAATTCAAAATGCAAAAGGATTTCCACTCGAGATAGTAGTCGTACCTAACAATAATATGGGATAGTAGGCGTTTATACTATTGATCTAATTTCAGTCGTCCATTTTAAGTATCAGAACTGAATAGGCTCTGACATATTAACATGAAATGAAATTTGAATTTGGGCTAGTGGGGCAAATTTGGTAATTGTAGTGTAACATGATTAGGCAGAAAATGAAGATTGGGTACGTACAGAAAGGGATGATAAATTGCAATTTCATGGAATTAGAGATGCCTACAACAATCCAAAACTAATCAATGTTTTGCGATAATATGTGGCAAATATGCACAATTTTGGAAATCTCACTAACCCAATAATTTCTTTTTTTCTAATTTCCTTTTCCTATTTCGGGTTTTTGGGGGTACTTCATTTTCAAAAAATTTGTTCGTTTCTTTTGGAATTTGATCAGAAATGGAGCAGTTTCTTCTAAGAGGCCAATATGAAATTCCAAAAGTTTAACTTTCTTGTGTTACTCCGTATTCGGTACTTGGAAATTAAAGAGAATACTTTAAGCATTTCCAACACGAGATGAATTGTACACGTACCAGTATGAGAGTTTCCATAAGCATAAGTGTATATGTATAGTGTAATAATTAATAGGAAAAGTAATGTTTAAAAAAAAAAAATTGAAATCTAACTCTACTCCTACTCCTAGGTTACACTAATCTTTTATCATTTTATAACTCCAAATATGTCTATACTATCTTAAAACTTCGTTGGAGTTCGAACCAATCTTTCCTTGTTACTCCAACACCTTTACCACACTCGTTCACCCTTATAACTCCATCGGAAAAGCAATGATAAAGATGATACAATTATAGTGTAATTTCAATTAATATTTTTCCCGTGCAATCTGTATCAATTTGTGATTAAAGTTAATCTTGAAAAATCAAACTACAGATTTTATCATGGAATGGAAGTGTGTTGACCGAAAGTCTTTGCCGTAGGTGCTACCGTGCTAGCCCAAAGTCCATACTGGTTTATCAGATGAACCAGTAATATGTAATCCGTGGCCTGTCCTTGTAATTTATCCAATTTGGTTCGAATATAACTGGTTCATCACGGGCTGAATCCATATCGAACCAATTTCATTATTTATCAATTCGGATCCAATCCAGAACGGATCGATTCCCGGGCCATTTGTTGTTTGGAACTAATTTAGGGGCAATTTTGTTTTGCAAACACTGATATGGTGAACTACTTACCGTTGTATGATATAAGTCATATAACTACCGTACATGTTCTAGTTCTATCGCTTGATTATTCATTCATTTCAACACAAGAAAATTGATCAGTGTTTGGGAGGGAGCCTATACTGCATGAGTTAACTACCTGTAATTTACATGCATGCATGAACAATGTATGTGAACTAAATTAATTAAGTGCCTTTTTACATGAACATCTAATGTTTTGCATGATATAAAGATTCCCCTATTCATTGGAAATTAAAGCAAGCTATAGTTCTCAAACTAATTTTGGTCAGATTGTTGCTCATACGTCAATCATCAATCTCCTTTCTCTTTTTCATAGGCAAGTTTGTGGCAATGCCAATGTCCGCCGTATGGTGATTCCTAGAGATAGGCTAGGTTGTTTTGCAGACCACTCCGTTTCAGCCCAGCTCCAGGACTGCGACCACATATATAGAAGTGTGTTTTTGTGCGCAACCCATGCATGTAGATTGTAGTAGTACAATGATTTCAACAGGAAGGTTTGATCTGCATGGATTTTGCCTCCAGATCACTATGAGAATGACCACGGGTGTTGCATATTTACACCAGAGTTATCTGCATGCCAATATCCATGTAGAGAACAAACCTTCATTATTATACAACTGACATGGGCCTGGGTGCCAAGCTGTTAACCACATTTCCATATGATTGTACTTCTTGGATGGGTCGACTCCCCCCGATATGACCATAAAATACAGTTATGGTGATATAGTAAAATGAATTATGCAGTAAGTTTATGGTTACATTTTTATCCTCACGCATGTTATCACACATCGACACTGCACAAACATGTTATGATGCATCTACACTTCACAGGCATGTTTGATCCCTTGAGTAAAGTTCTTCGCGAAGAGGTTGTGTCAATCTAAGATATATATATAAGTACCTATATATATACCAGCAAAAACATTCATACCAGGTATAAGTTAGCTAACATTATGCTTCACTGTGGAATCAAGATGTTTTGAGACAAGGTCTGGAATTCAAGCTAGTGGTCTACTCAATACAGTTAAAATAAAGAACGCGTAATCGTTCAGAAACATTAATTCCATATAAAATGACTGCATTGCATTTACATAGTACTGTATATCACAAATAATGACCATCATAGGGTCATTGATGGATCAAACCTATCCTACAAAACACTACTCATGTATGATCAAACTTGTATATGAACAACCTCATCAACCAAACTACTGCTAACTACTACTATCATACAATACTCCGATCCAGTTTTTCTTCACAACATTTACACACAAGAAAGTTAAGTTATGCATCTTCATCCTCAGGCATGTCATGAATCATGATACTTCTAAACTGCACTAAATAAAACAAACCAAGGAATACAGAACCCTACCTCTTCTTATTGGAAGACGCGAAAATCCTCCCAAACAATCTGCGTGATTTAGGAGGGACTTTGTGATCCTGTTGTTTGATAGATTCAATCACAACATCAGGTTGAGAGGTTTCTTCATGAGCACTGAACTCATCTTTTAGAATCCGTAGTAATTCTAATGCCATTGCCTTTCCTCTCTTGTTCCCGTTAACACTAATGGTGACAAGGTCAGGTATGACGCCCTCGTCCATGACCAGCTGGCAATATTCAACACGTTGAGAGCACAATGACAGAACAACACACACAGCGTGCTCTTGGTCCTCACGACTTTCACTATCGAGAAGTTTAACAACTGATGGTATGCAACCTTCAGTTTCAGCAATTTCTGATCGAGCTCCTGGATTGTCACACAAGTTGTTCAAAATTATCAAACAATGTCTTGCCAGAGTACTATCTTGGAAATGTAGAATCAGTCTTGGAATAAACTCTGATGCGACAACGAAGGAACAGAAGTCGCTGTTTGAAGATAAGTTGCTCAATATTGTCAATGCTGGTTCTAACAATTCTGAAACCTGGCTCTCGATTATATTCAATATGCGTAGAAGTGCACCAGACGCTTGAATTTCATAAATGCGGTTTTGCTGCAGGGATAGCTCCTGGAATATTGAAAGAGCTGGCTTAGCAGCCTCAGTATCGAGAAATGATGCCAAAAGGACATATGCGTCTCCATCCACATATATTGCACGGTTCTTCTGAACGAATTCTGAAAATAATAGACATCCAGTGATCTGTGCTTTAACGTCTTGGCATTCAGCAGCATCTTTCAAAAATCCAAGAAGTAGCACAACTATGTTTTCGGATTCATCAACATGTTGAAAAAACTCCCTCACGTTTTCGACTGCATCGCACTGAGAATTCCATGGAAGAGAACT
This sequence comes from Plantago ovata, assembly GCA_028274465.1. Classification (NCBI taxonomy): domain Eukaryota; kingdom Viridiplantae; phylum Streptophyta; class Magnoliopsida; order Lamiales; family Plantaginaceae; genus Plantago; species Plantago ovata. The sequence goes on along the minus strand of CM051456.1, from coordinate 6,405,818 downwards.
AAATTTGGACAGAAATTCCGAACCCATCTTACTTGAGGACTTAACATCACTATGATACATGTAACTCTGAGTAGATTCGATCGACACATTGCTGAAATCTAGCGGAAGATTCAAGTCATTCATGGAACTGCCCAAGCTGGCAATGGAATTCATAGAAGTTTCCCATGGTCGAACAAGTTTCTCCTGGATCCTACCATCAGGAAACGAAACGCTGTGAGTCTTACACCATTTCAGAATCAGGTCTTTCATACACATATTGGAGGTGAATGACAAGTGAGGCAGTTTCATGTTTGTCTTTGGGCAAGTTTCATTGCCTTCATCAAACCATTTCTGAATCCATGCCCTTTCATATGTTTGGCCAGAAGCAATGACTACAGGATCGTACATTAGCCTAGACGATAAAGGGCATATGAATTCTTCTGGCGGAACAGGCCGACTTAACATGTTAAACTCAGCTTCAGCAGACCTGTAATTCACACGTAAATCCACTTCACCAATTGAAACATAAGGGCTTACAAATTGACTGGGATCGCCGTTGTCAGTGAAGTCGTGGTCTGTTTGCTCTTTTGCAACTTTTTCATACTTCCTTAAGAGATTCAGGAAGAACAGTAAGATATTTCTCTTATTTGGATCACTTTCACCGATTTTATTGAGAAGTTTCTTGATGGATCTTTTCTCAATCAAAAGGGATTTCTGGGATGTGATATGCAGATGCGAGGAAGCCATCTGAATAGCCCTCACTGTGGTTTCTTCAGTAGAATTGGTTGTACGACCACACCCATGAAGTAATTCCCGCAATAGCTTCCCAGCCTCTTCTTCAAGTGGATCCAAATAGAGAGATGCACTTCTGAGATCCACAATAATTCCAGAAATCTGACAGTAATGTAAGTGAACACATCAGCATGCATAACCAAAAAGAAAGCATAAAAGTGGACGACTCCAAGTAGATATGATTAGTTCAAAAGGACACTGGTAGCCTACTTTTGCAGCCAGTGAAACTGGAACCATATCCTGAATTCGGCTGAGACTCTGTTCCAATATATTCCTCGACTTTTTGCATCTAGACAATATAGCATCTCCAGTAAGGGCCTGAGAGGTTAACGGAAATTACAATCATCAGCAACTTAGTTAGAACAGTGAATGGATTCACATAAACCAGAACAATGTGGTAAAAACATTGAAATGTCTTGAAAATTAATATTGAGCCAGTACAAGGTGGGTACCAAATAAAGTGCACTGGACTCACTACAGTGCTGTAGCAGAGACTTGGCCTTGGCAATTCCACTGTTCAACATGCACAGGGCCTCTATTCCAGATGAGCACCCTGGGCGAGCTGCTTCGATTTCTGGAACTACTTTTGCAACTTTGACAACCAAATTTAGTAGTTCCAAACAAATTCCAGCATGCACCTGCAAGATATCACTTGTCAAGTTTCCACCAGAACAGGTTATAGAGTACATATTGAGTATGACTTGAAGCTGTGAAGAAGCTATGGACTGGAATGGATTATAAGAACAACCGACCTAATTGTGACTTGAATAACTACAGAATTGGCTGAGCTACCCTAATATTGCTATCGAGTGAACAACTTCAGAATTTTGGAAGAAAATACTTTGAACAGAGAAAATAAGAGCTGGCATTTCTTGTCATTAGTCCAACCATACAAGTAGCAAGTATTTGAGCACCATACACTCCATTCTCCACTGTCACCAATTTTCACCATTAAGAGTAGAAACTACAGCATCCCATACATATCATTGACTAACTCTCTAGTGCATAATAGGACACCATAGTAGAATCGGACACTAATATCTAGGCATATCAGTCAATAACGGACTTCATCTTTTATTACATACTGAATTTGTAATGTGAAGCCGGAATTCCAGAGCTAATATGATACTAATTCTTCTAGAATAAAACAAGGGACTCAGAGATGTTGTTACCTTTATGGTTCGAGCTGATGGGAGTTCTTCGAAAACTACAGCGACATCATTTCCCATCAGAGAAAAATGTGTTCCAGAACTTGATTAACTGAATATCTTGTCTGTCAACCTGTCAACATGAAACAGTAGGATATCATACAACATGCATATACATTCCACGGACATCTTGGATCGATAAAGATCATTGTTTTGAGTACAAAACCAATAATTCCTCCTCTCCCAAATTGACAAGATAATTGTGCATTGTTAGATTCAATCAGATAAAGTGCGTTGCCCCTTTGGTACCTACTAACTCTAAAGCCATTTTCAGGTTTGAGGCATGGAAACAACCAACCTATCAGCACAAATGTAAGGGTAAGGCTGCTTGCAATACAATACAATACACATCCACCCTCCCCAAACCAGTGAAGTGAACCTACCACTACCAAATCAGATTTGCCTATTTTTATAAAATCTCAACCATTTATTAGTACAGTCTATAATAACATCCAATCTTATCCTAATGCCACACTAGTAGGCAAAAAGAAAAACCACACCAACTACAGCAGCTAGTCATCTTAATTTTGAACATACAAGCTCTCTCTACATAAATATGATAAGCAAAAGCACATAGAAAACAATCCATCAATAACAGAATAGAACCATGAGAAACAGAACAATCAAAATCCAGCCAATTAAATGTCAAAAAAAAAGCTTGAACAGAACAGTACATACCTAGAAACAAGAACATACACAATTTGACTTGTATTCCTCTTCAGAAACAAGACCTAGTACATTCCATGTAGCTATTTTCTTGTATTCTTTTTTCACCTAACTGAAATCAGTGAGGAACTATTAAAAGCAGCAGGCACAGAAGAAAGTCATGCACACGGCAATTGGGTTTTGTTTCTGGGGTGTTTCTTGTGAAGGATTGAAAGCAAAGCCACAAGGCTATATTTGTTGATGGCTATCAAGAATTGAATTTGACCCTTGATTAATGGCTAACCCAGTTGGAAAAGAAAGGGAGAAAGATGAAAGAGATGATGAGCCTACTACTTGTGGGTCAGCTTCACTTTTATCTCAACGAATGGAGAGAGAGGAGAAAGTAGCAAGAAAACAAATCAGCACAAATCACACACTCTGCTTTGAATTGAATTGAATTGAATTGGATTGAATTTGCTTTTTCTTTCTTTCAAATATTTCTTTTTTTTTTTTTTTGGTAATATATAAATTGTGTTTCTGTTGCAGTCAAAATCAAGGCACTTGGTGCTGTTGGAACAGGTTTGGTACAACTTGGAAGTGGTCGTTCTTCCTTTTCATTCAAAATTCATAGAAAATGAACAAAATGAACCCTTTTGATAAAGGCATTCATTCTTTAAGGCAGATTAGAAAGGAATATTTATCCTTAATGAACAGACTAGAAGGGAATATTTGTCCCAAAAACAACTTAAACCTACACATAAAATAAAGGAGGCGATGTAATAATCGAGAAGCATAACATTTGATGAGAAACTGAAGGTAGTGATTTGCAACGGTTCGTTAATATGTTATTGGGTACGATTTAGTTTCTACTTTTGAATCGCGAGTTTAGCAATAATAACCGATTATTTGATTTATAGTAGTAGAAGATACTTTTCCAAGGCTAGTACATGCTTTATTCTTCTTGTCTCTTCTTAAGGAGATTCTTGAGCATCTATTTGTTCATTGTATAATTTTCAACATAATTTATAAAAGTCCATGTTGCATTCTAAGTGTGCATGTTCGTTCAAATTATTATCCTAATAACGGTCCATTTGCAACGATATTTCTGCATTTAGGTTGGATCCCCATCAACCAATTGCTAATCTATCGTTACAAAATACGTGAGTCTCCAAGACAATCAATTACACCACAGAAGGGGCAGACCTAGGGCCCTAGGGGGTCAGTGAAAAAGATTTTGATTATTTTTTTTAACAATTTTTGTCCTTGTTTGTGTTGCTCCTTGTTCTCTAGCTTAGGTCGGACGGTACATGTTGCTTTGGCAAGGTGTAATAGTTAGTTGTTAGGGAGTCTCGTGCTTTATTTTTCTACTATCGTTGTACTTCTTCGAGCATTCCTTATGCTCTCTTGTTATTAATATTCAAATTTGTTTTTATACGTAGGTACGATATATGAATTTTCAGATTCCGAACCTCCCGAACTTTCAAAAATCATACATATATAATTTGGCCCACCTCAAATTTTGGGTCGGATCTTGACTATAAATTGACCAATGACTAATGTATTGTCCGACTAAAAGTATTAGAATTTGTACCGAGTACAGGATTAGTAAAAGCATTGGTACAAAATTATTACTCCCAATCTACCATAATATTACATAGTATTTCTAGTTAGAGAATTTTAAAGATTTGATTGAGGCCAAATCTCGTATTAAAATGGCATTACATTATTGGAAATTTGACTCAATCTACCATATATTCCCCCCAATACTGTGAGTACATTAACCTCTCCGTCTGGTCCACAATTTGATTGGTCTACGTATTCCCACAAGTAAGTACTAATTTATTTTAATTGGTTGCTTGAAGAATTATTTAAGAGAGATATAATCTTGATTAGTTAATCGGTTAACCAAAAAGCCGGTACATTAGCCAATTTTTTTATTATTAACAAGGGTGAATTATTTAAGAGATATAATCTACCTATTCCCTCTTGGACTCTAATTTTTTTTGAATTGTATAGGTATTATATTTATGATTTTTTAGGTTTTACACTTTTATTCTCCTTCATGAACTCTCGAAATAATCCTATGTAATTTCATTTATTCCTCACCTAATTTTAATTCCTCGGTTTGCTCTAACTTTGTAATAGATGAATCTTACTTTTCTTTCTTTGATTATCTGTATTTGTTGACTGGGGACTAGTAGTTTACGTCGATGAAAGTTGAAAGACCTCTACCTATCTCTACCTATTAGTACTCCTCCGTTTTTAATTATAATTAGTTTTAGTAGTTTTCACACATATTAAGAAAATGATTGATTTTATTTATTTTATTCTTTCACTAATTAATGTTATAAAATCTATGTAACTTTTATTGTTTTAATAAGAAAGAGATAGAGAGAAAATGAATAGATCCAATTTTAATACTACTAAAAGTAAGGAGAAAGTGCATAGAAAGAATAAAATAATCTAATAAAATCTAAAACTACTTATATTTAAGGAAGAGTTTAAAATGCTAAAATTTCTTATAAATAAAAACGGAGGAAGTACTACTAATATTGGATGACATTTACGATGATAAATTTACATTTGTTTTAATTGAAAGAAACAATTAACAAGTGGACTTTTCCAGAAGCATGTACCGACTTACGTAAGTAAAGTTAAGGTTTTGAAGGCTATATTTAGAAAAATACAACTGAAACGACTAGGACGAGTACGACTAGCATCAACACTCATTTGCGTTGACCTGTTCACACGCTACAACTGCGAGTCTAGAAGCATACATGCATGAGTCTACTATATAGTAGGATTGTTAGATCCGATTCGATTTGATTGGTGGCTCTATTGATCAAGGTATTTTTACGTCTGGACCCCCTCTTATGAGATCCCTAACTATTCAGGTTTCCCTTATGCAAAGAATTACGCCTGGGTCCAAAATAAGTAATTGACGTTGACCAGTTTATTTGCTATTGTTCTTTATGCTCTCTCCAAACACGGTCTTACTCCTTATATGCAAGTTAATCTTTTTTTTTCTTTCTTCTCCATTTTTTTCTTCTTCTTTATTTAAACTGCCGGATTCTGGTGACTGTCAATTCACAAAGCTCCGATCGGAGCTCTGTTCTCCGATCAGGAGCTATGTAAACAGAGCTCCAATCGGAGCTCTGTTGCCGGATTCAAGCGTCATTGATGAAGAAGAATAAAAAAAAAATCGGGGGCTATTTACAATTTAGAAAAGATATGTGGGTTTATTTCAGTATTAATTAGTGTTCCTTAAGTAAAATTGAAAATATTTGAGTCAAATGTGTAATAAACATAAATTGGGGGTTGTTTGATGAGACTTAAAATCTAATCATTGTTTCAGGGACAAAAATGTACTTTCGACGTTTTAATTCGCGGAAAGTCAAATTTGCGGGGCTAAGTGTAACTAAATGTGCATAAGAGGGGGAAATATGTTATTCTTTTCATGAGAGGGGAAGAATCGTAATTAGAAAGTATAAGAGGGGGTCCATATGTAAATTGCCCATCGATCAATGATCGACTTAAATATAGGGTTGATCGTGATCGTCGAGTTTCACAAAATTGTGATCGTGATCGACTCGTCAAATGATCACATTGATCGCAAGTTGATCGTGATCGCTCGGCTCGTTGAAGCACGAAAATTAGTTCTTTTACTATGTAATTTGTGGATCATAAATACAATTTATTACAAACACTTCAAAAAAAAAGACTAACATAAATTCAAAATACATAAGATAGAATCGAAAGTTGTTGGACACGTATTCATACAAAAATCATTCATAGATATTATTATGATTATTATTATTATAATAATAAAATAAAAATTAAATTAATTATTGATCGCGAGTTTCGATCATTTCTTCAAAGTGACTGATTCATGAACGAAAATGAGTCGATCATGATCGCGATCAAGCTCGCGTTGATCGATCTCAATCACGATCCGAGTTTGACCGATCGTTATCACGATCGCTCACGATCAACTCGATTCGTTAACACCCCTAGTCTAGAGACATTACTTTCTCGTTCTGTCAAAAAATTAATGTAATTTATTCTGTTGACTTTTATTTAATTTACCTATGATTTCTGATGAACGAGATTGTCAGACTCGAACAATCAAATAAATTCGTTTGAAAGCCAAAGGGCAACTCACAACTACACAAAACACGTAGTGCAGAGGTAAGATGACCTCGAGTGTCGATCTCTAGGGACTAAACTAGATTTAACTAAATAACTATATATATAATTTCAGAAAATAAATTTATCTCTAACTTAACTTAACAATATATGGAGAAAGCTGGTGATAATATGTCGTTCTAAGCATCAAGTTCTAATTATGCATGAAAGTGCAATTCGTACTGCCTTAAAAGTAATTCGATTTACAAACACCAAAGACAGATTTGTAGACGTGTATTTTGAAAGCTTCCTATCTATACTAATACTTGGCTAAGGTTGTCAGTCTTAGATCAAGCAGTACTTGCAAATTATATATAATTGAATCGACGATCTTGAATTGTCCTAGTGTTTCTAACACCTTTCTACGAAGATATATGGCTTAGTCGGATCAAAGAATTGAATTAAGATAATTAAACAAGTAAAAGACTCAGAAACTCAATCATGCATAATACGAACCCTAGCTACGAATTCACATACTATCACCAACTAGATGCTTAGCTACTCATATCAATAACACAATCAACAATCATAATTGAAGCAATAATGAAAGAAAACATGTTTAATTGAAAGATAAATAGCAGAATTGTGAGATACAAGGTTACCACCAAAGGTTGTCAATCTCCGGTGAATGGCTAAAACTCACAAAGATCTAGCAAGGTGAGATAAAACGGTGTTCAAATCTCTCCTCTAGCTCCAAATTCGCTAAGTTACAAAGATTCTAAGAGAAAATATCCCCAGAACAAGCTCTAGGGTTTTTGTCTGGAAAAATATGAAAAGAGATATGAAAATTCACAAATTTTGGGATATATATATATATAGAGCTGTTGGAAGCTCCGCGGCGCACCGCCCCGTACGCGGTTGTGCGCCCCGCACGGGCAGAACGCGGCCAGTGCGGAATTCCTCCTTTGGATCCTCGAATTCAGCCCGTTGCACGGTTTTAAGCTTCGAAACTTGATCTATTGGCCTTGAAACTCGTCTCGGTACTCCTTGACACACCACGGGTGATCTCGTTGCACCAAAACATCATTGTTTCGCAATTACATCCAAAACGCGATTTCCACCTAAAACCTGAAAAGAACAAAAGAAATGAAAACGTGATACTATTCTAACAAAATGCACTAAAATGCATGCAAGATGATAGCTAAATTGGTGAAAAAAGACTCGAATGATAGTGTAAAAAACACTGTCATCAATTTCAATCCTAATTTATTCCGAAAAAATAATTTATTGGTGGACTCTTAGTAGGGGTGACCATAATACCGGCCCGCATGACCCGACCGTGCAAACCGCCATCCAATCACCCATCCCGCCAATTTTTTTTATGTTAAAAGTAGCCGCGACTAAAAAATAGTAGCACTCGACACGGGCCGGAAGGTGGTTGGTTGACGGTTGCACCCGCCACCCACCCACCCGTCATAGATAATATAATATAGACCCATTTAGTAGTATACTACTGGTACTGGATTGACTAGTTAATAGTAGTATGTACTAATTTTGCATAATGCTGTAAATAATAAACTAAAGTACTGATAATAATTCCGAGACAAGATTAACTATTGTGTAGCGTTTGGTTGGGTTTATTTGTTGGATTTCCTGTGTACCGGACATTTTGAGTTATTGTTGCTAAAAGCTCACTTGTTAAGGTTGGCTATGGTGTCATTTTGGTTGCTGAAGCATACTACGAGTTGCTTTGCCATGAAGATGTTTAGTTTTCTTTCTAGCTTTGGCGAATATGGTTTGATGTATCTGTTTGTATTGGTTATTTCTTTTTTTTTCAATAAATTGTTTGATAGTTAAATTATTTTAGTCAAATTACAAATTGTCATTCGCCCGCCACTCACATGCCAATTTTGTCATCCAACATGTCGTGGATTGATAAAATATTTCACCCGTCGTGAATTACAAAACTCACCTCTATCACGTTGTAGCAAAAGTGAAAATAAAAAAAGGAGATGATAATAGTGTTGATTCTTGTTCTGTAACGTCAACATCGAAAAGTTGATTTTAAGCAAAAACATGTAATGTTTGTTATAAATAGTAAAAGTTGAAATTAAGCAATATATTAGTGTTTTGTTAAAATTAAAATAATCACTTAAGTAGTACTCCCTCTGTTCCATAATAAGTTTTCTAAGGTTGATTTTTTTCGAACTTTGACTGCAAATTACTCCTTAAAAAAACATAAGGCTACTACTAAGATGTTTTGATGCTTATTTTCATTTTTTTAAGGAATTCCAGTAACATGTAAATAGGATTTTCATTATTCCTTTTGTATTTTTGAAAATCTGGAGATAATTGTAATTTGTACGTGACTGGTTTATACATGCGGCTTGCATAGGAATGACTGGCTACCTCAACATTCAGGAAATTAAACTTTGTAAACTTATTTGTTGTTTTTTTTTGTTTTGAAAAGCAACTTATTTGTTGTTATGACATGATGTTTGGTTCTATACAAGTTTATTTCTTGTGGCGTATGTTATTCTCTTGTTCAATCTTCAAACTCTCATTTACCTGTATATAAACACCGCGGTTCCAACGGCTGTCTTTTCTCCATTTTTCCTTCATGTGAATTAAGATTGACGGTTGTAACGTCAAACTTGATGTTGTGATTGTTGTGGCATGGCATTCAGTTTCCGTTTCACGCCGCATGGTTCAAAAAGTATTGCAATATATAGAAAAGAGAGGCGTTGTGAATTCCTTGAACCCATCCCACCCACCGTGAATATGATTGATTGATTGTTTTCAAACGTAACAACAACCAACAACCATAAATAGGAGGAATAGAGGCGTTTTGTTCCATGTGATTTTGAATTTAAGTCCTTCCTAGTAGTAGTATAAAATAATTAACTAGTGTTAATAATATTAGTGGAGTTTGATTTTGTGTCCACATCTAATCTTTATACTCGCTTTACTATCTGCGGGGCGAAGATTAATTCTTCTCATGTACGTTCACATACATAACACGTGCGACGACGTGTTCCTCAAAACTCTATATATATAACCGTGTTTGCTCGCTTTTAGTAGTAAGAACTACTAATAAACACTACAGGATCTTCTCCTCATGTATCTTTTTTTCCTTTCTAAAACCGCAAAATTTATTAGACGTAAATTAAAAATATATATAAAGATCACAAGAAATGGAATATAACCATGAAAAATACAAGTTATATCTCACCCAACCTTAAGTAAAGTATAGTACTCCCCGTTCCATCTAAAATTTCATGTTTCTCTTTTTAATCAAAACAATTTGAAAAGTAATTAAAAATAGAAAAATGTTTTAAAAATTAATGAATGATGATTTTATGTGCATAATGACTTAAAGTTCAAGTTTATGACATTCACAAACTTTTTTTTAATTTTTTTTTATTTTTAATTATTTTTTTAAAATTATTTTGGAAATAATAAACACTAAAACATAAACCATTGGAGGGAAGGGAGGGAAGGGGATATATGATTTTGACTGTCAAGTGTCAACCCATCACACTGCTAGTAGACCAGAACCGCACCACACTACACTCGAAGTCCCCCATAAATCGATCCATCCACCAATTTGTTCGAAAAGAAAATTCGCAAATTACAATCCATAGAAGATAAACATCTTGCAATTAAGCAATCAATCTTGCAATTTCAGCTTGGACAACTAATGTTAAAAAAATGCAATTGCCAATTGTTTTCGTCATTGCAAGCTATGGACCACCGATACTGAAAATTCATAAATTCCTCAATTGAACGCGATAGACGCATTAAGGAGCTCTAAATCTTAATTAAAGAGTTGAATTATCTCAACACATTTAAACTATCCTGGAAAAAATGAAGTGATGGGGTTGGTAATTGATGAGATCATGGGACCTAAAAAGAATGACGAAGTTGAAGATGATAGTGTTGCATTAATTAAAGCCTGTTAGTAAAAAAGAAGCAATACATGCGACACTCACATTGAATAATTTTCTACTACAACATGAACATTCTACGCTGAAACTTCTAACCGCACTAAAAAAACTTAAAGATCATGTCTAGGGAGATATAAATTTCAACAAAAATAATTAACCATGGAATCATTTTTCAAGAAAATTGTGTAATTTAGTTACATATATATATTTTTTAATAAAATTAGTGAATTATTAATTCATGTATCGGATGAGACCTATTTAATTTTAAGAAAAATTATTATCTTATAATATTAGTCAGGTTATTAATTTAGCACGTTGGCACCAAATTGGAATCGGAGAAAATTATTTATACAGGTCCTACTGCTAATTGGTTACACCAGCGTTTCACAAACTTGTAAGAAAAACATGATGCTCAAAAGAAATTAACAAGAGAATAGACGGTGATCCTACATATTCTCTATTCTCTATGTATTATTTTGTCAATACCCGAAAAAAACCTTTGGTCAAGATCAAACTCCACAAAACTAGTGACAAATCTCTAATCCTATGTAACATTCCAACTACCCTCTTCACTTTCATGCTACAATCTATATATACCCATAAACTTTATACTCCACTTTCAACATTAAAATAAAATAAACTAATAAATAACATAAATTTTAGAAAAATATAAAATACAAAAAAGTTTGAAAATGGCAAGGAATAAGATTATGTTGGTGCTCTTTGTGTGCCTTGCAGTAATGGTTTCAATGGGGTGGTGCCGCATTGCGACAACCAAAGAATCGTCAACACTAGAGGCGAATTCTAAAGGGTTAAAGGCCCCCGCCCCTGAGTAAGTTTATTACAAATCCATAATTATGATTTATTACTATTCGGAAGCGTTGTAAACTTGTACATATTAGGGATGTCCAACAATGCCTCTTTGATTCCACACATGTATTCCCCCACCCACAATGTCCCCTTCCAATTTTCAAGTTTAACAATCTTTTTGGTTCCCGTGACTAACTTTATATGTTCAACTATGGACTATTGCACTTATCTAGGAAGCCTGAAACGGCAAGTTACTAAAGAATTCTTGGGAAAAACGTTTTCAATATGAAATATGCCGAAAAACGGTGTCCAAACGTTTTCAGCTACTGATTGCTTATTTTTTTTAATATTTCCTTTTTAAGCCACAGTTCTCTCTGCTGATTATCCAATACGTCTCAGTGATATTTGTCTATTGGGATTTAATTACATAGATTAAACTATATTTGGTGGTGGAATGATAGGAGTAGTAATTAAAATGGTACTGATGCTTAATTAATTCAGTTTCTTGTCTTTTTATTGTGGTTGTGACGTTTATATTTCTTGATTTATTCATTTATTAAGTTATTTTAGTGTTTGGTACTTAATTTTGCTAAATACATATTAAAAAAATAAGTATGTTAAAAAACATATTTATAACGTATTTGTATTTTGATATTTTAGATTTTACCGTTTTTTCGTATTCGTATCGTATCATATTCCTTTTTCGTATTCGTATTCATGCTTCGTAAGTGCATATTGAGATCCATTGCATTCCAGGACGAATGGTGAAGGTTCCATGAGAGCTGCTTCTGAAAATGAAGCCATTGCCAGAATAGAGTCGGAGAAAAGCAAGTCCAAGAAAAAAGAGTCAGAGGTAAAAAAGTCGGGGGAAAAAGAGTCCGAGGAAAAAAAGTCCAAGAAAAAAGAGTCGAAGGAAAAAAAGTTGAAGGAAAAAAGTCGAAGGAAAAAAATTCAGAGGAAAAAAAGTCCACGGACAAAAAGTCAGAGGAAAACAAGTCGAAGAAAAACAAGTCCCATAAAAACAAGTCCGAGGAAAAGAAGTCCAAGAAAAACAAGTCCAAAGAAAACGAGTCCGATGATTAACTAACAACATTTCTCCAACTATCAACTATGTTTCACCCACCTGGAAGAGATCGAACCGTCCTCCAGATTTTCAAATTTTGGAGATTATTTGTTGTTTTTCTTGTTTTCTTAGAATCAGGAGTCCTACAATGAATGTAGGAAACTCCAAAGTTACGTATTATTTGTGATTTTAAGACAACATAATAAAACATTCGATTTGTTCTATTGATTTCTATCTACTAGTGCATTATCAATTCATGATTACATGTTCCCAATGTCTATTCCGAACTAAACGTAAAACCACAGTGCAATAATAATAATAATAAATGACACATACGTTTGCATGGATTATAAGGTGGCGCTAAAGCGAATTGAATTAGATATTCTCTCAAGTTTTGCAAGGATGAGTGAAAATTGATCACTATAATACATTCCGAGAAAGTTTCTTTATATTAATGCATCCTTATTCCCCAAATGGAAAATTTGTTTTAAATAGATGATTGAAAAAAAAAAAAAAACATATTACACACAATTTGAGCTTCTGTCATTCATCTAATAACAACATTGCATTCATGGGTATAAACATAGGTTTGGAATCTCAAGATTATATATTTTAACCTGATTGCTATTTATTGCATAAAAGTTTGTTCTTGTTCTTCTAGCCAGACGGCCCGGCGCTGAGGGTGTGCGGATTGCCCAACCGCTCAGGGCCTCTGAAAAATTAGGGCCCCAAATTTATAAATTGTTTTTATGTATATATATTTGAAATGCACAAAAATTAAAAAAAGTTCTTCTAGCACATTGGATAGTGTTGACTTTATAAATCATTTGGATTTTTGAGGTCTGGATTTTTTAGGTCGGGTTCAATTCCTGTTGTGTCCTTTTTTCACATATATTTTTTATTTTTTCTTAAATAGTTGGACCATTTAAAATGTTCGCACAGGGCCCATAAATCCAGCCCTGCTAGCCGATTGTTGAGATGTTGAGTTGAATGCTCGGCTATTAAAATTTCAGTACGCGCATTGTTTTGTATGCCATTTTGCAGATGTAAACTCTGAATCACAAAAAGGAAAGATTTAATGACCTAAAGCTAAGCAGCTATGATGACACCTCTAGTCCAGCTTGGTGGTTTCAATTAGAACAAAGTCAAAACTAGTCTTTCTCACTATGCTCGGCACTATCTTCGTCAAATGACAATGATCTGAATGTTGATAAATGGGGAGGTTCAAGTAAAGTAATCCAAGCTCTGGTAGCTCTTAGGAAACAGTTAATTGATCAGCTATGTGCAGAGGATGCATGATTTCTGTAATCAAATTCTAAGTGGAATGTAAAATGTTTGTGGTCGATATTTGTACTTAAGTGGTTCGTAACGATGTTTATAAACTACTATTCCTGGTCCTGACAAGACTTCATATTTATTTGGAAGAATATCATTATGGATGATGTTTTGTTTAAAGACTTCATATTAATGGGTGTTTCATGCTTATATCAAATAAGTGGAGGGAATTTTATACACTTTACACTACATACCTGACTTATCACTATTAATGACGATATAGGTTCGAGTCAACCTTATTATTGGGTGCTCCTTGTTTTGTGAAACAAAACGAGAAATGTGGCACACTTGCTTGTAACCATACTATTTAATTTGTATCTATATTTTGATCCTAATTATTCTCTATCTATTTCTTTTGACAATACCAGAGAAAGAGCCTTTGGTCGAGATCTAACTCCGTCGAGCTAGTGACAAATGTCTAATCCTCCATCACATTCCAATACCTTGTTCACCTTCATGCTAAAATCTATATATATCCATCAACTTCCTACTCTACTTTCAACATTAAAAAAAATAATGAAAACAAAACAACAAATAACATAGATTTTGAAAAACACAAAATACAAAAAGGTTTGAAAATGGCAGGGAATAAGACTATGTTGGTGCTCTTTGTGTGCCTAGCAGTAACAATGTCAATGGAGTTGTGTCGTATTGTGACAGCCAAAGAAATGACAACACAACTAGATGAGGATTCTTTAGGGATAATGGCACCCGCCCCCGCCCTGAGTAAGTTAATTACAATCCATGCTTATATTGTAATTATGACTATTTGAAAACGTTGTAAATTTGTACATATGACGGATGCCCGACAATGTCCATTTTACTGAACACTTGTATTCATTCCACAATGCGCTCCCCCCCCCCTCCAATTTTCAAAGTTTAACAATCTTTTTGGTTTCCATCACTAACATTATATGTTCAACTATAGATTATTGTACTTATTGAGATCCAATGCATTCCAGGACGAATGGTGACGGTTCCAAGAGAGCTGCTTCTAAAAATGAAGCTATAGCTAGAAAAGAGTCAGAGGAGAACAAGTCGGAGGAAAATGAGTCCGAGGAAAAAAGAAAAAGGGAAATAATTCGGAGGAAAATGAGTCCGAGAAAAAAAGAAAAAGGGAAAAAAGTTGGACGAAAATGAGTCCGAGGAAAAAAAGAAAAAGGTAAAGAATTCGGAGAAAAAAAAGAAAGAGGAAAAAAAGTCGGACGAAAACGAGTCAGAGGAAAAGAAGTTGAAGGAAAATGAATCCGAGGAAAAGAAGAAAATAATTCTGAGGAAAATGAGTCCGGAAAAAAAATAAAAAGGAAAAAAAGTCTAAGGAAAATGAGTCGGAAGAAAAAAAGAAGAAGGGAAAGAAGTCGGAGGAAAACAAGTCCGAGAAAAAAAAGAAAAAGGGAAAAAAGTCGGAGGAAAACGAGACCGAGGAAAGAAGTTGAAGGAAAACGAATCCGAGGAAAAGGAGAAAAAGGAAAAAAAATCGGAAGACAACAAGTCCGAGGAAAAAAAGAAGAAGGGAGAAAATTCGGAAGAAAACGAGTCCAAGAAGAAGAAGAAAAAGGAAAAAAGTCTGAGGAAAATGAGTCAGAGGAAAAAATAGAAAGGAAAAAAAGCCGAAGGAAAATGAATCTGAGGAAAAGAAGAAAAAGGAAAAAAAATCAGAGGAAAAAGAGTCCGAGGAAAAAAGGAAAAGGGAGAAAAGTCTCGGGAAAACAAGTCAAAGGAAAAAAAGTCAGAGGAAGAGGAAAACAAGTCAAAGAAACACAAGTCCGAGGAAGACAAGTCCGCCAATAAAACAAGTCCAAGGAAAAGGAGTCCAAGTAAAACGAGTCGGAGGATTAACTAACGACATTTCTCTAACAGTCAACTCCATTTGACCCACTTGGAAGAGATCGAATCGTCCTCTAGAAACATGTAGTTTGGAGATTATTTGTTCTTTTCGTACTAGAATGTTAGAATTGTGGGTTGTACAATTAATGTAGAAAACCCCAATGTTAAAGTGATATTTGTAAATTAACCCAACATAATAAAACTTTCGATTTGTTCTACTACCTCCGTCTCACAAAACTTTACCCACTTTCCATTTGTAGGTGTCCCACAAAACTTTACCCATTTCCTTAAATGGAAGCTACCCCACACATTAAAAACATTATTTTGTATACTATATTACAACTTTGTCACTAATTTATATTTTAACAACTCTATTTCAATTAAAATATTAACATACCCCACTAACTTTATACTACTTTATTGTTTCTTCTTAAACTGCGCGCTAACCCTAGTGGGTAATGTTTTGTGAGACGGAGAGAGTACTAATTTATATCTAGTACATTATAAATCCACAATTATGTGTTCCAATGTCAATCATGAACTAAATCTAAAATCACAGTGCAATAATAATAGATGACACATAAGTTTGCTTGGATTATAAGGAGACACTAAAGCAAATTGAATTAGGTATTGAATTCTCTTTTAGCTCAGTGCAATTCTCTCAAGTTTTGCAAGGATGAGCATAAATTGAGACTATATGTTGATACATCGAGTGATTCTCTACATTCGTCTCAACACAGTTTCATCTAATTAAACAATTTTCTACCTAGCTATTTTAACGGTCCTGGTTAGAAGTTAGAGTTTGTTGATAGATTGATGAAATCCCAGTTGATTGTTGATAGGATATTGTTGTATGCTTTGTAACGGTTGTTGTTGGATCAATAAGAAGTTTCTAGTGACCTATGGCTGATTTAAAATTTTATTCTGACTAACTTTGTAAAATATAAAGCGAAGTATTAAGTAGCCCTAATGAACTAGATGAAATTATGGTCCAATTGTTTGTACCCATACTACTGTACTACTGTGTTTCTATATTTGCAAAAATGCTAATTAAGGAAATTATCAGGAGAATAGAGGATGATCCTATATATTTTCCATTTCTATGTTTTGCCAAAGAGCAAACTCCGCCACATTGCAACAACCCCGTTCACCATGCTACAATCTATATATACACATCAACTTCTTTCTCTACCAACATATTCAAAAAATAAAACAAAATAATATTTTATTTTAAAAAGGATAATAGTAATGGCAGGGAATAAGAGTATGTTGTTTCTCTTTGCGTGCCTTGCGGTTATGGTGTCAATGGAGTTGTGCCGCAGTGTGGCAGCAAAAGAAACATCAACGCTATACATGAAAGATTGGAATAAACGGGGAAAGAGCAAGGCCTCTGAGTAAGTCAATATAATCGATCCATATTTATTGTACACCGGAAACCTGTATATCTCCTACCATTTAGGTGCACGAAGTATTGATACATGTTACTATTAATAATGTAAATTATCGTATTATTGATACAGGTTTCTTGTAGATGGTACGGAAAATGTTAAAGGTGCCGCCTCAAAATCAACGGAAACTATAAGTTCCGCTGCTAAAGGTATATTATATTTTTCGGCCTGGAATACTTTCACGTCATCTATAAAATGTGAAATTTGTAGTTGGTTCGTAATTAATCCGTTTATATTAATTTAATTTAATGACAATGTTAATTTCATGCAGAGACATCGGAATATGCTTCCAGGACAGCTGGATCGCTGCCACCTATTAACAAAATCCGAAAGGCAAGTGAAGGAATGAGCATGGCAGCTGACAAAGGTCAGAAAAACTGTATGAGGTGGCTGAAAATGAAGCCAATGCCAGATTAATTGAAGTCTCAACAACATATGTCCAAGATTAATTAACAACATTCTCCGACTATTTCAACCCCCATCCTCTCACCTGGAAGAGACTGAATCGTCCGCCAGAAACTCAGAGTTTGAAGATTAATTTTTCTTTTTCTTGTTTTTCTTCTGTTATAATGTTAGGTAGAAATGTAGAATCAGGGAACTCTGCATTGCAGAATGTATGAACCCCAATGTTAAGGGAGTAGTATGAATTAACCAAGCTTTAATTTATAAATCATTTAAACCGAATTTTGACTGATTGTTGATAAAAATGTCCTTAATGATTTTGTTTATGTTCTTGTGATCTTTGTTCTCTCACGTTGCCCTGTTTTACGATCTTCCTTGGCAAATTAATTAAAAGGGGGCATGAACCATGAAGGGTCCAAGAGTTCTAGGTATAAACTAAATACATAAACTATCTATTTAATGCTCTTTGGTGGTAATTTTGAGATTTACAAAGTTCCTGCGTGCAAGATCCATTAGCCCAGCCCAATGACGCCCGGTTCGATAAACAAATGAATGTACAGAGCAAATGCTTTGCTCTTTAAATAGACGAAGCTTGTTGCCCTAGCTAGCTGCAGTAAAACGGAAAAATTGCAAGGGAAGGAAATCGTACATAGTCTGTAAAAATTCCTAAAACATCTTCATGTAATTTCTGCAGAATGACGCCAATTTGTATAAACCCTAATTTACCAAAGTTGGTACAAACCTTGATCAAGTGCACCATTTTTATGGTGTTCGGGAATTCAAATATCCCGCCTTTGCTAGTTTGCTTCCTGACGCTCGTCCGAGTCCTCCATCTTTTAGTCCGTGATAGATTGTTCCCCATATTCTTCAATTCAATTTGTTCTGCAGCAATCTTCCATTTCTTGTCAGCTTGATCACGAACTAAGTTTTTTGGATCATCGTATTCTTTAACACAAATTGGTTATTATAATGAGTTTAATATTGATACGGTTCCAACTCTTTTAAAAGCTCGAACTATTCTATTATGGAGGTACATAATCTAGTTATTTATATTAGTTTTAACTTTTTTGCTGAGGCCATTTGAGTGGAAATTTAATATGAGCGGAGTTTGTCGAACTATTGAGAAGGTACGAATTCTAGTCATTTATATTATTAAACCTCTTTGGAGAAGCCATTCGAATATAAATGTAATATGAGGTGGAGTTGTGGGGTTTGTCTTCGAGTAGATTCGAATCCAGGTGAACGTGAGTCAGGTATCCATCATGAACCATGATAGAGTTTTAACTCTCCCAAAAGCTCAAAGTATTGGAAAGGTACACAATTTAATTGTTTATATTAATTGTCCGATAAACATCTTATAACCAATCACATATGTAAATAATTTGAAATGTGGCGCGTGGTGATCCATCCATTTTTTTTTGAAATGAAAATATTACAACTACTCCTGCACTACTATTACACAACATCCTAATTAAACCACATTATATCTCCACACCTAAACCGCCTTATGTCTCCGTTGAGGATCTAACCACGCACCTCTCCTTTCCCATCTCAACTCCCTTCCGCTGGATCACCTTATAACTCCATCTTTGATGCGTGGTGATCCATCCTTGATGCATGAATTTATTTGTGCTCTGGTTTGTACAATGTAGAGCTATAGATTGTTGCCGTCGTATCCGTATGCACCCAATTGCAGTCAGAAATTGGAAATGTAATTAACATATTAGAGGAGAATAGCTAGGAGTTGATCGGTTTTATATGTTAGTAGAATATGATACACTTTAATGCATTGTATTATATTTGTGTCACATCTCTATGTATCGTATCGTACTGTACACCATATACACTATATAAAGGATGAAGTTATTGTTACACCATGATGTACCATAGAGGAAACCGAGTTGATTCCTATTTTTTGCCAATACCTTGGATGCGTTTGGCCAAGAGGAAACTCCGTTGAACTTGTAACAAATTTCTAAGTCCTCTCCAGCTTCATTCATTCAAGCTGCCATCTTTCCGCATACATACTACTATATATACATATATATATATACATATGCCTTTTTATAATTAAGTTATACAGATCAATCCAAAGTTGAAAATAAAATTGAAAAAAAGTGCAAAACAATGACAATGAATAAGTACATATTCTTGTTCTTAGTGTGCCTTGCGTCTTCAGTGTCCGTGGGGCTGTGCACAGGCCGGGCAGCTATAGCCATGATGCAGGCCTGGGCTAATTACAAGAAAGAGCACGGGGGCTCTGCCGCCTCCAAGTAAGTTACATTTTGCACTTGTAACTATTTATTGTCTGACCATGTATGTAATTTCTCACCATGAAATGAAATTCAGGGTAGATATGGAAAGCTTGGCTAAATTCGCTAAGGAGAAGGGCTTCAAGTAAGCTACAAATCCACGCTCGCAACTATATATTTCTTGTCTGATAATGCATGTATCTCATGTTATTTCTCTCCATGAAATTCAGGGGAGACATGGAAGCTTGGGCTAGTTTCGCCAAGCAGGGTGGCTCCAAGTAAGTTACCTATACAGGCTTGTAAGTATTTAAGTAGAGTAGCAAGCGTTGTTTCCATAGTTCTTCGACTATGGTACCAATCTGTGAAGATTGAAGAAGACGCCTAACAGGGATAGTAAACGTATTAGCCCGTATTATTTGATGACATATCTAATGTTATTTCTCTCCACTAAATTCAGGGTAAACATCGAAGCTTTGATCAAAAAGTGGAAGGAAAAGGCCGCTTCGTAAGTTACTAGACCCTTTACATATTTTGCTTTATTGTTTTCTTTTTCCAGAACTGTTATCAACCATTACAAAAAAGATAGTAATAAATTTGCACAAGTATTATACTAACTGATAGTGATTGCGGCCTAGAGCTAGGAGTGCCTCAGGGGCTGCAGGAGCAGGAGGTGCTGATCTTTCTGGCTTTGGGTCATTTCAAAGTGGCTCGTCAAAATCATCCTCAAGTATGAGTTCTAATTCGAAAACAACCACCATTTTTCTGGATAATTTTCTCCCATTTAAAAACTCGAATGTATACTAATTAATTCCGTCTAATATTCATCTATGTAGAGTCAGCCGAGGCGTCAGGAGAAATGGCCGGAGAGGGATCAGCGGATGGAATGAGTGAGGGAAGTGCAGGAAGTGAGGGGATGAACATGGGATCAGAGACATCTGGCAGCGCGGCAAAATCTGGAAGTTTTTCATTTAATGCACGTGCTTCTGGAAGTGCAAGAGCCAAGGCAAGCGGATCATCTGAAAGTGAAAGTTCAGTAGAGGGCGGCGGGGGTGATTACATCGTGTCTTAAAATTTCTCTTAATTATTCTCAAGTCCGGCCGGAAGAGACTAAACTAAATAGTCCTCCGCCTACTAATTTTGAACATTTTGTTTTGTTTTGATGTTTAGAAGGTTATAATAATAATAATAAAATAATATAATTAGAATAGGGGAATATGCAAAGAATGAATTTTCCCAAAGTTGAATTTCATGTAGTTTGTTCGGTAACTTTCTAATTTCGATGGAAGTGGATTAGTTTTTTAGAATATCAATATTACATTAATATTACATTAGTTATACATTGTCAACTAATACATTATTCTATTTATATCGAACTATTACAATTTCACAAACATTATATTACATAGCTAATAATAAATTATTAATAATTACGCAATTTGACGAGAATTGAGCATGTGGATTAGTCTTGGATATATGCTATAGTGAGGGGAAAAATTAATGGTAAAGCATGAATAGAAATTGCCTAAGACAAATTCAAGCATCTAAAAATTCTCATTTGGTCCCTTTTAACTCTCAAAATTCTCAAAATGTATAATTAAGAGTACGAAATGTATATAATTAAGGGTGCAGCAGAAGTTGTTGCGAAGTTGGGACTCACCTGAAATCAGCGTATCAAATGTTAAGGGTATTGAAATAGTAAGGATATGCATGTGTCTTGCCATTTTTTATATTTTTGAATATGAAAGAACGAAACGGTACGTGGATAGACAACATTAATCCTCGTCCTCATGCAAACTGCCACGTTTCATCTCTTTATACATGAGCAACCCAAGTCCACCGTCTCGGCCTGCCTGCCCCACTAAATATATCCATCAAGTTAACAACTTTTGAAATAACAAGGAAAACGAGATGAAAATGGCGGTGAAGAAAATTATGTCGGTGGCTTTGCTGTTGTGCCTTGCGGCGTCAGTAGGGTGGTGCCGGTTGGACGGACCGGCAGAGCGAGAAGCTATGCAGGAGGCCATGGAGCGTGCCAATTCTTGGGTTGATTCGGCTCTTCACAAGGTCTCCCAGTATGTTACCTTCTTTCATCATATATAGTACTCCTACTATGCAATTTTGTGTCTCATATATATATATATATATATGCTAGCTAGTGGAGTACTATATTAATTACCAAATTCATCATTATGCTGATTGCTCCTTTTGTAATAAGGATTTAGTAGTGAAGCCTTAGATCATACAGGGCAGACCAGGAATCGAATTTAATTCAGGGACGAAATTACATATACATACATATACTTGATTATTATACGAGATTTCAGGGCCAAAACTTGAAGTGGTAATTTTGTAGCCACATTGTCAAGTCAAAGTATTATATTATGCTGGCATTGCTAGGTACCCTACTTTAGTTTTTAGGAGTGATATCAATTTTTGGATTGTGGTTTGTGGTGTCAAAATTAAAGGTTCGAAGGGAAAAAATTTTCAACCCAAATATACCTACATTGATTTGGTTATCAACCAAGTTATAGCTAGTGATGATCTGTGCTTTTGCTTGAAGGGGTCTTCGGATGAGTTCAGCCAGTGCTGAAGCTGCTGGACAAAAGTTCATTGACAGAACTCCAGGTATTGCCTAAAACTCCACATTGTTAATTTGAATACCTCTGCATTTGGTGCGGTAGTGTTTAGCTTAACTTACAACCGGGAAAAGAAAAAAGTATCACAGTTCATTTTATGTTCTCATTGACATTTTCTTGCAGAGACCTCAAAGTATGCTTCTGAGGAAGACGGAAACACACACCACAAACTCGACGAAGCCAAGAGTTACACATCAGAAATGACGAACAAAGCCATGAACATGGCATCTAATCAAGCTTATAATGCCAAGCAAACTGCAAATGAGCTTACCGGTAAAACATCAGAGAAACTAGGTGATGCGAAGAGCTATGCATCCGAAACGGCGAATGAAGCGGTGAACATGGCATCTGATAAAGCTCATCATGTGAAGCAAACTGCAAATGATGTGGCAGGGAAGACAACGGAGGAACTAGGTGAAGCAAGAAACTATGCGTCTGAAAAGGCGAGTGACGCAATGAACTCGGCTTATGATAGAGCTGCCCATGCGAAGCAAACTGCAACTGATAAGGCAACCGATTCCTATGGATCTGTTTCTCAAATGGCAGGCCAGGCCAAAGATGCAGCAAAAGATAAAGGCTACGAGACCTATGCCTACGCTTCGGGGAAGTCCAGTCCTGCAATGGACCAAGCGTATAATCTGACTGTGAATTTTGCAAGCAAGATAAAAGACAAAGGCCAAAACGCTTATGAATTTGCACATGAAAAGGCCTCTGGTGCGGTTAATGCAGCCTCCTCAATCGGAGAAGAAGGTATAAAGAAATTCAGCAAAAATGCTCAAGACACTAAGAGTATTAATGATTCAGGCTCGGATCAAGAAAGTGAAGCGATCAATTGGGCTTCCGAAAAGGCTAGTGGTGCTAAAGACAAGGCTTCTGATGCTTATGATACTACATACAATAAAGCGAGCGAAAATATTAAAATGGCTACTGACATGGTGACCGAAGCAAGAGAAAGCATGGTGGGCAAGGCTAAGAATTGTAGAGATATGATGGCGGGTAAAGTTTCAAGTGGGAAAGATGAAGCTTATGAGAGCTATGAGGATGCAGTATCAAGTTTACACGAGGCGTACGTGTCAGCTTGTGATACAATGTCGGAACCAGCCAAGCAGAGATATGAAGCAGCCAAGGAGAGGGCTTCTGAAGCTACAGGCAAACTTGGAGCATACATGGAAACGGAATCTGCAGAGTGAGCAGAGGGCTTCTAGTTTTGGTACTATGTACTTTATGAACCTTGGTCGTTTTTCCAGGTTCTCAGCAGCTCGGAATCTTGTGGATTTCAATGCGGTTCGTAACATAGATTAGCTAGACTCTTGGTAGTTTTTGAAAACTCATGTGTACTACTCTAGTCTGCAGCTGAAGGTCTAGGAACGTTATGTCGTTATGTTACGCCTACTGCTTACGTAGTTTCTAGTTGAATCCGGGCTAAATATTTGTATAATGTGTTTTATGTGTTCGATGTACTACGATAAAACAAACAACACATAAAAGTATCAAAGAGTCGTGTTGTACAATTGAAACATCTTGTGTGTTTGTCACCGTGTCAGGTAATTTAACTACATTTTAACTGTTCGACTATGTTAAAACACATGTTAGAGACAACTCGCGCAAAAATGGGTATTATTACTATTAACCTGTAATTGACTGTTTCACCAAAGACTTTGCAGGGAGATATATGCGACAAGCCTGAGGGAGCGCCTAGACTTTTTTGGTATAGTGGCAATGTGAGTGCGATAATTTGTGAGGCGTGCATATAGGAATAGTAATACACTTAGTAAGTAGATAAAGTCATTTAATTAAAGGCTGCGTAATTGCCAAGGGTCTCAGCTTTTATGGTAATTCAGACCAAATTCTGTAGGGTAGTTTACGTGTCCGTCAGTGAATTTGCACTCTTTAGGTCCCCGCCTCTTCCCATAAATCATACCCCCGCAAGGTCCACCAAAATTTAATGTTAGTCCTAAACAAAAATTCTTTAATAATGTTATGGAAAACTCATCACCTTTCAATTTCTGGAAACTCAATTATGTTCGTGTAGTACGACACAATATCTATGCATCCCCATAAAGCAAACAAACGGATGTAATTTTGTTATTTTATGAATGAACAATTATTAAAGAGATGCTAAAACAATAAAAGTAACCAATAAATAGCATAACCAGAGAGGAGGCCATATAAGAAAAAGTAATAAGGTGCGCAGTGGTATGGAGTTGCCTGAGTTGGAGCAGAGAGAAGAAGAGTTGTAGGGTTTGATTCTTGTATGAAACTTGTACAACTTACGGCTCTGTATGGTTTAACTTGGAAAACACATTTCAATTCAAATTGTCTAGTAGTATTTTATTTATTTTTCTTTTTTTGATGAAGATTCAAATTATCTAGTTGGAATTTTAAGCAATTTCAATTTAATTCGAACTTTTTAGTTGAATGAAACATAACTACATATTAGATTTTCCCAAAATGTTATTTTAAACTTCTGTCTAAAATGCTTTGGGATCCCCATTTCTTACTACAAACACTGAAATAATTTACCTAATATATTTTTAAGTCTAATTTCAGACAGACAAGTTCGCTCACTTTTATATAGTATGATCTATTCATACTTTATCATGATACTATAGTGTACATGTTTAAAATGGCAAAAACTATTTAGTGAATGTTTCATCTTTGACTTTCACATTTTTACCCTATACAGTATTTAATGATATGATGTATACATGCGATTTTTTGTCACAAAAGCAAGCAATGGTGTGCAATAACAAGGAAAGTCAAGTCCCATGCGAATTTTGTCAAAATTAAATCAACACCGAAATTTTGATTCTAATACAGTACTTAATATATTGACTGTTTCCAAAATAATAATAAAAACAAATGCCTCCTCCTAGTTTGAAATTTCCATTTTTCATTTTTCGGTTCATTGAAATAAAATGAAACTGAAAAATTATTTAAAAGATTTTTATTTTCATAACGTTTTCATTTTATTTTCAAATTGTTCCAAAACATCCCTCTTTTTGATGAATCCGATATGCATTCGTAAATCGAGATTTTAATCTATCAATACAATACAACAGGCAAGCAAAAAGAATGTAATGAGAATTAGCATTATCAGTTAAAAGATTAAGAAGAGACCAATATGCAAGTAATTTTATGTAGTAGCTAGTACTACTAATTAAACCTGCAATTTAGTTAAAAGCATTAGAGAGCAAAGTGTTTAATTAATTTCTGCATTAAAAACACAAGAAGATTATCACAAAAAATTACACAATGATCAACATGATCACAAGAAGAAAAACACTTACCAAGCTGGGTAATTACTGAGAAATCACGTTTGTTTCTTCTTAATGGCCTGTTTATTATTATGCATCCACACCTTAAACACTTGCCTCTTGACCCCAACTTCACTACAAAACTGCTGCACTTCCGCTTCATTCTGCTTCTGCATCCTCCACCCCATCCTCTCCGCGAAATCGTTCATCTTATCCTTCTGCTCCTGGCTGAACTTCGTCCTGAACCTCTTCTTCGACCCACCGCTGGTCGTCTGCTGGTACATGTTCAGATCCTCGCTCGACGACTCACCCCCTCCTCCACCCCCGAAATTCACCATTTGCGGGTACGAATTCCCCCCGCGTCCCTGCTTGCTGCTGTTGTTCTCGTTGTTGTCGTTGTTGTTGTATATGTGATGATGATGATGATGATTAGGTGGAGGAGGTGTCTGATACGGAGTAGTTGCCGCCAGCTGGCTGTGGCTAGTAGTACCGTTGGGGTCTTCCACTTCTTTTCGGTGGAAGTTGCGGTGGCAATCACACGCGGCGCACCGTAGGGACTCCGCTGTGCCGTCGTCTCCGTTCGGCATGAATTCTCCGCATCCGTCCACCACGTGCCCGCCCATACTCGCCGCATGGTTTTTCAGGCATTCTCTATATCTAATCACAGCTGTGGATTGAGGTGTAGTGCTACTACTTGTCTGGTTTTGGTTTTGATTTTGATTTTCTTCGGGGTTTCTGAGATTCGTTGGGCCGGAGGAGGATAATGGGAGGTGGACCGGATCTGGATCTGGATTGGGGAGCTTGAGCGGTGGTGGTGGAGGAGGGGGAGGGGGAGGGAGGTGGTGATCTAGGGTTTGAGTAGTAGGGCTAAAAATGGAACTTCCGCGGCGGGTCGAAACCGGTGCAGCTGAGCCAGCATTGTTTCCCCTTCTATCAAGGGGAGTTGAAACTATAGGGGCAAGAGGTAACTTCACAACTGGGTGTAGACTATCTTGGCTCATTTGGGGGGCATTTGAGTAGTGTAATTTTGCATCCCCCTTGGCCTCCCACCTTCATCTCTTCTCTCCATAACTTAAAAAAAAAAAAAAAAAAAAAAAAAAAAAGAAATTACCAAATTCTATACATACAAAACTAAACAAGAAGAACAACAAGCTCCATATTGACCCAATTGAGATGGAATTCAAGAAAGGTAAAATGTTAATTTTGGGTGAGAGGGGGATGAACAAGACCCCACCATGCCCATATGAACTGAAACTTGAAACTGAACCCTATTATTATTATTATTATGATTCCTTTCCCAAATATGAAAAAGAGAAAGTAAGAAGGGATATGGGAAACAAAGATAGATTGAAGGGTTTGTCGTGGCTTAATCTGAATGTGTTAATTAATTATTCAAATAATAATTAATTAACAACTACTACTACAAGGTAGACAGAATCTTGAAGGAACTAAATACAGAAAGGAGGACCACTGTACCGCATGATCCTCTACCTTAAACAAAGCTTTAAATTACTAAATAAAGAGAGGTAGTAGTAGCATAGGAGTAGAATAGAAGAAGAGAAAAGATTGATTACCTAGCTAGCTCTTGGTGAGTGAATGAGTGCGTGGACCACCGTCAAAACTGGCGAATGGAGATGAAGCATAAATTGGGGGGTTTAATATTGAAGTATAATTTAATTTGCAGCACTGATTCGATGAAAATGGGAAGATTAAACTAATCGTCAATCAAACATCAAACAATAAGAGAAAAGACAGATCTACTAACCAAGTAGACTACTACTATTAGAGAGAGGATGGATTAATTAATTTTTTAAGTGTTTGTGTTTTGCAAGAAAAGGGAAGTAGAGTATGTATGTGTCTCCCAACAGCAAACTAAAACTAAAAAGATACGAGATGTAATAAAAATGTATGGAACAGAAGCAAAGGGGGGAAGAAAAGTGTAGTGGTGGGGGGAGCTAGTAAATGGGTCGGGTCAAATTTTGCTGTGACACAGAGACTGTGTGATTTGTTTTTGATTGCGGGTGGGGCATCTCAAGCATAAAAGGGCTTTGTACGAGTGGTCCGTGGTCCACTATCAACAATTAGTATAGTGTAGTATTTTTCAACAATTATGTATACTCGCCTAAAATGTTCCAACTAAAATGTCCTCAAAATATTACTGCAGTTCCGGATAGTTCGGCTCTGATACTACTTGTAACACCCCGGCCTAACGGACCGGACCGAGGAGTTACACATGGGTGCCTAAGAGTTATGAGGTTCGGAGAATTAGAACATGTGCAAGAAGGAGAATCTACGGGTGGTGCCGGAAGGGTCTAAGAGTTATGAGGTTTGGAGAATTAGAACATGTGCAAGAAGGAGAAACTATGGGTGGTACCGGAAGGGTATAAGGATAAACAGGGAGAGAGATTTTACTTCACACAACCACCGACAAGTTCATGTTGGTTCTCTTACACAGCCTGCAACAAATTGGTCCATTAAGCACCCTCATAATTGTTCTTCTCACTCTAACATCTATCCATCGATATTTCGGTCCTTGTTCTATTATTAATACACTACCACTAATCTTAATGTACGACACTACTACGTACTCCCAATTCCGTCAAACCTAATGCATGTATACAATGTTATAGGAAGAGAAGAAAAAAGAGTGACCGAAATGCGATTGGACACAACTTGGCCTTTCAATTAATGCATGTATACAATGTTTTAGATATATGATCAAATGAAACTTTAGTGTTATGGTGTACATGGAGGGGGCATTAGTGGTTACTATAAAGTCAAATCTACCATGAGAAGACTAGAGCGGACTATAGTTCAATTAAGATGTTTAATAGAATTTCAACTTTACTACTAGAAATTTGAAATTATAAAGAGTTTTATAATTAGTCATATATTTCATCTATCTATATATTAAAGGAGAAAGATTTCAAGCTTTCTCCTTAATTCATGCTCTTATTTTTTACATGTGTCACAATCTTCTATTCTTATTGGTCCATTATTTTATTCTTGCCACATGTCTTAAATCTATTCATCCAATTTACAATTCTACATTTCACCATATATATTCATTATTTTATTTTAATATCATCATTCTCAAATATACATATTAATTAAAAATAGATATTATGTTCAAAACGATTTTTAATATATATTATTAATTCATGCTCTTATTTTTGACATGTGCCACAATCTTCTATTCTTATTGGTCCATTATTTTATTCTTGTCATATGTCTTAAATCTATTAATCTAATTTACAATTCTACATTTCACCATATATATTCATTATTTTTATTTTAATATCATTATTCTCAAATAAATATATACATATTAAAAAATAGATATTATTATGTTCAAAACAATTTTTAGTATATATTATGAATTAAAATTCTTTGGCATTATTATGAAACACGGATACTAAAAGTAATTTAGTTTTGCTATTTGTAAAAAATTAATATAAAAAATATAGAAAGATTGAATTAAAGAAATTGTGCAAGTAAATAATTTTTCTATGTTAAAAATAAAGATCACATAGATTGTGGATTGTTTTTTTAAGTCTACTATATCCTCAGAGTGCGGAGTCACAAACTCGGCTATTTGGCATTATTATGAAATATGTATACTAAAAGTAATTTAGTTTTGATATTTGTAAAAACATTTATATAAAAATCTAGAAAGATTGAATTAAAGAAATTATGCAAGTAAATAATTTTTCTATGTTAAAAATAGAGATCACGTAGATTGTGGAATTTGTTTTTGAAGTCTATTATATCCTCAAAGTGTTGAGTCACAAACTCGGTAAAATATTCACCCGTCGCAGTTAATTATTCAACTTACCCGCCATAGACAGGTCGGCTATAATATTGTATCTTCAAATTTATTTATTGTATCTATGCACTTAACATATAATTTTATATATTACAAAGTTCAGTTATTTTTCTTCACACATTTTTTTCTCCAAAATATTTTATTTGTATAATTATTTTTCAATAATTTTAGTTTTTTGTATGAATCATTTTAATATTATTTAGTACGAAAAGTATTTAAAATTTATATTAATATATTTGTATATCTATTAAAGGAGAATATTAAACTTCCTCCATAAAAAAATTGTTCTAGGGTAATAGGGTTGGGCTCGGCCGGTTAATACGGATTTTGGGTTTAGGATATGATGATTTATTAACATCCCAATCTCCCACAAGATAATTTTAACATTTTTTCTAACATTTTCTTCTATATTAAAATTTAAAACATTATTTATCATTATGTAATTCGTAACCCAAATATGTATATTTTCTACAAAGGAGGAAGTTTTCATACTTCTTCCTTCAACCACATGGCATTTTCAACTTCACTTTATGTCCATTTTGATTGGTCGAATGTTTTTCACATAGTAAAGTGTCTATTTCACAATAATTCCGAATATTAATTAATTACGTTCGACATGTCTCTTTTGCAATACTTTATAAGAACACTAAATGCGTTCGACAGGTCTATTCCACAATACTTTAGAATACTATTTGCATTTGGTTAGTCTCTTCCTCAATACCTAAGAACACAAACTGTACCCGACGAGTCTATTCACAATACTGTAGAACACTATTATGTTCAGCGGGTCTATTCGATAATTCTTTGAATCACGAACTGTATTTGGGTTTATTTCTCAAATTAAACTTCATACCACTAACCGTGATTGACGGGTCTATTCCGCAATACATTATAACACTAATTGCGTTTGACGGGTCTATTTGGCACTACATTATAACACTAACTGCGGTCGGCGGTCCTATTCACAATACTTTAGGACACTAATTGCATTTGACGGATCAATTCCGCACTACTTTAGAACATTAATTGTGTCCGGTGGGTCTTTTCGATAATGCATTAAACACAAACTTTAGAACACTAAATTCAGTTGGTGGATCTGTCCGCAATACTTAGAACACTAATTAAATATGTTCGACGGGTCTACTCCACAATACTTTGGAACACTAACCGTGGTCAACGGATTTATGATACAATACTTTAGTACACTAATTGTGTTCGATAGGTCTATTGCACAGTACATTAGAACACTAAATTTATTCGCAATACTTTAAAACATTAATTGCGTTTGACGGGTCTATTCGACAATGCTTGAACTACATCTGATGGTATTCCGCAATACTTTAGACCACTAATTGCGGTTGACGGGGATATTCCACAATAGTTTAAAACACTAATTGCGTTTGACAGGCCTACAATACTTTAAAACATTAATTGTGTTCAACGGATCTATTCACTAATACTTTAAAACACGAACTTTAGAACATTAGATGCGGCCAACAGCTCTATCTCGCAATACTCGAGATACGTTCGACGGGTTTATTCGCCAATACTTTAGAACACTAACTGTGACCGACAAGTCTATTTCACAATATTTTAGAACACTAACTATTTTCTACTGGTCTGTTGCACAATACTTTAGAATACTAATTGCGTTCGACGGGTCTATTCACATTACTTTAGAACATTAACTGCATTTGACATGTCTATTTGGCAATACTTGAACTATATTTGACGGGTATTCCGCAATATTTTAAAACACTAACCTCGGTTTACGACGCTATTCCATAATACTATAAAACACTAATTGCGTTGGAAACTCGACGGGTTGTTATTATTTGTAAATTTACTATTCCCCGTCGAAACTCGACGGGTTATTTACTAGTTTAATCTATTTTAAATCACTTTCTACTAGAGGTACAATGGTGGTGGCGAGATTTTCTCCAATGATAGAACATTTCGTCTAACTTGACCAATCGTGGTAAAATCACACTCCCTCCCAACTCCCAAGTCCCAGTTCTCATTCTAATCATATGATGTAACACCAACTCCCATGGTAGTTGTTTGTAGGAAATGACAATCTCCCAAAATGGTGTGTGATGATGATCCATATAGAATTGTAATAAGGTTTGAAGTTCAGTTTGGTGATGAAGTAGAGTGTACCGCTGATACACTGCCATTTCGTATATTTGTTTTAATTTATTAAATAATAAGTTTTATTATTGAAAAAATAAATAAATACAGCAGTTCAAATATTTGTTCAAGTCAAATTAGACATTTACCTTTTTGGATACATTGATGCAAAGCTCATTTCAATGCATCCAAGATCACTTCTTACAGAGATTTTTTGGGCTTTTTTAGTGTTTAAAGTCCAAATTAAACCCAAAAATGTCTCCAATTGAGACATTTTGGGGGTACTATAATTACCCTTTATTCTTTATTTGATTGGTTAATGGAGTAAGGTTCCGTTCTCTTCGTCTGAATAAAACTGAACTGAATTGAATTTATTGAATCTGAGTTGAACTGAATTTATTTGTAGTATACAGTAAAATACTATTAAACACATATGAAGTGAACTGAACTTAATGCATCTCAATTGAATTTAATGCATCAGAAATGATCTAAAGTGACCTGAACTGCACTTAAAATAACCAATTTTCAGACGAGGAAAACATAGTCTACTAATGTGGTACATGGGCCCCACAAATAAGCCTCAATTAAGTCACAAACCATTGGAGGCTTCAATTTAGAAGAGGTTATTATTGGGGTTTTTATATTTATAATCTCATTTAAATCCCAAACTATAAGGAAGGCTCTAAATTAGCAAATTAGCAAGCGCTCCATCAATCAAGGGCAGTCTCAAAAGTAGGGGTATTAATGAGCCGACTCATATTGAGCATGGGTCTTATCGAGCGTCTGGTTGTTTCATAGCAGCCGATTCAATCTCAAACACGACATCTGTCTAGCTTTAAAATTATATGGTAGTTAAAATACTCGTGAGCTTTGAACCATCGAGATTGATAACAAGCTATTCATGGATGGCCAAATCAACATAACAATTATATTTAACTTAAGAATAACATTTAATATGTTCATAGGTAAATAAATATTTAAATATTATATTATATGTTGATTAATTTTTTTAATGCAAAATAAATTCCAAAAAAATATATATATGTGCCCTTCTCATCAACATTATTGCATGTCACTACTCAATATTTTACGATTCGATGTATTTTTCAGTTGTTGAATGAAGATGATTTTCCGACGTTTTTTGTCACTAGACATTAATTCTTTTGTTGTTCTCATGCAAGAACACGACCAATCCCCCATTTTTGTGCCAGATTTCTCTGGAGTACGCATGATTCGTACGTACAATGACGAAGTACCGAAGCACGATCTTGATACTTTTTCAAAGATCTCAAGAGAGTTGAAACTTATGTTAAGCAAAAACAAATGAAGGCTATGAATATTTTGTTTTTCATTTGTTTTGAATAATTATTTTTCGCAAATAAAAATTTCCACCTATAGCTCAATAAGTATTCAATATTGAATCTAAATGGCTCAATATTGAGTCCAACATGATTCAATGTTGGAGTCGAGTTGATTTTAAGATCGAGAATCATTTTAGAATTCACCTTAGTCCAAATCATAAAATTATTTATAATCCGAATCCATTGCTCCAAAACCTAAAATTGACAACATTCGTTATTAATGTTTGCTTCTTTTATGTGTCATAACATTATGAGTAACTCTTGAGCTTTAAGCATAGAAATTGTATTATGATGTCGTGAAAGTTGAAAAAAGAAGGCAGGGCAGAGAGATTAGCAGTTTGTATGGAATAGCGAATAAATAAAGAAGGGCGATTATGATGGGTTCACTTCAATTGCCCAGCTAGCAGCAGCACAGCATATTGGTCCTTTTTTGTGTGTCAGATTTTCCCAATTACCTTCCCTCCTCCTAACTTTCAACTTTCAATAGTGCGTCTACAGTTTCTCCACAATTAGTTTTAAAATTTAAGCATCTGGTTAACTTTTATGCACCACAACTCCACAAGTTGTTGATTTGAATTTAACAGGTCCAAGGTACTCAACTTATAGTACTTGGTAATAACAACTTGCAAATCCCCAATTTGTACACTTTTCCATGTGAAAGTCGAGAGATATTTTGCGTGAATATTTGCTTATTTGACTTGTTTATTTCCATGCGAAAGTGAAAATAGTAAAGTTTTTCATTCATATTTTGACATATAAAACAAGATTTTATATATTATACAAATGAATAATGGATGAATAAGGCTATGTTAGTTTCATCTGAAAATTGATGAAAATAAATTCAGTTCCGATCAGTTCAGATGCATTAAGTTCAGTTCAGATTTGGCTAATAGTAGTATTTTCACCTACATATAAGTTCAGTCCAGTTCAGTTCAGATCCATTCAGTTCAGATCAGTTCAGTTCAGTTCAGATTTTTCCAGACGAAGAGAACAGAGCCTAAGACAATATAAAGGTAGAATGTAGAATGAATAAAGTAAATACGGTAGATCCGTAGGGAGTCATAAGGTGGTCCAGCGGAATGGAGTTGAGTTGGTGAAGGGAAAGGTGCGGGTTTCGATCTCCAACGGCAACATAAGACGGTTTAAGTGTGAAGATATAAGGTGCTAAGGGTATTGTATAATAGTAGGGTAGTAGTTGTAATATTTGCCGTTTAAAAAAAAAAAAGGTACATCCATGGAAGAAATATGATTATGTTACATGATGGGTTAAGTGGTGGAGTTGAAAGTTCATTTGTCAAAGCTTGTAAAATCTTTTATGTGGACTTAAAAAATGAACAATGGGAAATATTGGATCGGAACCTGCACTTGAAATTAATAAATGGAACTTCTTGTTTGTTATGGAAAATATATATGGATAGTGTGCAGAAAACTTAAAAATAAATCTCACTCAAATACTACTTAATTAGTTTTTAGGTTCGGTTGATTCACCTGAATTTCAGTTCAGATTCAGATTTACTAAATTCAGTTCAGATGAATTAAACATAATTTAGTAATCATAAATGGATGATCATAAAATCCAATCTGTCAAAGATATTTACTCTTATGAATTAATATGATTTTGTTTGGAATGGATCCATAACTAACTCAAATTATCCGTTAATCCAATATAATCGCTACCCGACCCAAGTCGTTTTGACCCATTTGGAGTACCAGCAGAAAAATGAAATTCCAAAAATACTCAAGTCGGCCAGCTACATGTTCTTCCCGTTTACCGGTTTATGAGATGCTATACTAGTCTATTACACTACCATGACACATACATGTAGGTCCCATATGTGTGGGGTCCACTAGCATGTGTCTTAATGGTGTAATAGACTAAGTCTAACATGAAGTAAAGCACGTTTACCTGACAAAATAAAACTCATCTGAAACATTGGTTTGACCAATCAGAAGATATTGAACAATTTGTTTAAATAATCTTGGCAATTATAGTGGTAATCATCAACTAATCATAGAGTAGGGCGCAAAGGTTCAGGACAAATCTAGGGTTTAATTCATCATGGGACCTAATAAATCACCTAATAAATCAATGTTATCATCAAATAAATAATCATGTACAGTTATTGACTTACTATTTGTGGCAAAACTACAAAAGTATGAAATTACATGGCTAGTACTAGGGATAGGGATACTTGTTTATGAAGATCACTTGCTAGATACTACAGTAGTATGTTTAATTTATGATTAATACTACCTCCATTTCATTAATAATTTTTTAAGGGAAATATTCATCACGATATTTGATCGCGTATAACTCCTAAATTACATCCGAGAAAAATATAATAAAATTATATTATGAAATTAAATGGAGTATATTTTCAGAATCAACTTTTAATTTATATTGATACAGTTTAATTTATAAGTTATACATGGTCAAAGATCGCGATGAATAGTCCCCGGCCCTTAGGAAGTTATTAATGAAATGGAGAAATTAATTATTAGAAATTGATCATTATTGATAGGCCTAATTATTGACACATTGATAGGCGTGGTCGAACCCGAACCGTTTATCTTTCTCCTACACCGAATCTTTGGTCGTAGCCCGTAGTGTGCCATGTTCTTATTCTCTCTTCTTCTACTCCCTGTTTGTCAAATGATTTGAATTGGTGTTTGATTTTAACACGCAACAAGTACTACTAATTAACTAATTGGTATGCTTGAGGAGGGATGATGATGGAATTCACTTACGATGATTTGTTGGAGCTTAACCCCTTTCAGGATAATAGAGGACAAGGCTGGGGTGTTAGACCACCCGCATCAGTGGTTTAAGGTTAAGGCCAATTTAGGGCCTTAAACTGGTCTTAGCCGCGTTTAAGCAGTTTTCGTGACTGCTTAAACGCGGCTAAGGCCAGTTTAAGGCCTGCCACGTCATTCTTTTTTTTTTTTTTTTTTTGGTTCAGGTAAAGAAAAAGGAAGATTGTTTGTAAAGAATTTCATACGAAATCAAGTTTATAGATGAAAATCACGAATATATTACATTAAGTTGTACCGAATTTGAAACACACAATATTACAACAAGTTCTGCTTAATTGAAAACAAACGATTGAAACAAACAACTGAAACTGAAAACAAACAACTGAAACAATTGAAAATGCAAACAACATTCTAATGGAAACTAAGGCCTCATCCTCCAAATGTGTTCAATCAAGTCATGTTTGAGTGCGTCATGCTGGATGTAACTCTCCATCATCCTTTGATTCTTCCTGTAATCAACAAAATCATTCAGAATAGATGGACGTGTTGTGATTGTCACGTCCCTAAGGATGTCTGCATTGTACTGCAAGTTGCCTTCGGCGCATTCCTTAAGCCAGTCTTCGATTGCTTGGTCGTAGTTTAAGTAATTGTCACGCTCATCCTCGACTATCATGTTGTGAAGAACGATGCAACAATCCATTATCTGTTGGAGTTGTAGCCTGCTATGTGGAAAGGCCGGATGCTTGATAATATGAAACCGAGCTTGTATAACTCCAAAAGCACGTCCCACATCTTTCCGGCAAGATTCTTGGCGCGTGCTAAACTTCTGTAGTTTGTGAGTCGTAGGATTGGGAACGGCAGGTACGAATGTTGCCCAATTTGGGTAGATGCCATCGTATAACTCCAAAAGCACGTTCCCTACGGGCGTTTTCGTATCTTTCGGACACCTTTCTGAAGATCGACTTGAGGTCTTGGTTCGTGCCGGTGATTGGGCACTGGCAAACCTCCGCGTAAGCAGTAAGAATGACCCCGTCCTCATGAATGTTGAAGCTGTGTCTCTTAGAACCACCACCACCAACTTTTTTAGCGGCCTTCTCTTTTCCTTTGCCACGACCACATGTTCTTTCCTCGGCCACGGGCGGCTCCGACTGGGTCTCACGAACAATCTCAGGGTACTGTTGAGAATCATAGAACATGGGTGTTTGTGAGGGTGGACTGTTGAAATAAGGAACATACGGAGTTTCAGATGGGTTTTGGAAAAGAGCTCGGTTAGGTGGGGGGGAGGGGGTTGGACGAAACATGTCATTCATGATAGAATCGTATCGTTCAGGATCGTTGTTTTTCAAGTAATTATTGTTGTTGCTCGGGAGTCATTTTGGTGGATGGGAAAAATGGAAAGGAAAAGAGTTGAGAGAGTGTTTTGAGTTTAATTAAGAAGGGAAAAATGAGTTGGAGAAATTGTGAGCAAACATATCCAAAAGTGGTGTCTATTTATAGATCTCGAAAAGTTCTATCCGTTGGTAATTTTTATTTATTTTTGCATTTTTATTTTAAAAGTTATGACCGTTTGAAATTTAAATGGAAAAGTAAAAAAAAAAATTAAAAAAAAAGTAAACTAAATGGGTGGAGTCCACCCCACATTGCTGCTCAGCGTTTATCATAAACGCTGAGCATGCTTAAACGCGGCCCAAGCCGCGTTTTCAGTCCCCTTAAGCGCGCTTAAGGGGACTGATGTGGGAAGTCTTAGTATATAGGCTCAAGTGATCATGAACCTATCTGTTGGAGTTGTAACCTAGTTTCAACAACACAGATGCTAGTTTTAGTTTCGGCAAACACGAATGCTAGTTTCATTGGTTTCAGCATCACAAGTGAACAAAAAATGCTAGTTTGATTAGATTCAGCAACACATATGCTAATTTCATTAGTTTCAGCAACACAAATCCTAGTTCAACGGCAAAATGCTAGTTTCATTAGTTTTCAGCATCATATATAATTGCTAGTTTCAATAGTTTGAGCATCATAAGTGTTGGTTTCAGCAACAAAAATGCTAGTTTCATCAACACAAATGCTAGTTTCATTAGTTTCAGCATCATAAGTGTTAGTTTCAACAACAACAATGCTAGTTTCATTAGTTTCAGCATCATAAGTGCTAGTTTCATCTTACAAAAATGCTAGTTTCAGCACACAAATACTAGTTTCATTAGTTTCGGAAATGCAAATGCTAGTTTCATTAGTTTCAGCATCACAAGTGCTAGTTTCAGCAACACAAAATGCTCGTTTAAGCACACAGATACTAGTTTCATTAGTTTCGGCAATGCAAATGCTAGTTTCATTAGTTTCATCATCACAAGTGCTAGTTTCAGCAACACAAAATGCTAGTTTCATTAGTGTCATCATCACATGTGCTAGTTTCAGCAACACAAATACTAGTTTCAACACATAAAACCTAGTTTCATAAACTAGTTTCAGACAAAAAGCTAGTTTCAAAAACTAACAGAAACTCTATGCAACTAACTGTTAATACTAGTTTCAACATCATAAAATAATAATTTCATTAGTTTCAACAACTAAAATGTTTGTTTTCAATAGTTTCAGCAATAAAAAAGCTAGTTTCATAAAAACAAATGCTAGTTTCATTAGTTTTAGCATCACAACTGCTAGTTTCACTAGTTTTCAACATCATAAGTGCTAGTTTCAGCAACACAGATGGTAGTTTCATTAGTTTCGGCAAACACAAATGCTAGTTTCAGCATCACAAGTGAACACAAAATGCTAGTTCATTAGATTCAACAACACATATGCTAGTTTCATTAGTTTCGACAACACAAATGCTGGTTTCATTAGTTTCTGTATATAAATATTAATTAGGAGATTATTTGGACGTTGGTTATATTTAAAAAATAGTTAAATATAATTAGTTAGTAATTAATTAACACTAATAGACGTAAAAGACACCATTAGAAATCAGTTTAGCGAGAAATTGGAGTCCAATTTCATATTCTCTTCCAGATTAGAGAGATTTTAGAGAATGCTTGGTTAGAGTTTAGGGCACAAAAAAAAATAGAATGACCTTTTTTGTAAGATGTATTTTGGAGACTACTTGATTAGATTCAAGGACACCAAAAAATAGAATGACCTTTTTTATAAGACTACTTGTATTTTAGGGCACCAAAAAATAGAATGACTTTTTTTGTAAAATATTTTTTAAAATGGTTGTTTTAGCAATTATGTGCTCTAGAGTGGTTCTTTTATGTAATTTTCTGATTATATTACACAAAAACACATTTCACCGTTTACAAACAGGCTCCCTCGGAATCTTCCCCACTCGAGACAGATTCACCACAACAACATCGCATGCAAGGAGAGCTCACTAGATTCGGGTCCTTAAGGGGAAGATCGACTTAAAAGTGTGCCAATGGAAGGGAAGATGTAAATTTAGTGATTGACGTTTCAACAATATATATAGATATGGCGTCTCAAATTATATTAATCGATTACAATCGCTCTGAGTCACTATGATGCTATCTCTACTTACTAAAAATCAAGTTTTCAAAGCAATTTTATAAGTAGAAACACCCTTAATTTTTCAAAAAATAAAAGAAAAGTGCAATTTGGATATACACCCTGTTAGTTTGGTTAATTACAGGTCTTACCCTCTTAGTTTAACAATTACATGCAACCCCCTATTAGACAAAAACAATTACAGATAGCCCCACGAACTTGACTTTTTTCGAATTAAGGGCTGAAGTTACATATTTACCCCTACTGAAATTTCAGATTTTGGCCTGAGCCAAACACCTTAACTTTTCATTATTTACACATTTGCCTCTAAACTATTTTATTTTATAAAATTAATTTTAAATTTATTTCAAATTAACCACAAAATTTATACTATAAATTTTAAAATGAACTAACAGTATAAATTTATAGTATAAAAATTAAGGTTTTGTTTCAAAACAACCCCAAAATTTAAAAATAAAAACTAAAAAAAAGAAGATAAAATACAACTCCCGATCGGAGATATTAAACAGCTCCGATCGGAGCTGTTAACAACTCCGGTCCAATAACAGCTCCAAATCGCAGCTATTTTACAGCTCCGGACAAGAGCTGTTCAGCTCCGATCGGAGCTGTCTGGTTTACAACTCCTGTCGGAGCTGTAGCAATTCCAGTACCGGAACTCTAAGAAGAAGAAGATGGAATAAAAGAAAAAGAGAAAAGTTAAAAGAAAAAAAAGAAAAGAAAAGAAAAAATAATTTTTAAATAACTAAGGTCTTGTTTGACCGGAGAAAATTCAAAAATTAATAATGGTGAGGTCAACATTTTTCTGATCTTTAGAACTATTCTATTTGTAATTGTTCAATTAAGGATGTATGGTATGTAGCAGGGTTGTATCTCGTAATTTTCCAAAAAAATTGTAGCACCGAATCAAGAAAGATTAGCAACACTAATTATAAGGTCAAACGTCAACAGGCCACGTGGACCAATGGCGCGTCTTCTTCTCCCTTCTCATGCTCCCTCTCTTCCTCGCATGATGATCCGCTTCTCCTTCATTCTCGCTTCCATATCCCCATCTTTATAACAATAATAGTAATAAATACGATCTATCCAAAAATTTGAATCAACGCCACATTCTCATCATCGAACGAACAAATAAACGACGTCGTAATGCACTCGGAACACTCGGCCTCAGAGGATGGCCTCAGGAAGCCATTGCTCCACACCGGGAGCTGGTACCGCATGTCCGGCATGGGCTCCCGTCAATCCAGCATGATGAACTCCTCGCTCAATATGGTGCGGGAGTCCATTTCGGTCTTCTTCTGCGTCTGCGTCGTTGCTCTAGGTCCAATCCAATTCGGATTCACGGTAATAAATAATAATCATTGCATTATTTTGATTTTGTGTTATTCTCATTGTTATGTGTATTATGCATGCCAAGTGTTTGATAAAGTGATTTTCAGTGTGGATACTCCAATCCTACGCAAGATGATATCATTAAGGACCTGGATCTTACTATTTCTGAGGTAGGTAACTTTCCAGTTATATGATTATTGCTGGAGGTGTGTTGTTGATTTACTAATGTTTTGTTTTGTTAGTTTTCGGTATTCGGTTCGTTGTCGAATGTTGGAGCAATGGTTGGTGCTATAACGAGTGGACAGATTGCGGAGTATATTGGAAGGAAAGGGGTACGGATGTTTTGGTTTGCATGCAATGTGGTTGTTTTTTTTTGTTCGTTTGTATCGTCTTTGATGTCGTTTCTTGAACCGTGAAATGCAGTCGCTGATGGTTGCTGCACTTCCGAATATTATAGGCTGGTTGGCTATTTCATTTGCAAAAGTGAGTATTGGGTTCTTACTTTCCTGTTTTCTGCCAGTGTTACATCTTATGCTAATTTTGTTTAAGGTATTTGTTTAGGACTCGTCTTTCTTGTTTATGGGACGGTTGTTGGAAGGGTTTGGCGTTGGAGTAATATCATACACGGTATGTTTGGCGTAGTTATTTGAGCAA
Organism: Plantago ovata; assembly: GCA_028274465.1. Lineage (NCBI taxonomy): Eukaryota > Viridiplantae > Streptophyta > Magnoliopsida > Lamiales > Plantaginaceae > Plantago > Plantago ovata. Next base: position 6,364,516 of record CM051456.1, on the reverse strand, counting down.
ATGCCTACTTGGAACTCGTGGAACTTCGATATACGGTTATAATGTTTGGTGTTTATGTTGTTTTAATAAAATCATAGGTGCCTGTATACATAGCGGAGATAGCACCTCAAAACTTAAGAGGAAGTCTTGGATCTGTTAATCAGGTTGGTCACAATGTTTCTATGTTATCCTGCTCATATGGTTTGTAATAAGTGGCATATAAAGTTACAATATCCTGAGTTTTCCTTTGTAGCTCTCAGTAACAATCGGACTAATGCTGTCGTATCTACTTGGCCTTTTCCTTCCATGGAGAATTCTTGCAGTTTTTGGTGAGTTTTAATATGCATCTCTGTCTGATGAAACGATCTCACATACGTCCAACATAAAGCACGGAATTGCCTTTTTCTTCAGTACCAATTGCAATTTTTTCAGCAACTTTTTGTGGCTTATTTATTGGTGGGTTCAGAAGTCAGGTTTTAGAAAACTCTCGTAGGAAAAGACTACTGTATCTATATTCCCAGCATACTATGTTTCAACTCATGTAAGCAGATACTTTTAATTAACTAGTTTAATTCATTAAAAAAATTCAAATTCTTCAAATGTCCATTTCGCCCCGTTAAGCAACTGTTATATGACTTGTGCAGGTGAGAATAATACAAAACTTAGGTTTCTTCATGCTTAGTACTGAACACCTCCAATAATAGTTTCAGCATATTTTTAGTTCCTTTAATTACACGCAACACATTCCCATTACACGTGACGGAACTTTAAACTTTTATTGGCAGTCATCTGTCCCGTTGTATCCTTATCTCACTGACGAAGTGTTATGTTCTAGGGCAGCCTTAATCTCACTTCAGGGAATATAGGGACAAGGCCAACAGTTTAATCTTTTGTAGATGCAACTCTGAGTTACTTGACTATATATGCACACAACTGAAAAATGATATCACCTGCAGGAACTCTGCCATGCTTAGTCTTGATCCCTGGCCTGTTCTTCATACCAGAATCTCCTCGTTGGTTGGTATGTGAAACAAGAAGATTCCTTTATTACTTCAAATTCAGTATCTTTTTCCGTTTATTGATGTAATGTTATCTGTTGACACAATTTTATTTAATAACTGCCAGGCTAAAATGGGCTATAATGAAGACTTCGAAACTTCTTTGCAAGTTTTAAGGGGATTCGATACAGACATCACTCTTGAAGTAAATGAGATCAAGGTAACTGTTTCATCCCTGATTTGCTCTTTGATCATCTTTCATGCTATGTTAGTCTTTAACTTGGTTCTTGAAGAAGTTTTGTATCCTTTGTGAAATAGAGACCATATCTTACGTTCATTAATTGTGCATACCAGAGATCTGTGGCTTCATCAAGCAGCAAAACTGCTATTCGATTCTTGGAGCTCAAGAGAAAACGCTATTGGTATCCTTTGATGGTAAACCTGTTGGTTAATTTGTCTTCCCGAGTCTGGTTATCTTTCCCACATTTCCCTCAATATAGAAGTTTGCTAGTTCTTACTCGTTTTTTTTTTGTTTTTTTTTTTTTTTTTTTTTTTTTTTTTTTTTTTTTATGTAATAATTAGTTTGTTTGTCCCACAGGTTGGTATTGGACTGCTGATGCTCCAGCAACTAAGTGGTATCAATGGTGTTCTCTTTTATTCAAGTAGCATATTCGAGTCTGCAGGTGAGGCATGAATGTTGAACCCACGGCCATCTTTTATCTGAATAATTGCATGCAGTTATTTTCGAAACTGTAAAGTACAACTCAGTTCTGGCACATGATGACATTAAATTGCGTAATTGGACGATATAATATGCTGCAATGACCTGTTGAAAGTGAATAGTACACTGGTTCCATCATAACTCATGCCACCGTGGCTATTTTATTACTCATCAATAAAATTAACTAGCATATTTTGTATCGCAATTCACAACATCTATTGGTCCCAGCTTAAATTGTTGGTTGTTTCATATCTGAATTAAATCATCCTTAATTGTTCCTGACTACATAGTTGAAAATTGAAATTTTATGCTATCACCAAATTTGACAGGAATTTCATCTGGTAAAGCTGCAACCTTTTTGATTGGGGCTATTCAGGTAAACATCAACACCCACATGCACACTATACCACTGATTTATACAGATGACAACATTGTTGTTGAAAGATTATATATATCTGAAGGTTGTTGTCACTGGGATTTCAACTACTTTGGTGGACAGAGCGGGTCGCAGAATTCTTCTTATAGTGCGTTCCAAATATCCTTTTAGATTGAATGAATTTGGTTATTTGCTCAGTCATGATGATTATAAATTATCAACATTTTTCTGCAGGTATCCTCATCATTAATGACTTTCAGCAGCCTACTTGTGGCAATTGCATTCTTTTTGAAGGTCTATTCTTTCACTTTTCTTCTTCTGTTAAATATAATGATCACAAGTTACTCAGGACAACATCATTCAGTGCTTTGCTTCACATATCCTTGTCTTCTTAATTTGGCATTTTTATGCAAAGCAGGGCATGTTACCTGAATCTTCTCACTCTCTCTTGGGAGTTTTGTCACTAGTTGGCCTTTTGGTATGTCTTGTATCTGTTAAATTCTCAGAATTCCAATATGAACTTGAGATTTCATGTTTTAATCTGGATATACTTCTTCACAGATTTTGGTGATTGGTTTCTCTATTGGTCTTGGAGCTGTACCCTGGATTATAATGTCTGAGGTACGCCGGTGCACCTAATGAACATGCTATTCTGTGATGAATCTTAACACGCATAAGATACACATTTAAAGCCAATAGTCCTGGCTATTTCGATATGAAGCACATTGATGTTGCTCCTTATTAAAAGGATTCTCAGTCGAAATTACTGCAGTACAAGTGAAGAGGCACTTCTTAAGTTTGTGTGGACTGTAAATTTAACTAAAGACACTCAATTCTCTGGCTCCAAGAAACCATATGCTGTTACACCTATAAATATAGTTCGCACCAAAGGGGTTTTCATGATGACAAGAAATGCTGCCTTAGATCGTTGTATTATTGTGGTTAATGTATATGGTGATCTAGGGCTTACTTTCTTTGACTATAACTCGGATCGTTGCAGATTCTTCCGGTAGGTATCAAAAGTCTTGCTGGCAGTGTAGCAACATTATTAAATTGGTTTTCAGCTTCAGTGGTCACGATGACAGCTAACTTGCTCTTAACTTGGAGTAGTGGAGGTTCTTCTCTTGTACTCTCTGGCTCTTCCCGTATATGTGTGGATAAGCCACGGTGATGTATCTAATACATTTTTTTTTATTTTGTCAGGGACATTTACCATTTATGCATTGGTGTCAGCTTTTACAGTAGTGTTTGTGACTTATTGGGTGCCTGAAACGAAAGGAAAAACTCTAGAAGACATACAATTGTCTTTTAGATGACAATATTTGCCACTTTCAGCCGTCTCTTATTCAATTCGATGATGGTTTTGTTACAATCACTTTATTTATCTTCAAAGGTTATGTATATTGAGAAAATCACAAAGATTACCCAAAAATGTTCCATCATTATTCACCCCCTCACCCCTGGTTGGCAACTGGTGAAACTGGCCAAATCTTAAGCATCAGCAAACAAAAAGGTAAAGCACCTCAATTATCTCAAATTTGAAATAAACTATATGAAGTATTATTATTCAGGACTTATTTGTTGGCATCGTCAGCATGAAGGATATCAAGGAACTGCTTGAGACATCGCATGCGCAGGATATCTCTGTATGAACCAGGTGACCTGCTTCCATCATGCCGTTGGATTTAGCATTGCTACCTAGCTGCCTGTTATTGTGTAATACCAACATGAGTATGACACTCAGAGACACCTGACATTCTGTATCTCTCTGGTGAAGTTAAAAGAATAGATCTTATTATCATTTTCATTAATCTTAAACACGATTTCTAAGATTAGCAATGAAGAGCATACTTTTCTTTTTAAAATTTTCTGCTGAGTGTCTTGGTAAACCATGGAAATTCTCCTTTCTATCCCAATATTGGCGTCCACAAAATATGTAAATACAGTATGGTTTATATATGGATGCATCATGCATGTTCCAGTATCTATCATTTCTAGTGCGATGAAACATTTTTAGTATCTAACATCAGAAGTAATATGGCTTTGGTGTAGTAAAAACCACTCATGCTAAGCTCTATTCACGCAGCAAGCAGAATAATGACATTATCCTCAATACAGTCTTCAAGTTTTAACCGTCTATGGCCGAAACACCTTGTTGAGGTATGCACCAAGGGCCCATATGGGGAAAATGTTTATGTATGCTGAGTAGCTTATCATACAATTCTTGTTGAACACACCGATAATTTCCTGAAAAATATCAATAAGTTAGGCACCCGCATAGTTAATAAATGTCAATTGACCATATCTGTATGTGAAAATTTCATAGCTACTTCAGTACTGATAAGAGAAACCTGTTGGGGAAATTCTCCATTCGGCATTTGGGAATTTATCAACAGTCTAGCAGCACGGTGCAGTGGGTTAGGGTCCCGATTTACCTATTAATTCAATATTAACAAAAATTAGTGTTGTAGCAACTTTCCTTGCTATAAGTAGTTCTCGTTTTGAATTGCATTTTGTGTATGATACTCTGCTATAATACTTACTTGATCTGCTTCCAGAAGAGCAAGCATTGCCCATCCAGTGTTTACCATGTGTGGTCTATTCTCTTCTATATTAGTGTAAACCTGCGAATTATTAATATAAGCATTGAGCTGATTACTAGCACAAGCCTTGATGTAAACTTCAGCACTGATCTTACTTTGTTCTGGCTTGAAAGATAGCTTTCTCCCCAACCTCCAGATGGAAGTTGTTTGGACAGGAGGAAATCACAAGCTTTTCTGATACAGAGGCTGTTCTCGTATGTTCTTCCACCAGCTACTAGTCCCATCACCCCAAACCATGTTCCATAGGTGTAGCATGGTCCCCACGAGCCATACCTAATAGATTGCATGCATATGTAGTTTTTCATTAAGGAGTCAGTTTACTGACGGTGGGTAGTAGGTATATTCTTGTAGTAGTAGACTAGTTATGTGCATAGACTCACCACGAGCCATCGGGTGATTGTCTACTTTCAATGAAGTTAATCGCTTTCTTGAAGTTTGTTTCCTTCGTCATAGCTGAAACGAGCTGTTTAGAGTAGTATTGCTGTATTAGGCCTTGGCAGAAAAATGAAAACGAAAAAAGGAATATCTCACTCTTTCAACTTCTGTGCAAGTTCCAGCTTGACAATATTAATATGATCTTCCTCGGCCCATAGAAGATGAATTCTCCGTAATTAAGTTGTATAAACCACGTATGGGATATTACTTTTAGCCAGTGTTTATAGTTTTCCTGATCATGACTCAAAAGCTTATCGATCTATAGCCAATTTTCAAAATTGACCTGAGGAAATTTTGGTATTTCAGCTTCTTTGTTGCCAAAGACTAGGCCTTCAAGCAGTTCAGCCCTTTGCTGTTTATTGCAGTTCACCTCATTATATAATCTTTCAACGGTTCGAGATTTTTTATCGGAAGCAAAGAGCATGTGTAACGACCCGACCAATCCGGCCGGCGTGGTTACTCCTGGACGGACCCACACACGTCTCAACAGTATGATATTGTCCGCTTTGGGCCTGAGCCCGCACGGATTTGCTTTTGGAATCACCCAAAAGGCCTCATACCATGTGAGAGTGGTGGTCTAACATATATACCCTTTATTCCACTCACTCTTAAGCGATGTGGGATGCGGGGTATTACAGCATGCATGGAAAAGGCATGCTGCATGTGTCAATCATATATACAAATATCTAAACTGACCTCAAGAATGTCCTTGTAAATGCAGTCAGGAAGCCAAAACGTTTTATAAGAGCACTCCTTACTCCTTATGAGGCTTTTTGGGGCTTATTTGGGCTTTAATCCCAAAATAAGCTCCAAAAAGGATTCCGGAGGTAACTTATAAGAACTCTAATTCATTTTGTTGACTTTTTCGATGTTCGATTTGACCTCAAATTAATCATAACTCACTGTGAAAAAAGTAATTTTTAAAATTATATTATGAAAGTACACTTCTTATATTTTCATAATATAAGTTTTAAATTTTTTTTTTTTCACAATAAATTATGATTAATTTGAGGTCAAACCGGACATAAAAAAAGTCAACAAAATAAAATGGGGTTCTTCAAAGTTACCGGAGGAAGTACGAATTAGTAGGCCAAGTTTAATCCCCAAATATGGAACCCACGCATCTTTCGACAACTGACACAAACCCCCCTGCCCCTAAATCAGAATACGCGGGAACAATAATATGTACTACTCCCTCTCATTTTTACTCTACATGTAGCATATGGTATCCACAATAAAGCCTCAATTAAGCCCCAAACCATTTGAGACTTAAGGAACTTTTTTGAAATTTTTAATTGTTAGAAGCCTCTATTTAAACCCCAACCACAAGGAATGATCAAGCTGCTATCTTGACAAGAGTCTTAACACCATTAAAACCATTAAAAGGATCCGGAAGCAAGAGATCGGAAAATGAGGCACCAAGCTCCTTCACTAAGGGGGCATATCTATAGATCGAGGAATATAAAAAGGTGTAGTCCAAAATTATCGTAAACAGACATCTCTTAAACTCTTTTAATATTACACAATATGTTTTTAAAATATCGAACGTCAATTCGAAAATGTATATATTTTATAATATAATATATATCAAATGCAAACACATTTAAAAATAAAAAGGGTTATGTTGAGACCTATCAAAATGGACCGCGCATTAACGAACAAATTAGGAACTTTAACGAATCATGGTGAATCAGTGACTCTTTGTTTTTGCTGGAAAATTTTCTAGAACAGGCTAGAACAATCATATCATGCGGTTTATGTTGCCGTCAATACAAAGAATTAGGCTCGGTTCGAAAATGATCACGATCGAGAGGTGAGGATCGGAACGCCATTGGTGGGGGAGAAGATGATGTCGACAAATGTATTTTTATATCATCAGCACATGTGAATATTATAACTGTCGGACTCAAGTATGTGTATAACATCCCCATAGACTTTAGCGTATAACATTACAATGATAAATAATACTTCGTAAAAGATAACGGCTAGATAGAGTCTTGGTCTCTACCAACAAGTAAATAACATAAAGATCTAAGAGAGAATCTCGTAAGTTTATCAGAAAGTATTTTTCAAAGTAGTATCTTCTCTACGAAACTAGTCGCTTCGGAAAAACTGATCTCCTACGCTTTTGGGCCGCGTTAAGATTTTGGATTACTAGAGTGTAATAGAAATCCCTACGGGTTATAACTTATATGAATATAATGAAATATAAAATTACACATATATAAAATAAATTAAAATTTCTCAATTCTGTAAATCTTGTTTAATACTAATTTTAAAAAATACAAAAGATTAAAATAGGTAAAATATTACTACTATCTAATTTTAGTGTGGTGGAAGTTAAGACATTTATATCTTGCAATAAATGATTCATGATATTGATTAATAGAAAGGAGAAACTAAATAAGCTGAAAGAAAAAGAATGGAAAATTTTCAATAAACTAATTAATTCATGAGTAAAATAATAGCTTTAGTTTAGAAAAGGAAAAAAAAGGAGTAAAAGAAAAAAAAAAAGCAGCAAAAATAGAAGAAGGAAAGGTGGACACTTACAAACCGTTTGATACTTATTTTGAAGTTACTATTTAAACAAGGAGTAAAATGTGAATATTAACTGATGTAGAGAGGGAAAAAATAAAGGTACGTTAATTTGATAGATATTTTATTATTTGATAAAATTTTAAATTAGTTGCAAATTTGACGGCTAATTAATTTAGAGAGGGATGAGATGCCCTATACTGAGTGCCAAACAATCCGTGAGAGTTCGAATCCAAGATTAAAACTAAACTCCTTGCCACTACCCTATAGAGCCTTATTAAACACTATATCACGTGAAAAATATATATTCACTTATAGCATTTGTGTAAAAGAAAGGTATGATAGTAATACCAATTCAAAAATCGAGGGATCGAGGCACTTGACCGCCTTGTCATAACGTAGATCCGCCAGTGATTATCATATCCATGTAAATATATTGTATTTAAAAAATGTACACATCTTTTAATGTTCCGCATTTACCTTGGCACTGAATATGAAATTTATGGATGTGACTAATTTTAATAATTTATAAAACAATCCTAATATCTATTTTATGTAGTTAATTTAAACAATCAACATGTAATATTGTGCCAGATCCTCTCAGTCAAAATGAATATGTTTACTTTATGGAAGTGACTAATTTTTAAAATTCATAAAAAAAATCGTAATATCTATTTGCCGAATTTAACTTAAGCAGTCAACGCATAATATTGTGGCACTTTCTCTTAGTCAAAATAATATGTTTTATTTACTGTAATCATCTTCAATATTTTTTTGGGTCGTTATTTATCTATATATACATGTGTAGTGAGTGGTTTCTTTATTTCTACCAAGTGTATTGTGTTTATAGTTTTCACTCACCCTACTCAGTAAGTTTGCTTTCCTTGCCAATTCACACACCCTTCAGTTATGCACAATTTTTTTTTGATTCTTCGAGGTTAATAATTCTCTTTACTAATAGAATTTTGTATTGGTTTTCAGGTGTGCTTCAGGAATCATGGTGTAGTTTCTTGTGTTTTTTGTTGTTGTTATTGTGGTCTAGTTTAATTTGATGGCACAAAATTTGCCTCAGTATAGTCTTTTTATTTATTTTATTATTTTTTTTTTTTGAAGAGACCACCAATGCTACATACTTTTTAGGCTATATACCACCAAATGCATATGGTTGGCCATATTGTAGATACTTGATTTATGTGCTTTCAATGATGCGATGCCATGTTTCATTAGTTTTTGTCATAAAAATGCATATGATAGAACATACCAATTTGAATTTTGAGTGTTAGATTTTTTTTATCTGTTTGATATTGTGAGATGATTAAAAATTAAGACATTACTAAATGTATTGCAGGACAAGATGATCTCAAAAGAAACCAACATCAACTCAAGTGGATCTGTTGATGATGAAACACTAATAGTGGGAGAGGCGAAATTCAACTTGAAGAATGAAAGAGATACTAATTCGGACATTGATACGGTTGCAGGGGAACCAAAGAGGATGCGTAGGCATACTCCAGCGCAAATTCAAGAAATGGACAAGTAAGTATTGCTTTCTTGGAATTAATTATATATATTTAGATATTGCATATAGGTCGATATATTGCATATTTATATCATTTTCATACTTAATTTTACATTTTCCTAACATAACATATGACAAAGTATAAGCTATTGTTGGGAACTTCTAGATTATTTCACAAGTTAGATTTATACTTGAATTCGACTGTTTATAGTTAGACTCAATAGGTATTTGTATACTACATTGTTACAAGATATATATTCATGATCTAAGAAGTTATTTACTTTGGGTTATCTTTATACTTGGTCTATTCGTTAATAAGGGAACAAAAGGAGTGGATAACTTGTTCAAGAAAGTATAATTATTTAGTTATGAAAATTATAGCTCACAAAGTTACAAAGTAACATTAATTCATAACATTTATAAGAATTTATGACTGATCCAGGTTGTTCAAAGACACCCGATGCCCAGATGATCAACAAAGAAAGGAACTCGCAGCTACTCTTGGGATGGATCCATTACAGGTCAAGTATTGGTTCCAAAACAAGAGAAATCAAATGAAGGTAAGAGATAAACCATATACACACAATTTATATGCTAGTCATATTCATCTAAGATATAATTGTGTGCAACTTTTATTCATAATATGTTGGCTCTATTGTAGACTCAACGTGAACATGCTGAGAATGTTCAACTCCGGCAGGAGATTGCCCAACTCAAGAATGATAAGATGAAACTCGAAGCTATGTGCAATGGTGCAGGTGGTCACTCGACCCATGTTGATGGAATGTCACGTGAAGAGTTCCGTCGTCTCAAGATGGAAAATGTTATGCTAAGAAAAGATGTACTTAAAAATACTTTACTGTATGATGTTTTATTTATTTTTAAATATAAGCAACCAATTTGCGGCTCTAATATACGGTTTGTGTTCTCATGTTATGCGCAGATGGATCGCATCTCCAGGATTGCTGCAGGTGCAAGCAACATTGGGAAGAAACCTGTATCTCGGCCATAAAAATTCGGTCATTCATTTTGCTTATGAATAACGCAAATCGATTTTGATTTGATAAAACATATACTACTACTTATATATCTTGGAGTTTTTACTAGACAATTTCGTATTGCTACTAGAGTGTGGGGGTGCCCGTGCCTCATATTTTGTTACTACAATTTAGACAATGTTTTATTTGTTTACCGATCGATTATACATACAATCGCTGTCTTTTGAATATCACCTCTCTCGTGTGATGATATTATTTTAAAATTCAAGGTTACTATTTGTGATACATCCAATTAGTGTCTACCTATATATGTTCTTCAATAATACCTGTCCATCATAATTAGAGCGTTACCAGTCGATTTTAGGCTCAATTCTCCCTCCAAAACTAGTAAGATAGGAACCGGCCGGTTTGGCATAATCCTGCTGCTGCTATAGAAGAGAGTCATAATCTCAGATTGGAATACTGCAAATCTGATGGAATCGGTAGATGAATGCATTTTCGATCTCCTTTTGTCTTTTGCACATGTAGGGAAGGTTTAGTATGATGTAGCACAACTGTTCGACGAAATTCCTCAATGAAGTTTGTGTACCTGGTTAATGTTACCTTATAGTAATTCTGATCTCTGAATGCATGTTAAGAATCAAATTCAACAGCAGAATACTTGATGACGTGTCTTCCAGGAAAGATGCTAATGTTGCCAAGCAAGTAACTCTAGGAAGAGATTTCGTTCTGCCTCACAAATCCAGCTACATTCATTGGGTACGAGATCGTTAGGCTTCAGTCTTACAGTCCCTTATTTAAATGTTTGAAGTCATTGCATCAGTATACATTCCCTGGATAATAAGAATTGATACATGGACAATAAATTTTCTTCAATTTATAATAGAATCCGACGGATTATATATTGTTGTCCAAAATTTGATTTCTTGTTACTATCTGCCTGCAGGCTTGCAAGGAACCTCTTGAGACATCTAGTGTACACGAAGGGTCTTTCATGGACAACCAGGTGATCTGCTTTTTCTATCCTTTCTCATGTAACTTTGTGTTTCAACTATCAAGCAAACATATAACAGCTAGGTGTGACTTTATATGCTAAACATGAATTCTGTGAGTTGATATAAGTTCTTTTTTATTCCTCTTTTGCAAATTAAGTTATTCCTGCATTATGTTAATTGACATATTCTTACCATGATATGAAAATAGGTCATTCTAAAGAATGTATAGATTAGGTACGAGAATCCATGGATGAATTATACATGCCGAAAAGCTATAATTGAATTCACTGGGGTTTAGGAATAAGTAGCTTATTAAGTAGTTGTATAGTGTGCAGAAAAATTATCGTGATTCAGTTCTTATGCTTTTGAAAGTAAATTTGACTGTGGAACCTCGAGGATTTTTTGGTTCTTTAGGTCCCTAAAACCAAGGAAGAACGCTAGAAGGGTCACATGTTATAGCTATCCTCTTACTTGAGTCCATTAGTTCATGTTCGACTTAGCTGTAGTATGAAGTAGATGGCAGAATTTACCGAATAAGGTTCCGTCAGAATATATCCTCATATAACAGTTGATACATAGACCAATAATATTAAGCATCACCAAGAATAGAAATCGGACTATCAGAGTACATATAAGTTTCTGGAATCAAAGAGAATCCAATGGAGTATATAACTATATATTGATGTCCAAAGCTTCATTTCCTGGCATTTTCTGCATGCAGACTAGCAAGAAACCGTTTAAAGCATCTATTGTACACGCAGGGTCTTTCTATATGCACCAAGTGCGTGACCTGCTTTCGTTATCCTTTCTAACGTAATTTTGCTAACTAGTTGCCTGTATCAAATAAAAGATAACAATGAGTGTGAAATTAGATAATTGTGTTTCCTGAGAAGCTTTCTGGTTAACTTATTGACATGAAGAACGTAATCTCACTCTATCATGTTCTCAGCAAGTTCCAGCTTCATAATCTGATCATTTTCACCCCACAGAAGATGTATTCTCTGTGACAAAGTGTGCTGTCATTTAGTTTCTTGGGATGTAAAGCTTACCAGTTGACTGTTTAATCATTAAAATACCTGGTGAAAGTTTGGGATATGAGCAGCTTCGTTGCTTTCCAGAAAGCCTTCTAGTAGTTCTGACCTTTCCTTTCTGTTGCTAAACATCACCTGATAATTTCAGCTTATAACTCAGATAATAACTCAATTGAAAGATCTTGAAAACAAATTCAAATGAAGTCTTTATGTGACCTTTGTAGTTTCAATATTTCAATCTCTATGTGGCTTTAAGAGTACATGTCTGTATGAGACTACAAGTAAGAGTATAAATCAACACTGACCTCAAGGAAGTCCTTGTGAAGCTTATCAGGAAGCCAGATCTTCTTGTGAGCCCCTAGCTTGAGAAGAGCCTTAGTACCTTGGACAGAATTTGGAAGCAAAAACTCTGAAAATGTGGAAAACCCAATATCCTCCAACATTGAGCTGCTAATTTTATCCGTCATGGCCCAGGTTGACCCTGAAATTACCAGTGCCTCCACAAATTCTGGATAGAATTCTGCCATTTTGAACGCCACTATGCCGCCATAGCTAAACCCCACCACTGTGCACCTCTCAATTCCAAGATTCCTCAGCCCTTTCATCAGATAATCTGCTTGGAATTTTGGTGATCGGTCAGAGTTATCCGTGATCGATCCTCCAAAGAACAATAGGTCTGGCACGTACACTGAGTAGCTTTTTGTCAGCGAGCCAACCTGGTGAATAAAATTAAGAATTTAGTTGATAGATTACCTACATGCAGCTATACACAATGCTATGTTTTGTAGGTGCCGTGTTTGTTTACATTGTATTTTTAGTCACAAGATAGCAAGCTTGTTTTACTAAATGTTGAAAGTATATTGTGTGAATTATTAAGCAAGTAGACTGGCAACCTGCACAGTCAAGAATTATTAAGCAAGTGGAATCACGTGTATTTATTGCTATGATTTTTGCTGTCTGGTTTTTCAATTATTTATAGGCCTTAGTTGTAACTTCTGAATATCAGAATATACACAACTACTCAAGCCTCAATGTATTTCATTATCTATCATCTCTAACTTGTACATCAAACATGCATTTTGTGATTTGAATGCTAATGTAGTTTCTTCAATTTCTCTTTGCAAAAGTTACTCATGTGACATGTATGACCGTGAAAGTGTAACAGAAAGTGTCTTCAATATTTACCAGAAGTTTCTTTTTTACCTAGCTCTTTCTTGACGGTTTATTTAATGCTTGACTTCATTGTAATTTCAAGAACATGTCAAGATTTACCGAAGAGGGTTCCGTCATAATATATTCCCCGGATAACAGTTGATACATAGACCAGAATTTTAAGTATCGCCAACTAGAGAAGTAAAAGTACATAAATTCTGGAACATAAGATAAAAACCAATGGATCAGATATTGTTGTCGATCCAGAACTTCATTTACTGACATTGTTTTCGTGCAGGCTAGCAAGGAACTGTTTGAAATATCTAGTGTACACACATGGTCTTTCTATGTGCACAAGTGACCTGCTTTTTATCCTTTCTAACGAGTGTTCGTACCTAGTTGCCAGTATCAAACAAAAATAACAATCAGTGTGATATAATACAACACATTTTGTTTTCTCTGAAGTTTTTCTGGTTAAGTCACTGAGAGGAAGAACGTAATATCCCTTTCATGTTCTCAAAAAGTTCCAGCTTGAAGATCTGATCTTTTTCGCCCCACAGGAGATGAATTCTCTCTAAGGTAGTTTGTTGTCTTGTTAGACTGTTAATTAGTCTACGGAATGACCACAGATTAGGTACTCTGCCGTTTTTAGTTTCCTAGAACCACAAATTTATTAATTGATCGTCTCAAAATTATTACCTGGTGGAAGTTTGGGATGTGATCATCTATGTTTCTAACCAGAACGCCTTCAAGTAGTTTTTCTCTTTCCTTTATAGTTGAACATAACCATATTATCATTTTATAACTTGAGAATTTGATATCACCCGACACCCAATGAAGAGTTTTAACAGTGTCCTGTTCTTCCATGAACATGGCCACAACTGGTGGATACCTGATACTTGATGGTTCTGCCATACTCTGCCAAACAGATCCGACTAGATTCATTGGAATTTGTGATAGAATCCGATGGAATATGTATTGTTGTCCAGAGTTTCATTTCTGATCACCATCTCTGTGCAGGCTAGCAAGGAACCGCTTGAGACTTCTTGTGTACACGAAGGGTCTGTCATGGAGAACCAGTCAACCAGGTGACCTGCTTTCTTTATCCTTTCTAATATAGCTTTATATATCAAGCAAAAATAACGATGCATGAATTTATGTATGTTACATCCTGTGAAATTTTCTGGTTAAGTAATCGAGATGAAGAGCATAATCTCTCTTTCATGTTCTAAGCAAGTCCCAGCTTTAAAATCTTACCCCATTCAATATGAATTCTCTATTAAGACTTAAGAATGCATGAAAGTACGTCATTTAGTTTCTTGGGATCAAAATTTTATCAATTGATCCTTTCAGCACTAATATACCTGGTGAAAGATTGGGATGTGAGCATCTTTATTTAAATTAAGTGCCCTGCTTTCTTTATCCCTTCTAACATAGTTTTGCGATCTAATTGCCTGTATCGAACACAAAACAATATGGGGAAGCACCATATTGGCCGAAACACCTAGCTCTATTCATACAGCAATCAGAATATTGGCATATCCTCAATTCACCAATAGTCTTTTAATCGTCTATGGCCGAAACACCTTGTTGAGGTATGCACCAAGGGCCCATATGGGGAAAATGTTCCGGTATGCTGAGTAGCTAACTGTACAGTTCTTGTTGAATAGACCGATTATTTCCTGCAAAATATCAAGAAGTTAGGCACCTGTAAGGTGATAAGTTTCAGTTGAACATGTCTGTATGTGAAAATTTCATAGCCCCTTCAGTACTAATAAGATAAACCTGTTGGGGAAATTCTCCATTCTGCATTTGGGAATTTATCAACACTTTAGCAGCACGGTGCAGCGGATTAGGGTCCCGATTAACCTATTAATTCAATATTAACAAAAATTAATGTTGTAGCAACTTTCTTTGATATAACTAGTTCTTGTTTTGAATTGCATGAGTTAATATAAATTTTAGTGACACAAAAATGATATCTGCTATAATACTTACTTGATCTGCTTCCAGAAGAGCAAGCATTGCCCATCCAGTGTTTACATTGTGTGGTCTATTCTCTTTGATATTAGTGTAAACCTGTAAATTATTTACACAAGTGTTGAGCTGATTACTAGCACAAGTCTTGATGTAAACTTTACCACTGATCTTACTTTGTTCTGGCTTGAACTATAGCTTTCTCCCCAACCTCCTGATGGGAGTTGTTTGGACAGGAGGAAAGCACAAGCTTTTCTGATACAAATGCTGTTTTCGTATGTCCTTCCGCCGGCCACCAGTCCCATTACCCCAAACCATGTTCCATAGGTGTAGCATACTCCCCATGACCCATACCTAATAGATTGCATGCATATGTAGTTTTTCATTAAGGAGTCAGTTTACTAACGGTGGGTAGTAGGTATATGCTTGTAGTAGTAGACTAGTTATGTGCATAGACTCACCACGAGCCATCGGGTGATTGTCTACTTTCAATGAAGTTAATCGCTTTCTTAATGCACACCTCTATATCTTTTCTGCGGTATTCCAGGCGTAGTTTCTGGAATGATTCTATAGATTGGATCACTGAACTTGTGCATTCAACATACCTAGATAACCAAGTTGATCAGTCTAAGAATCACATAAAAGACGGTAATCCAATAGTTAAGCAAAGTTATGCTCCTCCTATAGAGGAACGGTTGTCTCCCAATAGCAATTGATAACCTTAATACGAGTATTTATCTTTTTTTTCCTAGAATCTTACTGTTAGTCAATGGTAATATCACCAAATATTTCTGCTGGATTAATCACCTGTGCATCATACAAATATTGGATTCTGAGAAACATTGCTATCAAAACATTTACATACTGGGATTTGTTATGTTCGTTACCTCCAACCAAGCATAAGATCTTGTCAGCTCATACGATGCAAAACCTCCAGAACTGTTCTGGAACAAATAAAGCAAAATCAAGTGAAATTTTTTATGTCGTTTGGAGCATTTCTCGATCTACCAATGTTGATCTTTGATAGCATTAGAATTTAGAGAACATGTGTAAGGTCTTTCATCTTTCATCTCATTCTAGTGTAACCTATGATTCTTCTAATGCTTCTTACTAGTGAATCATATACTTGCCAGCCCAGAGTGTATAAAATTATACTGTGGTAGGAGATAAACCTGAAGGGATAAAACCAAATCAACGGCTTCATATAGCTTGTCCAGCTGTATTGCGTCTCCAACAACCTCAGTTGGAAGCTGTGACAGCAAAAGTGATGCCTAAAACAAAATGGAAAACAAGTTAAATGTATGTCAGCAGTGATTGTAATATAGTGCCACATTTATGTACTTGATCCGATCTTTATCCCCTCCTCTCTAAATCTGATTCTACAGCTACCAGACACATTTTGAATCTGACTTTAAGAAGCAATGGTGATGTACAAACATTTTGAAACAAGGAAATTATGTGCAGAATGCTATAATTTACTCATGTGAGTTAAGTGTATTCGTAGTGAACAAACCTTGAGGCCTTCTGCCGTACAATCTGGACCTGTCCAACCATTGTCTGTCGTGGAAAACGGCCACCCACCTTTGGATCTATCACGATACCAAGACCTACAATCCTCTGAAGTATCCTTTTGTATCTTGCAAACAGAACAAATTTTATTTCATTCAGTTTGCACAATACATTGTCTTGAATTTAGTATGTTCTGAATCTGCGTACCTGTGAAGCTTTGATGAAATCATGAGCCTTTTTAAGCATTGAATCATATTCACAAACTAGGTTGGTAGCAAATACTGCTTGAACAGCAAGAGCAGTATCCCAGAGCTGACTGCCATTGTATCCCTGTCATTTAGTAGTCCATGACTCATTACTATATATCCCCATTACAAATCTAAAATAATAAATACATGATGCATCATAAGAAGTTCAATGGATGACCTTCATTTTCATGCCATCTTCAGCTACCCATCAATAATCCTGTATTCTTGCAAGATGTCGTTTGACCGCCACAGAATTAGGTTCATCCACCCAGCAACACAACATGTTCAGTACCTGTGTACGATATACACACATCAAAACACTTTGATCGATATCGAAACAAATCAAGAAACATAGTGTAGTTACCTTATTTACAGGTCCAATGCAGATGTAGTTAGTGTTCTCATCCTCATAGTATATATGCTTCATCACTGTGTTTAGTGCTTTACGCCTTAACTTCGAGAAAGGCCACTGCATGAGTAGAGGTTCTGCAAACTTGTCCAGACATTTCCATAGAACATCTTGTAGGAATGGATGTGGATAGTACAAATCTTCCTGCATTGGAATGTTCTGTGAAATTATGACACTGTAAATAACATTCTGATGAATTGTGCCACTATTGAAAGTTGTACTTTGCACATTGATTTCTGGCCAAATCCCAGTCAATCTTATCGTAAGCCTGGGTGTAGAGCTCTTTCCTCAGTGATCGAGTAGTAGCATTAATTCGAGCTACATATCTCATGCCATAAAGATATGACATTGGTAGGTATACCATTCGACAGTGACACCACATTCGCCCTACCAGCCGCCACATAAATAAAATTCTCTCAAGAACATATACATAAACATAGAGACATGTATATGATTTAATATCAGAAACAGAGTCTACCTGGATGCACAGGAAGAAAGTAAGGAAGAAGCCACAGTTCCGGGCACGCCACTCGTGCACACCAAGTACCTGACTCATGTTTAGGAATAGGATAAAATTAAGAACACGAAATGCACAAGGAAAAAAACACATTTTATGAATGCAGTATGTTTATCTGATTTCTGTTGTCATAGTTTTCAACTTTTCATTTATGACATTACCTATAGCCAGAATTTTCCCCAAGAAGGGGTGTAGTTAGCACCACCATGATCACGAATCCATGAACGAGCTTTATCCATCGCTCCATCTCCATCATGCATACTTTCTCCAAGAAGCCTTAAGCTGACATAATTAAAGACTGTGCAAAACATGGTGCTATGTCCTTGTATGTGCAAACCCCACCCTCCATCTTTATTCTATCACACACATAATACAGATTAACGTGAGTTACTTTCTTATGTAATCATAATGACGGTTCCATGCATTTTGCGACTTCATAAACTATATCACTGTATATACTGTAGTAAGTACGGCATAAACTTTATTCGTAACTTGCTGTTGTTGATAGACAACTCACCTGATGATTATAGATGTAACGATGCATCTCTTTTAGATGTTCTGATGACAGGACCACGTCTAGAGCATCCATTATGGATAGCGCTATAATCTGCAGTTAAGGTT
This sequence comes from Plantago ovata, assembly GCA_028274465.1. Lineage (NCBI taxonomy): Eukaryota > Viridiplantae > Streptophyta > Magnoliopsida > Lamiales > Plantaginaceae > Plantago > Plantago ovata. The sequence goes on along the minus strand of CM051456.1, from coordinate 6,345,893 downwards.
CCGAGAACAGAACGGTGTTCATTAATAATTGTAAACTTAAGAAATTTGGACTTTTACTGTTCCTCACCTAAAAATATCTGAATTGGATTTAATAAATTTGAACTTAACTGAATTTATTTGAAATATATATTTCAACCAAGCAAATATGAAATCTGAATTGAACTTAATAAATCTGAACTAAAACTGATTTCAATGGAACTAAATTTAAGGTGAAACAAAGTCTAAATCACCGACTCTTACCAAACCAGGTAGGAGAAACAAAGGGCCACTATAATCACCAAGCCAGTGACCATCCTCAGCCTGAATAGTCGAAAAACATTTTAATGCCCTTCGCAGTGTAGTAACCACTGCTTCTTCTGTTATCTCTTCTTCACTTCCTACGTTAATTTGCGGAATGTTCTCCCCACACGGCATCTCCTTGGCAAACTAGGTAACCATCATTCATCAACAACCTCAGTAATTAAGTAACATAAAAAACCTCAAAATATAACTAATGTAAAGATTACCTGCAGCCTCATTAGGAGATCAGAGCTATGTTTCATCTCATAACGATTCGTTTTAAAGTCCAGGCGGAACTTTTCAACAAGAGCTCGTTCTTGGTCTGTTCCAAGAACAGGGCAGAATTGCCAAAACTCTCTTCCAGTGTGATTGTTGAGACTTGTAAGCCATGGATCATCACTCCCCTTGGATACTTGAAGCCTCCACATTTTCTGTATTTTGCAGTTTATGATTGCACAATTTTACAACCAATTCTAGACATGCTATCCCCAATATATATTACTAAGGAGTTTAGGAAATTATCAGCACTTCTTCATGACAGCAGCAGTTGTAAACTTGCAGTATGATTCATGCCGTGAAGGATTTGTATTTAGAAGTTTAAGCTCATAAATCTTCCTAATTACTCATTAATTTTTTTATTATTTCTCTTTCATACTTTATTTTTCATTTACAATTTTATCAATATAATACTTTCAATAAACTAAATATTTTATTATATACTTTTATCAATTTTCCTTAATTTATGATAAAGAGAGTTTATAATGGAACATGTGTACTCCTCTGTCCCGCTACAATTTACCCAGTTTGACTTTTTTCGGTCAACAACTTTCAACTTTGACTCCCGATTACTCTTAAACTATAATGGTCAAATATTTAACAAAATTATATTATGAAAATATAGAACTTAAAGTTTCATAATATAGTTTTATCAAATATTTTATCATCATAGTTTAAGAGTAATCAGAAGTCAAAGTTGAAAACTGTTGACCGGAAAAAGTTAAAATAGGTAATTTGTAGCGGGATAGAGGGAGGGAGTATATCATTTTAACTTTTAAGTATATAACAAAGTTTTCCACCATCCACGTATTGAAATAGTTTTGTCACGGCCCTCGTTTTGATATAGTACAAGTTTTGTCACGACCACCACCTATCAAAATATCTTTCTTTTTCTATTTCAAATCAATTCACTCTAGTCATTTATGTTCTCTCTTCCCTATTATACCCTTCCCGTCGGCAGCAACTGTAGCGGTACCTAAAGAGCTGCGCGCCTTCAATCACTTGTTCATCCAGTCCCATCCATGCAGGGGCATTACAGGGAGGAATTACAGGTTTGGCATTGTCGGGCTTCGGCCCTCTAAAATTTGAAAATAAGTTTTTTATAAGTAATATTATGCGAATTGACAATTTTAAATATTCTTACCATGATATGAAAACTGTGATTCTAAATAATGGATGGACTAGGTATGACAAGCTCTAAACGTATTATATATGACATGCCTAAAGTCATATAAATTGAATTAATTCACTAGGGATTCGCCGATTCGGAATGAGTAGCTTATTAAGTAGTTGTACTGTTTTGCATGTAAATTTGACCGTGGATCCTCGAGGTATTTTTGGTTCTTTTGGGATCCCTGAAGCCGAGGATGGACGCTAGAAGACATACAAGTGCCCTCTATATGATAACACTTAGTAATTGTCCTTTTTATTTCATGTTCGACTTAGCTGTAGTACAAAAGATGGTAGAGTTTACCTAACAAGGTTCCAACAGAATATATATTCCCCATGTAACAGTTGATAATGACAAATATTGAAATAAGAGTAAATGAATTTCTGAAAATAATGATAATCCATTAATAGAGTATATATTGATGTCCAGAGCTTCATTTACTAGCATTTTCTGCATGAAGGCTAGCAAGGAACCGCTTGAGATATCTATTGTACACACAGGGTCTTTCTATGTGCACCAGGTGACCTGCTTTCTTTATCCTTTCTAACGTAGTGTTCGTACCTAGTTGCCTGTTTCAAACAGAAAATAACAATCAGTGTGATACAACACATGCATTTTGGGGTGTTTCCTCTGAGTTAAGTCATTGAAGTGAAGAACGTAATCTCACTCTTTCATGTTCTCAGCAAGTTCCATCTTGAAAATCTGATCTTTTTCGCCCCACAGGAGATGAATTCTCTGCAGTAAGATAGTGCGTTGTCTTATTAAACTGTTACTCTACGGAATGACCACAGATTACTTACTCTGCTGTTCTTATAGTTTCTTAGGATCACAGGCTTATGAATTGATCGTCTCAGCATTTTTACCTGATCGAAGTTTGGGATGTGATCATCTGCGTTTCTAACCAGAACGCCTTTGAGTAGTTCTTCTCTTTCCTTTCTGTTGTTGAACATCACCTGATTATCATTTTATAACTTGAGAATTTGATACCACCCAACGAGGAGATACTAGAGAAATTTTCGGATGATGTAATACTCTAGTAGTGCATGTGCCTATAAGAGTATAGAGGTGTGTACGAGTAGAATACATAACTAGACTAACCTCAAGGAAGTCCTTGTGAAACTTATCAGGAAACCAGAGCTTGTGAGCCGCTACCTTGAGAAGTGCCTTACTATGTTGGACAGAATTTGGAAGCAAAAGCTCCGAGGATGAGGAAACCCCGAGATTCTTCAATTGCGAACTACTAATTGAATCTGTCATGGACAAGACCGACCCAGAAATTACTAGTGACTCCACAAATTCAGGATAAAACTCTGCCATCTTGAATGCTACCATGCCACCATAGCTAAACCCAACCACCATGCACCTCTCAATTCCTAGCTTCCTTAGCCCTTTCACCAAAAAATCTGCTTGGAACTTGGGTGTTCGGTCTGGTTTATCCGTGATCGATCCTCCAAAGAACAAGAGGTCTGGCACGTACACTGAGTACCTTTTTGTTAGCGAGCCAACCTGATGATGAAAACCAACATCTTAGCTGAAAGACTGGCTATAATTCTGTGTGCTAATTAAGATGTACATGTAAGCAGTATGTGCACAATGCATACTGCACATTGAACTAGTGGTTAGGATTATTTACTGTTCTGATGAATCAAACATACCTGCAATTGCCAAGTCACAATACCTTCAGCAGCAAAGCCATGTACAAGTACCACAACTTGTTTAGTTGCCTTACAGGTTTTCATTTTGTCTTTATTGTCGAACTTATTGTGTTTCTTGAAAGTACCACCCTCTTTTGGTTTTTTAACAGTTTCGGCAGGGACCCAAATACTCATAGTGGTTCCTGGTTCTATTTCAACAGTGAACGGAACAATACCAGCCAGTTTCATTAGGCCATGCACCAGTGACTTTTGGGCTGCAACCAGGTTCACCATTTGTTTTGCTCTGAATTTCTGTTTTGTGTTAAACTTGCTGAGAGTTTGGCTATAAAAAGACAGCCAAAATGGAGTTACGTTGGTATCTCTGGTTGGTTCTTCATATCTGTTGCTTTAACTAAATACGAGCATTACGTATGATTAGAGCAGGGATGAGTTAGCTGGCATCCTTTAACATGTTATCAAATGTGCTATTTTTAGTTATGTGATTCTCATATCTGAGGTTGCTTCTTTGGGATGGTTTTGACATTTATGGTGTGCAAAATTGTTGAACCAACTGTATTATTGGACATTATCAGGCATCTAATTTTGTTCCTGCAAGTTAGATACTTTTTATTTGAATGGTCAAGTAATCAATTTAGTTCATTAAGCTAGTCAGGTGTCCTTATTGATACAAGTCCCAGGGAAGATGGGAAGACAGTAAATTTATGTAAACATTTCTTATGTTGACTTCGGATATACTTAATACAAACTAACCATGCAGCATTAGAATGTCTTCTGTTTTATGCTCACTTGTATATTATGCAGAATCGTGATGAGTGAAAATCTTTTGTTCAACATACATTGCAAGTTTCACCAGAAAAATGCAGTTGGTTCAGTAGTTTATGTGCTTTAATGTAGAGGTTCAGATTGATTACTCGACTGTGTGCATGAAATTGGATGCTTTTTCAGTCCATTCCCAAGAACCACAGAAATCTAAATGGGAAAACTGAAATTCATGTGATAGGGATTTCTTTTCATGTTTCTCTCAGTTTGAGGTTATAGGGCTTGAAAAATTATGTAGGGTAATATAACAATACTGTTATCGTGTTGCAGCTATCCTCTTACTCAGGACTCTGGAGTAATTGTTAGCTCTGGTAACCTTGAAATTCCGAGGAGAAAGGATGAATTGACAGCCATGAGGCCTTAAAATTAAACTTCATGTTGTAGTCCCCAACCTCACGTAACTTTATCTTCATGATGTTTACGGGTAATGGTTTGATGATTTTAGATTTTAAGTTTCAACTGATGATACATTATCTAACAGGAATTGTTGAAGAATTGGTATTACAAAAGTTTGTCTTCCAGGAATGCAGTACAAGTTCATAATTTTCTGGAATTAAAAATAAAATACAATGTGAGTAGTATATATAATGTTGTGCAGAGCTTCATTTGCTGGAATTTTTTTCGTGCAGGCTAGCAAGGAATCGCTTGAGACATCTAGTGTAAACACATGGTCTTTCCAGGTGAACCAGGTGACCTGCTTTCTTTATCCCTTCCAATGTAGTTTCCCTACCTAGTTGCCTGTATCAAACAAAATAATAATAGAGTGTGACATTAGACATTTTGTTTCTCGAAAACATGTCTGGTTAAGCTCGTAATCTCACTCTTTCATATTCTCAGCAAGTTCCATCTTGAAAATCTGATCATTCTCGCCCCATAGAAGATGAATTCTCTGTAAGAAATTGTACATGATTTCGTGTTAGCAATTTGTCCACAGAATGATTCGCAGATCACTTAATCTGCTGTTCAGTTTCTTAGGATCACAAGCTGGTTAATTGACGTCAGCGTTAATACCTGATGAAAGTTAGGAATGTGAGCATCTTTGTTGCTAACCACAAGACCTTCAAGTAGTTCTGCCCTTTCCTTTCTATTGTTGAACATCACCTGATTATCAGTTCATAACTTGAGAATAAATAACCTTATATAACCCGAAGAAAATATCTTGGAAAACAGAATCTGAGGAGATACTATTCTTTACATCGAGGAACACGATGTTAGCTAGCACCTATATTCAGTGTATGATCTGATGTAAGACTCATTGATCATCTGTCCATGATCTCGAATGCCATCTTTTAAGGCTTAGAGGCTTAGTTCCGTAACAACTAGTAGTTCGGTTCCTGTGCCTATTTTGAGTGTAAGGAATACATGAGTGAGAAAACAAAACAAAACTGACCTCAAGGAAGTCCTTGTGAAGCCTATCAGGAAACCAGAGCTTCTTGTGAGCTGCTACTTTGAGAAGCGCCTTACTACCTTGGACAGAATTTGGAAGCAAAAGTTCGGAGGATGAGGAAAAGCCGAGCTCCTCCAATGTGGAGCTGCTAATCGAATCTGTCATGGCCAAGATTGACCCGGAAATAACCAGTGCATCCACCAGTTGCGGATAATACTCTGCCATCTTGAACGCAACCATACCACCATAGCTAAATCCCACTAACGTGCACCTCTCAATTCCTAGCTTCCTCAGCCCTTTCACCAGATAATCCGCTTGGAACTTTGGTGATCGGTCAGGGTTATCCGTGATTGATCCTCCAAAAAACAAGAGGTCCGGCACGTACACGGAGTAGTTTTTAGTGAGGGAGCCAACCTGATGAACAAGAGGCAACTTTAATTAGTTGATGAGAAATAACTGAAAAAATTCTCATGAATTAAATGTCAGAGCTAATTGCCTAATTCTAGCCTAGCTAGTATACATGGACTAAAGCAATGTTGTATGCATTACTCATACAGCAATTAGGCAAGCTTTACTTGGTCGGAAAAAAATCAGTACCAGATGAATCAGACATACCTGGAATTGCCAAGTGACAATACCCTCAGCAGCAAAGCCATGCACGAGCACCACAACCGGTTTAGTAGGCTTGCAGGTTAGCATTTCGTCTTCATCATCAGAGTCATTGCATTTCTTGTAACCACTGGTCTTTTTCGGTTTCTTGATGGTTTCAGAAGGGACCCAAATGCTCATGGTGGTGCCTGGTTCGATTTCAAGAGTGTGTGGGACAATGCCAGACAGTTTCATGAGGCCATGTAACAGTGGCTTCTGAGCTGCAACCAGGTTCACCATTTTCGTTTGAATTTTCGTTATCTGCGTTTGAGTGTGGTTCTGAGGCTAGCTGTGAGCTTGGTTATAAAAAGACTATGGAAAAAGGGAGTTGGTATTTGGTTGTTATTTGTTATCTGTATTTCCTTTAACTAAAGTATGAGTTAGTAATTAGAGTAGTTGGCGTTCTTGAACATATATATTATTCTTGTTTGAGTTGATTTTTGACTTTTGTGGTGCGTAAAATTGTTGAGCTAACTGTATTAATTATGTAATGGACTATGATCAGACCTCAAATCTAGTACTCCTCCCTTCAAGTGACATAAGAAATTTATTGATCGGGCAATGAGTCCAATGACAGATTTGTTAGGTTATATCACCCATCTCCGGTTTATTCTTTATTGCACCATGTTATTGTGTTCTAGTGATATATTGTGTCAGTGCAACAAACAAATCACACGGCACAACAGAAGTATCATAGTTAATTAATTCATTACAACATGTTGTAGCTTAAGATAAACCATGTCCCCTACGTTTATAATTTTTCAGCACCAAATGCAGACTACCTAATGACTCTTATATTAATCACTTCCGTAAGCAATTCTTGCACGAAATTAATGTTTGCTTTGTTTTGTCCAATCAATTAGCTGTTAGTATATGAAATTATCAAATTCTATCTGAGACTCTGAATCTGAATAGTAGAAAACTAGAAATGTTGTTTGGTATTGATCAACGACACAACCTACTTTCCCAGGTGGCAACCATTCATTTTTCAACAAATTTTTCATGTCTCCATCCAAGAATCTTTTTCAGCTGATGCTGGACAAGTCCGTGGCAGTTGAGGTGCTTATGTGTCAGTTGAAGTGGTTTTTTACCGCCCTACACATACATGATGTACGATTTATCCCCTACAATTCTTTGAGTCTCAACGGAAACGATTTTCTCGGAATGGAATTGTGGTTTCTCCGAATTGAACCGTAATTATTTGATTGATTTAGAGATAATCATAGTGTGTACAACTGTACATCATCGGTAATACTATATATACCAAAGAGAGAAAAATTAAACGAAGAATTCTGAGGTACTCACTCCGTCCCGATGATAAGTCTACGTTTGATTTTTGCACGGTTTTTAATGAATAGTTTTGTTTGGTAGTGTTATATTAATATTGTATGTAAATGTGAGTAGTGGATTAAAAGAGTGTGAGATATGAGTGGAGATAAAAATGTGTAAAATTACGGCCCATATTTAAAATAATATAGATGGGGTGTGGGGTACTTTTCAAAAATGAAAACGTAGAGTATTGATTGGGACGTCCAATATGAAAAAGATAAAGAATTAATTGGGACAAATGAATACGTTGCATTTTCTATTCTTGAATTTTAATTGAGGTGTGTCCACAAAATATATATCCCATTAAATTTTCAAAACATGCGGCACGTGCTTCATACTTATACTAACTCAGAAGAAAAGGCCGTTTCTCAGCCCAATATGCTAATCAATCTGGCCCATGCGCATATCTCATGGGCTCAAAACTTTTAGATTTCTTATCCAAGAAATAGAAATGTATGTCCTATTATAGTAGCACCATGATCATACTACTTCCGCAGTTATTTGAGCTCTCAGTAATCGATTTTAATCAACCGCATAATTGAAAATCAAATGAAATTACTCAGGTCGGGAGGCTATATGGGGGTGACAGAGCGTCTAATCACACGAAAGATACAAACTTACGAGAAAAATGCTAGTGGTATAGATTTGTAGTAGAGAAGGCTTTAGGTTCTTATTGTTCAAAAGCAGTAAATGACACAGGAATAGGGACTTGTTATCAGTGTCTACACTCCTGCATATGGGGAGAATACGTTTACACTATATCCACCCAGTAGGTTGTTAGCAATGAACAGTTGTATAAACGATAGTTAGGATTTGTGGCCCGTAATTAAGATTGTCACCATCTTAATTCGAAGATTGTGGTGTTGAATTTGCACTAACTAATCGAATATACAATGGTTCATTTGCATGTGAAAACTCCTAATTTACAAAATTGATTAGTCAAAGAACCCTAACCAAACTTGTTACATCTCTACCACTAGCGGAATGAAATTACCTATTCGTGTCTATCACGACATAGTATTGAGGATAATAACGTTTAATGAATCCATAAATGGCAATAAATACTGAAAGCAAGCACTAAGCACAGGTTACCAATCTATCACAATGGTTTTTTTTTTTATTGAAACGGCCAATGGTAATTGATGAATATAAAAAACGATTCTTAAGGACAACAAAAGTCGAGTAAAATGACCAAATGAAGAGGTTAAAATACCTTCATCATCCACTAAAAACTAACTTGTTGCGTTTAAAAATAAAAAATAAAAAATCTTTCTGGCCACACAAGAACGATGTTGTGAATCCGTTGAGCATTCTCTTGTAATCATGTGTGCCCTAACTTAATCAATTGTACGGTTGAAAATCATGCAACATTAATTCCTTAGTTTTTACATGTGAAAACTAGTTCCAAATTCAAGATAGAAAAGAGCATTTGGCGGAGGAATTTGAAATGGAACAAGCCTGATTGAATTCAACTCCATGGGAGGGTCTGCAGTGGTCAACAGAGCTATCAAATCAGGGGTATGTTGTTGATTGAGCATTTGAGGTTGCTGATATAATAAGTAGCCAAGAAAAGGAAGAAACTTTTAGCAGAGATTGTGGGGTGAGCTAAATCATTTCAAGCAAGAGTCACTATCTATCTATCTATCTGTTGTCTATCTATATACTATTGATTTGTCACTCATCATCGAATCAATAATATTTCTTCTTTTCATTCCTTTCCTTGGAACTATTATCAAACCCCATTACTTTGACCACAATCGTTCTGCAGGGTCCTCATGGACTACTAATATGCCTGTGCTTATTGCTGCTGAGTACGTGATTTCACTGTTACAAACCGACACACATATATGCAATGCAACTTCTGAAACTTGATAAAAGGTACCTATATATGGTTACGTATACATGCTACATGGATCTTTAACTTACGGATATAACGTACGTACGTTACAACTCACCAGATTCTGAATCTGATTTAATTAGCTCTGCGAAGGAAATTAGATATATGAAATGATAAATGGAAATTCTTTCAACGTATGTTCTAGGGTGCGGACAAAGAATGTCTGTCTATAGTATGCCTATAATTAAAAAGACTAGGGGTTCCGATTTTCTGACAAAAATTCTTATCGAACATCATATGGTAAAGGTATCTCAATTGGTTTAAATGCATATATACGTTGTTATATATGTTTGCTTATGAATTAATTGCATCTATGTTTTTAACTAAATTTTAATGTTGTCGAAGATAATTCATTTATATTTGTATGACTATTTTGATCCATCAAATAGACCGTCTACCAGAATACTTCCTCTTACTAAAGACTTTGGAAATATATTGCCCCTATCATTTAGTTGAAGTTAAGTTATATACACATACAAGAGTCACTTCTGTAAATTTCCCTAGCTAGCTGCTAGCTAATAAAAGTGACCTGTACTCGGTTAGAAGTGTATGATTTAGTGACTTAACCTTACTGGAGTGTACTTATTATGTCCAATAATATATAAATTAAAATTATGATATGTTTTTTGCCTAGGAGTAAAACTTATTTCAAGAAGTTCCTAGGCTGAAGCTGGCATGCATATATACATTGTAATGTGTAGTACTAGTACAGTACAGTACAATACAACAATGCAGTAGTACGTAGTAGGGAACTCAACTAAACTCATCATGATCTAACTTTTGAAATGATTCGAAAACGTTAGAGCACGCTAATAATCAATCAAATCAAGTTGAACAAAAGGTAGGAGTACTACTAAGGAACAAGAAGAATATGCATGGAATTAGCATAAATCGATGCAGCTTGTTAGGAGTACGTATAATTGTTATTATTGAGAGAAGAGAAAGTGTCTAGTTGCTGCAGGGAGTGTACGTAAAATTAAAAAGGTACGTCGGTCTGTATATAACTTATACTTCTCCTTAGTTTCCTTTGGTCAGAAGATTACTCCTCTAGTCCTCTATACTCTCCACCTTGTAGGAGACAATTCGGGGTTTCCTGTAGTTTTTTCGTTTTATTATTCTTTCTTTTCCATCTCTATCTTTCTTTCTTTTTTGATTTGATGTACAGTATATGCAGATTTAATTTATTGTTGCTGATGATTGGAAGTTTGACTGAGTATTCCGTTGTTGTTTTTTGGCTTATGTCCACTCAGATCAGATTAGATCTCTTCGATAAGTACTTAATGCCTTTCCCTTTACTCCAGGTATTAGTAATACCCCACCCACTTCTTGATCTCAAAGACATCAATTCTTTAACCTTACTTGTTAAAGAGTATATCCTTGTCTCTGCGATTTCATCTTTTTGTCTTCTCTTATCTCGCTTTCATACTGATCACACTACTATCCCTCAACTTAATTTGCCATCTACTTATCTCACAAGATGTCTTAAAAGGTCACATTACAAATAAATGGACTGTATTAGGGCGTAGTCGGAATTTGAAATTACCATAGAGCTCGAACATATTTCAACCTTTTTGAAGAGATTAATCGTGAGACAGATGGCTCTAGTACCATGATAGAAATTAAACTCTTTTAAAAGCTCAAATAAATGCGAAATGATCTAATAATTGATACTAATACTCAAATACTACTCAAATTTTTAATAGTGAGACAAATGGCTCTAATATTTTACCAAATCATGTGACCATGTTGGTAAAAGAGATTTCATTAATGTACAGAATATTAGAGAATTAATATAAACGATTAGATTTTGTTCCTCCCAACAGTTTAAACTTTTGGTAGTGTTGGAACTGTACCGTACCATTCCGTCCAATAGATTAACGTTAAAATCGTGACAGCATTAAACCTCACTCTACTGAATAAATTAGTGATAATGATCGAATAACATCTCAACTAAAAATTGCATGACCTTAGTCGTCTTTTTATAAAGTCCTATCATGAAACAAACACTAATCAAAATAATACTAAGTGCCGCAGATTAATTTGAACCAAGTGAAACTCACTTTCTCGATATATATGTAGAGAGATCGATAATCGAGAAAATGGATATTGGAAGTGGGAGATTCACTAGCTACTTATAATAACCAGTTGTACCTCGTTCCTTTTGATGAATGAATGAGTGTTTTACTTTTTGCATTTTCAACGATATACTTATGTCCCTGTGCTTGTGTTTCTCACAATAATTTTACTCCATAAATTTAATATACTGTCGCCTTTAATAATTGTGTAACGCTTTTGTCGAATTATTACATTGTAAGTAAAAATATTCCCTTCTTGCTATTGGCATTATTATTATTATCTGCATGCAGCAGGCATTGCATGGATGAGTCCACGTTGCACGTAGATTAAGTGGCAATCAATCATTAGGCCTTTTTCTCTGGTTAATCTTACTAAGATGAAGAGAAAGCTAAGAAAGATCTTCTGATTTGATTGTTGTTTTTGTACTACATGTGATTATCCATGATCATTTGCGTTTGCGTATATTTGGAACATTGGTCCTATGGGTCCTACAAAATCCAACGACCCACATTGCAGCATCATTCTAGTATCCGAGATTTTGTATGCTTCGATGTTTATTAGCTCCTTTCTCAATTTGAGCAAATTCTATGTTTATCTCTTAAATCTAATAATCAATCATCGTTTTGTGCCCGCATTTTGTCATGGTCGTCGTCTCGTACGTAGCTAGCCCATGATCGATTCTACTAGCTACCAAGGTTAACTGAGTGAGTATTTATGTCTTTAATCATCACATTGCGGTGGAGCCCATTTAGTCAAGACATGGATTAGTACTACTATAAGACTAATTAATTAATTACTTAATAACTTGGATTAAGCAATACAGCACCAGGTGCCGCCCTAACATGTCTGGGCTTGTTGACAGTACAGGGGCTCCGATTTTCGGGGCCTCTAATTGTTGTGTCTATTAATATAATAAAATAAATCTTTTTTATAAAAATTATAATTGTGTATTAAATATTAACAAAAAAATCACTCTAAACAATTGATAATGTTTATAAAGTGAAGTAGTTTTTAGAAAAACAAAACCACAATTACGCATTAGCCAGTTTAATTTTAATTATAATTTTTGGGAGTTGTAGTATTTGTTTAGTTGTTTCTAACATGAAATGCTTATTAATTATAGTATTACTCTTATGCATATAACACTATGTTAACTTTAGTTCCAATTATAAACAATATGTTAACTTTTTTTCATAGGATACTAGATATTATCAATTTTAGTTTATATTAATATATAATACTGATCAAGTATAACTCATGTTCATTCATATTCATACGTAAATGAATAAAAGAAGAAAATGCATTTAATTAAAAATTATTATGTTGTGTAACATTTCAATTTATGATCTACAATAAATAATTTGTTTACGATATTAATGTACGGTAAGTAATAATTAAATTATAAAGATATAATTATTTAAAAATAAAAAATTACAGTAAATAACAATAAATTATAAAGATACTAACTATTTAAGAATAAAAAATATGTTTTTTATTTAATTATTTTTATTATACTGGGGCTAAATTTACAACTTGGCACAGGGCCTCCGAAATGTCAAAAACGCCAATGTACAACACATATAAGCTCAAAGTGGTTAGGTGGAAGGGAACTGAAGTTGGAAAAAACGGAGGTATACGGATCGATTGATTGAAGGCAATGGAATGAATAGTGGTAATGGAGTGTTAGTTAACTATGGAGCCCTTTATAATTAGCTAACAGAAAAAAGACATATAAGCTCAAGTTTGATTTATTCATTTTCAGTTACAATAAGATTCTATTTAGCACGAGCTTATTATGATTTAATTTGACCATTTGATTAAAATAAACCTGAGGTGTAATGTTTAACAGCTCGTACCCCATAAAGTGTCTCAAGCCTCATGAAAAAATAAGGTTTTCTTTTTAAACGATAAAGATACTATTCATATACTCATATACAAATTAAACCACATTCAAGGATCAAATCTTGCATTACGTTAGATTATCTCACGTTACTTATCAGGGCTATAATTAGTACATATATAAGTTTGATAACTTTATCACCTTAAAAATAACTTTTAAAGTATTATTGACTCAAGTTCGATATTGTACCTTTCTTTTTCCAGTCCACCATGGACTTAATTCCATTCGACTTATGATTTATGGGCTTGTTTATTAACTAGTTTGAGTTTTTTTGCTAGGAGATGTCACATTGTTCAAATCCTAAAATATAAATGTTGAGATAACATAGGGGCAGTAATTTATAAGTCGGAAAAGCAATGATTTGTTTTTTCTAAAAAACAATTAATGTGGAATATTATAGCTACGCACTACTACACTAGTCTTGAACACCAATGATGAATTGGTGGAGAATTAATACAAATGACTAAATTATGTTCCTTTCCAACAGTTCGAACTTTTGGAAGAGTTGGAATTCTATAATGGTATCAAATTTTTCTGGCTCACTCTCACACGGGTATGACTGGATTCAGCCTCCCCAAAGAGGTTGAAATGAGCCCCATGAGTGAAGAATTCAATATGGTTGGAGATGCGTATGGTGGGACTCAATACCTAGAGAGCCAGGTCCTTATAAAATGCATCCAACAGCTCGAACTGTTGATGAGAAAAACGAAATCTAGTCATTTATATTAACTTTCCAACATGAATGAATCGTTATAGAGTGTAACTGATATGGGATAATGGTTCAGTACGACTCTTATTCAAGTCCTTCCCTCGAACAGGGTAAGCCTGACGTCCAAAGGGCTCCTCCTTGAGGCCTCCAGACCACACTGAGATGAGCCTTAGCCTCCAACACAAAACCACACTTGGGGACAAGATCCCACTCAAGTCATATATAAGATGTCAAGATCGAACACTCCGGATCGAAGCACATGGTATTGCTCGAACATGAGGGCCTGACCTGTCAGAGGAGTACAACCTAGTACTGACAAGCACACCCTATTGTCCGGACAAAGGGAACCCTCAACAGAAATGGGGTCCGCATTGTATCCTCTATAAATATCCTCATTTGTTACTCTCCAACACACACATTATTCTCTTCTCTAACTAAATTATGTCAGTTTCATTGATTCCTATACACATTAAGTTGAGATCGACCTAACCAAGGTAGATCGATACCTCCCCTCCCTCTCAATCTCCCCTCATTGCAGGTGCTCAGGTTCCCATCATCCTACCATTACTCAATCCAAGGCTTCAATGGATTGAGCGATGATGTCGTAGAGCCTTACAACGGATTTTACCCTCATTAGTAACAAATTACAAATATAATTATGTAGAAAAGAGATCGAGTACGAAGGGTTGAGGAAGGGAAAATTAAGATTTACTACTAGTAATATTCAAAAGGAGAGAAAGCAAAGCATTGGGTTGATCGTACACGTAAAAATGTTTTGTTTGTGGGTAAATTAGAATAAGAATGTGGACTGGACTGGAGAGAGCATCTTTTGGAAAGTGGTGGTCATCCTTCCCGTTTTGTCGAACCCACCCACCCACCCACCCGGCTCCAATCTCCATACGATCCGATTCTCTCTCTGCTTTCACTTTCTTTGTTTCTATGCTGTTGTTTCTCTTTTATTTTAGTTTCCCGATCCTTTGATCAAATCGATCCATCATCTTGCCTTGTTCCATATCAGTTTTTGATTCCTAAATTGTTTTTAAATCCTCCCCTCCTTGATTCATATCATCATCATTACACTGTGGGCTCACCTTTTTCTATCATTTCGTTTTTGTCCCCCAAATCCCTTGTACTTAATTCAATCAAACCAATATTTATCATGCAAATTAAAGCACTGATTATTGCAAAAGATATCCTCATTGTGAGGTCTCGAACTTTGCATCTTAGAAAAATGAATGAAATAATCCCAAACTCCATTTAGAGAAACTATGTCTTCAAGAGAAATTACAATTCCATTGAAAAAAATTGACAATTTTGAGTTTTAAACTCTGCACCTCTAAGTTGCTAACTACGCTACTTTAGAATTTTCTTTGAACCTCTGGTATATAATTGCAACTAATTACCACGAAACTGTCACTCCCACGAATGTAAATTCAAGACTAGATAGTGTGAAATGAACATTTACTAAATCTGTAAAGTAAAATTATTTGTGGAATATATTAATTCGGCCTATGCATGCAAATCTTCTAAATGATGCATATATGATGAATTATCGTGCCGGTTGTTTAATTCCGATAAAATGGTGAATAGGTTTTGAAGTCTTTTGTTGCATGGAAAAATTTTGGGCAGGCGTGAATAATGTCGTCGTAATGGGGAGTACGTAGCTTTTCTTTTGTCCAAGTTTCCATCTTTGGGTCAAAGATTTTACTTAACCGAGAGAGAACTCAGTTGCTTTCATCATTGATTGAAGAATATCTTTTTTCCACTTTTTCTCCTTCAATTCGCTACCGAGTACATTCCATATCTCACACTAAAGATCGATATACTATGGTCTACCACGTTCCAATTAACTAACTAACTATAAACTATATGTATGTTAATTCTAAATCCTAGGTATAGGATTATCTCTAATTAATTTTCCAGTTAGAAATTGATATTCGTCTGAATTCAATTGAATGAAATTGAACAGAAATGAACATAGTTTATTTATAGTGTAACATATAACTAAGCAAGTCTGAACAGAGCTGAACGGAATGGAATGAAACTGAACAGAATTGAACTGAACTGAACTAAAAATAATGAGATTTCATACGAAGAGAACAAAGTCTTACTTAACTACTAGGTAACCTTGTTAATTATTACCAATAAAAAAATAAACAAAAAATTAGGAGACTGGAGGGTTATATATGAATCTAGATAATACTTCCGACATTTCATTACAAACTTACTATTTGGTCAACGACAATTATGTTTGATTTGTATATTACACCTAAATTATATTAATAAAAAAATTAAAAAATATTAAAAATACTAAGTTAGAAACTTTAATTATATATATTTTAAAAAGAAAATTATATATGTATAATATATGAATAATGCCTGGTCAAACATGACTGCGGTTGATAAAAATAAAGTTTATAATGAAATAGTGGAAGTATTATGTATAAAATAATCCTTTCAAAATTTTAGAGGCGGACATCCCGTCCACCGGCTCCTTTATGCTTATGAAAAACATAATTAAAGAATTTGGTCACATTTAAAACAGTTAAAATACAAAACTTTCGTGGTCTACAGATATCATAGAGCATGTTAGAAGTACGAAACACTACTGATGTCTGATGGCAATTATTGTAATATTATAAGATGTTCAAAGTTCAAACTAACTACTTGTGTTTTTCAACAGTTGAGATATCATGAGTCATTAGTCATAAGTCATACTCATAACTCATGTGACTGTGAGTATTATTGTAAATTTAGGATTAGAGTGGATTGGAGTCATAATTTTTGTTAATCTGATTTCAAGTTATCAAACGAGGCCTTAATCATATCTTTGCACGGACTGGACTGCAAATAGCCAGTTAAGATGTGAATGTTCCTTGTGTTCTGTATATTAAATTCTAATTTCATCATACAACAAAATACTCGTACATAGAGTAGGCCGTAGGACTACATGCAGTTCGCTCGGTGACTCAATCGATCCCTTGTCCTTTGCTAGTAGCCTCTGGGCCCTAAACTGAACCAAACATAATTTGATTTATTTAAACTGAACAAAAAATGAAGTGTTCTTCCTATTTCTCAAAATCCATAAAACAGTACTGGATTTTTTATTTGGGATCAAAATTATTTGCCAAAGTTGAGCAAATGATTTTAGGTCTCCAAAATCAAAAATCAGGGTTGAAAACCCAGTCCCAAACAGCTGGTAATTATCTCGAATTCTAATATCAGTACAATTTGCCAATCACAATCAAAACTCAAAAATGTTTGACCAAAAAAGTCTAAATGTAATATATCCTCTCGTACTCATTGATCTAGAAGACTAGAACCATGGAGCACTCTCTCTAACTTTGTTAGTTTGTCTAATTTTTCGGCTTGATTTGTGCACTCTATTCTTCTAGTTTGAGAATCCCTGCAATTTCTAACGATCTTGTCCTCTCAAGATTTGCATAATATATATTGAACACACAGATCATTAATAACTAATGAGATACACATTTATTACATTCAACTATATACTACTCCGTACTACAGCTATTCCTATACCCGTCCTTCCCCTCGAGCTACAGTTTCAAATAAGCCGGTCAAAATGGTATAACACCTTCCTTACCTCCTACTCGTTGGCACCCAATACTTAGGACGGATTTTGGTGACATACTAACATCACATAAATTAATTAATTATATATTGAATCTAAAAGTCTACACTCAATTGATTTTGAATTGATTTTGTCATTAAGGATCAAGTCAGTGTGCAAATTAAGTCACACCCAGATTTCCATAAACATCCCGTGGATCGATCAGAGTTAAACTTGAATTGGTACTTGATATGTCAGCAAGACAAACTATAGGGATTTATTAATTAATCTCAAGTAAGGTACAGTACTAATAAGATAAAAATGAAAAACAGAGATCGATCAGCCTAGTAAAGCGTGAAATTACACTAAGTTTGAAGAGGTACATGCATAAAACCGCATGGTCCCAACATGAATGTCGTGTAGATCACATTAATTAATATATACTCCGTATACTACTATAACAATTAATCAAGAATGAGTGAATTAATTAATAGGAGCAGTAGAGAATTAGAGAAGATAATCAAGGTGTTTAGCCCCGTGAGTGGGATTGGGGAGGGCAAGAATTCGATTCTCTTGGGTTGGTTGGTAAGTAATACTATAAATTAAGGACGATGGGCAGAATTAAGCAATTAGCTGCTGCAGTGTGTTGTTGTTAATTGATCATCGATGCAAAAACTAAAACTGTTCCCTCGTGATCGGAGAAGCCAGGGCGCAGATCCATGCAACTCTGTCCCTCCCGGCCTACTCACGTGCCCTCATTTGACTACCCAATCGATCACAAACCCTAATACCTCTAATTTTTTAAACGAAGTATTTTTACGGTGGTGAATATACTATCATACTAACGAAATAGGTTGTGATCAAGTGAACAACGACTAACTAGTTAATTGAATTGAACGGGTTTGGATGAAACATTGGATGTGATCACCAACACTTAACTTTGTGTAAGATAGGGGAATATATGTTACTTGTTGATGGAAAAAAAATGAGTTTCTTTCTAGTTCGCACTAATTCGTCAAAGTCTTTCGTTCTTCAAGTTCCATCCATAGTGTAAAGGACCTGAAAAATTGCTTAGAGGGGGGAGGGGTTAGTACCAACTACCCGGTTTTGTCTAGTGATCAAACCGGAGGGACGACTTCACGAGTAGAGGGTTGATGGCTCCTCTAGTAATAAGATAGAATTTTAGGGTTAAGATTGATTACCTTAGACATGAATAGTGATGGCTATTTATAGTGTTTCCCAAAGTGTGGTAGAACTCTCAAGATTACGCCAAGTGTAAGGCTACGATTGCATCTTAAGGCATTAAAGCCCATTAGTGGCCTAATGGGTCTAGGCCACATCCCAAATTAGGGTTTCCATAAGGCTAAGATAATAATTTTACTATAAAGAACGCTCTAGGACTCTCATCCTAACTTCCTATTCTGACACATGGTCCGAGTAAGGAGTCCGACTGAGATGTCCGAGTCATACTCCCGGGTCGTATTACTCTTAGACTTTGTAGCTCTTGGTTCCCCAGGTTTCTGTTGTCCGAGTAAGAAGTTACTCAGACATTGATGCTTTCAACTCTGACTTAGAGCATGATGCGGGTAGCCAGGCGTGATCCTTGTCCGACATAGAGGATATCGGATCTATAGTTTCTCAGAGTACTTAGATATACTTGTTCTATTGGTCTTAAAGACAGACAACTCGGGCCTATGATACCCGGACCATAGTTGAGTTGTAAGTCGGACTATAATTTTGGCATGGGTTTGTACCTAGGACTATTTTTTGGTCGGACCAGGGCATAGGTGTCGGACCCGATGCCCTTTAGGTCAGACCTAGCTAGAGGTGTTAAGTCGTTTCTTAATTCGTATAACGAATCAGACATATTTCAACACCAACATTACTGATTGTGTTTAAGGTGAATATAAGTGAACCGATCTAAACTGAAATTATTTACAGTGTAAAAAATAATGTATGCAAATGATTTATTTAAACGTAATAACTGTTTTGAAACGTAAAGAACATATGTATGACTGATTTATCTTCTAAATAGAAAGTATCATAAGTTCATGGCCCATATATCACAATCATTGTGTATGGAGTAAATTGTAAGTCTGTAGCTCCCATAGTTTGAGAGGTTTAAAGGGATTGAGAACGCTACTCATACTAATAATGTGCACTTTTTTTTTTTTTTGGGGAATGCATCTTGAAGAATTGCAAAGTTAAGGGTGCTTGCTCTGGAACAATTCAAGGATGGGTAAACTACCGGGAAGTTCCCGGTACGCGCAAGTGGGGACAAAGTGTGCAAATTAGAAGACGTGTTGGTATGTGTGGCTAGCATATCACCGAGCAGTCCAGAAGTAACCACGCCGGCCTAAACCAAGTATTGTTGTGTGGAAGCATCCGAAATTGAAAGTAAACATTCCGGTTTTTTAAAACAGACATAAGATTTTATGTGGTTCGACAATTCTCTAAGTTTACAGGAGATTGCACTTTATTAATTTTGAGAAATATTACAAACACTCAAATATTTCTCACTCGAATGATCACCTCACCTTACAGAACCAAAAACCAGTTACTGAACATAAACATATGTGCATAAGAATGTAAGTGGTGAGGGGATGTGAACTGGAACTTGAGGGATGATGTTGAAGGTGAATGAATACCCATATCTATTTATATGGAAATTCTTCAACATTTCAGCTGCACCATTTATGTGGAGTTTCAACTTTCATCTGCATTCTTCAAATCAGATTAATGAAGAGATCCATTATGTAACTTGAAACTCACTTAACAAGTGGGCACCAATAATTGATGAAGTACATTGTGTCAGAATTATACTCATTAGTCTATAATTAATATACCTAAGTAAAGAAGCTTATAATGTTAAGTTCATATTAGTATCAAATAGGATATGAAATGTTGAAAAAGGTAGGGTACTATTGTATATTTGTATTGGCCAGTAGTATGCCTCTTAAAAGAATGAAATTATACGGTGGTGAGTTAGATTTGAAGTGTAGACTATCAGTCAGTAATGAATCTTTGGCCAAACCCCTACCCCACTGAGCCCAGGTAAAGAATCTGTCTCTATAGGTATATGTACATCCCCACTCTCTATAAATACCCACCTCACTCAGTCTTATGTTTCAGCATCACCTCGTGCATTATTCTTATTCCCTAGCCCCTTACTATTACAACACTCTGCCACAACACATTTCCTCACTATTATTATTACATTAAACAAACAAACATTGATCATCATCATCATCATCATCAACTAGACAACAACAAAATGTATCACACACAGAGCAACTTCTCAATGCTGTTCGGCCACCGAGGAGGCTACGACGAAGGCGAAATGTACTCCTTTTCGACGTCTCCTCCTTCTTCGTCTGTCGACTGCACGCTTTCCCTTGGAACTCCTGCCACCCGAATGACAAGTTACGAAAACAACAACAATGTTGGTCATCATAGCGAGAAGCAGAGGTCTTCTTGCATGTCCAACTTTGGCTGGAATATTCTCCCTTCCAAGAACTCTCCGTCGCCATCAACCGCCAAGAGCCACCGTGGAGGGAGTAATGGGACCTCGGGCTCCGGCGGGGACCCGCTTTTGGCCCGCCGCTGTGCTAATTGCGACACCACTTCCACTCCGCTTTGGAGGAACGGTCCTCGAGGCCCAAAGGTAATAATCATCATGTTCTCAATCTTTTCTTTCCCTTTTCTTTTTCTTTTTTTTTATTATTTCTAATTTATTTTTTAAGAGACAAAAGGAATTTGAATTTCATTATTTGTGTATGCACTAAATATATTAAATGCTCATCTTTCCAAGAAAACAGTATCAAATTCATTTTCTTCCAAGAGACAAAAGGAATTTCAATTACTTATGCAGAAGGGTATTCTAGTCTTTTCGTTATATACTAAATTAAAGATTTGGAATTATCAAATTTGGTCATAGTCGAATTTGGGATGAGTACGCTTTTGTAAATTAAAATTTCTATGAAGGTTTATTCGTTAAAATTTTCATTTTTCGAGTATGAATATTATCCATCGATTCCACTCCTACCAATAGTTCTATATCTAATTGTTACTAGTGTACATGTTTATAACAAAAAATTGAAATTTCGTAGTTTAACAAAAATTTCTTCTACCTGCAGTCGCTTTGCAATGCTTGTGGAATTCGCTACAAGAAGGAAGAAAGAAGAGCCACCGCAGCTGCCACCAACAACGCTGGTACCTCTGCAATGGACTCATCCCAATACGCAATGAACAACAACAACTCGTGGGGCCAGCCCCAAAAAATGCCATACTACGCTTCAACTTATGGCAACGAGTTCCGGTTCATCGAAGAAGATGATCATCAGTATCACAATCACGAGTCAGAAAACGGCGTTCCGTTCATGTCTTGGCGCTTCAACGTTGCCGACCGGACAAGCCTAGTCCATGACTTCACAAGATAAATTTTAGTTCGGACATGTTATTCTTCTTCTTAGTCACTTCTAAAAAAAAAAAAAGTAGAAATTATATTAAGTAAGCCACGTCACACTTAGGAGAGTACAAGTTGATGTTGATGTGTGATAGGAAGGGCTCGTGAGAAATTCTTTGTTTTACTTTCTTTATTTTATTTTATTTATTTTTAAGTGTCGTTTTTTCTCTTTTTTTCCTTTTGTTCTTTTATGGTCTGATCGACTCTCTTATATTATAACATGATGATGATAGCTTGAGTGAAAATGAGTTAATTCTATTATGTGTGTTCTTTTCGTCTGAGATTCACTTTATGTTTTCAGCTTTCACTTTTATTTTACTTACGTACATACAAGTATTTGGCTTGGATAATCGCCATCATATATATATACGAGGAGCGATCTTAATTTTTGTCTTGCTTTTTTGCATACGCCTCTGACTAATAATATGTCGTTTGAATTTTTAATATAGAATTTGATCACACGTTACTTTTAAATTAATTTAGAAAATATCTAGTGGTAAAATTATCATAAACTGCAATTTCATAATATAATTTTAATAAGTAATTTTTTGCCATATAGGTACGTTTAGGAGTAAGTTGATATTAAAAGTTAAAATCCATAAATCAAAGGGTATTAATAATTTATGACCTTGTATCGTCAAACGGATTAAAATAGCTTTATTGGCACTTGTCATTGTCTATCAAATAGTAGCAGCCAATATTCGTGTTTTCATTCCTATTCAGATCTTGGGTTGGGGGTATTTCGACGATATTGCCGTCATTATATTCTCTTACTTGACCAGTCAAATTGGTGCCTTTCTGTTTGTTTTAGCTTTCCATATGTATCATTGTGTGGGCCCAGAACAACTCAAAATTTTGGCATGTGAAATTACAGTTATGTCCGTGAGTCAAACATTAATATAAAAGTTCCTACTTATGTTTTTTTTTTTTGAATGATACCACAATAATTCTCTAGAATCAAATTTAAATATCATAACAAAATTTGTCTCCAAATAAAAAGTAAGGACGGACTATTCAAAATCTATATTGTACTTCAGGCTGGTGCAATTTGAGTCTCGGCCTCTTTCTTGACTGGCTCTTCCTTCTCAGACAGAATCAACTCAATGTGGCAGGGTGAGGACATGTAAGGGTTGATACATCCATGGGCACGGTAAGTGCGGCGCCTTTGTTTCTGAGCTTGGTTAACTTGGATGTGAGAGATGTAGAGTGCATCAACATCCAAACCTTTAACCTCAGCGTTGCTCTCAGCATTCTTCAGCAAATCCAGGATAAAGTTGGCGGATTTGACGGGCCAGCGACCCTGCCCATTAGAGTGCCTGTTCTTGGCCTGAGCAGTGCGTCCAACACCTCCAGAAGCGAGTGAATGGGATGGCCTGCTTGTGGGCAAGCACATCTTCTAAGTACCTCTTGGCCTTGACCAAAGGCATCATCCTGAGAGCGTGTGCGGTTTCTCTCGTGTTCTTGAAATGAACTCTCAGATCGTATCCCCGAGCTTTACAGGATTTGGTGGCATTGTCCGGCTCTCTCGAGTACTTCACCATTGTAGCTAATTAAATCTTCACGGCGGCCGAAGAGGAGAGTAACCTAGGGTTTATGCTACTAAAAAAGTTCCTACTTATGTTATGTTTGGAGTAAGGCATGCTCGATACAATTAATTTACAAGATAAAAATAGACTAATAAATGTAAAATTTATATAAAAAAGATCGAAAATTCCCCCAGGTTATGCGCTGTTGGAGATGCTACTAGTAAGCATCAAAATCTCTCTGCCATCAGAGAACGGTTTGAAAAAACTAAAATTGTTGTGTTCATATTGTTCGTATAAGATGTGTGTTGAATTGAAAGAAAAAATAACACACTTTGTAACCAGAATTCATTGAATAGTGTTAGATAAAGTGATTGATCGCCAATTAACTTATTAGGCTCTGTTTGATTGTCCTGAAAATTTACTGAACTGAACTTAATAAAACTGAACTGAACTTAATTAATCCGGACTGAACAGAACCGAACTTATTTTGAAGTACAAATTTTAACTAAGCAAACCTAAACTAAACTGAATTTATCTGAATTGAACTGAATTTAATTATTCTAAACTGAATTGAACTTAACTTAATAAATCTGAATTGAAGTGAACTGAACTTATTTTAACTTAAATTCAGGTGAAATGAACAGAACCTTAGTTCATTTTTTGTCAAATAGACACGGAGAAAATGATAAAAATAAGTCGAAGATATTCATAATTTAGAGCCCTGGGATCCAATAACGATTTGATTGAGAAGGACAAAATTGAAAGACATAATTGAAATTATAAGAGTCGTCGTCTGAACTATTTGTCAAATTTTAGAAGTGTGCATCATGCATGGAGATTTATTTGACTTGTGTGTAACTAAATTGATAGATGTTATTATACTAGTATAAAAATGCTCTAATAGCATGGATTGAAATCTCGTTCCGATCCAAAAGATGAGTATGAATTCGGTATGAGTTATAGCACAGCTTGGCGAGCAGTTGAGACAGTCCGTGGTAAGATATTTGAGTCATACGATCAATCATTTGTTCATTTAAGATGCTATTAAGATGCAGTAAAAGAGACAAACCATGACTCTCATGTTAATCTTCAGTAGATTCATAAACAAACAGATTTAGGCGATTATTTATAGCATTTAGAGGATCACTTGATGGGTTTTGATCATATTTTTGCTTAAAGCTTTTTTTGTTGCTGCTGTTCCGTTTGACTTCTTATTACTCCTAAACCTTAGCGAAAACTTAATTTAAGAAAATATATTATAAAAATATTATGTCTCTACTTTCACTGTATAATTTATTAATTATTTTATCGATACAATTTAGATCGAATTTATTACAGGTCAAATAGCTAGAGCAAAAAAAGACATCAATACAAACATAAAGAATTCACTGGGGCCCCACTTTCCACTTTTGGCAATAATATTGTTTGCCTATAAGGCATGGCCCGTGATCTCTTATCTCCCAGTAACATTCGTTATTGCAATGGTCTTTGTTTAAACGTTTTGTAAAAACACCATAATTGCCAGAACCCCGAGCCGTATAGAAATCGCAGTAATATTTTGGATACTCGAGTTTGTTTCGCGAGAAATCATGACGCCATTCTTCATCATAAGCGAATGTTTTGTCGTTGAGTATACGATTAGACCCTGTGTAACAACTAACTTTGGTGCTTGGACCTTGTATCTTATTCTTTATGCGAATCACCTCTGGTCCAGCTTCTACTATGGTGACCAATACAACGACCACACTGGCGAAAAAGGTTAATAAGGCAAATAAGTTATTCATTCTTAATATTTGCCTTTGAGATGGTTTTGTGTTGGAAGTATTTGACGGAGCACTTACAAAGCATTTCTTTGTATTTATATGTGTAAGTGTCAATGTTTACGTACTAAATTATGTGAGGCTACAAATATTATTTTAGTTTCACCATAGATTCTTTAGGCTTTATTATAGTACTACCAAAAATTGTCAAACATATTTATTGGATGTATACTACCAAAATAGTTTCAGAGAGTGTTTGTTGGGTGTCATTTTATTAGTTACTTTATAAGAAGGTGATTGACTGTTAGATCAAAATAAGTAAGATTCTATTCTCTTCGTCTGAAAACTCAATATTTTCAGTTCACTTTCATTCAGTTCAGTCCCGGCTTACTTAGTTATATTTTATACTACAAATAAATTTAGTTCAGTTCAACTTCATTCAATTTTGTTCAGTTCAGTTCAATTCAGTTCAATTTTGTTCAGTTCTATTAAGACGAAAAGAACAGTTTCTAAGTATGTTTGGTTAAGTGAATAACTTGATTTATTTAAAAAGTTATTCTAAGGCTATGTTCTCTTCGGCTGAACAGAACTGATTTGAACAAAACTGAATTGAACTGAATGAAGCAGTGGTGAACTGAACTGAACTTATTTGTAGTATAAAATACTATTAAATAAATCTAAGTTGAACTTGATGCATCTGAACTAAACTGAATTGAACTTAATGCATCTGAACTGAACTTAAAATAATCTTCCTCTTTTTTGAAACCAAAAAAAAAAATAAAAAAATCATTAAACCAAAAGTATTGTATAAGATTAAGAGGGGTAACCCCAATCATGAGAACGTCAAGTACAAAAGAGGGTCCAAATTAGCCAATTAAGCTACTGAAAATATCAAACCGGCACGAAAACCAAAAGACTCTAGCTACGCTATGATCCCCAGATAATCTAAAACTGAAGCTCAGACTGTAGTACAATGGCTCTTCAAACTCTAGAACAACGTCTGTGATTCGAAACCAAGCTAATAACGAGCCCACACTCTCATGGCTCACAAGAACGACAGTCAAAACCACTTCAATTTCCGGTTGATACCAACCCACAGGTTTAAATTAACGAAGAACACAAAACAAATCCTCAAGAGAGAACAACAAAAACACGAGGCTCCCACCACGAAGGTACTTGTCCATCCCTGTCAAAACAATCAAAACTACCCGATATAAAACAAGAAACAACCCATCATCAAAAAGCTAAAACCAAACAAATCTGAATTTGAACAAACTAAAATAACTCCCCTTGTACTTAACCTCTCCACTTCACGGCTAGACAAACAAATTGATCAAAACAGCCACCAAAAATCCCAGCAACGGTTAGCATACATGAAAAATCCCGCTAGCTCCAAATCACGCCTAACATTCCACCTGATCACGTCGTACTTAAAAATATGTACCTTTCCACAACACCCTCGACATGGTTGTGCACTTACGAACCTGTAACCTAAACCCGTACGCAAGTGCCATGTACATCAACCTGTGACTGGACCTGCAAAACAGAAAACTATCAGCAATAAATTACGCCTGGGATCGATCCCTCCGCCCGCGACCAAAACCCGCAAAAACAAAAACTGTTAACATCAAGCCTCCTGGACGCCTGGCCACCAGCAAAACGGACACTAACATCCCCTCCTCCATGTGCAACCAACACGAAACACCACATCCAAACTCCATCGTGCTCCACTGACAACCCCCAAACCAGAACGCTCTCCGTTCCACTTGCACGCAGCAACCAACCATACACACTACTTTCACCTTGCCACTCCCCAAAAACAATTATCGCCAGCATAGAATTGGTTCTAATAACCATGCCGAAGACGAATAATTAGCACCTAACAAACCTCTACACCGTGGCCAATGCCACGCCAAATATTTCACTCAACACCCTTAAAAACCCTCCCATTAGCTCGTGCCAACCAAAGACTCCAACAAACTCCATGAATAGAGTCACACTCAACTTTCTGTCCAGCGTGTTATTCTCAAAACACCGAACTTCGATAGCCTCCACAACTCAGTGCACCATATTAAAATCGCATCCAATCCAAAGTATGAAGTATACCTCTTCGCAACAAATTGTCCAAGCGCGGGAACACAATTCCATGTCATCTTCCAGATAAAACCAGCCACCTTTAACGCACCCAAGCCACCCAAACGAAACACACTGAACTTAAAATAATCAATTTTCAGACGAAAAGAACATAGCCTAAGTAGCTTATTAAAAAAATAAATTGATCGATCATCTACCAGTTACCTTATTAGTTCATTTTTTGCCAAATGGACACGGAGAAAATGATAAAATAAGCCGAACATAATCATAATTTAGAGCCCATGGGAAGTATACCAATAACGATTTCATTGAGAAAGGCAAAATTGAAATTATAAGATTCGTGAACTATTCGTCAAATTTTAGAAGTGTGCATAATACATGGAGATTTATTTGACTTGTGTGTAACTAAATTGATAGTGTAGATGTTATTATAATACTAGTATAAAAATGCTCTAATATTAATAGTCTAATTTGATCGAATGAAATTCTATTTTTCTAAACCTACTACGGGTCCAAAGTCCAGTCCATCATCGAACCGGAGCGGGTCGACGACGGATTGAAACGGATCCAAGTCTTAAAATATGAAACCTAAATTAAACACAACAAAACTAAAACGTCTCTGCCGCTTAATCTGCTGCAATCAACTTACAAGTACACTCTCGCTCTATCGGTAGAGAAGAGAGATAGATATGGGGGCAAAATCCAAAGATGAAACCCGTGATTTCCTGGTATGTTTTTTTAAAAAAAATAAAAAAATACTATTAGCTAGCTAATTGAGTATTGAGTATTTTAATTTTATATGAACAACCTAATTGAGCTGAGCCGCATGATGATGTTTCGATTCAGCCATTGGAGGGTGGTCCAGCTAGGAAACTTCCTAAAACTCAAAGTAGCGGAGCAGCACCACCAGCAACTGTTTTGTATGTTGGTAGGACCCCCCATGGATTTTATGAGAATCAGTTATAACGTTGTTTTTTTTTTATTCTTGTTGGGTTACTACTTTGTGTTTTATTTTTGTTTTACAGCTTTTTTTAAGCAGTTTGGTTCAGTCAAGAGGCTCAGAATTGCAAGGAGCAGGAAGGTATATGAGTGTACATGCGGTCTAATGTGTTACATGCCCTATCACATACCAAAACTCATTCACTAGAAAATCTACGTTTAAAATCTTGGCTTTTATGTATTTGTTCAGTGTTATGAATCGTTAAGTTAAAAGGGGAAAGATTGGAGCTAACTTTGGTGTTTTGCTTATAAGTTTAGGTCTGAAGAGAACTTTGGATCAATGTAACAGCATGTTAATTTTCACTTCATTCATTTCAGTCACTGTTTGTGTAATTTGGCAAATACACATCATCTGATATTAAGCTACAATTCTGCATTTACTTTAAGTTAATCATCATAGCATAATCTTTTATGCGTCACTTCAGTATGCTCAAATTTGAGAGAGGTCTGTTGATTCGGAAACATGAAGGATTTTTATTTTGACGCTTGCTAACAGTGAAGAGATGGGGGTGAGTCCGTGAGTGTATTTGGTATATGCCAAAAAGTTTTAATATTACCGTGTGAGATTTCTAAACCAAATAGTACATCAAAATAACAAGAATCATGAGTACGAACAATCAATTTAAGTGATAGTACATGAAGATACCTGATGGAGCTGCATGTACTCTAAGACTTTCATGCATTAAAGTTGTGTACCAGTGGTTTCATTGTAATTTAAATTGCTTTGTGGTACTGGGATCGTACATCAGAATTATGACAACTCTGAGATGTTATAACAATCTGTGTCGTCACTTTGAATTTGATGTAGTCTTAGATAAATGTAGGTATCGTATGAACACGCTTTGGGTTCACACTGAAAGTTCTTGCTTTGATGCATGAAAGAAAAGCTAAGATTTATTCGAATGATAGGATGTAAAGAATTAATAAAGGAATTCCGTGTGTTACCTGTCTACTGGCTTTATAAATGATTATGTTTACTCTCTGAATCTTTGAGGGAAGGCTTGTGATTATTGTTCATCCCCCAATCTAATTCATCTTTCCCCATTTTCTTTGGACAGACTGAGAAGTCGAAGCATTTTGGATTCATTGAATTCGAGTCATCTGAGGTTGTACATTTGTTCTTTAATACAGTTTTCAATTGCTTAAGATTTAATGCAAGCTCTCAATATCTTATTATTGTAATCCCTTTCCTGCTACAGGTTGCTAAAGTTGTTGAAGAATGCATGCATAATTATCTTATGTATGAGCATCTGTTGCAAGTCCATTCCATTCTGCCCGAAAAAGTACATCCAAAAGTGTGAGTGTTTGTGATTTAAAGATGTTTTTACCATTTAGTTTAATCCTCAAGCTCTCAGATCACAGAAATTAGAATTATGTTTATTTTTTGTATTGCACTGTAGATCCTAACATGGGCAGTAAGTTTTCAGTGAAAGCTTTCTGATTTAGTTTTTATTCAGTAAATTTTCTGTCTTTTGGATGTGGCATGTAAATGTATCCACCACATATGTTGCAATTAAACAGACGAACAAAGTGCGTTCAACTCTACATCTATAATTCTATACTATATAAGTACATATGTTGGCACTATAATTCAACTTAATTTGTATCAGTCAAGTTTTGAAAAAACTTCTGAAAATGATTCCTGCAATCTGCTTTCATATGACATCTTTGTTGGCTTCAAGTTTCGCAGTGGCTACGAGTCCCTTAATTTTTCGTCTCATGTTTTGTTCTTTTAGATGGAAAGGTGTTAACCGCTTCTACAAGCCCCCCAATTGGGTTAATATAGAAAGGAAACGTCAAGATAAGGTATGGGCCACCATTTAGACTATACGTATTAATGTTGCTATCTAAAAATACAAAACAGTTATACTAATCAAGAATCTATGTCCAGGAAAGAACTGTGGAGGAGCAAAATAAGCTGGTTGAAGGAGTGTTGAAACGGGACCAAGAAAGACGGAAGCGGATTAAGGCTGCTGGTATTGATTATGAGTGTCCACCAATTGTAAGAACGCTGCTGCTTCTTATTAACATTAGATCATGAATGCCGTCGGTGATATTAATAAGTATGTGAGATTTTCTGATTATAAAATGTCAACTGATTCAAGCGTTGTGCCTATTGTGCAGGCGGGTGAGTTTCAAAGCGTTCCAAAGAGAATGAAGGTCTGAATGAAGTAGTAGATGTTTCTGCGCTCTATCTGCAAAGATACGGTGTGGTTTTGAAGAAGTTGATAAGGTGAATTGAACTTGTGATAGACTGCAATCTTTCTTTTGCTAGAGACTATCCAAAGCTTCATTTAGCATTTTCTGCATGCAAGCTAGCAAGGAATAGCTTGACATATTTCGTGTACACACACATTGTATGTAGCATGTTATGTCTCATGAATAATAATAATAATAATAATAATAATAATAATAATAATAATAATAATAATATCATAATAATAATATAATGTGAACTAATTTGAGATCAAATAAATAAAGGTTTAAAAAAATCAACAAAATAAATGAAAAGCTTGGGTGGAAGGAAGTAAGTAATAAATATTAATAAGTTTCTTATACAGCAATGGGATTCTTCCATTTTTGGCAATAAAATTTCTTTCCTATAAGGCACGGCCCGTTATTTGTTATCTCCCAATAACACTGGTAATCGCAGTTCTCGTTGTTTAAACGTTGTGTGAAAACACCATAGTTGCCAGAACCCCACTTTGTAGAGAAATCGCAATAAATTTTTGGAAACTCCATTTTTCTCCGCCAGAAATCAAAACGCCATTCTTCATCACGAGCGAGTGTTCGATTGATTATAGTTTCAACTCGAACATGTCTGTAACAGCTGACAAAAATGTCTTTATCCTCGACCTTATTTTTTATGCGAATTATCTCCGGTCCTGCTTCTGCTACGCTGACCAATACAACAACCACAATGGCGAATAAGGCAAATAGTTTATTCATTCTTCCTATTTGCCTTTATGATTTGTGTTGGAAGTAACAATGCATACATATGTATGTATTTATATGCGGAAGTACAGGTTTTTAGGAACTAAATTAAACTATGTGAGGCTATGAATATTGGTTTTGTTTCACCATAAATTTTATTCTCTATTATAGTACTACCAAAGATTGCCACACAGATTTATAGTACACTACCAAAAATAAGTACACATATTTATAGTGCTACCAAAAATAGTTTCATGTACCTGGAATTGCCAAGTCACAATATATACCTTCAGCAGCAAAGCCATGTACAAGTACCACGATCATGAATCAGTGGCTTTTGAGCTGCAAGCAGCTTCACCGGGGTAACTGGAAAATTTGATCCATGAGTTTGGTGTTTTGGTGTATGCACTATATCTTTTGGTGGTCATGGCAAATTTGGTCCACACTTTTATAAAACATGGCAAATGTGGTCCATTCGCCAATTTAGTTGCCCAGTCACCTTTTTATTTTTCCACGTAGATTACATATAATTAATAAAATAAAAAAATTATTTTAAATAGTAATTATAAATATTATGTTAAAAAACGAGACAAAAAATCAATTAAGGTGTTTGACGTTGTTTCTTTTTTCACCTTTTTTATTTTCCACATGGAGTTTACACATAATTAAAAAACATTATTATTAAAAATATAATTATAAATATTACGTTAAAAAAGAAGAGAAAATTTTTAATTAAGGTGTTAATTGCAAATTCTTTTTTCACCTTTTCCATTTTCCAGGTAGATTACACATAATTAAAAAAAAATTATATTAAAAAATTTAATTATAAATATAAATGATGCCACGTAGATTTGACACAAGAGCATAATTTTGTCCAACTAAGCATGGGCAACTTAAATGGATTACATTTGACATGTATTATAAAAGTGTGCACCGAATTTGCCAAGGTCACCAAACGATGTACTGCATACGCCAAAACACCCAAACTTATGCACCAAATTTGCCAATTGCCCGTTTCACCATTGTGCCTATTGCAGGTAGGTGAGTTCCAAAGCGCTCCAAAGAAGATTAACGTATGACTGATGTAGTACTCGTATGTTTTCTGCACTCTTTCTGCAAAGACATGGTGTGGTTTTGAAGTAAAGCTGAGATATTTGCGGATAAAGAGACTTGAACTTGTCACAGATCTTTCTTTTTGTTAGAGACTATCTGCTGACTCAGTTTTGTTGTCGGTTCCATGCAGTATGTTAGTAATTAAGTCTATCTGATTGGCTCTGTGTGACCATCGTATGTCTGGTGATAAAACAACGGTGTAGTTTTCGTTGACTAGTAGTACAAGATAATGATGTTTCAGTAATATTTATTTCCATTTACTTGGGATTCCTTCGATTTTTCCAGAATTCTTTTTCAGGTTATAGTATCACACTAGTAATAATGTTGGCATGTTGATACAATCCTGTCCCATCCTGGCAAGATTACCAGAAGCTAGCCGACTTACGTTCTTTCTTCCCCTGAAAAGGTCCAGGTCACCGGGAATGAAAGAGGGTACCGGTTTTAACATTATTAAGGTACCTACTGAATAATACATACATATCCAAATATATATAACTGCATTTGACTGAAACGCTGTGAAAAAAAAAAAGCGTGTCACGAGCTTGTTAAAACCTTAAGGCCTTTTACCAGCTTTTTCAAACAAATGCATGTACATATAGTGATATAGCCATATAACTATATAAGTCATAAATTAAAAAGGGAAAAATACAAAAATAACCAAGAATAACAACTAATTGCATAAAAAGCCACTTACAAATAACATTTACCAAACACTAACTTGTGGACCTCAAAATCTCGCTAAAGTGGATTTAATGAAGGTTTTTTAAACCCGCCTACAGAAATGGACCTCAAAATTTCGCTCAATTGGATTTAATAGCAAATTTAACATCCGAAAGCTAGTTTCAGCCACCGAAACTAGCTGAAACTAGCTAAAACAGACCTCAAAAACTCGCTAAACTAAATCTAATGAAGATTTTTGAAACTCGCCTACAGAAATGGACCTCAAAATCTCGAACTAGTTGAAACTAGCCTTAACATCATAAAATGTTAATATCATTAGTCTCAACAACAAAAATGTTATTTTCATTAGTTTCAGCAACAAAAATGCTAGTTTTAGCAACACAAATGCTAGTTTCATTAGTTTCGGCAACACAAATGCTAGTTTCACCCACAAAATGCTAGTTTTCATTAGTTTAAGCATCATAAAGTGCTAGTTTCAGCCACAAAAAATGCTAGTTTCAGCAACACAAATGCTAGTTTCAACAAACAAAATGCTAGTTTTCATTAGTTTTAAGCATCATATGTGATAGTTTCATTAGTTCCAGCAACACAAATGCTAGTTTCAACAACAAAATGCTAGTTTCATTAGTTTAAGCATCATAAGTGCTACTTTTAGCCAAAAAAAATGCTAGTTTCATTAGTTTCGGCAAACACGAATGCTAATTTCATTTGTTGCATCACAAGTGAACACAAAAATGTTAGTTTCATTAGATTCAACAACAAAGATGCTAGTTTCATTAGTTTCAGCAACACAAATACTAGTTTTATTAGTTTTTGTATATAAATATTAATTAGTTAGAAAAAAATAGTTAAATATAATTAGTTAGTAATTAATTAACACTAATGGATGTAAAAAACACAAATCAAACTCCAGTTTAGCGAGAAAATTGATGTCCAGCGAGCAATTGAGATCCAAATTGATTACATTTAGGTCACCAAAAAATAGAATGACCTTTTTTGTAAGAGGTTTTTAGATTTTAGGGCACCAAAAAATAGAATGACATTTTTTGTAAGAGATTATTTAAGATGGTTGTTTTAGCAATTAGGTGATCTGATATGTTTCTATTATTTTTTTTCTCTCAATTTTCCACACCCCAGAAGTAGGGATGGCAATTTGGGCCGGGCAGACTGAGCCCGGCCCAGACCCGACCCAATTTTGTCGGGCCAGGCCTGCCCGATCACCCTTTTGAGATGGGCTTGGGCATGTTATATAGGCCCATGGGCCGGGCCTGGGCCTGAAATTCTAGCCCGCTAGCCTGACCCAAGTGTATACTATATTTTTTTATATAGTATATGTAATATATGTAAATATAATTATTTAATTTGTTATTTATACAATAGTAGTATTAAATTAAATTGTAATTTATATATTTTTCATACTTTTCTATGTATTTACAAAATTCTCTATTGAATTATATATTTTAATATAAACCACATTCAATAATTTATAACTACTTGAAGCATTTTATGTTTTAATTTCTTAATCTTTTAATTTTTTATTTTTTAATTTTTTTGATTTAATAAAATGATTGTCTTTTTATTTCTTTTGAAACAAAAATTAAAAATAGGCCCGGCCCGGCCCATGACAGGCTGGGCTTGGGCCTAAATTTTAGACCCACCCTCGGGCTTGGCCCGGGCCCGGCCCAGCCCATTGCCATCCCTACCCAGAAGATATCTTTCCAGAACCAATCTCAATTATTAGTTCTGTAAGCCATTCTCTAATGTATTATCAGATAATCTGTATTTATTATACTTGTACCTATAACTTATGTTCATACATATCTAATTTACCAGATTGCTAGATGCTTCCCTAACCCAGGTAATATATGTTTTAGTTTTATAAATCAACAATGCTCTAGCTGCTTGAGAATAATCAATTCTTGATTACTTTGTCACTCCATCTCCTATCATCTATACGAAAATTATTACCTAGACCAAGTCTATGGCTCATCAATAGACCTTGTGTCTAGGATTGATCCACAATACACATTAATTGAGTGTGACCCACAATTAATTGTTGATGTGGATCAATTATAACGACATGGTCTACAACATTAAATGTAGACCTAGTCTAGATAAGTATTTTACGACAAGTAGAGGCGTTGCAGTTTCAAGTCAACTCTACACTTAAAGAGTCATTGAAGCAAAAAAAGTTGACAATACATCAAAAGTGGTATTTACGATGAGCTTTTCAATGATTGACCCATTGAACAAGGGTTAGCATTGATTTTCTTTTAACCAATACGTCTCTCTGACAAACTTTATAATGGATCACCCATTTTAAGATTTTTGCATGCTAAGTTTTTTTAAACTGAAGTTTTACGTATGAACTTGCACTAAGCTCCTAATTAATTTTTTTTTAAAAAGTACAATTTGTTGGATTGGGAATGCTCATGTATTCTTTTGAGTCGCAGACATAATCTAATCGTGCCATAGCATAAAAAAAAGTACAGTAATTGGGTACCCAAAAGTAATTTAATTTCCGGTTAGAAATTAGTTATTGGTAATCCGGCAAAACGACACCGTTTGACGAACATCTCATCTTCCTTTCACACACTTTTTAACTTTAAACCAGCGATCACCAAAATCTGAGAAAGTAAACAACCAACACCAACAATGGTTCACAGTGCATACGATTCATTCCAGCTGGTGACCAATTCCACCACCAGAATCGACGCCATCGAGTCCTACGCCTCCACTCTCCTCCTCTCCTGCTCCGACGGCTCTCTCCGCATCTACGCCCCTCAATCCTCCTCCGACTCCGACCTCCTCCTCCACCGATCATCATCCTCACCGCCCTCTCATTCCGAGTTTTATTCCGAGCTAAAGAAGGACACCTATGTCCTCCACCGAACAATCAACGGCTTCTCGAAGAAGCCGATGCTCGCAATGGAGGTTCTCACCTCCAGGGAGCTTTTGTTGTCCCTCTCTGAGTCAATTGCATTCCACAAGCTCCCTAATGTGGAGACCTTTGCTGTTATTACCAAGGCCAAAGGTGCCAATGCGTATTCGTGGGACGAGAAGCGAGGGTTTCTCTGCTTTGCTAGGCAGAGGAGAGTTTGTATTTTCAG